>OY754307.1:102897264-104162323 GCA_963573325.1 Astragalus glycyphyllos
CTCTCTGCGATCTGATTGTTTGATCTTTAATTCGATTTGAACTAGTTCCTTATGATGTTTTGTTGGTGGATGATCGGCAGCTCTAGGGAGAGACCATCCATTGTGTGACTCGAGCAACCCTTCGCTAGTATTTTCCTTCTTGGTGTAAGACGTACTTTTGGGTATTTACCTCTTACCCTTTTCAAGTATCGATGTAGTGATTTCAGGTAGGATCGTAATAACCTGATTATTTGATTTTTTGATCTTCTAGGTCGCATCGTGATCTTGCCTCTTCCCGATTTGGTAGTTCGATCTTCCGGGCGGCTTGATCTTTCTTTCACGGTATGCTACCTTGAACTTCGTTGTTAGTGACTTGCAAAAATTGTCGTATGTGCGTTATAAATGATAACTCTTCATTTTATTGTCTTAGTGCGGGCCTGATCTTCCCTTTATTTCTGTATTTAGTGAGTGGTCTTGATCGTGGGTGACCTTAATCTTCATAGCGGTTACTTGGTCTTCTTTGTCAGCCGACCTTAATTCTCAGGTATACTTCCTTTCTTTCCTCCTTGCTTATTCTTTTACTTGTGTTTGTTTTGGTTTGGCGAGAAGGGGCGATCAGGCTTGGGGCGAGACAATCGCCCCCATCACCCGCAAGCCTACGAACTCGTCTGACGAGCGGTTGCTCCTTCCTGCAGGTCTATATCGTGGCGAGGACAAAGCAAACTCTACGCAAACCTCCGACATCTGATCCTCACGTTGCTCGGGCTGCTACCCTGAAAAAGGGACGATCTCTCGAGATGTCGGATGGTGAGGAGGAGATGAGCTCTCATGAGGAGGACGTGCATTCTCCACACGAAGAGGAGGTGAGCTCTCGCGAGCATGGTTGCCCATACTCCTCGGGTTACCCATGATCATTATTTTGCTTAACATCTTTTCTTTGTGACTAATGTTTTTCTCTTCTTCTTTTGCAGATAAGAAGGTGGGTAAAGGTTCGTCCTTCGCTCAGATGCTTTCACAGGCTTGGAAAGGACCTACGGAGGGTTCAACCTCTGCTCCTCCTTCTACCCCACGGAATCAAAACGACAGCTCCCACGCTACTCCGGAGGATCCAAATTTGCATTTGGTCTGACTTTTGTAGTAATCCAGACTTTGATCGTTTGTGCGTTTGATACTTTGTTGCACGCTTGATTTTCTTTTGCTTTAAGTTCATGTGCTCTTTTATCTTTGCACGATCGATGCTCAGTATCTTTGGGTTGCCCATGCCTCCAAGGTTGTCAGACTAGACAGCCCTCCATGGTGCCGATTGCCCATTTTTTGTGTTGTGGGCGCTCAAAACTTAGACGACCAGCAGGGGTTGAATAAGTTCGAATTAGATTTTACGCTCAACATAAGAATTGTAGATCTGCTTCTAACCTTTGCAACGCATGCTCACACGCACCCTTCGGATAAACATGGACGAAGTTATGGTCTCCATAATAGACATCCCTCCAAGGTTGCACGCGGGCGACCGAGAAGTGGTACCCCCAATCTTGGGCGACCAGAAGAGTCGAGGACGTCCGAATTGGATTTTGAGCTCAACATAAAAATTTTATCTCTGTTTCTCAGCTATCTAACGTATGCTCACACGCCCCTATCGGATACATATGGACGAGGTTATGCTCTTCAGACCAGACCGTCCTCCAAGGTTGCGCACGGGCTACCATGAAGTGGTCGTCCCAATCTTGGGCGACCAGAAGGTGTAACACCCCAGAAATAATTTAATTAAAATAGTTGATTGAATTATTAAAATAATTTGGAGGCGGGATATAGATAAATTAAAAGGTTAATATTTTATATGCGAAGGAGGTGAAACGAGTAAAGGAGGTGGTGACGTAGAGAGCCCAGTGTTTACTGAGCCCTCAACTTAAACCCTGGGGGTTTAAGCCAAACCCTCATTCGCAGCAAGCAAAAGAAAAACGAAAGTGAGAGTGAGAGAGAGAGCACGCGGCGCAAAGAGGGAGAGAAGAGGAGGGTTTCGCGAAGAATTTCAAAAGGGGATCGTTCGTGTTGCTGTGGTTTTGTTCGTGTCTCGTTCGTCGTGTTCCGGAGCTTACGTTATTCGAGGTAAGGGTGGGCTTAACCTTGATAATGGGTTGATGATAATTATGTGTGGGTAGTCTAGGGTTTTGTTGAATTGTTCGTGTTGTTGCATATCGTGTTTTCGTTGAGATTGGTGCTTTGATGATTATTGCACGTTATTGTGATTTGTTTCGTTATTTGTTGTTGCGTGATTGTTGTATCACGATGATGGTGTTGTTATTGTTCGTGTTTTTGTTGTTGCTGTGCGTGGTTGATTGTTGTTGTCGCGTTGTCGAATTGTCGTTTTTGTTGTGGTGGTTGCGGTGTCGTTGCCGTTAGGGTTTGGTGTTTGGCAATTTAGCGATTCTGGACACAGGTTCGGTTTTTCTAAAACTGGCGCTGTTTGGTTGATCCAAAAATTATGAGGTTGATTGTTTTTGAAAATAGACTTAACGCCGGTCGTTTTGGCACTGGTTTCGTTAAATTCGGAGTTGTATAGCTCGAGTTATAGGCGATACAAGTTAGGTTAAAATTCTGGAAACGATTTGGGTATAGATTCGGTATTTCGGTGACTGGGAACGTTGTATTGACCGAAAAATTATGTGGTTTATTTTTCTGGAAAATAGACTTAATGCTTGTTAATTTGGCACTGGTTTGGTTGCGTTTAGAGTTGTGTAGCTCGAGATATGAATTCCACAAGTTAGAGTAAGATTCTGGAAACAATCGGGACACAGGGTCAGTGTTTTGGTTACCACGTTTTCAAAAGAACTCCTTTTCGAACGAATCCAATTTCTTTGAAAACTAGACAAAATTTGCCCCAGTTTATGCACAAGTTTCATGCAGTTTGATTGAGTCTTGGTCACTTTGGAATTGCTTGAATTTGAAGGACAGAAACTGTCCTCTTTTGCAACTAGCCTGTGTGCTTTTCGAAAACTGTACCTATTGGACACTCTCCTTCAAAAACTGAACTTAGGGATGATAACCAGACCCATAGGGCTTTCCAACAAGTATTTATTTGTTGAAATCCGATGTCGTTTGCTATTTTAATTAATTCGCTGAAGTAGGTGCGATGTGCCTAGGCGCTGTGCGCCAGTCTTGTGCGTGGTGTGCGTGCGTTATGTCCGCGTTGTGGAGCCGTCTGGTGTTAATATTTCAGGTGCGGTGCTGGTATGCTCAGGAGAGTTTAGTGGTAGCTGTGATGCTACAACTTGGTGCTATTTTTGGTGAAATCATTTGTTTTGATTCTGGTGATATAGTATTTATTTTAAATACTTGTTATGGTGAGTTGGTGCATAATCATGGTGTCGCATTGTCATATGCATGTTTTGGTGATATAGGCTCTGCCTCTGGTGTTTGTTGGTGATATGCCCGTCGTGGCTCATTTTGGTGATCGGTACCGCATGCATATGCCCACTGGAGGGGTTGCATATCATCCCATTGTCTATGAATGTTATAATTTTGGTGGTTCACTGTCAAATGGATTTTTCCTTTATTATCTGGTGCTGTGATATGGTGTAATTGTATTGTGTTGCTGTAGTTACCTGATGCTAGCATATTTTTATCATCTGCTTATTATCTCTGTTATACTCACCCCTTCTGCTTGGAATGTTGCTCTCATGCGGCAACGCTGCAGGTGATCGCTAGTGCTCGTGGAGGAATTGCTAGGTTTTGCTTCCTCTCTCGTTTGGGTCTGTGTCAGCTCTGATATGTAGCACCGGGGAGTCGTTAGTTATCGTTTTGAACTATTATTTTAGTTATTGGAAATTGTTTTAATTTATTTTGGAGATGTCTTTAATTGTTAATTCTGGAGATGTTTAAACTGGTTAATATTTCCGCTGCTTGGTGATTTCTTTTATATAAATTATTTTGGAGATTTTCCTTTCTTTTTTAAAAAATGGTGAAAAATGTAGCGCCCTTCGAGGTGACTCTGATAATTGTCTATTTAATTGTAATAGTAAAAGGGGGGTGTTACAGAAGGGGTCGACCACGTCCGAATTAGATTGTGAGTCCAACATTAAAGTTGTACGTATCCTTCTTAGCTTTCCAACGCATGCTCACACGCCCCCTTCGAATAAACATGGACGAAGTTATACTCTTCATACCAGACTGTCCTCCAAGGTTGCGCGCCGGCGACCAAGAAGTGGTCGCCCCAATCTTGGGCGACCAGAAGGGCTCGAAGATGTCCAAATTAGATTTTGACTCCAACATTAAAGTTTTAGGCATGCTTCTTAGCTTTCCAACGCATGCTCACACGCCTCAATCAGATAAACATGGACAAAGTTATTGTCTCCAGACCAGACCGTCCTCCAAAGTTGCGCGCGGGAGACCAAGAAGTGGTCGCCCCAATCTTGGGCAACCAGAAGGGGTCGAACACGTCCAGATTAGATTTCCAGCAGGGTTCCAGGTCACTCTTGACAGGCATGGTCGCTTCTTTTGAGTTGTTCCTACTAAAGGTAGGACGCTCGGGTCTAAACAAATAGTTCATTTACTTTGTTGACGTCACATGGTCGCTCCACTTGAGTTGGTCCTCCCAAAGGAGGACCACTCTAGGAGCGCTCGATCCTCCGCAAAGGAGGAGCGCTCGATCCTCCGCAAAGGAGGAGCGCTCGATCCTCCGCAAAGGAGGAGCGCTCAATCCTCCCCAAAGGAGGAGCCCTCGATCCTCCCCAAAGGAGGAGGTCTGGATCCTCCCAAAGGAGGAGCACTCGATCCTCCCCAAAGGAGGATCGCTCGTTATCTTGTTGCCTTATTCGCTTGGCTTGGTATTTTCACTTGTTATCTTATTCTTTCCACCTGTTTTGTTCGAGTAGGATCGTGAACGCCCATGGACAGTTTACCAGGTTTCTACCCAGATTGAACTCGCCCTCGGAGGTGCGACCAATCTTAGGCCGCTTCGTTTGTGCTTAAATTCGTTTAAATGTTGTATCCTGACCGCGCAGTTTATCGAACACGGCTCGAACTTCACTAGCGCGGTAGGTCGAACTTTTGAGGTTCCTTCTCCATAGTGACGATCAACTTGATTCATCCGATTAGTGTGGTGGATGCTCCATTAAACTTGATTCGTTCGAAAATGATGTCCGTGGATGCCCCATGGCAACTTGCCTTCCCCTTGATCTTCTTGTATCTAGGACATCATCGTCTTCATCCTCCTCTTCTTCTCTGACTTTTGCCACTTCGGTGGTTGGGGTCTTACCTTTCCTAGGCGATCGACGTGTTCGGTTGTCGTCTCGCCCATCAGGTTGGTTCTTCCTTACGTACTGAGTCAGCTTTCCCCCTCGGATTAATGCCTCAACGTCGTCTTTGAGGGCCATGAGATCATTTGTGTCATGCCCATCGCTCTTATGGTAATGATAGTGTTCGCACAGTTAGTGTTTGCACACTCCGATCGTGGAGCAGTCTTAGGCTTGATTTCCAGTTCTGGTGCAACCACCCCCCTTGGGGCGATCTGCTCTCCATACGTAGCCCAGAGGGCGATCAGTTCTTCGCCTCACGGCGAACGACCTGTGTGACTTGCTACTTACGAGCGATCTGCTCTCCCCCTCACGGAGGACTACCTGCACTTCTTTTTCCTGGATGATTTGGTGCTCTTCTCCGCGGGCGATCTGGTCCTCTTCTCCACGGACGACCACCCTTACTACTTATGAGCGATCTGCTCTCCCCCTCACGGAGGACGATCTGCACTTCTTTTCCCCGAACGATCTGGTGCTCTTCTCGCTGGGCGATCTGCTCCTCTTCTCTGCGGACGACGACCCTTGCTACTTACGAGCGATCTTCTCTCCCCCTCACGGAGGATGACCTGCACTTCTCTTTCACGGATGATCAGGTGCTCTTCTCTGCGGGCGATCTGTTCCTCTTCTCCGAGGATGACCACCCTTGCTACTTACGAGCGATCTGCTCTCCCCCTCACAGAGGACGACCTGCACTTCTCTTTCACCGACGATCTGGTGCTCTTCTCTGCGGGCGATCTGCTCCTCTTCTCTGAGGACGACCACCCTTGCTACTTACGAGCGATCTGTTCTCCCCCTCACGGCGTGGTCGCCCATTTTGGGCGAGCTTATTCTCGGTGGGAGCGTATTTTCTTCGCGGCGCGCACTCTCTCTCGTTCGTGGTGGACGTTCTCTGTCTTGCGTTAAAAATTCCACTCGGGGGCGATCATCTCCCATGTGGGGCGACCTGCTACTGGGGATTCATCTGTTATTATCTTATTTTTGACTAAGTATTTTTTACTGAGTCATGATCGACGCCCGCTCCTAGGGTCGTGGCCTCATGGCTCGTCTCGTTGGGGCTAATCTTCCTCCTCTTTCCCTTCGACGGGGTGGAGATCTATGGATGAGTTGTCCGCGGGGAGGCGAACGATGCCTCCTTGGTGGGTTGGCCCGAGGGATGGGCGACCCATTGTTGCAACGACACGGCTCGGGCGCTGTGTTCCCTCGTCTGGTAGCTATTAGTTCCTACATCTGGGTGAGGCGGTCATCTCGGCGAGCGATCTGCTGATCCCTGTCACGGAGCAAGTCACGAAGCTCCTGAACTAGATTGGCCGGAAGGGTGACGTCAACCTGTTGGGTCGTGCCTGGCTGGGGGGCAACGACCTCAGTGTTGGTCGTCGTCCCTCCCAGTGCTGGAGGTGGTTGAACTGGTATCTAGACCATGCTTTGCAGGCGGGTCGACCGCGGTCTGCCTCGAGTTGTCTTTGGAGGCATTGGGAATGTTGGTGGGATAGTGTTCTCCCACTGTGGTCGTCAATGAACCGTACCTTCGGGTCTTCCGTGTGGATGATCAAGGGACGGGTCGTCTGCTACTGTAGGCTGAGGGTGACCTGAACGCGCGGGCGAGTGTACCTGTAAGGACACTCCGACGCCCAAGTCAGCTATATCGAGCTACAGTACAATTTAGTGAATATTCGAATGAATTGCGTAGTTGACACTTGGTGACTGATGTTATTTATAGTGATAAGTTCGGATCGTTGACGTTGGATAGCCCAGTTGCGCTGGGGGCCCAAGTATCAATCGAGTTGATCCTCCCCTTGCTGGGTTGGATGATCACTTAGTGGATTGGGCCTGACAACTGACCCAGTCCATAACATATATATATATATATATATATATATATATATATATATATATATATATATATATATATATATATATATCTGTGTCTGTGTGTGTGAGAAACTGGACTTAAATATGGAAGGATGCTTCTGTTAGCCGTATGATTTAAAAGTCATTAATAACTAAAAAGAAAACAAAATAATTATATTTATATGAAACAAAGGTAATATATATATGACTAATGAAAAATATACATTTTGCTGAAGTAAAAGATGCACTAACAGAAGCTAAAAACTTAAAAAAGGGAAGTGCATAAAAAAGGAAGGAACGCGAGGGCTAAGTGTAGATCGAGGAGATTGAGGAGCTATATGTGTGTGGAAAGTGGAAGGATGTGTGGGTTTCCTAGAGTAATTCTTAGGTGGTCACAAATATTTAGTCACAATATTTGATCACACACAAGAATTACTTGGTTTCCTACTATGAGGCTGAATAGGTTGCCCAATTGTGTAGGTTGGGGCAAAGTAGTTGTATCCCTACCTCTTCTTCCCTTTACCCTATCTCTACTAATATCTCTATCGGTCATCCATAATATAGTACACATAAAAACTCAAAGGTAGATAAATACATAAATTACTATCATTAATAATACATGCACATAAGAGTATTAAAATTGTTTGGCTATATAAAGCAATAAAATAACAATTCAACACGCAAAAATTGCTTGGCACAAGTTAGACAAGCAGGCACACTCAACCACAACATTGTTAAAGATCAAAAAAGTGCTGGAAGACCAAAAAGATCAAGACTAGCCAACAAATAATTTAAAGATTCAAAAGGCTTTGCACTTATCATCAAAGCATAGTGGCAATATAAGAAGTACCCAGAGCACTGTTTTAAAATAATACTGAAAAAAAGTGATATATTTTTTCTTCACTTTTTCATAGCTTTGGGGTATATCATTGACCTTGAGTAAAATAAACCACAAGCATATTCATTTTACTACTACATACTAAGTTTACTGTTATCTTTTCGTATTTGTACTCCATTTCCATTTCTAGCTTGTACTTCCTTCTGCTACTACAGAAGTTGATTTCCCTTATTTGCAATTCAATCAAAGAATTCATTTCCCTATGAACCATAACCAAAAAAATACAAATATCAAAAGAATATCCCTTGCTGAAATGCAATTGAGAAGACAAAAGGGATTATGTAACTTTTGTGATGACACTGACCTTACCCTTTAGAATCCTCCACTTTCTCAAGTAACTGCTGAAACAAGTAGCCAAGCAGTGGCACATCACATCACTTGTCCTTGAAAGCTTTGAATGGCTCTACTGGTTTTGGTCTGATCTGGTTCAAGGGTCTAATTGGTCCTATTAATGTCCCAATTTAGCTCTATGGAGGCAGTTTAGATAGTTTTGTCCAACCAAGATTGTCCATTGCTTAAAGTTGTATATTGAACTTGTGGCTCAATGCAATGTTTTAGTGGTTATGGTTAATGATGAAAACATGAGGTCCGAGGAAGCTAACCATGGAGCTCCAATCAGCACCCACCACTGGTAGCAAATGGGCAGGCACTCTAATGTCACTGTCTTGGATTTGTGTTTTTCCCAATACACCCCCTCACGCCCAGCACTATTGGGCTTAGTGTGTGGATTATAATGATGGGTGGCCCGAAGGATCTAGGATAGGCTCTGATACCATCTTAGAATGTAGTTTAGGCCTAACTCAACCCCACAAAACCGACTTGTAAGGTGATGATTGTCTCCTCATTATATGCTTTTATGAGATCTTATCTCTAGTCAATGTGGTTGAGTTTTTCCCAATACATGTGGCTGATTATTGAGCCTCTGGATTGTAGTTCTCTATTGGCATGGAAAATTCATTACTCTACAAGTGGAAATTGATACCAAAACAGAAATAGCTCAACTGCATCATTTCAAGAGGCTGCAGCTAGCTGATGCTATAATAGAGATGTTCACACAGTAGAAATTGAATCCTAAGGTGATGAGAATGATGGCAACAATAGTGTTGTATTGATCAATTTGAGAGTTTATATGAGTACTCTCCCTGTTACAGTTACAACAGATTAAACTAACTATAACAGAATTAGTGGTTGACTCAACCACATTACAACAACCAGAATTAACTAGTCAACTGACTATAGTTGACCTTATTTACAACAATGTGAAATACCCAAAATGCCCTGACAAACCCTCTTGTAAACTAGAAATACATGACAATGATATATAGTTTACAAACAGCAAATCATTTGGCATTAGGGACAGAGCATAAACCAAGCAAGTTCCTCAATCTGATGAAGCTTTCTCTACTAAGTGCCTTTGTGAATATGTCTGCTATCTGATTCTTTTGTTCCACAGTGTGTCATTTTGATGCTTCCAGCCTTCAGCAAGTCTTTAATGTAGTGGAATCTTACCTCAATATGTTTGCTTCTCCCATGGAGAATGGGATTGTGTGACAGTTTTATCGCAGAACTGTTATCACACAGAATTTCTGTGCAGTCTTCATTGATCAATCTTAACTCCTGCATAACTTTTCCAAACTATATGGCTTGACAGGCAGCAGCACAAGCTGCTACAAACTCGACTTCAGTGGTAGAGAGTGTGACTATAGGTTGCTTTTTAGATGCCCAGGCAACAGCATCATCACTGAGGAGAAAAGCATACCCAGATGTGCTTTTTAAATGGAGTTGAGTGGGATTACTCATGAATCTCAACACTCGTTTGGCAACATTTAAATGGAGTTGAGTGGGATTACTCATGAATCTGCTGAGCAGGCTTACAATGTACATCAGATTAGGCCTGGTTGCAGTCATGTATATCAAGCTTCCAATCAATTGTTTATATACAGTTTCATTCACCTTCTCACTTGTTTCATCTTTGTCAAGTCTAGAACCAGAAACAATTGGCACTAATACTGAGTTGCAGGTTGACATATTAAATCTGGCAAGAAATTCTACTGCATACTTCCTTTGGCAAATATATATTCCCTCAACCTCTTGAATCACTTCTATTCCCAAAAAATACTTCATTTTACCAAGATCAGTCATTGAAAACTCTCTTTTCATAGAGTTTCTAAACTCTGTTATCAGAGTGTGATCATTCCCTGTGTAAATCAGGTCATCAACATATATGCTAACCATGAGGATCCCATTTTCACCATTGTGTTTGTAGAACAGAGTCTGTTCACTCCTGCTTGCAGTGAAACCTTCTTGTGTAAAATATGATTCAATGCGACTGAACCATGCCCTGGGTGCTTGCTTCAGACCATATAAGGATTTATGAAGCCTATACACTTTGTTCTCACTTCCCCTTTCAACATAGCCCTTTGGTTGCTCTATATATACTTCTTCATTTAGCTTTCCATACAAGAAAGATGACTTCACATCTAGCTGATATAGATTCCAACCCTTCTGAGCAGCAGTGGCAATTATGAGTCTAATGGTGTCTAGTCTACTCACAGGGGCAAAAACTTCAGTATAATCCACTCCTTGTTTTTGAGAATACCCGTTGGCTACAAGTCTAGCCTTATACTTGTCCACTTGTCTGAGCTCATTTAACTTTGTTTTGTAGATCCATTTGACTCCTATTTTCTTGGCTTTAGGAGGTAGTTCAGTCAATTCCCAAGTCTCATTCTTTACAATGGATGCTATCTCTTCCTCCATAGCCTGTCTCCACTTCTCTTCCTTCACATTTACTTCAAAATGTTCAGGATCAGAGTGTTCAATACCTGCCATATTTATTTAACCTTCTTCATTTGATAGTCCAGCACCACTATCATAATCATCAAGCCATGTAGGAGGTCTTCTATTTCTAACTCCACCATCTGTTCTATGACCTCTTTCCTCAGAATTCGATTGATCATCAAAACCAGAATGTTCATGAAGACTAGAGTGTTCATTGTCTCCTACACCTGTGTCTTAGACCTCATCATCATTAGTTGAATCAGAATCCCCTTCACTTGAATCACTAGCTTTAGTCTCATGTTCTTCCTCAGGAGTTGTTTCAATTTCTCCCCAATCCAACTTAGCTGCCACATCTGATTGGACTCTATCATCCCAATTCCACAGTTCTCCTTCTTCAAATACTACATCCCTACCGATTATGATCTTCTCATCAATAGGATTGTACATTCTAAATCCTTTTGACTCATAACTCATGCCCAGGAAGATGCACTTGCAACTTTTGTCTTCAAGCTTGGTTCTCTTTGCATCTGGTATGTGGACATGCCCTATACAGCCAAACACCTATAAATGTGACATAGAGGGTTTGACACCACTCCATGCCTCCTCAGGTGTTTTATTCTTCACAGACAGTGTAGGACACTTGTTAAGCAAATGCACAGCCCAGTTTACTGCTTCAGGCCAAAATCTCTTGGGAATGTCTTTGCAACATAGAAGAGATCTTACCATATTCATAATAGTCCTATTTTTTCTCTCCACAACCCCATTTTGTTGGGGAGTGTAAGCTGTGGTAAGATTTCTTTTATACCAGTTTCAACACAGAATTGATTAAATTCATTGGACACAAATTCTCCACCTCTATCTGTCCTAAGACATTTAATCTTTAATTCTGTTTCCTTTTCAATCATGCATTTAAAATTCTTTAAGTGAGTGAATGCTTCATACTTCTCATTCATAAAGTAAACCCAAGCTTTTCTAGAAAAATCATCTATGAGAACCAAGATATACCTCTTGTTACTGTTTGAAGCAGGGGAAATAGGTCCACACACATCAGCATGTATTAGCTCCAGTTTGGTTTTGGCTCTCCATTGGCTTTTCTTTGGAATGGGGTCTCTGTGCTGTTTTCCTCTCATGCAATCAGTGCACACTTTGCTGTCTTTAGCCAACTTGGGCAATCCCTTCACCATCTCTTTCTTTTGGAGGACATTTAGCCCTTTACTGCTAAGATGCCCATACCTGCAGTGCCATAGATGAGTTATATCTTCACTAGTAGTGTGAAAACAAATGTAATCAGTCATGTTCTTCTCTTGAATGCATTCTCCAATGAGCTTATACATTCTGTTTGTTGCCATTTTGGACTCAAGGATTAGTCCTTTCTCATTATGGTAGATTCTGCAAGTATATGTTCCCCCTTTAAACAACACCGTGAGTCCCTTTTCTTGCAACTTCCCTATGCTCAAGAGGTTGTTCTTGAGTTCAGGCACATAGTACACATCTGATATTATGTGAATGACCCCATTCATTCTCACCTTTGCACTTCCTTTACCAGCAACCTCCAACTTCAAATTATTCCCCAATCTCACAGTTTGCTTGACTGATTCATCTAATTTAACAAAGCACTTCTTGTTTCCACTCATATGGTTGAAGCAACCTGAATCAAGAAACCACACTTCTTCCCTTTTTCTTCAATGTTAGCCATTAAAGCCATTAGGTTTTCCTCAGTCAAGAACCACATATCTTTCCCTTTCTCTTCATCATCAGTGGCTGTTTTCTTCTCATCATCAATGGCTGCCATTAGAAGCATCAGCTCTTCATCATTTGCCTCTGTGTAGTTAGCACTTTGTTCCTTTTCCCTTTCAGAACATTCATTCTTATAATGTCCTAACTTGCGGCATTTGTAACATTCTATAGTATCACGATTCAATCTTCCTCTTCCTCTACCTCTTCCCCTAGCATTTCCTCTTCCCCCTCTCCCTGAATCACTCCTTTCTTGAGAGACAACCTTGAGGGCTTGCTTCTCAACACGACTCTTTCTGAATATTTTCTGTTCATGGACAATCAGAGAGCTTTGAAGCTCATCAATGGGCCTTTTAACGAAGTCCTGGGCTTCCTCTATTGCACAAACTACATAGTCATACTTCTCAGTCAATGACCTAAAAATTTTCTCTACAATTATGCCATCTTGCATATTTTCTCCATGGATCCTCATTTTATTTGCAATTGACATAACCCTAGAAAAGTAATCAGTAATTTTTTCACTTGATTTCATCTTTAGCCCTTCAAATTCTTTCCTTAGACCCTGCAAGAACAATTTCTTTACGCGTGCACTGCCTTGATATTTTTTCTTCATGGAATCCCATATATTCTTCGATGTTTTCTTCTACAAGATCGTTTCAAAAATCGCACGATCAATGGCTTGGAACAGGTAGTTCTTCGCCTTCAGATCCTTGAGCTTTGATTCATCGATTCGCTTTTGCAAAGCCTCTGTGATTTCCTCTTCTTCTTCTGGTTCGACGATGCCGTTCTCAATCATCCCCCAATATTCCTTCGAGCGCATGAAGTTCTCCATCAATTCAACATGCCCTAGTGGTCATAATGTCCATCAAACTTGGGGATTGATGGTTGTACGAAATTCCCTTCGTTTCCGTGATTGTTTGCCATGGCGGAATTGCGATCTCGCTGTTTTGAATTTGTGAACGATCAAGCCCCAATTGATGGGACTCTGGTACCAATTTGTTGAGAATGATGGCAAGAATAGTGTTGTATTGATCAATTTGAGAGTTTATATGAGTACTCTCCCAGTTACAAATACAACAGATTGACCTAACTATAACAGAATTAGTGGTTGACTCAACCACATTACAACAACCAGAATTAACTAGTCAACTGACTATAGTTGACCTTATTTACAACAATGAGAGATACCCAAAATGCCCTGACAAAAGGTACCAAAAGTTGTTTGAACACGTATAAAGTGATAAAATCACAACCGAAGACAAATTTCCAATGCCTACTGTGGATGAGCCTTAGATGTGATTTTAATCAAATCTTCATCAAGGAAGAAGATACATACAAGACAACTTTCAGAACGTACCAAGGTCACTATGAATGTCTTGTAATTTGACCTCACTAATGTCCTGCAACTTTTCAAAGGCTCGTGAATCAAATGAACGTACCAAAAAATTCATTTCTAAAAAGGTTGAAACAAGAAATTGCTCAGAACAAGCAGTTGCAAGGAAAAGTGCAACAATGTCAGGACAACAGTTGGGAAGATCTGTACTACATAGTGTGTGAAGGGATCTTACATAGGAAACACAGGTTGGTGGTACTTGTTGATAGTTAACTAATTAATTCAAAGGATATTGTATGAATATCACGCATCTCTAATTGGAGGACATGCTGGGGTCACAAGAACTTTGGCTCATATTGGAGTTCAGTTTTTCTGGCCTAAAATGAAGAGGGATATCATGAATTCATTGAAGTATGTTTAATGTGCTAGTAAGGAAAGAGTGGGAACACATGGCTATTCAGGTATGGGAGGATGTAGCTATTGATTATATAACTGAATTACCCTAATCCTTTTGGTACACTGTGATCTTGGTAGTGGAGAAACTTACAAAATATGCATACTTTATACCTTTGAAAGTAGAATACACTAGTAAAACTATGGCTGAGGCTTTCATGGCTAATGTTGTTATATAAGTTACATGGAATGCCTAAATATAATATTTCTGATAAAGACAAAGTATTTACTAGAAAGCTTTGGCAACACTTATTTCAATTGCAAGGGAGCACATTGGCTATGAGCTATGCATATCATCCACAAGCAGATGGCCAATCAGAAGTAGTGAAGAAGTGGTTGGATATGTACTTTAGATGCTTGACACACAGTTCAGGGCTTTTACTTAATTGGGCAGAATTCTAGTATCATTCCTCATTGCATACTAGCTTGGGTATGTCTCCATTTAAGGCCTTATATGGTAGAGAGCCCCCCACACTTACTAGATATGTTCCTAATGCCACGGATACTCCAGAGCTGCAGTAACAGTTAATTAATAAAGATGTGTTATTGGCTGAAATGAAGGAAAATTTGAAAAAAACTCAACAAGTCATATGAAAGGGCAAGCAGATTAGCATAGAAAAGACCTGTCATTTGAAGTTGGTGATCAAGTGTTGGGGGAGTTTCTATCCTATAGGAAAACTTCAACAGCTTTAAGAAAGAATCAAAAATTGGGGATGAGATACTTTGGCCCATTTGAGGAGCTGGACATGCTAGGAATAGTAGCTTATAAGCTATAGCTACCAACAAAAACAAAGATACTGTTAGACCTCTCATACGAAATGTGTATGAAAGGAGAAGAGTCCAGGATACATGAAAGGCTGCTATTGCAGTCTAGGATGCGTGTTATATTATAATAGGGTGTGTTTTATTAATGTGGAGTGTTTGTTTTAACTAATAATAATAATTACAAGCAGTTATTGGGTAGTTATTGGCTTGTATATTAAATAAGGATTTTTTTTTAGAAAACAGTTATCTTGCCATTTGTGAAAGGATTGGGCATGGGAGAGACTCTCATATGTTTTCTAGGGATTGTTCTTGTAATTTGTGTGTGAATTTATCTTGTAATTACAGAATCTGTATCAATAAAATAGTTTATGATTGTGTGTATTTTCTATTGTGAACCAGTTTCTATCAAATGATACCAAAGTAGTTGATTTCCTGGTTAATCAATAGTGGAGAAATGGATTCTTGTGTTGATGTAATCGAAGGAGAAACGGGGGAATTAATTAGCACTATGCGACAGTTACAAAATTCCTTATTGAAACTGTTCGTGAATTACGAAATTCTGTCTAGGAAATTAATAGACGCAGTGAAGAACAGGGTGGAAAGCGCATTGACAGGCGCAATGCAGAGGAGAGGCGCGACCAAGGATTTGTTTCCAGGCGCGATGGCAATTGGACCCCTAGGTCAATGTGTGACAATTATGGTGATGGAAACTGGCGCTATCGAGGAGGAAGAAATTAATGGGGTGAGCCTGAACCCAATTCTGATGATGAATATTTTGGGTATTATCATTACCCTTCTTGAGTTAGAGAGGAAATATGGAGAAAATTGGAAATTCCGGTTTTCGAAGGGAGTGATGCTTATGGGTGGCTTATTAGGGTTGTAAGGTTCTTTGAATTGAAGGGTTTAAATGAAAGAGATAAATTACAAACTGTAGTGGTTGCCATGGAGAGTAAAGCTTTGGCTTGATTTCAATGGTGGGAACATGCAACTCCATTACCATTATGGGATGATTTTAGGACTGCAATACTAAAATGTTTCCACACTTCAACGATTCAAAGTCCTTTCAAAGTATTGTTTGGTCTTAAACAACTAGGAAGTGTGGAAGAACATCATGAACAATTTGAATAGTATGTTGGGACTTTTAAAAAAGGGAAATCACTCTTATTTGAAAGGAATTTTCTGGAACAAATTGAAAGATGCAATTAAGGCCGAATTAAAACTTCATTTGGTGGACACTTTACTGGAATTGATGGATTATGCACAAAGGGCTGATGACAGGAATTCCTTGTTGACCAAGGGGATAAGTAACACTTCTTCGGGAAACAGGTATAATTTCAAGGCCTATAACGATAACCGTGACAACAACTAGGGACCCAAATAATAAGAAATCTACCATCAGAAATGCTTCAGACAGCAACACCGCAAGAGACAATAAAGCAAATGTTTCTGATGGAAGAGGGTTTAGGAAGCTTTCACTTTATCGCTGCTCTTTTAGCTTTTTTGTTACGGAATAGTTTAATAGTTAGTTAATTTTTGTTACTCAGTTATAACAGCTTAAGTGATTTGGGAAGTTTATGAGCTAGTCGATAAATCTCCATTAGGCGAGGCTTTTAAACATAACTTTTGGGCAATTGGAACAAGAGACACACTTAAGAGAAAATTGAGTGATCAGGGAGTGGGAAAACACCGTGGAAGGGTTGGTTTCAATCATAGCTTGTCTTCAAGCTTTGAGTATACTCAGCAGCCATAAACTCTTAATCATATCGTGAAGATTCAAGTCACTACAAGAATAACCTTATTTAGTTATGAAAATTTCTGATAGAATGTATTTCCGTCGCTAATGCTGGCGTTTCTGACAGAATTAGCCGTCGCTGCGTGTTTAGTGCGTTTCTCGCTAATCTTCCTAACGGAAATTAAATCTGTGGCTACGTTTCGAAGGATCTATTGATAGTTCTGCACTTTTGCGACTAATTGATTGTTAAAAATGGAGACTGAAGGAGGAAATAGAACAAATCAATTAAGGAAATCAATTATTGATATTTCTGCATTTTTATGATTCATATAGGATCTATTTATCAATTGTTTTTTACGAGTTTTAATTTTAGGATTCATATAGGATCCATTTACGAAGTTTTCCTTTTGAGTACCGCTTCATTTTGATTAAGGAAGAATGAGCAAATCATTTGGGTGGTGTTAGGGTGTTCAAGTAAGGAAATCTGCCGATTTATTTCTCAGTAATTTCTCATAGCTCATTCGTTTGTAATGTATTTTGATTTTCTTTTCATGCTGTGTACTGATAAAGGAAGGTAAAAGTGAGCCTAAACATCTAATTGTCTGGAGAATTAAAGCTTGGTGGCCTTTGGATAAACCTTAAGTTCTTACCATAAATCAAGAGAGATATTGAAGCATTTTAAGTGTATTTCCTAGATGTCTTACGGGTTTGGCTGCAATTTTGACTTTGCCTATTCGGTTTGCATATTTTTTAAGATTTTCATGCTGCATTTGTTATCGTTAACTGATAAATAGTTTTTTCCCAAGAGTGCTACCGCAGAAGAAAAAAACTGATAAATACTTGAGTATCAAGTAGTGGGTTTTCTCTAACTAAAGGTTTTGTGCTTATTCTACAATATTGTGCTTCCTTTAAACCTGCTGACAAATATTCTGATACTCTAACAAGTTACTTTTCTTTATTTGATGTTTGGGTTGTGAGATTTTTAAACAAAAGTATACATTTAATTGTCTTGAGGAGCTGTGTTTTAATTGTTTTGTGAACTTGCTTCATCTTAGACCTTTCATGGGTTATTTGCATCTCATAACTCATTTAAAGGTCTAAGATGAAGCAAGTTCCCATATTGCTTCATCTTAGACCTTTCATGGGTTATTTGCATTTGATTTTTTTTTTATGCCTTATTCATTTGTTTGCATAGTTGCAGTTAGAAACTTGCTTCATCCAAAAATGCTAGCTAGCACACAAACCCATATTCCAATTGAAAAAATATGGGTTTATTTGCATCCAAAAATGTTTTCACACGCTTCAACCACTTACGGAAAAACCTGATTCGAAGCCGATGGGTTACCTTTGAAAATCATCTTGAAGTCTTTAACCCCAAGAATAGGTGAATCATATTCAGAAAGAACAGGAGGAGCATCTAAGGTATCAGCATACGGTAGGTGAGACCCTAAGAATGCATGCGTAAACCCATAATGAACAGAATTCTGAATAGAGTTATCTCATTGGTAATCTTGTGAAAATTTATCAGCAAGAGGTTCAGTAAGTGTGGAAGGGCTTTCTTTGGATAGGGTGTCACATGCATCATTGAAGTGACAGGAAATGACAAGGCCCTTAATAATTAGAGGCGACTTTTCGTCTAAATGGCGGTTGAACATTATTCAAATTGTTTTCTCTCTCACACTTAACAAGACAAAACATTTGGGGGGCATCTATTAAAGCCAAATTTCAGATTCGAAATTGGCTAAAATGACACGTCCGCAAAGCATTTAAAAGTGAGTTCAAAAGTTGTGAAAAGAAGTTACGCTTGATAAGGAAGTGGCTCGAAAGTCCATATCTACGATTGATAGGACTTCAGAGGCAAATTCCGAATGCTGGAGGAAAATACACGCTCGAAGGCCATTTCCCCGAAAGACATATGGAAGATCTTGAAGGCAAGATTCGAAGTTTCAAGTACTACGCGCAAGGACGCAAGGCAGTCAAGGCAATTGTCTCGAATAGGCTCGAAGCTGAAGGGCAAGTGTGAAGAATCCCAGCCACCAGAAGACATGTGGCATCAATCATCTCTAATCATTAGTTAGATTTATATTTTATCTACTTTCAATAAGGACAAGCGTCCAAGGCATACAACACAGCAGTTCGTACATTGTAGCCTATAAATAATAGTTCAGAAGATGTACTCAGGTTGGTTTCATACCATCCAGTAACCCATTACGCCTAACACATCTGATCACACAGGATCTCTGGCTATAGCCGTGAACAATGTATGTTTGAGCCAAACTCTTTTCAATTCAATGCAATTACTTTTTCGACAACAGAGTGCAACGCTCTTGTCTCTTTTATCTATTTAACGATTTAAAGCCTTTCTTCAGCTCTGCACTTGGGGAACTCGTGATGTTCTGTCCCTCTTGGGGTTGATTTCTGTGGGTTCCTTGAGTTTGTCTTTTACTCTTTATTTTGCTTTATTTTACAAAAAACACTCGGTGCAGATTGATTGAAGGATTCACAATGTTCTCACCTCCCTAGGTGTGATTTCCATTTTTTGTTCAATTGTTTCATGCCTCGTAGTTGATCGAATGATCACCTAGAATCCCTGATTTGTTTGGTTGTTTGTTCGAATTCCCCTCCTTCGCCATTACTCGTCTGCAAAAGAGCACGCAGATTGGGGCTTCCACCGTAAACCTATCAACTAGTGAACTCAGCATCTAAATTTGAGTCCTTTTCTCTCACACTTCTCGAATTTTTTTGTTTGACAGAGACCTAACCAAAAAATACTGGAAAACAAAACCTTACATAAACTGAAATATGTTTATATAATAAAAGAAATAAAAACAATAAACTCCTACTAAAAAACTAAACATCACTTAATGATGTGACACCCATACGAATAGTGTGCTCATGAGACCTTTTAGGTGGAAATCCTTTAATGAGTGAATTCGCAAAAAAATGAGTTTGTTCTGACATGCTTTATAGATAATTGTTCACTCTGAACTCTTTCTTTAACAGCAAGGAACTTGATGTCTATGTGCTTCGACTTCATCAAGCTCCTATTGTTATTTGAAAATATAACTGTTGATTTATTGTCACAAAATAATCTTAGTGGTATATCAAAACCATCTACTATGTGCAGCCCCGTGACAAAATTTCGCAATCAAATCTAATCCTGAATTACTAAAAATAAGGATACATTAGACTCCTTATTATTGATGCATAAGGAATATTCTACATTTCCTTTTCTTCAAAGTTGTTCTTAGGACACATCACATGGTTTACAAATATAAATAAAAAACGTAGTTGGTGTGATAAAATGTGGGTGGATGCATTGAATTGACTCCCATCAATGCTCACAGTAGTCAATAGTGATCCATTCCAGAATTTTAGACTAATGGGAATGAATGCAATCCATATTAGTATCTCTTTATAATTTTGACTTAAATTTCATCGAATCAATTCCATGACTTCTTCATCCTCCAATCCCCAGTGGATATACGATGTGTTCATTAATTTCAGGGGAGAAGATACTCGCGGAAATTTTGTTTCTCATCTGTATGCTGCACTTTCAAATGCTGGAATAAACACTTTTCTCGACGATGAAAAGCTTCAAAAGGGAAAAGAGTTAGGAGCAGAGCTATTGGGAGCAATACACGGGTCTCGGATAACCATAGTTGTTTTCTCCAAGAACTATGTTCTTTCTAGTTGGTGTCTTGATGAACTTGTTCAGATCATGGAATGTCACGCTAATTCTGATTACCTTGTTCTTCCTGTATTTCATGGTATTACCCCATCGACTCTACGTCAATATGCCAGCGACACTTTTGGAACAACAACTTTCCAAGGAAATCAGAAGATTATAAATCTTAAGGGAGATCAATGGGTGAAAACAATTAATGATGCTTCGAGTTTGGCTGGTTGGGATATCAAAAATTACAGGTATATCTATATCTATATCTATATCAAAAATTACATGTTTTTACGATGTACCAGTAAGTTTGTTTGGTGAGTTAAGGTACACATAAGTAGTTAAGATACAACAAAATTTATGAATCGTAAGATTCAACATAGTGTATCAGGATATATGATGGGATACGGGTGCAAAAAAGATACACACTAAGACATTGTACTGTTGTATCATAAGATAGACACAAACCGGTTTTTAGAAAACTGGTGAACCCAAACTGGATTTGAAAGAGGTATGGTGCGGTGTGGTATGGTTTTTGTACCATGCACATCCCTAATGATATGAAGAGGGATATATTTCTTGACATATGTTGTTTCTTTATTGGCAAAGATAAAACCTATATTAGGGAGATACTAAATGGTTGTGGTCTACATGCTGATATTGGAATAACAGTCTTGGTAGAAAGGAGCCTCATAACAGTTCAAAGAAATAACAAGATTGGAATGCATGATTTGCTACGAGACATGGGTAGAGAGATTGTTTGCAAAAGTTCCACAAAGAATCTTGACAAGCGTAGTCGATTGTGGTTTCATCAGGATGCACTTGATGTGTTGACAAAAAATTCTGTAAGAACATTCATTCATTCTCCATATATACAGCTTAATTTGAAACTATATATTCTCGAGAATCTTTTTCCTTTATATGTGTTTCTAGCATGACTTTCAATTATCGCAGGGGACGGAAGCTATCGAGGGATTGGCCTTGAGTTCGCGAGGAAACACTAGATATTGCTTTGATGCTAATGCTTTTAAAGGAATGGAAAGATTGAGGTTGCTGCAACTTGATCATATAAAACTCAGGAGATTATGGATATCTTTCCAAGCAATTGAGATGGATCCATTGGAAAGGATTTCCTTTAAAGTACATACCCAACAAATTCTATCAAGGAAATGTAGTTGCTATGGACTTAAGACACAGTAATCTTAAACTAGTCTGGAAGGAACCCCAGGTATATACATTGTATATAATTTTCTTTTATTAAACTAATAGGTAGTTTCTTTTACCATTGTCTTCTCAAAAATTTTCAACACACAATTTGTCTTGTTGCAGCTGTTGGAGTGGCTAAAATTTCTCAATCTTAGCCATTCCAAGTACCTGAAAAACACCCCTGACTTTTCAGAAGTACCAAATCTCGAAAAGCTCATTCTCAAAGATTGTCCGAGTTTGTGCAAGGTACATGAGTCTATTGGAGATCTCAAGAAACTTCTTCTGGTAAATTTGAAGGACTGTACAAATCTTGGCAATCTCCCAAGGGAGATGTATCAATTGAAATCTGTGAAAACCCTTATCCTTTCTGGTTGTTCAAAGATTGACAGATTGGAAGAAGATATAGTGCAAATGGAATCCTTGACAACTCTAATAACAGAAAATACTGCTGTGAAACAAGTGCCATTTTCTATAGTAACATCAAAAAGCATTGGATATATATCCCTATGTGGATATGAAGGATTACCCCGTGATCTTTTTCCTTCACTCATTTGGTCTTGGATGTCACCTACGGTGACGCCCCGTTCCAGTTCTAACCCATTTGGAGTCATGCCACCGGCTCAAGTTTCAATTACTCGAATGAATGATTCTTGGGACAATCTCTCACCAATGCTTAGTAGTCTTTCAGAACTTCGAAGTGTTTGGGTGCAATTTGAAACCGAGTTTCAACTATCTAAGGAGCTAAGAACAATATTGGATGACATAGTTGGTGCAAATTTTACTGAATTACAAATAACATCATATGAACACCAAATCTCGAACAATTATTCCTTGAGGTCTTATTTGATTGGAATGGGAAATTACCAAAGAGCCTTTAATACTCTCAACAACAGCATTTCCAAGGTTCCTTCTCTCTAACCCTATCTTTTTAACCTTACAATTCATTTTTTCCAATAACTAGAGAACATAAAATAATTTTAAGAAACTTAACCTCTTTGCTTCTTTTAGACCCTTTTGGCTTCATCTAAAATACATATTCCAATATTGAATATGCCAAGTTATCATTCTGGTATAAGCACTAGATAAAAATTTCAACTTACTTCTTGCTAGCTTACTTCATGTTTTGTTATATCTACATTGATAATTGAAATTTGAAACATATATAACTAAAATTACATGTCTGACATCACATAACAAAAAATGTACTATGCCCTTGATTAATGGATATGTAACATAACATTAGTTATTAACTGGTTTTGTTTCATTTAGTTATCATGCTACGTGTATATTTTCATTTAGCTATTATCGTAAGAATGTACAATCTGGTATTTAGAATGACATTATAATGAAAGAAGTTCATTGGAATACCATATTAAAAAATAACCAAGTTTTTATTTATTCATGGCACAGGGATTGGCAACCAATGAGATTAATCTTCCAGGTGAAAATCCTCCTTATTGGTTGACCTATACAGGCGAAGGACATTCAGTGCTTTTAACGGTGCCTCAAGATATTCATTGTGACATGAAGGGAATAACTTTGTGTGTTGTTTATTCATCAACCCTGGAAAACACAGCAGATGAGTGTCTTGTTAGTGTCTTCATTGTTAACCACACAAAGTGCACCATCTATATACACAAGCGAGACACGACTGTTTCCTTTAATAATGGAGATTGGCAGGGCATACTGTCAAATCTAGGATCAGGTGACAAAGTGGAGATTTTTGTTACATTTGGGCATGAATTGACCATCAAAAAGACAGTTGTTTATCTAATATATGATGATTCAATTAACTCGGAAATGGAGTCTTCTCTGCAGCCAATGGAGTCCTCTCTGGAACCAATATAGTCCTCTCTGGAGCCAATGGAGTGTTCTCCGGAATCAAAGAAAGAGTCAAAGAAAAATGGCTTTGTCAGATTCATAAAGAAAATTGTAACATGTATTTGTCATAACTTTTCTAGTGGAGAGGAGAGCCGCCCTATGTTGAATTAACATTGGTAGGTTATGATGATGTAGCATCATATACATTCTTGAGCTTTTAGTGCTATATATAGAATTTCGTGGGGCATCTCAACATGACTTGGGCTTTGATGCCATAGCATCTCTTGTGTGATATCTGCTATAGCTTTTATTGCTGCTCTTTTAGCTTTTTTGTTATGGAATAGTTTAACTGTTTGGTTAATTTTGTTATTCAGTTGTAACAACTTAAGTGTTTTGGGAAGTTTATGAGCTAGTTGATAAAGCTCCATTAGGCCATGCTTTTGAGCATAACTTTTGGGCAACTGAAACAAGAGAGACATTTGAGAGAAGATTGAGGGATCAGTGAGTGGGAAAACACCATGGAAGGGTTGGTTTCGATCCTAGCTTGTCTTCAAGTTTTGAGTGTACTCAGCAGCCATAAACTCTTGATCATATCGTGAAGATTCAAGTCACTACAAGAATAACCTTATTTAGCTATGAAAATTTCCGATGGAATGTATTTCCGTCGCTAATGCTGGCCTTTCCGACGGAATCAGCCGTCGCTGCGTGTTTAGTGCGTTTCTCGCTAATCTTTTCGCCAGAAATTAAATCCGTGGCTATGTTTCGGAGGATCTATTGATATTTCTGCACTTTTGCGACTAGTTGATTGTTAAAATTGGAGACTGATGGAGGAAATAGAACAAATCAATTAAGGAAATCAATTATTGATATTTCGGGTTTAGCTGCATGTTTTGACTTTGCCTATTCGGTTTGCATATTTTTTAAGATTTTCATGCTGCATTTGTTATCATTAACTGATAAATACTTTTTTTTTCCCAAGAGTGCTACAGTCCTGCAGGAGGAAAAAAACTGATAAATACTTGAGTATCAAGTAGTGGGTTTTCCCAAACTAAAGGTTTTGTGCTTATTCTACAATATCGTGCTTTCCTTTAAACCTGCTGACAAATATTCTGATACTCTAACAAGTTACTTTTCTTTATTTGATGTTTTGGGTTGTGGGATTTTTAAACAAAAATATACATTATGTATTAACTGAGGAGCTGCGTTTTAATTGTTTTGTGAAGTTATGTTAAGTTAGGGTATTTAGTAACTGTGTATTAACTGTTTTTCTTTGCAAATCTAAGGCAATCTGTAGTAACTACTTAGTGAGGTATTCTTTAATCAGTTGATTTAGTTGTTGTTGCTTTGCAATGAGTTGTGAGATGCAATGTGTTGTTATATACCTTCTATGGGGTCTGTTGATGGCCTTGCCTTGCTTTCCACGTCATATTTTGATTCTTTCATTTATGAGGTGACAGGTGGAATTTGTTTGCATAGCTGCAGCTGGAAACTTGCTTCATCTCAGACCTTTAATGGGTTATTTGCATTTGATTTTTTTTTTATACCTTCTTATTCATTTGTTTGCATAGCTGTAGTTGGAAACTTGCTTCATCCAAAAATTCTAGCTAGCACACAAACCCATATTCCAATTGAAAAAATATGAGTTTATTTGCATCTCAGACTATGTTTGCATTCTTATTCATTTGTGTTAATCATAGCACTTATAGATATCATAAGCAGCCTTTATAAACAAGACAAGAGGATATAAACAAGACAAGAGGATCGGAACTCATGAAACTTGAAAATAATTTCCCTGAATTGTTTTAGGTCACTTGGTATTGATTAACAAGATTCTGTGTAGCGATTTATTAGTGACATGGGTTATATAGATGGCGAGAAATGAAGCTGCCATAGGCCAACAAGGAAGAAATAAATGCTGCAAGTGGAAATGAACCACAGAAATCCAGTTGTGGTGACAGTAACAACAGTTGCACATCCCTGAGATTGAATTCTTGAATTCACTGAACTTGAGTTCTTTTAATCCAATGCTGCTACAAATATAGTTTTCCTTAGATTGTTGCATCTTGAGATTAAATGGAAGATGGTTTTCGCAAGTATGATTTCAAAGAGTCAAACATATATAACATGCTGCAGTAGGCACCCAGGATTCTAATAGCAGTGGAACTGGGGCTGTTGAAGTTGGCACACAGGCAGAGAATTAAGTGCAATAGGAGCTGTTGAAGGGAAACATGAATTTTAAATGCATGATGCAGTTGCTAAAAATTGAGATTCATTCAACAATAGACTAGAGTATTATCACTTCTGTAATTTATGGGCTGACTCAACATTTTGACAATATTCATTTATTGGTGCATTGCATGCATGTAATGTAGATGTGGGATCATCTTATTTGCATGTGAATGATAGATTGCAAGTTTGGGCTTGCTTTTGTGTGACCATCTACATGAAGAAAAACATCATCTTAGACTTTTTGTTTTAAAGTTTATGTATGACTGTTATTTGTCAAAAAAAACGATTTAGTCGCATTACTTTTCCCTAACACCATGTTCCACTGTTGCCTAAAGATTTTGTTACATGTATATTCCAAATTAGAAAATTTTCATTTCAAAACATTACACGTCTTTACCCCGTGATTTGAGAAACAAAACTAAATTCCACTTTAGCTTGATTGAAAAGCATCGTCAATTCAAATTTGAGAACTATAAAGTGTACGCGATCAGCCCGTGTGAAAGCACATGTTATTTGTTTTGCTATTTGAAACACACTCATGTTTGCAACTTTGATGGTTGGAACCATTACCCTACAAATATTTGCTCATTTTTTGTTATACAATTTCATTTATTTAACATCAAAAAATTATTTATCCCCCATTATAATTTTGTTATTACCTCAACAAAACTAATAAAATCTTTATATTTTACAACTAATATTAGTTTAAAGCCCTTTGAAATTTTGATTTTTGTTTGAGTATAATCATGCTACATGACGCAATCTGGCCATGCAGATGCACGGGTAATGTACTAGTTTTATACGAGCATTCAAAAAGTGATTACCATATATGGAGGCAACCCCTCTTTTTTATGGGGGCAAAAATACTTTTATTAACGACACCTAAGTAAATTATTTTCATCTCATGGGGGAAAATGCCCCCAGTCTTGTATACATCTATCTGCCAAATGGTGTTTGGGTAGCATCATGAGAAATTCATTTTGCTACTCAATGGATTTTTGCTAAAAGAGTGTTACAACTCATGCACTTAAAAATTAAACAATACCTTATGAAACAATATAATAAAACAATACTATATATACGTACTGAACTCATGATTTAATTTCAATTCGTGAAATCCATCACTACCAACCACTAATGAAGCCACACAAAATTTAAATGAAAAATTAGGTATCTACCACATTTCAAAGTTTAAATGAGGAAGTAGTTTAAATCATATTTTTATGCATCTTCATTTTCTGCTCTCATCTATTCTTTCTCATTCAACTAGATAACTCCACATTAGTTGCTTTAGTTCAAACTAGGATGTTGTTTTCTCTAAAATTATTGTACACAAAAACTTTGTTCAACACCCAATAACAAATTCATCGATTGTTGGTTTCATTAGAGTAATAATTTCCATCCAAATCAACCTCTAATGTAGGTTTCACAAACAATTTATGTTTTGTTGTTCTACCTATTTTTTTTTGCACTGACACTATCTTATTTAGTATCGGTCTTACCATTTCAATTATAACAACACATACACACTGGCAGCATCAAGACGTGCTTGAGGCGGTGCGCGACAACATTGTGGTGGTTGGTGTATGTGTGTATTCGAGAAGATAGTGCAGAGGCGTGGAATGCCCCCAAAATCCACGAAGTTTATCCATGATCCTCCTAGCCATATGGACTGACTAGCACATGTTGCCGCTACAAATTTGGCTTCTGTTGTGGACAAAGTCACTATAGGTTTTTTCTTTGAGGACCAAGCCATAGCTCCATCTCCAAGCATAAATACATAGCCCGAAGTACTTCTCATATCATCCAAATCTCCTGCAGTCACAAAAAAAAATCAGCGTACTCATCACTATCTATAGAATTCCAGTTACATAAACCTCATTAACATATCTGACATGCAATGGCAGATTATAAAATAAACTAAACAACAATGACAGATTATATTTTGACATTCAAGAATAACATGCAAGAATTAAAAGACATTCAAAGAGAGGTATTTTGGTAGCCGTACTTAAAATGTAAGAATGAGAAGAGAAAAGACACTAAAAGGTAATGCCAAGAATGAGAATCAACTTACGGAATATTGTCTTAAGCAAATGAGAGGCAATTTGTTAAAAAAGTCCCCGGGCTGGTATCAACTTGGAGGAAATCCCCAAATTACTGTTGCCTTAAAGTTTTACATTGAAAATTGTCGGTGATAGGCCTCTAGGTTTTTGTTCCACAAAAAAGCTCTGCAGCATGAGGTATGTCACGACTGAGACTACATTTAACAAGGTTATGCATCTTGGGAGAATAAGTAGCAAAAACCTACTTACCTGGAAATTGCAAGAGATTCTTATACGTTTACCTTGAACTTTTTTATTGCATTGGAAAATAAATGGAGTTTAAAAGTGAAAATGGGTATACTTCTAAACTGAGTATACTTCTAAACTGGGTTTTGATTATTATACTTTGTTATCAACTCTCTAATTGTAGCTTTTTTAAATGTGGTGGAGTTAAAGGTGCACATGAGTGGTTTGACTAATTGCGATTGTGTTCTAGTTCAATACATTGCAATTTGAGAATCTGATATTATTATCTACATTGGTCTTTTTCAATGATCGTTTCTGATTGTTTGCATCCATTTGGTCATGTGTTTATTTTTTCCTATCGATAACGAGAGCATCAATACAAGTTACATGAAGTAGGCGAGGTTGGAAATTCTCAAACCACAGACTAGTGTCAACAACTATTAGGAAAACTACTACACATGAAATATGATCAATGAAGCTATTACATTTAGACTGTTTAGAGACCATAAGGACACACCCAACCTAAAACAACGACCAATTATCTAACGTAATAGTAACATCAGCACCCAGGTAGAGGTGGTAAGCAATGACTGAGACTCCGCAGTCTTCTTCACAATCCAGTTACGGATGATATCGTTAACTTGTGTATGCTCCGTTCGAATAATGTTGATCTCAAGAATAGCCAACTTATCATGAGAAAACGAGGCAAGCTGGTAGCTGGAGGGGTCCTCGAAAGAGTTGTCACCTGCAAAGGTCTTAACAATCACCAAATAATGCACCAAAGTCCAAAGCCAAGTGCTTAGGCTGCCAGAAACTCTATGGGGACTTTTAACTAACAGTAGATATGCATCTTTAGGTAGAAAATGTCTAAACCCCAAAACAAAAACCAGCGTTCCCAAAGAAATTTCAAAATAAAGATCATAGACAAGCAAGACTAGAAACTCATGATACAACAACGATGGCTTTCGAGGTGGCCTGGTCGGAGCCAAGCCCATGGAGTGAGGAATCACCAGAATACGAATGAAAACCTTAGGAGTAGGAAAACTCACCAACACACTATTACCCTTCGATGGAGGTTGCTTGGGAGGGGGTCACGATGGCACCGTCATGAGCAAGGTGCAGGACCAAGGTGGAAGGAGCATATCGCCCCAACAGGAAATGGAGGATCGCTCCATGGGTAGGTGGCGATGGGCCGTCGGAAGGTTTGGCAGCGGTAAGCTCGCGAAGGGTTAGAGAAGGAAGGTATGAGCTGTTGTGGTGGTGCCAAGCTTCTATGGTCGATGGAAAGGGGTGTGGGAGAGTGGATGGTGGGTTTGGGGTTGTTGCGTTAGAAACACACTTAGAGCAAGTGTAGCAGAAGTAGTATAAAAGATTATCGTCTCCACAGGGATTAATTAACAAGTACAAACTAGTCGAGATTATTTATTGTTTAGACGAACAACTAATTTGAAGGTTATAGAAACTAAATAAAAATAAGTAAATAGCAAGAATTAAAATACTAGATATAACAAGTTGGAGAGAGGTCTAGGGTCGCGATTTTACTTGCAAGCTTTGATTCCCCTATGTCTAATTCTGAATTCCCTTATTTTATTTAATTACCAATCCTTTTACTAAAGCTATTAATCCGTTTGGTCATTCGGGATTAATATTCTTTTCCCTAAATTAACCCTAGTTTGGTCATGCTAGAATTTAAATTTAAGAAAAGCATAAAGTACAAAAAGGTTGAATGATTGGAAGACTAAATTAAAGTTTGGTCATTCATTAATTATAGCCCCAATTATCCTATAGGTCCACCAACTAATTGCAGTACGGTGGCTGATCAACTAATTGATTATGAACATGAAAAGGGTAGCTAATCCTAATTATGTAATAAAAACAATTGGATAATATTAATTAAAGTAAAAATAGGAATTCAAATAAGAAATTAGAACATAAAAGTCTCTAAACTTGCAAGATCCACCTAAGACCCTAGAAGAGGATTTAGGTATTCATTATAATAAAGAACAATAAAATAGAAATAGTCTTAATCTTTGTCTTCAATCTCATTCTTTTACTCCAAGCTCTCTCATGGTGTCAAGAACGATGCCGAAAAACTCTTTTTCTTCTCTCCTCTGTGTTGCCGTTACTACCCTTCTCGTAATTTTGTGTTAGTGTATGCGGCTCCCCCTCATTCACATGTGAAGCCCTCCTTTTATATTAGTTTCTTTTCTTTCTCTCCAAGCTAGGGTAGTGTGTTATTCCTTTTTCCTCAAGTCAAAGATTGTTTCTTCTTTTAATTGCAAGAGCACCTTTTTATCTCAATCCCAAAATATTAGAATTTAGATCCTTCCTAAATATGTGTTGCTTACTATCCACTACATGCCTCTTTCTTTCTCTCCAAGTCACATGTGCATCACTTTCAATTGAAATCACCAAGAAGATCTTCTTCTTTTTATTACTATGGGCCTTCTTGTATTAATGGGCTTGGGCTTGCTTTCTTTTATTTGTTAGCCATATATTACATTTACGTGGCTCTAAATTGAATTTTATTCTTTTTCACATTTTCTTCTTTTCTACAAAATAAAGAGCAAATTAAGTTAGTAATTTATATAATAAATAATAATTGCTCTAAAAATGACCTAAAATTATCTCTAAAAATGCACTAAATTGGGGTCTATCAAGGGTGAAGAAAGGTGGAAGGGGTTTGGGGATTTTGTGAGGAGGGGTTACGGTGGGGATGTGGAAGATTTGGGGATGTGCAAACCCCAACTGGTGGGGAGGAGAAAATCCTCCAAGAAGAATGGGAGAACATCCATGGTGGAGGGGAAGACCTTCATGGTGGATGGGAAAGTCTCCACTAACCCTAGGGTTGGGAGGAGAGAAGATGATTCAAGAGAAAAGCCATCATCCCATTGTAATTATTATACATATTGTCATGGATTTTCTTTTTTTGTTTGGCAGCACGAGGAGCAGCCCTTTGCTTGGAGAATTCAACGTTTTAAAGGGGCAATTGATCACTCAGATGTACCATTTGCTGTCCATAAAGTCTCTCCCATTTCTCTTGCAAAGATGGAGTTAGAAAGAATGCAAAATCAAAATTTAAGGTGAACATAACTTAACTTGGCTAATTTTCCGCTTTCGGTGATTCAAAAACTATCAGTGTGGATACAGGTGACAACAAAAGCATTTCGTTAACAGAGGATTGCTTGATCTTTGACCACGTCACAACAAGAACTTTAGAACACTTATCTGATGCAATGGAAAGTCCATGTTTTAATAGTCAATTCATAATTTATCTTTGATTCTTTCTTCTGACTTGTGTCATGCTTGTGTTTGTGTAAGGTGTTATTTACTTACACCTGAATGCTTTGCTTTTGGTTTAATGTGCATGTATCTATGCATAAAGTTAAATAATGTATAACAGATTGTTGCGTTAAAAACACACTTAGAGCAAGTGTATTTTTTCGCAGAAGTAGTATAAAAGAATATCAAAACATAAAAAAGAGTTTCTTCATTTGGGGTAGACTTAGTTTGTAAATAAAGAGTTTCTTCAGCCAACTAAGTTGTTACCATATCAATAACCTTTGACAATTTATTCTTCAAACTATCAAAACTTTCTTTTGCATGCTTCAAACTTTTCTCACATCTATCAAATCTTTCATTTGTTTCCTCCATAAATTTGACCAAGACCTCATCAATATCAGATTCTTCCTCTTTTCTATGCACTTGTAGTGGCTCATAATTATCCCAGTTGGAGGAATAAGGAGGTGGCTCATAGTCATCCCAATAGTTTGAATAAGGCTCGTACTGAGGAGGAGAAAATGAGCGTTGACATTGAGGCATATGTTGGACTAAACGATAACCTTAGAGGGGGGGTGAATAAGGTTATAGGCTAAAAATCATTCTTTTTTGTGTTTTCAAAGTTGTTTAATGCTAGTTTAAAAAACAAATGCGGAAAAGGTTTATATGCTAGCAATTTGCGCAAGCTATTATAGAGATATAGCAACAATGATGAATTTTACAGTAACACAAAATCCACTTAACTGTAATATAGAGATTGCAACACAGTAACAATGAGTATACTAATAGTGCAAATCAAAACAACTAACAAAAATATAAATTTCAATAGTTGTAATAACAATTCAACAGTAATTTCAATTTCGATAGTTATAATAACAATTCAACAGTTAACGCTATAATAGAAAACCAAACAATAATAACAAGAACAAGAATAATGGGGCATAAATAAGTAAAGAGATAAGGGAAAGAAGAACACCGCGATTTTTCGAGGTTCGGATTGAAATCCTACTCCTCGGCCTCCGGCTTTCCAACCTTTGGACTTTGGGAAAATAACACTATAATGGTGAAGATGCTTCTTCAAAGTCTTACAACTCACGCCACTTTACAGCAACAACAAAACCTCTCAATTTCCCCAATTGAGAACCCGAGCTCCCCGCTTAGGATTTCTACGATCCAATCTCCCCGATCGAACCACCCAAGAAACACTTTCCCAGGATTTCACAACAATACCAAACGCCAAGTGATAAGATGAATACAATTGAAACTATGATCGATTAATCAAGCAAAATAACCATAAGAGTTGAGAGAGATGATATGATGATGAAAACCCTAGAAATTTGATTGAGAACCGAAGAAGATGATCAGATATTGAAAGGGATCGTTCTCAAGTTTTGGTTTCACGTTGTTTCAAGTTTTGCGGCTCTGTGAAATGTTTTTCGTTTTCTCTCTCTATGTTTGTGTCGTGAAAACCCTTGCTTTTCTATTTATATCACTTAAGAAAATATGACCGTTGAAACACTTTTTAGCACAATTGTGATAAGTGAGAAATCGATTGATTGCTTAAAAGAAAGAGAAGAGAAATCGATTTAGTGCTTCCAAAAACACAAGATAGAAATCGATTTTGTGCTTAAATAAAGGAAACAAAAAATCGATTGTTCTCCTTAAAAGAATGAGTGAGAAATCGATTTTGCACTTAATGAAGGAAGTAGACAATCGATTGTTAGCTTTATAAAAATAAGGAAGGCAAGCTACAAGAGACAAGCCACAAATCGATTTCTTGCTTGAATGGCATAGGCTAGAAATCGATTTCTAGCTTGAGTGAAATAGGTTGGAAATCGATTTTCCTCTTTAAAAACACAAAGTCATCAATCGATTGTTTTCTTTCCAAAACAAGTTCTTTTAAAACAATCAAGAAGTGGGAATCGATTGTTGGCTTTTAAAAGGAAGAGAGAAATCGATTCATTGCTTTAAAACTAAGTGGGAATCGATTTCTAGCTTTATGTACCATATCAAGAATCGATTCTTTACTTCAAAAACAAATTCTTTTTAAAACACTAACTCATGAATCTATTTTCTTTAAAAAACAACAATTCAAGACTCAAACTATTTCTTTAAAAACACTTTGTGCCTAACCTAATTAAACATGGTTTTATATAAAATATTTTTCCAAGACAGTTCAATTTTAAAAGATCATCTCTCAACTACGAATGTTATAAGACTTGGGTAATACGATCTTACATGAGTCCTACGCAAAGCGATATAAGCCTTCAATGCTTGAGCAGCTTTTCGTAATATAAGTCTTCAATGCTTGAGCAGCTTTTCGTCCGAGCTTCTACAACTTTGAGTCAGCTTCCGAAGCTCTCTTGTTCAACACCCTGCGCTCTTATATTTTTCCTGCGCTTTACCTCAAGTAAATTATCAGTAACTTGTAATTTGTTATCATTCAAAACAAGGAATGTTTGCCCTTGGCACAACAAACTCCCCCTTTTTGATGATAACAAATTACCTTAGCATAGGGAGGCGATAAACAAGAAACATTAGCATATGCTCCTCCTAAGCGTAAGCGAAAAAAATTATAAAAATAAACATACATAGCAGAAAACAATTATATAGCAGTTATTTCTCCCCCTTTGTTTTCATCAAAAAGGAGGGAATCACATAGCACATAATCGCGTAATCACAAACTGGAAAAATCAAGCATACCTAGCTCTCTCCGGATTTTACAAAATTGAGCTTCGGCTAGAGGTTTCGTGAATATGTCAGCTAGTTGGTCATTGGTGCCTACAAATTTTAATTCTATGCTCCCCCTAGAAACATGATCTCTAATAAAATGATGTCTTATTTCTATGTGCTTAGTTCTAGAGTGTTGGATGGGATTCTTTGCAATATTGATAGCACTAGTGTTATCACATAAGACAGGCACATTTTCATATAACAAACCAAAATCTTCCAAAGTCTGTTTCATCCACAAAACTTGTGCGACGCAATTTCCAACCGCCACGTATTCGGCTTCAGCGGTGGACAAAGCAACACTGTTCTGTTTCTTACTAGACCAGGAAGTCAAACAAGGGCCTAGAAAATGGCAGGTTCCACTAGTACTTTTTCTATCTAAGGTACAACCAGCAAAATCAGCATCAGAAAAACCGACCAAATCAAAGTGACTCGATTTCGGGTACCACAATCCGAAGTCTGTGGTTCCCTTAACATATCTAAGAATCCGTTTTACAGCTTTTAAATGTGATTCTTTTGGACATGCTTGAAATCGAGCACACAAGCACACAGCAAACATAATATCGGGTCGAGATGCAGTTAAATATAAGAGACTACCGATCATACCTCGATACATAGTTTCATTAACTGGTTTACCTTGTTCATCCTTGTCCAATTTTGTTGCAGTCGCCATTGGAGTACCAATCACCTTTGCATCACTCATGCCAAATTTCTTTAGTAACTCCTTTGAGAACTTAGTTTGACTGATGAATATTCCATCTTTCATTTGTTTCACTTGAAGTCCCAAAAAGAAGTTCAACTCCCCCATCATGCTCATTTCAAATTCACTAGTCATCATGTCAGAAAACTCCTTGCACAAATCATCATTAGTAGACCCAAAAATAATATCATCGACATAAATTTGAACTACAATAAGATGTTTGCCTTTGGTTTTAAGGAATAAGGTAGAATCAATCTTACCCTTTTTGAAACCGTTTGCAATTAAATGTTTGCTTAGTCTCTCATACCAAGCTCTAGGGGCTTGTTTTAATCCATAAAGGGCTTTGTCAAGTTTAAAAACATAATCTGGATTTTCAAAATCTTCAAAACCAGGGGGTTGTTTTACATATACTTCCTCTTCTAAAAATCCATTGAGGAAGGCACTTTTGACATCCATTTGGTGTAGCTTGAAATCCATGTGACTAGCAAAGGCTAGTATTATACGAATGGATTCCAACCTGGCCACTGGAGCAAAAGTTTCTTCAAAATCCACCCCTTCAATTTGATTATAACCTTGAACAACTAAACGACTTTTGTTTAATAAAATAATACCATTTTCATCAAGTTTGTTGCGAAAAACCCATTTAGTCCCTATGATAGTTCTATCAACAGGTTTTTCAACTAAATGCCAAACTTTGTTTCGTTTAAATTGTTCAAGTTCTTTTTGCATTGACACAACCCATTCTGGATCACCTAGAGCCTCTTTTATGTTACTAGGAACTATTTGAGAGACAAAAGCACTATGAAAGCATAAAAGATTAAGAGAAGAACGAGTTGTTACCCCCTTTGATGGACTACCAATAATTTGCTCCATGGGATGATCTCGAACTGATTTCCATGTCTTGGGCACATCATCATGTGTTCTTCCATGGAGATGATCATCAGTGTCTTGGGGCTCTCGTTCCATTTCAACTATTTCTTGAGGTTCTGCTAGCACCTCCTTTTCTTTGTCACTTTCATTATTTGGTTCAGGCATTCTGCTTTTGATCACTTCAACAAACTCATCCTCATCATCAACTTTCTTTGCAAGAGGGTTAGTCTCATCAAAAGAAACATGTATTGACTCTTGCATGCATTTATCAATTTTATTATAAACAATATATGCTCTACTATGACTTGAATAACCCATAAAAATACCTTCAGTTGATTTAGCATCAAATTTACCCAATTTATCCTTTGTATTTAAAATATAGCACTTACTTCCAAAAACTTTGAAGTATGAAATGTTTGGAGCTCTACCATTCCACAGCTCATATGGCGTCTTGTTAAGCGATGGCCTTAGATACACCCGATTTAGCACGTGGCAAGCTGTATCAACAGCGTGTCCCCAAAAGTACTTAGGAAGGTTATGCTCATTTAGCATTGTTCTACACATCTCTTGTATGGTCCTATTTTTCCTTTCCACCACGCCGTTTTGTTGAGGAGTCCTTGGGGCTGAAAAGTTGTGATGAATTCCATACTTTTCACACCATGTTTTGAATGAAGAGTTTTCGAACTCTCCTCCATGATCACTTCTAATCTCCTTGATAGCTAAGTTTTTCTCATTCTGTAATTTTCTGCACAACTTAGCAAACTCGTTAAAAGCATCACCTTTTTTAGCAAGTAAAATAGCCCAAGTGTATCTAGAATAATCATCAACAATTACAAAAACATATTTGGCTCCTCCTAGACTTACAACATCAATTTCTCCAAATAAATCAAGATGTAACAATTCAAGCACATTTTTGGTAGAAATAACTGGTTTAGATTTGAAAGAAGTTTTATGCATCTTACCCAATTGACATGCATCACATAACTGTCCTTTTTCATATTTAAGCTTGGGTAAGCCTCTAACATGTTCATTTGCACATAATTTAGATAGAAGTTCCATACTCGCATGTCCTAAGCGTCTATGCCACAAATTCACATCATCAAGTAGAGAAGGCATGCATACAATATCATCACTAACAGTGTCAAAATCAACATAATAAACATTGTTTTCACGAAAACCGACAATGTGAAAATTTGAAGCTTCATGAACAATAACACATTTATTTTTTGAGAAATACACATCAAAGTCATTATCACATAGTTGACTTACGCTCAATAAATTAAATTTCACACCATCAACCAGTAAAGCATTTTTAATTTTGATTGTGTTTTCCTTACCCACACAACCTTTACCTATAACTCGAGCAGTTTCATTGTTGGCAAACTTCACAGATCCACTAGCTTTGTTACTCAATTTCAAGAAGAGTGAAGCATCACCAGTCATATGCCTTGAACATCCACTGTCAACCATCCACACATTTTTCTTTTTGGATGACTGACATACCTGCGAAAATAACATCAAAAGCTAGTACGAGGTACCCAAACTTTGTTGGGTCCATGGGGGTTAGTTCTCAGGGGGTTTGTTTTCACAATCCACCTTGGTTTCTTGCAAGCAGGTATAAGAGTACCAAGCTCACATAATCTACGAATAGGGCATCTAAGAGAATTATGATTTCCTTTTTGACAATAAGTGCAAGAGAAAGAGGTAGGTGTTTTATTACTTGAAGAAGCAGCTACAAATACCAAATCCTTTTTCTTTAAATTAGAGAGGCTGGAATTACCTTTATAACCAATACCTCTTCTATCAGCATATTCATGTTGAGAGTGTAGTAACTTGGTTAAGGTATTTTCACCAACCTCAAACCTTTTTAAAGACTCTTTTAAATTTTCATTTTCAGCCTTAATTTTTTCAAAAATTTGTTTAAGCTCAAGAAATTCAAGGTTGAAAGGTTTAGCATTTTGTAGCTCATTTTTCAACTTAGCTACTTCATTCTCAAGAGTCTTGATTTGAGTAGTCATGCTTTTGTTGCTCTTTTTCAGATTCTTAGATTTTATCAAAAGATTTTCATGTTTATAATAAAGAGCTTCAAAAGCTTCGTTCAAATCTTGACAACTGCTTTCATCATCACAAGAATCATCGAAATTTGAAAAAGAATGGTTAGAATTTGTTACCTTAGTTGCGTCACTGGCCATGAGACAAGCAAGCTTTGAAGCAGTCACTTCTTCATCTATTTCACTGTCACTGCTTAGATTGTCCCATGTATCATTCGGAGAATAATCTGCTGTAAGACCAACGACATTTGCAACTTCCTCTTCATCTTCCGTTTCACCTTCAGTTTCGGTGTCATCCCATGTAGCCTTCATTGCTTTCTTCTTTGGGTATTTGTTCTTTAGCTTTGGACAATTTACTTTAAGGTGACCCGGTTTGTTGCATTCAAAACATCTTGGTTGGTCGTCTCCTTTCTCTTGACTGTCTCCTTTGTAATACCCGGGCTTCTTAGAAAAATCACCTTTCCTTAACTTGTTGAACCTCATGAATTTTTTGAATTTTTTGGCAAGCATAACCATGTCTTCTTCATCAGATTCTTCATCAGATTCAACCACTTTCTTTCCCGTTTTAGAATTTTTCGCAGCTGCAAGAGCAAGAGACCTCTTTTCTTTTACCGCTTCTTTTTCTTGAGTTTTCTTAGCACCCAAAACCACCTCAAAAGCTAGTAGTGACCCAATCAAGTCTTCGGTAGGCAAAGTACCAATATCCTTGGCTTCAGTGATAGCACAAGTCTTAGGAAAAAATTCACCAGTTAACGAAGCAAGTATCTTCCCATTCAAGTCCTTTGTAGAATACTTTTTCCCAAGTGCTCTCAAGTTGTTTACAATCAAATTCAACCTTTGATGCATAGCAGCGACAGTTTCACCTTCCTTCATCTTGAAAGCTTCATACTCAGAAGTGAGAACTCTGATTTTGGTGTCTTTCACTTGACTTGTACCTACATGAGTTGCTTCTAGACAATCCCAGATTTCTTTTGCAGTCTGACAACCTTTTACCCTTCCATACTCTTCTTCACAAAGTGCTAGATGTAGAATATTCATAGCTTTGGCATTCAGAGAGATCTTGTCAAGTTCGGACTTTCTTAACTCGCTCAAGTCAATAGTATAGATGTCCTCAACAGGTACTTCTTCAGCTTTACCAGTTGCTTGAGTTTTTGTAGAATCACCAGCAGCAGTATCACCTGGTTTTGTAATTTTGATCTTCATCGGTGTGAGCGGTCCATCTATAATGATTCTCCACAACGTGAAATCTATAGCCTGCACATGACATTTCATTCGACTACTCCAGTAGTCGTAATTAGTTCCATCAAACAAAGGTGGCCTATTAAAAGACATCCCCTCTTTAATAAAAGACCCCATGATCAGAAAAATGCGAGATGTTAAGCTCTATATGCAGTTACCTGCTTTGATACCAGCATATACCAAAATAACTTTTCTAAATTCCTTTTCCCCTCTGCCTCTCTAATATAATCTCCAAGAGTCTTAACCATGATTTAAACTTTTCTGCAAAAAAAGTGAACTGCAACTGTCTCTTGGGAGAGAAGCCTTAACGATGGAGAGAAGCCTAGGGTCACGGTTTCACTTGCAAACTTCGATTCCCCTATGTCTAATTCTACCTGAATTCCCTTATTTTATTCAATTACCAATCCCTTTACTCAAGCTACTAATCCGTTTGGTCATTCGCGATTAATATTCTTTTTCCTAAATTAACCCTAGTTTGGTCATGCTAGAATTTAAATTTAAGAAAAGCATAAAGAACAAAAAGGTTGAATGATTGGAAGACTAAATTAAAGTTTGGTTATGCATTAATTATAGCCCCAATTATCCTATAGGTCCACCAATTAATTACAGTACGGTCGCTGATCAACTAATTGATTATGAACATGAAAATGGTAGCTAATCCTAATTATGTGATAAAAACAATAGGACAATATTAATTGAAATAAAAATAGGAATTCAAATATTAAATTAGAACATAAAAAAGGTCTCTAAGAATGCAAGATCCACCTAAGACCCTAGAAGAAGATTTAGGTATCCATAATAGTCAAGAACAATAAAATAGAAATAAAGTTCATGAAATACAAAGATAAAGAATAACCCGTAAAATAGATAAAGTCTTGATCAATGTCTTCAATCTCTTTTTTTATGCTCCGGAGCTCTCTCCCGGTGTCAAGAACGGTACCCAAAAAGTCTTTTTCTTCTCTCCTATGTGTTGTCGTCACTACCGCTTCTCGTAATTTTGTGTTAGTGTATGTGGCCCTCCTATTCACAAGTGAAGCTCTCCTTTTATATTAGTTCTTTTTCTTTCTCTCAAGCTAGGGATCAAGTCAAGATTGTTTCCTCTTTTAATTGCAAGATATCTCAATCCCTAGGATTTAGATCCTTCCTAAATATGTGTTGCTTGCTATCCACTCCATGCCTGTTTCTTTCTCTCCAAGTTACTTGTGCATCATTTTCAATTGAAATCACCAAGAAGATCTTCTTATTTATATATATATATATATATATATATATATATATATATATATATATATATATATATATATATATATATTATATATATATATATAAATTCCTATTAGCTTTAAAATGGACTTTTATATATCTTTTATATTTTCTTTTCTGCAAAATAAAGAGCAAATTAAGTTAGTGATTTATATAATTATTATATAATTGTTCTAAAATTGACCCAAAAATATCTCTAAAAATGCACTAAATTGTAATTTATCACAGATTCTACAACAATTTCTTTTGGTTGAATGTTACATTCATTAGTGTAAAAACAGATTCTATAACAAACTTTTTTAACCAAAAAAATATTACCGACAGATTTGTGACAGATTTACCACGAAAATTTGCGACGGAATATGTGACGAATTTGCGGCGGATACGTTTGCCACGAAAATTTCCATCTGAAATAGTGTTCGACAAGTGTTTTAGCGACATAATTTTATCCGTCGAAAATTTTGTCGGTAATGGGCATTAGCGACGAATTTTCCATCATTCGCGATGGATTTTTTCATCGGAAATCAGCGAAATTCTTGTAGTGAGTTGGATTCTGTCCGCCAGATGTAAGAATGTTAACTATGAACTAGGTTATTAATCTTGGCGTTCTTTCTTTCATTTGGATCCTTTGAAGTTTCTTATTTTGATTTCATTCATTCTTGTTAAATACATTGTTAAATTCTATTGTATTTTTCTGGGCTAGAGTACTGCATTTGCTTCTGTAATTTTAGGTTCAATTGATTCAATTCTTGAATATAGGTTACAACAATTGGTATCTATAGCAAGGTAAAGTGATCTTGGAATCATGGTGTCAACCAAATATTAAGTGAAGAAGTTCAATGGAAAGAATGAATTTGGTCTTTGGCACATCAAGAATGGACTCTAAGATAAGAGTCATTCGTGGAATTCACAATCGCGAATTAATTGAGGCATTGGCTGATCTTCACTTTTTTGAAATAAGTGTTGGAATCAATGTAAACCTAATCTTCTGTATAAATTTCGTTTAAATCAGACGAATTAAAATGTGTGTGTCTGTTTAATCTTTAATGCCATCAGTGTGATAAAACATAAGATAAATAGATGACACCAATGATTGTCCACCGCTTCAAAAGATTTATAGTTGTCAAATGCTTGAAAATCAGACAAAACTTTCACGACAACCAACTTTTCTCCTCGTAAGTATAACTTTGTGATTCTCTACATTCGCACATTCCTCACTAGTGATCTGGCATCAATTTGACAAAAAAATAACGAAAACCAACCTTGCCAAAACTTAGATACGCGTATTCATTTATGTTACTTTTGGCCGAGCTAACACTAACATGTCACTATTGAGGATCATTCAGACCGGGAAACAACATCAAAACTTGTTAGAGATTGAAGAAATTTTCAAGCATTTGACCACTATATAGACCACAAGGTTAAACGTCATTTTAGTCTTGAACTTCAAAGATAGTACCAATTAATTCTCAAAATGTCTCATTTTTCAGCCACTTTGTTCCCCGTTGTTAACGTTTGTCAATTTCATATATTCTGCTTAAATGGCACGTTTTTTGCCGAATTGGATGCCTGCATGGCACGCTTACTTGAGTTACACTAACCCACTTGGCAGCACATGACAGAGGGACCATTTTGATAGTAACCAAAGATCAAAATGACATTAAGACAATTAAGTTTTTTGATAAAATCTCTCTCTCTCTCCCTCCCTCTCTCTTTATATATATATATATATGTTCTCTCCCTGTCCCCTCCTCTCTCTCCATTGTCCGGCCCTCCTCATTCTCGGGAGGAGGGAGAAGGAGAAGAGAAAAAAGGGGCCGTGATATTGAGAGGAAGGGAGATAAGAGAGAGATATAGGATAGAGGTGGAAGAAATGAGAGCAAGAGAGGGGAGGGGAGAGAATGAAATAAGATAGTGATAGAGGGAAAGGGGAGAGAGAGAGGAGAGGCGTGAGGGGGAGAAAGGGAGTGAAAAGAGATATAAAGAGGAGAGAGACAGGGTGGAGAGAGAGGGAGAGAGGAGAGAGAGGGAGAGAAAAGAGATATAGAGAGGAGAGAGGGAGGGAGAAAGAGAGAGAAATTTTTTATTAATAAAGATTTTACTATTTTAATGTATTTTTGTTACTAGTTATTGTCAAAATGGTTCCTATGACGTGTTTTCTAGAGTGGGTTAGTGTAATTCAAGTAACCTTGTCACATAGGCATCCAATTTTGCAAAAACGTGTCACATAATCAAAATAGACGGAGTTAACTAACCGAGACCAAAGTGACTACCAAATGAGATATTCGACGACTAATTTGTAGTTTCTTTGAAGTTAGGAATTAAAATGACTTTCTTTGACTGAAATCACTATTTACTTAAACCACAAAGTGTTAGACGAACCACGCCATGATGTTCTTCTGGACAACTGTTATAGAATCATCAACTACAAAAATGTGTACTATTTTCTGATCACTACAAATCACGAGGCACAATTCTTTTTAATTTTTCACCAGACTTTTTTAAACCAAAGTCATTTGCATTACCTTGATTTGATCAAAATGATCAGTTGAATGCAATATAAACTTCTGAAATAGTAGGATCCAAAGCTGCCAACCAACCAAGTGTAAATGAATCACGTTCCAAATCACGTGATCCCCATGAAAGTTAAAATCAATGTGAACCTAATCTTGAGCTGATTTAGCTTTGGAACTTGTAAGTTAAATTAGTCAAAGATTTGGCACATGACACACCTGCACCACACTGCTGAAGTTTAATATTTTTAGTCGAAACTACAAAACAATAAAATTTATATAAATATAATCAACTAGATATTTAATTTATAATATAAACATTAGACAAAGATATTCAAGTGTAAATAATATATATGTCCATACCTCATCATTGCAACAAACAACCTAGATCAAGTGAAAGACATACCTCCAATCCAAGTCAACAAAGACCAAAATGAAGTCCTTGTGTAGTTCAATTATTGCTGTGATATTTGCCATAACATTGATCTTTTCACTTAAGGTTAATGTTTCACAAGCTAGGACTTATCCATCTTCCAAATCTCTCTCAAATTCACCATCGAAAAAAGGGCAAAAATCAACTCAAGAGCCTAAGGTCGTAGAAGCTAGCCTTAGAAGGATACCACCTAGCAGAGCAAATCCAATTCAGAACAAGTAATATATTCCCTTTTCTTCATTATGTGTCTGCTCATTCTGTTTTCCATTATGTATGGAATTAAATTGACAACAAAATGGTGTGTTTGTAGCAGGTTAAAGCCTAGGATAAAAAACTGAGCTGTGGAACTTGTGGTACATGAAGATCTTAGGTTCAGATTTGTAGCATGAACTGTGTTGCTATAGTTTTTTTGTTTTTTTATTTATTTATTTTTTATGTTTCCTAGATTCATGTTTCTTAGGTTTGTTAGTGAGAGAGATATAGTTGAGTTGGGTTTAGATATTTTGTAGTTTTATGTTCTCTAGCACCTACATGTTTTAGATTATTATAGAGAGTATAGGAGGCAGCACATGTAAAGGAGAAAAATAGTAGCCAATAAAATGTCAAACTCAAAACCATAAATTTTGGTGTAAGATTGAGAATTTTGTTTTATTTCTTTTCTTTCTTGATCTGATGTTAATTGCATTTATGGTGCTTCTAAGATAGCTGATCGTTATCTTTGATTCTTGGATTGTATTGATCTTCTTAATCACTTAAAAAAAACTTATGTTGTTAGTGTCAAAAGAGACAAAAGTTGTTGGACATGAGGTTGTTGATTTTGCAAACAATTTTGGTAGTAGAGTTTGGTTTGGCTTTTTTTTCATATAAGCAAAATAAATTTAGTGATGCTATAAATATCTTATTTATGGAGACTGTGAAATTTTGAGCACCGTTGATTAGTTACTTACAAAAGATGATGAGAGTTTTTATTCTCGTAACTAATTTTTATGGTGGGGTTTCAATAAGGTAAAATCTTTGAGGGTATTTTGGTATTTACAGAACACGGGGGTGCACCTCAAAATTGGGGGTACTTATAATAACATCCCAAATTTATACATTGTAAAGCCCAATGATATAACAGGTAATAGCCCACGTGAATCACGTGGACCAAGTAAGAGAAACCGGGCCTTTCAAACTTTATTTTATTTTGGTACCCCAATACTACACAATATACCCCCACATTAATTTTTATTCCCATAATGCCCCTGCATAAAAATGAACCAACGGATTTATCTAACCCAAAGATAAATCCATTTTTGGTGAAACAACAAAGCAGAAGTATGTTTATGTTAAGTAATTTCGTTTCTGGAAAAATAAGCCAACAGAATTTCTAAAACCATACATAAATCCATTTTTAAAATATAGCAAAAACGGAATTATATACAAGTAACTGTACTTCCGTCTTTGTAATGGACCATAACGAAGTTACATGTTACCAACGTAAATCTGTTTTGTTATTTCTCAAAATGGACCTTCGGAATATTTAAATCCGTTTTTATTTTTAGAACTAAGGAATTTATCTATTTATTAGAGAAATCTGTTTTTTTTACTATTTATGTAAAAACTTAAATATTTGCATCAATGAAAATAAATGAGTATAAAATAGCTCAAATGGTTTAATATAATAAAATAGTCTAAAATAGTACAATACAACAAAATAAAACAACAAACAACAATATAAATAAACTGTCATCCCAAGACTAATCACTAGGTGATATCAAACTCTAAACGTAGACAGTCGTGACCAAACACCTATCGTCTCTTTGCGTTATGTTGATGTTCTGAATATGTTGATTTTTTGGAGTCTTGAAAGTACCATCAGTAGAATTGTAAACAAACAACGTTGACCAAAGCTCCAATAACACCTCTTCGTCCTCAAAAACATAAAGTGCTCTAGCATTTCGAAATAGATTGTTACTGAATTGAGTAGCAATATCTGTTGTGGGAACACTGAACAGTTTAGTCGAAGACTCGTTAACACCATACTCCTTCATGACCCAGATATCAACAAAATTGCTACAATGAGTAAGGATGGACAAGCAATCTCTCAACACACTCAATGATTGATACTTGAAAACCACATCCACATAGTCCGACTGCAATACCTATTCATAAGATGCGTTCCCCAGATGAAGAGAAATAATGACCTGTTGACGACCAGTATCATATGTCATCCAATTAACAGTTCCAATGATGAATAATCCGGATAAATGAAAAGGGAAATAGAATACTTCACAAGGGAACTTCCGATCCATCTTTTTCCAAATATTGGTATCCAATGTATAAACCTTAACTTCTGCTTCATAAAATAGCCTATGCCCATCATAACATTTATAGCAATAAACAGCAACAATCTTTTATTTATTAGTGAAATGATCATATCTAAAGGCATATAATGTGAAGCTTACTCTCTCTCAATGTGGATTTTGTAAGCATGACAGTAAGTTGAATTTCTTATAAAAGGATTCCATAAAAGAGCAAAATTATTATCGATGACAATACAAATGATGCCACCGCAAGACCCAACAATGCGATGGTACGAATTCTGACTGTTGAGAGGGTGCTGAAGCTGCATCGGGGGCAGTCATCGCTGTTGTCAAGACAGAGGAGAGGGGGGGTAATCCATGAGGTTGGGAGTGATTAGGTGATGACGCTGGAATGACACCTGAAGGTGCCGCTTAGAGAATTGTTTATTAGAAGATATTAGGAATAGCCAATCCTTACAGACACACTTGAGTTGCATGAGGTACTTGACAGGGAGCCTACTTAAGATTTCCTCTAAGACCTCGACCAAAAGAGCCAGTGGAAAAAAAATTAAAAACAAACGGACAAAAACGGAATTAGGTAATACCAAACAGTAGAAACCGGAATTAGGTAATTCCGTACAGAAGAAAACGGATTTACTTACTTCAGTTGAGCTTCAATGAAAGTAAGTACTTTTGCACAGTCAGAAATCGAAAGTAGGTACTTCCGACCAGAACCAAAACGAAATTATGTAAATCCGTTTAGAGTGAAAACACAAATTTCTCCAACGGATGTAAATGAAAAATGGTAAATGTTTTGGATTTTTGTAAAGTTTTAAGGGTATTTTGGTCCTTTCACTTACACCGTATTGTCTAGTAGTGGGGGTAAGAAAAACCCCTTCAAACTTTTTTTTCCAGAATACAATTATCATTCCAAAAACTTTAAATGTTAAAATTTTCTAATGTTAAAGAAAAATAACATAATAGAAATTTTAATAATTTTAATTTTTAAAATGTTAATATTAGAAGTTGGGAGTAGATGAGTTTACTAAAATAGGAGAAGGGTAAAATTGAAAAGAAAAATTGTAATTAGATATATGAAGTCTAAATTGGAGGGTATGAAGTAAAAAACCATAAAATACAGACATGACGTGGCCTTAGTGGTTCAAGAAAGAAGGACGAGCTAGCCTAGAAACCCAGTTGAATTTGAGGAAAGATGTGACAGAATCAAGTCCAGTTGGCAGAGCCAAGACTTTTATCCGAGGGGTGCTGGTATTAAAATGTATCCCTTAATAAAATACGTGTCTTTTAAATAATAATATATAGTTTTGTGCCTTGAGAGAAGCTTCAGACTCCATCTTCTTCAAGGTAATGTTAGAACAACTTTATAAGGAGAAGACAAACATAACACTTTGACAAATTGAACAGTGCAGGTTTCTGTGGCTTGAAAGGTTGTGCGAAAATAGTGGTGTGGCCTTCACCACTTTTTATATAACTATTAAATATTATTAAAATTTTGGTGGTGACTATGGCCCCACTAGGAACCCCCTTGGCTCCACCTCTGTCCAAACCGAGGATAAAAAGTGACTATCGACACTCTTAATTTTTCTAAGATTCCTCCTTTCTATTTTTGTTGAATTAAGATTCTCTTTTTTTTTTGTTACATAAAGTGTAGGTGAGGGTGGCCCCGGGGGCTCATCAGGGTCAGGGAAGGCCTTAAGGCTCTTTGAACGCTTACAAATGTACTTACATATTACCCACCAATAAGGTCCTCACATCAACAGCGGGATTTAAACCCACGTCCTTGTGGGATGTGAGCTAAATTCTTTCCAACTAGACCAACCTTTATGATGAAGAATAATATTGAAGTTTCAAGAAATTTAGAATATTATAGAATCTTCTAGAAACACCAATAAATTAAGGTATAATAACTAGGTAAACCTTAAGGTCTCTAGATTCTTCTAGTCATAGAAACTAGAGTATTCATATATCTAGATTTTTCTTGTAATATTAAATGCTTTTAGATCATTCTTTTTGTAATGTAAAGCCCTACAAGAGTAGTAAATAGGGCTCATCACCAAACATTTGTGATTCAAGCAATTCAAGCAATAACAAGTTCTATTTAGAAATTAGAGAGACCTCTTTCTTTACCATTCCTGTTATCCCTGAGCCAGAATTCACATTAGAATAGGTTAGGATATCCCGGAGTTGAGTTTGAGAGAAGAAATCAACGGAAAGTGAGTTTTCAAGTGAGCAAGGAGTTGCTTTCCTAAACTTCACTTTCCGTCCATTTGTTTGCCAAACTAACATCGCAAAAAAAAAACCTCCACACACAGCCACAATCTTCACCAAAATATATAACCAACCACCATTGTCAAAATGCCACCTAGAAGACAAAATAAAAGATCCTTGCATGAAGTCGAGATGGAAGAAATGAGGCAACAAATTCAATAACTACAGGAGACTGTCAACGCCCAACAAGCCATGTTGGAAGCACAACGAGGAAGATTTGAAGATGATGGCTCTGGTTGTGACTCTTCATTATCTAGAAGCAGTCGCTCACACCGACGTCAACTTCGAATGAATGATATCAAAGTAGACATTCTAGATTATGAAGGAAAGCTACAACCCAATGAGTTTGTGGATTGGCTACAAACCGTTGAACGTGTATTGGAGTATAAGGAGGTTCCCAAGGAGAAAAAGGTAAAGATCATTGCTGTCAAGCTGAAGAAACACGCTTCAATTTGGTGGGAGAAGATGCGTCGAGAACCTTTCAAACCACCTCTTTCCTCCACCAAAAATTATGTCCATCATAACAACCCATCAACCCAAGAACCCAGTTCTTCAATCAAACCCCAACCAAAGACAACAAAAGAGAACAACTCCAAGACACCCAAATGCTTCAAATGCAAAGGGTTTGGACATATTGCGTCTGATTGTCCAAATCGTAAAACCATCACTATCATTAAAGGGGAGATACAGGAAATTTCTGAAGAAGAAGATATTCGTGAAGCGATGGAAGAAGAGGAGACTGGCGAGCCAATGTATGATGAAGAGCTTGTTCCTGCCGATTATGCTGAATCACCGGTAGTCAGGAGAAGCTTACACACAACGGCAACCAAAGAATAACCATGGTTAAGACACAATATTTTCCACACTCGTTGTACCTCGCAAGGCAAGGTTTTTGATGTCATCATTGATAGTGGAAGCTATGAGAATGTTGTGTTAAACTATACGAAAAATTGAAGTTTCCGGCAAAGGAGCTGATAACTCTATTTTATATAGAGTTATTTATGCATCTAACCCTAAATAATTGCTTAGATTCAAGTAAATTATGTGTTAAATATAGTTGTATGAATAAAATAACAACATTCAAGGTTTCAAGAAAGGATGTATTCATAACTTCGCATTTTGTATATATATTGGTATGTTTGATGTGTTTGTTCAGTGCACCTGTAGTTGATGCACCTGCACGAGGAAACAACAGTGCACCTGCACTAGATGCAGCTGCACCAGATTACCACATTGCAAACTGCACTTGGTGCATCTGCACCACTCTGCACCTAGGACAGATTACCCAACATTGGAAGCACCTCAATCCATACCAATGCATAAGCACCTCTATGACATCATTCTTAGTCACAAGTCACATGGAGGCACATGCAAACTTGCAAAATGCGGCGCCTACAATATAAAGACCATCATGAAGAGCCATCACATGGGACACTTGGCCATCCATAAGTGGACCTCTCTTTGAGGTTGAGTGTTGGACTCAAATTGCTTTATCAAGTTCTGAAAAGTAACCATGGTTAAACTCCTCAAAGTTAACTTAATCTCTAAGCAAACCCTCACTTGAAAGAAAGCTCAAAGCCTATATAAAGACCTTCATTCTTCACTTGGAAAGACATCTTAGATGGCATTTCTTCTACTTCTTTTTTCATAGTTTTAAGTTAGTTGTTAGTCTGAAAGAAGGTAAGGAAGAAATTGACGACTTCTCCCTTCACCTCTTCATAGAGTTAGTTAGTGCAGGGAATTAGTGCACCTACATTGCTTTGCAAACTCATGCAAGAGTACTTCAATTTGTGTAATCTCTACCTTATTGTTTTCTCTTGTAATTTCCATTATATCAACATGTTTTATTTCATCTATCTTTGTCTTGCAATGCCTATTATGAGCTAAACTTCTTAGGTTGAGATGTTCTAACCTTGTAATGATCTTTTGAGAAAGTTATTGTGTTTTTATATGGTGTATGCATTTTGGTTCTTGTGTTATACTACATCCTTCTTATTTTAAGGTTGATCGCTTAGAATAAGTAGAGTTATATTCATAGACATGGTTTATAACTAGAAATCAAGATCTAATAAGGGTGAGTGTTTTAATAAAGTCTTTGTTAACTTGTTTAATAAAGAAATCTTTGTTAATTCCATGTTAAGTCCTAGAAATAGGATAACATAGTCCTTAGGGTGATTCAGTGGGTACTTCAAAGGCAGGAGTGAACTTATTTAGCATGCCTAGACATAGGAAGCTTGTAACGAAACTCTGAAGAAAGTAGTTGAATATCACATACTGATGCAGCTGCACTCAATGCATCTGCACCAAAATTGTGAGTGGGATAGCTTGCACTAATTTATACACTTTGAGCTACAAGAATTAATCCAATCCCTGTGGGTTCGATCTTTTATACTACTTGTTTGTGACTGTGTATACTTGCACACTTTTCCACACACCAGGAGCATCCACATCCATACAAACCACAATGGCTCAACAAGTGTAATGAGGTAAGAGTATCTAAGCGCTGCCTTGTATCTTTCTCCATTGGTAAAAAGTACAAAGACAATGTTTGGTGTGATGTTAGTCCTATGGATGTTTTCTACCTTCTACTTGGGAGACCTTGGCAGTAAGATCGCCATGCCTTATACGATAGTCATGCCAACACCTACACATTTGTGAATGATGGAGTTAAAATCAAGTTGGTCACCGTACCACCCAATGAATTTGATGAAGGAGAAAGGAGTCCAAACCACGAGTATCTTTATTTGCAAATGAGCCATTCAAGGTGACAACAGAGGAAGCACAAGACATGAGCTTGGTTCAATTGCTAGAATCAAATGTAGAATTCATCATCCCAAATAAAATGTAGCAACTGTGTGGTGAATTGTCAAATGATGTACCATTAGAAATTCCATCAGAACTGCCTCCAATAGGAGACATTCAACATGTGATTGATTTAAGTCCTTTATTTAGAACCCGAAAATACAGTGCAGATGCAAAATAGGGAACAAATGAAATGAAGAAGCTGCATGAGCAAGTTCGTGACAGAATTGAAAAGAAAATTTCAAGTTATAACACTAGGGGAGACAAACATCACATGTTGCATACACTCAAGGAAGGAGACTTGAAAATCAATGATAATGCTTACAAAATAGAGCTACTAGGCAACTATGGAGTCTCTACAACCTTCAATGTTGTTGATATTTCATCGTACTTTAACAATGAAGAAAACTGTGACTCGAGGACGAGTCTCCTCCCACCAGGGGAGAATGATGAAGAACAATATGACAGTTTGAAGAAATTGAGAATATTATAGAATCTTCTATAAACACCAACAAATTAAGGTATAATAACTAGGTAAACCTTAAGGTCTCTAGATTCTTCTAGTCATAGGAACTAGAGTATTCATATATCTAGATTTTTCTTGTAATATTAGATGCTTCTAGATCTTTCTTTTTGTATTCTGAAACCCTACAAGAGTAGTATAAATAGGGCTCATCACCAAACATTTGTGATTTAAGCAATATTCAAGCAATAACAAGTTCTCTTGAGAAATTAGAGAGTTCTTTCTTTCTCCGCCATTCCTGTTATCCCTAAGCCTCTTTGTTGGCAAGATTCCCCTTTCACAAACCCTAGGGTTAAACGGGGTGGGGAGGGGGATGTAATTTAACCGTAACATATTAGGATGTTATCTAACTTACTTCTATCTATTAGTTTGTTATTAGGAGGTAGTTTTATCCGAGTCCGACTTATGACACTAAAAACTAGTTTACTATTTGTTACTAAATGAGCATAATAGTAATTCTCCCATCAATGAAAAAATTCGGTGATCACACCAAAGTTATATTGTGACAAACATGTACTAACCGGTGTTTTCATTTATCCGCTCACTCATCACACAAAAACTAAATTGTGGCTAATATGTACTAACCATTGAATTGTTGTATAATGGTCACTGAAAAATTTAGTAACTATTACTATGGAATTCCTTAGTATCATAAGTCGTTACCGTTTTATCCAATGTTGTCAAACTCAAGAGTCTATGTAACGTAGTTACTTAACTTAGAGGTAGCTAGTCTAAACCATCAAAATACTTAGGAATATCAATATCGTCATTTCAATCTCCTATACTAAAGTTTAACGTTGTTACTTAACATAGATGCAGTGTAAACCATGAGTGCATCTTCAGTTTCAACTTATGGGCTATCTAACCATCTAATTTCATCATCAACTCTTTCAAAGGTCCAATAAGGTCTACTACCCTAGAGTTCATCAATTATAACTACCCAATTACAACACTTACAATCATATATCCTCTAGGAAGGTTAGCCAGTAGGCGTTAACAATGAGACTCAATCCCTTTGAATTGGTATTTTATCAGCAATCAAAACAACAAGAACAACCACAACAATAACAACATATAGGCGTTAACAATGAGACTCAATCCCTTTGAATTGGTATTTATTTATTTATTTATTTATTTTTTTTCCCCCAACCTCAGCTCTGCTAGGTTAAGTGGCGGCGTCACCCCCAAGTTCTTCTCGGCGTTCCCCCGGGCCTGTTCTGGTTTTCCCCACTCCTTTGTGGTCCTTTCTAGCTTGTCTAGGGTTCGACTTTGAGGTGTTTGACTCGTAGCGAAGGAATGGAGCGACCACAACCAGCGAGAAGCATGAAGGATGTTGAAGAAGGAATTTCCGTGGAAGAAGGGGAACTGTGGGAAGATGGAGCTTTCAATCGCTCGTTGGTGGGTAAGATCTGAACTGACAACCCATACAATGTGAGAGCTTTCAAGAGTACGATGATTCAGGCTTGGCGCCTCAAGAACCAAGTTGAAATCCAAGACCTTAGCAAGAATCTGTTCCTGTTTCGATTTGGGTCAAAGAGGGAAGCTGATAGTGTGCTGAGCAACGGTCCATGGAGCTTTGACAGAAACCTCGTCATCCTCGAACGATTTTCAGGTGAGGAGCAGCCGTCAGACATGGTCCTGAATAAGGTATCCTTTTGGATTCGCATTTACGATCTTCCTTTAAAGCTCAGGTCTGATGCTCTTGCTGTGAAACTAGGTAATCTGATTGGGGCATTTGAAGAAGTGGACCAAAGGGATCAACACAGGATTGGGAAGTTTCTGAGAATCAAGGCCTCGCTTGATCTCAGGAAGCCGTTGAGGAGAGGAACTAATGTCAAATTTCAAGGGCGCGATCTGTGGGTGTCTTTCAAGTATGAAAGGCTACCCAATTTCTGTTTTGTTTGTGGAAGAATTGGGCATCAGATGAAGGATTGTGAGGAGACTACGGAGGAGGATTACAGTGAACTCGAGGAGAGGGATCAAGCCTTTGGGCCTTGGCTGAGAGCCTCACCTCTGCCAAAGATCACTGAGGAGGTGAAACGGGAGGCTAGCTCAGGTAATTGTAGCAAATCTCTTTTCTCTCAGAATAGCAACAGCAGGTGCCTATCTGCTGAGAAACTGAAGAACAATGAGGAGGAGGTCACTCAATTGAATGTTAGCAAGGAGCCTGTTGTTGATGTTATTGTGCCTCCTGCCATTGTAACTCCTGATTTCACGGCAAAGGAGGTTGAAGAAGTTGCTGAGTCTCTTGGGACAGTAGCTATACAACCCAGTTTCCAGCCTGGGGAGGGCACACCAATGTCTAATACTACTAGCTCTAGTGGCAAGAAATGGATCAGGAAGAGGGGGTGGAGCCCCTAGGAAGAGCAAGCCAGGACCAAAAGCAAAAGATGTGAAAAAGAGGAGCCTAGTGGAGGTAGCATTGGAGGAAGGGTATGTTGAGAATCCCCAAGGAGTGGAGAAGAAATATAAGGGTGATGTTGTCATGGATGATGTGAATGATGCAGCAAAGGAGGTGGTGTTGATTGAACAACACCACCGCTTACCATGAAAATCCTAAGTTGGAACTGCCGGGGTTTGGGGAATCCCCGGTCAGTTAGAGCCTTGTCAAGGCTCACAAGAAAGGAAAATCCTCTCTTGCTCTTCATAATGGAGACAAGGTTAAAAAGTTCTCAGATGGATAGAATAAAAATAAGGTGTGGTTTTGCCTCTTGCCTTGCAGTTGATTGTAGTGGAGAAGGGAGGGAGAGAGCTGGTGGTATTGCCTTGTTATGGGGTGAGAACTTGATGGTCAACATTGAATCCTACTCTTTAAACCATATTTCAGGATCTTGCCCTGATTTGGAAACAAGGATTCCTTGGCAGTTTTGTGGTATTTATGGTTTTCCGGATGAACAAAATAAGAGACTCACTTGGGAGCTGATTAGAAGTCTGGCTCCTCCTTCAAGCAGAGCCTGGTTATGCGTTGGTGATTTGAATGATACGGTGGCAGCCTCTGAGAAAGTTGGTGGAAACAGCAGGAGTACTTCCCAGTTGTCTTTTGGTAGGGAGACTACTAGTGACTGTGGCCTTAATGATTTGGGGTTTGAGGGTCCTAGTTTCACCTGGTCTAATGGGTGAAGGGGAACTGATAATATCCAAACTAGGTTGGATAGAGCTTTGGGCAATGAGGAGCTTCAGATCAGATTCAATCCTATCAGAGTCACCCACCTTGCTAAATTTGGGTCTGACCATGTGGTGTTGAAGATTACTTTAGAAGACATAAGGGCAGAGCAACCTATTAAGAGGCAGAGAGTCTTTCGGTTTGAAGAATCCTGGGCAAAAGAGCAAAGATGTGAAGGTATTGTGGCTAACTGTTGGAGAAGACAACAGGGATCTTGCAGGCACAAAATAGAAGCAATGAAGGATATGGCTAATGAGTTTGAGGACCACAATTTGGGGAAGATTAAAAAGGAGTTGGCTATTCTTGAGAAGGAGCTTGAGTGTACTCCTAGTTGGGGGGATGATGATATGGAGATTCAGAGGTTCAAAGCTTTGGAAGGTAGACATGCTGAGTTACTGAAAATTCAAGAAACTATGTGGAGGCAAAGAAGTAGAGCCATGTGGCTAAAAGATGGGGACCGCAACACAAAGTTTTTCCATGGCAAAGCTAGCCAAAGAAGCAAGGTCAATCACATAAGAAAGCTTAAAGACAGCAATGGCACTTGGTGGAGGGGAGAAGATAAAGTGGGTGAATTGTTGATTAACTACTTCCAAGAGCTGTTTGCATCCTCAAAGCCTAGACTTGACAATGATGTTTGTGAGGTGGTGAAGGGAAAACTCTCTGCTGAGCATTTTGCCTGGTGTAACCGTGAGTTTACTAGTGAGGAGGTGCAAAGTGCCATCCATCAGATGCACCCCCTCAAAGCGTCGGGACCTGATGGGCTTCCTGCTTTGTTTTATCAAAAGTATTGGTCCATTGTTGGAAAGGAGGTTGAGGAACTTGTATTGAGAATTCTGAATAATGATCTTTCTCCTGAGAGTATTAACCAAACCTTCATTGTGCTGATCCCTAAATGCAAAAATCCTACCAATCCAAAAGAATTTAGGCCTATAAGTCTATGCAATGTGGCTCTTAAAATTGTTACCAAAACCATTGCTAATAGACTTAAACATACCCTGCCTGAGGTGGTGGACATGGAGCAAAGTGCTTTTGTCCAAGGAAGGTTGATTACTGATAATGCCTTAATCGCAATGGAGTGTTTCCATTGGTTGAAGAAGAAGAAGCAAGGGAAGAAAGGGGTTATGGCTTTGAAGATGGATATTGTTGCGCCCGAAAAATCCGGTTTGGGACTTCTCGTTTTGCAACGTGAAAAATAGTAGAGCCGCCACCAATATTTATTTGGGAAAACATCGGAAAAACCCTTTTTTTGGAAAACGAGTGGTCTTTCGAAATCAGAGATGTAGGTTCGGGGGTCGGTTACGCATGGGGAAGGTATTAGCATCCCATACGTCCTTTCTACTGAAAGGGAACCATTAACTCGATGTGTGGTTTGACAAAAGTTTGAGTTGAAAGCGATTTGTTCTACTTCTTTTCTTTTCTTTTCTTTTCTTTTCTTTTTTTTTTATTTGAAAAATCGTTTTATTGAAAACGGAAGACAGGAATATTTTTGTTATCTTTGAAAAGTGGAAACAAAACAAAGATTTTTTTTAAAAGGGTGCTTGACGGGACGGACCCGCTCCTACGTACCCTCACTGGGTTGAGGGATCAAAGCTACGTAGTTCTCGGCTTTTGCGTCTGAAAACGGCTTAAGAGTTTTTCGCAATTGGGTGAGCGTTTGTGAAGACCGAACAACAACGGTTAGAATGGCCTCACTACTAACTCTTTTTTTGAAAATACAATCATCATTAACGATCCAAACGGCAACAGCGCGAGTGATCATCAATGACAATTTGTTTTATTTAATGGAGGAAGAAAATGTTTTCGCAAAGCAAGGAGCGTTTGAAAATGAGTTTAGAAAATGGGTTTTGGAAAACAAGTAGAACATTATTCAATCAATTCCAAGTCCATAACCAAATGCAACCATGAGTGAACAAGATTCAAACATACTCACCAATCAAGCAATCATAAACATGTTGATTATTAACCAAGATTAAGCATGCCAATATAATCAAGAGATCCAATTATTAAGGATGCAAGACAAAGCTCTCAAGACAATTGTGTGTGTGTGTGAGAATTGCTACGGGACGGGCAACAATCTCAAAGGGGTGCATATACCTTAATGACTCTATGCTACAACCGGAAAAGTAGGCTTACGTCTTCATTAAGAATACATACTAGTGGAAGGAAGGGCACACAATTAAATCAAGTCATTCAAATGGCATCAAGAACAAGTGAACACAATTGATCATAGGCATAGAGTATTCTAGGTTTAATGAATGAACATGTGAGCGATGATACATGATTAAGCAAGCATGTGAATGCTTGAGCATACAAGAGAATGCATGAATAAGTATACAAGAGAATGCATGAGCATACAAGAATGCATGAGCATTTATTATGCATGGTATACAAGTATGAGTGAATGTGAGTGCAAGCATGCAAGGTGTTGTAACACCCCTCTTTTACTATTACAACTAAATAGACAATTATCAGAGTCACCTCGAAGGGCGCTACATTTTTCACCATTTAAAAAAAAACACCATTTATTCCAAAAAAAAAATCTCCAAAATAATTTATATAAAAGAAATCACCAAGCAGCGGAAATATTAACCAGTTTAAACATCTCCAGAATTAACAATTAAAGACATCTCCAAAATTAATTAAAACAATTTCCAATAACTAAAATAATAGTTCAAAACGATAACTAACGACTCCCCGGTGCTACATATCAGAGCTGACACAGACCCAAACGAGAGAGGAAGCAAAACCTAGCAATTCCTCCACGAGCACTAGCGATCACCTGCAGCGTTGCCGCATGAGAGCAACATTCCAAGCAGAAGGGGTGAGTCTAACAGAGGTAATAAGCAGATGATAAAAATATGCTAGCATCAGGTAACTACAGCAACACAATACAATTACACCATATCACAGCACCAGATACCGAAGGAAAAATCCATTTGACAGTGAACCACCAAAATTATAACATTCATAGACAATGGGATGATATGCAACCCCTCCAGTGGGCATATGCATGCGGTACCGATCACCAAAATGAGCCACGACGGGCATATCACCAACAAACACCAGAGGCAGAGCCTATATCACCAAAACATGCATATGACAATGCGACACCATGATTATGCACCAACTCACCATAACAAGTATTTAAAATAAATACTATATCACCAGAATCAAAACAAATGATTTCACCAAAAATAGCACCAAGTTGTAGCATCACAGCTACCACTAAACTCTCCTGAGCATACCAGCACCGCACCTGAAATATTAACACCAGACGGCTCCACAACGCGGACATAACGCACGCACACCACGCACAAGACTGGCGCACAGCGCCTAGGCACATCGCACCTACTTCAGCGAATTAATTAAAATAGCAAACGACATCGGATTTCAACAAATACATACTTGTTGGAAAGCCCTATGGGTCTGGTTATCATCCCTAAGTTCAGTTTTTGAAGGAGAGTGTCCAATAGGTACAGTTTTCGAAAAGCACACAGGCTAGTTGCAAAAGAGGACAGTTTCTGTCCTTCAAATTCAAGCAATTCCAAAGTGACCAAAACTCAATCAAATTGCATGAAACTTGTGCATAAACTGGGGCAAATTTTGTCTAGTTTTCAAAGAAATTGGATTCGTTCAAAAAGGAGTTCTTTTGAAAACGTGGTAACCAAAACACTGACCCTGTGTCCAGATTGTTTCCAGAATCTTACTCTAACTTGTGGAATTCATATCTCGAGCTACACAACTCTAAACGCACCCAAACCAGTGCCAAATTAACAAGAATTAAGTCTATTTTCCAGAAAAATAAACCACATAATTTTTCGGTCAATACAACGTTCCCAGTCACCGAAATACCGAATCTATACCCAAATCGTTTCCAGAATTTAACCTAACTTGTATCGCCTATAACTCGAGCTATACAACTCCGAATTTAACGAAACCAGTGCCAAAACGACCGGCGTTAAGTCTATTTTCAAAAACAATCAACCTCATAATTTTTGGATCAACCAAACAGCGCCAGTTTTTGAAATACCGAACCTGTGTCCAGAATCGCTAAATTGCCAAACATCAAACCCTAACGGCAACGACACCGCAACCACCACAACAAAAACGACAATTCGACAACGCGACAACAACAATCAACCACGCACAGCAACAACAAAAACACGAACAATAACAACACCATCATCGTGATACAACAATCACGCAACAACAAATAACGAAACAAATCACAATAACGTGCAATAATCATCAAAGCACCAATCTCAACGAAAACACGATATGCAACAACACGAACAATTCAACAAAACCCTAGACTACCCAAACATAAATATCATCAACCCATTATCTAGGTTAAGCCCACCCTTACCTCAACTATGGTGGCGCAAACTCCCTCCTAGCCTCGTTCCTCGATCTCCGAATACGGCGACTCCCCCAAACTGCAGCTTCAGTACGAAGCCAATATCTCTCTCCTCAGAACTCGTTTCGAAGATCCGAACGGTGAAAGTGTAGAACTATATCTTACGAACCTGCTGCCTAAAAACGAAGACGATCCAACGGTTAACGAAACCGGAATCGCAATTTTACGGTGACAGGTTTGAGAAAAACGGGAATTGTTTTCTCTCTTCTTTTCTCTCTCTTTGGTGGCTGCTCTAATCCGAAATTCCTCTCTCTCTCAACCCTAAATTAATTCTCTCCACTTATAATAAGTGAGAAACATAATGGGCTAAATTATTTGGGACTTTATCCACATAGGAAGGGAGCCCAATGCTATTTTTAACTAGCCCACAACACGTGATTATCATCTAACTCGTTTTCAACATAGCTACTACGCCCATAATTTCAATTCTTACAATCATCCTACGGCAATCCAACTTCGAAATAATTTGATTAAATTTTAGGGCGTTACAACTCTCCCCCACTTAGAATATTTTCGTCCTCGAAAACATACCTGATTCAAACAGCTCCGGATAGGACTCTCGCATCTTGCTCTCCATCTCCCATGTCATGCTTTCACCAGCAGCTCCTAACCAGACCACTTTTACCAGGTTTATCTCTTTGCCACGTAAAGTCTTCACTTAACGATCTTCAATTCGCACAGGCATTTTCTCCACAGTGAGATTATCCCGCACATGCACATCATCCATCGGAATCACATGGGACGGATCCGAAATATACTTCCGAAGTTGCGACACATGAAATACATCGTGCAAATTCGAAAGATTAGGCGGCAAGGCCACCCTATAAGCAACATTACCAATTCTCTCAGTGATCTGATACGGTCCAATGAAACGAGGTGTCAACTTATTTGTCTTCAATGCACGCCCAACACCAGCCATAGGCGTGACTCTCAAAAACACATGATCACCAGCTTGGAATTCTAAATCCTTCCTTCTCTTATCATGATAGCTCTTCTGTCTACTCTGCGACGCTTTCATTTTCTCACGGATCAATTTCACCTTTTCAGTAGTCTCTCGAACAACCTCGGGTCCAAGAACAATACTCTCCCCAGATTCATGCCAACACAGCGGAGTCCTACATCTCCGACCATACAATGCCTCGAACGGTGCCATCCCGATGCTAGAATGGTAACTATTGTTGTAAGTAAACTCGATCAACGGAAGGTGAGTATCCCACGCACCTCCCTGCTCAAGAACACAAGATCTCAACAAGTCTTCCAACGACTGAATGGTCCTCTCTGTCTGCCCATCAGTTTGAGGATGATAAGCTGAACTCAACCTCAATTTAGAACCCAACGCTTCTTGCAAACTCTTCCAGAAATCAGAAGTGAACCTAGGATCTCTGTCAGACACAATGCACAAAGGAACACCATGCAACTTCACAATCACCTGAATATAAATCTCTGCCAATCTCGACACCGGATACGTGATATTGATAGGAATAAAATGAGCAGACTTCGTCAATCTATCCACAATCACCCAAATCGAATCGTGCCCCCTCACAGTATTAGGTAACCCTATCACGAAATCCATAGAAATACTATCCCACTTCCATTCCGGAATCTCCAACGGTTGCATCAACCCAGCAGGCTTCTGATGCTCAACCTTCGATTTCTGACAAGTCAAGCAGGAATACACAAACTGCGCCACATCACGCTTCATACCAGGCCACCAAAACATCTTCTTCAGATCCTGATACATCTTTGTAGCTCCCGGATGGATACTCAACTTACTCCTATGACCTTCTTCTAAAATTGCTCTTTTCATCTCCTCATCATCAGGAATGCAGATTCTTCCACGGTACTTCAATACATTCTGCGCATCCAACTCAAAGCCTTTATTCTCGGATCGATCAATCCCAACCATCAGGTCAACTAATTTAACATCTAACTTCTGAGCTTCTCGAATGCTAGCCATGAATTCATTATCAATCTTCAACATCCCCAATCTGACACTCTGAGGCGTCACTTCACAAACCAAACTCATATCCCTGAACTGCTCAATTAATTCGAGTTCTCTAACCATCATTGCTGACATATGCAACGTCTTTCGACTTAAAGCGTCAGCTACCACATTAGCCTTTCCCGGATGATAGTTCAAGCTAAAGTCATAGTCTTTCAGCAACTCCAACCATCTGCGCTGTCTCATATTCAACTCTTTCTGATCAAACAGATACTGCAAACCCTTATGATCACTGAACACCTCAAACCTCGAACCATACAGATAATGTCTCCAAATTTTCAACGCGAACACAACTGCAGCAAGTTCTAAATCATGGGTAGGGTAGTTCTTCTCATGAGTCCTCAACTGTCTCGACGCATAGGCAACTACCTTACCATTCTGCATAAGCACACCTCCCAACCCCATCTTGGAAGCATCACAATACACCACAAACGACTCTTCCGGATTAGACAACGTCAGAACAGGAGACGTCGTCAACCTCTTCTTCAATTCTTTGAAGCTCTCTTCACAACAGTCATCCCAGATGAAAGCTTTACCCTTGCAAGTCAACTGAGTCAACGGAAGTGCCAACTTCGAAAATCCTTCTATAAACCTCCTATAGTAACCTGCCAGACCCAGAAAACTTCTAATCTCAGTAACTGACTTCGGAGACTCCCATTGTAACACGGCATCAACCTTAGACGGATCCACGGCAATTCCATTCCCCGAAATAACATGACCCAGAAAGCTAACCTCCTTCAACCAAAACTCACACTTAGACAGCTTCGCATATAATTTCCTGTCCCTCAGAATTTCCAATACCAATCTCAGATGTTCTGCATGCTCCTCTTCTGACTTAGAATAAATTAGGATGTCGTCAATGAATACCACCACAAACCGATCCAGATACTCACGAACGATACGATTCATGTACTCCATGAACACTCCCGGCGCATTAGTCACACCGAAAGGCATCACGGAATACTCATAATGCCCATAACGGGTTCTGAAAGCTGTCTTCTGAATGTCTTCGTCTTTCACCTTGATCTGATGATAACCCGATCTCAAATCTATTTTACTGAACACTTGAGCACCCACCAACTGATCCATTAAGTCATCAATCCTCGGAAGCGGATACTTGTTCTTAATAGTCACCTTATTCAACTGCCGATAGTCTACGCACAACCTCATACTACCATCTTTCTTTTTCACCAACAACACTGGAGCTCCCCACGGCGACACACTTGGCCTCACAAATTTCTTTTCAAGCAGATCCTCGAGTTGCTTCTTCAGTTCTGACAATTCAGATGCAGACATTCTATACGGTGCCATAGACACAGGTTTAGTATTAGGTACCAGATCAATAGCAAACTCAACCTCTCTCTCTGGTGGTACATCCGGAATCTCGTCGGGAAAAACCTCAGAAAACTCTCGCACCACCTGCAACTCATCAACCTTCGCTTGGCTCTCAGCAGACAATGACGCCATTAATGAAAACAACTGGACGTCTTCCCTCATTACCCTATGCAACTGACCAGCAGACAACAAACCAGACTCTTCCTCTTCAGGAGAAAAGAAACTCACAGACCTTTCATGACAGTTGATATGAACATGGTTATCAACTAACCAGTCCATACCTAGAATAACATCCATTCCGCTCAGCGGCAAACAAATCAAGTCAACGAGAAAATCATTACCGAATATCGATAAAGGGCATTTAGCACAAACAACCGAGGTAGTCACCGAACCCTTAGCCGGAGTATCGATAACCATCTCCCTCAACATAGGAGATAAAACAAGATCTAATTTCTCAACACATGCAGTAACAATAAAACAATGGGTAGCACCAGTATCAATAATAGCAATGAGAGGAGAATTATTAATATAGCATGTACCTCTGATCTCATTCACTGCCTCTGACCCCGCCAGAGCGAACACCTTCCCAACGGACCTTTCTTTCTTCGGTTTAGGACACTGAGTGCTGATATGACCACCCTCACCACAGTTGTAGCATAACACATCCTTTCGATCACAGCTAGACGCCATATGACCCTCTTTACCACACTTGTAGCACTTCTTCACATCACCTGGACAGTCAGGACGCTTATGACCGGGTTTACCACACTTGTAACATACCACACTAGCAGCAGCATCTCCCCCACTAGGTCTCTTACCCACAGCAGTTCTCTGATTGCCCTTACCAGCTGGAACCTCATACGGCTTCCCACGACTCGAGAAATTCTTCTGCCTATCCCTCATGACTCTAGAATGAGTATTACTGTCTTCCTCGAAGATTCTGCAGCTGTCAATCAACTTCGAGAACACCCGAATTTTCTGATACCCTATCGCCTTCTTGATATCAGCCCGCAACCCATTTTCAAACTTGATGCATTTGGAGAATTCAGCACCAGCCTCACCGTAATGTGGATAGAACTTCGCCAATTCAATGAACTTGGCAGCATACTCAGTCACCGACATATTACCCTGCTTCAGCTCCAGAAACTCAATCTCTTTCTTCCCACGGACATCTTCAGGATAATACTTTCTCAGAAATTCTCTGCTGAACACAGCCCAAGTGACCTCTTCATTCACAGTCGCCAACCTCTGCCTCACCTCCAACCACCAGTCATCAGCCTCCTCTGCCAGCATATGAGTACCATACCTGACTTTCTGCGCCTCAGAGCAATCCATAACACGAAAGATTCTCTCCATCTCTTTCAGCCACGCCAAAGCACCATCAGGGTTATACTTGCCCTTAAAGGTAGGAGGATTCTCCCTCTGAAACGTAGCCAAACTGCGCGACCCAGCATCACCAGCAGCACATGGGTTATTCTCCACAGCTTGAGCCACAGCCTGCAAAGCAGCAGCGAGTGCAGCATCGTTCCGTCCTGCCATCTCAACCTAACACTGCAACAGAAACTATAACCAGAAACGAGTAACAATTACTCAAGTGTTACTCGACTCGACGACTCGACAACTTGGCCGGACAGACCGAACTGCTCTGATACCACTAATGTAACACCCCTCTTTTACTATTACAACTAAATAGACAATTATCAGAGTCACCTCGAAGGGCGCTACATTTTTCACCATTTAAAAAAAAAACACCATTTATTCCAAAAAAAAAATCTCCAAAATAATTTATATAAAAGAAATCACCAAGCAGCGGAAATATTAACCAGTTTAAACATCTCCAGAATTAACAATTAAAGACATCTCCAAAATTAATTAAAACAATTTCCAATAACTAAAATAATAGTTCAAAACGATAACTAACGACTCCCCGGTGCTACATATCAGAGCTGACACAGACCCAAACGAGAGAGGAAGCAAAACCTAGCAATTCCTCCACGAGCACTAGCGATCACCTGCAGCGTTGCCGCATGAGAGCAACATTCCAAGCAGAAGGGGTGAGTCTAACAGAGGTAATAAGCAGATGATAAAAATATGCTAGCATCAGGTAACTACAGCAACACATTACAATTACACCATATCACAGCACCAGATACCGAAGGAAAAATCCATTTAACAGTGAACCACCAGTGGGCATATGCATGCGGTACCGATCACCAAAATGAGCCACGACGGGCATATCACCAACAAACACCAGAGGCAGAGCCTATATCACCAAAACATGCATATGACAATGCGACACCATGATTATGCACCAACTCACCATAACAAGTATTTAAAATAAATACTATATCACCAGAATCAAAACAAATGATTTCACCAAAAATAGCACCAAGTTGTAGCATCACAGCTACCACTAAACTCTCCTGAGCATACCAGCACCGCACCTGAAATATTAACACCAGACGGCTCCACAACGCGGACATAACGCGCGCACACCACGCACAAGACTGGCGCACAGCGCCTAGGCACATCGCACCTACTTCAGCGAATTAATTAAAATAGCAAACGACATCGGATTTCAACAAATAAATACTTGTTGGAAAGCCCTATGGGTCTGGTTATCATCCCTAAGTTCAGTTTTTGAAGGAGAGTGTCCAATAGGTACAGTTTTCGAAAAGCACACAGGCTAGTTGCAAAAGAGGACAGTTTCTGTCCTTCAAATTCAAGCAATTCCAAAGTGACCAAAACTCAATCAAATTGCATGAAACTTGTGCATAAACTGGGGAAAATTTTGTCTAGTTTTCAAAGAAATTGGATTCGTTCGAAAAGGAGTTCTTTTGAAAACGTGGTAACCAAAACACTGACCCTGTGTCCAGATTGTTTCCAGAATCTTACTCTAACTTGTGGAATTCATATCTCGAGCTACACAACTCTAAACGCACCCAAACCAGTGCCAAATTAACAAGCATTAAGTCTATTTTCCAGAAAAATAAACCACATAATTTTTCGGTCAATACAACGTTCCCAGTCACCGAAATACCGAATCTATACCCAAATCGTTTCCAGAATTTTAACCTAACTTGTATCGCCTATAACTCGAGCTATACAACTCCGAATTTAACGAAACCAGTGCCAAAACGACCGGCGTTAAGTCTATTTTCAAAAACAATCAACCTCATAATTTTTGGATCAACCAAACAGCGCCAGTTTTTGAAAAACCGAACCTGTGTCCAGAATCGCTAAATTGCCAAACATCAAACCCTAACGGCAACGACACCGCAACCACCATAACAAAAACGACAATTCGACAACGCGACAACAACAATCAACCACGCACAGCAAAAACAAAAACACGAACAATAACAACACCATCATCGTGATACAACAATCACGCAACAACAAATAACGAAACAAATCACAATAACGTGCAATAATCATCAAAGCACCAATCTCAACGAAAACACGATATGCAACAACACGAACAATTCAACAAAATCCTAGAATACCCACACATAATTATCATCAACCCATTATCAAGGTTAAGCCCACCCTTACCTCAACTATGGTGGCGCAAACTCCCTCCTAGCCTCGTTCCTCGATCTCCGAATACTGCGACTCCCCCAAACTGCAGCTTCAGTGCGAAGCCAATATCTCTCTCCTCAGAACTCTTTTCGAAGATCCTAACGGTGAAAGTGTAGAACTATATCTTACGAACCTGCTGCCCAAAAACGAAGACGATCCAACGGTTAACGAAACCGGAATCGCAATTTTACGGTGACAGGTTTGAGAAAAACGGGAATTGTTTTCTCTCTTCTTTTCTCTCTCTTTGGTGGCTGCTCTAATCCGAAATTCCTCTCTCTCTCAACCCTAAATTAATCCTCTCCACTTATAATAAGTGAGAAACATAATGGGCTAAATTATTTGGGACTTTATCCACATAGGAAGGGAGCCCAATGTTATTTTTAACTAGCCCACAACACGTGATTATCATCTAACTCGTTTTCAACATAGCTACTACGCCCATAATTTCAATTCTTACAATCATCCTACGGCAATCCAACTTCGAAATAATTTGATTAAATTTTAGGGCGTTACAGGTGTCGCATAGATGATGCAAATAAGTGAAATGCAAAGTTTGAAAACGTTTTGAGTAAGAAGTGGTAAGAATGTTTTGGGGTTTTAAATGAGAAGTAGTAAAAGTTTAAAATGCAAATGATTGAAATGTTTTGGGATTTTTTTTATGCAAATTTACAAGTGGTAAAAAGTTTGAGTGAGAAGTTAATGAAATGGTAGAGTAAAAATGCATGAGGTAAATGGTAATTATTTAATGAGATGGTAAAGTAAAAAGGTAAAAGGGTAAAAACACAATTGCACAATTGCATTTATTCACACAAGATCAAAACAACACGTTTTCAAGCACAAAATATGCACAAAAGTGGCCTAAGGCCGAAGCAATGCTAAGCACAAATCACCATCAAATTTCATGCTAAAATTCACAATTAATACATGAAACAATTCACAAGACTAAACCCTAGATCATCATGCCATGTTCTAAAGTAAGCATCAAGCATATCATGTATTTTATTCTTCACAAAATCAAAGAAGTAAAAAGGCAACAAAAACCCTAGGTTTTGAAGCAACAACCCGAGGCACCCAACACCAAAATCAAGCCAAAATTCAACTTAAAATCATGAAATGAACAAAATGAACACAAGAACCCTAAAATCCATGCTATGGCCGAAGCAAAATAGGTAGGAAAACAAGATTTTATTTCACCAAAATCATGCAAATGAAGTAGAAATGCAATGAATGATGAGAAAACACAAGAATCTTTCCTTCAAGGCCAAGGACTCATCTCAAACACCCAAGGCTCCCAATGTCCTTGTCCAATAATGTTTGAAATGAGTCCTCAAAGCTTCTTTCAAGAAGGAAAGAGGAATAGAAGAGAGATTACATGATGAAAATTAAAGAAAATGCAGGGGTTAGTGAGCTTACCTCTAGATCTAGCTAGAAAATGAAGAAGGAAAGAGCATAGAAGCAAGAACACTTGAAGAACACCACAAGAACCTCTTGAACCTTTCGCAAATGCTTGATTCTTGATGGTTTTTGATGAAACTTTGATGATTATGTAAGTTTAGAAGTAGATTTATTGAAAGGATGAAGAATAAACAAGGTTTGATGGTTGATTTTTGGAAGAATTTTGAAGAAAAGAATATGGGTATGGTGGCTGGTTGCTTCGAAGGAATGAGAGAAAGAGAGGAGAGATTTGGGTGCTAGGGTAAAAAAAATGAGTGTCCTCCTCATGGTCTCTTATTTTGGGTTTTATATGAGGTGCAAAATTAAGGGTATATAGGACATTGTGCTTTTGCAAACCATTGAGATTTGAGCTAGAATTTGAATCAAAGGCCAAGATTGCAATGCACATGGATTAGGGACAAGGAGAAAACACAAATGAGTGAGGAATAGCTGGTCATACACAAAAATTATGAGTTTTTGTTGCACAAAAATTGTTGAGGGCACCTAGGTCATTCTACACAAAGTTGTAGCCTAGGATTTGATCTAGAATTTTAACTCACATGGATCAAGGGCATGAGGAAACACAAAATGAGGTGAAAATGAGCTGGAAAATTCGGAGCAAATGAGGCCTTGGTGCCCAAGTTTTGCAAGCTTGTCAAGAAAAATAGTACATTTTGTCTTATTGGGGACACTTCCTTATTTTCACCATTTTTTATTATTCTTTTCTAGATAATTCCATAAAAATCATGCCACTTTGGGCCATATCCTAGGAATCAATGATTGGGCCCAAAATTCCATGATATCACCCTTCCCAAAATTGATTTGAGACCTCACCTTGATGGAAATTCCCATTTTGCCCTTTTGCTTAAAATTTGAATTTTATGCCAAAAATCATGCATGCATGCGCACAAAAATTCATAACCCAAATCATCTAGATCCAAATAAATTCCTGAGATTGAACAATGATTTTTGGTGAGAAATTGCTTAATTTTGGAAATGACCAAAATACCCCTTTTGCCCAAAAAACCCTAATTTTGCTCCAAAAGGCATTCCAATCCTAAAAATGATTTTAAAAGCGCTGAAATGACTTTTAGAACCCAAAAATGCATGCTCATAGTTCTTCACATCCTTCAGAATGATGCTTCACTTCATAATTTATTGCTTTTTGTGGAAAATTAAGGTTTTGTTCCAAGCCGGACAAAATTAGGGTATGACAGATATGTCGAAGGCTTATGATAGAGTGGAATGGGGGTTTGTCAAGAGTGTTCTTTCTGAAATGGGGTACCCTCTGCGATTGGTGGAGCGGATCTTTAGGTGCATATCATCTGTGTCTTACCAGATACTAGTCAATGGACATCCAAGCACCACTTTCAAGCCAGGTAGGGGGCTTAGGCAAGGGGATCCTCTATCCCCCTACCTCTTTATTCTCTGCTCAGATGTGCTGTCTGGTTTGCTGCATAGAGCATCAGCTAACAACCTCATTCATGGAATTCAAGTGGCTAGGACTGCTCCCAAGATTTCCCACCTTCTGTTCGCTGATGATAGCTTATTATTTGCTAGAGCCAACACTGTTGAGGCAGCACATATCATGGATATCCTGGAAATCTACCAACATGCCTCCGGGCAAGTTGTCAATTTAGACAAATCTGAGTCTTCTTTTAGTCAAAATGTTCCTTTAGAAGAGCGCAATATGATCAGTTCACTGATGGGTGTAAAGACTGTGGAGACTCACTCAAGATACCTAGGATTCCCAATTCCTTTTGGGAGATCCAAGAAGGTTTTCTTTCAATTTGTCATTGACAGAGTTTGGAAGAAGTTGAAGGGGTGGAAGGAGAAGTGCTTATCTAGAGCTGGTAAGGAGATCCTCATCAAAGCTGTGGCACAATCCATTCCGAATTATATCATGAGTTGCTACAAGATGCCATTGGGTTGCTGCCAACAAATTGATGCAATGATCAGAAAATTTTGGTGGGGATCCAATGATGAGAGTAGCAAGATCCACTGGGTGAGCTGGGACAAGATGGCTACGGCTAAGGGGAGAGGTGGAATGGGCTTTAGAGTGTTTAGTGAGTTCAATAATGCTCTCTTGGGAAAGCACTGCTGGAGGTTGATTAGTGGCAGGAATCACCTCCTTGATAGCATCCTTAGAAGTAAATATTATCCTAGAGGGGAGTTTCTAAATGCAACACTTGGATACCAACCAAGCTATGCCTGGAGAAGTATTCTTAGTGTGAGGGACAAGGTATTAGAGGGTGGCAGGTGGATTATTGGTCAAGGTACATCAGTGAAGGTGTGGAAGGATAGATGGCTCCCAAAGCAAGGTGTGTTCACGCATAGTAGACCAACTGCTGAGGTCCCTGAGAATTGTTTGGTGGCTGATCTGATTCTAGCTGATAGCAGACAGTGGGATAGGGGGAAAATCTTTAGAAATTTCAGTGTTGATGATGCAAAATAGATTACTAACATTCCTCTATCTTTCTCTACGGTGTGTGACAAGCTTTGCTGGCATGAGGAGAAGAGTGGCCTGTATACAGTGAAGTCTGCTTATCATTTGTTTTACAAGGAAAAATTTAGAAGCATGCCTAGTGGATCCTCCAACTTGGATGCTGATTTATGGAAGGAAATATGGAAATCCCCACTGCCAAACACCATCAAGAATTTCCTTTGGAGATTGGCAAAGAATATCCTCCCCACAAAAGCCAACTTGAGGAAAAAAGGCATTACAACTGACATTGTTTGTTCTTTTTGCAGCTCTTGTGATGAAAATGTTGAACATTTATTTATGGAGTGCCCGGTTACTAAATTGATCTTCTTCGGATCACAACTTGGAGCCCGTATCCCTGAACATCCTAATCTCAATGGCTGGCTGTTGCAGTGGCTGACTTGCAGGGACTCCTTTGGCTCTCAACTGTTTTGCACAACTCTGTGGAAAATTTGGTTTGCCCGTAACCAATTAATTTTCAAGAATACTGTTGTTGATCCGGTATTGATTAACAAAGCTGCTGCTGATTTTGTTTCTGAATATTCTGAAGCGAACCCAAGACACAACTCTGCTGGGTCCAACATTAATTCTGATATGATTTGGAGTGGGCAATTAGCTGCCAATTGCGTTTATGTGGATGCTGGATGCTTTCCTGAAGGTGGTACAGGTTGGGGGATGGTTGTCACGGACTGTCATGGCACCATTTCTTTCTCTGCGTGCAGAAGAGACAATGTCTCGGTTGCACCTGTGATCGCTGAAGGTTTGGGCCTTAGATGGGCTCTTGGTGTAGTCGAAGACCTGCACATCTCTGACTGCATGATAGCTACTGATGCTGCACTCGTGGTGAAGTGCTTGAATGGTGAGATGGTTATTGCAGATTTGGATCCTATTATTGTAGATTGTAATGCTTTTCTTAGTAGAAACAATACTGTCAAAGTGCACCATGTTAGGAGAGCTTGTAATTCAGCTGCTCACGATTTAGCTAGCTTATCTAGGCGTTGTGGAACCAAGACCTGGTCTGGTTATCCTAGTAGTGATATTTTTAACTTTTATCATGTAATCACCACCTTTGGTGGCAACATTTCCACGATTTATTGAAATAGATTCGTGCCTTCAAAAAAAAAATAACAACATATAGGCAAAACATGCTCAAAAAACACACATAGAATTTAAGAATATTATCAACATTATCACATTATAATACAGGCTTTGCTCTACAAGGACATCACCAAATCATTGAATTAAGACATACCAAGCCCATTACTCGTACAATAAACTAATCAATTGAATCCTAAACTACATTTTTCCCTAGTTATCATCCCACTCTTCTTACCTCGGATCCAAACGATCCTGTGAAATGAACAATTGATGTCTTCTAAATAGTATTATATAACACATTTATTTGTCCTTTGATGATTCTAGAAGTCACAAATAACAAATGACAAAGTTACGATCACTACTAAAAAACTTCCATATAGCTACAACCACTTTTCCCAGGGTGCCATTTTTAAAATTGTCCATCGGTAAAAGGTTATAATAATAATAATGACATGGAACTCACTCACGATCTCACTCATGCTCACAGAATATTTCATCACTCTCACGTAGGGCTGTTCATAGTTGGGGAAAAACTGAACTGAACTGATGAACCGAACCGAACTGAACCAAAACTAACCGAACTGTTACAAACAGTTCAGAACCGAACTGTTATTTTAAGTTCAGTTCAGTAACCTAACTGTTAGGTAAATTCAGTTCAGTAACCGAACTGTTAAGGACTTAAGTTTTAATTTCAGTAAATAGTGGTTGTTTGAATTATTGATGTATGTTTCTGCATTTATGAGGAATTCATTCTAGCTTATTTACTATTAACAACTAATATCAGGTTTGTGCATCTTAAAATTGCATGATTCTGTGATTTTGGGAATGATTGTGATTCTGGGAAATTAATTCAATTTGGGATTTGAAACAAGTAATCTGTAGTCAAATTTCAAACTAACTATTTCATATTGAAACCATACACAACGACCATATATTAGTTTAGAAATTCATGTACATTATGTTGGATGCTGTGCTGGTATATGTCAAACTTTTATGGCATATATCCATGAAGATCCCATCTTGTGAAATTACAGTGTAAGTTTGATAGTCTGTTTACTTCAACTTTGTTTCTATGAAAACATTGGTCCATCTATATAGCTGGGCAATTTAATGCTTGTAATCTAAATTTCAAATCCTTAGTATCTGCAAGATCTCAAAACTGTTTGCTATTTTGATGTCACTAATTAAAGATATTTTCACAGATCAATGGCAGAGAAGCAATAGTTGTGTTGTTTTAGTTGCATATTGTTGTTTGGTCGGTACTCATAGTTTGCTGGTTGTTTTTTGCTTTCTGTTGTAGTCTATATAATAATGCAAAGTTCAGTAAAAGTTCTGTAAAAAAACTGTTAAATAAAAGTTCAGTAAAAAAAAGTTGTGTTAACAGTTCGGATCGGTTCAGGCCTGAAAGTTCGAATAAAACAGTTAATAAAAGTTCAGTTTTTACACAGTTCGGTTCGAAACTAAAAAACTGTGAACTGAACTGTTAAATATAGTTCAGTTCGGTTCGACGAACTGTTATTGAAGTTCAGTTCAGTTTGCCGAACTGTTTCATCTGGTTCGGTTCGGTTCGGTCCAGTTCTCCGCCTGAACTGAACCATGAACGGCCCTACTCTCACGGAACTCAGCATTGAAGGGACCCAGCCATTTCCTTTGTTGCTTTCAACACGGAACTCAGAATCTCACTCTCGCTTTCTTCAATCGCTGCTTCTCTCTCCCGTGGCTTCGTTGATTCTCTGAGTTTCTCTAGATGCTTCTCTCTCCCATGGCTTCCTTTGTGTGAAGGTGAAGCCTAGTTTCGTTTTCGTTTTCTTTAATTTTCGTTTTTTTGCTTTAATTTTCGTTTTCTTCTTATTGTTTTGCTTTAATTTTCGTTTTCTTTTTGTTAATGGAGTTAGTTTTCAGAAATTTCAGATTCTGAACCCTAGTTTTTCTCCCTCTTCTCTTTCTTCTTCAATTTCAAATTGGGAACCCTAAATTTATCACATAGAATAAGGAATCTAGAAATGGTTGTTTTGGTTAAATCCATTCTTCATTCAGTTTTGCACCACCAATGTTGGAATTGAACACAGTTTCGTGAAGTTGAGTTATATTAGAATCAATTAATCCACTAGTAACCTGCTAGATCTTAATTTTTGATTCTAATTAGTTTCAAGGTTGTATAATAAGCAGTGCTCCAGTGTAGCTGCTTCGATTTTTCTTTGCTTTAAGTTCACCGTATACTTTTTTTTTTGCAGACTAAGAAAACAAAGAAGGCTGGCATTGTTGGTATGTCTTGTAGCTTAACTTCATAAAATCTGATATGTCCCTTGCATTTTGGTTTTGGATTCTTCTAGTTATTAATGATTATACTCTCTTGTGCTGTGGTGGGATTTGTTACTGATGTTTATGTTTATATGTGTTTGAGCTTTAGAAAAATGATTAGTGCATGATCAATGTAATTGTTACTTAAGATGCGGATAAGTGATTGTACAAAAAGTTACCAAATTTTTTATTTAGAATCATTGCATGCAAGACATGCTATGCATTTTTTCTTATAATCAGACTAGAGCCCTCACCTCAATCTCCTGTTTTAATTAGTCCTTTTCCTCATAAAGTAGTTTTGATTATCACATGTTTCATGATAGGTTGTGGCTTGGCATATGTAAACTTATTGATGCAATGTGGAGTTTGTACAGCTGTTGTGTGTTGTCCTGTTTTAACTGACTTCATTTCTGCTTTCATTGATTTAATTTCTAGCTTATTGTGTTGTTTTTGTTGAACTAACATTGCCTTAATTAATTGCTGCAACTCAACATGGGGAGGCGTAGAAAGTTGATTACTATTCGGGATAGTCGAGTGCAACCAAATGAAGTTCGGGATAGTCGAGTGCAACCAAATGAAAGCTCTAATGCTTTTGGCACTGCAAGTGAGTGTTTGTTTCCCCAATTATTGTTGTTGTTGTTTCCCCAGATTTTGAAATTGAAGCTTTGCATTATGAGATTGGATCATTGTTTACTCTGCTGTTTAGAGTGGATTAGTCTGTATATCTGTGTGTTTCTTTTGATTAATTATGTATTTTTCAAAAGAATTGAAAAACAGTATGAAGGCAGTTTGAATATCTGATTCTTATACTACTTTGTTGTGGATCACAGTCATTTAAATTTGAAATTATTATGATAGATTCTTTTCTTATATTGTCTTTTATTCAATAAGTCTGTATATCTGTTAGTGATTAATGAGTGAAAACTGATATTTGGAATAGAAGTGAGTGTTCTGCGTGTGGGTATCAAAATAGAGAACTGTATGAAAACTGAAATTCAAAGATGAGCTCATATTTCCAATTTGAATGACCCAATTTTAAAGGGATGCCAAAGTCAAACTGATTCTTAAGAGTTAAAATGAGTTACATTTATTTTCCAATTATTATTGTTGTTGTTTTGGCAGTGCAAGTGAGTGTTTGTTTCCCCAGTTTTTTATTTCCTTGACAGGGAACTGGATTCTAGCATTGTTTGTTTCCAAATATTCTGTTTATATTATCAATGATATGCAATTGGTTTTTAACAATTGACATCGATACACAATTTAGGTAAAAAAAAGACTAGAGGTTACACACATATGTTAGATGTGTGGGACATGCCAGATGGAGAACTTGTGTGTGTTGAAACATGAGTATGACTCTTTTGGAATGTGAAAATTTGTGTTTGAAGGATTGTTCTTGTACTGCTTATGCTAATGCTGAGATTACTATTGGTGGCGCTGGTTGCGTGACGTGGAATCATAGTCTTGTGGATATGAGAGTTTTCTGAAGCTGGTCAAGATCTTTATATCAGATTAGCAGCTTCTGATGTAGGCAACTAATTTCTTCTTTATGTTTTTTGCAGTGACGAGAATTGATTCAGACAGAATTGATGAGTTGATTCTTCAATGCAAATGATAGTTTACTTAAAGTTCTTTTGTTTTCAGATGACAGTGGATCTGCTGATGGCTCTAGCAAGAAAAGTAATGCAGGAAGGATTGCTGGAATTACAGTTGTAACTTTCATAGTTTTGGGAATGATAATATTCATTTTACGAAATAAGAGAAAATCAAAAGGGAGTATGAGTCAAAAGGGTAATAGCAAATATTCTCCTAACCATGTTATATACCAGAATGTTTTATTCTCTCCATTCTTCTCTATGTTAAGTGATTCTTGTTGCATCATGTGGTGCTTTTGTTCTATGTCTCTAGGTAAAGGCGTTGTTACCTGAGGTGATGTTGTTTACAAATAACACAGAATTTTCTGGTGAAGGGAACATGGATGATCTAGAGTTGCCATAGTTTGATTTTCAAGCCATATTAGATGCTACTAACTTCTTCTCTTTAGCAAATAAACTTGAAGAAGGAGGCTTTGTAACAGTTTATAGGGTAACTAAATTTCTTTTTATTTTCTGTATACTACTATATAGATAATGCTCATTTCCAAAAGTATGGCTCTAGCTGATTGTGATCTATTCAAATTATTGATGTATTAATATTAGTCTTGTTACTAATCAAAGATTGTTTTTCCAGACAATGCAAAGAGTTCAAGACTAGACTGGCCAATACAGTTCAACATCATAGGAGGGATAGCTAAAGGGCTTCTTTACCTTCATCATGACTCCAGATTTAGAATTATTTCCACCATTGTTATTCAGCTTTATCTAGTGTCTTAATTGAGTTGGACATGTTTTTATATGATGTATTATCACAACAATTGAAAAGTTATAGTTGTATGTTTGTGATCTAGGTTTTAATTGACTTAAGGTGTATTATCCATGGGTATTATAAATATATCTTTTATATGTTATTCTTATGAATAGTAGATTCAAACTATTTATTTTTTACGATGTTAATCTTATAATTTGTAGTTGCTATTAAACAGTTTAATTTAATAAAAGAAATTACTTTTAATTCAGCAAAAATAAGTCACTATTAATTTAGAAAAAAAATCAAAAAAATCACTTTTAGTGACAGACAGAACCGTAGGTAGAAGTTAAAATAGTGACAGTTAGAAACTGTAGGTAAAGGTACTTGGCGTAAGGAAAACCTTTACCCACGGACGCAAAAGCGTGGTTAAGCGTCTTACGTTTTCTACGGAAAAAGTGGTCGTGAGGAAAGGTTAAAGTGACTTTTACCCACAGACATTTGGCATTTAGTGACGATTTTTGTCCGTGGGGAAAATTCAAAATTCTTGTAGTGGGTATTAGATCTTTTTCATAGGAACTAAAATGATCAAGAAGCTTGGGAATAAACGTTTACCATGATTTTTTTGGTCCAATAAGGGAAAACTTGTTATAGCATTAAAGACGTTTCTATGAGCTTGTAACTTCAAACGACACGCGATTCTGACACCGGTAGAAGAAAATAATTAAGTTAGAACTAGGTTCTAATGGTTTATAAAACTTAAATAAAGGACATGAATATGAAGAACATATGTCAGATAGAGTTTCTTACGGTTTATAAAACTCCTGAAAGAATTTGAATATGAAGAATATGTGCTCACCACGAATTTTGAAGTTAATACCACAGATTTTTAATCTAACATAACAAGGGGAGAGGTTATAAAGTCTATCAAGAACAAAGAAAAGAAAAGAATGTGAATCCTCGGGTAGTGCTTACAAGTAACAACAAGAGTGAAACACAAGAAGAATAGAGACTCATATTCCTCAGAGAGAATTAGGATTGCTCAAGTGTAATGTAACTTAGGATTTAGGTCGAAATTAATGAGCCTAGAACCTATTTATAGCTTACACATCAAAAAACGCACGTGACACTGCTTTGGTCATAACTTGAGTTAGAGGTGTCCGATTGAGGCACTCTTGGTGGCGTTGGAAAGCTAAGAGAAAAATATATAAATTTATTAGATATATTTGGCCTGAGTAGAGACATTGCATGGTGATATATCCATTTAAAGTTTCTATGTGTTTATCAAGATTAGCATGTGTGTCATGTTACTTCGAGGGAGTGTATCAAGAGTTGTGTATATTAGAATGGAGTTAAACCAAAGCCAAATAAAAGATGAAACGTAAGAAGTTTCATGAAGGTAAAACAATTTATTTTTTGTTTTTAAAGAGGCCTAAACAAGAATGAAAACAAAGCATGTGAATTAAGATTTAAACAAATACAAATTATGGAAAACAGGGTGTTACAACTCTACCCCTTAAAAGAATTTCGTCCTCAATGTCGGTACCACAAAATCACTCTCGAGCTCTATTAAAGTTTCTTCCTATGAAATTTCAATATGATTCCACTATGCTACTCTAATAGTCTATAATTTTCTAGCAGTTCTACCTATATGTCACACTATGATGATGTTTTGCGGTTTTCCCTATGAAGTTATCGTCTAACATACTAAGGGGCCTAATAACTCTAACGGATAAGGGAAGGTCCAAATAACCTCCTATATAGAGTCAACTACATGATGTATAATATTTTTTTGTTAAAAAAATGCACTTTAATTTGTATGAAATTTGAGTTCTATATAACAACTCATTCTACGTAAACACGAATATATTTAAAAGATTCACATGGTTATACATGCAGAACAATATTTAGTACTATGTTAACGCTTTGACATTGGGAATAGATCTTCAAAGCTCGCAAATAGTTTCATGTTTGACTTGGGAGAGTACAGCTAATTGTTGACTGAAAATTACAACCAGTTGAAGTAGTTTTAGCAAGTTGAGAGTATTATCTTTCATGCTAGTGACCAATTGACCATGCAAAAGGGATGTCCTGTATATGTGTAACGTGCATTATCATATATATGAAGCTTCTTTGCATCTCAAATATGGAAAGAAAATAGGGACCACTGACTGAACCTTATAGTTTTGAAGTTCATATATTTAATTTCCGTATGGGTTGGCTAGCTGTATTAACCTTTTGACAGTATTTAGCGTGTACCCTCAGTAACATTTTATAGTTATTAAGAGCCTTTCACTGACTTCGTTTGTTAACAAGGCCAATAGAAACCACTATTATATGTTTGCTAATTGGTATGTTAATTTTATGTATTTCAAAGTAATTATCATCATTTGTTGCTGATTCAGTTGTTTCGAAAGGGAAATTCTCTAATATTTATTCTTCATTCGTATGGGTTTGGTACCCCATGCACTCCCTTATTTTTATAATATAGCAGCTCTACTAAACAGGTTTGTTCGATTAGGAACTCAGTAAGAGAGTTACTACAAAGAAAGGAAAAGTATAGCCCTTATTATAGTATTACGATTCAAGAGCTTATAATGTGAAATCAACCTGTGAGCATTTGAGTAGAGTGATTTTATTTAGCCAAATTTTTCTAGTTAAAAATAATCAAAAACCACATTAGAACATCAATTAACCAAGTTTTTTAAGTGGCCTCTTGTAATCGTAACGGTTGGGGTGCCCATTTGTACCCCCTTTAATATATTTTTTGCTTATAAAAAAAAACCAAGTTTTTTAAGTAAATAATCAACCTACTTTTTCACAATTTTCTCGGTCATTGATTAAAAACTGTGAAAAAGTAGATTGGTTATTTACTTAAAAAACTTGGTTAATTGATGTTGTAATATGGTTTTTGCATACTTTTGGCCGGAAAAGTTTAGCTAAATAACATTATTGATTTGAGTAATAGGCTGCTGCAGTATGGTCAGGAATAGTAACTATGAAAATACTCCATTTTCGTTTTTATTGTATTTTTTGTTGGTGTACACGGATATCCTCAGCGCGCAAAAGACTAATCCCTCAAGACGCTTGTATTACAACAAATTACTCTGTCTAATTAAGCTAAATAATTTTACCGTGACTCCGTGAGTACAGGCAAAACCCTTAATAATGATCACGTTCTTGCACCGTCTACAATGTGCATTAACTCTGCGCGCGTTTTTCTGCATGCTATAATAACCGACAACCTCATTCACGTGCTCTTATTCTTTTCCTTAATAATTCATCACTCCCATTTACACGCTTCCACTCATAACTCTTCATCTTCATTCCTATATATCCCTCTCATTCCACCATCACAAAAACACATCACATTTAAAACCAAAACAAAAACAAAAACCTTAACTCTCATTTTCATTCCCTCCCACAATGTCCTTCTCTTTCATTTCCCTCCTTCTCTTTCTCTCCCTCCTCGTACCCTTACTCCTAGCTCAACCTCCTCCTTCTTCTTCTGCAGCATGTAAATCCACATTATATCCAAAACTCTGCCGCTCCATCCTTTCCTCGATCCGTTCATCGCCTTCAGATCCCTACCACATAGGAAAATTCTCTATAAAACAAAGTCTCAAACAAGCAAAGAAACTATCCAAAGTATACAAAGACTTTATAAAAAAACACCGCAAATCTTCTTCTCTTAACCAAGCAGAGATTTCAGCATTAGATGACTGTAGTGAGCTGAACGAGCTGAACGTTGACTATTTAGAGTTAGTCAAAGAAGAGCTGAAATCAGCAAATGTAGCAACTTCTTCTGATAGAGATGAGTTGGTTGAGGATGTTGAAACATATTTGAGTGCTGTTGCTACTAATCAATACACTTGTTTTGATGGGTTAAAGAATACTAAGAGTAATATTGCTAATGCACTTGCTGTTCCTCTTAGCAATGTCACGCAACTTTATAGTGTTTCACTTGGGTTGGTTACACAAACTTTGAATAAAACGATTAAGAGGTATAAAAACGGTAAACATGGCCTTTCTTTCGAGACTAACAAAGTCAGACAGCCACTTGAAAAGCTCATTAAGGTAACTGTTTCCTTTGTCTCTGCGAGTCTCGCTATATTTATTTATTTATTTAGTTATTCATTCATTTATTTACTTTTTTACATTGATTCTTTTTTTTTCTTCTTTTTTTATTTAAAAAACTTAGTTCTTTATCATTTTTAAGTTTAATAACATACACTAATAGTGTGAATAAGTTTTATACATAGGTACAGTTTCCTATCTTTTTTTGGTTACGGTACAGTTTCCTATCTTAACAAACTAAAACAAAATCTTAACAAGGTTTAAGAAATAATATTATAAAGTGAAAAAAGTAGTGAAATATAATTAACTAAGTATTAACTAAAGATATATGCATAAGGTATATTTATACTTCAATTTATTTTTTATTATCATATATAATTAGTCATTCTTTTATTTATTTTGTGGTTCTTTAAAACTTCGTTAAATCTTTAAATACAAACACTCTATTATAGGAGATGTCCCTCTTCCATTTTCATGACTAGGTATTTAGTGAGTTACTCACGAAGAATGACAAGCTGTTCATATAAAAAACATACTCCTACCGAGTCTTTAGGTCATGCATGTCAAAAAAACTTGAATTTTGGAGTCTGGTTCAGTTAACATCAGAAGTTGAATTTGTAAGAGCATCTTCAATGAGAGCAACTAATTTGGTTGCTTTTTGAGGGCGTCAGCTACCACATACAATTTACATAATTCAAAAAAAGATCAAATAGTTTCTATTTGGCAATTGCATATAAGCAACTCGCACTTGACAAATTTTTGTTAAAACAAATGTTTATTATTGAAACTATAAGTACGGTCGAAGTTGCCTAAAACTTTAGTTCACTAAGTACCACATAGCTTATATCTGAATACGCCTTTGGAGTAGCAAACTTGCGTATAATTGTAAAGTAGTCGTGGAAAACTCACGTCAGCATAGAAGTTCCAAATCTAAGCTTCACTTGGATGTGAAAAGTGGTCGTAACTGTAGAAACCCTACCGCCAAACGAAACAAGCCCTTATAACAACTATAATTAATAGAATGAACTAAAAATAAGATACTCATTAAGTTTACAATGCCTTTTTATAAGTCAAAGAAATATAATGGGAGTATAAGGGGTACTTCAGCCCCATACAATAGTGACTAAGAGGAGGCCGTTAAAATCTCTAAGGGCGAAAACCAATGTTATTAAAGCCGGACCGGTCATCGAGCCGGTCAAGACACTGGGTCACTGGTTCTTTGGTCGGACCGCATGAGCCGGTCTATATTAAATAAATTCAAAAATTATAATATATACTAAGAAAGTATTTGTATTTATAATTGTAATTAAGTAAAATGATAAAATATTTAAATTTAATAAGAAATAAAATATCCGCAAAATTATAAATATGTCATGATGACCGGCCCAACCGGCATGATGACCGGCCCGATGACGTCATAACCGGTCCAAATGCAGAACCGGACTAACATGCTAGCCGAGCCGGGTGGGGCACCGGAACCCGGTCCGACCGGTCCGACTTTAATAACACTGGCGAAAACACATAGGAAAAAAGACTTGGCGAGGAAAAAGAGTGGGAACCAACTAGTTACAACCCCAAAGTTATGGGGATCAATTTTTCAATCTCCACAAAACAGAGTTTTGAACAGTGAAATCTTTTTAGTTTGATCAAATCCCAAATCGAGGATTAATCTGATAAATGTTATTGAGTATACCCAATTACTAGCAAAGTGCTTTCTAAGCCAAAGGCCTAATTAACATAGCATATAAAAACACTAAAGTCGGACAATAAATTTAATTGAGTCGGGGTTATAAGATCAATTTATTTTTGTTAATATAATAATATAGGCAATGTCAGTAATAATCCGACAACCTAGTTGCTCAGTCACGTGGATTCATGTTCGTTATGCATATATGAAAAGAACATGCACGTGTACCTGGCAAGCAACCCCACCCTTTAAGTATAATTATAATTTTTTTTGAAGAGCGTATAATTATAATTTTGATTAGACTTATATGGGTAATTATTCAGCAATTAAAGAAAAATTTAATTATTTCAGTAAATAATGCTAATGATTTCTTTTTTTATAAGTATTTATAATGATTCACATACAAGTGTTCGGAATTTTTGTTTTTGTTTTTCATAGGCAATGTTAGTTGTCAATTGCTAGAGAGGTGAGGGAAGTGTTAATTTCTAGGGTTTGAATCATGAGCCTCCTTTTAAACTCCTTCGGTATCGCTTAACTTGTTGAACCAATTGAACCAATTAATCGGTACTTCATTAAATTTGTTTTATAGTGTTTATTATTGTGGTTTTTGGAGAACCTCCTTTACTTGAGTTCCAAGTGGTTTAGTTTACATTTTTGTCTCCGATTTTGCCGATTTATTTCACAACTTATGAATGAATAAAATATTTTGCCTTTGAAAAAAATTAAATTGGCTTACTTTAGATTTTTGAAATTCTAAAGTCATTGGTTTGGATTTTCCTTTTTTCATGAAAATCTGTCATATTAAATGAATGATTGAGATTCAACATGAGAAAAAATAAATGAGAAGATTCATTCCCTACTTGTAAGGAAAATAATGACTATATATATTTGGAAAATGATTTTTTTTTTATTTGAGAGGCTATATTCGTAATCTACAAAAAAGGCTAAATTTGTATGACATTACATTTTTGCAGCAACTTCGCACAAAACACAATTGCAACAAATCATCCAATTGTACAAGAAATGAAAGGATGCTAGAAGAAAAGGAAAGCAAAGGAGTTATAGTGAAAGACTATGTGATTGTGAGTCTTGATGGCACAGAAAACTTCACTTCCATTGGAGAAGCTATTGCTGCTGCACCTTCAAGTTTAAGCCCCCACGATGGTTATTTTGTTATCTATGTGAGAGAAGGAACATATGAGGAATACATCACTATTCATAAAAAGAAGAGGAATATCTTGCTTATTGGTGATGGTATCAACAAGACTTGCATTACAGGAAATCATAGTGTTGTTGATGGTTGGACAACTTTCAATTCTTCAACCTTTGGTAAGTAATTGTGCCAAATTCTGAGTAGACCATCATATTTGAATGCTTTTAAAAAAAACATCCATATACTTGAATAATCGTTACAAGACGACCGACAACAAAAATAGAAGCTCACGGTCTTCTATATCTTGGCGGTGGAGACGATGATTTGATTGCTGTGGTTTTGACAAAAAAGAAGAAACAAATATGAGAGCCTCAAAACTCAACTTATATTTGTTTTTTATCAAACCGACAGTCAGACACCAATCAAGTAACTTTCTCAATTGTGAGAATAAGAAGCGTGAGCTTCTATTTCTTTTTTTTCCTCAAAAGTTAACTTAATTATAATTGTTTTCTTTTGTTTCATGTTGAACCGACGCCAATCAAGTAACAGTCTCAATTTTGAGAATGAGAATCATTAGCTTCTATTTCTGAGAGGCAGCAAGAGCTGTCAAGCTGGGCCGCCTAGCCCGTCCCACTAGGCTAAAACGTAAAAGAGAGTTGGGTTGGATTGGACCTGCACAATTAGTCTGATGGAATATGTTTGTTAGCCCAGTCGAGCCTAAAATATTGGGTTAGTAGGGCAAGCCAACCCAGTCAAACTTTATAACAAAGAAACCACAAAAAAAGTATGAAGTCTGGCCCACGGGCCAACTAGGCTAGACTAAAATGGTCTGAGTCTTTTCTAGGCCTCTATTTAGCCAATATAGAACACTGGGTCATCACGTTGGTCCAAAATTGACACCTCTGAACATAATCGTCATCAGAGTTTCATACGACTTTTTAACTGTCGATCTAAGTATACCACCTAAAAGATGGTTAACCAAAAAAGCCACATGTGAATATTTCTTATTTTTTATGTGAAAAGCCAATGTAGTACTTTTAATAATACCTTTGTTATTTTATTTGTCAAATACAGCTGTCTCAGGAAAAAGATTTATTGCAGTAGACATCACATTCAGAAACACAGCAGGTCCTTCAAAGCACCAAGCAGTAGCAGTGAGAAACAATGCTGACCTATCAATATTCTACCGTTGCAGCTTCGAAGGATACCAAGACACACTCTATGTACACTCACTAAGACAATTCTACAGAGAATGTGACATTTATGGTACAGTAGACTTCATATTTGGTAACGCCGCAGTAGTCCTACAAAGTTGCAACATCTACGCAAGAAAACCATTACCGTCCCAAAAAAATTCTGTAACAGCACAAGGAAGAACAGATCCAAATCAAAACACAGGAATTTCAATACAAAATTGTAAGATTGATGCTGCACCAGATTTAGCTGCAGATTTGGGGTCTACTATAAATTACTTAGGAAGACCATGGAAAGTTTATTCCAGAACTGTGTTTATGCAATCATATATTGGAGATTTGATTTGTCCAGCTGGATGGTTAGAATGGAATGGCACTTTTGGGTTAGATACATTATTTTATGGTGAGTTTAATAATCATGGACCTGGTGCTAATACTAATAATAGGGTACAGTGGCATGGTTATAATTTGTTGAGTACTACTCAAGCTTGGAACTTCACTGTCCTTAATTTTACTTTAGGGAATACTTGGCTTCCAGATACAGATATACCTTACACTGGAGGACTAGATTAGGTGATAAAACTTGTATTGATGTAATAATTTTGATTCATTATATTCTAGATGTAATGTAACTATTTTATTTTTGAAGAGCTTTCCAAAGGGATGGAATAAATGTTTGGATGAAATTGAAAATTTCTATCTGAAAATAAAGTTACCATGGGTCCTGCATATATCTCGGTGTAAAGCCTAAAGCATGTTTGGGTGTAGAAAATGCTTCTAGACATAGAGCTTGTTTTAGTACAATTTTTTCTTTATTTTTTACCTATATGGATCAATATAACTTTGCCTATTTCAACGTACTATATAGTGTGATTAATATAATTTTGCCTTTTTAAAAAAAAGTTAAAAAATAATTACTTTTAAGAGTATTTCATCAGTTACAACATTTTTTAAAAATTGAATATCAGAAAAAATTACAAAATGCTTCAGATGAGAAATTATTTTGAATAATTTCTCTTGAAAATCTAAAAATCTTTACAATATGAATTATCTCAAAGAATGCTGGGACATGGTGGGTAATGATGTGTCTAGCTTCGTAGCGGAGTTTCAAACCAATCAAAATGATTTTAACTGAAGTGTTTGTGTCGAAATCACTTTTTTATAAAAAAAAAAAAGACAAAAAATAACTTCTATTTCTATTAAAGACTTCTATAAAAATAATCACTAAATTATTGAATGTCGAAATCACTTTTTTTAATATGTAAAAAATTGAAAAAGGTTCCCAGTGTTTCATGATGAGCCTCAAACTGAACTAATCAATATGTCAAATTAAAGATGTAAAGAGAAAAAAACAAGATAATGGAAATGGAGAATAGAACAACATTACAAACAACTTTGGCTAAGGAAAGTTTACATCATACATATATTTTGTTGTGTATAACATAGTTATTACAGAGAAGATTTAAAGGGAGCACCAGAAGCAGGAATCCATTTATCCCCTGAAAGAAATGCCTTAACAGTAAACATGTTAGCTTGTTTACTAGTAATATTTTTCAGTCCTTTCCATTTAACCCTATTCTTCATTGAAGCACCAGCTCCATAATTCTGAAATTCTGCATAAAAAATAGTATCTGGTGCTGAGTTTCCTACCCAAGGTAACCACCCATTTGAATTAATAAATCCTCCCAATGTAGATTGCATAAAAACAGTAGTTGAGTAATTCTTCCAAGGTCTTCCTAAATATGTTTTCACAGAACTCAAATTCCCAAAGGGTAATATATTACAATTTTGAATTGAAATCCCTGTGTTCATATTAGGATCAGTTTTGCCTTGTGCTGTGATTGTGTTTTGTTGTCCTATCATAGGTACCCTTGGTAAAATGTTGCAGTTTTGTAACACAACTGCTGAATTGCCAAAAATGAAATCAACTGTTCCATAAATGTTGCATTCTTTATAGAATTGACGATTTGAATGTGCATAAAGTGTGTCTTGATATGCATCAATTTGACATTTGTAGAAAATTGCTTGATCTGCACTTGTCATTAGTGCTACTGCTTGGTGTTTTTGTGGACCTGCTGCGTTTCTAAAGCCCATATCCCTTGCAATGAAGTTTCTCCCAAATACAGCTGAATATATTGCACCAAATAAAAGCAACAATATATAATCAATCAGTTATGAAAATTGTGTTAAAAAGCTATTTAACAATAGTTCTTAGATGATCACAATATCTATAAGCACAACTAATAAAACCTTTAAAAAAACACATAATTTTGGCACATTTTTATGCCTTTTCTCAAACGATTTAAATGTATCTAGAATTTTATGATTAGTTGTAACATACTAAAAAAGTTTCCATAAAAATCAACTATTTACCAAAAAGATATTAGTACAAGAGTAACTTAGCTCGAACACCATAAACAAGGTCTCGAGTTCGAGCATTATGAACAAAACAAATAATTAGAATTGTTAAACTGGACCGCCTGACTCGACTCGACCCGACCCAATGGACCAAAGCACAAAAGCGAGTTGGGCTGGGGAAGTTCATTTATCTATTGAGCTGTCTACTTTGTAGCCCAAACCAACCTAAAAAGCTAGGCAAGCAGCCCAATCCAATTTTAGACAAAGGAAAGCACACAACATATTCAAAAAGCGTAAAAAAGTAGGCCTAGTCTGGCACATGCGCCAATTGGGCAGAGTCATAATGTTTCGGTTCTTTATGGGCCTCTTTTCTGAGCCTCGCCCAGCCCAGAACACTGGGCCATTGACCGGTCCGTTGAGCTAGGCCAAAATTAACAGATCTACTTAAAGTAAACTGTTAGAATTTCAGACTTAGGTTAGTGATCAACAAAGTTGGTTGAAACTTCATACCTATGACAGCTAACAAAAAGAAACTTTTAATTTAAAGTGTTACATACCAAATGTTGCAGTTGAAAATGTTGGGGTGCCATCAATAAAGTTTAGACTTCCAGAGACAATTGTAGCATTCATGCCATCACCAATGATCATAACATTCCAATGGCTCTTCTCCACCCTCACATTTTCATAATAAATCCCTTTCTTCACATAAATCACAGTCTTCTTATCACTTTTTTCAGGAACATCTTTCAATGCAGCAGAAATTGTTTTGTATTTCGCACTCCCATCTTTGGCTACAATAATGTCAGCTTTCTTCTTCAAATCATCTGTTTTTTGAAGTAGCTTTCTGTCTTTAGAATGAAGCCACTTTGGTTCCATGTTTTGATTGGATGAACTCAATAAGCGCCTAAAGTTAATTGAGCTTGTTGCTTTGTTAAGCCAAGTAATAATTGCAAGACTGTTGCTAGTGAACTCGGTTGAGTTTTTTAGATTGCTTGTAATATTAGACTTCAATGATTTTTCTGCCTCCTCAAAGCCATCAATGCATGTTTGCTGGTAAGTTCCTGTAAGTGAAAAACAAAAAGATTACAATGCATTCTTATTATATCCCTCTTTCTACTCACTAAACACCCTCTAACCTTACAAAAAGATAAAAATACCTTAAATGAACAATTTTTTCCAAACGCATTCAAATTTTTTTGGCTTTCAACGGGACGGTACCTTAGTACTGAACTCAGGTATGGTACCTTGGTACCAAGGTACCGTGTCTTATAAGTTTTTGCACACCCCAAATACGGTGCCAAAGTACCGAATCAGTTCAGAATTATACCGTACATGTTAATTCTGAAACAACACACGGTACCTTGGTAGTGAACCGATTTTGTAATTTGGTATCGAACGGTACTCAGTTGTGCATTTATTTCTTCAGAAAACAAAGGTGGTGGTGATGGTGGTTAAAGAGAGGTGGTGGTGGTGGTGGTGAGAGGGAGGTGGTGGTGGTTAGAGGGAGAAGGTGGTAATAGTGGTGGTGGGGGTGGTGGTGAAGGCGAAGAAAAGAGGGGAGAAGAATGTGGTTGTGGTGGTTAGAGGGACGTGGTGGTGGTGGTGAGAGAGAAGAAGTTGTGGTGATAATTAATGGGTTATCCACCTTGTATGCTCTTTTGGATGTTGTTATCGACACTCCAAATTTTAATAGGACACCCCCTATCATAACTTCTATTTTTTTCCGGTTTAAATTGTATAAATATATTTCAAATACTACTTGTTCGTAAATATGTTGTCAAAATCGCTTAAACCCATCTTCTAAAACCCTCTCCACTCTTATAGGGGTGGCCATTTCTATCGTTGTGTAGGGATAATCGCAGGGAGTGTCATATTTGGGGCCCTGAGGACAGAGGAGAATATTCCACCGTGGTCAATTTTCAGATGGGGATGAGGTCCATGCCTTCGTTCTGCGAGAACCCCCTTGAGTATATTACATATATACTCCTCTTCTTATAGATATATTATATTATGATTTGTTTTATAGTCTTTTAAAAGTGTTTTTAATTAAATATGTTAATTTGTTAGTCTTACTTTGGTATAATTTTTTGGAAAAAACTTAGGTACAGTACTATAGGTGGTGTACTTCAAAGGAAAAGTGGGAAAACTTAAGTATTGCTCTAATTTTTTTTCTAGTTTGATTAGATTTTATTTTAAATTTGTGCATAGTTTGGTTTTGATAACACTTTCTCAAACGCTACCTGTTCATAAATACATTGTGAAAATTGTGTAACCCCATTTTCTTAAACCCTTCCCACTCTTAGCAATGAAAATTTCTGCCCGTGTGTAGGGATCCCTGTGGAGACTACCTAGGAGGGGGATTTTCCTAGGGACAGGGGAGACCTACATTGAGTATATTACATAAATACGCTTGTTATAGATGTGTATGTTATGAATTCTAATTACTTTAGTAAATTTATTCAGTCCACTAAGTGCGTAAATAAATTCTTGAAGCTATGAGAACATGCATCTGTAAATATATTTAGTGACAGTTTGAATTTCAATTGGTTTTAGATCATTCTCTTATTGTCGTGCAGAAATGAAAATGACCAGCGAGAAGGCACAAGTAGGACAATGGTCACCCATAACTTCCTCTCGCCAATAGAAGCAAGAGGGACTGAGCGAGTTCAACTTTATTTATGGTCGTCACACACCCAATTTGTTTCGTCCCTTTCTCAATTAAATTTTGTTACTTCTCCCATGAAATTCTATTAATACCCTACTAACCGAAACCAACCCAACCCTTCCCACCCACTATCCTTTCCACAACCCTTGCTCTTTTTTGACACTCTCACTCACACCCTCTAAACCTCAATGAGATCTTTCTCTCCCTCTCCCTCCCACTCTCACTACTCACCACATGTCACATCCCTCTCTCTGAAACCTCACGACCCCCTCTCTTTCTTTTCTGCACGCATTTGCTCGTCTTAGTGTCTTTTCTAGACTTCCTTCCAACGTTTACATTTAAATATGTCGAACACCTTTTTTCTGAGAAGACAACTTTTTTGGGAAACTTATTTCCTAATGTACTTGAAAATATCTTAATGTCTAAATTAAGGGTATTTGGATGAAGGGTTTAGGAGCAGAGGGCTTGATTTTGAATTATAAATTGAGGAAGCTTTAACATGTTTCTAAACAAAAATGATGTGTAATTAACAATGTTTTTTCATATCTTTCATATTATTCTTTCAATTTTTTAAAGTGTCAATTAGATATTAAAACAGACTAAGCCCTTGAAAGCAGTCCACTCCAAAACCCTCACCAATCCCCATCCTATATATACCCTAAATGTTGGTAATGGAGAAGAGAGTTATCATGGGTAATTATTAATAATGAAGCATATAAATTTGCACAGTATAATTGCATATAAGTTATATACCTGCAGCACTCAACCAAGTTTCAAGGTCCTCCAAAACACCAAGCAAGGAAGTTGACCTCCCACTAGAAGACAAAGATCTATTCAAATGATCAACAGCAAGACCCAAAAGATCCTTACAATTCGTCAAAGCTTCCTTAGTCCTATTATCAACATTCAAGCCATCAAAACCTCCATGTTCAGAAAAATACTGAACAACATTTGAAACCTCATTTAAAGCCACTTGGATTGACAACACAAACAATTCCTCAGGTTTAACCTGCTGACCAGAATGCACAAGAGGACTAATGCTACTATAACAAGCATCCTTGTACAATGTTACATCACAAACAGTCTTCACAAAACTCGAAAGTGATTCAGCATTATTGTTGTCACCTTTTGAGTTTTCATTATCATTATCATTGTTTCTAGCAATGGTTCCAAATACAGCAGCTAACACAATACCAATGAGGATCATTGTGGATAAGGTTATGATGATGATTCTCTTTCGGGTTTTCCTATGAACATGAAGCATTGCTTGGTCTGTTTCATCAACTTTACCATAAGCCTTAAAGGAAGACATGGTTAGTTTAATTAGGGTTGGCTTGTTGGGGTTATAATGTGTTGTAACACTAACATGTTTGTCAAAGTATATATAGATTTATGTGTATATATGTGTGTGTTTTGTAAGAGGGTTGAAATTTGGTCATGCGTAACGCGGTTTAACGTGCAATGGACTAACCTATTTGCTGAATATAGTAGATGGAGTGGCTGACATGTTATACGTTCATTCTTTTCAACAAAAGATAAATAGATGTAAGTATTATTTAAATTTTAGGGTATATATCATTCCTTGTGGGTGCTAGATTCCGTGTTCAGACTCTTGCTGGCACCACTTTATTTATTTAGTCTTCTTATTTTAGAATGATGAAACTTATATATGCATAATTAACTCTAAGCTATATTTGTTTTTTTGCCTTCTTATTCTCACTGTAAATTCCTTTGGCCCCTTCATTTTATTCACTTTCTTTCCTTTCCCTTCACATACCTTCAAACTCTACCCATCAAAGATGCTAAGAGAATAATAATTGACTTTAATATTTTATGAAAATAAAATCTACTCTAATAATTAATTATTACAAAGTCTTTCATTAAATAAAGTCTTATGTTTATTCGGTACAAACAATCATATTCTATTCAGAGATCAAGTTTGTTGTTTGCAGGTGCTTGTTAACCACATTAAGTCTATAACATGGATTGGTTCATAAGCATAGAAGGTTGTAACTCCAATCTTAAGATCTCTGATTGGTGGGGTAATCCTTTTGTTTGTATGAACTCGGTGTAACTATATTTTTGTCTCATTCTTTTTGCTCCTTGGGTCTTTTTCCCACAGGGTTTTGACCTAGGGAGGTTTTAATGACGCCCCTTGTATATGAAATGGTTGGGGTGCCTGCTTGCACTCCTTGTAATATAATTTTTGCTTATAAAAAATATTTCTATATTTATCCGTATTCTAAAAATATATAAAAACAGTTTTTTCATATAGCTTAGATCATAATAACAAATTTTGTACAAAAGGTTGATAATTTTTTAAATAAATATTTCAGCATTTTAAAATTAAAATCAAATAAATATAAAATTATCTTTTTACAAGCAACTTCGATTAAGTCTCTTTGTGAAATCAAAAATATATTTCTAGTCATTTAATTTTGTTTATAAATAAATTTTAATTTTAATTTATTTTAATTTTATTTTCCTTAAGCTCCACTATCGCTCTTACACGACCTTCTCTTTTCCCTTTCTGTCTCTCATGCATACGTAACCTTCTTCTCCCTCTCAGTCTCTCTCACACTCGTTGTTCCTCATCATCGTCGGTCTCTACTTTGTCGTTCATCATCTGTCTTACTTCTCATCACCACTGCTATGTTTGGTTTGTTAATTGATTTTCTCTACATCACCTTCTCTTCACCGCTACAAGTTTCTTTTATTCTAACGAATTTCTGAAGGTAAGATTTTGTGTTTGTCCATTTCTGCGTATCTATTCATGAGTTCGAGGTTCCATTTTTATTTCATTATATAGCAATCCACTAAAAATTTTTAGTCAAACTCTACCAATAGCAAAGGAAACAAGTCAAAGGATAAAACAAATATTGTTTTGGGAGAATATATAGTTTTGAATGGGAATGAAACTGTATTGGTTCCACCGATGCCTTACACCGACCAAGTGCAAAGTGAAGGTAGTTCATTATTTAGTATGCCGGTTCCTCAAACAACCGAAGGGTTTTCTCTTACTACGGAAGAAGAAGGGTAGGGGCACTGTACCAGATTCTCAAGTTGTTTCAAACTCGCTTTCACCAAATAATAACCCGTCAGTTCGATTATCACTGACAGTTGATCGTGAAGTATCTCTAACTTTATCCCGAAGATTTTATTCACCTTGTCGGCTTCTGTCGCCGCCCCGTAACAGGTTAGGTCTTTGGGTCCAACACACTAGTTGTCAAATTTTGTCTCTGAGATGAATCTAGTTGTTTTTTTGGAGATTGATAGCTCCCAATTCGGGGTGTCCCTTAACTGCTTGGTGAGGGCTATTCGGGCTATTCCTCATAGGGATTTACATCTAAATCTAGGATGCCACTGAGGTGGGATTGAGGGTATTGAAGGAGATATGGGTCAAAACATAAACCCTATTCACCTTGAGGAGGAGCAAAATTTTCTATCGATTAAGTATTAAAAAGTTCCATAGGTGATGAGTTTTTACTGTAGAGAAGTTGAAGGCCTCGAAAGAGAGACACAGAGAGGTTGAGGTCACCAGGGTAGGGGATTTTAATGTCCAATGATTGTGTTCTCTTTCAATATTAGAGGGTTGGTGGATGGGTCCAAGAAGAGGAGGATTAGGGAGTTAGTCCGATACGAGAATATAGATTTTATTGCAATCCAAGAAACAAAGATGGAAGAGATTCCAGATGGGCTTTGTCAATTCCTTTCGGGTAATACTGAGGTTGGTTGGGTTTGGTCCCCATCACGGGGAGCTAGTGGAGGCATTCTTTCCCTTTGGGGTAAATTTAGAGGTCACTTGATTTTTACATTTATGGATACCGGTTTTGTTGGTGTTTGTTTGGAGTGGGGGGTGGAAAGGAAAAGGTGTTTTGTGGGGAAAGTATACTCCTAATATAGTTTGTTGGCTAAAGCCTTTTGGGAAAATCTCTTGACGTCAAAAAGGAGTTTTGGGGACGCTTTGTGGTGTGTGGGGGATTTTAATTCTATAGGTGATTGTGGGGAGCGCTACGTCTCAGCTAGGGTGCGAGTACTCTTGTTGGTTTGGAGATTTAAGAATTTTGGGGATTCCTAAGTGACCTACATCTTTTAGGTAGAAGATTCACCCAGGTAAAACCTGATGGCCTGATGGGTCAATGATGAGTAGGTTAGGTCCTTTACTGGTCGCTGATGAGTGGATTTAGTCTTAGGGTAATGTATATCTTTGGGCTCTTCTACGAGATGTATCAAACTAATGTCCTCTTATCCTGAGATACGACGACTCATATTGGGACCCAAACCTTTTCAGTTTAACATTTTCTGGCTCAATCATAGGGCTTTTTTCTGAGTTAGTGTCGAGCACTTGGCCTTCCTCTTTTTTTACTAGTTGGATGGGTTTTGTTCTCAAAGAGAAATTGAAGGGTGTCAATAAGTAACTCAAAACGTGGAATAAGGATTTAAGTGGGTGTGCGAAAGCGAGGATTGAGGTACTGGTTGAGGAGATTAAGGCTGCTGACCTTAAAAGAGAAGGTGTTGGTGTCTCGGCAGAGGAATAAACCCTTCAAAAGAATAATTTCGAGCAGTTGTGGAAACTGCTCAAGAGTAGGGAGAGATTAACATTCCAGCGGTCCCGAGCACGTTGGTTAAAGGAAGGGGGTGTTAATTTGGCATATTTTCATGCTTGCCTGAAGTCTTGGGGTAGAAGAAATGCTCTCTCTGCCTTGCAGGTGGGTGAAATATGGATTCAAGGGGTTACCCAGCAAACGGTGTGGTGGTTGTGAATGAAGTCGTGACCCCTCACAACTCGACTCTCTGTGTTTTATTAATCTTTTACTCGTACCCCAAGTTTGGATAGCTACATATATGATGGCTTAGCATAACGCTAGACAACCACTACACGGTTCCCCCGGTGAACCTCCTTGCTAATATCTAATTAACGAGCAAACATGGGCGGGCCTAGGTATGCTTAACTCGAGGTCGTCACCTCACATATTTTATCATGGATTTGGTTACCAAGACCGTTACTTGGACACTTAGTCCATTACTTGACATTAAATTATGTATACTCTCTCGATATAAAGTATATGGTTTATAACAACTATTATAATTCAACCGTCAATCCATTTACATGTCTAACATGGGTATAAGTAGAGTATTATTGTTCATATGCTCTCTCGATACAAGACTACTCGGTTTTATCTTTAAACCATAACTTCATATACTCGTTTTGCATCATCAAAATACACAATTCGGGACATAAAACTATTTCATTATCAATCGGAAGGGTTAAGAAATGGATTAGGAACGGATTGGAGGCCAAAGGAATACCATTGGAAGCATTTAAAAATGGGGGACAGACGATCAGACCCGGATTGAGCTCATATGCGCACCGATCGGACTTGTTAAAATGCTGAAAAGCACCCAGTGCAAAGGCAGACGCACAGGTCGTGCGCTTGAGCGCACAGACCGGGCTCCTGCATCAGATTTTCCAAAACTATTTTTTTCGTGTCATTTTCACTATTCCGATGATTCCGATCCTTGTCCTAATCTATTCTTAACTCATTAAAAGTACAAAAACCACATTTTAACACTCATAAACAACCAATTTGAATACAATTAATCAATCAATTGTGCATATATCATGACATTCAAACATACCACAAGTTATCAACACTTAAAACATAATTGTAACTTTCCAATGAATTCCATTTCAGTTTCCACTAAAACAAGCACATATGCAAATTATCAATCATCAATAAAAACCTAATTTAGTGAAGAACTCACCTCGAATGGACGACATAATCACTAGCAAGCTCCCAAACACCCCAAAATTTGAATCCTAATGGCACCAACAAGCTTCCAAGTACCCCGAACTCCACTACACCAGATCTTGAAAAAAAAGGCGCTAAAATGGACAGCGCTTCTACTGGAAGCGCTACTTTTGACTAAAACACGCGAGCAATGGGCAACGCTTCCCGCCCACACGCTTCCTATGGGAGAACGCATTTGCGCAATGGGCAGCGCTTCCTTGCCAAACGCTGCCTATTGGAGGGCAGCGCTCCCTTGCCAAACGCTACGTATTGGAGGACGCATATGAGCAATGGGCAGCGCTCCTTACTTATAAACGCTGCCTATTGGTTTTTTTTCATTTTCCTTCACTCACGCACTCTCTCTCTCTCTCTCACCATTTCGTTTCTCTCTCTCTCTCTCACCATTTCGTTTCTCTCTCTCTCTCTCAACCATTTCGTTTTGGTTTTGGTTTTGGTTTACACACCCATTTCGTTTTGGTTAGTGTTCAAGCATCTTCAAGCCAAGAATCTTTGAAGGTAACTCATAAACCCATTTCTTGGTTTGCGTGTAAAGTGTTTGTGTTTTTGACTCAAAGAATCTAAATTTCTATTATATTACTTGGTTTATGATATTGTGATATTGTGTATAGGTGGTTTACACACCCATTTCGTTTTGGTTAGTGTTCAAGCATCTTCAAGCCAATAATCTTTGAAGGTAACTCATAAACTCATTTCTTGGTTTGCATTTAAAGTGTTTGTGTTTTTGACTCAAAGAATCCCAATTTCTATTATATTACTTGGTTTATGATATTGTGATATTGTGTATAGGTGGTTTACACACTCATTTCGTTTTGGTTAGTGTTCAAGCATCCCACAGTACATGGCCCGTGATTTTGGCGATCTATAACTTACCTCCATGGCTTTGCATGACACGCAAATATATGATGTTGTCTTTGTTAATTTCTGGGCCCAAGCAACCGGGAAATGATATTGATGTATACTTGGCTCCTTTAATTGAAGACTTAAAGCTAATGTGGGAGACTGGAGTAGAGGTGTATGATGGGTTCAGAGAAGAAAGTTTCACCAGGAAATTATCAAGTGTAAAAAGGAAAATACATAAAAACAGAAAAAAATAAAAAAAAATTATACAATGGGCAGCGCTTGCAGGGCGAAGCGCTGCCGATGACTACCAATGAGCAGCACTTCTTAAACGCTGCCCATTTTTGAGGAGGAATCAGCAGCGCCAAATTTAGCAGCGCTCAGAAACGCTGCCCATGGCAAAAAAAAACGCTGTCCATCCTCAAATATGTTGTAGTGCTCAAAGATCATGCTTCAAACCTTCTTTAGTCTACAATGTGGTTGTCACAAAGCTTTTAGGAGTTTCCAAAACTAACATGCATTTAAGAATTTCAGTTGTGATTTCAGTTGTGAAGATGAGAGTAACAAAATAGGAAGAAGAATAGTGATGAGATTTTCAGTCAAAGCTCGGCGAAAGTGAGGATGGTTGAGCTCTCCGTTGTCTCTCTCTCTCTCTCTCTCTCTCTCTCTCTCTCTCTCTCTCTCTCTCTCTCAAAATCGAGCTCTGATTTTCTATTGTGAGAAAGTGAGTGGAAAATGCGGAAAAAAAATGTGAGGTGTTGGTTTTTATTTCAGCCAAGAGTTAAATGCAAGTGTGAAATGTCCCTTTTACCCTTATTCTATGCACACACTTATTTACTTATGCACTACCCATATGAACCAAACAACTAGCACACAATTGCATTCCAATATTTTATTAAATCATGTATTCAAGTAATATTTCCACAAACAATTATTGATTCAAACAACGACCAAACAACTTAATTAGCAATGATTTACTCAATTTATCACTAGTCACTCAAACAAGAAGTTAGCCAATTTGGGGATGTTACAATGGGAATTCGATGGATAGAAGGTATCAAGCCTTTGATCTGTTTATCATGCTGAAAAATGTGAGGCAGGTGTATTATGTTCCATATCCATCCACTCAGGGAGACAAACAAGGGTGGTGTGTTGCAATTAAGACAAAACCACAGGGCGCACCAAAGCCACTGATGCGGGGGAAGGGGTTCGTTATCAAGTGGATGAAGTGTCCGACATAAATCAGGTAACTGAAGTTGAACAAATTCATGCCCATTATGATGCCGACACCTGGGTTGCGTTCCCCGCCCCAGGATGATCATCCTCCTCCGGTTCATGAAGAGTGAGTAGATCTGTAGGTGCTGACGGATGAGGATGGGGATGATGATGATGATGAGGCGGTCACTATTGTGGATATCTTGTGTTGCAGGTAAAGTTTTGATGATGAAGTAATATAAGACAAAGTGACAAATGGAACTCCAAGGCACAACCAACTCAAGAAGTAAGTGTGTCAAGAGTAGTAGTCCCTAGGAAGTTGGGTCGTGTCTTAGGAATGAATTGTAAACTGCTTCTGAGAATCGGCTCAAATCACAAAACAAAATATCACCCACACAAATGAACCTAACATATGTTTTCAATTGATAAATAGGTTAGGCACTTGTTGTTTTTTTAAGAAATAGATTCATCTTGTCAAAAAGAAATAGATTCATGGCTTAATGTTTTTTTAAAAGAAATTGTTTTGAAGTAAAGAAATCGTTTTCATTCATAGTGTTTAAGCCATCAATCGATTTCAATTTCATTAGTTAAAGCCATCAATCGATTTCATTGTTATTATAAAGCAAATAATCGATTTCATTGTTATTATAAAGCCAAATAATCGATTTCATTTTTATTGTAAAGCAAAGAATCGATTTTCATATTCCTACTTTAAAGCTAGCAATCGATTATGGGCTTCCTAATTTTGTGAAACACTCCTATTTTCAAGCATATAATCGATTCTCTCCTCCTTTGCACCAAGCATATAATCGATTCATATCATTCTTTCATTTAAGAACATAATCGATTAAGTGCTTCCCCAAAACAAGCACATAATCGATTACTTCTTTGTTTCTTTAAGCATATAATCGATTATTCACTTATGGAGCTATTTTCTTTGAAGCAACTAATCGATTATCATCCTATGTTTTGAAAGCCATAAATCGATTACCCACTTATAACAAAAATTGCTTCAACGGTCATATTTTTCCTAACTCTATAAATAGGACCTAGGTTTTACGATCAAAAGACACAACCTACGATTCTAAAAACGCAGAACGCGAACTCACTCACTGTCACACTTCTCATTTCACGTTCTTCATCACTTTGAGCTGATCTCTCTCAAGGGTTAGGTTGGGGATCTTCAAGTTGTTCTATTCACCTTCTCAGAGGTATTTATTATTTCATTGTTACTGTAATTTGTTGTAATACTGTATTGGGTTTTTTACTAGAGAGTGGGGTATCTCTCTAGGGTTTCTGATTGTAACAAGGGTGGGGTATCTCTTGTTGTAATTGTTGTTAAGGGCTCTTGCACTAGGTGGGGTATCTTAGGTGAAGAGCGCCTGAGTCTGTAAGGGTTTTAAAGCACCCGATTGAAAGCTTTGTTTTGATAGTGGAAAATCTCACAAAGAGTTGTGAGGACTGGACGTAGGTCACTGGGAGGTGACCGAACTAGTATGAATCTCGCGTGTTCATTATTGTTTTACGTTCTAATTCCTTTATTTCATAAACCTGTGCGAAAATCAAACTAAGTCGTTAAAAGGGGAACTGTTTTCAAAAATCTCAATTCACCCCCCTCTTGAGACTGAAGCCACTTGGTAACAAGTGGTATCAGAGCTAGACTCTTGTTTAAAGGGCCTAGCAGCTTCAAGAGAAATGGCTTCATGTTGGTCTACGCAAGAGGGTGCGTCTCTTACCCGTCCTCCGGGATTCAACGGGAAAGATTATGCATATTGGAAAGAAAGAATGAGAATATTCATAGAAGGGGTTGATATTGATGGATGGGATGCTGTGGAAAATGGACCCTATGTCCCCACGCACATGGTAAATGGTATTCTCACTGTCAAAGAAAGAGCTGAATGGATTGATGATGATAAGAAAAAGGTACAACACAATCTCCGGGCCAAAAACATCATTACTTCCGCACTAAGCCCCGATGAGTTCTTTAGGGTGTCAAATTGCAAAACTGCACAAGAAATGTGGGATAATCTTCAAGTCACTCATGAAGGTACTAGTGAGGTAAAAAGGGCAAGAACAAATACTCTTATCCGAGAATATGAATTATTCAGAATAAATCCAGGAGAAACCATACAAGAAATGCAAAAGAGGTTCACTCACATAGTGAATCAATTGGGTTCATTAGGAAAGTCGTTTCCTGCTGAAGACTTAATCAACAAAGTGCTAAGGTGTTTGAATAGAGAATGGCAACCGAAGGTAACTGCTATAGCTGAATCGAGGAATTTAGCTACCATGACACTCGCTACTCTTTTTGGCAAACTACAAGAGCACGAACTAGAGCTCACTCGTCTGGCAGAGCATGAAGAAAAAGATAAGAAAAAGAAAAGCTTGGCTTTAAAGGCTTCTAGTTCAAATCGACCTGATGATAGTGATGACTCAGAAAATGAAGAGGATGAAGATGATGAGAACATGGCGCTTATGGTTAGAAAATTAAAAAAATTCTTGAGAAAGAAAAATATTCCTAGGAAGAGCTTTCCTCCAAAAAGGTTCTCAAGCAAGGAAAACTCATCTGGTCCTCCAACTTGCTACGAATGTGGAAAACCTGGTCATATTAAGATGGAGTGCCCAAGCTTAATGAAAAAGGCGTCAAAATATGAGAAAAAGGGATTCAAAGAAAACAAAGGTAGAAAAGCCTACATAGCATGGGAAGATAATGACATGGACTCATCAGATGATTCAGAAAGTGAGGATGCTCAATTTGCACTCATGGCCAATCATGGAAGTGAAAGTGAAAGCGAAAATGAGGTAGATTCTGACTCTAAAACTTCACATAATGCATATGATGAATTACATGAAGCATTTCTTGAATTGCATAGTGACTCTTTGAAACTAGCTAAAGCATTAACACAATCTAAGAAAGCAGTTAATCATCTTCAAAATCAAGTTATCTCCTTGACTAAGGAAAGATTAGAACTTAGAAATGAAAACTATAGTCTTGGTTGTTTTAAAGCTAATTATGTATGTGATAAGTGCAATGAATATGAAAAGAAGATTCATGAGCTTGAATGGACAATAGGAAAAATGTCTAATACACAACATGTGCATCCTAGGTCTTCTAGAAACAATTTCATGAAAAGGCATGTGCATCATAGACCTAAATTTACTACTAGTCCATATATCAAATGTTATTACTGTGCTAAACCTTGACATACTGCTTCTGTGTGCATGGCTAGAGGTAGACAAGTTGTGAAAAAGGTGTGGGTTCCCAAAGGGACCATGCCAAGTACTAACCCACAAGGACCCAAAGAGATTTGGGTACCTAAAACCGTGTTTTAAACTCATTGCAGGTATGCTTCAAGGTACGGGGGTCAGATTGGTACCTTGACAGTGGATGCTCAAAGCACATGACTAGAGATATAACAAAGTTCTTAACTCTTACCCCCAGATCAAGCGGTTATGTGACTTATGGTGATAACAATAGAGGAAGAATCCTCAGTGAAGCTTTTACACATGGGTTTATTTGGTCCCTCACGGATGAAAATCTTTGGTGGAAATTACTATGCACTTGTCATAGTAGATGACTATTCAAGGTACACTTGGACACTATTCATCGCAAATAAAAGCGATGCATTTGGAGCTTTTAAGAAACTTGCTCGTAGCATTCAAAATGAGAAAGAGCTGAAAATTGTCTCCATCCGAACCAATCACAGTGGAGAATTTGAGAATGAAAGGTTTGAAAATCTCTATGAAGAACTTGGTATTGATCACAACTTCTCAGCACCTAGAACTCCTCAACAAAGTGGAGTCGTTGAGAGGAAAAATCGATCCTTGGAAGAGCTTGCCAGAACAATGTTGAATGATCATGACATCCCAAAATATTTTTGGGCTGATGCTGTAAGTATTGCTTGTTATGTTATGAATAGAGTTTTGATTAGGCCTATTTTAAAGAAAACCCCTTATGAACTCTACAAAGGGAGAAAACCAAACATTTCACACTTACATACTTTTGGATGCAAATGTTTTGTCTTGAACAATGGAAAAGATAACCTAGGAAAATTCGATGCTAAAGCTGATGAAGGAATTTTTCTCGGTTACTCGTTACCTAGTAAAGCCTTTAGAATCTTCAATAAAAGAAATAAAGTAATTGAGGAATCTGTACATGTTACATTTGAAGAAACTAACCCCAAAAGGTTGGGAAAGGTTATTGATGATGTTGCAGATGAGTTTGAAGCATTACAACTAGATGAAGAGAAGAAAGATGAAATTAAAGAGAAGGAGACTGAGTCTACTCCTCAACAAAGAAATGAAGAGGAATCAAGCAATGAGTTACCAAAGGAATGGAGAATCCCAAGGCACCACTCAATTGAAAATATTATCGGTGGTGTATCAAAAGGGGTAACTACTCGAAACTCTCTTAGAAATGCATGTAATCATATAGCTTTTGTATCTCAAATTGAACCTAAAAATCTAGATGAGGCTATAGAAGATGTACATTGGACCATTGCTATGCAAGAAGAGTTAAATCAGTTTGAAAGAAGTGAAGTATGGGATCTTGTCTCTAGGCCTGACAATCATCAAATAATAGGCACAAAATGGGTGTTTAGGAACAAACTAGATGAATCGGGCATAATTATTAGAAACAAAGCTAGACTAGTAGCTAAGGGTTATAATCAAGAAGAAGGCATAGACTATGATGAAACATATGCACCCGTAGCTAGACTAGAAGCTATTCGCATGCTCCTTGCATTTGCATCAATTATGGATTTTAAACTATATCAAATGGATGTCAAAAGTGCGTTTTTGAATGGCTTTATTCAAGAAGAAGTGTATGTTGAACAACCACCTGGCTTTGAAAATTATGAAAAACCAGATCATGTTTTTAAACTCAAAAAGGCTCTTTATGGTCTGAAGCAAGCTCCAAGAGCTTGGTATGAAAGATTGAGCAAATTCCTACTCAATCATGATTTTCAAAGAGGGAAAGTTGACAGTACACTATTTATAAAGAAGTCAAAAGATGACATCTTACTTGTACAAATCTATGTGGATGATATTATATTCGGTGCAACTAATGAATTGATTTGCAAAGAATTTTCTAGTATTATGTAGAATGAGTTTGAAATGTCGATGATGGGAGAACTCAACTTCTTTCTCGAGCTTCAAATAAAGCAAACCAAGAACGGCATCTTCATATCTCAAACAAAATATTGCAAAGAACTTCTCAAGAGATTTGAAATGGACAAGGCAAAAGAAATGACAACTCAGATGAGCACTTCATGCTACTTAGACAAGGATGAAGAAGGTAATCCGGTAGAATTAAGCAAATATCGAGGTATGATTGGCTCACTACTCTATTTAACTGCTTGTAGACCAGATATCATGTTTAGTGTTTGTATGTGTGCTAGATATCAAGCAAATCCAAAAGAGTCACATCTAGTAGCAGTCAAGAGAATCATGAGATATCTCGTAGGAACACAAAATGTTGGTCTGTGGTATCCCAAGGGCGCCACATGTAGTCTTGTTGGATACTCCGACTCTGATTTTGCAGGTTGTAAACTTGATAGGAAAAGCACTAGTGGAACATGTCACATCTTAGGTAGTGCATTAGTTTCATGGCATAGTAAGAAACAAGTCAGTGTCGCACTGTCAACTGCTGAAGTGGAATATGTTGCAGTAGGAAGTTGCTGCGCACAAATCCTCTGGATGAAGCAGCAACTTCTTGACTATGGTGTAGAATTAGATCACATTCCGATTAAATGCGACAACACAAGCGCAATTAATCTTACAAAGAACCCCGTTCAACACTCTAGGACTAAGCATATACAGATTAGACACCATTTTCTTAGAGATCATGTTCAGAAAGGCAATTGTGTAATTGAGTTTGTTGAGTCGTCAAAACAGCTAGCTGATATTTTCACAAAACCATTGCAAAAAGAAAGTTTCTTTTTTATTCGAAGAGAACTTGGAATCATTGATTCATCATCTATTTAAATAAAAATATGAGTTGGTTACATGTTTCTCAAATAATTAATCTCAAAGAATTTAAATGAATTTTTGGGGAATTTCTGTGTTAATTTGGATTTAAGTGCATTTTAATTGAATTTTGTGTGTTGTATTTCTTTTTCCTTATAAATCGATTAAGCACCTGTGAGCATAGGTGCACAATCGATTGTTGGCCTTGAATCGTGTGTGTTATAATCGATTGTTCTCCTGTTTCAATCGATTGTTAGCACTTTTCTCCTATTTTCAATCGATTGTCTACTTTCCTTTTCAAAACCCTAGCACCTCCACCTCCTTATCAATCGATTGTTTACTTGTTTGTTGCCCAAGTTAGAAATCTTTGCGCCTCCTTTCCTATATAATCGATTGTTTGTTGCCCAAGTTAGAAATCCCTAAATAATCGATTGTTTGTCCACCTCTCCAAGTAATTCCAAAAACCTAGCGCCTCTTTTTCTCTAACCACCTTCAAAGCGCCTCTCTTATCCTCTACTTTGCGCCTCTTCCCCTCTATCCTTCCACCATTAACAAGTTTTTATTTTCCTCTTCAACTTTCATCTCATCCCCATCTCCAAATTTAACTACGCAACAATGGACGAAGGTGATTTAAAAAGTGGCAGACTAATAAGAAGTGAAGCACCTAATTTGAATAATAATTGTGAAAACATGGACGAAGGTGAAATAGAAATGACTAATGAAAATCAACAAGTTCGTTCCTTGCGTGATTTCTTAGAACCTCAACGTAATACCACTCCATCATGCTTTGTTTATCCACCAAATGCTCAGAATTTTAGACTCAAGCCCGGTATGATCCAATTACTGCCTAATTTTCATGGACTTGAATCTGAAAACCCTTATTTATATTTGAAAGAATTTGAGGAAATATGTGTCACTTTAAATGAACCAACATGCACCCAGGAAATAATAAAGTTTAAGTTATTTCCTTTTTCTCTCAAAGACAAAGCAAAGATATGGTTTAATTTTTTAAGACCTGGATCAATCACGACATGGCAACATGTACAAACTGAGTTTTTAAAAAAGTTCTTTCCAATTCATAAAACCAACTCTTTGAAGAAGCAAATCAAAAACTTTGTGCAAAAGCCTAACGAACAATATTTTCATTGTTGGGAACGTTTTAAAGATTTGCTAAATGGTTGCCCTCACCATGGTTTTGAAAATTGGAGGACCGTAAGTTTCTTTTATGAAGGCTTAAATTCTGAAGCCAAACAATTTGTGGAAATGATGTGTAATGGAGAATTCTTGGACAAAAATCCTGACGATGCACTTGAATATTTAGACCACCTAGTTGATAAAACTCAATCTTGGTATAATGAAAATACATCAGAGGGTTCAATAAGGTCTAATCTTGAAAATGTTAACAAAGGAAAATATTACCTTAATCAAGAAGATGATCTAAGTGATAGGATTGCTAGTTTAGCTAGAAAGGTTGAAAGTATGGAACTAAAGAAATCTAAGGAAGTAAAATTTGTGCAAAACAAGGATATTTGTGATATTTGTGCCATTGAAGGACATTTAACAAATGAATGCCCAAGAATTCCTATTTTCAAGGAGATGTGTGAAGAACAAGCAAATGTAATATCTAATTTCAAAAAACCATTTCCATCTGCTTTTTCTGAGACATATAATCCAAATTGGAGAAACCATCCTAATTTTAGTTGGAGAAATGATACCTCCAATTCTAATTTCATACCATATAACAGACCACAAATAAAAAGCCTAGAAGAAACATTACAAACATTCATGCAAGCTCAAACAACCATAAACACCTGAACTTCACAAGCTATAAATGAAATCAAGCTTACATTGTCTACCTTGACAAACTCCTTGAGAACGACCGAGAAAGGGAAGTTTCCAGCTCAACCTCAACAGAACCCAGCTGGTCAATGCCAAATCTCTACTGAAACACCACCGGAAAATGTAAATGCTGTCAGTACTCTACGAAGTGGAAAAACAATTGACAAGACAATCCCCATCAAGAATCCAGATTTAGACTCTACTCCAAAGTTACAAGATAAAGGTAAGGATGAAGGTAAGAATGATGATATTTCTATTCAAAGAAAAAAGCCATTACCTGCCCCTTTCCCTCAAAGATTACACCCAATTAAGAAGTTAAACCATAATCCTGAAATATTTGAGATTCTTCAACAAGTTAAAGTTAACATTCCTCTGTTGGATGAGATCAAACAAATTTCGTCTTATGCCAAATATTTGAAAGATTTATGTACCGTGAAAAGAAAATTAAATGTTCAAAGTAAGGCATTTTTGACGGAAAGTGTTAGTTCAATCATCCAACAAGAAACTCCACCAAAATATAAGGATCCTGGTTGTCCAACTATATCGTGTGTAATTGGTAATACTAAGATAGAACATGCACTTCTTGATCTTGGTGCGAGTGTTAATCTTCTACCAATTTCTGTTTATCAACGATTGGACCTCGGAGAGCTAAAGAAAACGCCAATCACCCTTCAATTGGCAGATCGTTCAGTGAAAATTCCAAGAGGTATAGTTGAGGATGTACTAGTTCAAATTGATAAATTCTATTTTCCAGTAGATTTTATTGTTTTGGATACACATCCGATTTCAAATCCAACATCTCAACATCCCATCATTTTAGGAAGACCATTTCTTGCAACCTCTAATGCTTTGATAAATTGTAGAAATGGAGTTTTGAATCTTCCTTTTGGAAATATGACTTTGGAGTTAAATGTTTTCAACAATTTCCAAACAACCACCAGAAAATGATGAAGTATATGAGACTGATGTAAATGATAAATACACCCTTGAACATTTCATGACTACATTTTCTGATCCATTTGAAAATTTATTGACTAATGATTTGATTTCAGAGGGTTCAAAAGTTAATCAGTGGAGGCCAAAACTTGAACAACTATCAAAATATGAAAAATTTCCAAGTCCATCAAGTGTTCAACCACCAGTGTTAGAGCTAAAGCCTTTACCATCAAATTTGAAGTATGCATATTTGGGTGAAAATGATACATACCCGGTAATAATACCTTCTAAATTAAATCATGAACAAGAATGTAAATTGTTAGAAGTACTAAGAGCTCATAAGCAGACAATAGGATGGACTATATCTGACATAAAAGGAGTTAGCCCATTAATTTGTACCCATAACATTTATCTAGAGGAAAATGCTAAACCCTCAAGACAAATGCAACGAAGGCTAAATCCTAATATGAAAGAAGTAGTGAGAAATGAAGTTATTAAGCTTCTAGATAATGACATTATTTATCCTATTTCAGATAGTAAATGGGTCAGTCCTACTCAAGTTGTACCTAAGAAGTCAGGAGTAACTGTAGTTAAAAATGAAAATAATGAATTAATTCCAACTAGAACTGTAACTGGTTGGAGAGTGTGCATTGACTACAGGAAACTAAACTCAGTGACTAGAAAAGATCATTTTCCTTTACCTTTCATGGATCAAATATTAGAAAGAATTGTAGGACATGAATTTTATTGCTTCCAAGATAGATATTCAGGGTATAATCAGATTGCTATTGCACTTGAGGACCAGGAGAAAACAACATTTACATGTCCTTTTGGTACCTTTGCATATCGACGGATGCCATTTGGACTATGTAACGTACCAGCAACATTTCAAAGATGTATGGTAAGCATTTTCAGTGACATGATTGAACGATTTCTTGAAGTGTTCATGGATGATTTCTCTATTTTTGGAAACTCATTTAATGATTGCCTTATGAATTTGGCTAAAGTCTTGACTAGGTGTGAAGAGAAAAATCTTGTTCTTAATTGGGAAAAATGCCATTTTATGGTGAGTGAAGGAATTGTATTAGGAAACATTGTTTCAACAAAAGGAATAGAAGTTGATAAGTCCAAAATTGATCTAATTGCCAACTTGCCAACACCAAAATCAGTAAAAGATATTAGATCATTTTTAGGACATGCTGGCTTTTATAGAAGGTTCATAAAAAACTTTAGTACAATTTCTAGACCAATATGCAACCTTTTACTAAAAGATGCCACATTTGAATGGACTATTCCTGTGAAGATGCTTTTGTAAAACTCAAAGAAATGCTCATTTCTGCGCCTATTATGCAACCCCCTGATTGGACTTTGCCCTTTGAAATAATGTGTGATGCTAGTGACTATGCTATAGGAGCTGTGTTAGGACAAAGAAAAGATAAGAAACCTTATGTGATTTACTATGCAAGTAAAACTCTTAATAGTGCTCAAATGAATTATTCCACCACTGAAAAAGAATTACTTGCTGTAGTATTTGCATTAGAGAAATTCAGATCTTATCTAGTTGGTTCACCCATTGTTGTGTTCACAGATCATTCAGCTTTAAAATATTTACTAGCAAAGAAAGATGCAAAACCAAGGTTGATTAGGTGGATTCTTTTACTCCAAGAATTAGACATAACAATTAAAGATAAAAAGGGAGTTGAAAATGTAGTGGCAGATCATTTGTCTAGACTCACATGTGATGATTCTTTTGAGACAAGTCCCATAAATGACTCATTTCCTGATGAACAACTTTTTTCTGTGTCCCAATTACCATGGTTTCCAGATATTGCTAATTTTCTCTCTACAGGACAAATTCCAAATCATTGGAATGCACAAGATAAGAAAAAATTCTTTAGGGAAGTAAAAAATTACTTTTGGGATAACCCATATCTTTTCAAGTATTGTCCCGATCAAATAATAAGAAGATGTGTTTCTGATAATGAAATTCAAAGCATAATCTCTTTTTCCCACTCAAGCATGTGGTGGTCACTTTTCTTCCAAAAAAACCGCTGCAAAAATCTTGCAGTGTGGATTTTATTGGCCATCGCTTTTTAAAGACACTTACGAATTTTGCAAATCATGTGATCAGTGTCAAAGACTAGGTGGGGTGACTCGTAGAAATATGATGCCATTAAATCCCATCTTAGTCGTTGAAATTTTTGACTATTGGGGAATTGATTTTATGGGTCCTTTTCCACCTTCTTTTGGATATCAATACATTTTGGTTGGATTTGACTATGTTTCAAAATGGGTTGAGGCAATTCCTTGCAAACATAATGATCATAAAATTGTTTTAAAATTTTTGAAGGAAAATGTGTTTTCAAGATTTGGAATGCCTCGTGCAATAATAAGTGATGGAGGTTTACATTTTTGCAATAAACCATTTGAAAATTTAATGAAAAAATATGGTATTCATCACAAAGTGTCAACCCCATATCATCCAAATACAAATGGACAAGCAGAACTTGCTAACAGGGAGATCAAACATATCTTGGAGAAAACAGTCAATCCAAATCGAAAAGATTGGTCGCTTAGATTGACTGATGCATTGTGGGCCGACCGGACAGCATTCAAAACATCTCTGGGTATGTCTCCTTATCACCTTGTTTTTGGAAAACCGTGTCACTTACCTGTTGAATTAGAACATAAGGCTTTTTGGGCTATCAAAATGTTTAATTTCAATTTGGATGAAGCTAGGTCAGTGAGAAAACTCCAGCTAAATGAATTAGAAGAAATCAGGAATGATGCGTATGAAAATTCTAGAATTTACAAAGAAAAAATGAAAGTATTTCATGACAAACACATTGTTAGAAAAACTTTTGAAATTGGGCAAAAAGTTCTTTTATATAATCCTAGATTACACTTGTTTCCTGGAAAATTGCGATCAAAATGGACATGACCTTTTATTGTGAAAATTGTTTTTCCAAATGGAGCTATTGAAATTGAGAATCCAAGAAATGGTGACATTTTCAGAGTTAATGGTCAACGTTTAAAAGCGTATCTTGAAAGTTTTTCAAAAGAGATCGAGTCAGTCTCTTTAGTTGACCCTTTGTACATGGTTTGATTGTTTTTGTTTCTGTTTTTCTTTTGTTGTGTTTTTACTTTATTTTGCTTTATTTTGTTTTCTGTTGCTTTTCTATTATTGTTGTTTTTAATATTTTTTTCCCTTGGTATAAATGGTGGATTCAGTACTCCGTGACTTTCAAAGTCGGAATTTCAGTTGCCCATAAAAACTGAGTTGTAAATAACGGCTATGAATAGTGTTTTCACCACCTTTTCTCCTCTCCTTCAAACGGCTATAAACGGCCACTTTTATAAAAAATCATTTTTCATCACTTTTTCTTCTCTCTTTTAACGGCTATAAACGGCTAGTTTTCAAAAAAAAAAATCTCTATAAAACCTCATTCCACTTCCCATTTTCAACATCTTCCAAACCAAAAAAAATTTCTCATCCACTCTAACAAAATGAAATTTCTCATCTTCATCACCATTGTCTCAATTATCAACATCTTTGTGGCGTTTTTCAAATATGATGAAATTCCCTGCGCAGAAGTGATAATAATTCTTACTGCATTACTTCTACCAGTAGCTTGGTTTGTAAATACCGGTCTTTGATGTATTAGTTTTTTTTAAATAAAACGTTGTTTGTATTGTCTTAGCTTTCTTTTTATGAATGAAATAAGAATTTGATTGCATTTTAGTAATATGGATGTGGTTATTTCTTCTTTGAGCAAACATTTTCCTTTCTTTGTTAAAAGTGACTTGATAAAAATTTACAATGCTCGGTGTGAAAGATTAAGGCTACTAATGATTAAGGGAATCCCAGCTGATTTACGTTGGTTAATAGAAGCCAAGGTTAGAATTGGTGGAGAATTTCGAAATTCAATGGTTCCACGTTTCGCTGGGTTGGGTAAAAGTACATTTTCAAAAAAAACGACGAGCTAAAAGAACGTTTGCAGAAAATGTGCAAGATGGACATGTAACACTGGTTGTAGAAATATTGGTTGGGCTTCCAAAAATCGATACGATAAAATAGATTTCATTAAGAATGGGCTGAGTAAGGAGTCTTTGGATGATATTCATTTGACTCTTGAGACGCATTCTTGTGGAACGGTGCAAGGTGAAATTCTCGATTTGTGCGGCAATTCCGAAAAGAATCTACACTTAGTCTTGGAAATCTGACTTTAAAAGACCCTGTTTGCCAATTTCTAAGAAAATTGAATGGGAAGCTTATCCTCGACTCATAGAAGGCGTTTAAGCCGTTTCTGAAAGTAAAACTAGAGGAAGATGTGAGCCACAATAACCACTATTGTCTCCCATGTGGGGAACACTGCTTTTGAAGCTTTTTGTTCAATAAATAGTGCATCCAGCATGCTAGGTACACTTTCTCTGTAAATAGTACAAGCATGCCAGGTACACTTTCTCTTTAATCATGTGCAGATTTTTGTTTCAGGTTTATTTTCTTCAGTTTCTATGGTGCCAAGTAATATCTTCTAATGTTTGCAACTCTTACTTTGAAACATTGGGGACAATGTGTAAGTTAAATTGGGGGAGAGGATTAGTAGATATCCATTTTGTTTTGAAAAAAACATTATATATATTTAGAGTACTAAAAAAAAGTAAAAAAAAAAGTGATGGCAGAGTATGGGGTAATACAACTACCCTTGAGACGCATCAAAAATGAAAATTTTATGTTTACCTGAATCACTTAACTTCAACATGTGCAATTAAACAAACTTGACATATTTCATATTTATTATAGGGTTAAATATGTTTTTAGTCCCTACAAAATTTCACTATTTTGTTTTTAGTCCTTATGAAATTTTTCATCGACTTTTAGTCCCTATAAAATTTCAATATTTTGTTTTTAGTCCCTATAAATGCCAACTAGTGTATATCCATTGAATTTTTGAGTGATGTTTTGCATACATGTTGAGGACATTATAAACATCTCTTCTAGAAAAACTTTGAATTTTTTTAACAACGCATAAATTAAATCTAAATTTTTTAAGTGCAAAAGATTCGATAAACAAATTAAAGGAAATACTACCCTGGAAATCAAATTTTGAGTTTATTTTTTGTGAGGGAGATATTTTTAATATCTTTAACGTGTATGCAAAATATCATTCAAAATTCTAAAGGCATACACGAGTTTACATTTTATAGGGACTTAAAACAAAATTGTGAAATTTTATAGGGACTAAAAGTTGATGAAATTTTTTATAGGGACTAAAAACAAAATAGTGAAATTTTGTAGGGACTAAAAACATATTTAACCCTTTATTATATTCATGTATTGTCTAGTAGTTGTTTCTTAGTCATCCTTATCTCACACACACAGAGTGACAAATTATTGTGGGTTGCAAATTGATTAATTTAATTGATTTCGTTGTTTTGCAAAAGGTTACAGCTTTATTATTGGGCAAAAAAATAAAAAAATAAAAAAAAAGATGTATATATCTGCGTGTGTGTACTTAAGCTCAAGAGTTTGAAGGAAGTTTGATTTCGAAGACTCCTTAACTCAAGCAATTAAGCCCGAGGGGTGATCAAACACCTAATACCTAAGGCGAACTGGTCTGGGATTTATTGGCCCAAAGATCGCTACATGGGTTAGGAGAAAATCTTAAGGAAATCAGACCAACTTCTAACTTATAAAAAAAATAGATGTATATATGTACGTGTGTATAATACTTAATACTTAATCTCAAGGGTTTGAAGGAAGTTTGACTTAGAAGACTCCTTAACTCGAGCAATTAAGCCCGAGGGGTGATCAAACACCTAATACCTAAGGCCAAATGGTCTGGGATTTATTGGCCCAAAGCTCGCTACATGGGTTAGGAGAAAATCTTAAGGAAATCAGACCAACTTCTAACTTATATAATTAAATAATAATAAGTCGGTTTAAATGTTTGGTTTCGTAGACTCCTTAACTCGAGCAATTAAGCCCGAGGGGTGATCAAACACCTAATACCTAAGGCCGACTGGTCTGGGATTTATTGGCCCAAAGCTCGCTACATGGGTTAGGAGAAAATCTTAAAGGGAACCAGACCATCCTCTAATTTTCCCACAACAAAAAAAAGAGAGAGAGAGAATTATAAGTGTTAATAAAAAGCCCAATTTTAAAAGTTGTTAGCCTTAGCAAAACATTGAGGTGGTATTTTTATGATATGAGCCCCATAACCTTTAGTCAATTTTCTTGAGCACAAAGGAGGAGGACTATTAAACCACTTGTCTAGATAATAGTGGATAATGAATAGATTTGGAATACAATAGTTTGTTGGGTTGAATATGTTAGAAGGAGGGATTGGTAATATGAAATGAACAGAAAAACTAAAGTTTGTGTCACGCTTTTATCACTAGGGACTAGTAATAAGCTAGTTGGGAGGTGTGATTAGTGAGTAAACATGCAACTGTTATATTAACTTTATGTGCTATTTAGTTATGGAATTATAGTATTTGTGTTTTATTTATGCATAATTAGTTATTATCTAATTTAACTATTAATATCCAATTTTCTATACTAATATAACAGATATGCATGATTAGACATGATTAGTATGTGTATTGCTTGATGTTTGGGCTATAACCTAAGTTACACTCATTCAAAAATTGTGATATTGATGTTCTTGGACACCTAAGACAATGTACTAAAGATATAAATGGGTGTAGGAAACTAATTTTGCTAGTTTGAAGTCCAATGAACCTCAATAATACTAGACAACAATTCTGTCCAAAGTTTGGTTGAGTTTTGGCCCATAACACATTTTCGTATTTGACCCATATCTCAAGCAATACAAGTCCAATTGATCCAATTCCAGTTGTAGTGGTTAGCTAACTCATGTATCTACCACTTTGATTCAGGAGCAAAGTGCTGAAAAGATTTGATTCAAGGGTGAAAATGACATGCAACGTGATCATTATGACAATGCTCCAGATTTCAAACTACACAGCACACATTGTGGAATTATATTTACCATAATTCACACAAAGCTCCAATTTGAAATATAGAGCATGATCTGGAGAGAAGACTTAATGCCCCTCATTTTATTTTTAGAGACCACATGTATTAGACTTTGAATTCATGGTGCAATTAATGAAAGAAGTTAGGCATGAGAAGTTGTCAAAATTGAAATGAGCCTTTGACCAAGTAGCAGTATTTCGCCCGTAACTCTCACATGGAAAATCCAGTTGGGAAAATAAAAAATGATCTGGAAAGAAGACTTAATGCCCCTTATTTTATCTTCAGAGACCACATGTGTTAGACTTAGACTTCATGGTGCAATTAATCAAAGAAGTTAGGCATGATAAGCTGTCAAAATTGAATAAATTGTCTTGAAGTATTCAAGTGTTCTCACATCTCAAGCCTATATAAAGGGGGCTTTGGCAAGCCATGGGGCATCACTCCCTAGCTTCAGAAGTATAGCATATATCTAGTGTCTAAGAGTTGTTTTCTTTGTATTATGAGTACCTAAACCCTTAGCTAGAGCTAAGGGCGAAGCTTTTGTAAAGTAGTAGTATTGTTCTTGGTTTTCAAAATGATCTTCAATGTTAAATCTTTTGAGTTGTTTAATGAGATATGAAAATGATTTTGTTTTGTGAAAGCTTTGATTTGTTGTAGACATATTTGGCACAATGAATGCTTAGTTGTACATAACAATAATTGGTTACATAAACTCTTTAAGACAACTATAAAGATAGTTTTCAGAAGCTACAAAGTTTTCTAAGTGTGTAACGTTTTATCTTCCGATTGAAATCACTTGATTGTTGGATTTCAATTGAGTTATCAAGTTTAGCCAAGAACAAATCTATGATTTTACTTAAGTGGAACCCCAAAGCTCTAGTACTTAGTCTTATATAAACTTCAAACCTCACAAATAGATTGGCATACCTTTTCCTTTAAAATATCCCTGTGGTTCGACACTCGGACTTCCGAGAAATTTATTACTTGAGACAAATCTATACTTGGGTGTGCAACCGTAAAGTGTGATCAAGTACCATCGTCCTGTGGGGGCTGATCAGTTTGTACCTCAGGTGTAGGCATAGATAACCCGACAGGTGTACCTATATATCCAGATGGTGCGCCCATATATCCAGGTGGGCCCATAAAATACCCATAGGCTGTTGGCGTGCTAGAAGGGTTTAGAGGATACCAATTGGGGCTGGACGGAGAAGCAGCTGGTGGGGCAACTGGGGCAGAACGTGAAGTCCCAACTCCTCCAGCAGTAGTGGTGGTCTGGGGCATCCCCAAAAAAGTATCCCCCACAGTATGAACGAAATCACGAACTCGACAACGCCTCCTCTTAGGTTCAGCAACCTGCTTTCCCTTATTAGCATCTCTTGATGAGTCAAAACCTCCTCCTTGATGCATATCTATGAAAAACAAAACACAAGAACAATATATAATGATATATAAATTTAAAGACAACAATAACAATAATGATAAATTAAATGTGATATATATTAATTAAAATTAGATGAACAATCACTACAAGAATTTCGGTAATTTTCGGCGGACAAAATCCGCCGGAAAATGGGCATTACCGGTGGATTTTTCACATTACCGGCGGATTTTCCGCCGGTAATGCATCGGATTTTTTTTTAAAAAAATTAATTTTTTTAAATTTTAAAATTTTAAATTTTAAATAACAATTTCGTTTTTTAAATTTAAATGTTACTATATCTAAATTTTGTCCAATTTCAAATTTCCCCTTGTATTTGTACCGGTTGGGGTGAGAATCAAGAAATATGAAGGAATGAAAGAGAATATGTGAGAATAAGAATGAAGTGGGAAGAATGAAGGAGTGAGAATGAGGAATGAAGAATGAAGGAGAGATGAGAAGTATTAAAATTGGAGAGAATGGGAAAAAAGAAATAAGAATGAATGAGTGAGAATGAATAAGAATGAAGAAAAAAGGAGAGATGTATAGAGAAATTTATGTAGATTGGAGAGTGTGAGGGAGAAGAAGAAGAAATATAAGATAGAGAAAATGTATAAGAGAAAGAGAAGGAAATAAAGAGTGAAATGAGAGAATGAGAGGAGTGTAAGAGAAAGTTTTATTTATACGTGATTTTTTGAAATTACCGGCGGATTTTTTTCCCTCCGAATTTTTCCGACGGATTTTTGAAATTACCGGCAGACTTTTTTCCCTCCGAATTTTACCGGCAGATTTTTGAAATTACCGGCAGATTTTGAATTTTTTTTTTTTGCAAAATCCGCCGGTAATTTTCCTGCGGTTTTTACCGGTGGATTTTTGAAACTACAGGCGGATTTTGTAAAAAAAAAAAAAATTTGCAAAATCCGCCGGTAATTTTCCGGCGCTTTTTACCGGCGGATTTTTTAAATTAAGGGGGGATTTTGCAAAAAAATAATAATATTTTTGCAAAATCCGCCGGTAATTTCAAAAATCCGTCGGTAATTTTCCGGCGGATTTTGAATTTTTTTTTTAACGAAATCCGCCGGTAATTTTCCAGCAGAATAAATCCGCCGGAAATGTACCGACGGAAAAAAGCCGCCGGAAATTCATGTTTTTCTTGTAGTGAATCAACTACATGCAGAGATTAATACAAATCATACTATCTATATATGTGATACTAAGAAGACTAATCAAAGTTTTCATCTTCTTCATCTTCTTCTTGTTCTTGTTCTTGTTCTTCTTCTTCTTCATCATCATATACTCTAATTTCTCCTTCTAATACCTGTTCAACTTCTTCAACGTGGAGTCGATCATCACATAAGGTATCAACTGGTTCAACTTCAATTGCCTCATTGACGCCCGACATTTCATCCACTTGATAAGGAACCTCATCCCCCACATCAATCGCTTCAATGCGACCCCGTGGCTTTGTCTTAATCGCAACACACCATCCTTCCCGAGTTGATGGATATGGAACATAATACACCTGCCTCACATTTTCAGGCATGATAAATGGATCATAGGCTCTATACCTTCTATCCATTCGAAGGTCCACAGTATTACATTTTGGATTCTACTTCATTCCTCTAACCGATTGATCAAACCAATTAAGAACAATCATTCATTTCAATAAATTGAACCACACTTCAACAACATTAACAACTCCCACAAAACAAAACAAAATCAGCATCAACAAAGCAAAATCCCAAAATAAAATGAAACACTAACAAACGGACCTTCAAATCCCACAAGCAGTTGTTCCCCTTCCTTCAAATACTTTGAATCCATAGAATGAACTGCAAGTAGTCACTTGTATTCTTCGGAATCCTGAAAGAGAGTGAAAGGGGATAACTTAAACACCAAAAGATTTCAAATAGAAGAGAAAAAAAACTCTATTATAGAAAAAAAAGAGGAATCCAAAATATACAAACATAGCATCAGAATTTAAAATTGATGGAAAAATGCACAAACAGAATTTAAAATTGGTGTCTAGTTGTGTAAATTTTATCTTAATTATCGTGGTAATAGTTTTTGTTTGCTGTGGTTTCCTCCACTTGTATGAGCAGTGCTACAATAGAATCGTATAAAGCACAGCTAGAAAAATGTCAAAGTAATTTTCAGATACTAAGGAAGCAAAATTCAGAACTCATCCTGACAAATGGTCAAATGATGACCGTACTTTAGCAAATATTTTCTTTTAAGAGTCATCTTGTTATCCTTTGTAGTCTTCTTGAAATTAAAATCTACAATTGCTGACTTGTGTTGCTTTAATATATTTATGCAATGCAGGAGCTTAGTTCAAGTAGACAGAGAGTGAGTCTTGAAAATCATTGTTCTTTTGTTTCTTCTGTTTTTGCTGTGTTGAGTAACATTGAATTTGTTGCTGTCTAGATAAGAGAACTTCAACATGAATTGTGGGGCAAAAATGGTATATTGAAAGCCTTGAAGTTAGAATTGATGGTAAGTTTTAGTCTTCTCTAAGCTGATGATTTGAAACTTAGCAATTTAGCAAAATCGTCTCTCGAAACCATTAAATATACAAATAGTGCTTCAAATTTTATTCTTCAAAAGTGGGAAGTCCCACATTGCTTGACTTTAGACTCCCCAAAGTCCTTATATACTAAAGCTTAATAAGAGCTTCTAAACAAGCAAGTAGAAGGGACTCCCTCGCGCGCACAAGCTGCTACCAACATGGATTGGTTCAGTGCAAATCTAGGGACTGGGCTTTTAGCGACAGATACTTGTGTCGCTAAATCCCTCGCAAATATGTTTTTAGCGACGATAGTGGGTTGTCATGGAGGATGGTCGCCTCGTCATCTATCCATGTGGTTCGACGTAACTACAAATTATATATTTGTTTGATTGTTTTATTATGCAGGATGCTTCTTTCGAAGACCGCTTCGAAGGCAATCACTTATGCGCTAAAGAAAAAGTGACGAAAATTCTGACTAAGCGGTCTGATGTGGATGACGACTCTCGAAATGAATTCTTTGATGTATTGTCTTATTAAATCCGAAATCTTTATAAACAGAACCAATCATTAGTTCCCAACCATGAGTCGAATGGAATCCTATACACATATCTATTAATAAAAAAATTAAAAAATAAAGCTTTTATTGTGTCACTTAAGTTATATATAAATTCTTGAACCCAAGAGTTATGAATAATGAGTTGTTGATTACCAAGAATAACCACTTAGAATAAAGAAATAGATTAGATTTGTCGAGAAGATGCATCACACTATCAAAGTTTGATCGAGAGCCTTCTGTATCTTACTGCTACTCGTCCAGACCTCATGTATGCGACAAGTCTTCTATCATGATTCATGTAGAAGCCAAGTCAAATTCACTATGGAGGGAAAAAAGAGTTCTAAGAAACCTCGAAGGCACAAAGGAGTTCGGTATATGGTACAAAATGACGACCAACTCAAGATTGCTTGGCTACACTGACACTGATTGGCCAGGTTCTATTGAAGACATGAAACATCAGGCTATTCCTTCTCACTAGGATCAGGATTTTTCTCGTGGGCATCTAAGAGGCAAGCAACAGTTGCACAATCGATAGTGGATACAAAGAATACTTGAAGACATGGGTGAACAACAAAATCGTCCTACCATAGTCTACTGCAACAACAAGTCAGCTATAACAATGACAAAGACCAGTTCATCATAACCGAACAAAGCACATTGATTTACAGTTTCATTTTATTAGAGAAGCTGAGACAAATAAGCTGATTCAGCTTGAGTACTACACAACAGAAGATCAGGTTGTAGACATATTTACGAAGGCATTACCAAGAGTCAAGTTTGAGGAACAAAGGACAAAGCTTGGAGTTACGGAAATATGCATCAAGGAGGTAACTATTTCAAATATTAAGAGTGGGCCTAGCTAATGTAATTTTGATTATTGACTATTTCAAGGTGTTTGGTGCGTTCATGAAACATCGGATTGGCAGCGATATGTAGAGCACTCTTGTTGTCACAGTAAAGTGCTGGTGTCTTGGTGCAAGTGATTCCTAAATCAGTCAACAAATTGGAAAGCCACTGAAGTTCACAAGTAGCACATGCGAGAGCATGATACTCAACTTCAGAGATTGATCTAGCAATGGCGGTTTGCTTCTTTGAACGCCAAGTGATTAGAGAGACTCCCAGAAAGAAGCAATAACCACTACTGGAGCGTCTAGATTCTGGGCAACCAGCCCAATCAGAATCACTGGATCCTTGCAAATCAAGTGATAAAGATCTGCTAAAGAAAAGGCCTCTGCAAGGAGAGCCCTTGAGATACTGCAGCACACGTTGGGCTGCTCTGAAATGGCTAACAGTGGGCTTAGACAGAAATTGGGAAAGTTACTGCCAAGGGAAGGCATTGTCAGGTCGTGTTGTAGTCAAGTAAAGAAGCTTACCAACAAGACGACGGTAGCAAGGAATGTCATGGTATGGATCACTGTCATCATTGTTGAGGTGACTGCTAGGCTCCATGGGAGTAGAACTGGGCTTGCTGCCTAAATTGTCCGAGTCAGCAAGCAAGTTGAGACAATATTGCCTTTGACATAAGGAGATGCCCAAAGGAGAGTGAGCAACTTCCAAGCCAAGGAAGAACTTGAGGTTGCCAAGATATTTGATCCCAAAATTAGCATCAAGAGTGGTCTTAATCTTGTAGAGGTCATCCAAATGGTCACCAACCAAAACAATATCAGCCACATATATAAGCAAAGCCATATAAGAGGTAGGAGTGATACAAGTGAACAATGTGTGATCAGCATGTCCATATTTAAAGCCACGGCTCAAAGGGAGAGTAGAAAGACGATCATACCATTGCCGGCTAGCTTGTTTAAGCCCATAGAGAGATTTAGTTAACTTGCAAACCTTAGATGGAGAATCAAAAGTGAGACCAGGAGGCAATGACATGTAGACATCCTCCTTCAATTCACCATGTAGAAAAGCGTTGTTGACATCCAACTGATGGATATGCCAACCTTTGATGGCTGCCACTACTATCAACATTTTAACAGTAGCCATCTTGGCCACTGGGGAGAAAGTATCAAAGAAGTCAATTCCTCCAGTCTGCGTATAACCTTTAGCAACAAGTCTCGCTTTATAGCGTTCAAGGGAGCCATCAGCCTTTCTCTTCACCTTATAAACCCATTTGCAGCCAATGGGATTAACACCAACAGGTTTCTCCACAAAGATATGTACAGTAGCTAGAGTGTAAACTAACACTACTTAAAACTATTAGTGTATTAATTAGGAAGTGTCATGAAGATTCTAATAAGAATCTTCTAGAGTATCTTCCACACCTATAAATATGTAACTGTAGCTCATTTGTAATCAAGTCGTTTGAGAGCATAACAATATATATTCCTTTGCTCCAAACTTCACGCTACTAACTATTTCAACTATCAACTAAAGCCTTTTCTACTATCCATTTACTATTTTCTTAACTAACATTACTACCTCAAATATTAACATGATTGACCTAAAAGTCTTCTTCATGTTGGCTTCAGACAAATAACCTCAATGATTTCGTCTCTAAAGTTTTGTCGCTATCTATGCATTTTCTAGTAGTGATATATAATGACTACATTGTCATTTATAAAAAAATATAATCATAAACAATTTCAACTATTTATATTATTAATATTTTTCCTATCATTAGAAAAGTGGGATGGGTCATCCCAGCCAACTTTGCCATCGATACCTTTTATAAAGGGAATGGAGTTCTACGTCAGATTGGATGGACGGTGACCCTAATATAACGAAAAGCCATGAAGGCCTTTGACATGGAGACTGAGTATTTTTTCTGCAATCCTTATAAATATGAGACTTCTGTCTTAGTTTTTTTTCCTGTGCTTGTGGAGTTGAAATGGTGGGATTGAATTTTATCTGTGTCGTTGTTTTGTGATAGTTTTAATTCTAGTTAGAGTCTCTAATTCTATACATTCAAGTTGAGATATTATTTTCTTTAGGGTTAAATATGTTTTTTGTTCCTATAAAATTTACGAATATTGTTAAGAATCATAGGATCATACATGCATAGATCAAAGCCCCTAAGAGTACTCATGTGGTAAAAGAGGTAAAAACTCTCCATAAAGAATCATATTGAAAAAAGATAGCAAAAGTGAATACAATGTGCTCTATATATAGAGCTCTAGAAAATACTAACTAACTACGAAATTACTAATTAGTCCCTAAGAGAATGTAACACCTCCTAAGTCACTATTATTTTTAATTGGCTCCCTCAAACTGATAGTGGTATCATCACATCAGCTTGAAATACAAGCAATTATTCCCAACACTAAAAATAAGAGAAGCAAACAACAAACACAAATAGCAATTTGAACCCAATCCAAGTCTTCTAAGGTGGGCACCAAAACATATTTGGAGAGTGAAAATCAGCCCTATCCACAAAAGTAATCCAAACATCTCCATCCAAGCAAAACAAGCCCAACTCAAGATGCTTCTCAAAACTTCCCCATACAAGTGTAAAGAAAATTCTGGAAAGGGAATTTCATATGCGACGCAACAGCGAGAATGAGCCACGAACTGGCGGCGCACGACGGAAAACCGGACGAAGGTGAGACTTCCACCGGTATCGAGATCGAACATGGGGAATGATTTTGTAGAAACAAAATCATCACTAGCATCAAGGAGTGCATCCGGACATCGATTGAAGAAAGAAGAAAAATGGAAGGGATCGAAACCATAATGAAGAAATTTCTTAAAATCCATGGAAGAACTATGTCTCAGATCTAATTCTTTACTTGTAGAAACATCAAAAACTAGTGAAAATGACGCTCTACCACAGTGAATGAAAATGACATTGGTGGCAGAAAGTGTTGTGGTCTTATTGGTTTTGTTGCGTTGAAGATGAGAATGTCACCGAAACTTGTAGCGGAGTTGTTGGTGAAGATGGAGGTTGAAGGAACAATTTCAAAAAATACTACATTTTTCTGTAACTGATTTCCTAGATCTGGATCTTGCTTTCTGTTTGCTGCAATGATGAAATCGACCATGTTAATAGAGGAGTTTTCCAATTCGACGAAGATATGCTTCTTTGCGATTTCTTCTACGATCGTGCTCTTCGTCTTTGAGATTTTTGCTTCATCATTGGTACAAATGTTACAATCAGTGACAGAATCAAAGCCACATCCAGTTGCTATCCCCTCTGTAGTGTTGGATTGAAGGTTCACAGAATTGGATTCAAAATCCATAAGCCGCGATGCAACAACATTCTCGTTTTTCTGTTTGAAGGCAGCGGCTACTGGACATGTGATTTCCCCAATCTTGATGGTGGATTCAGCAAATTCTGGTTTGATATATAGAAATCAACGAAGGAACAGAAATGATATATCAATATTGGAATCCTTACCGAAACTGCAAAAAACAATTTCGAGAGGATCGTTTTCTTGCTGGATCAGCAACACATCTTCATCTTCAAGATCTCGGAACAACCATGGTGGTACACAATCTTCCGCATTGCTGAAATCTTCATCGATCACCGAATCAAAATCAGAATTGGAAGCGTAGTCCTCATCTCTAAGGTATTACTCTCATACCATGTTAAGAATCATATGATCATACATTCATAGATCAAAGCCATAGAACAGCTATTGAGCATAAGAGTACTCATGTGGTAAAAGAGGTAAAAACTCTTCATAAGGAATCATATAGAAAAAATATAGTAAAAGTGAATACAATGTGCTCTATATATAGAGCTCTATAAAATACTAACTAACTACAAAATTACTAATTATTCCCTAAAAGAATGTAACACCTCCTAAATCACTATTATTTTTAATAAATATTGTCTTTAGTTTCTACAAAAAATTTCGACTCATTTTTATGCCCATAAAATTTTTCATTTTTAAGTTCAGTCCCTTTTAACAAAAGTAGAAATGGAAAATGTCACTTTTAGATGAATTGACGGATTTAAGTTTTCAATATAACTTTAGTCCACACAAATATAACAAGTTTTATATATATATATATATATATATATATATATATATATATATATAAACAGGTCCACACAAATAAAACAAGTTTTGTGTCTATATATATATATATAGAGAGAGAGAGAGTTTTTTTTGTATATTTAAACCTTAGATTAATGTTTTTTATTGACTCACACAATCAGAAAAGTCATGTGGCACTTGCCACATGATTTGTGAATTTTCTAGGGAAGCAAAACATATTTAGTGCTTTGTTTTATGATCTTAGTTAGTGAATTTCTTAAAGAACAAACTTTTATTGACCAAAACAAAACATGGAGGGACATTAATGTTTTAGAAATGACCAAATGTATTGGTTAACCTAGCAACTTAAGTACTTCAAATTTTGCTAGAGCAATTCTAGTATATATATAGTTGCATGTGCACAGAGGATAACAATACACCCCAATAGTTATACTATAGTCTCTTATCCATTATAATTTCTAGAAGGTTTCTATTTTTCGTCCATACAAAATGAGTATAATCAAAATTTATAATTATAAAAAACATGTAAATACTAAAACAATAACGTCATTGGTAAATTGTTGAACATATTCATAAATAATAAATTTGACATGTTTACATCAATTTCAAAATTATCGAACAATAAAAGTGGCCATTTGCATGCTTTGTTGAATCCAACACCATAAAGTTGCGAAACAACTAACTTTGTATTGGGCTCAAATTTAGTAGATGATGCAGCAACTCCGGTTAATTCAGAAGGTGTGGGTTTATGTTGAAAGAACGAAAGATTTTAGTTTCCATGTGATATTGAGGGATTGATTGTTGTTGGCTTTTCAAGGGTTTGTTGTTGCTGGTTTAAGCCAAATAGTGGTAACTAGCTCGCAAAATCCATGTTGTTGTTCTGTCCATAATTTATTCTTTGGATAGAACCCATACCATGCAATTCAAAAGATTTAGTTCTGTAAGGACAATTCACTTGGTGATAGTCTCGCATACCCTTGTCATGAAACCCATTGTGGTTGTTATAATAAGGACACTCAGGGCTATCACACGTATAAATTTCATTACCCATTTGCATGGCCCTCTTGATAGCAATTGGCTTAATGACGCCACTATTTTTGTGAAAATTTGCTTCGGTTTGAACCACCTTAGCATTTTGGGGTTGGATGTAGCATCCTTCAACTTTCATTGTACCAGCATTTCCATCAACATCGTAATCATTCGTCTCATCAATCATATCACATAAACTTTTGGGATGTTCATGTGCTCGAGCTAAAAATTCCTCTTGATTAAGAATTGCAGCTAGAGAAGCAATCTCCTTCGCAGACATTCTATCCTGCAGCCTCTTGGATTGACGAACAATGTTTCTTACCTTTTGAAAATTAGGGGAAAATTGTTTAATTACACTTATGAGAACAACCACTTTCCAAGCCTTCTTCAGATCATGAGGCTTCCTATAAGGTGGGAGACCTAGATCCTTGTGAAAACCCAAAAGAGGGTACCATTCTTCATCTCCTTTAGGCCACCATGGTGGAGAAATACCACTCTCCAAAGGAAATGTTCTTTGTGGTGGGTTGCAACTTTGCATGAGACATGACAAAAGTGCCCCAAGGGTAGTGTCAGGAAGTTCATGCAAAGCTTTAAGGGATGCATAATTGTCTTTGTTTAAGTTTGTATCTTCTTTGTTTGCATCCAGAACAATTGCTTCTTTATACTTGCTTATTGCATGAGGACCATTACGGTCAAATTTGACCTTATCCTTCCACCAATGACGAAGATTCTCAGAAGCAGCACTGATTGGCTTTCCTTTATCAGGAATAATGCCATAGACAAACCCCTCAACATTGCACTCATCCACTAACTTTAGCATATGCTTTAATATACTTCCTACAACCCTACCCATCACCTTTCTTCTTCCACCTTCATCTAATGGTATTGATAATTCTGAGGGCTCATTTTCCTTTTTATTGATATCCTCATTAAGACGTTGCAATTGCATGATAGCACTGGATATCTTCTTCTCAAGTTCCTCCATTTCTCTATCTTCACTGCCTCTATCTTCAACATTTGTTTCTAGTTCTGGTGATTTACGTTTTCCAATCATTGAACAATAAGTTTATATGAGAACAAATTACTTCTATAGTCTACCTGAAATTCTGAATTATATTTGGCTTGATCTTCGTGCCCTTTCCTGAAATAATCAACAAAGCAAACAAAAACCTCAACGCATGAACTTAATGATTTTGTTTTTGATGTATGTGGCCTTAAATGACCATTAGGCTGGTTAATAACTTACACTGTTTGTCTGATAAGACTATGCAATTTATAATTTTTGATTGAAACTTTAAGGGGGGAAACTGTTATATATATATATATATATATATATATATATATATATATATATATATCATATTTTTTTTTGTACTCGACAGTTAGGGGAGAAAGGGTAGCGTGACGAAAATGGGAGGGAGAAGAGGTAAGATTGTCATGTGCTTTTTTAGTTAAAAAGAAAATTTATAATCTGTTAACTTTTAGTAATTTTTTGTACAGAATTGCCTGCTCAAGAAGAGAGAAAAAGCATGAGATTTGAAACAATTTCTTATTTAAATTGAATATCAACTATCAATATAATAGATTTCTCTTCGTTTGAAAGTGGACTTTTATCAGATCTACGTTTGATAGTGGATTTTTATCACCATCCTATGCACATTTTTATATGAAAGTTGAATTTCATTATCTAACTATTGTCGAATCCACTTTAGACGAGTATACAATTTCTGAAATCCACCCATTTCTCATCATTTGAAAGTTAAGGAAACTTTCTCAAGGGAGTAAAAAATAGATTTCCAACCCCAACCTACCTCATTTCCTATATTAATTGCAATTTTTATACTGGTTATTATATTTTTAATCCAGCCATTTAGATGATGATAAAAATCCCGCGCAACGCTTATCAAGAAAAAATCCCACGCAAATAAAAAACACCCAACAAATAAAATATGAGATGCTTGCAAGTAGTAAAGACCTAAAAAAATGTATAGACATATGTAATTGAGTTTGACAACATCAAGCAAGAAGTTAAATTTGAATAACAGTATAAGCTAAAAAGAATGAAGTAAAGGTCGTACCAATCACTATTTTGCATCAACCACTAAAGGCTACTGAGAATGCCTAATTAAAGTGAACCACTTGAGAAAGATGAGTCTCAGAGAAACAATGATAGAAAAAGATATACGATCAAAGTAAGCAAAGGAAGGGAAATGCTATAGAAAATATTGTGGTTGTGAAGTGAAGGAAGGTTTGGAATCATTATATAGTGGAGTGATGTATACAAATATGGTAATTTAATGAAAAAATGAGAATACCATTAATAATAATATGGAGGGAATAGTGAGGAGAGTGAAGTTATCAGATAATTTGAGTTCTTTTTTACGCAAGATATTTCAGAGTTCATTTTTATTGATAGAATAATTTGAGAGGTCTACGGCTAGTATAATTAGTTTTTTTTTTTTGATAATTAGTATAATTAGTTATTTTGAATAACTATATATAACAATTTTTTACGGAGTGAGTATACAAACATAAGATATACTGAGCTATATGGTGGGTGTATCTCCTCTCTTAACCAAGTGATTAAGTATTCGATTGAGAATTAATCACAAGCGAAAATAAAATTAATTTAAAATAATTATATCTAAAAATGTAAACGGATAGTATCTTAGATAAAAAAATTAATATAAAAGATAAAAAGTTAATTATTTTGAGAGATTTAAACATAAGAAAGTATTTTTTAAATGTAAAACAAAAGTAAAAAATTAATTAATTATATAAATGTTATTGAAAAAAAATAAAAACTATCCTTTTTTTATTCAAAATAAAAGAATTCTATAGATAGCGATGCCGTGTTTGAAAAAAAAGCATAGTAATGATGTTTTCAAAGAGTCAATTTTAGTTTATAGTATACAACAAGAGTTGAAAAGTTAGTCAAATATAATAATCAAATGCATTATTGTTATTATATTTTTATCATTGAGTAAGGAAATGAATTTTCAGAAACATAATCTTTATTTTTTTGCTATGTATAATCAATGAATACGCATGAATGATTTTCCTCTACATAAAGAAAATCAATTAAGGAGAATAAAAATTTGAAATAAAGGACCTTATATAAATGAAAAAAAAGGTACATAATTGTTTAAAAAATTAAACCTTTTCTTATAATCAAAAGTGGCTATTTAAAAAAAAAATTAAATATTTGTTCGACCCCTGCAAATACACGCACAATCCAAATAGGCCCCTGTAAAAAAAACTTTAAAATAACCCTTGCAAATATAATTTTTTTACGGTTAAGCCCCTCGGTCAGTTTTTCATCCAAAAAAACTATAAAATAATATTAAATGCCACATGTCATCATCTTATTGGGCCTTTATGCCATGTGTCACTGACATGCCACGTCAGCACCTCATGTCATCACTTCCACGTCAACAACCAATAGATGGCTGCCACGTGGCGCTCACATGGCAAAGAGTAGCATTGTGTTACTAAAAAATAAAGAATTCTGGCAAACAAAGGGCTTGAACCCAAGACCCCAGCATTAAACTCACACTCTATAACCACTACACCACACGTCTGTTTTGTTATCTGAAGCAAACAAAAACTATACATTATTAGATGAAATAAAAAATGATCATCTTCTTCAAGCCAAACGAATGGAAACGATAATGGCAACGAAAGTCATCACAGATGCAAACGAAAATGCAAACGAAACTGAAAACAAAAATCATAACTAAATGGAAACGAAAATCAAAACGGAAATCATTTTCAACTTCGCCATGAAAACGAAAATCATCATCTTTTATCTTCAATTTGAGTTTTCCATTTTCCAATCCCAATTTTTCAATTTCGTTTATGGGGATTAAATCGTTAATTTCGTTTCCAATCTCATTTTCCAATGGTTAAATCATTTAGGGGTTTTCAATTGAATTGTTGTTGTTGTTGTTGTTGAAGATGAAATTAAAGGCTTTTGAAATTAGGGGTTATCAATTGAATCTTTGTTGAAGATCTGATTTGTTGATGTTGTTGAAGATTGAAGGGATGATGATGAATACGAAGGGAAGAGAAGGTGAAATCGGATCTCACGACCCGTTTCTAAGTTGCGGGTGAAGAAGAAAAACAGTGTTTTTTTAATTCCCAACGTTTCCAGTCATTCTATATATTAATAGTTCCGTGTATTAGCACAATTTAGGTGGTAGCCTGGTGGTATTTGGAGTATTATTCAACCAATAGGTCACGGGTTCAAACCACGTGCCTACCAAAATTCTTTATTTTTTAGTAACACAATGCTACTCTTTGCCATGTGAGCGCCACGTGGCAGCCATCTATTGGTTGCTGACGTGGCAGTGATGACATGAGGTGCTGACGTGGCATTCAGTGACACGTGGCATAATGACCCAATGAGATGATGACATGTGGCATTTAATATTATTTTATAGTTTTTTTTGGATGGAAAACTAACCGAGGGGCTTAACCGTAAAAAAATTATATTTGCAAGGGTTATTTTAAAGTTTTTTTTTACAGGGACCTATTTAGATTGTGCGTATATTTGCAGGGGCCGAACGAATATTTAAACCAAAAAAAATTGACTAACTAAGTTGTCATATAAATATTAATTAAATATTCCTTCAACTTTGACTGTTGATTATATTTCTTATGGAAAATATTAACAAGGATTTTAAGACACTAATAATAACCAAGAAGGCCAAAAAAAAAACTATTTAACGTTTTTTCTTTGACGCAAGAGCACAAAATCATTATAATTATGTATGGGTTATTTTGAGTACTAATATTTAACCCTATTAAAAATATATGTTTGAATTTGGGGCATTTTTGCTAATAATTAACATTATAATTATGTATGGGTTATTTTGAGTATTGAAGCCATTTTATTTATAATAGAAGCGCAAATAGTTCTTTTTGAAATACACTTATCTAAAAAAAAAGTTCTTTTTGAAATACAAATTATTTTTAGATTAGTGGTAAGAGTTTAGCCTCGGTTCAAATCTCCTCGGGTACAGTTTTTAAAATAACCATTAATGCTACTTGGATTAATAAAAATTTCTCCCTTCTCCAATTTTTTTATATTTAAAAAGTCTCTACTTAAAAGTAAAATAAAATAAAATAAAAGGTGGTATGAAATTAACTAAAACTAGAGCAAGAAAAAGAACAAGAAAATGAGAATATCCCTCATTAAAATCTTACTAGAAAAAACCTAGTGGGATAAAAATCTAATGAAAGAAAAGAACTGCAATTTAAATGTTCACATAGAAAACCAGTTCTCTAGCATTCCTAAGTTTGTATCCTCCATTCACTAAATCAGATCTCAAAGTAGGGTCTTTATTATATGCTGGGCATTCAAGAAATTTATTTCTTTGATTTATTTTTTTAGGCCAACCATTTTTCCAAATTTTTAAACTTTTCAAACTGAACTAATTAAAGTGGTCAACATTTTTCTTTCTTTTCTTTTCTTGCATTTTTTTCTTTTCTTGTATATATTTTTTCTTTTTTTTCTTTTCTTGATACCCCATGATGTGATCCACACATGCATCTCTAAACTTAGGATCTAGAAAATTACAAATTTATATGAATCTCTAAGTTATGATGGTGAACATGTACACAATTTCAAGATTAATTAGATGATGAGACTTATTTAAAGAACACAATAGTGAAGAAATCATCAAATGTGGAAAGAATAGAGATGAAATGGAGAATGATGTCAACCACTTCTTCCTTGGGAAGAACATGAAGACCACACACCGCTTTAAGCTTCTCCAAGCCTCAAAGGTAGGTAGGTGCTCAAGGTTCCATTTCAAGAACCAAGGAGAACATGATGAACTCACTTCTAGAATGCTCTCACGCCTCACGCCTCTCTATGGCTCTCACGGTTCTTGCTTTTGCAAAATGTAGCAAATGATTTCACATTCATCAAAGTCTTAGGAATTACAAGGAGTGGAATAGTATTTATATCTAACGGATCCTAAGCTCAACATACAATCCACTTAGAGATTGGAAAACAAGTCCCATGGCCACATCAAAGTAACTAAAGGCCTTTTCCTAGTCTATTGCCAACAATACTCAAATCAAAAGCACATTACACTAGAAATGAAATCCAACATTTAATGAAAACAATCACAAGGAAATAGATAACCCTAGAGTTTGGGATGCCTAGGAATTCCCCTAGGCCATTGGTTTTTCAATGGATATTTGGGGGCCATATTCTATTTCTTCAGTACATGGACATAAGTATTCCGTACTATAGTGGACAATTAGAGTATATTCACTTGGCTTGTCTTGTTGAAAGGGAACCACGAAGTACAATAGGCAATGCGAAAGTTCATTCTCATGATTGAGAATCAACTTGATACATATGCTCGTGTCAAAGGGGATTGTGCCTCATGATTGAGATCAAGCATGACATACCCTTTTGTTCCGTCCTTAAACTTGTAGCCAAGGAAGACACATTTTTGACTTCTAGGGTCGAAATTTGTCTTGGTAGCAACATATGTAGACATAAAAAACAAAGAACCAAAGACTTCGAGAGTGGACAGATCAGGGCAGAACCAAACAGTTTCTCATAAAAAGTTTCGTAGGCTAGGACCTTGGAGGGAAATATGTTTATTAAGAATACTGCATGTATGATAGCATACAACTAGTACTTTTTACGTAAGTTGGCTTGGAATAGAAGCCCTCTAGCCACATTTAATATGTGCTGGTGCTTCCTCCCAACACGAGCATTTGCTGAGGAGTGGCAATAGAGCTTGTCTGGTGCACAATCCCCTTTGATATACATGCTGATATAAGACTCAAACTTGATCCATCACCCTGCCTCTTCCAACAGATCACCACGACGCCCCCTCACCTCCTTTGCCAATTCACCCTCCCTGCACAGACACTTGTAACCAATGGTCTCCCTCACCTCCTTTTCCCTCATCTTCTCCCTCCTCACCCACTCGATTCTCCACCCGTACCTCCAAAGCACCCACCTACCTCAATAACTATGTTTGTGATTCCCACATTCCACACCCTCTCCCCCTTGACTATTCTAACCTAGCTCCCTCTAATTTGGCCTATGTGAATTCATTGCAAACACTCACTAAAACCACCTCTAATTCTGAAGCCAACAAACATCCTCAGTGGATTGATGTTATGAAACTGAAATCAAGGCTCTTGAAAGCAACCACACATGGTCCATTGTTGATCTCTTTGATGATATCATTCCCATTGGCAACCAATGGGCTTATAGGATCAAGGAGCAGGTTAATGGCTCAATTAAGCGTTTCAAAGCTCGCTTGGTTACCAAAGGTTATACTCAAACCGAAAGACTTGACTATTTTGCATTTGCATCCATTAACGAATGGCATGTGCACCAGCTGGATGTCAATAACACATTTCTTCATGGCGATCTTCATGAATATGTCGATTTGATCATTCCTCCTGGATTTCCCAATCCACAGCCTAACAAGGTTTGTAATTTCTTGAAGACGCTTTATGGACTTAAGTAGGCTAGTAGAACATGGTTTGAACACCTCTTTCCCCTGCTCGAAGACTGCTAGTACACTCAAGTAGTCCCAGATCACTTCTTATTCATTAAGAAGACTGTAACTTCTTTTATTGCTCTCATTATTTATGTGTGATGACATAGTGCTGGCTGGTGATATTTTGGAAGAATTCATACAAATGAAATCTGTCCTCTATCAAGCTTTTAGGATAAAGGACTTAGGCATTCTCAAATTCTTTTTTGGTTGGACGAATCTCACTCCCCAAGAGGTATTTCTTTATGCCAACGTTAGTATTGCTTTGACTTGTTACTTGACACTAGTATGACAGGTTGCAAACATGATTCCACTCCCTTGGAACCTGGTTCTCACCTACATCATGATGACAATGGTTCCTTTCCTGATGTTCCCCAATATCGTTGCCTTATTGGTCGCTTGCTTTATCTTACCACGACACACCCAAATATATTTTTTGCCATCCAACAACTTAGCCAAGTCCTCTCCAATCCCACTAACACTCACTTCGAAGCTGCCGAACGTGTGCTTAAGTACTTGAAATGTGCTCCCAGCAAAGGTATCTTCTTTCCTCGCAACTTTTCCATATCTCTCTCTGGGTATAGTGATGCAAATTGGGCTGGTTTCTAATAACTCATAATATTTATATGAGTTATTTATGCTCTTATTATTTAAATTAGTGAAAGTTCTTAAGTAATATTGTTGTTTAATTAAGTAAATGTATGTTGTTTAATGTAAAATAGGGTTAGGAACTGATTAAGTGATTATTTGGCACTTTGGTGCCCCATCTTGTGTTTTAACATGTTTGTTCAGTATGTTGCAGCATCAAACGCTATAGCGTTGCGTTCTGCAGCTGATGAGAGAGAAAATGAAAAAGCAGCTTCTGCTGCGTGTCAAAACACCGCAGAGTAGTGCAGAACTTTTCCTGCAGCAGCCACCCACCTTTTACTTTATTGGGACACTTGTCTCTTTTGTAATGGAGGATGTAAATAGTTGGTGGGATGACTTGTCAACCTTTTTAGGAGATACTTCTTTATATAGAAACCTCAACCTTGTTCTTCTTCATCATGGGATTGCTGGTCTGAAGAGAGGAGAGTTAGAAATAACTCTCTTTCACTCCATTTTCGTTCCAAACTCCATTTTCACAATAAAAAGTAGAATTTCTGCAGTGCTGTGAGCGATGTTGTAGCGACAGGCGATTCTGTGAGTGATGTTGTAGCATCACGGGGGCTGTAATCATTTGGAGTATTTTGCTTCTTTTTTGTGAATTCGGTTTTATCGCTTTAGGTATCACCTTTAAGCTTTATTTCTTCTGCCGGTTGCTCATCATGAGCTGAATCTCATGTAGTTGGATGCTTGTAGTTATGTAATGATATTTTAATAGTTTTAATGTAATGTTTGATGTTAGTATTTTAACCCTTGCATGAAACTTCTTCCAATACTTATTTTAGAATTGATCAGCTAAATATAAGTACATTATAGGTTCAGAGATGGTCTATAAATCGAACTCATGGGTTAATGTGGGTGAGGGGTTGCTTTAAGGACACTTAGAACATTCCATGCTTAAACCTAGACATAGGAAAACATAGTTCATTTGGTATATACTGTGGGAGCTTAATATACAAGGGTGAACTTATTTAGAACTTAGACATAAGAGTTTAGTAACAAAAACTCTGACGATAGTGACTAAAAGATCGACATACATCAAACGCTACAGCACCAATGCTATAGCATCAAACAGAACATTAAACTGTTTTTATGAATTTACGTAATGAAAGGAATTTCAACTACATTCTGAATTTCTACTTATCATTTATCTTATTTGCTTTTGCACTTTTATGTTGATGACATTAATGATTCTACAACTTGTTATTGTTACTACTTATCATTTATCTTATTTGCTTTTGCAAATCAACTCAACAATCCTCGTGGAAACGATCTTTACTTTAACTTTATTACTTGTTGCGACTATGTATACTTGCACATACTCTTTTTCTAACAACAATTGCCCAGATACCCATCGCTCAGTCAGTGGTTACTGTTTCATTTTGGGGAACTCTCTTATTAGTAGGAAATCAAAGAAACAGGTCCCCGTGGCTCGCTCCTCTTCTGAAGTAGAGTATCGTGCTCTCGCCTCTGCCTCATGTGAACTTCAATGCCTCAGCTTCCTTCTCTGTGACTTGGACACACCGTGTTCTAATCCTTCTGCATTTACTGCGACAAAAAGAGCGCTCTTCACATCGCTGCCAATCCAGCGTTTCATGAACACACTAAGCACATGGATATTGATTGTCATGTCGTTCGAGAACAACTTACCACATGTCTGCTCAAGCTCCTCCCAGTTCCATCTTCTAAGCAACTTGATGACATCTTCCCCAAATGTCTTTCTCCCAATTTGTATCGTTTTGTCTCCAAATTGGGATATTGGGTGACATTTACCAATCGGGGAGTAACAATCAGTTAATTCTATTGGGCCTCAATTCAGTTTTTCTAAAACATTTATCCATTGGACTTTTTTTTGGCCCAAGTTCTACATTTGTATATTGTAATACCCAAAGTAATAAAATAATTACTTTCGATATCACATTGTTTGTTATTTTCATAAATTCGATATGTTTGGTAATTGCTTGATTTTGTTCTTAATTTTATGAAATTGGATGTTTAAATACTTGATTGATCTTGTTATTCATTTGAATGTCTAATTGTGAGTGTTATTAACCAATTGAGTGAAGTAGAAAAGAAAGGGGGTGTTTTCAATAACTTATAGTTGCACCCTCACTTTTAAGAGCTGGGCGTGAACCACTACCTAGAGGGAAAGTATCTCACATTTCTTTTACTTCCCTGAAACTAGAATTAAAGAAATAAAAAAGAAAAGTGAGCTATTATGGAGAGAAAAGAGAATGGCGAGAGATGCTAAAACTTGGTTCCCTACAAACCACACTCATCCTCTTATGATAGTTTCATATCCTACTCTCCTCCTCAACAACCCAAACCAACATTCTTACTACTTCAAGACCCTACAACAGTAACATAAACCCATCCTTCCCAACCTTCATTTTAGCACTTGAATGCTTTGTTTTCAAAGATATAAGAGCTTTGTGAGTTTTTTTTTTTTTTGATAAGTCAAAAGTGTATTATAGAGCGAGGCACTAGGGGTGCCCCAACCCGTTTACAAGTTTACAACCGATTCAAGCAAGATGATGGATTGTTGCTCCATTCTTCAAAATCTATTGTAATATGATTTCCCAATCTATGAGCAATCCAACCCCAAGTTAAACTCTTGACATGGTTTAACATTTGTGTTACATTGAGTAATCCCCCTCTAAAGATTATCCTATTTCTATTTATCCAAATTACCCATACAATGGCTACCCACAATAAGTACCTTATTCTTCTATTCTTTTTCCCTTCAATCTTGATGCTGCAATTTATCAGATGCTGCCACTGGTTACTATTGTTGCTGCTGCCTTCCTCGCGAGAAATTCCCAGCCAACCGAATGCTGCGTTCCACAGCTGGGCCGAGAGCACACAGTGCTGGAATAAGTGAGCAGCGTCTTCATCTTCGCGGGAGCAAAATGAGCAGCGAACGCTGTTGCTAACAGCTAAGACATTGCGCTGCTGTAACCGAGTTTTAGTAGGCAATCTATCGATCAAAACCCTCCATCCGTTCACCAAAAGTTTCGATGGTGCAGCTGTTTGCCAAAATCGCTGCAGTACCTTAGATTCTTGGGCGTTTATCAGCATATTATCACTGCTGCAATTCAGTTTCTGGTACGCTGACTTAACTGTGAATTGCTTCGATTTAGATTCTATCCAACACCATTTGTCTTCTTGCTCACGCACCGGGCATAGTGGCTTCAGTAACTCCTCCAATTCTTCCGCAATTTCTGCCTCTTCTTCCGCAATTTCAGTAACTCCTTTGTGAGTTGTGTTTTGGGTAGAGGAAACTTCAAGCTAGGACTTGAGAAATATTATTTAGGGTTGGTTATTGCTCCATTGGAAACTAGACTTAACTTCTTAGAAATCAGTACTGGTTTCACTAAATTTAATTAAGAATTGAAGTATAAACATAGGTTCCAAATTGCTGCATTTTAGTTCTTACTTGTGTGGACCTGTACTGAATCTTTGGTGAATAACTTCTTGCTTAAATATTATTTTTAAAAACTAGGCACATATCTGGAAATTACACTTCCAGAGCTTCAATTTAGTCACTTAATTTGTATTATTTGGTTGAGTTATGATCTACTAAAACGATTTGCAAAGTTGAGGTTTTCTGCAAAAAAATACTATGACATGGCTGAATTCAAATTTATATAATTAGAGCTAGACAAATCCTTTTGCAGTGAAATCAATTAGGTTTGAAAGAAGACATGCATAAATTTCGCCATGCTTATTTTTATAATTCTTGCATTATCACTGTTGTAACATTAGTTTGCTCAAGACAGCTGCTAAGTCATAGGATTGTAATGTAAAAGTATGCACAAATTGATATTAGATAGATACTTGAAATGAACTAGTGTTGAATATTGAATTATATAGTATGTGGAATGCTGGGCCATAATTCCCTTGGATTGATACTTATTGTGTCATTGTCAGGGAACTTTCGTTCCTTTGATTGTTTCACTTATTCCAATCAAATTCCACACCTTATTCACCTCCCATCGTAATAAGGCTTGGCTTGCATTGATGACTAAGATTAAGTTGGTACAACTCATGATTTATTATTGATTTCTATGCTTGTGATTGATTGCTATGCTTGAAGGAAGTATTGAGAGGTAAAGTCTCAATAAAAAAGGAAATATTGAGAGGTAAAACCTCAATAGAAAAAGGTAATATTGAGAGGTAAAGTCTCAATAAAAAGAAGGTATCATTGAGAGGTAAGGTCTAAATAAAAAGAAGGTATGATGGATACCAAAGAGGGACTCACCGAGATTTTCTCCAAATCTCACTGTTTATGTGTTGTGGTTTTCAGATGAGTCGAGCGAGCAAGTTAAAGCGGTGATTCGAGTCAAGGAGATATGATGGATTCATGAAGACTCTCATATGCTATTTGAAGGATCTAGTATAGGATATTATGTAGCATTTTAGGATATGTATTGTGATGTATTAGATTCATAAGTGTTATAAACCTTATACAGCCACTAAAGTTTTGGATTATGTATTTTATGAGTCAACAATTGGAAGCTTTGTACTCTGATAGTTAATCCAAATTAATCTGTACACCTCAGATTTTGAAAGAATGAAACACGTACTGAATATTAATGACAATTAAAATTTAGGATGTTACTTATATAATTTGATTGTAAACTCAGAAACCGTTAAAGAAGTTAATTGACATTTCACTTTTGGATGAAGCATGGACACTGCTCATAACAAGCGTGTCCCGGTGTCTGACACGTGTCGGTGTCCAACACCCGTACGACACGTGTCAGACACCCCAAAAACACGTCTTGTTTTTTTAAAATAAAAAAATAGATAGACACCGGACAGAGACTGCGGGACACTGGAATTAAGAGGGCGGGACATCGGATTGAAAACACGGGACACGGGAAGGAGGTATCCCCAATAAAAAAATTAAACTTAAAATTGAATAAAATAATAGATTAAGCTTCTTAAAACTTACCTTTTACTCAAATACACAAAAAAAAAGTACTGATCGAAAAACACATAAAAAAGCAACCGTGTTTCATTTCTATCTTCTTCCTTGAGCTTCTTCTTTGTTCAGCACTGATGGTTCCAGGTTCTGTTTATCTTTTGATGTTCTGCTTGTCGCTGTCTTCTTCCTCTGCGTCGCGTTTCGTTCTTCATTCTTCAGTTTAGTTCTTATGCTGGTCAGCTTCCTTTCCCTTTTAATAGCATTTTATTTATGTTGGTATCTAAATGTTATTTAGGCAACTGAACCGACAAAGTTGCAACCTTTACTATTTTAAATATATTATTATTATTGTGCTTTTGTGATGCAAGATGAAAACTTTACCCTTTTAAATATATTACAATTATGCTTTTGGGACCGACAAAGAGAGTAAGAGACCACTATTATTATATTATACTTCATACTATTGTAGTTCTAATTGGCAAAATACTATTATTAGTTAAATACTTTTGGTTCTTTTGACCGTGGATGTAATTTACAAACCACCCTTTTTTTATTTGATAATTTGTACTATATTGTAAAAATTTGTGTTAAAGATCTTAAATTGTGTAAATCTTTTGGTACTTTTTTGGTAGTAGATGGATGAATTTAGGTGAATTACAACTAGTATATCTTTTTTTTTGGAACTTAGAAATTTTTATAAATGATGCTCATGTTTTATTTTATTTAGTTATAATATAATATATACAGCGGTGTCGGTGTCCTGTGTTTTTGACATTAGCGGTGTCTACGTGTCCGTATCCGTTTCGTGTCTGGTGTCCGTGCTTCATATTTTAGTTCAATTGCTTTTCCCTTCGTCTCTTTCTTCCTTCTAACGAGTTAGTTGGAATTCTGTAAGTGACCTTAATGTGCTCTGAGACTTCAATGTTTTAGAGTTGGTTGAAAGGACTGGATAGCTAGCTACTTAAACACTTCAAGTTTTGCTGGAGCAATTCTGGTATATATAATTGCATGTGAGCTTCATCTCTTACCTTGTATGTTGTTGGTAAGGCACAAAGGATACCGATACTCCCTCATAGTTAACTATAGTCTCATACCTCTCATAAGTGCAGGAAATAAACCTTTTGAATGTGATTCAAACCCAACAATTACAACTATTCACCTATTTCATGAAATTTTATTTTACCTGGCTTCTAATTCATAATTTTACCATTTACTTCTTTCGATTTTTACTAGTTCTATTTACCTTGGTACTGGAATTGATAACTATGTGATATATATACCAGCTTTGCTAGTTTATGTATTCAAACCATATATTCAGCGGCGGCGGATCTTCTCCAGAGGCCAAGGGAGCCACATTACCCGTCAAAAAAATACAATTTTTTTAATATACTACTAATAATAGCTATCTTTATTAAGTAAATATAATAAATAAAACTATTTGCGAAATATATCAATCTTATTTTTTGCAAAAAAAAAAACAATTATTTTTTTTACCAACAAAATTATCTTTTAAAGACTACAAGATTTTAATTTATTAAATGATCTCTATACTTTTTTTAAAAAATTGAGCCTTTATTAGCAAATTAAAATATATTTATTTAAAATTAGTTTTTGATTATTTTTCTCTCCCTAATATTTCATTCAAGTTTCCCCACTACACATATTAACTAAAAAGCATTTCCCTAACTAAAATACTACATACTAGCGTGTTAGTTTTATTTTTTTGATTTATCTTTTAGGCTCATAATATTAACTCAATCGGTGGCGCTTGTTATCCTAAATTGGGTATATCATTTTTTAATTGAAAATACTAGTGTGTTAGTTGTTGTGTTAATTTTGCTTAGAACGTTTAGCGTCCATAGATGGGCATATGAATAATTTTTTCCAAATTTCACTTAAACATGAGTATAATAAAATACAGTCATTCATAAAATAACTGGTAAATATTAAGACAACAAAATTCGTTGCTAAATTGTTGAAGATACTTATAATTGATAAATGTGACATGTTTGAGTCAATTTAAAATAATTATCGACCAACATAAGTGTCCCTCATTTGTTGTTGATAGAGGCCTTGGGTGCTTCATTGAATCCAACACAATCAAGTTGACAAACTGATGGCTAGCTTTGTGTTGAACTCAAATATAGTTGATGGTACAACGAATCCAGTTATTTCAGAAGATAATTTTATGTTGACAACACCAAAGAAGTTTCTTTTCATATGAAGTAGATGGTTTTGTTATTGCTGGTTCAGCTTCACAATGGATTATTGTTGGTGGTTTAGGCACAATAGTGGAAACATGGGAAAGTCAGGCTTTTGTTTTTTATATTTCTTTTCATGTGCATAGACCTCATAACATGAATTTAAAAACAACAAAATAAAATTGTTCAGTAAGGAAAATTCACTTGGTGCTAGTCTCTCATATCACTATCATGAAATTGTTTGTCGTAATTATTATCAGAATATTGAAGGCAATCTCGTCTACAGATTTCATTACTCAGTTTGAACCAAGTTAGCATTATGCAGTTGGTTGTTTTGTCCTTCCATATAATTTGAACCATCAATTTCTTCAACATCGTAATAACTAGCCTCATCAATCTTATCACATAAACTTTTGGAATGTTTATGTGCTCGTGGTAAAAATTCCTTTTGATTAAGAATTACAGGTAAGTAAGCAAGTAAACTCCTTGCAAGACAATATATCTCAAAGCCTCTTGGATTTGCGCACAATGTTTCTTACCTTTCCAAGATCAGGTGAAAAGTGTTTAATCATAGTGTCATAACAGTTAATTTCCATTTCTTCTTCAGATCACGAGACTTCCTATAAGGTGGAGAAATAGAGTCGAGATGATATTAAGAGTTTCAAGAAGAATATAAAGGTAATTCCTTCTCACAAACTCGGTTATTCAATGGAATGTTGTGGCATTACAATTGAAGCGGCATAACGAAGAGATCTATGAAAGGGAAAATGAGCACTCACAATCAAAACCCATTAGATGAAGGAGGAAGAAGAAGGGTAATGGGTAGGTTTATAGGAAGGATATTAAAGAATATGCTATAGTTAGTGCATGAGTGCAATGTTGAGGGATTTGTGTATGGAATTATTCCTAAGAAAGGGAAACCAATTAGTAATATTGCTTTTAAAAGTCTCCATCTACGGTGGAAGGAAAAGGTCAAGTTTGATTGTTATGGTATTCATACAATAGCCAAGTATAAAGAAGCAAAGGTAGTTGATGCAAACAAAGAAGAACCACGCTTAAATAAAGATAATTTTGAATCTCTTAAAACCTTGCATGAACTTCCAAAAACTACCCTAGGAACACTTTTGTCATGTCTCATGCATTGTTGCAACCCACCCTAGAGAAAATTCCCTTTGGAGAGTGGTATTTCTCCACCATGGTGGCCTAAAGAAGATGAAGAATGGTGGCCTCTATTGGTTCTTCAGATCCTTGTGAAAACCAAATAAAGGCCACAATTCTTCATCTACTTTAGGCCAGCATGGCGGTGAAGTACCACTGTCCAATGGGAACGTTCTCTGGGGTGGGTTGCAACTAAGCATGAGAGATGACAGAGGTGTCCTTAAGGTAGTGTCTAGAAGTTCATGCAAACATTTAAGAGATGCATAATTATGTTTATTTAAGTTCGATTCATCTTTGTTTGAGTCAATTACCCCTCCTTGTTTATACTTGGTTATTGCATGGGGACCATTACAACCAAACTTGACATTTTACTTGCACCATAGACAAAGATTTTCAGAAGCAACACTGATTGGTTTACCTTTCTTAGGAACAATGCCATACACAAATCCTTCAACCCTGCATTCGTCCACTAACTATAGCATTTTCTTTAATATACTACCTACAACCATACCCATTACCTTTCTTCTTCTTCCTTCATCTTATGGGTTTGAATGTGAGTGCTCATTTTTCCTTTCATATATCCTGTTCTGGAGTGGTCCGAAGCCCAATCCAGCACTTCAGCGATTAAATCGGCCCAACGACAATGGGCAAGAGATCAGGGAGCCAGATCAACGGCCCTGATCGGTCTGTACGATGATCCAACGACCACGCGCAACCTCTTGACGCTATATAAGCCTTCATTGCGTCAGTTGTCAGGTAGAGACTATTCATTGTGATAAATACACTGCTCGTTCACTCCTGACTTGGGCGTTGGAGTGTCTTCGCATGTACACCCACCCCCCGTAGCTGAGCTCGGAGCACGATCAGAAGAACATACCGAGGTCTGATTTCTGAGAACAGCGGTCAAGCACTCAAAGGTATAGATCATATCCCTTCGTTAAATGGATTCAACTGTAATGACACCAGTTCCAGTGAATAAACAAGTTTGATAGATGAAATCACCTTTATATTCTTCTCGAATTTCTTAATAACCAATAACTTGACTTCGATCGAGGTCCCTTCCTGAAATAATCAACAAAGCAAAAAAATCCTAAACAAATAACTCTGTGATTTTTTTTATACTCAACAAATAATCAACAATTCTCGGATGATACGATCATGCAATTATAATTTTTATTGAAACATTTAGTGAGAAAAAACTATTATGAAAATAATATATATTTCATTGATCATTTCATACAAAAAAATAAAACTAGAGTCTAAAAAAAGAGGTGCATTGAAGGGATGAAAACATTTTTAAGTCGTCACAAATGAGATTTGCAGAACCAAACTTATATTTATAATAATAAGTTTTCATACTTCAATTAGATATGTGACCCGGATGAGTGGCAGAAATGCATATTTTCTCTTCTCAACCTTTAATCCTATCTTTAAAATCCATTTCACAAATCAGTTTTAATTTCCCATTTCTATTGGGAAGTCGAGTTTTACCACCGACCTATACTCATTTGTTACTTACAAGTTGACTTTCATTATCTGAATATTGTTGAATCCATTATAGAGGAGTATTTTTTGTCAAAAAATTTTTATAGAGGAGTATTTAATTTCTTAAAATCACCTATATCTCACCATCTAGAAGTTAAAGAAACTCTCTCAAGGGAATAAAATGTCGATTTCTAACCCCAAGATAACACATTTCCAAAACCCTAGACGTGTAACAAAAAAAATAAAAACCCTAGACGGTGAAATCCAATGGGTGAAAAAGGGATAAATAACACACAACAAATAGAATATGTTATGCTTGCAAATTGTAAAGTCCTAAAAAAATTTATAGACTTTTGTAATTGAATTTAACATTATCAAGCAAAAAGTAAAAATTTAAAAACAACATGAGCTAAAAAGAAGGAAGCAAAGATCATACCGATCGATCACTACTTCGCATCAACCATTAAAGGCTATTGACGAGATTGAGAGATCGCACTATTGAAAAAGATGAGTATCAAGGAAATAGTGATAGAAAATGTTGGTACGATCACAATAAGAAATGCAGAGAAAAGAAGAAAGAAAATATTGTTGTTGAAGTAAAGGGAGGTTTGATACATTATATAATAGAGTGATATATACATATATGGTAATTAAAATTTAAAAAGTATAATAAGTTGATAATAATAATTGAGTCAAATAATAATAATAATAATAATAATAATAATAATAATAATAATAATAATAGGGACGGAATGGTGAGGAGAGTGAAATTATTGGATAATTTGAGTTTTTCTTATGCAAGACAAATTTGAGAGTTAGTTTTTAATAAATTACAAAGGGAAGTAAAAATTATATTATGAATAAAAATTTATATTTAAGATAAAAAATCATAAATATTAATATTTAAGATAAAAAATAATAATTAATTATCTCGAGAAATTTTATGAAGAAAGACATAATGTCCACGTTTTTGAGTACTTAATTTTAATGAATATAATAGTTTTTGTTTTATATTAATCCTTAATTTCATTTTTGAGATAACAATCAGAATCCCAACTAGAAAAAGACTATAATAAAAATTGAGCGATTTCAACAACAATAAAATAGGTGACTACCGATATTCATTACCATAAAATTACCTAGATTTTATTAATTCTAAAATTAGTTCATTATTATAAAAATTTTGTCACAAAAAAAAGGTGACTACTGACATTCATAAGAATAATATGATGTTAGGGGTGTAGTTGAGCGATTGAGGCTCATCCTCCCTTAACCATGTGTCGTGGGTTCGATTCTCGCCTTGGGTAAGGAGCAACTTTAAATCTTTGAGTCAGCTGTCCCACCCTTCGAGGTGCCTCCAATCCAGCGAGGGGAATAATCACTGCGTTCGGTGGTAGATACTCTGGTCTCGACCAAAATATGATGTCCTGACCCTGGTGAGCCTTAGGAGTCCAACCCACCTAAATTTTTTGTCATAAAAAATAATATAATGTCAGATGACCGGATACAAGGAGCAAGATACAATAATTCAATGCTTACTAATACTTATTTTTCAAAAAAAATCATATATGTCTAACGGTAAGAAATAATTATTAATTACATCTCAAAAGGAAATAATCATTTATTAATTATATATTATAAATGTAAAATTGACAACACAAATGTTAAAAAGGAAAAATCTTATCGTTAAAAAAAGTCAACACATATTGATTTAAAAAATAAAAGAAACAATATTATTTTTTGGTATAAAGTAGGTATTCTCTGCGCGCAACTGCAGAGACTAATCCCTCGAGGCGGGTAGGACCACAAATTGATTAAATTGGAAGAGACTCCAACCATCTCATCCAAGTGTTCTTGAGTAAAAGTAAGAAGAAACAATATCTGATTTAGTGAAAAAATATATAATTTCATGATAAAATACGTAAAATGTAATGCTAAGTAGCGTATTTTTTGGTACTTTGGTGTTTGAAAAAAATTTTTACTGTTCAAGTACTCAGAGTCCATTCCTCAATAACCGATTTAATGAGAAATAATAATTTCGTGACAAATATGTACACACTCTATTTTAGTTTTTTAGTCCGCAACAATTGTCTTTATTAAATAAATATTTTTTTTAGTTTATACTTACCTTCAATTTAAACAAAGTTTTCTCATGTTGCAATTTGAAAAACAAATTTTACCTAATAACAATTCTATATTAACTAGAGCTTTTGCCCCGTGTCAATGCCACCTATTTAAGAGAAAGGTCAACTATAAACCTATAAAACTTGGATATTTTCTCTAGCATGTGAATAGCTAGGCCTATAATAAGTTGACACTAACCAGAAAACTCTGTTTTGTTCATTGGATTACAAGGTGGTTGATGAAGATGAAAACAAAGTTAAAGCTACAGGGGTCAAAAGTTTGCAGTATCATTCTACACCACATTTTAAAACACCACACTTTGAAAGTATAGTGATGACGTCTTATATCATTCTTTTTTGTGTGTTGAATTTGTAACGAGTAGAGTTTGATTTGTCTTTAGATTGTTTTCTTTGGGGCGAGTAAAGGGTTTGGTAGGGGTTAAATTTTGAAAGTCATTGATTGGAATCATATTTAAATTTGTAAATTAGTTTGAATGGGTTTGTCATCAAGAAACCCATTTTTGGTCAGGCTCAATAATTGGGAAGTTGATAAAATGTGAGTCACTTACTAAATGCTTGGCATTTTTAGTACTTTAAAACCACTTTCTTTATGTTTTGAGAAACATTTTATGTTGATGTATACTCTTTGTGTGAATAAGACTGGGCAATCATACTCAAAGACCAAAATCACTGCTATAATGAATCTTTTTGCTTGAAGGTCCTGCACTTTTTGATTTCACTTATGTATCTCAAGGGCATTTCAATATTCAAGTTCCTTGACAACTATTGTTGATCGTCGTTGACGACGTGTTATGCGTAATCAATGACCTTCCATCCAAAGTGCTCATAATCCTATTATTATGTAATGACTTTTTTTAGTGGCATGTACCTTCAAGACATTTTATCTTTGTTTTGTTTATTTTGCTCAATCTTCAAACCTTTGTTGAAACTTTTATTGCTATGGGAATATAATATTTAGACCTTTTGTGTCGCAACTTCTGTTTTTTTTTTTCGGTCCCCGAGCACGGCACGGGTAACACGGCTAGTTATGGCTAAAAGCTTATAAAAAAAATATTATGCCTAAAAGAAAATGTTGTAATAAGGAATAAAAAGAAATTATTATTTTCTTAGAAGGAAATTAAAATTAACTATTGTGAGAAAGATAAATTAAGAATAACATTTATTTACCTAAGAAAATTAATATACTGAATCATTGAATAATTATTATAAAAGGCTAAGTAATCATTATTTTAAAATATTTCAATCTAAAAATGAGAATTATTAATATAAAAGGGTAAGTAATCATTATACAATCATCATATTAAATCACTGAAGAGTTAGGGTATGTGTTTTCCTTTCAGTTGAAACTTAAGAGGTGTGGGTTCATCGGGGGAACCGTGTAGTGGTTGTCCGGTGTTATGCTAAGACAAGATAAATGTGTAGCTGCTAGACTGGGTTACACGAGAACATCGTAGCTGCTAGACTGGGCTACAAGTAAACGATGAACAAAACACCTAGAATTGAGTTGTGAGGGGTCATGAAAGAGCTCACTGACATTATTATCTCACTGTTTATGTTTGTTATGTTTTTCAGATAAACCGGGAAAGACAAAGCAAAAGGAGAAGGAGTAGCTGCTGTTCTGAGATACTTAGACTTGAGGGATCCTTGAGATCCAATGTTTATTTTGCTTAGTTTCCCTAGGGTTATTTGACATAACCAAGTTGTACTTTCGATATTATGACTTAGACTTACTTTTGAACCATTTTATTAGATTCTATTTTGAGATGTTGAACAATAGGTCTCTTAATTACTTTGGACCTATGGTTTGTAGTCATTGTGAAATCCTTTTTAGAACTTATGATAGTTGGAAGCATATTTGGATGATTATGTCATCGAGTTTAGTTATGTTCAATGTCTTGAAATAGAATTAGTACTTTGATGTATGCTGATTATGGAAGTCTAGGTATTTCTTCCAAAGTTGAAATACTAGAACGTTACACCGTGCATAACACAGGTGTTGTCGTTGTATTTTTATTAGTTCGAACATTACCCCGTGAAAATCAAGAATAATTTAAAGTAGTTAAACAAAAATTTTCAAAGTGTAATTGAGTTAGTCCGAACATTATCCCGTGAACATTTACCAGAAATATGTAATATTTCTGGTAGAGATTAGAAAACAAAATTGTATTAAAGTTTCAAAATTTCCAAATTGTAATATTTCCCGTAAAGGCTTTAATGTAATTCATTATCGAATTACCAGATGTTATTGCAATTCATTTATAGAATTTCCAGATGGTTTTGTAATTCATTTATTAAATTACCATTTAAAAGATTTTATAATCGATTCGAGAGCGTGGCTAGGGGTCATGGTAAAACTCACTGAGATATGTTATCTCACCCTATCATTTGTTGTTGTTTTATAGAGAAACTGGGAAGAAGAAGTCGAAGCGGCACGAGTAGGAGAGGTGCCTATGGAGATGACTGAGATTTTATGTCTTAGTCCATGTTTATGTTTCCCTTGTGATTACTGTTTATGGTTATGTAACTTGTACTTGTGATAAGTTGTATAAACTGTTTCCGTTTTTCTTGTTAAGATATTGAACATTAAGGATTTGATGTCTTTTAAAGTTTGAACTATTTGAGTTCTATGAATTAAAGACAGGTTGTGATGATGTGGTATTTAGTAATATCGCAAAAAATTAGTTATGTTCAATGTCTTACAATAAATATGTCCTCTGATGAATGCTAAGTTGTGCATTCTAATATACCTACATGTTAGAGATATTAGGGTGTTACACGCAACTGTTTGAGAATCGGCGACAACATCATCATCTAAGACATCCCCCCAAACCTTCCCTAATATTCTCATGTCAGGGGAAGTCACCAGGATAGAAGTAGCATCGGACATTGAGACATTTAGCGAATCAAGCCTTGTCGTGGGAGATTGTGTGGAGGATAAATCCACATTATGCGAATTCTGATTTGAAGTTTTGTTTGAAGTTTCAATAGTAACTACGACAACAAGAGGTTTCGGGGATTCTGCCACCTCCTCAGGAGTTAAGGCAATATTATTTGTACCCTTAAAACGATTAGGATCATTATCAGCCTCTATTGATATAATCTCACAATTACTGAGTTGGGCTCTTGGTTGATGGCTCTTTGATGAGTCTCCAACCAACTTATGCACATGCTCAGCATTTCTCTCCATGACAACAGACATCCCCTTGTCTTTCTTGGGAACATACTGAGTAGTAGACTTAGAAGGCAAATGATTTACCTTTCGTGGCTCCTCCATATTTCCTTTATTTCTCTCCGCAAACAGCTGCGCAAACTGCTGAGGCTCATTGCAATGCTTACAATTTTGTAGTGAGTGCCCAATACATTGACAAAACTTGCAAACTTGCAAACTGCACACCTTATTGTTGTAAGTGACAATATATTTGTAACTAACTAATTCTTTTATTTTGTCATTTATTGTGTGCTAGCTAACGAATTATTTTATTTATATATAGGTACGCCAGAATGCAAAATCTAGGGGCAAAAGTGTTAGCAAGGCAATATCTATTAGCAAGAAAGTGTCTCGGTCCGGCCCTTCAACACAAGTTTCTTTGCTTGCCCCTCAAAAAGTGACTCGGCCCTCTCCTCCTCCAACATTGACTCAGCCCTCTCCTCCTCCAACAGTGACTCAGCCCGCCCCTCCTCGAAAAGTGACTCGGTCCTCCATTGCTCCAAAAGTGACTCAGCCCGCCCATCCTCCAAAAGTGGCTCGGCCCGCCCCTCCAAAAGTGACTCGGCCCGCCCCTCCAAAAGTGACTCAGCCTGCCCCTCCTTCAATAGTGTGTCAGCCCTCCGCCTCTTCCATTGATGATTCTAGGATTATTTTGTATACTGAAATGCATGTGCAATTCAAGATGGATGATGGAACCCCGCTTGTATTACAGATGGATGACAATATTTTTGGAAATCCCGATCAACTATTGATAATCCCAAAACAGGATATTAATGATTTATGTCAGATGAATTGGGCATCCAGTGTTTGTATTAGAGCATACATCAGGTACGTATGTAATTTATTATTTAACATCATTAAGTTTATTTTATTATATCGTTAATTTAATTTGTATATATATATATAGCTCTAATTGTAGGTGCTTGTATCATAACATTTTGGTCCCTTCGGAGCAGACACAGAGATATGTGTTCTTGTGTCCGGATAGTACACACCTCCGTAATGTCAGCGAGGATCTGTCTAATTATAACGACCTTGTGAAACAAAACAAGACAGATGTTACAAATTATATCGCTCGACGCTTATTGGATCCTCAACATACAGGCGTCGATACCATGTTTTTGGCACCGTGTCTCGTAGGGTGAGAGATTTAATCTATTCTTATATAACATGCATTTTTTAAATACTAGTCAATTACTTATTCAAAGTTTTATTTTGTAGGGATCATTGGATTTTGCTTGCAATAAATCCTAAGACAGATACGGTGGACTACATTGATTCTGTGCATGGTCATTTCAACACCCACCCAGACTTGGTTGTGATATTTAATAGGTGTGTGTATTTCGATCACTCTGCATATTTCTTTGTTTTAGTTGTTAACTATATGTATTTTTAATAATATAGTTATATCCAATTGTGTTTAGTTGTTTGAAGGAATATTGAGGATTGGAACAATCACAGACAAAATGGGTGCCAATAGAGGTAAGTTTGTAATCAATCTTGTCATATATTTATTTACATTATTGTTGTCAAAAAAATGTATTAAATTAAACTTAACAATTAACTAATCTTTTGTTTTGTAGTGTCCGAAACAACCAAATAACAATGATTGTGGGTATTACGTAATGAGATTTATGAAGGAAATTATTACCCACAACCAAATGGTTATCCCCAGACAGGTATCTTTACAAAACTCTTTTTTATTTAGATTTAACCATATATTTCAATTCTAATTTTATTTAATTATATAATTTCAGTATTTTCCCGATTGTCGGTGGAAGACATACTCTACTGCACAGATTGATGAGCTTAGAGGAGAGTGGTGCCATTATGTCTCGCAATTCTTTTGATTTTAGATAGATTGTAATTTTGTAAATTGTTAGAGTTTTATTTGGATACATGCATATGAATTGGTTCATGCATATGTAAGTTGCTAAATTATTTTAATTTAGATACATATTGTATGTAGCTTGCTAGTTTTGGATACATGCATAGGAATTGGTTCATGCATATGTAAGTTGCTAACTTGTTTTAATTTAGATACATATTTAAAGTAGCTTGCTAGTTTTGGATACATATTGTTAGAGTGTTTGATTATATACATATTAATTTGTTAATATTGTAAGCTGCTAAGTTTTGGATACATATAATAACTTGTTAGCTAGTTTGTTTTGGTTTGTGATCATATTGGTGCATTTGGATATATAATAGTTTATATATACATATGTTGTTAGTATATAATGGATTGGATTGGTATTCATTGGCTGTATATGACCAGGAAATTATCAAATGTAAAAAGAAAAATACAAAAAAAAACAGAAAAAAAAGAAGAAAAAAAATTAAACAATGGGCAGCGCTTGGTGGGAGAAGCGCTGCTCATTCACCTAGTGCGTATAGCAATGGGCAGCGCTTGGTAAAGGGAAGCGCTGCCCATTGCTAAACGTGCTAGGTGAATGAGCAGCGCTTGGTGGGAGAAGCGCTGCTCATTTACCTAGCGCGTTTACCAATGGGCAGCGCTTGGTAAAGGGAAGCGCTGCCCATTGCTAAACGTGCTAGGTGAATGGGCAGCGCTTCCCTTTACCAAGCGCTGCCCATTGCTATACGCGCTAGGTGAATGAGCAGCGCTTCTCCCACCAAGCGCTGCTCATTCACCTAGCGCGTTTAGCAATGGGCAGCGCTTCCCCTTACCAAACGCTGCCCATTGCTAAACGCTCTAGGTGAATGAGCAGCGCTTCTCCCTTCAAACGCTGCCTATGGCTATTAATGAGTAGCGCTTCTCAAACGCTGCCCATTTTTGGGGAGGAATCACCAGCGCCAAATTTAGCAGCGCTCAGAAACGCTGCCCATGGCTAAAAAAAAACCTGCCCATCCCCAAATTTGTTGTAGTGCTAGAAAAATCACTTTGGGGAATGTTACAAACTCGATGCTTGGTAATAATTTCTCTTTATTTAAAATTATGTCGATCTAACATTGAAGAAGAAATTTATAACTTTCGAGGAAATAAGTATTTATTACATAGACAAATGGAAATAATTAATTACTTATTATATGTTATTAATAAAACATAAGCAATGCAGATTTCTAAATTACAAAATTTTTATGTAAAAATAAAAAATGAAGCAAAATTGTCCTGGATTGGGCCGAGGGCCCAATCCTAGTAGAAACTGGTTGAGACTGGCCCATAAGAGGAAACAGGAAAGAATGACCAAGATTCATTAAATCAAGAGCTCAGATCAAATCGTACGAGATCCGATAGTCACCCGCAAATTCCTGACACTATAAATAAAGATCTTACCTCAGCTGACAGGTACACCTTTTACCCAAACCGTTACTCTGCTCACATTCTTACCCCACTGACTTAGGCGTCGGAGTGTCATTGCAAGTACAACCCGAGTTGAGCTCTACACACGACCAACAACTCAACGGAACGACTTGACACCTCAACAGGCTACCCTGCCCGACCTTGAGGTACTGTTAAAAAATGAGTTAAAAATATAACTTAAAATATTATGCATAAAAGAAAATGTTTTAATGAAAAAATGAAAATAAGTTATAACTTTCATTAAAACCCAAATTTCTCGACAGAACCCCTCAATTCTTTCTTTATCCTCTTCTTCGTTCTATTATTGTGGATGTTGTTGTTAGGAACTGAAATATCAATTTGAAATTGTGTAAGATTGATTGTTCTTGTTATTATATTGTTAATTTTGTGATGTTCATGAAAAAGGGTGAGGTGTTGTCTACCACCCTCATATTTTGCTCGAAATCATCCCGATTGAGATAATTACAAGATGATACTAACATCGGTTCATTGGAAATTATAAATAATTTACTTCATTACTTGGATACAAAGGTTTTTGTGTTGTCCTTGACCACCATATTTAGCTAGAAATCGTCTCCATTGAGATCATATCGATGCCACGAATTTGATAGGTCATTAGGAATGTTATGGAAAGCTAACACGTTGTTTTCAATGTGTGTAGATGAGTCTGAATCAATTGAATCGTAGTTGAGTGTACAATAGGTTATATCCCGAAAAAGAAGGTTTGAAGCAATCTTTTGTAATTGGGGATGAAAGGTTTATTATGGTAGCGAGCCGACATGATTTGAATAAACATGAAGCGGAAAATTAGATGTGCATGCATTGTTTGCAACGATATACCTATGAGGACCGAAAATGAAGTTATGTGTCACTTGTATAATTTGGGGTTTAGGCCTAATTACTAGATATTGGTTGATCATAGAGAGCAACTTCTAATTTTTGACGTATGGGATTCAAGCAGTTTGGGTGTTGGTGTTGTGTCTAATGAAGAATTTGAGTTGATGAAAATCATGATCTGTCATGCTCTCGGGGTGAATATGCCATTTGATGAGCCTGGGTATGACAATACTGATGAACTTCTGAATGAAGAAACACAAAGATTTTACAATTTGTTAAAAGAGACAAACAAACCATTGTTGAAGGTTCTCCACAGTCAAAATTATCGATGTGTATGAAGCTCTTAGCTCTCATGTCCATGAGTAATATTTTTGAGGTGGGTTGAAATTATGTGACTGAGATGATGTTGGAAACGACAGCTATAAACGATAATTTGCCAAAAAGTTATTATGAGGCTAAGATTTTAGAGTGGAAACTGGGATCAGAAGTAAAGAAGATTGGTTGTTGTGTGGATGGGCACATGTTGAATTACAACAACAAAATTGATAAAAACGATGATGCCCTACTCGAATGCAAATTCTGTGGAAAGCCAAAGTATCATATTTGTAAAGTCGGAAAACGTAATTATAAACCTATCCCTATAAAGTCAATGTTATATTTGCCAATTGTTACCAGGTTGAAGAGAATGTTTACTTCGACTGAAATTGTAGGGAAAATGACGCGGCATTATGATAGTGAAGCATGGAAACACTTTGCTCAGGTGCATTCTAATTTTTCCTTAAACCAACAAAATGCTCCACTTGGGTTATGCTTTGATGGATTACTTTGAATATATGCCTTGACAAGAATAATTTTATCTTAATGATTGCCAAAAGAAGTTCAAAAAGATCAATATTGCAAAAAGCGGATTTCAGAATATTTGTGTAAGCACACTTGGGGTTTTAACTTAGTGGTAAGAGCTTAGCCTTGTATCCTCAAGGTGCTGAGTTCAAATACCCTCAAGAACAGTACAAAATGGCCATTAGTGGCACTTTGATTAATAAAAAAAATAATATTTGTATAAGTGGAAATAAAGCTCTCTAAAATTAAATAAATCACCACTCACATTGTTTTTCATAAAAATATGTTTTGCATGGAAATTTTTTTAACACTTAATAATTGATTAGAATAACAATTATGAGGAAAAGGATTATTTCTTCCATATTTTCATAATCAATTGGCCATTTTCAATGTGTCTTACGTAATCCATTTTAGCCATACTAGCAGTATACCCATGCGTAACATCCCCAAAGTAGCTAATCCTAGTTCTAGAGATTAGTAGATGATTTTATTTAATTGATTTCTAATTGAGTTGATTGATTATGCTTAAGTAGGTGATTAATAATTATAATTGCCTAATTGTGTTGATTGTATGCATTGTTGGGTGATTAAATGATAAAAGATGGTTTTAAGTGGGAAATTGTGAGTAACGGAAAAACAGTCATTCACCACCCTTTCTACCTTCAGCTCATTAAGACATACACTCACATCTACACAACACAACACACACACACACACACACACACACTTGTTCTGTTTTTAAAATTTAGAGATAAGAGTTGGGAGAGAGAGAGAGAGACCACAGAGAGACGGAGAAAAAGAAGAGGGAGAATGAAACTTTCCATGTCCATTTCTTCAATACCCTAGCTCACCACTCTCTCATCACTTCATCCTTAGTTCACATTGTACATTTCCTAGCCCTCAGTACTCCCTAAAGACCAGAACTCAAGTCTTCTACTTCTACATTTCGTTTCTACCATTTTTGGAATTTGGAGAGCAAGTGAGCTAAAATCACTACAACAGATTTGGGGATGGGCAGCGTTTTTTTTTTAGCCATGGGCAGCGTTTCTGGGCGCTGCTAAATTTGGCGCTGGTGATTCCTCCCCAAAAATGGGCAGCGTTTGAGAAGCGCTGCTCATTAATAGCCATAGGCAGCGTTTGAAGGGAGAAGCGCTGCTCATTCACCTAGCGCGTTTAGAAATGGGCAGCGTTTGGTAAGGGGAAGCGCTGCCCATTTCTAAACGCGCAAGGTGAATGAGCAGCGCTTGGTGGGAGAAGCGCTGCCCATTCACCTAGCGCGTATAGCAATGGGCAGCGCTTGGTAAAGGAAAGCGCTGCCCATTGCTGGTGAATGAGCAGCGCTTCCCCCACCAAGCGCTGCTCATTCACCTAGCACATTTAGCAATGGGCAGCGCTTCCCTTTACCAAGCGCTGCCCATTGCTATACGCGCTAGGTGAATGGGCAGCGCTTCTCCCACCAAACGCTGCCCATTGTTTAATTTTTTTTTTCCTTTTTTTCTTGTTTTTTTGTACTTTCCTTTTTATATTTGATAATTTCCTGGTCTTATACAGCCAATTAATACCAATCCAATCCATTATATACTAACAACATATATATATATATATATATATATATATATATATATATATAAACTAGCTATATATCCCAATGCACCAATATGATCACAAACCAAAACAAACTAGCTAACAAGTTATTATATGTATCCAAAACTTAGCAACTTACAATATTAACAAATTAATATGTATCCAAATCAAACTCTCTACCAATATGTAGACAAAACTAGCCAGATACTTACAATATGTATCTAAATTAAAACAAGTTAGCAGCTAACATATGCATGAACTAATTCATATGCATGTATCCAAAACTAGCAAGCTACTTACAATATGTATCTAAATTAAAACAAGTTAGCAACTTACATATGCATGAACCAATTCATATGCATGTATCCAAATAAAACTCTAACAATTTACAAGATTACAATCTATCTAAAATCAAAAGAATTGCGAGACATAACGGCACCACTCTCCTCTAAGCTCATCAATCTGTGCAGTAGAGTATGTCTTCCACCGACAATCGGGAAAATACTGAAATTATATAATTAAATAAAATTAGAATTGAAATATATGGTTAAACCAAAATAAAAAAGAGTTCTGTAAAGATACCTGTCTGGGGATAACCATTTGATTGTGGGTAATAATTTCCTTCATAAATCTCATTACGTAATACCCACAATCATTGTTATTTGGTTGTTTCGGACACTACAAAACAAAAGATTAGTTAATTGTTAAATTTAATTTCATACATTTTTTTGACAACAATAATGTAAATAAATATATGAGAAGATTGATTACAAACTTACCACTATTGGCACCCATTTTGTCTGTGATTGTTCCAATCCCCAATATTCCTTCAAACAACTGAACACAATTGGATATAACTATATTATTAAAAATACATATAGTTAACAACTAAAACAAATAAATATGCAGAGTGATCGAAATACACACACCTATTAAATATGTCAACCAAGTCTGGGTGGGTGTTGAAATGACCATGCACAGAATCAATGTAGTACACCGTATCTGTCTTAGGATTTATTGCAAGCAAAATCCAATGATCCCTACAAAATAAAACTTTGAATAAGTAATTGACTAGTATTTAAAAAATGCATGTTATATAAGAATTAATAAATTAAATCTCTCACCCTACGAGACACGGTGCCAAAAACATGGTATCGACGCCTCTATGTTGAGCATCCGATAAGCGTCGAGTGATATAATTTGTAACATCTGTCTTGTTTTGTTCCACAAGGACGTTATAATTAGACAGATCCTCCCTGACATTACGGAGGTGTGTACTATCCGGACACAAGAACACATATCTCTGTGTCCGCTCCGAAGGGACCAAAATGTTATGATACAAGCACCTACAATTAGAGGTATATGTATATATAAATTAAATTAACAATATAATAAAATAAACTCAATGATGTTAAATAATAAATTACATACGTACCTGATATATGCTCTAATACAAACACTGGTTGCCCAATTCATCTGACATAAATCATTAATATCCTGTTTTGGGATTATCAATAGTTGATCGGGATTTCCAAAAATGTTGTCATCCATCTCCAATACAAGCGGGGTTTCATCATCCATCTTGAATTGTGCATGCATTTCGGTATACAAAATAATCCTAGAATCATCAATGGAAGAGGCGGAGGGCTGACACACTTTTGGAGGGGCGGGCTGAGTCACTTTTGGACCAAGGGTGGACCGAGTCACTTTTCGAGGAGGGGCGGGCTGAGTCACTGTTGGAGGAGGAGAGGGCTGAGTCACTATTGGAGGAGGAGAGTGCCGAGTCACTTTTTGAGGGGCAGGCTGAGAAACTTGTGTTGAACGGCCGGACCGAGACACTTTCTTGCTAGTAGATATTGCCTTGCTAACACTTTTGCCCCTAGATTTTGCATTTTGGCGTACCTATATATAAATCAAATAATTTGTTAGCTAGCACACAATAAATGACAAAATAAAATAATTAGTTAGTTACAAATATATTGTCACTTACAACAATAAGGTGTGCTGGCCATGCCACAAATGTACCAACTGCATCTTGCACAGTTAGTAAATCTATACTGGGTATTGGAGCAGGCAAAATGCAGTCCCCCACAATTGCACAATCAACTCTGACTCTAACATGATTTGGAGGTATGGGTAAATTGTGCATCAAACTTCCCAATTGGTCACATGTGAAGCCTATTGCAACCATTTGGTGTGAGTTTGAGATATACAATTCACACTCACACTCATTGTTGTCCTAAATCAATTATAAACAAAAATTAATAAATACATTGCGTAGAAGAAAGAGAGTTTAATAATCAATTTCTTATTTATCCTCAAAAAAAAAATTAATACCTTAGTTGACGCCATGGTGCAGCTATCTCGTGCGCTATCTGTGGCAGGGGATGGTACTGCAGGCGAAACCAACCCATAGTGCAATTTGATTTGACTAAGTTCAGACCTTAGACCTTCATACAATACCCGCAACTCTCTACTTTGTTTACAATCATGATGCTCCTCATAAGTTCTCTTCTTTGACCCAAGGTAGTTGGATGGATTAACGCCAAATCCACAACCCCTTGTACGACCTGGGTATTCTTCCTTTTCCAAGGCACGAGTCAGGATTTCCTTTTCAGAGCAATCAGTGATCTCCCCCTGTGACACAGACTCTGATATGGTTTCCTGATTCACAAACAAAAGTATAATAAATAAAATTATTATACATTTTAAATATCATAAAAGTTTCAAAACAATATTCGAATTTTGGAAATACTTACAATTCTGTCGGTCACCTCCTTAGTTTTGGGATCCACAACCTCTCCATCCTTTTGTCTGGCTGCTACCCACAAAAAATGTCGCTCAATGCTTTCTTTAGTAGGATCTTTCCCACTCTCCTCCAACTATATTTAAATTTACCAAATGTTAAGAAATTATAAATCAAAAGATTTATTAAACAAAGAGAAATCAAGCTTATTGTGTCTTACCAATCTCTCTTCAAAAACTTGATATCCACTAGCACCGCCTCTATAAGGGTACTCACAACCAGAAGCTCTCTCTCGATTCGCTTGGCATAGTTCCTATTTAGAGACATAAGTATACATTAATGTATAATATATAATTGTCAACTATATTTTAAGTTATAACTTAATAGATTATAGTACTAACCATGAAATCTTTATCTTCGGTGCGTCTCCTAACAAATGTAACCCAATCCTCCTCCGTAATAAATCCACTATATGGCGCTGGAGGCTTCCATCTGAGGTTTCCACTATTATCAAACAACCATTTTTTTTTTAAACTACCCCTGAAATTCCGATGTAGCTTTCCAGCTTCCTTCATACACCAGTCTTTTCGAGACTCATCCACATCAAAATATTTCTGCATACACATATTCAATAAAAATGATATAAATATATATAGTTACAAATTTATTAAATAAGATTACTAAAGAGATGTAAAATTATATACCTGTATTGTTAACCAAAACTCCTCTTTGTGTTTCCCCAAAACAGCACTTTTCTCACTCCAAGTACTGATTGTAATTGGTATCATTTGTTTTACCTTACTACCGAGGAAGGTAACCAAATCTGCGCGATTATCCCCAATTGGCTGGCCCTTAATATTCCACAACACCTACATTATGTCATTAGTAAATTAGTTAACAAACAATTAAAACTAAGTGTTGAATTAATAAATTAATTAGTAATTAGTAATTAGTAACTTACTGGTACTTTTCCTTTTCCTTTATTTACTCGATTGATGATATCTTTTTTGACCGTCATTCCACGAGGAGCCTGCCTTCTGATATACTTTTCAACCTCACACTGATGATCGCTGTCATGATCACTGTGATGATCACTATGATCCGCCATCTAACCTGCAATAAAACATAATCATTGTTATTGTTATATTTATCTATCCAAAATAAATAAATAGACAAGAAGATGAAAACTATGTAAAATAACTACTTGGAAATAGATAAAAAGCATATGATGTAAGTCTAAATTACCTTTTCCTTTTCTTGGATATAATTGTATTTGCAATTCGCGTCTTAGTATTTTTTTTTTGACGAATCGTAATCCCATCACTATGATCGTTTCTAACATACACAAAATCCTCTATAGGAGTACTTTCCCCTACAATTGGTAGTGACGTCCCAAAGAAAGGGTCGTCCTCAATACCATCATCATCGGTTGCTTGATCCTCAATGTCATTCACCAATTTTTTATTTGTCAATAAAACAATGGACCAATTTGTATCAACTGGATCAGTGACATAAAACACTTGTTGAGCTTGGGATGCCAAAATAAAAGGCTCATCTTTATATCCTAACTTATTGAAATTCACCCGCATGAACCCCGACTCATCAATCTGTAAACCACTATTATTGTCAACCCACTTACATTGGAACACAGGCTCCCGAAACATGTTGTAATCCAATTCCCATATGTGTTCAATGACCCCGAAGTATGACATATTCGCATATATGGGATTTCTGTCTTTGGCACTTGATGTATGCAAAGCTTGAGCTACAAGAGTCACCCCACTATTTTGCATTTTACTTTGATCATCATGGTTTTTTGTATAGAACGTGTACCCGTTCATTAGATAGCTGGTGTAAGAGAAAATTTGCATATTTGGGCCTTTTGCTAACCATCTCAATCTTTCTGAAATCGAGGAAGGATTCATAGCAAATTCGAAATCAATGTGCGCTTTTAGCCACACTATGAAACTCCGATTATGTTCTTTTGTTAACCAAACTTGAGTCTTATATGGGTGATCACTCTTAAGTATGTCCATGTGCTTGGAAACATATGAATCAACCTCAGTATCATTGTGCAAAACATATAAGTGTGCTTCATCTAGTTCTTTCCTTGATACCATCACTATTTTTGTTCCTGACATCCCTTTACTAATGCTTCCTAAGTGACGAGACCTTGGCAGTCCCACAGAATATTCAAGACTAGATAGATAGCCGGTACAGAACTCAATAGCTTCTTCTACTATGTAGCGCTCAACAATACAACCCTCGGGTCGTGATCGGTTTTTCACATAACCTTTTAATATCTTCATGTAACGCTCAAACGGATACATCCATCTCATGTAACATGGGCCACACAATTGTGTCTCCCTAATCAGATGAACTATTAGATGAATCATTATGTCAAAAAACGAAGGTGGGAAATACATCTCAAGCTCACACAAAGTGACAGTAATTTCTCTTTGCAATGATGGCAACTTTCCAGGGTCAATCACTCTACTACAAATCGCCTTAAAGAAGAAACTAAGTTTGGTTAGGGTCTTGCGTACTTTCTTAGGCAAAATGGAACGTATACCAATGGGTAGCAAATTTTCCATTAGTACATGGCAATCATGAGACTTTAAAGACTTTAACTTGAGGTCTTTCATCGATACAAGGTTCATAACATTTGAAGAGTAACCCTCTGGAACTTTAACTCCATGAAGAAACTTACAAAACACGGTCTTCTCCTTTTTAGATAAAGTATGAGCTGCCGGAGGTAGATATGTACGTGTACCCTTCTTTAACGGACCCAATTCTGGTCTCAACCCCATACTAAGCAAGTCCAACCTCGAGTTGATGGTATCTTTAGTCTTTCCTGGCATATTGAGCAAGGTACCGATGACACTTTCAAAGACATTTTTTTCAACATGCATCACATCAATGAAGTGCCTTACATATAATGACTTCCAGTATGGCAACTCAAAGAAAATAGACTTTTTCTTCCACCCCCGTTTGGCAAGCTCTCCTGCAAAAGGCTTCCCAAATTTAATGTTCAAACCTCTCACCTTTTCAAATAGTTGTTCACCCGTCAAAGCCATGGGAGCTTTACGGGTTTCGATATTCCCATTGAATGCCTTTTTCAACAATCGATACGAATGAGTAGATGGCAAAAACCTACGATGACCACAGTAGATATTCTTCCTACCATGTTCCAACCACATCCAATCAGTGTTATCTTCACATATAGGGCACGCACACTGACCTTTGTTACTGTACCCAGATAGATTGCCGTATGCTGGAAAGTCATTAATTGTGCCAAAAATCATAGCCCTCAGGGTGAAAGTTTCTTCTCTGAACCCATCATACACCTCTACTCCAGTCTCCCACATTAGCTTCAAGTCTTCAATTAACGGAGCCAAGTATACATCAATATCATTTCCCGGTTGCTTGGGCCCAGAAATTAACAAAGACAACATCATATATTTGCGTTTCATGCAAAGCCATGGAGGTAAGTTATAGATCGCCAAAATCACGGGCCATGTACTGTGGGAGCTACTCTGAATGCCGTGCGGATTAAATCCATCAGCAGACAATGCAAGTCGTAGGTTTCTTGGATCAAACCCGAAATCAGGATAATCAATATCAATTTTCTTCCATTGCGGAGAATCTGCCGGGTGTCGTAGCATGCCATCTTTAATCCTTTCATCATCATGCCATGTCAAGTGTTTTGCATCTTCTGAACTATGGTACATGCGCCTAAATCGAGGAATTATGGGAAAATACCACAACACCTTTTCTGGAGCAGATTCTTTCTTTTTATATCGCGATGCATTACATTTAGGACACGACTTTAACGAGGCATGTTCATTCCGAAATAAAATGCAATCATTGGGACAAGCATGTATCTTCTCATAGTTCAACCCAATGGACCCTAACATTCGTTTTGCATCATAGGTCCGAGAAGGGAGCACATTATCCTTCGGCAACATTTCTTTCAACAGTGCGAGTAATTCCGTAAAGCTCTTATCCGTCCATCCGTGGCAAGTTTTCAAGTTATACAACTTTATCACAGCCAATAGTTTTGTGAATTCAGTACAACCTGAATACAACGGTGTCTCCGCATCCGTTATCAATTTCTCAAACATTTGAGGACAATCATTAAGATCGTCTTCAACAGCCTTTGCCATCTCTTCAAATTCGCCCCCTTCAAATGTAGGTCTTTCTGTGTCAACCGGTGCACATCTCTCAGTACTATTACCCATATTTGAAGATTCACTTCTTTCCTCACCATGCATTGTCCAACAAGTGTAACTTTGATCTATTCCGTAACCCTTTAAATGTCCTGCCAACTCCTCTGCATTAACTGATTTTACATAACAACAACTCAAACAAGGACACTTCATGTTACTAGAAGTCCCTAAACGTTCAACAGCACACTTCACAAAATAATCCACTCCAGCAGCATATTCCTTGGACAGACGATTGGCAGACATCCACTCTCTATCCATAATTTCTCAGTATTTATTTATAATAAAATCCTGATAAGAGAACTTAAAAACCTATTATAGGTGACAAACAACAAACAATTCGCATATTTAGGCATATTTGATTTTACTTTGCTAGTTTCATTCACCACACATATACAAGTCCACATAACTTATATTCTTGTTCAAGTATAAATCATCATGGTTCAATCAAAACAGTTATTAGCAATTGATTTTTAGAATCATTGTTGTTGCCAAGACTAAGTTAGGTATCAATCTTTCATTTCAAGCACAACTAAAAGAAAAGGAACACATAAAATAAATAAGAGAGGCAATTTCAGTTTTAAATAAATAAATAGTCACTCTAGTTTTAAACAACAAAAGTACCTGAACAAGTGGAAGCAACAATGAACTCCAACCTAGGCGAACCACGCACCAGCAAATGAACCGAACTCTCGAACAGCGAATGCAAAGCTCCAACAAAACGAACTCGCAAAACCTAACAACAATTCACATATTCAGCAACAATCCTCAATTTCTCATGTTTAGAAATACATCACAAGTATCCCTTAACCTAGAACAACATTCAATTAACATGCATTTCACTAAATATCTCAAATTTATAAATACAACACAAGAATACCTTAACCTAGAGCAACATTAAATTAACAAGCATTTCATTTGGACATTTCAACAAACACTACACCTACATTTCCCCTCAAGTTTAGAAACACTTCACCCTTTCAAAGAACCAATCAACAAGCATCAAGTTTGAATCATCTAACTTAAGGTTTCAATGCCATTAAAATAACTAGAACAACAAGCAATCCTAAATATCTCAAATTTATAAAATCCCTTAACCTAGAGCAACATTAAACTAAAAAGCATTTCATTTGGACATTTCAACAAACACTACACCTACATTTTCCCTCATATTTAGAAACACCATTTCAAAGAACCAATTATCAAGCATTAAATTTCAATCATCTAACCTAAGTTACCAATGCCATTAAAATAATTAGAACAACATGTAATAATACTAACCTTAGTGAAAGAGAAACGAAAATGGGGAAGAAATGAGCTTCCAAGTACGAACCGAAATCCTTTGCAAAAATGGAGAAGTATGGAAGAGAAACGAAAATGGGAAGAAATGAGCTTTGGAGAAACGAAAATGAGAGCAGCCACGAGGGAGGGTGAGAACGAAAATGAGTGTGAGAACGAAAATGAGAGTGAGCACGAAAATGAGGGTGAGAACAAAAATGGTGAGCTAGAGTGTGAGAGTGAGCGCGAGAGAGAAGAGAGCAAGAGACTGTGCGTGATACCCGTTGAGAAGAGAGGAAAATAACGAAATAAAAAAAAGAGCAATGGGCAGCGTTTTAGCAAGAAGCGCTACCCATTGCCTAGCGCTTTTTAACAATAGCCAGCGCTTCCAATACAGGCGCTGCCTATTGGCCTTGCGCGTTTAAGCAATAGCCAGCGCTTCATATAAGCGCTACCTTTGGCCTTGCGCTTTTTTGCAATAGCCAGCGCTTCCAATACAGGCGCTACCTATTGGCCTTGCGCGTTTAAGCAATAGCCAGCGCTTCAGTATAAGCGCTACCTTTGGCCTTGCGCTTTTTTGCAATAGCCAGCGCTTCCAAATATAGGCGCTACCTATTGGCTTGCGCTTTTAAGCAATACCCAGCGCTTTCAATATAAACGCTGCCTATCCCTTTGACCGTTTCCCCTTACCTAGCGCTTTTTAATAAACGCTGCTTAAGGTAGCGCCTATTTTTCCTAATTCTGGCGTAGTGAATGGATGATTGTCTAGTTGCATGTCAGTTTTGAGTGTTGCTTACAACAAATTGGGAGTCACATCACCTAGTTGGAAGCTGAAGTCAAGGGTTTGGAAGCTTGGGGTAGTGTTGGAGCACTTTGGAGCTGTTGTTGGTGCCTAGGATTCGATTTTGGGGGTGTTTAATTGGGAAGCTAGTTTGTGTTTGACACTTCCATTTCTTGTTTGATTGTTGTTACTCTGCTCATTCGAGGTGAGTTCTTAACCCGTTCAGGATTTTGTTTGATAAAATGATACAAGCATGTTGTCTAACTTAAGTATTCAGAAATGCATGTTTGTTTGGATTGCTAAAAATTGATCAAATTCTGAAATTGTGCTTTAAATGGAGTTGTGACATGAATGTGCATATTGTGACTCTAATTGAATGTTTGATGGCATGAAAAATGGTTGTTTGAGTACATTATAGTAGTATTAGGTACTGTTGTTAAGTGAGGATTAAAATGGGTAGGCATTGGAACCATTGAAATAGCAAAATGACACAAAACAAGGTTTCAAAAACTGAGAAATGGGAACCTGCTATCAGAACACGACCCGTGTCCAATTCTGCACTTTGCAAATTGTTTTAAAAAAACTTGTACACTACCCGTGTTCAATTAACACGGGTGCCTGTGTCCCAACATGTATTTTTATGTTAATTTTCTTCAATATAAATGGCCCAATCCTTCTCTAACACCCTCCTTAACCTTTCCTAATGATAATTAAACGTTAACACTATCATTTGACATACGTTTGAGATAAATTGTGATGACTCCAAGTGTATGGTTATTGTTTTAAAAATCGTATAGATTGTTATCGAGTGAGAATATGACCTATGTGTCGAGTAATGGATCTATGTATCCGAGTAAAGCATAAAATACCATGGGGATGACGATCCCGAGTTATAGCATACTAAGGGAGGGAAGTCATGAGTCCAAAACTTAGGCCTAACAAACAACTAATTAATCAGATATTAGCGGGTGGGTTCATCGGGGGAACCGTGTAGTGGTTGTCTGGTGTTATGCTAATACAAGATAAATGTGTAACTGCTAGACTGGGTTACAAGAGAACATCGTAGCTGCTAGACTGGGCTACAAGTAAATGATGAATAAAACACCGAGAATTGAGTTGTGAGGGATCACGAAAGAGCTCACTGACATTATTATCTCAATGTTTGTGTTTGTGGTGTTTTTCAGATAAACCGGGAAAGACAAAGCAAAAGGAGAAGGAGTAGCTCCTGTTCTGAGATACTTAGACTTGAGGTTCCTTGAGATCCAATGTTTATTTTGCTTAGTTTCCCTAGGGTTATTTGACATAACCAAGTTGTACTTTCAATATTGTGACTTAGTACTTTCGAACCATTTTATTAGATTCTATTTTGAGATGTTGAACAATAGGTCTGTTAATTACTTTGGACCTATTGTTTGTAGTCATTGTGAAATCCTTTTTAGAACTTATGATAGTTGGAAACATATTTGGATGATTATGTCAACGAGTTTAGTTATGTTCAATGTCTTAAAAAAGAATTAGTACTTTGATGTATGCTAATTATGAAAGTCTAGGTATTTCTTTCACGGTTGAAATACTAGAACGTTACACTGTGCATACACACAGGTGTTGTCGTGGTATTTTTATTAGTTCGAACATTACCCCGTGAAAATCAAGAATAATTTAAAGTAGTTCAACAAAAATTTTCAAATTGTAATTGAGTTAGTCCGAACATTACCCCGTGAACATTTACCAGCAATATGTAATGTTTCTCGTAGAGATTAGAAAACTAAATGGTATTAAAGTTTCAAATTTTCCAAATTGTAATATTTCCCGTAGAGACTAAATAAAACTTATTGATAGAAAAAATAGAATATTAAAAATGAAGGAGACATGCAGATGAATTTAAAATAGATAGATTGTGAAAAATAGACAAATGAGATAGATTAGAGGAAGACACGTGGATGAAATTAAAGTAGATATATTGTTACAATTAGGAAAATTAGATAGAGTTAGAGGAAGAAAGAGGAGGAGAGAGTGAAAAAATGTGTGAGAAAGATTCAAAAAGTTTTAAAAAAATATATGAGAGAGAGTGATAAGAAATATTTCCTGAGGGCGTTAGAAAACAAAATTGTAGTAAAGTTTCAAATTTTATAAATTGTAATATTTTCTATAGAGACTGAATAAAACTTATTGACTAGAGAAAAATAGAATATTAAAAAAATGAAGGAGACATGTAGATGAAATTAAAGTAGATATATTGTGAAAAATAGAAAAATGAGATAGAGTTAGAGGAAGAAAGAGGAGGAGAGAGTAAAAAAATGTGTGGAAAGAGTGGAAAGGTTAGAAAAATTATATGAGAGAGAGTGAAAAAAGGAAAAAGTTTGAAAAAGTGTGACAGAGAGTAAAAAAGTATGTGAGAGAGTGTGAAAAAGTTTGAAAAAGTGAAAAAGAGAAATTAAATAAATATCCTAAAATTGTTTAGTTAGGAAAATGGTAAGATTGATATTTTGGTAGCAGGTTAATGGTTAGTTAGATAGTAGACCAGCAATATGTAATATTTTCCGTAGATATTAGAAAACAAAATTGTACTAAAGTTTCAAATTTTCTAAATTGTAATATTTCCTGTAGAGACTAAATAAAACTTATTGATAGAGAAAAATAGAATATTAAAAATGAAGGAGACATGCATAGGAAATTAAAATAGATATATTGTGAAAAATAGAAAAATGAGATAGAGTTAGAGGAAGACATGTGGATGAAATTAAAGTAGATATATTGTGAAAATTAGAAATATGAGATAGAGTTAGAGGAAGACAGAGGAGGAGAGAGTTAAAAATGTGGGAGAAAGATTGAAAAAGTTTGAAAAAAATATATGAGAGAGAGTAATAAGAAATATTTCCTGTAGGGGTTAGAAAACAAAATTGTAGTAAAGTTTTAAATTTTACAAATTGTAATATTTCCCATAGAGACTAAATAAATCTTATTGACAAGAGAAAAATAGAATATTAAAAAAAATGAAGAAGACATGTAGATGAAATTAAAGTAGATATATTGTGAAAAGAAAGAGATAGAGTTAGAGGAAGAAAGAGGAGGAGAGAGTGAAAAAATGTATTGAAACCGGAAAGAGTGGAAAGGTTTGAAAAATTATATGAGGGAGAGTGAAAAAAGGAAAAAGTTTGAAAAAGTGTGAGATAGAATTAAAAAGTACGTGAGAGAGTGAAAAAGTTTGAAAAAGTGAAAAAATGAAATTAAATAAATACGCTAAAATTGTTCAATTAGGAAAAGGATAAGATTGATATTTTGGTAGTAGGTTAATTGTATAGATAGATAGTAGATATCCCATATTATCATGTTTTGTATAATGTGAATTAGTATCCATGTTTTTTTTTAAACAAATGTCTATGCAAGGGCATTTTCCAATGGACTGTTACAGATAAATTTCGAATTCGAAATTCGCAACAAGGACAAGTGTGAAGCATCCAGACGCCAGAAGACATGTGGCATCGATCACTATCAATCATTAGTTAGTTCATCTCTTTAATTGCTTTCAACAAGGACATGTGCCCACCATGCATCGCATCAGTTTCTATTTGTAGTTTCATAAATAGTAGTTTCGCAAATAACTAGGGGCGATTTCATAACATTCAGTAGCCCAACACGCCTAACACATCTGATTACATAGGATCTTTGACTATAGCGGTGAATAATGTATGTCTGAGCCAATACTCTTGTATTTTCAAAACCTTTTAGATATCAATGAAATTTCCTCTTGACAATCGAGTGTCTCACGCTTGTCCCTTTTTTATCTCTTTTTCGCACTTTGTTTTACTTCTCTAATCGCTGCACTTAAGGAGTTTGTGACGTTGTTTCCTTCTTAGAATCGATTTACGCGAATTGCTAAAGTTTGTTTTTATTTTATTTACTCTTCGACAACAGCTGGTGCTAAGTGATCGAAGGATTCATGATGTTTCTAACCTCTCTGGGTGTGATTCCCGTGTTTAAGTGCTCAGTGCTTTGAATCCAATTAAGTGATGGATCTAGAATCCCGAATTCTGTTTTAAACTGTACTTACCCCTTCGAGAGAGCGCAAATTGGGGCTGGGAGTATAAATCTTTCAACTGGAGAACTCGGGATTTGATTTGAGTCCTCTTATCTTATCTCTTTCGAATGCATTTGTTTGACAGAAAATCTTAACGAAAAATACTGGAAAACACAGACATATTCAAGTGCATGGATATTGCACAAATCATTTCTCCAACGGACATATTCAAATGCCTTTTGAATCAACACATAATTATGGTATCTAAATAATTTTTTTGATCACTGTTACCGTACGTTGGAATTCATTTTGTTTGTATTATTCCTTTTTAGTTTATTTCATTCCATCTTCTCTATAAATAGGAGATCTGTTGTAGCTGTTTTGTAACAACTCAATTTTTCATTGAAACTATATCAAAATTATCTTCTCATTACTCTCGTTCATTTCCAACCTGCTAATATTTTATTTAAAAGATTTATACTCCACATAGTTTGAGTTGTACAACTTGTGCTTCAATTTATTTGTTATCTAACTTTTTGAGTGCATTATCTTAATCCCTTTTAATTCTTATTTTTGGGTGTGATCCTAAGTTATTCAAGAGAGGTGATATCTCTATGTTTTAAGGCTCTTCTACATAGGGAGGTGATATCCCATTTTTGTTTGAAAGGGGTTCTTTCGGTAAAGGTTTCTAGATGAACTTGTTTTAAAAGCTAGTATTTATCAAAATACCTTGGTGTTTTTCTTTGGGGACTAGACGTCAGCCTCAAGAGTGACCGAACTAGAATAAATTTCCACGTGTCTATTTCTTTTCCCATTATCTCTTTTAGTTTCCTTTGCAAGTTATTTTTATTTTAAGTATTATTAATATTATTATTTATTCAGCTTCTTTATTTATCGTCTCCTATATTAATTCAATCCTTTTCTTAAGCGATTCATTTTATTTAATTAATTTCTTTTAAGTGATTAAATTTCTAACTGATGTTTTTAAGTACACAATTAACCCCCTTCTTGTGTTTCGAGTCACTTGGTCAACATTTACTCCATATACCCAAGAATCAACGACACCCTATTCTTGTTGGCCAATTGTTGTTACCCCTCAAAGTCTTCCTCTTGAGATGTGCACCACTAAACCGTATATGTTTTAACCTGTCTGATACCTTGCTCATCCAATCCAAAAGCTAACATTGATGTCTATTTGGAATCTCGATCTGATGATCTCAAGAGATTGTGGGAAGGTGTTTTGTCATATGATACAGCACGAAAGCGGAATTTTATGATGAGATGACCATTGATGTGGACAACTAATAAATTCCCGGATTATGGTATGTTGTCTGGTTGGGGGGAAATTATGGAACACACAAAGGCGTGTAAGCAAATAAAATTAATGTTTTACCCTCAAATGTTTCAAGAAGAATTGGGACATGACTTAGTTTTTCCATATCAACTTACTTATGTGTATGAAGCCTAAGCCTACACTTGAGGAACTCAGCGAATGATCCTTATTCTTTTGTTAATGAATGGCACATGTACTTCGTTAACAGTTTCAAATTTGATACCCAATCATAGAGTGATTGAAAACAACAATTAACAGTGGGATATATGTAAAAAGCTCATAAAAGGAGGTGAAGATGACTTCTAAGGTGTGAACCAACACATATATGGATTTGAATACACTACTTTAGACTATAAAAAGAGAGTAGTTTTGTTTTATTGTAGATGGTTTGATCCATTGGTTAGAGCAACGAAATTGAATACACAATGCAATACCATGGACATTCAAATGGGTCAAAGTTGTCAAGCCTTTTTCCGTATATCATGCCGAAAAATGAGGGACAAGTGTATTATGTTCCATATCCATCCACTCAGGAAGACAAACAACGATGGTGTGTTGAAATTAAGACAAAACCACTAGGTCACATTGAAGACACTGATGCGGGTGTAGAGGTTTTGTATCAAGTGGATTAAATTTCGAGTGTAAATGAGGTAATTGAAGTTGAAACAACTAAAACTACGTTTTCATATTATTGTTTGTGTTGTCTATTAATTTAATTAATCTATATCACATTTCATTTTTCATAGATAAGGAGGATCATGGAGGTTCTGATGCACCACCCCCAATCCATTGAGAGGTGATAACGGGAAGACCATAACAGTTTACCCACCTCTCCAGAGGAGGCGTTGTCGTTCATTGACGGTTACTATGTCGGGTGGGTTTGTGGGGATGCTGGAGTCAACGACAACTTCTACTCTAACTAGGGAGACATCACGTTCTATTCCAGTTGGGATCCCACCATGCAGTATCCCGCTGATGCCCAATTTTATGTCTCCCACCCCCATACCTCAGTTCACTATGATGCCTACCCCCATCCTCCGCCGGTCCACGACGAACGAGTAGATCTGGAGGTGTTGATGGATGAGTATGATGGTGATGATAAGGTGGTTGTCGTGGAGAATGGTCACCCCGTCAGCTATCTGTGTAGTTCTACGTAAGTATTCATTGACTTTTTTTATTTAAAATTAATTATGATACAACTTATATATTTCTTTGATATATATTTCTTCGAAGACCTCTTTTCAGGTTGAATTCTGGCCAAATGGTCGGATGTGGATGACAATTTTCGGGATGAATTCTTTGATGTATTTAAGGTAATTATCAATAATGTCATTACATATATTGTTCCACACTCTCCTTTTCCAGCATTTTTTCTTCATCACTTCCATGATGGAGGCCTTAAGATTCATGTAACTCCCACGAGATGTTTTGCGAGACTAGATATTCTTCGATGCATTTTGCTTTACCTTTTGGGTTTTCACGGATTACAAATAACATGCTACAAATTAAAAGTCAACAAAAAAAAATTAAAATTAACTAGTTCAATCATAATCTATGATTTTGATTAACCTAAAAGTCTTCTTCATGTCGACTTTGGACTAATAACCGCCATGATTTTGTCTCTAAGGTTTTGTGCTATCTAAGTTTATTCTGAGTCCGAGTTAAAGTACTAAACAATAGTTAAGGCAAACATGTACTAACAAGTGTTATCATTAGCCCGCTCACTCACCACACAAAAACTAAATTGTGGCTAATATGTACTAATCATTGGATCGTTGTATAATGCATGGTTACTGAATATTTACTAATTATTACTAAGAAATTTCCTTAGTATATATATAAAGACTACATTGTTGTTTATAAAAAAAATATAATAATAAATATTTTCAACTGTTTTCATTATTAATATTTTTCCTATCATATCGATGGACACAACTTTACAGCCCACCACTCTTAGCAAACTGGGATGGGTCATCGCTGCCCACTTTGCCATCACTAACATAACGAAAAGCCATGGAGGCCTTTGACATGGAAATTGAGTATTTCTTCTGCAATCTTGAGTATAAATATCAGACTCCCCTCTTAGTTTTTTTTCTCTCTGCTTGCATGTGGAGTTGAATTGGTGGGATTGAATTTTTTTCTTTGCCATTGTTTTGTGACAGTTTTAATTTTAGTTGGAGTCTCTAATTCCTGATATTCAAGTTGAGATATTTCTTTGTTTTAGGGTCAAATTTGTTTTTTTTCCCTATAAAATTTAGGAATATTGTCTCTTTAGTGCGTATAAAAAATTCGGTCTGATTTTTATGCCAATAAAATTTTTTAGTTTTAAGTTCTGTCCATGCTACTACCATCTATTCTTACACAGGGTTAACAAAAGTTCAAATGTAAAGTGTCACATGACTTTTTTAGATGACTTGACGGTGTCAAGTTTAAAAAATTATATTAATTTAAGTTTTCGTTATAACTTTATAAGTCCATACAAATATTACACAGTTTGTGTGTATTTGTGTGTTTGTGTGTGTATATATATATATATATATATATATATATATATATATATATATATATATATTGAGTTTTTGTATATTTAAACCTTAGATTAATGTTTTTTATTGACTCTCGCAATCAGAAAAGTCATGTGGTGCTTGCCACATTGATTTCAGAAACTTGGAAAAAAATAATTTTATGGGAATGAAAAGGAGGTGAAGCTTTTCTTAAGGACTAAAAACAAAATTTGTGAATTTTCTAGGGATGCAAAATATTTAGTGCTTTGTTTTATGATCTTAGTTAGTGAATTTCTATAAGAACAAATTTAACAAAAACAAAACATGGAGGGACATTAATGTTTTAGAAATTGCCAAATGTATTGGATACCTAGCTACTCAATTACTTCAAATTTTGCTAGAGCAATTCTAGTATCTATAGTTGCATGTGAACTTCATCTCTTACGTTATTGTTGGTATTGCACAAAGCATAACAATACGCCCCAATAGTTATACTATAGTCTCTTATCTATCGAAGTTTAAATATGTTTTTTCATCCTTATAAATATAGAGATTTCTATTTTGCGTCCATACAAAATGAGTATAATTAAATATGGTAATTCAATAAACACATGTAAATACTAAAACAATAACATCATTCCTAAATTGTTGAACATATTCATAAATGAAAAATTCATGTTGTTGTTTTTCCAATTGTTTACTCGGTGGATAGACCCGATACCATGCAAATCAAAAGATTTAGTCTTGTAAGGACAATTCACTTGGTGATAGTCTCGCATATCCTTGTCATGAAACCCATTGTGGTCATAATAGTAAGGACATTGAGGGCTATCACACGTATAAATTTCAGTACCCATTTGCGTGGTTCTCTTCATAGCAATTGGCTTAATCACCCCACTATTTCTTTGAAAGTTTTCTTCAATTTGAACCAAATTAGCATTTTGGGGTTGGTTGTACCGTCCTTCAACATTCATTATACTAGCATATCCATCAACATCATAATCATTCGCCTCATCAATCATTGCTCACAAACTTTTTGGATCTTCATGTGCTCGGGCTAAAAATTCCTCTTGATTAAGACTTGCAGCTAGAGAAGCAATCTCCTTCGCAGACATTCTATCCTGCAGTCTCTTGGATTGGCGAACAATGTTTCTTACCTTTTGAAAATCAGGGGAAAAGTGTTTAATTACACTTGTAAGAACAACACTTTCCAAGCCTTCTTCAGATCATGAGGCTTCCTATAAGGAAGAGGCCTTGGATCCTTATGAAAACCCAATAGAGGCCACCATTCTTCATCTTCTTTAGGTCGCCATGGTAGAGAAATACAACTCTCCAAAGGGAACGTTCTCTGGGGTGGGTTTCAACTTTGCATGAGACGTGACAAAAGTGCCCCTAGGGTAGTGTCGGGAAGCTCAAGAAAGGTTTTAAGGGATGCATAATTATCTTTGTTTAAGTTTGTATCTTCTTTGTTTGCATCAAGCACAATTGCTTCTTTATACTTGGTTATTGCATAAGGACCATTACGATCAAACTTGACCTTTTCCTTCCACCAACGACGAAGATTCTCAGAAGCAGCACTAATTGGCTTCCCTTTCTCAGGAATAATGCCACAGACAAATCCTTCAACATTGCATTCATCCACTAACTTTAGCATATTTTTTAATATACTACCTACAACCCTATCCATCAGCTTTCTTTTTCCTCATTCATCTAATGGTTTCAATTGTGAGGGCTCATTTTCCCTTTTATTGATGTCTTCATTAAGCCGCTTCAATTGCATGATACCACTAGATATCTTCTTCTCAAGTTCCTCCATTTCTCTATCTTCAGTATTGCCTCTGTCCTCAACATTTGTTTCTGGTTCTGGTGACTTACGTTTTGCAGTGACACCCGTATCCATTGAACAACTGAGTTGACGAGAACAAATTGCTTCTGTAGTCTACCTGAAATTCTTAATTATAATGACTTGATCTTGGTGCCATTTCCTGAAAAATCTACAAAGCAAACAAAAACCTCAACACATGAACTTCATGATTTTGTTTTTGATGTATGTATGTGGCCTTAAAATGACCATTAGGCTGGTTAATGCATTACAATGGTTATATATATATATATATATATATATATATATATATATATATATATATAGAGAGAGAGAGAGAGAGAGAGAGAGAGAGGCTAGAGATTTCGTTACTTAGCTTTTGGCTTAGTAACCCTTACTAAATTTATTTGAGTCGTTGGATGCTCAATTTTTTAAATAAACTGCATCCAATAGTTATTGTTCAATAAGGGAATTATAGTACTCTCAAATATATCTTATATTAATTAAATTTAATTAGAAAATAAACTAATTCCTATTTTTAGGGGACAGTTTTAATTCACACTTAAATTGTTTTAATTGTTGTTCCTATTATTTCTCCCTTTTCCTTTTTTTCGCCAGCTCCTTCCTTCCTTCCTTCCTTCTTCTGCGTTCCTTTCCTCCTGCGTTCATATCCTTCACTCTTCATATTCCTACTCTTTCATCCCTCCTCTTTTAACCAATTAAATTTTTATTTCGTCAGTTCCTCTATATATATAAAGTAAGCATTTCATTAGTTTCTTTTTTTTAAAACGTTGAACCTGTTTCCATTAAATCAACGCACACGGTTGAAAGCCATTGAAGCACGCTATTCGGTTACGCCATTGATGGCTCACTACGGGGTTGATGAACATGGGACCAATATCAGTTTTACACGGTTATCGTAAGTCTTTTATTTCTCATTGGTAATATGTCCACACTCTTAATCACGGCTATGAACGCATGTTTATACTATCTATATAGACAACTAACCATTGTTGTTCACTTTTGTGGTTATTAAACTCTATAACGACCCGTTGCCCACTATTCATGAATAACCAAAGTTCTATAATTAGGTGGTTAGAGCTCAAGTAACCAACGTTATATAATTATGTGGTTAGTATAACGACCAATTTTCTATTTTATATGAATAACCGAAGCTCAATAATTAGGTGGCTAGAGACAACTAACCAGAATTCTTTGATTCCGTGGCTAGTAGTAAACTAGGCGAAGTTAAGTGACTTCGTGGTTAGACAATACTAACCCATGTCCGTACTTATATGATTTTTAGTAATTTAGTAACATGTATGACGGCTACATTATATTGTCACATTTTTTAGTTACAAGTATAATGAATAATTTCCTATTTTATATGAATAACCGATTCCCTATAATTTGGTGGCTAGAGTCATCCAACCAAAATTCTTCAATTCTATGGATAGTAGTAAACTAGCCGAAGTTATGAGACTTTGTGGCTAACTTGTGGCTAATGTCACTCTAACCACAGCCCTGCAAATCTGTGGTTAGAATCAACTTACCATAGTGTTTACCGTGGATTTTGGTAAACACCGCTGGTCTCCAATTTGGTTAACTTGCAGGATCAACCAGTGAATCCTAAGACCATTTGTGTTTAGAGTTTTTAGTTTGATGTGATGTTCTTCAGTGTTTTGCGTTTTAAACAGAAAAGAAGAAGAAATAATTGATTCCTTACGCGCGAAGCAATCAAGATATTTCAGGGAAGAAGGACTTGAATTGTAAAACACATAAAGGTAAAGAGAAAACAGAAGTAAATTGCATTAAAATGAAAGAGAATGGTACACAAGATCATACATTGTTCTCTGACTTGTTTTTCTCTTGAATGCGGAAGTTAGAGCGTGAGAATTGCAATATGAAATTTTGTGACCCTTGTTTCTTCTCAGAAACTACTATTTATACTAAGCAGAAACTGCCCTAAAACAGTCATAAAAATGATAGCAACCGCTCCTCTTTTCGACCAACTGCTAGTTCTTCAGCGCATAACTGCTCTGTTTTCTGTCTGTCGAAAGCTTGTGTCCATTTTCCTCTTTCTTGCTTTTGCTTTCCCGGAAGCTTGTCGAATTTACCCTGCACATGACCATTTTCTTTGTCGAAATACTTTGGTCTTTGTCGAAATATAAGTCAAGTCTTGTTGACCATTTTCAATGAAGCCTGTCGAAATTACAGGCTAACACATAGTCATGCACATCGTTGGTTAGTTCTATCTAAACAACCCACAGCATTGGTGTCTAGCCAATATATAGCCAAACGTTGGTTAGTGCTATCTAACCATCGTCCTCCACGTTTTTTGTTATTGGCATCTAACCATTCTCCACCACATTTATGGTAGTATGTATGTGTGTGTATATATATATACATACTACCATAAATAAGGCCTACAATTATGGAAGGAAAATAGGGGATTTACTGATCGGTTGAAAGTGGATTTTTATTAGATCTGCGTTTGATAGTGGATACTTTTCACCGTCCTATGCACATTTTTCTATGAAAGTTGAATTTCATTATCTAACAATTGTCGAATCCACTTTAAATGAGTATATAATTTCTGAAATCCACCGTTTCGGAACCCCAACCTAACTCATTAGTTTCCTATATTAATTGCAATTTTTATACAGGTTATTATATTTTTAATCCCGCCATTTAGATGATGATAAAAAACCCGCGCAACGCTTATAAAAAAAAAAAACCGCGCAACCAAATCCATTGATTGAAAAAGGATAAAATACACCCAACAAATAAAATGAGATGCTTGCAAGTAGTAAAGACCTAAAAAAAATGTATAAGCTAAAAAGATGTAATTGAATTTAACAGCATCAAGCAGGAAGTTAAAATTTAATAACAATATAAGCTAAAAAGAATGAAGTAAAGATCATACCGATCACTATTTCGCATCAACCACTAAAGGCTGTTGAGAAGACCTAATTAAGGTGAACCACTTGAGAAAGATTAGTCTCAGAGAAAGAATGATAGAAAAAGATATACGATCAATGTAAGCAAAGGAAGGGAAATGTGATCGAAAATATTGTCGGTGTAAAGTAAAAGAAGGTTTGGAATCATTATATAGTGGAGTAATGTATACAAATATGGTAATTTAATGAAAAAATTAGAACAGCATTAATAATAATATGGAGGGAATAGTAAGGAGAGTGAACTTACTGAATAATTTGAATTCTTTTTTACGCAAGATATTTGAGAGTTTTACGGCTAGTATAATTAGTTATTTTGAATAAGTATATATAACAATTTTTTACGGAGTGAGTATACAAACATAAGATTTACTGAGATATATGGTGGTGTATCTCCTAGATACTCCATAGACAACAAGAAGAGTTGTGAGTACCAATTAATCTCCGTTGTATGGTCATGCATGTTTAGGATTGGATTGAAAAATTTCGGGACAAATAGCATTGTCTTATTTTTAATGTGAACTTTCAAATTCCCAACATTTAAGTGATGTATTGTAGTTTATCTAAAACTATTCAATAAGAATTAGGTTGTTTTAGTCAAACTATTGGATAACGAAAAAACATATTCTGATTTTGAATACTCCCCTCTTGGATTCGGATTCGGTGCATTCGGTTGTGGTGCATTCAGGAAATATGTGTCTATCTCTCTCCTCACATTTAATGGTGCATTCAGGTATATATATAAAATATTTAATGCATTTAATGGTTCAAATGCACTCGAATGCACTTGAATGCACCACAACCGAATGCACCAAATCCGAATCCCCCTCCGTATCAAAATAATGGTCTCACTTACTAAAAATGTTGTTTCAAAATAATTGTAATTTTCTAATTTTAATGAAACTTTTACCAATATTACCCTCTAATTAATTCTATGAGCATCACTCCCAAAACATTATTATCTACTTTGCATTTATGATGGTGGTGAATACACCAATCACCAATAAGGTTAATTATGTAAAATCCTTATTCTCTTTCTTCCTTTTACACTTTTTTCTTAATATGTGTGAAATCTCTAAAGCGACATTTAAAAGGATACGGAAGGAGTAATAATTAAGGCTACTTAGCATTGTGGTGCATTTTTTTAGAGCTTTATTTAATTATTACATGAAAGAATTCCTTCATAAAACATCTTCACACGTGACTTTTCATTTGTTGAGAGACATTAATGGTTCTATTTTTTACTCCCAATGAATAGAGATGAAAGGGTGTTTCCATTCATGTTTAGTCGAACTATCTTTTTCTTTCCACTTCAGCAAAATTTCTTTCTAAATGCGTCTTTTGCTTTTAGAAAATTTTGAACCTCTGAAATACTTCTCACATCCATTTAGTATTATCTTTGTGGTTGCTTAGTTAGAGGTTCGTAAGTGAATGCATCAAAAAATTATCATTTTCTCCAATGCAAGTTTTATGTTTCGGTTATCATTAGCAAATTTGTTGGAGATTCTTCTCAAATGCAATGATGTGACATTACGAAACGATTTCTTGCTCTTTGAATGGAGTTTATGTAGCTCGATTTTGGGGTTTGATTAGGGGTCTCAATTTCTACCCGTAAGTGGAGATTCTTGCGGCGACTGGCCCATTCAAAGCCCCATGGGCGGAGAATTTTCTCCATGGGGATCCGTGGGGACGGGGATGGGGGAAGGAAAAGTCCCTCAGGCGGGGATAAGGGACGGGGACGTGGGAAAATTTGAGAGGTGTGGATGGGGGCGGGGGAGTAATCGCCGCCCCCTCCACATTGTCATCCCTAGGTTTGATTGATCTCTATTTCCGCTGGAGTTTGACATTGAAGGGCAATTTTGGGAGCTCTATGGGAAGAACTATTGCGAATCTGGAACAAAACCCAATCCACTGGATTTTCTTTAACTTTCTATTTTTTTATTATGTTTTCTCCTCCTTATTTTGCCCTTCCCTATTAATTTTTTTCAAATATTAGTTATTTTGAATCCCACACAGTGGCACCAGTCATTTGGGGTTTTTTTGATATTAAAATGTATGGGCTTCGTAGTTGTATTTTGAGATCGTATAGCTAGCAGAGATTGTCCAATCTGGGGGTAGTAAGGGAGGTTGATGGTGTCTATTGTGGCTGGATGGTGTCTGTAGAATGTATAGATGTCTAAACTAATATATATTATCACTACAACAAAAAAGGTGTTTACCGGCCATTAATTGTCGACCAAAAGATAATTGCCGATAAAGTATCTACTCATATTATCATACACCGACATTTAATAACAATTGCCACTGAAACTATTTTTTTTTTAGAAAGAAAACTAAGCCCACATCATTTTCTTTCGATTTCAGATCTCACTCAATCACACTGCTCTCTGTACCATGCTCTTCTTTCTCTCGTGAACCCGCATCTCACACTGCTCTCAATCTCGATTTATTTCTCAATCTTCATTTCACTCTCACTCTCAATCTTCATTTCACTCTCCATTTCACTCTCGATTTCACTCTCAATCTTACTCTCGATTTCACTCTCAATCCCACTCTCGATCTCACTCTCGATTTCATTGCTCCTCACTAATTTCGATCTCACTCTCGCTCTTCTCCCACGCTGTGTCTCAATCTTGATTTCAATCACCGGTCAAAGACATCAATCACAAATCGAAGATTTTCTACATGCACAATTGGTAATTTCTCTGTTGAACCCTAACCTCTTCTCTCTGTTTCGATTGATCGAATCAATTGTGTATTTGATTAGGTTTCTCAATTTGTGTATCAAATTTGTGCAACAGTTTGTGTATCAAATTTCCTAACCTGATTCCAATTTCAGTTTGACCTAAGATGCAATTATTAATTATTAATTATTAATATAGGTCTATACGTCAATTGCATCAGAAATATATGGGTAAGATAAATATTAGTTTCTATTAATAATTGATATTAGCTTTTCAAATGTGTTGCTGTTTATACTGTACTGAAAAAAGCTTTTGTGATTATCATGTCCAAGAAGTATGCACAAGCACCAGGAATTTCTATATTGGATACTTGTTTTGAAGGTAGTGTTAAAGGAATTTCTATTATTGACTTTGGGGAAATGGCATTCATAATGAAGTACACAGTTAATTCCTTAGTCTTGCTTCAATTCTTTTTTTCAGATTCGATTATTGATGTATGTTGTGTTTCTCGTATAGAAATAATATCTTGGAAACATACTTTTCATTGAAATTCATGTAGAAGCATTTTATTGATTTAGCTTGATTTGCTATGCCTTTTAATCCTCTTATCCATATTTTTAGCATTTATAGTTGGGATCCATTTCTTTTGATTCACATTCTCATTAGTTTGTTCTCATATTGATTGATAGATATATTTGGTTTTATGGTTTGAATTATAATATGATTTCTGCCTGCTTCAGTAAAGGAATTATAAGTCCATGGGATAAATCATAAATTATATGGTTTATGCCTGTTGCAATAGGCCCATAGGATTAGTCATAAACAATAAAGGTGTTTCATTATTATCCCATTCCCATGACAAAAAAGGTGTTTCATTATTTGTTTTCACCATTGGAAACTATTGATTTATGATTTATATGAATGTGACTAAAATTTTGCTAGAAACTGTTGTATGATGTTGTATGATTTATTGACCCTTGCTGATTTTGACCTTAATCCTTGCCGATATATTCGGTTTGGTGAACTTGAGTATTCGAAGCATCTAATCTATTTGCTATTATGATTAGTTTTTGGTTTGAATATTTCTGGAAGTCTAGAATCTAGTTTTGAAGTTGATAAATTTTCTGAAATTCATCATTAGAATAGTGGTGTTAAGTAACATTTCTAGATGTAGTAATGATAATGATATATCTAAATTAACATATTTATATCCTTAAATTTGCTTAGGATATTGTTTAGCTGTTTAGAACCATCATTGTAGTCAATTTGTTGAAGCATTTGAAGCATGTTAGTTTACCTATCTCAATCATTATTGAAAGTATTTTGAATTGTTTATTGTTAGTTAAAGAGAATAATTCTTCAATAACCATGGACACTCAGTAGCAAAATCTGGATGGATTGTGATAGACTTAGTAAAGAATATTTGGATGGTCTGGATAATTTTTTAAACTTTGCCTTTTCGCAAAATGACGAAGAAACAATTCAATGTCCTTGTCAGAACTGTGTGCTACATTATCCAGTAAATCGTGCAGAAGCTAAAAACCACCTTGTTGTTAATGGAATTATGCCATCATACAATACCTGGTTTTGTCACGGGGAGTCGCTAAATATGCCTAATTCTATTGAAGAAAGTATCTGTAGAGAAGAATCCTTAAGGGGTGATGATATGGTTGGAATGATACGTGATGCTTTTGGAAGCTATGCCCATTTCGAAAATAGTGAAAGCAATGATATGGAACCAAACTTTGAAGACAATGCTACTAATTTCACAACAAATCAATCGCATCCAACTGTAGAGAGGTTTGAACGGCTAATGAAGGATGCAGATGAAGAGCTATACCCTGGATGTAAGAAATTCAGCAAACTTTCCTTCTTACTACATCTTTACCATATAAAACGGATGTACAACTGGACAAATGAGTCTTTTAACGCTTTGCTTGGACTATTAAAGGATGCATTTCCTGAGGGAGAAAAGTTACCTGCTTCCTATTATGAAACCAAAAAGATAGTTGTGGGATTGGGCTTAAACTACAAAAAGATTCATGTATGTCCTAACGATTGCATGCTTTTTAGGAATGAAATGGCTGGTAAGGATGTTAATGAATGCTCCATTTGTGGGATTTCTAGATGGAAAAACATTGAGAAAAAGATTCCCGCAAAGGTCTTGAGATACTTTCCTCTGAAATCAAGGTTGCAAAGATTATTTATGTCTTCAAAAACTTCTAAACTAATGAGATGGCATGATGAGGAGCGTAATAAAGATGGGGTTTTGCGACATCCTGCAGATTCTGAAGCTTGGAAAAGTTTTGACAACTATCATCCAGAATTTGCTAAAAATCCTCGCAATGTTCGCTTAGGATTAGCTAGTGACGGCTTTAATCCGTATGGTACAATGCAGAGTGTTTATAGTACATGGCCGGTTATTTTAATTCCATATAATCTTCCACCATGGTTGTGCATGAAGCAAGAATTTTTCATGTTATCCTTGCTCATTCCTGGACCAAAAGGGCCAGGGAATAACATTGATGTTTTTTTAGAACCTTTAATATTTAGCCTTTTATTTGTCAGTTTTCGTAATTAAGATTGTAGTCTAATGACACTGTTTTGTGTTGCAGGTACTTGTGTACTCTAAAATCATATGTGTGTAATCATGCATGCCCAGAAGGTTCCATAGCAGAAGCTTATCTTGCCAATGAGTGTCTAACATTTTGCTCACGATATATGGAAGGTGGACATTTAAGGTCTCATTGGTCAAGAGAAAGTGAAAATGCGATAGATCATCAGACTGATAAAGAAGGATGTGATCTATTCCCTATTGTTGGGCAACCGTATGGCAAAATAGAAGCATTTTATATGGATGATAAAACATGGTTGCAAGCACATCGATATGTTCTCTTTAACTGTGGATCTGACGTGGTAGATAATTACAAAATGTAAGTGGTGTGTATATATCGATATGTGCTCTTCAATGTTTAAAATGAACATCACTTACTACTAACAACACTGTTTAATTTCTGCAGTGTTGACAAATATGTGGTTGAAGTTCCCAATCTTACTTTATAACAATAGGAACCAGTTATTTTCCTTTGCTCTCTATTTATACATGTGCTAACAGCACTGTTTTAATTTCTGCAGTGAACACATTAACGAGATTAAAAGATTACATCGAAAACGCCGTCTTACACAACATCATCTTGGTCGCATGCATTTTGATTCATTCCATGACTGGTTCAAGGAACAAGTGAGTGATGAAACATAGTTTCTATTTATGCAGATTTTTATTTTGACAAAATTTATGCAGATTGATATTCATATTACTTATATTAATAATTAATAATTATAGACCTATATTGCTTATTTGATTAGGTTAAGGAGTTAGATCCCATGTCAAATATCCCAAATTATCTAAAAGCTCTTGCACAAGGTCCAAATTTCATTGCAAGAAGATTCAAAGCATTTGATGTAAATAATGAGTATAGATTTCGAACAAAACAATATGAGCAGTACTTAGAGACACAAAATAGTGGTGTTATGGTTGTTTCAAAAACAGAGAGTTATGCAAGTACAAGTGACAATGCTCCAAAGTTAGGAAATGTCAGTTATTATGGTAGATTGAATGATATTGTTGAGTTAAATTACTTTGAAGAGTTTAAGGTTGTTTTATTTAAGTGTGATTGGGTTGATGTAACCCAAGGCAGAGGCGGAATCAAGGAAGATGCCCTGGGTTTCACACTTGTAAACTTTTCTCACCTAATACACACAGGTGATCGTGAAAGTCATGAACCTTTTATTTTTGCTAGCCAAGCTCAACAAGTGATAGTTGTGCAAGATCCCCATGACCACGAATGGTTTATTCCAAGGAAAATAAAACCTCGAGACGTTTTTGACATGGGAGAAGGAAAGAGTATAAGGTTTGATTTATCAATGCAAAATGATTCTGATGACTTGACTTTGCTTGAAAGTATTTGTGACTCGGAACATGAAAATAATGATTGGGTAAGAAGCGGTGTTGATGGGGTAGTAATTGAAAATATTTGAAACATTTTCGTTCTTGTACTCTTTATCTTGCAATTGGAGCAAAAGCTAACATAAATGTGTGGACACCAAGGGTAACAGATCAATATGAATTCAGCTTGTCACAGATATAGGTTATTGCTGGTTATTTTGGTAATGATATCAATCAATACAATAGAAGCTGGGTGGCAGGTATGTACAAAAATCTTAATTTCTAGTGTTTATTAAATATTATGAATTAGCATTTGTTCTACTTCAGCCAGTTTCAATTCCAGTGGTTAAACAGAAAGCTTCATTTTTCTTTAGGACTTGAAAGCAGTTTAAGTAGGCTGATTCTGGATGTGTTCTTTTATATCTTCGCAGATCTGGTTGAGTCTAGCAATCTGAAGATGGAGATGTGAATCTTGTAAGTCGGTGATGGACGCTTGTTGTGACATTCACTTTAGAAGGGGGAATAGTGCAACGATTATCATTCAGGTAGGGAATATTTTGTGAAGTTGTCATTATAAGATATTTTAAACATTGATACTCTCATTGTTGTTTGAGGTTGTGTCCTACAGAGCCCCTAGGAAAATACATGGTACAACTTCATTTTAATTACAACACAATGTGCATGGAGAGGCAAAGTTATGGCAGTTGCACCAAACAACAAACTAGAAATCTGCATAAACTCAAGTTGGTAAGTACCTTTTAAATGCAAATATTTCCTATTTAGGTGAATACTTGTGCTACTGGAGCTAATGTGTTTGTAGTTACTAAATGTCTAATGGTTTTCCCTTTTTTAATGTATGCAAACCTATCTGCTAAAGACATTGTTAATAATTTAGGGCTCATTGCTCCTAACTTGCATATTGCTAGATTTTAAATCACAAATTTACTTGGTTGAGTAATTTTAACATTTGCAGGTATTATTGTTTGTCCCTTAGTTTATGTAGATTTTTTGTCTTGGTTCTGGATGTCTATGATTCAATATAACCTTTAGTTTCTCATTGATTGCAGAGTAGGATGAGCTAAAGTTTTAGTGAATGATGGAGAGAATAAAAGTTTATCAGTTGGCTAGTTGTTTGACTTAGCAGTGACATTAGTTATTAAATTTGAGTGATGTAATTTTTATACTTAGTTGGCAATTGTTATTTTGACTTAGCAATGACAGTAATTATTAATAGATGCTTGACTAATTGTTATATTATAGTGAATCTAATGAATATACTTCATTTTTTTCCAACAGTTTTAGTATAGTATTCATTTTATCATCAAATGTTTTATCTATGAAATGAAATCCAATCTGCTTATGACATAAGACAAATTTTAATTAAATTGTTAATCAAATCTTTAGTCCAAAAATCTAATGATAAACAATAAGAAAAATGGATGATAAACATGGCTAGGAAAATTAAGTTTTTAACGGCAATAACAATTGCCACTAATAATGGAGAGATTGGCATTTCAAATATCCTATTTAGGGGCTATAAAAATTGCCCCTAAAAATATTATTTTTAGCGGCAATTAAACAAGTCTTTACCAACATTCTTGTTAATGGCCGGAAAAACTTTTAGCGACATTGGAAACACCGACCATCATGTGAATGCCGGTAAATATTTTAGTGACATTTTATAATGTCGGTAAAAGCATTTTTTATTGCCGCTAAAGCCTTTTTTGTAGTAGTGTATGTTTAAATAGATGTTTTGTTCAAATGGATACAAATGTGAGACAAGAGAATATTGTATTCTTGTTATCTCAATTAGAAGGATTGTGATTGTATTATTTTAATATTTATCCAACAATAATTTTTTTAATAAAATTTCTATTTATAATATTAAGTAAATTAGATTAAAATATTGTGGAAGATATTCTTGTGCATCAGGTTTCCTTTTTTTGAGAAGATGTGCATCACATTGTTGCAACCATCCAAGATGGTCCATCCCTAATAAACACGTGTAATTGTAATTCTAGGCAATAAAAAAAGTTTGATAACAAGGTCCATTTTGTTTACGCCCACCATTTGACACTATTTTACCCTTTAATAAAATTATTGCAACAGTTTGGTTATGTTCATGGCAACTATTTTTTATTTTGTTGGTAGTCAAAGTACAATTCATCTTGGTAAGAACTCGACTTTACATAATAGGTCCAAACACATTGATCTAAGGTATCATTGGGTATGTGATGTTTTAGATGCTAAGTTGTTGGAGTTGCTAAATTTCATACTGATAATAATGGTTCAGATATGATGACTAAAGCATTGCCAAGAGAGAAGTTTCAAATTTATGGTGATATTCTCAGTTTGGCGATCACCTCCACATATTTGTGAGAGGGAGGTATGTTGGGTATTGTACTCCCTTCTTAGGTGGAGAAAGACCCAAATATTGTAGCTCATTCTGTCTCACTTGTTTATTGCAGCTATGCATAGAGATACCTAACTTACGCCAAAAAAAAATTATTGTTATAGGCGGGAAAAGTTTGGTGTTTAGGCGGGAAAAAGTCCGCCAAAATGAGGGGTAAATTTGTCATTGTTTCTATAGGCATCATTTATTGTTAATCTGTTTATAGTTTATACATTGTACACTCCCCATGCGTCTTTTAGTTTACCTAAGCAACATTTATTGTAATAGGTAATTGTTATTGTTAATATTTAATTATTTATATTTAATACATTGGGGAGAGAGAGAGAGAGAGGGTGAAGAAGACCCATCAAGGGGATGACCTCAAAAGTTTACTAGCCACTTAGTGTCAAAATGGATTACTAATCATAGGTTTACAAATTGTAAGCTTTTTTTTTAAGAAAAAAAAATCTACTTTTGTCGATGTTTGTATATAAACTTGAAAATGATATTTGTAAGTTTAATTTTTTTATTATCTTTGATCCTAGCTTATTGGACTTCAGGTCATGTCTTCAAAAAGTCTGTTTTGACCATTTTATTTATTTATTTATTTATTATTTTACCAATTAGTGGATATTTATAAACGAGTGTCATTTTTTATTACCTCATTACCTTTAATTTATTTATTTTTTGAATTAATATCCTGTATATAATTTGTTATGCTTGGTATATCATATGGCAACAAAGTTTACACGAGTACACTTTTCATTTTCAATGTAATTCTACTATTCAATGATGAAAATTGATATTGTGAATAGCTTTTTTTGCTCTATTTCTTGAAATTGCGATGGTGTGGTCTTTATTTTTTACTCTATTTTTGAAGTTGTGATGAAAATTGATTGTTATTGCTTCGATGAAATAGATAATACCAGTTTGATGATTGTTGAAGTAACAATTATAGAACTTAGAACACTCTCTCCCTTGGGAGTGATTGGGGTTATAACAACTATACTTTTTCATGAGGTGCATAACTGAGAAGGAGAACAACATATAAAGCAATATGCAGACTGATACGGGTTTTGAGCACATGACTTTTTTTTATAAACTATTGATATGATAAATCTCAAATGTGTTTTGTATTTTTGACATTTGCGATGTGTGAATGAGAAATTGATAGCAAAATTACTTATGGGAGACAATTTTTTCCATTAGTATGATGTGACTCTTTTTTTGTGGTATAATGTTATGAGTATGTTGTCTATTACTGATTAGACCCCCTATTTTGAAAATACGTAAGAATGATCCACAATAAGTTGCTTATTGAAAATTCAGAGGTTGCCTCTTTATGTAGATCAATATACTTGGTGGGGTGGATTTGGATGTGTTGTTATTTATATATGTTTGTACTTGGTAGTGAGGTAGTCTTTTTCTTTTATGGTTAGAACCAGTATTTTGTTAGATGCCATGGATGAAAGCTAAGGAGGCGTGGTTGAGGTCCTCAACAATACAAGAAGTGGAAAGGTTTCAAGGTTGACTATGAAGGATTACAGAACTTGTTTCAGTTTGTTTTCAGTTTTAAAAAAAAAAGACAAGTCGTGTTTGGTAAAGAATAAATGAATCAGAATCTACATTGAGGCAAGAGTTGTTGGTAATAGGGGCTTTGAATTTGAGACCGTTGCGTTAAAAACACACGTGTGTTTGTTTGGGGTGAAAGAGAGAAGAGAGAGTAAGGAAAGAAAGAGTGATTTTGACATGTTTGGTTAAGGAGAGAAATAGGAAAGAGAGATGGAGGAAAGATTAGTTTAGTGGTTTTTGTATAATCTCTCCACAAGTAGAGAGAAAGTGGAGAGAAATGGCTCTTAAAATTGTCATTTACCATTTTGCTCTCAACTAAATTAAAAATTAAATCAAACATATAGGGATGTTTTTTCTATTCTCTCTTCCCTCACTCTCTCTTCCCTCTTACACCTCAAACAAACAACCCTCCTAATCTACTCTATTTCTCCCATCTTTCTCTCTTCCCTCTTTCTCTCCTTATCCAAACACACCCTTAGAGCAAATGTACTCTTTCAAAACAGTAGGTTAAAAAATTATCGTCTCTACGAGGACTATCCCCCTACCCCATGGGTACTCTGCCCCAAATATATTTCATAAGTATTCTTATTATAGTGATGTGTTATAATATAAGTAATTGATTTTTTTTATCTTTTTATATGTATTTTTAAATAAAGATATGATATTATGGTAATTTTTATATTTTTCTTCTTATTTTTTTTACTTTTCAAAAATATTAAAATATTAAAGTAAGACTAAATTTTATATTTTTTATATTAAATAAAATATTTAACTTTGTGTGGTTTAGTCTTACATTTAAATGTTTTTTAATTTTATTATATTTTATTTTATATTTTGCTAACTTTTAATAAATTTTCGAGGCTCCCTCGGAGATTGGGATGGGAGGGAAAAATTTCCTGAGACAGGGATGGGGGGTAATTTGGGAGACGGGGACGGGGAGTGGGGGGAGTACTCCCTGCCCATCCCTATTGTCATCCCTATTTGAGTGACATTGTTATGTAACTCTAAGAAGGTGTATTGAAATATACCATTGTTATCTATTTTAGTCATGCAAATAAATGCACTTTTTCAAGAAGAATTGAATTTTTTTATCCACGAGTCTTTGTCCCCCCGTGCATCGCATTGGGTAATGGTCTAGTAAGTAACTAAATTGGACAGCAGCAAAAAGTGCAAGAAATTCAGTTTTATAATAGGCAAAATATCTCCTGGAGTCCCTTAACTTATTTATTTGTAACGAATAGGTCCTTTAACTTTTTTTGTAACGCATAGGTCCCTTAACTTATTTATTTGTAACGAATAGGTCATTTAACTTTCTTTTTTGTAACGCATAGGTCCATTAACTTTTAAAAACGTAACACCGTTGCCCCTTAAAATCTCTCCCTTAAATAAGTTAAAAGGGGCAACAGTGTTACGTTTTTAAAAGTTAAGTGACCTATGCGTTACAAAAAAAGTTAAGGGACCTATTTGTTACAAATAAATAAGTTAAGGGACTTATGCGTTACAAAAAAAAATTAAGGGACTTATTCGTTACAAATAAATAAGTTAAGAGACCTGGAGAAATATTTTGCGTTTATAATATGGACAGCAACTGTTTGGACTTTATGGATAAATAGGAATAGGATTATCTTAGAGGAAGGCACTCTAGATATAGCAAATATGGTGACTCATGTGAAAATGATAACATGGACTTCGTTCTCAACTAGAGTTGGTGTCCCTTTACAATTTGATTTTAATCTCTGGTGTAAAAGCCCTTTAGAATGTTTCTCACTATGCTGAAACTTTTGTAAAAGGGTTGGTACCCCTTGTACTTGTTAATACAAATTTGAATTATAAAAAAAATAAGTAACTAAATTTAGTACCTAATTTGTAAAACTAGTTTCCCACAATATTTTATATTTGTTTTACATATAATATAATATTATATTATTATTATTATTATTATTATTTTTTTTTTTTGGTATTAATAATATTATATTAACAAATGAAGAAAATTATAAGCATTTATTTACTTGCCTTACAAATTCCATGCTGCGTTCCTTGATCCAAGGCCTTTTCTTTTTTCACTCTTCAATTTACAAAAACATTCCTTCGTTGTAATGCAATCTTGAAAAATGTAGCCGTTAGGATTTTGTCAATCACTAACGAACCTAACCAATATCTACACTACAAATACTCTTCCCTTGCAAATAAGAGATCAGATTCTATACAAGATTTCCTTCATCTTAACAATAGAAGAAAATAAATCTTTTTCTTGGATTTTTTCTCTCTTCTTTATAGGGAAATTTTGATATTTTTTTTTTGACAAAAGGGAAATTTTGATTTTGACATCATCATCATCATCATCATGATTTCGGGTAGATGTGCAGCTTGCAAAAGTCAAAGAAGAAGGTGCCCTTTTGATTGCATTTTCTCTCCATATTTTCCTGCTAATGATCCTCAAAGATTTGCCTATGTTCACCGAATCTATGGTGGTAGCAACGTTGGAAAAATGCTTCAGGTACTTATAGATAATAGGATAAATACCTGTTTTGGTCCTTTATGTTTTGGCGAAGTTTCACTTTCGTCTTTTATCTTTTTTTTGTTCCGTTTTAGTCCTTTATGTTTCATTTTGTTTCGGTTTCGTCCCTACCGTTAGCACTATTTGTTTCATTTTCGTCCTCTGTTTTTTTGTTTGGTTTAATTTTGGTCCCTCTCAGTTTTTAATTTGTTTCGTTTTGGTCCCTCACTTTCTTGCACAATGAAACATAAAGGACTAAAACGGAACAAAAAAAAGATAAAGGACGAAAGTGAAACTTCGCCCAAACATAAAGGACCAAAACAGATATTTAGCCTAGATAATAATATATCTTGTAAGTGTTGGGATATAATATTTTTCATATTTAACTAATCTCGTTGTATATGTCATAATTTTTTATTTTTTTTTGCATATTTGACTAATCTTATTGTAATATTTAAATGATGCAGCAACTCCCTACATATTTAAGAGGACAAGCTGCAAATACTATGTATTTAGAAGCACAATGTAGGATTCCAGATCCTGTTTATGGATGTGTTGGTATTATTTCTAAATTATACCAACAAATTCATGAGACAGAGATTGAGGTGGCCAAAATCTTATCAAAAGCAACAATTTCCATAAGTTGATGATGAATCAAACTTCAATGTCTCGTCAACTATTGATGCTGAATCAAACTTGAACTTCTTGGCAGCACAAAGTAGCAACATGGAGCAGCTTTTTGATCAATTGCCAAGTCAAGCTTCTTGGTTCAATTAAAGCTTGTTTTTTTCGATAGATACAAAGCAATAGCTTGATCTTATTTTTTGATTCTAGTATCATTTTCAATTAAATGAAATAATATTGCTTTGGAGATTTTATTTTACTATTTTTGCCAAATTTGGACAATGTTTGAATGATTCAATGAATGAAATTTGCTGTTCTAGAAACCGGATGATTGATTCGTTCATTTGTTACTTGCAATGTCATTCTTAGGAACGGATCTAATTAATTGAGCTCCATAGCATACTAATCGAAATAATGATGCAAGTTGCCTCAAACTCTAAGGTATATATTTTAAAAATATTTTTGAATCAGTTAAAATATTTTTTTAGTACACATATTAATTTTCTCCTCTTTGATAACTTTTTTAGAAATGAAGCATTTTTATGAAAATAACTATACAAAAGGAAAGTTGACAAAAAACTACTAGATTTGGAATAATTTAAAAATTACTTTATACTTCAATACAGCCCCTGAATTTCCACAAATTAATAATAATTTCAAATATAAGTGAATATTTAATAATAAATTATACACCTAAAAATATAAAAATCATTATTTGAAATTTTATATAGACAAGATTATGGAGAATATATATTATAATTCATTTGCTTCGATAATTTTTTTCTGGCGTAAGTTACGTATCCCTGTGCATAGCTGCAATAAATAAGTGAGACAGAATGAACTACAATATTTCGGTCTTTCTCCACCTAATAAGGGAGTGCAATACCCAACATACCTCCTCTCACAAATATGTGGAAGTGATCGCCAAACTGAGGATATCACGATAAATTTGAAACTTCTCTCTTGGGCAATGCTTTAGTCATCAAATCTTAACCATTATCATCAGTATGAAAATTAGCAACTCCAACAACTTAGCATCTAAAACATCACATACTCAATGATACCTCAGATCAATGTGTTTGGACCTATTATGAAAAGTCGGGTTCTTACCAAGATGAATAGCACTTTGACTATCAACAAAATAGAAAATATTTGTCGTGAACATAACCAAGCTGTTGCAATAATTTTATTAAAGGGTAAAATGGTGTCAAATGGTGGGCGTAAAAAAAATGGACCTTGTTATCAAACTTTTTTTATTGCCTAGAATTACAACTACACGTGTTTATTAGGGATGAACCATCTCGGATGGTTGCAACAATGTGATGCACATCTTCTCAAAAAAAAAGGAAACCTGATACACCTAAGTATTGCTCTATTACAATTTTTTTCTCACGGCTGAAAATTCTAGATCTATCACTGCTTGTTTTTGGCACTTGATGGTGTTTAGTACAGAAGCTTAAAATTCAAATACCTTATGTTGATTGTGAAATGATTGGTGTTTGTGATATTTGTCATCTTTCAAATCAAAGGAAAGCTACTTAATCTCCTAAATTTAGTAATGCCCCTAGGCCATTAGCTTTGCTACATATGGATGTTTGGGGGCCTTATTCTATTACTTCAGTACATGGACATAAGTATTTCCTTACTACAGTGGACGGTTATAGTAGACTCACTTGGCCATATTCTATTATTTCTTGAAAGGGAAGCATGAAGTACAATAGGCAGTCCAAAGTTTATTCTCATAATTGAGAATCAACTTGAAAAGTATGTTCAGCAAGTTAGGACAGATAATGGGACCAAGTTCTTCTTACCTCAATTCTATGCCACAAAGGCCATTGTGCACGAGACAACTTGTGTTGCCACTCCTCAGCCAAATGCCTGTGTTGAGAGGAAGCACCAAGACATATTAAATGTGGCTAGAGGATTTCTATTCCAAGCCAACTTGCCTAAAATGTACTGGTCGTATGTTGTCATACATGTAGTATTCTTAATAAACAGAGTCCCCTATAAGGTCCTACACATGAGGTCATACACATTTGGTTCTGTCCCTGATCTGTCAACTCTTAAAGTCATTGGTTCTTTGTGTTTTATGCCTACACATGTTGCTACCAAGACAAAATTCAAACCTAGAAGTCAAAAATGTATCTTCCTAGGCTAGAAGGAAGGAATTAAAGGGCATGTCATGCTTGATCTCAACACATTAACCATTCACTTGAGTCAAGATGCTATTTTTCATGAATTGTTATTCCTATTTCCAAAACACCTACTTGGCAATACTTTGAACATTCTTCTGCAACCCAACCTGCACCTCCATCTTCTGATATACATGTTGATATAACACTTGAATTAGACCCAACACCACCCATCACCCTGCCTCTTCCAACAGATCACCATGACTCTTCCTCACCTCATTTGCAATTTCACCCTCCCTCCACAGTCACCTCTAACCGTGGCTCTCCCTCACACCTTGTAACACCCAATGTAATTTTCAAATTACTTTAATTATTCAGCCATTTAGTTCTTGTGTTTGATTGATTTAAAGGGTTTTGAGGATTAATTTCTATGGAGTGAATGAGTGTACTATTAATTTTAGGAGCATTAATTTAGAAGGGGAATTGTTGAGTGGGAATAGTGAGCTCCGTTAGAATTCTAAAACCTCATTTAATTTGTCTTAACCCATCCACCTCAATAGACCCCCTTTCCCTTCAATAATCCACCCTATTTGAGGGGTAGAGCTGAAACCCAAACACAACACACACACACACACACACTCATTTCCATCATTTTAGAAAAACATAGAAAATCTAGAGAGAAAGGGGAGAGGAAGGCAAAGGAGAAGAGAAAGAGAGAGAGAGCTTGCATGTGTGCTCCACCTCCACCATTTAACGATCCGGCCATCCACCGCTTTATGGCTGAGTTGCAGTAAGTCTACCCGAACATTGGGATCGAACAAGACCACCATATCCAAGCAACGCCAAAAACCAAGCACCCCCCACGAAGCAATCTTATTTTTGAGGACGACCTGCTCCTCCTTCAGCTTTTTCACCTCCTCGTCCTTCCTCAAAACCTCGGTTGCTTTCTCTGCCTTGACCTTCTCAAGCTCCTCCTTCACCCTACGAAGATCGGCCTCCAACGCCGGCAGCTTCTCAATCATTTTGGCTTGTACCTTGGCCCTCTCATGAACCTCAATCAGCTTCGTCTACACGTCGGAGAGCTTCTCCAGCTTGGCCTTCAGACGCCGATTCTCTTCGGAAAGCTCTACCAAATTATGATCTCGGTAAATTTTCAACTTACGGGAAGTGCGAATCAACTCACCATCTACAAATCTATTCAGAACTTCGAGTTCAGAAATCTTACCTTTAAGACGGGTACTGGTCTTCTCGGTGATGGCCTCTTCCAGTTGTTTGAAGGCATCAGCCCCAAACTTGGCGACCTTGGCACAAGCTTGGAAATCTTCTAAGGTGATGTTTTCCCTCTCTTCACCTTTCTTTTCTTCTGTTTTTTATTTTTTGAAAGTGCCAGGGTTGGTGCTACCTTTGCCGGCCTTGACCACCTCCTCGTGGCCTCGCTTCAGACCACTCTTAGAAGCCGACCCCAGGACCAACTTCAGGGGATTGTCAGAGGGGGCCTTCTCCTTAGAGGATGGAGATGGAGTAGCATCAGCACTGGGCCCGACACCCGATGCCGGACCAGATTTCTTCTTCTTCTCGGTAGTCTTGTCCGACTTATTCACTCGCACAGATGTATCAACAGTAGACTCATTTAGGATGGCTTTGATATCGTCCATCTTACCTACAAAATGAAAAGATCTGGTCAGAACAAACATCAAAGTAATCCCGGGGTCGACTCGGTCCATAACAAAGTATCAAGATGTGAAATCTAAAACAAGTACAAGAATCAAAGTATCTCTTCAATTTGGCTTCAGAGTCTGCCGGGAATCAAACATTGAGCCATAATGGAACTTCAGGTCTCTCTTAGCCAGCTCTTTCCCCCACTAGTCGATCATCTTGAAGGAAACTGCATCGTCACCTCTCAGTAACCACGGTTTCCCAGCATAGGACTTCGTCCCGATTGCTTCACCATCACAGACAAAAATGTTCCCGAGACCAAGACAAAGGAAAGTGCTCCTTAGACATCTTCTTGCCCTCAAAATCGGCAATTGACCGTTTCGCCGCATTGTTAGACGCCGAGACAAAGAAGAATGTCGACTTGAAGTAGAAGAAAGCAGCTGACCTCGCGGACGAATTAGCGTATGTAGAAGAAAGCAGCGATGGGTCTCTCTTCGGGGCCGACACTGGATGGCCTTCTGCCGACTTCTTCAAGATCGGCTTCCCAGGGGTCACGAAAGGCCGAGTTTCCTCTCTTTTCGATCGAACCGTTATCTGCAAGGTGAGGACGAGACCATCACTATTTAAATCTAGAAGCATTGATCTCGGCCTCAGAAAGCCTGAGACTGGTCCATCGCCTCCCCACGAGGCACACAACAGCAACAACTACCACAACGGCAGCATCGGCCGGGGAAAAAGGTATTTTTAATTAAAAAACTAGAACTATATGAGTAAGAACTAACCTCAGTTGCAGAAGTTCTTGAGCTCGGGTTGAATGATTATCTAGGATGACGAATAATCAATCTCACCCTGCCAAGAAATCCCACGATGCACGACGCAGCACGACGAAGTTGAACTCGACACGGTGGTCGGAAATGCACACGATCTCAGATTACTCAGAGCTCTCATGGGGAATCTATGTCAACTAAGAGGCAAAGTGGTCAATGAATCCTCATCTCTCCTTATATAGGGTCAAGACACGAAGCGTCAAGCCCCTTCAATGCATCCCATCAGAGCAGCACGACAGGACAACCTCAGTCTTCCCAAACGTTGTGTCTCTGTTCCCCCACTCGCATTACAAGATAAAAGGTGTTAGGCAACAACAAAAGTCTTTGCCAAATGTTTAAAGTTGTTGAGAAACAGTCGCTGCATGTTGCTGCCTTAAGTCCCGTTGCGAAAAGTTTCGTAGCGACATTTGATGTCGTTGTCATTACTCATGTTTTAACAACAACAATTATCCCTGCTGATAGGACAAATTTTTGTTGTCTATCTAACTTGCGGTAGCCACTAAAGTTGTCACGATTAGTACTATATCTCAACAATTAAAGTCGTTGTGATAGAGTTTTCTGCTAATAACAAAATTTGTTGTCAAACCTGACACATCTCAACAACTTAAGTTGTCACGATTACTACCATATCTCAACAATTAAAGTCGTTGTGATAGAATTTTTAGCAACAACTCATATAGCTGCAAAATTATTTATGGATATTAAATTTTATCTTATTAAAAACTTAAAATACTATTTTTAATATTAAATTTATTTAATTATTTATCATTATAACTCAAAATTGAATCATATTAAAATCAACATAAATACTTGTTAAAAAATGTCATAGTATTATTAATGCGAAAATAAAAATAACAACTTAAATACAATTTACATAAATATTACATATACGCTAATATTGTCAAATATCAGTTACATAACTATTGAGTCATCAAAGTTTACACTCCCTTAAAAATTTTTGCAAATACTATAATTACTAAAACAATATATATATATATATATATATATATATATATATATATATATATATATATATGCGGCGCTAATCTTGTTGTCTAAAGTTGCTTTGAACAAATCAGTGTGGAGTGATTGGCATCATTGGCATCAAGTTGGTTGACCTGCAATTGTAAGACAATAAAGTGTTACTACTTTTTATAATCGATATGAATATATTAGAGTTGGATTAGCACAAATAACAGAGAAAAGTTAGTAGCAAAAGACTAACTTGCTGAATAAACCCACCACCACAGATTCCCCACCCCATTCTCTAATTGATAGTTACATACAACTAAACGAATTACACTTTTAAGATAGCTGGACATGAACTACTCCTACAAGGCACATGCCAGTCCAAACCAAATCACCTATAACAACACCCCTAATCCATTACACTGTAAAATAACATACTCTCATTTTTTTTATTTAAATTTACTGCAAGAACATAAAAATATATATTTTAAATCTAGTTATTTTTACTATTTGATATATTTTCTGTCATTAGAATTACTCATCAAAACTGAAAACCAAAGACACATACTACTACCATAACAGAAACAAAGGTCTATGAAGAATTACTGAAAAATGAACCTAATAATATGAAATGTCCTAAAAACCTAATATAACTTATGCATCCAAATTCGTCAAAAAAAAACTTACGCATCCAAATACTTATCGAAGAAAGAAAACTTATGCATCCAAGTGTCATCTAATAGTTGTGTGAATAGTCAAAGCTCAATTGTTGTTGACCAAATGGAGCATGGTAAACAGTATGTCTAAATTGATCATATGAATGTGCATACTTCATTGCAGGAATTGCCCACTATAAGTAAGCACCATCCCTAGATGCCAGATTAAATCCAACGGAACTAAATGGACTCATTATCGAGCATGAAGGAGGAAGATAGCCAAGTGAAGCATGAGTTTGGGACATCTGATGTTAGGGAACAATATATATATATAGATAGTGAACAATATTAGGTGTTAGAAGTATAATTATTTGGGCTTTATTTTAGTATGTTTTAATTGGGCTTGTAGCCTTAGGCCTTTTATTTTATCGGCCCATTAGTAGTCACTATATATGTAGTCTCTTGGAGACATTTTAGGGTATCCAAATCAAATGAAAAGTCTTTTATTTGAGTAGTTTAATTTCTTTATTGTCTTCTTTCTTTAGCTAGCTTGTTAGTTATGTTAGGTAGCTGTTAGCTCTCTAACATCTGACCCAACTGATTGTGTAACACCCTGGGCTTAAGTACAAGTTCAATGCATTCCCACTACCAATTGAACTACTAGTTCAATTGGTAGTGGGAATGTATTGAACTTGTACTTAGGCCCCAGGTACAAGGTTCGATTCCCACGGAAGGCAAAAACTCTACATGGGGGGTAGAGAAGGTCATGAGCTACACTTGTGGGTAGCTTACTAAGTCAGAAAAGGGCCCAGGGTGTTACAGATTGAAAGTAGTGTCATATGGAGCAAATGAAGGTTGGGATTTTTGCAAACTAAAAGGCACCAAGTTAATGCAACAACGCAATGTATCAGGGAAATTGATCCCAGCAATCAAATCAAATGTTACTAAGTTAGTCACATTTCTCATCCAATCAAAACACAAAAGTAAAAACAAAGATAGTGATCAAGAAATGTGGAGCACGTCCTCTACCTTACATTCAGGATTTTAATCTTGTATTTCTGTACGTGGTCTTTCAACGTTAGTTTAGATATAAGATTGAAATCGATTGACTAATAATTATATTCAAACATGTTTACCACTTAGGGCACCCTTATAATTAATGAAGACTAATTATTAATTATTAGCCATATATTGTTTTGTTCTATAGCAAAAACATATCCATTTTTACTCCACTCGACCACTAGCTTGAACATACCATTTCTAGCTTGTTTCTAGTTCAATGAACTTTCCTTTGTCTTTTCACATCTATTTGAACAGCCAAATTTAACTAATAAGAGATTCAATGAAAATACACAATAAACAAATAATTGCTCAGAACTTACTTGTGTACAGCCATGTCATCAGTATTTCCAAACCTATTAGCATTTCCAGACCTATTATCATGTCCATATGTCATGTTCATTGGACGTGAAGATTGTCTAGCCTGCAAACATATTCCAAACATCAACTAGTAACAAACTCAAGAGAGTAAACTAATATACTTTTAAAATATATTACAAATTGTCACTAATACCTACTGAGAAACCATGTCTTCAAAGAAATATAGCTGCCAGATGTTCTTCAACTTGCCTTTCTACTTTTTCTTCAAGGTGTCTTTGACTCTCTTCAAAACGTTATGCCATTTCTTCTCTCATATTCCGCTCTTCTATAAGTTGGCTTTCAACTTCTTTTAGTTTTACTTCTATATCATGTCGCTTTTCACGCTCGTTTTTTAGTTCTTGATGTAAACCTGTAGTAAACTTTCCCTTTGATGGTTTCATTCCGGCACCAAAACCACGACAATAGCCTGATCGCTCCCCCACAATTGATTGAAATGCTGCATTAATTATTGGCTTCATCGGTCATATCTTGTAACATCCCTGAAGAATTTTCTTGAACCTTCGCCTATTAAAGAAAATAAATCATAATTAGAATCTATGGCTAAAACAAAAAAATAAAAAATTACCCATAATTAAACTATACATGAACTTCCTTAGAAGCTTCATCAACCCATTCTCCATTATTCTTCATGTGAGTCATTTGCCAAAAATCTTGAAAATTAGGCTCCTTTTCGGTGTTAGGATCTCTCTAAAAATAATTTTCATACTCACAAAAAATAGTATTAATAGATAAATTTTAGAATACAATTTAGAATCACATATTTTTAAATTATAAATATTACCGCATCATAACTAACAGCTTGAAAAGATTTCCTTGCACATATATGATTGACAACTTGCTTTGCTTTATTTGATTTGTTCCTATTACTCATGGCCTGAAATAATACAAACACCAAGTACTCCCAATCATCTTCACTTATGTTCCAAAGCTTGTTCATTTGTCTCATTTTTTAAAGTGGCTATGTAGCTTTGTCCTATAATTTCGGTAGAGTCGTTTTGAGGTATCAAGTATAAAATCTTCACAAAGTCTGGCTTGGCTTATCTTTTGTACAGCCCCCACAACCTGTTAGCTCAGTTTGGAGGCAAACACTATTGTGGAATAAATTAAAATAATCTCTTGGAAGCTGTGTCCACTTCGGAGGTTTCGGGGTACTCTTTGTTCCATTGGGTTTTGTCTCTAATAAGTTTTAACAAGGCCCCAATTTCGAGACTCTGCTAACACCTTTAGAGTACCACTTGTACTCTAATAAATGGATTTTTGCTTTTCAAAAAAGAAACCGGCAAAAGTGCTGGCTCATATGTTACAAACTTAGCACTATAAGTCTTTGATCTAATTTGGTAATTGGTATTAATATTAATATATGCAGTAGAAAATGAACGCTATTTGTTACATTATTTGGAAGTGCTATAATTTTTGTTAGCACTGTAGAAAATTTCAATTACAACTAGGCTCAACATAACCTAATTCCTCTTTCATTAAACCACTTCTAATATAAAGTTGGTGTTCTCCCTAAAATTTGACATCAAGGAACTTGTCTTGTTACATGTCTGAAGCAACGCAAAAACAAATTGGCTATTATGGGGTTGAGTTATATCTGAATAACTAGACATGATTATATTAATATTGATAATAATGAACAAAAACAGAAAAGTTTCAAAGAGAACAGATTATAACCAACGAAAGGTATTAAATATAAAATTACCTCCAACAGAAGTACAACACTATTGTCAACACTTTCAAGAAATTCCTTCAACCTCTTAAGCTCTTATCATCCTAGGATCACAAACATAAACAACAGCTTGGTTAAAAAAACAGATTTTTTTTCAAAAAGGCAGTCATCCCAAAGATACACGAGAGAAACTCAAAAACAAATCAAAGTGGAACACAACAAATTGCAAGCAAAAAATCACAAGAACACTTTGCATTATGGAAGAAAACTGGTTATATCACTTACAGAGAATCTCTCACTCCCTGCTGTACTTCTCCTTTACTTGTTATGGTTCTTGAGGGAATGCACGATTTTAGCGCTAACATTTGGAACATCACCAAAATTTTCCCTCACTTTCGTTTTCGTGTTGAAACACAAATTAACATTTCTCTCATTTTGTTGTTGAATGTTATAATCAGTTTTGATCGATGAACTTTTTTCGATTTTGTTGATCTCGTTACCTTATATCTCTCCTTTTTTTTGGACAAAAAATTGCCCTATTTTTCTATGTTTATCTCTTTGGTTTCAAAAAGATGTGTTTACGGCATCTCTGCTCTGTTTATCTTGAATTATAACATATTATTTTAATTAGAGAAGTGCTCTGGTTAGTCAAGTTGTAACCAAAAAAAGATATCAATGTAACCAAAAAAAAGTCAAGTTATCTTTGACGGTTACTTTCCGCATTTTATGCAAAACTAATAAAAATCCTAAATACTTTTTTTAAAAATATCAAATACTATTTATTAAATTTGTTAATGGAGTTTTTTAAAAATAAATATTTATCTCATAAAAATCTACCTAGCAGTTGTACCAAAAAAAAATTACCTAGCAGTATATTTTATTTATTTACTTTAAACATAGTTTTTAATTAAAACTAAAATTATGTAATAAGTAATTATTATGTTTTTTCACAAAGAGAAGAAATGAGTCTTGTTAAAACTTTTTGATGTAAAAATAGCACTCTCTTTAATTTTTATATAAAAAGAAGAAAATAGAAAAGATACAAATAGGAGATCAAGGGGGGACTAAACCAATACCATTGATAAAAAAATTTCTTATCCCGTGTAAGAATCATTATTCGAGTAATCTTCGTCATTCATGGCAGGCTCGTCTTGGTCATCACTTGTATCAATGTCACTTGCAACATCTAATTCTTTTGGTTCTTCTACGTGGTTAGTGGTGTACTCATTCAAACATATTCCAATAACATCATCTCTATTTAAATCTTCTCCTTGGTCAGCTATTGGTGTATTTGCAGCTACATGTGTGTCGTTGAATTCATTGAGTTGATATGGCTCTGAGTCATTCATCTTCATCTTCGACACGTGGCAAATCAAAAATATTTATTGGCTTGACTTTTACTACAGCATACCAATTTTTATTGTCACTGTGCTTTATATAATAAACCAACCCAGCTTGAGAACCTAAGATGAATGGATCGTTTGTGGAATATAACTTTGTGATATCTACACTGATAAATCCATACTCGTCTCTTTTATAACCAATGCCTTGATTTCTCCCTTTAGAAGGAGCTTCAAACCAATCACACTTAAATAATATCACAGTTTTTTCCCAAGTATCTTAGTTCACTTATTTTTTGAATTACTCCAAAATAATCATTATGTCCAGCCAACTCATCTCCTTTTACACGCACGCCACTATTATGAGTTTTTAAGTGTTGCTTGGCATTCTTTGTACGAAATTTGAAGCCGTTAAGGATATATCCATTGTGATTTATTACTCGACAATGTGGTCCTCTTGATAATGCAACTAACTGACCAGTGATCCTCGCATCATTTACTTGAATAATCAAATACTTAATATATAAACTATTTGGGCATAAATGTTCAATGATATGTTACGGCTTAGTGGTTGAGCTACTATTCTCATAATTACAGTGGTACATCCCGTGTTCGATTCCCTATTCTTGTAATTATTTTTGATTTTTTCACAAATAAAACGCCTGTTAGTGCAGCGCTTCCATATGCAAAACAGGCGTTTTATATGTTACGGCTTAGTGGTTGACCAACTTATAGTATGAATTCTATGATGTATAAACGATGACCATTGAACATTTTATAGTGTGAATTCTGATTAACATTTTTAGTCGCATTGCTCTATAAATCTAACTCTATTTCTTTGACTTGCAGGGCTACTCGTGGCCCGGTCGGGCTAGCCCAATGAGGGACCGTGTTTATTAGGGATGCGCTTAAAAGCCCATATATAAAAAGGGCTCGATTTCTCCAGCTCAAGTCTTGTGTTTTTTCGGGCTTGGCCCATTTTGACATAAGAATAAATTTTAAATATATACCAACATTTTCAATAGCATGCTAGAACATATTTTTTAATTATTTCATAAAAAAAAGTACTTTTACGAACAACTTTATGCTATTGCTAAAAAATAGTTTTGTTATTCTCAACAACTTTTGTTGTTATTGGGGTAAGTTTATTTTTATGCCAACGACATTATTGTGTTGTTGGTGAAGAGATGTGTTTTTCACAACAATTTAAGTTGTCATTGAGATAAGTATATTTTTCTCAACAATTATGATATTGTTGGGAAATGAACTCTTTTATCTCAACGACTTGAAATGTCGATGCCACACATATATTATTGCCAACATCTTTGTTTTTGATGGGAAATAGTCGCTGCCAATTCCCTTTATTCTTGTAGTGTGGTAAGATGACACATGGCGCAGCAATCCTCTAAAGGCAACAGTCTAATCAAGCCAAGGCCGACCTCATCTTTCGTTCGACCTCGACTTTGGGGCCACTTTTCCAGCTTGGCGCAAAGCATCACAAGATTTGGGCCAAGCCCAATTCCGCATTTAGAGATATCTGGGGCTCAACATGCTAGTCGACATCCGCATCCAATTGTCAGGATTCGCACACCCGTATCCGACGCTTCAGGTACGACAGTTCTGTCTATAAATAGAGGTTCAACCCTCCGGTCCAAGGTACGCTATTCATTGTGCTCTTATTTCCTTGTGCGTTCCTTCTCTAAACCATACATACTTGAGCGTCGGAGTGTTAGCAGGTACCCCCACCCGACGCGGGTATGGAATTTACCTCGGACGACTCGAAGCCCATCGTCAAGCATCCGAGTCCGAGTACCGAACAGTGGTGTTTACAGATAAGCAGGGAAAGGCAAAAGTGAAGAAACATGAATAGCAGTTATGTTTTATGATGAAGACCTTAAGGATCTTGAATATCCACTAGTTGTTTACTTATTTCCCTTAGCTTGTTGTGATGTATTTCGATCATGAGACTTAGACTTGTTCGAAGTTATGTATCCCATTTTGTATTTCGGTTTAAGATGTTGAAATCTTAAGTATAAAATGACTTTGGACCTTTGGTTTAATGTTGAATGAACTCCCTTTTATTTACTTGTGATGGTACTAACTGGGAAAGTTAGATGAGTTGTCATCGATGTCTAGTTGTTCAATGTCTTAGATTTGAAATATTACCCTGATGTATGTTTTTATCTGCGTTTCGATATTTCGTCTACAGTTGAAATATTAGGGTGTTACAACTATATCTAAATGATTAGGGATAATACAGAAGGAGTTAAGATTTTCTCAAGTACTTGTTGTGTCAAGTAGGAGAGAGTGTGACACATACAGAAAGATAATAACATGTATTGTATTTATTATTTTATTGCATATGCAACTCTCTCTCCTACTTGACAGATCTAGTACTTGAGAGGATCCTAACCCTAATAGAAAAATTCTATTACATTTATTACATTTGAATAATAGTACTTTTTTATTTCTTGTTACCTAAATTTGTTTTAAGATTTTCAAGAAAATATTACTTTTTATTATTTTGATTTTTTAGAACAAAATAATATATCAAACTATTGATAGTTATAATTTGGTTGAGTTGTGGCTTGGATGTACCAAATTGATGTATTCATTATTTTTCTAAGGACCATGTTTTATAAATTTAAATTAGTTTAAGGACACATTTTTCGTTAAGTAGTTTGAACTGTACTAGTTAATTTTTTTTTTGACTTAAAGGTATAATTATATAAAAAAAGGTCAGGTTAGTTGACTTGAAAAGTATAACAATAATAATAATAATAATAATAATAATAATAATAATGTACAAAACCAAAAGCAAATTCGGTGGCATTTATAACTTAAGCAGAATAAGAATGCATTGAGGTTCAAACAAGAATATTTTATACATTATTATTTTTTTGATAAGCATTTTATACAACAATTAGAAAGTCAAAGTTTCAAACATATAGGCTTTTCTACATAAAAAATGGAGGTCATTCATACAAACGGATTCAAGAACAATCTGTAAGAAAGAAAGTATATGAAACATTGAAATAAAATTGATAAAGTAGAGATTCATATGGTGAATATTTCACAAGTGCAAAATTGACTTTACCATTTAGCATCGGTTGTTTGAACAGCCAATGCTAAATGTAGAGGCGGTGGCAATTTTGCAATTAAGTGGAAGTTTTCAATTTTCACGGCTACATTTAGCATCGATGGTTTGAACAACCGATGCTAAATGTGCGTGTCTAACACATTTAGCATCGGTTGTATAAACAATCGATGCTAAAACACGCGTTCTCTTCCTCTCAGTCACTTCTCTTCTCTCGCTCGTTCTCTTCTCTTCTCTCATTCTCAGTTAATGGAGAAAGACTGAAACTATCACTTCTCTCACTCTCGTTCTCTCCACCGCTACTCCGTCAACAATCACCGCCACTCCGTCAACAATCACCGCCGTTCTCAGCTCTCGTCTCGCACTACGCCAAATGTTGGAAAAAAGAGTGCATCCATAAGCAGCGTTTCCTTATTAAACGCTACGCAAGGTTAGGAATGGGCAACGCTTGTGATAAAAGCGCTAGTTATTGGGGAACACGCCTGGGCAATAAGCAGCGCTTGGTAAGGAAACACTACCTATTGGTAAAAACACGCTGGTTAATGGGCAGCGCTTTGTTGGCAAACGCTGCCTATTGCTGAGGACGCGCAGGTGATGGGTAGCGCTTCTCAGGCAAACGCTGCCTATTTGTAAAAACACACTGGTTAATGGGCAGCGCTTTGTTGGCATCCTATTGCTGAGGATGCGCAGGTGATGGGTAGCGCTTCTCAGGCAAACGATGCCTATTGGTAAAAACACGCTGGGCAATGGCTACGCTTTTTAAGGAAGCGCTGTCTATTGCTATTTTGTTTATTTCTTAATTTCCTCACTCATTCCCTTTCACACAACGACTCTCTCTCCGAAAGCACACTACTCCCACTCTCTCAAGCTCTCTTCTCTCCCTCACTTCCTCGCTCTACCATTTCGTTTTGGTTTTGGAGGTAACTCATAAACGATTTCTTCTATTTCTCTTTTACTTGGTTTCTAGATGTGGTTGTTTTGTTGTGTGTTGTTTTGGTGTCGTTGTTTTGGTTTTGCATTTATAGTGTTTGTGTTTTTGACTCAAAAGAAGCCCTTTCTATTATATTACTAGGACAAAAACTTGAATATTTCACGAACAAATTAAGCGCAACTTCAGCTCTATTATGCAGAGCGTTGTTTGAGTATATGGAGATGATTGAAAGATTTACCAAAAAAGTGGATGCAACTTAACTTGTAGAATTTCACGTGTGTGTTTCCGATTTACTTTTTTCTAGAGATCCAACAATTGTAGAATGCAATTAAGTTACATTAGATCATATATAAATATTGATATTGTGGGTTTAATTTGTTGGCATGCATTTGTTAGGAAAAAATGACATTTAGTTTTTTTTATTACTCTTACTTACTTTTAAAGCTTTACTAAATCACTGTCACACTAGCTTAAGTGAAGAATGTAGGTGTACATTATCCATTAAGTACTTTTGTTGTTCGAGTTCATCGTGGTTCGAGAGTTCGTTCTAGTTTGTGGTTCTCATTCGTTGGAGTTCATTGTTGCTTCCACTTGTTCAGGTACTTTTGTTGTTTCCTTGTATTTATTATATGAAGAATGACAATATGAAAGACATCAAAGTCTTTGATTTCTTTAGTTTAAAATAGTTGAATGTATTAGCGTTAAAAAAATTGTTCGTGTTGCTGGAGTAGATTATCCTGATTTCGGGTTGGATCCAAGAAACCTACGACTTGCATTGTCTGCTGATGGATTTAATCCGCACGGCATTCAGAGTAGCTCCTACAGTACATGGCCCGTGATTTTGGCGATCTATAACTTACCTCTATTGTTTTGCATGAAACGCAAATATATGATGTTGTCTTTGTTAATTTCTGGGCCCAAGCAACCGGGAAATGATATTGATCTATACTTGGCTTCTTTAATTGAAGACTTGAAGCTAATGTGGGAGACTGGAGTAGATTGTAGTGTTGTAAATTGTTAGAGTTTGATTTGGATACATGCATATTGTAAGTTGCTAGCTTGTTTTAATTTGGATACATATTGTAAGTAGCTTACTAGTTTTGAATACATATTGTTGGAGAGTTTGATTTGGATACATGCATATTGTTAGAGAGTTTCTTTTGGTTTGTCATATTGGTGCATTTGGATATATAACTAGTTTATATATATATATATATATATATATATACATATATATATATATATATATATGTTGTTAGTATATAATGGATTGGATTAGTATTGGCTGTATATGACCAGGAAGTTATCAAATATAAAAAGGAAAATACATAAAAACAGAAAAGAAAAAAAATTATACAATAGGCAGCGCTTGCTGGGAGAAGCGCTGCTCATTCACCTAGCGCGTTTAGCAATGGGCAGCGTTTTGTAATATGAAGTGCTGCCCATTGCTAAACGCGCTAGGTGAATGAGCAGCGCTTCTCCCTGCAAGTGCTGCCCATTCACCTTGCGCTTTTAACAATGGGCAGCGCTTCTCCCTGCAAGCGCTGCCTATGACTACCAATGAGCAGCGCTTCTTAAACGCTGCCCATTTTGGGCGTGGAATCAGCAGCGCCAAATTTAGCAGCGCTCAGAAACGCTGCCCATGACAAAAAAAAAATGCTGCCCATCCCCAAATCTGTTGTAGTGTCTCATCTCTCGTCATCTGAACTTTGAACCTTGAACTCTGGATCTCGTTCTCAACTCTCAACTCTCAACTCTCAACTCTCAACTCTCAACTCTCGTTCTCAGCTCTTGTTTCTCCATTTACGGTAAGCTTCAGAACTGGTTTGCTTTATTGAACTGATTTACCCCAAAATCCCAAAATCCCTAAACCCTAACTTTTTGTTTGGTGAACAAAGCAAACAAAATTGATTAGATCTCTGTAAACTGAGGCCATTTTTTCTTCCTTTATTAATGCAATCAACTAATCAAATAACACTTCTCACTGTAATTTTGGAATAAGTTAGTGTAATTCTGAAATGCTGTTAACACTTCTCACTGTAAATCTCGTTCTCTCACTCTCGTCACTGTCGCCGTCAACACTGTCGTCGTCGCCTTCCTCGCTGTTGTCGTCCTTGCCGTCACCTTCCTCGCACCTTATCTCCTGGTTTGTATTCTCCTCTGGTTTGATTAATTGCTTCCATATTGTTTTGAAACCCTAATTGTTCTCTAATGTTTCTGATTCGTCGTTTTTTTCATCTAGCAGTGACAACAATTTCAAACAACGCTCAACCCGGTATGGCCCTTCGGTATTCTACCCCCATTATTTTGATTTCTTTTCTACTTGGAACTTATGATTTTGTTTTTGTGTTCTTAGGTTTTGTATTTTCATGTAACTGGATGTAATTTTCAACCATCAAAATCATAAGAACACAAAAATTACCTTCACCTTCCCCATTATTCTGATTTCGTTTCTACTTGGAACTTATAATTTTGCTTCATTGAATTATTATGTCTTAATGTTTATAAGTATTTTCCTCGGTTTATTGTATTTTTATGTGTATTGACACTAAAAATGAATAATTTTTCAGGTTTACCTTGCTCAAGGTAGAAGAACAAATTACTTGACCACTCCAAAAGTGTAACGTATCTAATTGCTTCCCTGCGTTGATTCATATTCACATCTATTTTGTTGTTGTGATTCTTAATTATTAATTGGTTTTATGGTGTGATTGGTGATTGTTGATTGTTAGGAAGTGGGAACACATAACAGGACCTTTAGATTATTTGGTTAGTTTGGATTATCCAGGCTTCAAAATACACTCTCAATTTGATTTAGGGAATGAACTTGAGGCCCTCAACAGAAGTGGTGTTGCACTCACGAGTTCTGAATTTGAGTTTTTTTAATTGCTGAGTATAAATAATATATTTCTCCAAACTCATTTCAATTAGTGGAATTGAAATCATGACTTCTTGACTTCTTCACCTTCTAAGTTCCCTTCTTTGCCACAATTTCAATCTATAAATAATATATTTCTCCAAAAGCAATAGAAATAATGATTTGCATGGATTGGAAGCTCAAAAGCAATAGAAGTTCCCTTCTTTGCCACAATTTCAATCTATAACTTCCTGGGTTAGTGACTTTTTTTTACATTTGTGATTAATATCAAATCGTTGATGGATAGATTAGAATGAGTTTCTGTCTGTCTTGCAGAAAGAAGAAGCAACATTTGAATCAAAATCATATTAGTTATCAACTATATTAGGATACAATACACTTGTACATTCACATTAGGATACACCTGTATATTCACCTACTAACTCACCTTAGTTACTCACTTTGTTACACTCTAACTAACTAGTCTGGTTAGTTTACAGTTAGATTAATCTATTCTGTTAGCTTTAGTTAACATAGAGTATATATTATGTTTCCTTCATCAATTGTAATTACACATTCAGTTTTGATAATAAGATGGAGAATTATATTTTGCTATGCTCTCTTGTAACCAAGATGCTGTGCTCTCTGATAAGCAAGATGGTATCAGGGCTCTTGATTTGAGCTCTGGTTCATCGCGTTGTCTTCGTTCTTCAATCCCTTTCAATTCACATCTTCAATTCAATTCGTTTTCCTTTTTCGTTGTTCTTGAACAATTCATCTTTCGATTCATCATTTCTATTTTATCTTGATTTGATTTCTGTTTCCAGAACGACTTGGATTCCCTTTCTCCGAATCAAGATTAGGTTTCAAAAATCCCTAATTCACTTTCACAGTTTCTGAAATTTGGCTCAAGATTCTTCTAATTTCTTGAGATTTCTTCTCAGATTCAACAAATTACGAAGTTTCGTTACAAGATTCTTCTACTTCTTTCATCAATTTTAGTTTCAAAGCAAGAACAATGACGAATCAGAGTTCCAATTCCTATTCCTATTCTGATTTCGCAACAATCAACGCAAATCCATATTATCTCCATCCCAGCGAGACTCCCGCTCTCACTTTGGTTACGCCTGCTTTGGAAGGAACGAAGAACTTCCAACCTTGGATATGCTCCATGCGTATTGCATTGATCTCGAAGAACAAGATCGCATTCGTCGATGGAACTTTCAAGCCGCCGGAGAAGACTGATTCTATCTTCAACCAGTGGACACGGTGTAATAGCATGGTGCTCTCTTGGATTCAGCGTTCCGTCACCGCAAACGTCCAGAGATCGATCGCCTATTTCGACAAAGCTTACGATGCGTGGCAAGACCTCCATGACAGATAATGATGATGGATCCCCTGCCTATTATATCTAAGGCCTTTTCTATGGTAATTCAACAAGAAAGACAATTCAATACACCTTTGGCTGCTGATTTAGACACTGATACTGTACCTAATAACACTGGCAATAGCAATAATAGCCAAGCCAACTTTGTCAACACTAGTAGAGGTACCTATCAAGGTCGTGGAAGAGGAGGTTACAATAATGTTGGTAATAGGTCCCGTGGTAGAGGAGGAAGGTATCAAGGAGGTAATCGTTTTTGCACCAATTATGGTAAAACTAATCATACAGTTGACTCATGCTACTTCATCCATGGTTTTCCCTTGGATATCAAACTAAAACCAATGCCAACAATGCTTCAACAATTGGGAATTCTAAGGAATCTGAGAAGGAACATGCCAAAGACAACAACAGCAACACTGTTTCCCTCACAGCAGATCAATATAAGGGACTGATGGAATTACTTCAAGCATCAAAGCAGCAAGCTTCCCCTGCATCTCCTCTGCTAACACAGTCACCACATCCTTCCATCAAGCCAACTCCATTTCCACAAATCCCACAGTTCAAAATGCCATGTCCTCCTCCCAATTTGGTAAGACAAATCTTGACTCTTGGATAGTAGATTCATGAGCCACAGACCACATTACATTTGATTTTAGAAATCTTTCAAATTGTCATTACATTTGTCCTATTCATATAAGTCTTCCAAACAACATAGTTGTCACTGCTAGAATAGCTGGCACTGTGAAATTTTCAAATGGCCTAGCACTACATAATGTCCTTTTTGTACCTGAATTTCATGCAAACCTTATTTCAGTCCCTAGGCTTGCATCTTCTTGTAATTGCTATGTGTTTTTCACAATTGATACTTGTTTTTTGTTGCAGGCAACTTCTACCTTGAGGATGATATGTACAGCTAGTTTACAACATGGACTATACAGGATTAGTCTTCCAATAGCTAAGTCCAACTACACACCTTTTACTTCCATTTCAGATAACAAATCTAGTTTGAATTGCAATTATTCTGCCTAAACTACATTACCATGTATTCCATATGATAACACTAGCATACCTATCACAAAATGTAAAACTGTTTCTGAAATTGGAAATAAAATCATTTCTGATTTTAGACACAAATCTGCACTAATGTTACTAATTCTGTGATGTATAATTCTGATTCAAATAGCAATAATGATTCATCTCTATGGCATATGAGACTAGGGCACATTTCACCCACTAGACACCAATGCATGTCACAACATTTTCCATTCATCAAATACCAAAATCACAAAGCACCATGTGATACTTGCCACTTTGCTACACAGAGAAAACTCCCTCACTTTAGTAGTCTTACAAAAAGAACTCGCATCTTTGAAATATTGCATGCCGACATATGGGGCCCATATTCCCACACCTCTATCCTTGGTCATCAATATTTCCTTACCCTTGTAGATGACTTTAGTAGATTTACTTGGGTTATTCTCATGAAAACTAAAGCTGAAACCCGTAGCCACCTAACAAAATTCATAGCTTATATTGAAACTCAGTTTCACACAAAATTAAAATGTTTGAGAAGTGATAATGGTCCTGAATTCCTTATGAATGAGTTTTTCTCTTCCAAAGGAATTCTACATCAAAAATCTTGTGTTGAAACCCCTCAACAAAATGGCACCGTTGAGAAATGTAGCTAGAGCCCTTACCTTTCAAGCCAACCTACCTCCCAACCTTTGGAACTTTGCTATTCAACATTCTGTGCACCTCATAAACAGGATAACTACTCCCCTTCTTCAGAACAAATGCCCATTCCAAGTTCTATATGATCAAGCACCATCTCTTATGCATCTCAATGTTTTTGGTTGCCTCTCATATGCCTCCACATTGCATTCTAATAGAACAAAATTTGATTCTAGAGCTCGAAAAACAGTCTTCCTTGGATATTCAAATGGTGTCAAAGGTTTTATCCTATATGATTTACATTCACACCAATTAATCACTTCAAGAAATGTTATTTTCTATGAGAATCATTTCCCATTTCACAATAATCCCAACCAAGCACCTTTTGTTATCCCCAACCAAGCTCCTAATACTGATCCAATACCTACATCCATCATCAATACACCTTCTCCCCTTACTTTTGATTTCTTAGATGCTGGACCAGATTCTCCAACTGAAACTATGCCAACAATTTCTTCTCAATTACCCTATACTACATCTCTGCCACCTATAAGAGACACTGCCTCTACCTCACCCTTACCCAGCGCTCCTCAACCACCTATTAGAAAGTCATAGAGAATCATAACCAAACCTAGTTACTTGGAAGATTATCATTGTAGTCTCTCTAGCTGGACTGATCATTCCTCAGGTATTGTTTCTGCCCTTTATCCTTCGTCTTCTGTTTTATCTTACCATAAATGCTCCCCTTCGTATACCAGTTTTTGTGCAGCCATTACCTCTCAATCTGAACCCTCTACTTACCTACAAGCTTCTAAACATGACTGTTGGCAGAGAGCTATGCAAGCTGAGCTTGCTGCTCTTGACTTGAATAATACTTGGTCTATTGTTGATCTACCTACTGGGAAAACACCCATTGGTTGTAAGTGGGTCTACAAGATTAAATACCTTGCTGATGGTACCATTGAACGATACAAAGCCCGGCTTGTTGCTAAGGCCTATAACCAACTTGAAGGGGTGGACTATTTTGACACCTTCAGTCCGGTTGCCAAAATTACCATAGTTGGAGTCCTCTTAGCTATTGCAGCTGTTCAAGGATGGTTCCTAGAACAATTGGACGTCAACAACGCTTTTCTCCATGGAGATTTACATGAAGAGGTTTATATGACTCTTCCTCAAGGGTTGACATCTACAAATTCTTACTGACTAACCCTGTTTGCAAACTTCACAAGTCCCTCTATGGACTCAAACAAGCTAGTAGACAATGGAATCACAAGCTCACTACTACCTTACTATCACTTAATTTTGTGCAATCTCAAGCTGACCATTCATTATTTGTTAAAGTTGCAGGGACTACCATTACCACATTATTGGTATATGTTGATGACATTGTCCTTGCAGGAAATTCCATGACAGAGATACAAACTGTCAAGGCTATTTTAGATGCAAAGTTCAAAATTAAAGACCTTGGTTCACTCAGATTTTTCCTTTGATTGTGTTCTGGAGTGGGCCGAAGCCAACTCCAAATATTCTAGCGCTAGATCTGCCCAACAATGGGGCATGAAAGCAAGGAACCGCATCAACGGCTCTGATCCGTCCGTACAATCATCAGACGGCCGAGCGCGACCCACGCTCACTATATAAGCATTCATTGCGTCAGTTGTCAGGTACACACTGTTCATAAATACGTATATTTTGCTCGTCCGTTCCTGACTTGGGCGTCGGAGTGTTATCGCAGGTACACCCGCCCTCTGGAGCAGAGCTAGCAGAACGACCAAGGCATACAGAGATCTAAGACCTGGAAAACAGCGGTCAAGGACATCAAAGGCACAGATCAATTGGCGACCTCAGTGGGAGCCCGCGCGCTTTCCACCATTCGTACAGATGCCACCAAAGGCAGCTCGAGGCCGACCAAGGGCCACCGCTCGTTTACAAAGTGTGGCTGAAATCCCCGCTCGACCACCTCCAGCAGGTGTTGAAGGCATCAGCGCCACCCCCGCACAACAGGTTACGGTGGAACTCCCTGCCGACCTGGTCCAAGAGCTGCGAGAACTACTGCGCGACCGTAATCAGGCTCTGAATCGCAATGATGACCGCCTCACATACCTAGAAGATCAGATCGCCTCGAGGAGAGCGTACACTGCACCGGAGCAGCGACCTCACCATGAGGGCACTTCAACCGTGCGGGCACGCCCTTCAAGGGCCCATCGATCGCCTCCGCGAAGGCAGCTGGTCCATCGATCTCCACCCCCGAGGAGGGGACGAGGAGGAGCGACCACCCCACCAAGAAAGACCCCGTCCACGACTGATTATACTTACTGTCCCGAAGAGTCATCGCACGAAGGTTCCTCCCACGGTTCGACCGGTTCTCCCGCCCGTTCTCGAAGCCGATCTATCGAACGATACTCGTATCGATCAAAAGCTTACGCCAATCACTACGGACAAGATAGAAGGGATACCGGACTTGGACAATATACCAGAGAAATAGACGAATTCCGCATCCCGCGCTCTTTGCAGAAGCCGCCAACCGACCTTAAGATGTACAACGGCATGAAAGATCCCGACGCCCATTTAAAGCACTTTGATATTATGATGAAGTACCGTGGAGCGCCTGGGCCGGTCAAATGCAGGATCTTTCCCCTCACTTTAGAAGGGTCAGCGTTGGATTGGTTTACGGAACTAAAACCCAATACCATTTCATCATGGGAACAGATGGCAAGGGTGTTCACCGCTCGGTTCACGACTTCTAGAGTCAAACCAAAATCCCAAGATGTTCTGATCGCCATCAGACAGGGTCCGGAGGAGTCTTTGAGGAGTTATGTGGAAAGGTTCAACCGAGAAGCCGACCAAGTCAGGAACTTAGACGACAACCAGAGGTTGTTCTTCCTAAGGACAGGACTCTTAAGAGGAACTCGTTTTGAAGTAGAAGTGGGACTCCACGTTCCCAGAGACCTAGAGACGTTCCTCAGGCGATCTCAAAGGTTCATGAATTACGAGGAAAGAACGACCGCCATAGAAGCTGCTGAGGCGGGCATGAGTCAACGCCCGCGACCAGAAAAAGATCAAAGGATTAGGGAAGAGTATACCGGCAATCGCCCGAGCAAGGAAAATAAGGCCAAAAGGTTTGTTGAGCGCACCAAGTTGAACACTTCGTACGCGAACATATTGGCAGAATGTGCAAACACTGAATTCAGGGATATTAAACCACCAGAACCTCTCGTGCTTAAAGACGGGCAGCGCCCATCGAAAAAATACTGTAGATACCACAAGAGCAATGGGCATGACACCAACAATTGCATGGCTCTTAAAGATGATGTGGAGGCCCTGATTAGAAGAGGAAAGTTGACTCAATATGTGAAAAGAGATAACGGTGAAACACGAGAAAGGCAAGTGGCCCGTTCACCTAGGAAAGGGAAAGCAGAGGCAAATGAAACGATCAAAGTCGTAGAGGAGGACGACGATGATGAGGACCCAGTAGACACAAGAAAGTCAAGAGGGAGGCCAGTCGCCATGGTAATCTCGGGAGGAGTCCCCACCAACGCCTCAACCAACAGATCGATCAAAAGGAGATGGGACGAAATCATGAGCGTTGCCTCGACCTCGGCTCCAAGACCACTTAGTGGGCAACCATCCATCTCCTTTGGAGACGAGGATCTCATTGATGGAACCCCCAACTACGAGGTTCCCTTAGTCATAGTAGCAGTAATGGCAAACATGGAGGTTAGGAGAATATTGGTGGACCAAGGGAGTTCAGCAGACATAATATTTGAAGACCTTTTGGACGTCCTAAAAATTTCAAAGGATGATTTGAGGCCGTATAGAGGAACGGTCTTGACCGGGTTTAATGGAGCCTCGACAACTCCTATAGGACGGATAGAGCTGATGGTAACTTTTGGGGACGATACGGTAGAGAATCCCCTCTGTAGAACTGTCAGAACAGATTTCATTGTGTTACCCTGTAAGTCCGTGTATCAATGTATCATTGGTCGACCAACCCTTGCCCGCTTGGAAGCAGTGCCCTCCACCGTCCACTTGAAAATGAAATTCTACACTAAAGCTGGGGAAGTTTCCACCATCCAGGCAGACTTATTGTCCGCCAAGCGAGTTTTCCTTTTGGGGCTTAAAGAAAAAGGGAAAAGCGTAGAGAGAGAAATAGAGAAAGAAATGAAAAGCGGCGGGCAGGTTAACCTGGCCGACCTAGACGCCCGCTATGACCCTGATAGCGAAGAGGAAGAAGGGGACGACCTTCTGACTAAAGAGCTAAAGAAACGAATTAAACGACCTGAACCAGACGCGGAATTCTATCACATCAAGCTAGGGGACGACCCGGAGAGAACGATCAAAATAGGGAAAAACCTCCCCCCTGAGGTTCAGGACGAGCTCGTTCAATGTTTGAAGGAGCATGCAGACCTGTTCGCCTGGAGTGCGGCCGACATGCCCGGTATCTCACCCCAAATAGCCTGCCACCACTTAGCTGTGGATCCAGGAGCAAAATGGGTGGCTCAGAAAAGAAGAGTTCAGAAGGAAGAAAAAGCACGAGCAGCGTGCAAGGCCGTTGAAGACCTGCTCGAAGCAGGGTTCATTAAAGAAATAAAATACACCACGTGGTTATCCAATGTCGTTTTGGTCAAAAAAGCGAATGGAAAGTGGAGGATGTGCGTGGACTATACCGACCTCAACCGAGCATGCCCAAAGGATGCTTTCCCCGTCCCAAGTGTCGATCGCCTGGTCGATAATGCAAGTGGGTACAAAATCCTGTCCTTCTTAGATGCCTATTCCGGGTACAATCAGATTCCCATGCACCCACCAGATCAGGAGAAGACCGTATTCATGACAGACAAGGGGAATTTCTGTTACACTGTCATGCCGTTTGGGCTGAAGAACGCTGGAGCAACCTACCAGCGCATGATGAACCATGTCTTTCAGGATCAAATAGGGAAAACGGTGGAAGTATATTTGGACGATATGATTGTCAAAACCAAACAGGACCAAGCTCATGTAAACGACTTGAAAGAAGTATTCAAAGAAGCCAGAAAGAATTCATTAAGGTTCAATCCAGAAAAATGCACTTTTGGGGTCAGAGCGGGCAAATTCCTTGGGTTCCACCTCACAGAAAGGGGAATTGAAGCCAACCCAGACAAGTGTAGAGCAGTAACTGAGATGAGGCCACCAACAACCAAAAAAGAAATACAGAAACTTAATGGTATGGTGGCCGCTCTCTCTCGTTTCATCTCAAAAGCAGCGAACAAATCTTTGCCCTTGTTTAAATTGTTGAAAAAGGAGACCATATTTGAGTGGACGCCCGAGTGCGACCAGGCCCTCGAACAATTGAAAACGTCTCTGATAGAGCCTCCAATTTTAACGACCCCCGAGCCTGGAGAAACTCTTTATTTATACTTGTCCATCACGGACGAGGCTTTGGCCGCCGTCTTGGTACGAGAAGAAGGGACGAAGCAAAATCCAGTCTACTTTGTCAGCAAAGTCATGCAAGGACCCGAGCTAAGATATCAGAGGATTGAGAAATTGGCTCTGGCATTGATTGTCTCAGCCCGAAGGTTGAGACCATACTTCGTGGCCCACCAGATCACCGTACGCACCGACCAACCCATTAGGCAGATCCTGCATAGCCCAGATCTAGCGGGCAGAATGATCAAATGGGCTGTTGAATTGTCAGAATTCGGAATAAAGTATGAGCCTAGATCGTCTGCTAAAGCACAAGTCTTAGCCGATTTTATCGCAGAATTGACCCCAGGGTCAGAGAGCCCAGTTCAGGATTCATGGACTTTGCACGTTGACGGATCGTCCAATGGTAAAGGCAGCGGAGCGGGCTTAATCCTTGAGAATGAAGAAGGGACGACCATCGAAGTCTCCCTGGCCTTCTCGTTCGCCACTTCTAACAATCAGGCCGAATACGAGGCCTGCATAGCTGGGCTGTTACTCGCTTTAGAGATGCAAGTAAAAAGGGTGGAGCTACGATCAGACTCATTACTGGCGGTCTCCCAGATCAAAGACGTCTTTTTAGCCAAAGACGAGATACTCCAGAAATATTTGGCAAAGGTCAAAGAGTTGATGAAGAAATTCGAGCATGCTGAAGTCAAGCACGTCCCAAGGACTGAAAACGCTAGGGCGGACATCTTGTCCAAACTGGCAAGCACCAAGAAAAATGGTAACCATAGAAGCGTAATACAAAAAGTCCTATCTCAACCAAGTGTGAGGTTAGATACGGCCTTAGGAGCAGAGATATGTACGATCGAATCAACGCCTTCCTGGATCGACCCCATCTTTAACTACATAAAGAACGGGGAGGAATCCAGCAATCCAAAAGAAGCTGCACTCGTTCGCAGGTGAGCAACGTCGTACTCAATAATTAACGAGCAACTCTACAGAAGAGGATTCACCATGCCCCTGCTCAAGTGCCTCCTCCCTGCAGAAGCGGCCTATGTGTTGAAGGAGATTCATGGAGGAATCTGCGGGAACCACTTGGGTTCACGAGCTTTGGCAAAGAAGGCTTTAAGAGCGGGCTACTTCTGGCCCACTATGGAGGCAGATGCAAAAGACCTAGTAAAAAAATGTGACAAGTGCCAAAGGCACGCAGATAACCACGTTGCACCTCCAACCGAGCTCAACTGTTTGACTTCTCCATGGCCGTTTTCATGGTGGGGTATCGACTTGTTAGGACCTTTTTCCCTCGCCCCTGGACAGTTTAAATTTCTGATAGTCGCAGTGGACTACTTCACCAAATGGATTGAGGCCGAGCCCTTAGCCAAAATCACTTCGAAGAATTGCTTGAAGTTCGTCAAAAGAAACATTTTGGTACGGTTTGGGATTCCAGAAGTCATCGTGTCAGACAACGGCACGCAGTTCACGGACCAACATTTCCAGGAAACTCTAGTCGAACTAGGCGTAAAACAGCGTTTTACGTCGGTCGAACACCCGCAAACAAACGGGCAGGCTGAGGCGGCCAACAGAGTCATCCTAAGGGGGCTAAAGAGAAGACTGGATGAAGCCAAAGGAAGGTGGGCGGAAGAGCTTCCCTCTGTACTATGGGCGTATAGAACCACACAACACTCAACTACGGGAGAGTCCCCCTTCAGGATGGTCTATGGAACGGACGCACTAATCCCCGTGGAAATGAGAGAGTTGACTTGGAGAACAGCTAATCCTCTACAGCCGCCCGAGAACGAGCAGGCAACGAGGGAGGAGCTCGACCTAGTAGAAGAACTGCGGAACAAGGCAGCCCTCAAAGAGACATTGGTCAAACAGAATATGGCCGTAAGGCACAACGCCAAGGTCGTTCTTAGGTCGTTCGATGTAGGGCAGCTCGTCCTACGAAGGGCAAATATCGGCCAGAGAAATGCCGGCCAGGGCAAGCTAGCCCCAACTTGGGAAGGCCCCTGCCAAGTAGCTGCCAAGACGAGCAAAGGAGCATATATCTTGAAGAACATGAGTGGAGGAATGATTGCAAACACTTGGAATGCAGCAAACCTCAGAAGATACTTTGCTTGAGCCATGTAAAATATGAAAGAATGTCATGTTTCCAGTCAAATAATAAATGAAAATCAAAACGGGCGGGACACTCTTTTTCCCTACAGGGTTTTTTATTGAGGCCTGCTCGTCTGTCAACAGAATGACGGGGAATTTCTTAAATTCTTGATTCTAGTTATTAATCGATCCAACAACGAACAACCCCGAAGGCGAGTTAAATTCAAACCGAGTTTGATAAACTGCCAAGGGTCGAGCGACCTTAAGTCTAAACATGCTTGCAAACGAGCTAAATCTAAAGTAGAAACTTGGTAAGCTGTTTGCAGGCAGCCTCGCGAAACTCAGGCCAATCCATGCGAACATGAGAAATCAAATAGAACAAGGCTAGAAAAAAGTCTAAAAAAAAAAACGATTGACAAAAGGCGTTTAAAACATTATCCCGGAGAAGGCCGGGCTCCTTGTTGGTTACAAGAAAAAGTAATACATTCTTCGAAAAGAAAAGAGAAACAAAGTACAAACAGACAAATACGAAGGGAATAAACTCATTCAGGGCGACTGTAGACAACCGTCTCCTCTTGGATGACATTCCCATTTTTGTCTTTCTCCGCGAGACGAACGATTTGCCCGTTTCTCAGGAAATGGTCGTTGTTCACAATCTCTGGATTAATCTCCAGCGATGGATAGCAATACCGAATCTGAGCTACAGCTTCGTCAAAACGTCCGCTAGCAATAGAGATGGTCATGTCTTCTAGGGCCTCCAACTCGCCCCTCGCTTGATCACGCTCGCCCTCAACGGCCTTCAGGTTCTCCTCCAAACCGACCACCCGCTCCTCCAGCTGTATAACCTTGGTAGACCGCTCAGCCAAACTGGTAGTAGCAGTGGCAAGTTTGGCTTCAGCATCTACTCTGGCTCTCATAGCCGCATCACGCTCGGCAGTAACTGAGCCAAGGGCGTTCTTTGTGGGTTGGAGGGCGACCTCAGCATCCATGAGCTTCTTTTTGGTACTTTCGAGCTCTGCCCGCAAATCTGTAATGTGTCCAAGAGCGGACTTATACTTGTCAGTTTTATCCAAAAGATCACCCTCCAACCACAAGTTTCTGTGAAGTAAGCGCATACCTGCTTGGCGGCCAGCCTCCTCGGACTTGTAACGAGCAAGCTTTTGAGAAGCTGCTTGGGCAATTTCAGCTACGAAGAGGAGAGGGTCGGCCTTAAGGCGTTCAAAATCCACGTCCTTGAGATCGTCCAAGTCCAAGGACGACCTCCTTGATGCCTCTCTTCTCTTCTGAGGAGGATCAAGGTCGATCGGAATAGCGTCTAGAGAACTCTAAGTCCGATCTCTCTTTTTAGAAGCTGAGCTCGTTCCTTGCTCTTCCCCAACAGACACCTTCTTCTGCTTCCTTGACTTTGTCTTTGCCAAAAGAGCTGCGAAACCAATGCCCGTCATTTCAGCTGAAAGAGTAAAAAGATGAGTTAGGAGGCAGAACAAGGAAAAGCACGGTCAAAATTGAAAGCGAAAATAAAGGCACACCAAGTTTGTTCTCGGCTTGCTCGGATGTCCGGAGGCAAGCAAATTTGTTACAGGGTATGACCCCTTCCGGCAGCCAAGTAACCAAGGTCTCTAACATCCGAATACTCTCAAGATCATAGTCGCTCAGCCTCCTCTGGTGCCGATAATGGATAGTGTCGCGGTCGTAGTGTGAGTGCGACCAACCCAGAGGAAACTTCATTGAGGAAACGCGACCTTCGTCGTCCACAGTTCCCACCATTGCCTTAGCACGATCATTAACAGGAACGACCCAGAGGAAAGCGTGCCTCCAAGTTTTGACCGACTCACAGAATGGCTTGAAGAGTCTGATCGTGTTTTTCCGTCCCTTCAAAGAAACTTGTTCCCATCGCCTGGGTTCGCTCCTCATCTCCACTGTGCGACTAACATCAAACAAAGAGAAGAAAAGACGGCAATTTACCTCCCGATCAAGAGCGGCCATTATTATCTCGAATGACTTAACCAGCGCCCAAGCATTAAAATGAAGTAGAGAAGGGGCAACACCAAGAGTCCTTAAGACACGTCTCTGGAAAAATGTGAAGGGAGGTCGCACCCTCAAATCACGGAGGACGTTGGAATACATGATGAATTTCAAAGAATTCGGGATTATGGCAGCATGCTCGTCAGGTAGTACGCCTTCCGCTCGCCATTCCTGATCACCGTAACCTATTAACTTGGTGAAAAGAGGCAGCACCTCGTCACCGGGTGGAAAGACAGAACGCTCGTTAATTATCGCGGAGGATATCCATGAGCGGTCGACGTCAAGCCTACCCCTCCAATCGTGCTCTTCCGGCAGTACCTCGTTGACTGGAACTGGAGGGGGCGTAGGATTCATTCGGGGAGACTGGACCGTGTCAACCGTGTTTGACGAGCGTCCAGAGGACGATGAAGAAGAAAGATCGGTAGACGAGAAAGTCTCAGAGGGGAACCCTCTCGTACCGACATCTCCAGAGCAAGCATGCTCAGCCATACTCACAGGTTTACGACCAGAAATTCTCGCAGTTTTCTTTGTTCGCGCCACTGCGTTGCCCTGCGAGGAGAAGGAAAGTCAGGCTCACCCTAAACGATGATTTGCTGAAGGGGGCGACAAGGTCGACCCCGAGCCTGACACCCCCTCCTCGCCCCATGCGAACAGAATTAGAGTTAAAATAAACGAGGCAAGAGAAAGGGGATACCTGGAGTGGGAGAGAAGTTCGGTCTAAGGGTAGTATACTCCTCGATGAATAAAATCAAACGACCAGAAGAATGAGACCGCCTGAGTTGAAACTCGTGCACGGGTAGACACCTGGCCAGAATAAAGAAGCAAGTTGTTGATCACAACAAGAGGAAATTATGACCGCTTTTCGAACTCCGAGAATGTAAGTAGAAACTGAGAAGGAGAGGGGGCAACATATTTATAAGGTTTGGAAAGCAATCAAGCGAAACGACACGACCCTTCACTTGCACACGCCTTGAAAACCAAACCGTCGTCATAACCAAACGGTACCTTTTCAAATTTCGAGGCACCATTAACGACCCCTGGGGAAAAACGAAACGTCACTTCTTGACAGAAACCACGTGTCATGTGAACATGAGCGAAGCCCACCACGAATCAGAAACGATCATCCGACCGGTCTCACGTTCGGGGACGCGAACATAGAAACGATCGTAAAACAAGCCTGCGCCCGCCACATGAGCGATCTTGGCTTGGGGGGCAACTGTTCTGGAGTGGGCCGAAGCCCACTCCAAATATTCTAGCGCTAGATCTGCCCAACAATGGGGCATGAAAGCAAGGAACCGCATCAACGGCTCTGATCCGTTCGTACAATCATCAGACGGCCGAGCGCGACCCACGCTCACTATATAAGCATTCATTGCATCAGTTGTCAGGTACACACTGTTCATAAATACGTATATTTTGCTCGTCCGTTCCTGACTTGGGCGTCGGAGTGTTATCGCAGGTACACCCACCCTCTGGAGCAGAGCTAGCAGAACGACCAAGGCATACAGAGATCTAAGACCTGGAAAACAGCGGTCAAGGACATCAAAGGCACAGATCAGATTGGAGATAGCTAGATCCACCAAAGGCATATGTCTAAATCAGCGTAAATACACTCTGGACCTTCTCCAAGATAGTGGCTCACTTGCCACCAAACCAGCATCCACACCATCTGATCCATCCATCAAACTCAACAACGATGGATCAGATATTTATCCTGATGATTCTGCCTATCGAAGACTCATTGGACGTCTATTATACCTTACAACAACACGGCCTGATATTGCATATACAGTCCAGCAACTTAGTCAGTTTGTATCCAAGCCTTTAACTTCACATTTCAGGGCTGCTATAAGAGTTTTAAGATACTTAAAATCAGCCCCTGCACAGGGACTTTTCTTTTCAGCTTTCACCTCTCTTAGCATGTCTGGTTTTGCTGATTTTGATTGGGCTTGTTGTCCAGATACATGTAGGTCAATCACAGGTTACTGTGTCTTCCTTGGATCCTCACTCATCTCTTGGAAATCAAAGAAACAAAAACACAGTTTCTCGATCATCTTCCGAGGCTGAATACAAGGCACTGGCTTCACTGTCATGTGAGATTCAGTGGCTTCACTTTTTGCTCACAGATTTGCAGATTCCTCCTACCGGTCCTGCTGCTGTCTTCCGTGATAATAAATCAGCTATCTATCTAGCTCAAGATCCTTCTTTTCACGAACGAACAAAACACGTAGAGATCGATTGCCATGTTGTTCGTGAAAAGATTCAACAGAAGACCATCCATCTACTTCTGGTTCCTTCTGCATCTCAGTTGGCTGATGTATTTACCAAACCATTACATGCTACATCTTTTTCATCCTTTGTAACCAAGTTGGGTCTTTGTAATTTTCAAGCCCAACTTGAGGGGGGATATTAGGATACAATACACTTGTACATTCACATTAGGATACACCTGTATATTCACCTACTAACTCACCTTAGTTACTCACTTTGTTACACACTAACTAACTAGTCTGGTTAGTTTACAATTAGATTAATCTATGCTTTTAGCTTTAGTTAGTTAACATAGAGTATATATTATGTTTCCTTTATCAATTGTAATTACACATTCTGTTTTGATAATAAGATGGAGAATTATATTTTCCTATGCTCTCTTGTAACCAAGATGTTGTGCTCTCTGATAAGCAAGAAACTACATGCGAGGAAAAGGGTGTCAATAACTCTCATTTCTCTGAAGATTTTATGTTCTACCTTTGTGGATATATAGAGGAAAACCAGTTAATTCGTGGAGAACATATGCATATGAGAAGTGGAGAGCCCACCATTCTATCCACAGGGCCAGGATAATAGTCACAACTGTCTCTGTAGAGATTCATCCATTGGTGGGAAGTCATTTATTAAGAAGGAAGTAAGGGAGAGATTTGATAGGCTCATATAAGATTTAACAGCATTTCAGTTTTGGTTGAATTGGTAAAGTAGGAAAGGGATCCTAAAGTGTGTTATGCTGGATACAACACATTTTGAACAAACATTGTTGTTATTTTGTTTTCTAAGTAGTTTAACTTGTGTTCCCTAAATGTAAGATATTACGTTTAATGAAATTTGAAGTATTTTTATATATTTATTATGTGTTGATGACTCGAATGATCGGTATATAACAGGTTCTTATAAATTAGTTGACTGGTATGGATAAAAAAAATAAAATAAAAAAATTAGACATTTAGCATCGGTTGTATAGAATACTCGATGCTAAATGTCTCTTACAAGTACATTTAGCATCGGTTGTATAGAACACCCGATGCTTAATGTCTCTTACAAGTACATTTAGCATCGGTTGTATATAATACCCGATGCTAAATGTACATGTAAGAGACATTTAGCATCGGTTAAATAGCCGATGCTAAATGTCCCACATTTAGCATCGGGGGATTTAGCATCGTCAGATAACCGATGCTAAATGTCCAAAACAACCGATGCTAAATATCTTTTCTGCACTAGTGTTTTTTCCCGATATGATATTATATTATATATATCTTGGGAAATCGACACATCTATTTATACATAAATGATTTCATAGCAATCAACTTGGTAATACAGTCCTAAGTCTCGAAAACAATACTCATAAACCTCCTGAATGAGACAGCAAAAATATTTATTCATTTATTTATTCCTCCAAATGGAGAAAGGTTTTTCTTATAAATTGCTACCTGATAAGAGCTACCATTGCCTTTAAAGCCAATCTCTTGAAACGTTTGGGTATTTAAATCAAAACTAACTAGTTGACCATCTTTTGTTTTGAAGAACAATTCACCTTTGTTCCCTATTTCAATAGGAATCTCAATGAAAAGTAAGGGTTCGACAATAAAGAGTTTAAACCATGAGTCCTTGACACCGAGCTCACCTAAAATTGATATGTGAAAAGAAGCAGTCTTTGAACACTTTGAGATTAACGCAATGGACCCATTTAACAACACCAACTCTCTCTGGTCCAACCAAGAAGCTTGTCTATCTAAAATTAAAGGTGTAGTAACAAACACCTCACTACTCAAATTAAAAGACACCACCCACTTCACCACAGAACAACCACTTCCCCCCAACCAATGGCACATCCCATTGAAGTATACCTGTGAATATGTGAAATAAAAGTATGAGGGGTGTGGAAAGTCCCCTTCAAGTTCCCTCCAGCTGTTACTTCATAGACTAAAAATCTCCCATATGGAGGTTGACCTCAATGGCTTATATGTCCAATAATCTCCAAGTTGAACTTTAATATCGACTTCTGGATATATTCCAACAAAACGAATCACCTTATAGTTATCTCTAACGAGGTCATAACCAAATCCTTGAAAAGAAAAATACTTATTAGCGGTTGTCCAAGGTATAAACTGAGGAGGGCTACGAGGAATGTCCACACATTCTTGAGTAGACGGATTCCACAATATACGTTTTTGATCGTGAAGACCGAATAGTGCAAAAATACCATTAGCACAATCTGAAATATAAAAATCTTCGTCTTGAAATTGAAGAGGCATGTCCAATTGGACCTTATTGTCAAACCCATCACCATAAAGCAACTGTAACCGGCAATATTCATGAGGATCTAGCACTGGCTCTTTTAGGAGGACACAAGTGTCGTCGTACAATGAACAATGAGTAGAAATTAAATTCTTACGACACATGTTCATGAAATTAGGATTTTCAAAGAAAAGAGACCATGATTTGCATAGGCATGTAAAACGCTTGAGAGATTTGAGAGGCAATTTGGAGAGAATAGAAAAGAAAAGATCGTCGGGTATATGATTACTAAGCGTTTTCTTGTTTTTTGGAGCCATACCCATAGATAGAGTTCTTCTCATTTGTAATGCGAATGCGTAGCAAATGAGATGGTGTGGTATGAGAGACGACGTGAATTACTTAAATAGTGTGAATTTAATAGAGGCTTGGGAAAGTTTGAAATTTTTGAAATAATAGCTTTCTAATTTATAATAAATAAATTGTTGTCAATAAAAATTAATAAATTTTAGTCAAAAAAAATAGTAAATTGACTTTTGTCAGAAGCAACTTTTTAATGCAGTCAAAACAACTTATTAACAACTTAATAAATAATTGTGGTGTTTGCATTTTAATGACATTAACTGCTATCTTTTTTAAATAATATTTTTTGTTTTTTTCATAAAACATTAATTGCTATCACTAGCGAAATGTTGGTGTATGGTGGGTAGGTCACTTGGTTGAGTTAAGGGACCTCGTTGGTGTAAAGTTGGTGTCCAGGGTTCGAACTTGACTGCCCCCTCCCCTCTAACAACTTACCCACTAATTACTAACCACTTTGCTTATAAAAAGCTATTGACAATCTATTATATCTTTGGACTTATTTATACGCTAAGTCTCTATAACAAACAAAACAAACAGTTCATTTTTTGAACTCTTTTATAAAAAACTTCTAGTATTTTTTCCTTATTTTATTCTTCCATATACACCTTTGTTTTAATTGTGTGTATGAAATTATAGTAAAATAAGAGACTTTTTTTTCATTAGTTATTAAAATTAAAAAGAGTAAACTTGGTTAGCTTTTTGTTTGAAAATGATATAATTAATTGCACTTAACTAATTTTATTAATCACAGTGAAAATAGTTTTTTTGTTAAAATAGAGATTGGAAGGAGTAAGTAACATACTAATTTAATACAAATTAAGTAAGTTAGTTTTGTTCATTCAATTTCATTGACCTCCTACAAAAAAAATTACAAACTAATTTTACCAATATACTACTACTCCCTATATCTAAAATATAAGAAACAAAACGTGTTTTATGTTTCTCCAAAATATCAAAAACAGAAAACATTTTTAAGATAAATTAAATGATGAATTCCAATTATATGTTATTTACGTGGTGTAATTAAAGATGATATTATTAATATAAACAACCATTTAATAAAAAGGTTAGTTTTAGAAAGAAGTTAAACTTTTAGTCTTACTAAATGAGAATAGATAATTTCAATGTCATTCACTAGCTTGTGTGACGTAAGGCTTTGTTTCTTATATTTGGAATGACGTGAGTACTATTTTTTTTTTTGAAAAAAAGAGAGTACTATTATAATCTTGAGAATGTGCAAGGCTCTTAATGGTAAAAGTAAAATAGTTTAGTTAGCTATAATTTGATTATATTCAAGTCTAGAAACTTTAAGTACCTTTTTTTGTTTATAATTGAGGTTTAATTACATTATAACTTCTTAAACTTTCTGATAGGGAGTTACTCTTGTGGTATTGGACCTGGAATTCCTCATAGCCCTAGGACATTAAGAGTCTGTTAACACCCAAAAATAATTAAGTCGTGGGCCGAGGAACTTTGGTGTGGAGGCAAGCCACGGGACAAAGTGTAAAAGGGGGTATTTGCTAAAAAGAGCGAAGTCAAAAGAGGCCATCAAGGCGCGTTAAACGACAAAGTTCCTCGAGGGAGGGTTATGCCCGAGGGCCAATGAGCTAAGCCGAGGGAAAGTAATAGCCCCAACCTATAGAGTGCCAAGGCCCAGCTGGCTTGGGTGCCTAAGCTATTACTAAAAAGGGGCTAGGGCAGCCGAGCCACCGAATGGCCGAGGCAAGGCGAGCATTGCTTGGAAGGCAAGACACGACACGAAGATAGAACGTGGGAGTGGTTGAACTTCATGCGGAAGAGCGAGGCCAGAAAATACGGAGCAATGAGCACTTACCCCAGTACTAACTGTGCCAGTGGCAACGTGGGCAGACACTCCGCCCTGTTGAGGGCCTAGGAAGCAATGAGAGTCGTTGATCTCAGATCAATCCAACGACAGACAAAATGTTGGCTACCATAGTGGCCGATGAGGGCCTGTGTATGTATATAGCAATAGAGTAATTGTACAGACACACATCCAATCAATCAAACTCAACGTTTATTTCAATTTATCTTCCTTTATCGCATTTTTTCCCTTTTGCTTTTTGCATTAGCCGTAGATTAATCCAACACTCGTGTTCTTCTCACCTTGCTTGACCCTTTCTAGAGGAGTCAGGAAACCCACAGGTTAGGAGCAGAGTTCCCTCCTCGACGCAGTTGCTTGACGAAACGAGGAATCAAAGGTGAGAAAACCCCTGCGTTTGATTCACCTGGACTGGATTATAGTTGGCGTAGGCACTTACGCTCTGGCAGAAACCTACGTATGGAGCCACCATCGGCATCAAAAAAAGGCAACTGCCCCTTAAACGAAGAACACTGAGCCAGTAAGTGTTTCGGAGACAACTCCCTTTGTTGTTAATGCTGAGTCTAGCGACGATTCTCCTCAACATTATGAGGAACCTGTGGTCATGATCATGTCGTTTATCCGGCAACTAATCGACATGGGGATACATGATATCATGTATCAATTGTCCCACCAATTGGCTAACATAGTTAAACCTATGGTGCACAGTGAGGTGCAACAGGCCAAGGAAGTGGAGCAAAGACATGTTGCACCGGTCAGTAGCACCAAGAACTACGTTGTCTCCGGCCAATCATAGGGAGGACAACCTTCTTCTAAGGGAGGACTGCATTAGGCCCCCTCATACACCAACCCTATTGGACCTCAGTAGATATCCTCTTATAACCCTATAGGAGGCATGCATCAGTTTCCACCGAGTGGGAGTGTGACTGGGACTCAACAGGCGTACTACCATCAGGTAAATCCTACTATTGTAATTCTTCAGCCTAGTACTTTTGCCACTACCAACACTGGGGACAATTTTTGGCGAATGTCACTAATACGACTTCTCTTCAGCAGGGTTAAGTACAATTGGCCAGAAGGCCTCCCGTGGCAGCAAGCTTGGTGGGTCTGCTGCAAGGATCATCCTATGGGTGCTCTACCGCGGCTAACTACTCGGCTTACGCAGGGGAGCAAGCCTTCGCCCCGAAATCAGGGAATGGCAGGAAGGGTGGGTATTGCCCGAGTCAGCAGCCATGGGTCCAGAGCCCACCTGGCTTGACAAGCCGTCCCCGGAGCACTCAGTACCTACCCAGCATGTTCCTATATACAGATACACACGAATGTCGCTCCAGTTGAGCAGCCATGGAATCAAATTCCACATCTCCGAGGCGTGCAGACATCTGTACTAGGAACTAGCCTTGTTAACCTGACCCATGTAGTAGTTGGGCAGCCATGGACAGACGCTCCACCTTAGGTACTGCCGCATCCAAGGGCGCAGGGTCACCAAGATACACTGTGGCGACCAACGCCACCACTTGAAAGACCATCGGGGCCTTAACTCCTAGACCCTAATATCATCGCGTACACACTCAAGAAGTTCTTCGGTGTTTAGTTGAAGACGCTCAACCGTCCTTTGTATAGGAAGCCTTACCCCAAGTGGGTGGACCGATTGGTGCCTCTGCGCAGAGGATTTAAAACCCCTGATTTGGCCACGTTTTCTGGTGACGATGGCAAGTCTACTCTGGAGCACATCAGCCGATTCACGACGCAATGTTGGGAAGGAAACCAGAATGAGTATCACAAGTTGCAGTTGTTCCATTTGTCTTTGACAGGGACAGCCTTCTCATGGTACTCCTCTCTCCCACCTGATTCTATACAGACCTGGGCAGACATGGAAAGGTGCCTCCGTGACAGATTTTATTGGCCACTGCCTGAAGTTACCGCAACCGATCTCATGAATTTGTGGCAGAAGGCGGACAAGGCAGTGACAAACTTCATTGAAAGATTAAGAAATATGGTCGGAAAGTGCTCAGTACCTTTCCAAGAATCCTAACTTACTTCCATGGCATCTCTGGAATGCACCCTTAGTTGAAGAAAAAGCTTGTGGGACAAGCTTGCAACGACCTCAGTGGCTTGGCTTCCAAGGCAGTTCAAGTTGAACAGTTTGTGCAAGAGAGAGAAAGGAATAGAGCCACCCGAGGACCACTGTTGGTATCAGTGGTGGATGCAGTCGAGGATTCAGACAATGATGAGTCAACTGATTACGCGACAGACATCTTAGTGGCCGAGATAGTTAAAGGGAAAGGCTACCTCTGTCCGGCTCTTAAACCTACCAAGGGCAAAGAGAAGGACGGGGAAAGGGTTTAGTATTCCTTTGACATGTCTTAGGCTGACCAAATCTTTGACTACCTCCTCAAAGACAAGCAGATCAAACTCCTTGACGGCCATAAGATTCCCCCTCCTGAGGAAATAAAAAGGAAGAAATACTGCAAGTGGCATAATTCCTTCAATCACGCCACTTCCAACTGTATTATCTTCCGCCGAGCGATCCAAGAAGCCATCAAAAAGGGGCGATTCAAAATGGTCGACAAGGGGGCATCAGAGATGATTGTCGACACTGACCCTTTCCCCAGCATGATTGTCAATATGGTCTCCTTTTCACGGAGCGACCGGGGGAAAGGAAAAAAGAAGTATATGTGGGTCCCTACAAAGGAAACTTCTCCAGAGGGGAAAACATTCGTGTTTGACCGTCTGGGCTCACCTCCCAAGGTATCCACAGTTGCAGAACGAATGGCCCTATTAAAAAAAAATTACAAATACGGGCGCCGAGTCAGCCTCAAGGACCCCAGAAGAAACTTCTAAGCCGGGGAGGCTTGTCCACGAACTTAGGGAGTTGCATTTGTCCAAACTCAACCCTGAGAGACACTTGCCTAAACCCAAGGACTTGAGGGAAAGACTCCAGAACGTCCCACTTGGGGGGCAAGGTAGGCCCGCCGATAACTCCATTGAGCAGGCCACCCTGCCAACCATAGGTGAAGGGACTCGCCCTGAAGAAGAAAGAAGGGTGGCACAAGTCACCGAGGCACAAAGTTCGACTTCGGTAAACACTACGGTCCTCAATGACCAAGAGCTAAGAGCAACCAGAACAGTGAAACCTCCTCTAGGTGTACTGCAAGATTAATGGATGACACAGGCAGCTGTTGAGATGCCGACCCCTAGGGTGGCTTCCAAATCTCGCACGCAGAAGAGGAGGCTACAGAGGGCTAGGGCGTTCAACAGAAGGAGGGAAACTCTCTAGACGCTCACCTCGGCTAGAGATAAAAATATTCGAAGCCGTGTTCTACTCTCCTCACCTAACCATTTCTCAGCTGAGATAAAAATATTCGAGGCCGTGTTCTACTCTCCTCACCTATGCCCTATTGCCATCCCAAGGGACTATTAAGAAGGCGGCACTAAGTCATGTGACTGGACCAAGAGGGGCTTTGAATTCAAAATGTTGGCTGACCCACGGCCTAGCAATGAGGATAATGAATAGTCTCCCTTCGAAGGTACAAAGCTTGCTGGACTGACTGCACCTATTTCAAATAGAGTCCAGCATTGAAGAGGCTATGTTCGGTGCCATATATGGAGAAGATGAAAACTCGGAGCCCTCACCCCTGGAATCGTCGGATGACCTTGGTTACAAGACGTCGGCCAAATCTCCCTTCATAGAGACCACACAGAGGAAGATACCTACCTTCGAAGCTCACGATCCTTTGGTGGAGGTGAATATGGGAACCAAGAGTGAACCGAGGATGACTAAGGTTTAGCGGGAAACTCCAACTGCAGCAACGTGATCAGTTGGTAGCTTTAATACGGAACTACGATGACTCCTTTGCATGGGATTACCATGAGATGCCAGGCCTTGATAGAGCCTTGGTGGAGCATAGGTTACCCATCAAGGAAGGTTGCAAGCCCCACCAAGGAGGTTCAACCCGCAACTAATGCCGCAGCTCAAAGCCAAAGTGGAAAGACACCTAAAGGCAGGGTTCATTACAACTGCCAGGTACGTAGAATGGCTGTCTAATATAGTCCCTATGATCTAAAAGAATGGTCAGGTCAGAATTTGTATTTATTACAGAGACCTGAACTTGGCCACTCCAAAGGATGAGTACGGTATGCCTGTGGCTGATATGCTTGTCGATGCCGCGGCAAACAATGCAATCCAGACTTTTATGGACGGTTATTCTGGTTACAACCAAATTTATGTGGCCGAGGCCCCATAAGACTGCCTTTAGGTGCCCAAGCGCCTGAGGTATCTATGAGTGGCTCGTGATGCCTGTTGGCCTCAAGAATACTAGGGCAACGTATCAAAGAGCAATGAATGCCATCTTCCATGACCTTATTGGTAAAAACATGGAGGTGTACATTGATGATGTGGTAGTCAAATCCAAGAGCTTTGAAACCCACTTAGCAGATCTCGAAAAAGCTATGACACAGATGAGGCTCTACAATTTCAAGATGAATCCTGCTAAATGTGCTTTTGGCGTATCTGCAGGCAACTTTCTAGGCTTCTTGGAGCATAACCAAGGCATTGAGGTGGATAAAAACAAAGCTCGAGCTATCCTAGAGGCAAGAACTCCCAGAACAAAGAAGGAGCTGCAGAGTTTGCTAAGCAAGATCAATTTCCTAAGAAGATTCATCGCTAACTCGGCAAGAAAGTTAAAAGCGTTCTTGCCTCTATTAAAAATGATGAATGACGAGGAAATGATATGGGGAGCTAAACAACAAGAGGCCTTCGATCAAGTCAAGGCTTCCTTGACCAACCCCCTGTCCTGGTACCTCCGCAACCTGGGAGAACTTTGAAGTTATACATTGCGGCCAAAGATCAAGCAATCGACTGCTTGTTAGCTCAAGACGATGATAATGGCGCCGAGCGTGCTATATAATATCTCAGTAGGATTCTCAATGAAGCTGAGACTCGATACTCTCCTATTGAAAAGCTTTGTTTATCATTGTTTAATGCTTGTACAAAACTTGAATACTATCTTCTGCCTAAAGAAGTTTTGGTTGTATATAAGGTTGATATTATCCGATATCTTCTTAATAAGTCCGTCTTATAGGGAAGACTCGTTAAGTGGGCCATTAAGTTAAGCGCGTTTGCTTTAATCTATGTTCCTTTGAGATTTCTAAAAGGCCAAGCCTTAGCAGATTTCTTGGCTCAGCATCCATGTATAGAAGTACACGATGCTTCGGCCGAATCTGTTAATTACTTAGGCCTTAACCCCTTAACCCCTAAGTCCTCATGTTTGATGGGTCAAGCACCGAGACGAGGGTGGGGGTAGGAATAGTCATCACCAGCCCTTGCGGCCAGACGTGGAAGTTCATGTGCCGGATAGGAGATCAAGGCCCCAACAATTAGGCCGCATACGAAGCCTTGATCATGGGACTTGACATCCTGGCTGGCATGAAGGCCCATTATGAAGAGATAAAGGATGATTCACAACTGGCGATCAAGCAAATCACTGGGGAATACAAGTGTTATGATCAATGCATTTTAATGCACTCTTTAAAGCTTCGCATTTGGTGTTTTTATTGCATATTGACCCCTGTCTACTCTGCAGGACATAACTTTGGCTGTGATTATCCGATTGAGGCATGCGAGCATGTGTTGGAAAGCTAAGGACTAGAGGTAAAATTCTTCTGTTGAACTTGAAACCCAATTCTGAAGTATTAAATGTCAAAACTTCGAATTACCGAAACAGCTTAGTCATTGCGGGTTTATGGGTCAATTACTATTTTTATCGGGCTTTTATCCAAGAACCCAGTTAGTGGATTAGGGTTTTCGTTTTTCCCTAGTTAAATACACTATTCAGAGCAGTTTTGGCTCTCTTACGCATTATTATACCATTTTGAGGATTTGGTAGCGTAACCTCCATGGAAGCCTAAAGCCCTAGATCAATCTATTGGTGAAGGGTGTTGCTGTAAGGATTTTGAGGTTCAGTGCTTAATGTTTATTTCGTTTTTATGGTTCTAATTCTTTCTCTATCAATTTTATCTCTGTAATTCTTGTTGCAAATTTGGTTTGTGTTTTGCTTAATTACTCAAACTCTTTGATTTGCTTATGTGATTCGTTTTATGATTCGGTTTGGCTTAATTACTTAATCATGATTTCGTTTTACAACTTTCATTATACAAACTATTTTATCGCTTGTTTAATTTAGTTTGCATAGGAATTGATAGAGTCTATGACGCTTGTTTATGGGATTGATAGAATTCAATTATCATGTTAATTGTGTTACTGATACTTGTTCACTATCACGATAGATTGAACACACTGTTTTGACGCTTGCTTTAAAACTATGCGAATTCGTATAAACTGACTGGCGCTTGTTCACTTAGTTTTTGATCAATCAAGAATTATCAAACCTTGCACGAATCTTTATTTTAGAACTGATGATAAATCCAAGAAACACACCTGAAATCAATGGATTGATTGTCTATCTTTAATTGTTTTTCTTCGTTACACATTAAACTCTTTTCCTAAAACCCCCCTTTTTATTGTTTATTTTGGTTCTTGATTTCGATAATTTCAGTATTTAGAGGTCTTCGAGAGACGACCAAGGTTTCTCACCTTGTACTACATTATAAATCCTTTTTAATTATTTTGACCTGCGTACGACCGTTGATCATGCTACAACACCAAGCTCAAGGAGCTAAGGGCTTCGATGCACAACTTGCTAAAATTGTTTGCCGAAGTCGTCATCATGTACATCCCAAGGAATGAGAATCAGGAAGCGAATGACTTGGCCCAACAGGCCTCGGGTTATATAGAACGGGTGGTCTGGTGCTGCATCAAGGTACCGTGACTCCCACCGAGGAGGAGTCTGTCGATGCCTGGATCGGGGTATTGACAAAGTACCTCTGTAACCCAATGGCCGATACTGGTTTCAAGGTTAAACAAAGGGCACTGAAGTATATCTTGATAGGGGACGACCTATATAGGAGGAGCAGCAACGGGGTATTGTTAAAATGCCTCAAGATGAAGGATGCTTATATGGTGATGGCGCAGATCCATGTAGGAGTCTGTGGTGCCCACAGGTCCGGCCCCATCATGAAATGGCTCATCTACAGGCACAGATACTATTGGCCGACGATCACGGCTGATTGCTTCCAGGGGATGCAAGTCTTACCAGCTGCATGGACCAATCCAAAGGGTGCCCGCGGATGAGCTGGATCCCATTGTCAAACCTTGGCCATTTAGAGGGTGGGCCATGGATTTATTTGGCAAGATATACCCCTGAGTTCAAAAGGGCACAATTTTATTATTGTTGCCGCCGATTACTTTACTAACTGGGTGGAAGCCATACCTTTAGGAAACATTGATCAGGCCGCGGTGATTAGGTTCATCGAAAATCAAATCATATTCAGGTTTGGTATCCCTAAAACCATCACGGCCGATCAAGGTACAATGTTCATCGAGGTACGAGTGGTGGCCTTTGCCCAGGAGTACGACATCAAAATGAGACATTTGTCTCCTTACTATGCACAAGCTAATGGATAAGCGGAGGCCACAAACAAGATCATCATTGAACTCATCAAAAAGAACATAGAGGATAAGCCTCGACAGTGGCATGAGACCCTTAATGAGGTCATTAGGGACATGAGAAATTCTAGGTCTATGCCCACGGGGGCGACTCCATATCGTCTGGTCTACGGGCAGGATGCCATGCTACCACTGGAAATCAGTGTAGCTTCATTGAGAGCGGCTCGACAGCACTCCCTTTGTATGGATCAGTACCAACAAACAATTTTGATGGAGTTGGACCCGGTGGATGACGATAGGCTGGCTACCCTCAACAGGATAGAGATGAACGAGGCTAAAACGGTCCGAGCCTACAACAAACACGTCAAACCAAAGAAGTTTGTGGAAGGTGACCTCTTGTGGAAGGACATTTTTCCACTTGGGAGGAAAGACCCGCAGTTAGGCAAGTGGTCCCTGAATTGCGACAGGCCCTACATCGTTAGTGAAGTATACCACGGTGGAGCATATCGTCTAATCACTTTAGACGGAGAGGAATTCGAAACAAAGATAAATGGCAGATACCTTAAAGTATATTATTCTACTCTATGGGAAAGTATGTGAGGAATAGAAAGGTGGATTTAAAAAAGTAATGAAAAACACTGTTAGAGTGGCTCGCCACACACCGGCGGCCTAGTGATAGTCAAAAGTGTGGAACAAAAGCAACAGTACCAGAGTATCCTCAGTTCTCAGCTGCTGAGTCTTCTCCCTCCACAAGGGCAGACACTTGCTAGGTAGCCGATGGGTTAGAGTTTATTGCCGCAGAGGTCCCAGCAGCACCAGAAGGGGCATTGGCCAAGCGAACACGCAGCCTCTCCAAAGAAGAGATGATAGACTGCAAATTGCTCTGACCAATCTCCAAATCACAGAGGAAGCCCTCCTTTTGGGACTCTAGGTATTTGATCTGGCAATCCAGGGCCTTGGCTTAATTATACAAGAGAGATTGTTCTACCAAAACCTTGGCAAGCCTGCCGGCCACTTCTTCCCTTTGAGGAAGCAGGACTTGCAAACAAAAACCTTGTCTTAATCCGACGCTCAATCATCATATTTTCCTCTATCACAGATCGGCATTCCGCCTCTTTCTCATCATAAGCTGCAAGGCAATTCCGCTGTTCAGTCCGCAAGGCACTCAGGCCGTCCATTGCTTGTTGCGCAGCATCCCTAACAGCCTTGGCCGCCGAATAAGTCTGGGAGACCTCCGGAAGCCTATAGCCTATATCCTTCAGTGCCCTTCGCCTGGACTCCGGGAAACCCTCCTCGGAAGCTAAACAAAAGGCAAGGGACCGCAAGTCCATCAGTTGGGAAGGGTCTGTGATGATTTCCCTTTGAAGGGAATCCTCCAATTTCTGCAGCTCCGTCGCCGAAAGGGGGGACACCTGAGATTTGCTACGAGATGCAAAAAACTGGGTAACTTTAGCATCAATAGTTAAATTGGGAATGGGAGGAGGAGAATAGCGCCAAGTAGAAGTGGAAGCCTGCAAGAAAACGCGGACGTGAAAGCGTCAAAACTCTCCAGAACTTGGGACGCAACAGGTTGGGTGGTTACGCCTCTCCTAGTGGCAACCAGAACATCTCGCGAAGAAACCTCAAAGGGGAGGATCCCGGAAGAAAGGGCTCGAAGGGTTGTCGCCGGCGCCGTAGCTATGGTCTTCGTTTTGTGAATCGGAATTCGAGGACATGGCGGACGAGTGGAGGGGTAGCGAAAGATTCAGTGAAGTCTTTGTCTGAGAGAAGAGTCTGTTGCGATAATGGTGAGGGGTTTCAGAAGGAACAGGTAACCGCGTAGGGGCAAAGATGAGGGCTATTTATAGCCTTAGCCAAAATCTCAACTGGTAGGTGTTGCACCCCGAAAAATCCGGTTTGGACCTTTCATCGTACAACGTGAAAATTTGTGAAGCCGCCATCAACATTTTTATTTAGGGACCAAAACATTGAAAAAGGGTCCTTTTTTAAGGCGGGTGGCCTTTTGAGAACTAGAGATGTAGGTTCGGGGGTCGGTTAGGTGTGGGGAAGGTATTAGCACCCCACACCTCCTTTCTACCGAAAGGGAACCTTTAACTTGATGTGCGGTTTTGACAGAGTTGATTTGAAACAATTCATTCTACTTCTTTTTTTTTTATTTGAGAAAATGTTTTTTGAAAACGGGGGAAAAGAAGAATCTTTTTATTATATTTTTTTTTAAAAGTGTGCTTGACGGGATGTGACCCGCTCCTACGTATCTCCCGGTGCGATGGAGAATTCAAAGCTTACGTAGTTCTCCTTAGTCGAGAAACTTTGTGTTGGTGTTTTTTATTGTAGGGGTTTTCGGTCCTAGACTGTACAGTCCACTAGACCTAGAACAAAGACAACCCCGCCTGTACAGACGACGTGCCCCCTACTTATTGAAAATGTTTTTTTTGATTAAGGAAGAAAAAGATTTGTTGTGAGGTTGGTTGCTTTTATTTGGCAAGTATCTTAGGCTCGCCTGAACTGTACAGCTCGCCAACCCTAAGACGCTAACCATTACCGGATGTACATCCGACTCAATTCCTTACTCATTTTTTGAAATAGGGTTCAAGTTGTTAATTACTTGTTTTAATTCTCATAAGTATCCCAAGATGTTTGAGCTGTACAGCTCCGATCTTAGGACGCTAGACAACACCGGCCGTACGTCCGACTTGCCTCCTTATGAGTTTTCAAAAAGGTTTATTGTTGATCTTAGAAAGAATTTGATTGTCTTATGAAAACAATTCGAGAAAAGATTGAGTTTGGAAAAAAGCTTTAGAAAATGATTGATTTGAAGAAAGGAGAAGGGAGTTTGAGGGTGACATTGGTCACAAATTAAAGGTTTGTTGGGATGGCGTGGCATCCAAAAGGAAAAGAAAGTAGAACATTCAATCAATTTCCAAGTCAAGAACCAAAGTGCAACATTTAATAAATTGCAAGCAAAGCAATCACAGTGTAAGCATAAGCATAAACATTACCAATTACAACATTTGAGCACAAGAATGACACTTAGTCATCAACATCTAATGGCATGCATATGTAAGATCAACATTAACCAAATAGGTTACAAGAATAGGCACACAAATAGATAATGCAAAAGTTTAATTCAATTAGGCATCAACACAAGATAAAAACGCAAGGTTGAATCCCTTTTGGTAATCCTTGACATCTGAGACAATGCACAAAGGCATAAGTGTCTAGTCCTTTTACCAAATCATCAACATTAAAGCATAACATTGACCTAGAAAGAACATCACATTTGCAAGACCAAAAGTGACCAAAAGAGGGCATTAACAAGTCATTTTTGTAACCAAAATTGATTAATCAAGTTAGAAAACTAGCATTTGCATTTTCAAGCAAGAATTGCACAAAGAAAATTGAATCATCTTAGGCAATCCTCATCACTTAAAGTGAAGTGCACTAGGCACAAGTGAGAGTCCTCTTGCCAATCCTCAATATAGAATAATTTTGCAAACAAGTTACTAACAAGCAAACCAAAGTTTACAATCAAAGCCCAAGGTTGTGTTGAATCATCTTAGGCAATCCTCAACACTTAAAGTGAAGTGCACAAAGGCACAAGTGTGAGTCCTCTTGCCAATCATCAACATATAACAATTTGCAAGCAAGATACAATCAATTAGCAACAATATTTTGCAATCAAAACATCAAATCAATTGCGTTGAATCATTTTAGTCAATCCTCAACACTTAAAGTTAAGTGCGCAAAGGCACAAGTGTGAGTCCTCTTGCCAATCATCAACATAGAATAATTTGCAAGCAAAGTACATAACAACCAAACCAAAACAACTTGAGAAATCATTTTACTCAATATTGCAAACCCATTTCACAAGAAAATTAACAAACCCTAATTCTAATCATGATTTGCGAAGCATCACATCATTTTATTCAACAAAAATGCAAGATCATAGTGAAAACAACATAAATCACAATTTATTCAAGGGTGAGAAGCATCTCAAACACCCAAGCCTCCCTAAGTGCTTGTCAAAATGTTTGAGACACCTCTCACCAACAACTATCAACAAATCAACAATATAACAACACTAAAATGCATGAATATGGTAGGATGCAAAATTAGAAACATGATATCTACATTTTGATGCAAAAAAGTTGAAGATGATGCTAGGTTCTAAGAAGTTTACCTCAAATCCAAGCTAAGGAATGACTAATATGAAGAACAAGACCACAAATCAACTTGAATCTTCACCAAACTTCAATGAAACCCACGAAATGCTTGCTTAAAAATGCCCTTTGATGATGCAAGTTTGAATTAAATTAGGAGAGAAGGAAGATATATGAAGTAGGAATGGAAATGAGGTGAGAAAATGGAAGTGAAATGAAGAAAAATGGAGGAGGGAATGGAGAGGAAATTCGGCCAAGGGAGGAGAGGAGAGGAGAGGTTTGTGTGCTAGGGTTGTGTGAGTGAAAATGAGGCCAAAAATTTCTATGTGAGGTGAGGTTTCTAAGGTATATATAGAGAGCAACTAGGTTTAAGGGTAGTTAGGTCATTATGCACTAGTTGTGCTCTAGGATTTGATTTTAATTTTGAATCAAAGGCTAGGATTGAGGCTCACATGGATTGAGGACATTGAGAAAACACAAAATGAGAGAATAGAGAGGGTGAAATTCGTGGTGAAGAGGTAGTGGGAGTGGTCACCAAGTTTTGCTAGTTGTCATCTTGTACTATTGTACTATTATATGACCATTCCATTATCCCTTCATTTTTGATTATTCTTTTCAAGATAATTGTACAAAAATACATCCAATTTAGGCCATATACAAGGTATCTTGAGGAATATGCCATTTTATGAGATCACCATGACCAAAAATATCATAAAAACCTCATCTTGAAATTTTTGTAGAATATTCCTTTTTGATGCCTTTTTTGAATTTGAATTTTGTGCACAATGCATGCATGCATGCATGCGCATACATACATACATGACCAAAAATGTTTTGCCTCAAATAAATTTCTCTAAAATTGCACAATGATTCTTGATGAGAAATTATCTTATTTTTGACAATTACCAAAATACCCTTTTGCCCTAAAAACCTTGTTTTTTAACAACAAATGCATTTCCACTCTAACAATGAATTTAAAAGCCCTAGAATGACTTTTAAAACCCAAAAATGCATGCACAATGCTCTTCACTCTTCAAAATAAAACCACACTTCTCAATTTATTTATTTTTGTTGAGGATTAGGGTTTTGACCTAGGCCGACAAAATTAGGGTATGACAGCTGCCCCTCTTTATTTGGATTTTAACAAGGAATATGAATTGGCCGAAACATATTCCGAGGCAAAATAGAAATAAAGAATTCAGAAATTATACCAATTTTGTCTACTTAGAGAAACCAGAATTTTCCTTTTTCTTTTTTTTCTCTTTTTTTGTTCCTTTTTGAAATATGATACAAATGCAACGAAAAGATTTTTTTTTTTTGCCCTTTTTTTTTTCCTTTTTTTTCCTTGTTTTTCTTTTTGGAATCAGTTGGTGCCAACCCTCAATAAGCCAGCGAAAGCAGTAAAGAAAGCAAAAAAAAGGGTGCCGGCCCTCATTAAGCCGGCGAAGGAGGCTGCCTAAAGCCTTTTAACGAATCGCGAACGATCCGAGCTTGCACTTGGGCCTGGGGAGCACGTGGGCTCAAAGGGGTGGTCTTTCGAGCGACCGGGGGAGGGTACTATATCAAGTCTAGATCTCGATATTTCCCTAGGACTGCGCCATGTTTTAGGCCAACACAGCTATCCTTTTCGACTGGACCTATTGAGGTCAAAGGGACTTACTCGCAGCTCGGATACGAAGTGAAGTCAATCTTCTGGGGGACACGTGGGTCCAAAGGGGAGTTGAAAATCCAATTGGTTTTCTTCAGTTGGTCAATGCTGCTGCACCGATCCAGGGTACCTGCATACGTTAGTTGATGCAAGGCATGGAGCATGGGTGCATGTTATGCAAAAGCATGTTATGCGAGTGCGTGTGATGCGAGTGCATGTGATGTGATGATTTGATGAATGCGGTGAAAATGCTTTTGATTTTCTTTTGATTCTTCTTGATCAGCTTTCTTTTTTTCTGATCGTTTTTTTTTTTTTTGCTCTTTTGCTCTTGACTTATTTTCTCTTTGCTGGTTCGACCGACCCGTGACACTCATGGCACAAGACTGGGGAACTTGATAGTGTTGCGGCGACGCATGGGCCGGGTGCAGATTTGCTTTATGATTTGCCATCTGAAGTGATCGATGGGCGCAATTATTTTCCTTGCAACATTAATTTGTTTTTGAGAAATCACTTCCTTCCCGTGACTTTTGGGGATTTCGCAATGATTGCAATGCTCTAGGATTTATGCACATGTTTTACAATTCAGTATTACCATCATCATAAAACGTTTATTTTGAGCTGAAAAAGCAGAAAATAGAAAAGCAAACAGATATGAGAAAAATTGAACTTTATTGATGTGGAAACTGGTCGTACAGAAAGTTATGCCGACTGTTCAATACATTTGAAAATTTAAACTGCAAAAAGACACGAAAAAGAGAGAAAAGCTAGTTTCTAAATGTCCGTATCTGTGGAACAATGCCAAACATTTATGTCCTTGACCTTGATCACCCCTCTATCCAAACCTTCAGGAGTGCTGTACGCCCTTGTTTATTTTCATGCCCAAGTTTTCTGACCCTAATTTTTGCCTGGATCGCCCTTTGCGGGTTTTCAATCCACCGGGTCGCTCTGATTTTGCCTAGGCCGCCCTTTCGGGTTTTCAACCTAGCGAGCTAATTCTTACTTGGCTTATCTTTCTCTTTTTTTGTCTATTTCTTTCAGGCATAATACTTCTTCACCGAATCTGAATTGACTGGGTTTTTGAGTTCTTCACCGTCCATGTTGGTGAGTATTAGTGCTCCTCTAGAGAAGGCTTTCTTGACCACATAAGGTCCATCATAAGTGGGAGTCCATTTTCCTCGGGGATCGCTCTGAATGGGCAATATCTTTTTGAGCACAAGATCTCCCTCGTTGAACTCTCGAGGGCGAACTTTCTTGTCGAAGGCCGTCCTCATCCTCTATTGATACAGCTGTCCATGACACAAAGCTGCAATTCTTTTTTCCTCAATGAGATTTAACTGATCCAGACGAGCTTGTACCCATTCAGCTTCTTCCAACTTGGTTTCCATCAATACCCGCAGGGAGGGTATTTCAACCTCAATAGGGAGGACTGCTTCTGACCCGTATACTAGAGAAAAAGGGGTTGCCCCAGTTGAGGTACGCACTGAAGTGCGGTATCCGTGCAAAGCAAAAGGAAGCAACTCATGCCAATCTTTGTAGGTTACCACCATCTTTTGAACTATTCTCTTGATATTCTTGTTGGCCGCTTCGACTGCCCCATTCATCTTGGGTCGATAGGGGGAAGAATTATGATGCTGGATTTTGAATTCTGTGCACAGGTCTTTCATCATCTTGCTATTCAGGTTACTGCCGTTATCGGTGATGATCCTGTTTGGAAGGCCGTAACGACAAACCAGATCTTTCTTTACAAACTTTGCAACCACAGAGCTAGTGATGCTTGAGTATGAGGCAGCTTCAACCCACTTGGTGAAATAGTCAATGGCGACAAGGATGAAGCGATGCCCGTTTGATGCTTTTGGCTCGATAGGACCGATGACATCCATCCCCCACATTGAGAATGGCCAAGAAGCAGTCAGAACGTTTAATGAAGCAGGTGGTACATGGATATGATCGGCATAGATTTGGCATTTGTGACACTTTCTTACAAAGCTGTAGCAGTCAGATTCCATTTGCAGCCAATAATAGCCGACTCTTAAGATTTTTCTAGCCATGGTGTGTCCATTGGAATGAACCCCGAATGAGCCTTCATGGACCTCTTTCATAATCTTTTCGGCCTCCTCTTTTGCAACAAACCTTAGGAGAACCATGTCATAATTTCTCTTGTAGAGAACTTCACCATTCAGGAAGAAATTCCTCGACAGCCTTCTGAGCGTTCTCTTGTCATTTTCTGATGCCCCAGGAGGGTATTCCCTGGTGGTGATGTACTGCTTGATATCATGGTACCACGGCTTGTCATCAGGCTCTTCATCTATTGCAGTGCAGTAATGATGTGCTGGTAGATCCCTATGCTGGATACTGAGGTGAGCTAAACTCTTGTCACAGCTGATGTTGAACATTGACGACAAGGTTGCCAAAGCATCGGCCAACTGGTTTTCGCTTCGAGGGATATGCTGGAAAGTGACTTCCTCAAAGGACTCCATCAATTCTTGAACATAATCACAATAGGGAATCAATTTGGGATCTCTGGTCTCCCAATCACCTCGCACCTGATGAATAACCAAGGCTGAGTCACCATACACATCAAGCCTTTTGACCTTCCATTCAAGGGCTGCCTGAATACCCAGGATGCATGCTTCATATTCCGCAATGTTATTTGTAACATAAAAGCTCAGTCTTGCAGTGACCGGAATGAAGCGATTGTCTGGAGAGATTAACACAGCTCCGGCCCCATGCCCCCACATGTTGGATGCACCATCAAATATCATCCTCCATCTTTCATCTTCTTGGGACTTCCCCTCGTCGAATAGTGCCATGATGTCTTCATCGGGAAAATCATACTGCATCGACTAGTATTCTAGGATAGGCTGACAAGCTAAGTACTCAGCAAGTGCGCTGCCCTTGACTGCCTTCTGCGTGGCGTACAGGACATCATATTCTGACAATAACATCTGCCAACGGGCAATCCGTCCTGCGAGAGCTGGTTTCTCAAAAATGTACTTGATCGGATCCATTTTAGACACCAACCAAGTTGTATGGCTCAGCATGTACTGCCTTAAACGATGAGCAGCCCAAGCCAAAGCACAACAAGTCTTCTCCAGCATTGTGTATCTTGTCTCGCAGTCAGTAAATTTCTTGCTCAGGTAATAAATAGCATGTTCTTTCTTGCCTGACTCATCATGCTGCCCCAGCACACACCCCATCGAATTGTCTAACACGGTTAGGTACAAGATCAGCGGTCTTCCGGACACCGGTGGCATCAGAATTGGTGGATTCTGAAGATACTCTTTAATTCTCTCGAAGGCTCTCTGACAATCATCGTTCCATTTGGATTCTTGGTTCTTGCACAACAGCTTAAAGAGAGGCTCGCAAGTGGCTGTCAGTTGGGATATGAACCTTGAGATGTAATTCAGTCTCCCAAGAAAACCACGGACCTCCCTTTCAGTCTTTGGTACTGGCATTTCGAGGATTGCTTTGACTTTATCTGGATCAACTTCTATCCCCTTCTGACTGACGATGAACCCCAGTAGCTTTCCGGATCTTACACCGAAGGTGCATTTAGCTGGGTTTAATCTGAGTTTGAACTTCCTTAGACGTTCAAAGAGTTTTTGCAGATTCACAATATGTTCTTTATCAGTCTTGGATTTAGCAATCATATCATCCACATACACCTCGATTTCCTTGTGCATCATGTCGTGGAACAATGTCACCATGGCCCTCTGATACGTCGCACCGGCGTTTTTGAGTCCGAAAGGCATCACCTTATAGCAAAATGTTCCCTAGAGAGTTATGAAGGTTGTTTTCTCCATATCTTCCGGAGCCATCTTTATCTGATTGTATCCTGAGTATCCGTCCATGAAGGAGAATAAAGAGTGTTGGGCTGTACTGTCCACCAGAATATCAATGTGGGGTAGGGGGAAATCATCTTTGGGGCTGGCTCTGTTCAGATCCCTGTAATCGACACACATCCTGACTTTCCCGTCCTTCTTCAGAACCGGGACGATATTGGCAACCCATTGAGGATACTTGGCAACCGCTAGAAACTCGGTGTCAAACTGCTTCTTTACCTCATCCCGGATTTTCAACGACATCTCTGGCTTCATTCTTCTCAGTCTTTGCTTTACAGGCGGGCATTCTGGCTTTACTGACAACTTATGCACAACAATATCGGTATCCAACCCAGGCATATCTTGATACGACCATGCAAAAATGTCAACGTAATCGTGCAGGAGCTGAATTAACTTCATACGATCACTGTCGTTCATTGCGGTACCGACCTTAACTTCTTTCTTGTTCTCATCTGTACCCAAGTTGATTACCTCAGTTGATTCTCCGTGAGGCTGAATGACCCTTTCTTCCTGTTCCATTAATCTCATTAGTTCTGGAGGAGCTTCCCAGTTGTTCTCAACATCTCCCTCAGTTTGATTAATTGGATGATCAAAGTCAAAATATGGATCATTGGCATTGTTATTTTCAGAGATAATTATTGTTGATCTGCATTTGCAGAGGCAAAAAGCAGAATGAAAGGCGAAACAAACAGGCAAAATAAAATGAAGCGGAGAAGACACATGAAATTAAGAGAAATGATTTTATTGATGAATTTCAAAAACAACGTTTTTATTGATGATGATAGCTATGAAGATAAAAACATGCGTGCCCCTAACAACTTATCCTATGGCCTTGGGCAGAGCCACAGGGGTGCATTACAAATTATTACTTTGAATTAAAAGCCACGGGAAAGTCAGCAGCTTCCCAATTCTTCAACTTTTCACCGGCAAAGCAACGGCGGACTAGGCTGGTATCACCTTTTTCAGCTCCAGGACCATCCCCAATGGCAGCAATTTGATTAGGGTCCAGCAACCCTGCACTCTTAAAACTCTGGCGAATATCACAGATAGGGATCTTTTTTGACCAAGGATCATGGCCTCTCAGTTTGGCCAACCACCTGCTCTTTCTTTCCTCTGCCATCCCCAATGGCCTCGGATTGTAATCATATAAAATCTCAATTGGCCTTCTGACTTCTCTGCCATTATTAGACTGAAGGGTCATCACGCTTTCTTCTGTTTCAAAAGTAACTACCTGAACTACACGGCGGTCCATCAAGTCTTGCAAGGTCTGCTTAAAAACTTCACAGACCCCTTTACACAGGGAGTCAGCACACCCATTCTCCTGACAACATCCTTTCTCAATGACCTCAAATCGACACAACTCAGCGTGAATGGCATCCAAGGGAGTTTTAATTTTTTCAACCTCCCTTATCACCTGTCCAGTAGAATCTTCTATTGCATTGGTCGACGGATTCCCATGTCTTGGCAGTGGATTTGTAGTTATACTTGGACTGTTCTGTTTGAAAGAAATCCAATTAGCGTCGATTAAGTCCTGAACTACGTGCTTAAAAGCTTTGCAGTCCTCCACTGTGTGACCGATTCCACCCTCATGAAAACTACAAGTAGCATTGGCATTATAGCTCCTAGGGAAAGGAGGCTGGAGAGGCTTCATCGAGCGAGTGTTGATTAGGTTTTTGGAGACCAGGTGATTAAACAGCTCCGTGTAAGTCATCGGGATTGGATCAAAACTGACGCGCTTCTTATACTGGTAGTTCTGGGCTTTATAACCATCATTGGCTCGTTGAGGTTGCACTGGTGCCGAGAATGGTACTGTCTGCGGTGGAATACTGAAAGATGGATTTCCTCCGGAAATTACATTGGTCTCTCCCTCCTTCTTTTTAGGGAAATGAGAAGAGGGCTTTCTTTGTCCACCTGAACTGGCTGAACTACCTGAACTACCAAAGTGATTGGCGATCTTCCCGCTACGCAAACCGTTTTCAAGCCTTTCCCCAATAACTACCATGTCTGAGAAATTTGACGAGACACTCCCTATCAGTCTGTCATAGTAGATTGCCGGAAGAATTTCCATGAACATGTATACCATCTCTTTCTCTGTTAGTGATGGCTTTACTTGTGCAGCTGTACTTCTCCACCGTTGGGCGTATTCTTTAAAAGATTCTTTATCTCCTTTGCCCATGTGCTGTAACTGAGATCGATCTGGAGCCATATCCATATTGTACTGGTACTGTTTCAAAAAGGCTTCTGAGAGGTCCTTCCAACTATGGATGTCGGAAGACTGTAACTGCATGTACCAGTCTAAGGATGCCCCAGCTAGGCTATTCTGAAAACAGTGGATCAACAGCTTATCATCACTAGCATGCGCAGCCATTTTTCGGCAATACATGGTTATATGACTTGATGGACAACCAGCACCCCGGTACTTGTCAAAATCAGGTGCTTTAAACTTTGGAGGAAGGACTATATCTGGAACGAGACACAAATCACGGGCATCCTTGGCTCTAACACCAGTACCTTCCACAGCCCTTAACCGTTCTTCAAGCACACGATATTGGTCTCTGTGCTGAGAGTTTTCAAACACATGCCCCTGAGGATGACTACTCATGCCATAATAATATCCTCCAAACTGAGCTGGATTTCCTACTTGATACGCAACATTCTGAGGATTGGTAGTGATCCCAGGAGTAGGACTGAGTGGATTTCTCTGTAGTGCAGCACCATGATTAAGAGCGTGGACCTGTGGTCTACCAACAACTCCACCAGGTACGACCACAGCAGCCTGACTTGGCCCTGTTACCCCAGCTGGATTGGATTCAACATTTTGAGGCGTATAACCGACTGGCATTCCCCACGGGTACCTCTGAGCAGCTGGATGGCTCTGACCGCTTGCCCCTGGAGAGTGGACAAAATGAGGGATCCCTGTTCCCGGAGGAGGAATAGTAGTTGCAGTATTAACAGGCCTCGGAGGGGGAATGAAGGTGACAACTCCATCAGGGTTTACAACGGCGGTGGCCTCAGCACTGGCCCCACCTTTCAGATTCCTCAGCATACCCATCATTTCAACCATCTGGGCCTCCATAGCCCCTACCTTATCCTTCAAAACCCGGTTTTCTTGAGCTAGCTGCTCGGGGTTGAGTATCTCTATAACCGGATCATCCGGACCCGAGTGGTAACTCTCAATCTCAATGTCCGGATTTTCTTGATTCTCTGCCATGAGCCTTGCCTGTAGACGAGTGTAGTAACGGTGATGGCGAACCAGCTTGCCTTTTCTGTTTGTTTAAATATTTATTGTGTAAGAGCCTGAATGAATAGATGCATGGATGCATGAAATGAATGGATGCATAAGTATATGTGTATGCATGCGATGCAAAATGCGTTTTTTTTTTGGTATCTACAATTTCCCCGGCAATGGTGAGAATGCATGCAAAGTGTATGAATGGATGCATGATGAAAAAAAAAATATATATTTTCAACATAACAGTTTTTCAAAAGCTAGAAATTCACATACATTTTTTTTGAAAATTTTCGGTTTATTTGCAAAAATCTTTATTCAGATGCAGGGGTATGCAGCTCCTTTGTGTCCTACAAGGTTTCTTAGAGACAGGGTCTATGGCTATTTCTACGGGTACACACTTCAAGGATAGCACTAAAAGAAGGACCCTAAATAAGGTTCCTAGAGCCAACGACCTCATCTGAGAGCACCGATCCCAGGGACGTACGTCCAAGTGATGATGTCTTCAAACAAAGCCAAACTCTAGGTGAAGTCTTCGCAACCACCCAACAAGACGTACGTCAGTGAGCAGCCACTAATGACTTCGTTCTAGCCTAAGGTATGCTCTAGCCCGGGTATAGGGCTGTCTCACCAAAGAAAATAAAGGTAAAAAGAGTGCAACGTGTGTGTAGGAGCACGACGACAAACATACCCCCCCACCTGCAAAGAAAATCCAGAAACAGTCCATACAAAGAGTCGTCTACCCTAGGGTTTTGCAAGCATATATCATTTCAATACAAACAAGTAAACTAACCTAGGGTTCCAACAACAATCATATGCACTGCTTACCTCAAGAAAGGGAGCCAAGAAGAGGGGTCATAATAGAATCGGGGTAATGCATGAACTTACCTTGAAGAAGGGAGCAAAGAAGAAGGGATCATAGTAGAATTGGGGGAATGATGCATGAGCTTACCTTGAAGAAAGGGAGCAAAGAAGAAGGGGACATGGGGATTGGAGAAATGCATGATAATATTAAGCATATAAACAAAAGAAGATGAAAGGAGAAGAAGGAACAAGAAGCGAACATAGAAGAAGAAGAGTCAAATGCACATGAATGCAACATAACAACACGAGAATGCAAGAGAACATTCAAACATCAGAAAGAGAGAAGAAAAAGAAGGAGAAGAAAAGAGAGAAATAGAACAATCACATTCAAATCAAACAATTAAACCGCACATCAAGTTAATTAGGCCTGGCCCTCGTTTTAAAAGGAAAGTCCCCAGTGGAGTCGCCAGCTGTTGCACCCCGAAAAATCCGGATTGGACCTTTCATCGTACAACGTGAAAATTTGTGAAGCCGCCATCAACATTTTTATTTAGGGACCAAAACATTGAAAAAGGGTCCTTTTTTAAGGCGGGTGGCCTTTTGAGAACTAGAGATGTAGGTTCGGGGGTCGGTTAGGTGTGGGGAAGGTATTAGCACCCCACACCTCCTTTCTACCGAAAGGGAACCTTTAACTTGATGTGCGGTTTTGACAGAGTTGATTTGAAACAATTCATTCTACTTCTTTTTTTTTTATTTGAGAAAATGTTTTTTGAAAACGGGGGAAAAGAAGAATCTTTTTATTATATTTTTTTTTAAAAGTGTGCTTGACGGGATGTGACCCGCTCCTACCTATCTCCCGGTGCGATGGAGAATTCAAAGCTTACGTAGTTCTCCTTAGTCGAGAAACTTTGTGTTGGTGTTTTTTATTGTAGGGGTTTTCGGTCCTAGACTGTACAGTCCACTAGACCTAGAACAAAGACAACCCCGCCTGTACAGACTACGTGCCCCCTACTAATTGAAAATGTTTTTTTTGATTAAGGAAGAAAAAGATTTGTTGTGAGGTTGGTTGCTTTTATTTGGCAAGTATCTTAGGCTCGCCTGAACTGTACAGCTCGCTAACCCTAAGACGCTAACCAATACCGGATGTACATCCGACTCAATTCCTTACTCATTTTTTGAAATAGGGTTCAAGTTGTTAATTACTTGTTTTAATTCTCATAAGTATCCCAAGATGTTTGAGCTGTACAGCTCCGATCTTAGGACGCTAGACAACACCGGCCGTACGTCCGACTTGCCTCCTTATGAGTTTTCAAAAAGGTTTATTGTTGATCTTAGAAAGAATTTGATTGTCTTATGAAAACAATTCGAGAAAAGATTGAGTTTGGAAAAAAGCTTTAGAAAATGATTGATTTGAAGAGAGGAGAAGGGAGTTTGAGGGTGACATTGGTCACAAATTAAAGGTTTGTTGGGATGGCGTGGCATCCAAAAGGAAAAGAAAGTAGAACATTCAATCAATTTCCAAGTCAAGAACCAAAGTGCAACATTTAATAAATTGCAAGCAAAGCAATCAACAGTGTAAGCATAAGCATAAACATTACCAATTACAACATTTGAGCACAAGAATGACACTTAGTCATCAACATCTAATGGCATGCATATGTAAGATCAACATTAACCAAATAGGTTACAAGAATAGGCACACAAATAGATAATGCAAAAGTTTAATTCAATTAGGCATCAACACAAGATAAAAACGCAAGGTTGAATCCCTTTTGGTAATCCTTGACATCTGAGACAATGCACAAAGGCATAAGTGTCTAGTCCTTTTACCAAATCATCAACATTAAAGCATAACATTGACCTAGAAAGAACATCACATTTGCAAGACCAAAAGTGACCAAAAGAGGGCATTAACAAGTCATTTTTGTAACCAAAATTGATTAATCAAGTTAGAAAACTAGCATTTGCATTTTCAAGCAAGAATTGCACAAAGAAAATTGAATCATCTTAGGCAATCCTCATCACTTAAAGTGAAGTGCACTAGGCACAAGTGAGAGTCCTCTTGCCAATCCTCAATATAGAATAATTTTGCAAACAAGTTACTAACAAGCAAACCAAAGTTTACAATCAAAGCCCAAGGTTGAGTTGAATCATCTTAGGCAATCCTCAACACTTAAAGTGAAGTGCACAAAGGCACAAGTGCGAGTCCTCTTGCCAATCATCAACATATAACAATTTGCAAGCAAGATACAATCAATTAGCAACAATATTTTGCAATCAAAACATCAAATCAATTGCGTTGAATCATTTTAGTCAATCCTCAACACTTAAAGTTAAGTGCGCAAAGGCACAAGTGTGAGTCCTCTTGCCAATCATCAACATAGAATAATTTGCAAGCAAAGTACATAACAACCAAACCAAAACAACTTGAGAAATCATTTTACTCAATATTGCAAACCCATTTCACAAGAAAATTAACAAACCCTAATTCTAATCATGATTTGCGAAGCATCACATCATTTTATTCAACAAAAATGCAAGATCATAGTGAAAACAACATAAATCACAATTTATTCAAGGGTGAGAAGCATCTCAAACACCCAAGCCTCCCTAAGTGCTTGTCAAAATGTTTGAGACACCTCTCACCAACAACTATCAACAAATCAACAATATAACAACACTAAAATGCATGAATATGGTAGGATGCAAAATTAGAAACATGATATCTACATTTTGATGCAAAAAAGTTGAAGATGATGCTAGGTTCTAAGAAGTTTACCTCAAATCCAAGCTAAGGAATGACTAATATGAAGAACAAGACCACAAATCAACTTGAATCTTCACCAAACTTCAATGAAACCCACGAAATGCTTGCTTAAAAATGCCCTTTGATGATGCAAGTTTGAATTAAATTAGGAGAGAAGGAAGATATATGAAGTAGGAATGGAAATGAGGTGAGAAAATAGAAGTGAAATGAAGAAAAATGGAGGAGGGAATGGAGAGGAAATTCGGCCAAGGGAGGAGAGGAGAGGAGAGGTTTGTGTGCTAGGGTTGTGTGAGTGAAAATGAGGCCAAAAAGTTCTATGTGAGGTGAGGTTTCTAAGGTATATATAGAGAGCAACTAGGTTTAAGGGTAGTTAGGTCATTATGCACTAGTTGTGCTCTAGGATTTGATTTTAATTTTGAATCAAAGGCTAGGATTGAGGCTCACATGGATTGAGGACATTGAGAAAACACAAAATGAGAGAATAGAGAGGGTGAAATTCGTGGTGAAGAGGTAGTGGGAGTGGTCACCAAGTTTTGCTAGTTGTCATCTTGTACTATTGTACTATTATATGACCATTCCATTATCCCTTCATTTTTTATTATTCTTTTCAAGATAATTGTACAAAAATACATCCAATTTAGGCCATATACAAGGTATCTTGAGGAATATGCCATTTTATGAGATCACCATGACCAAAAATATCATAAAAACCTCATCTTGAAATTTTTGTAGAATATTCCTTTTTGATGCCTTTTTTGAATTTGAATTTTGTGCACAATGCATGCATGCATGCGCATACATACATACATGACCAAAAATGTTTTGCCTCAAATAAATTTCTCTAAAATTGCACAATGATTCTTGATGAGAAATTATCTTATTTTTGACAATTACCAAAATACCCTTTTGCCCTAAAAACCTTGTTTTTTAACAACAAATGCATTTCCACTCTAACAATGAATTTAAAAGCCCTAGAATGACTTTTAAAACCCAAAAATGCATGCACAATGCTCTTCACTCTTCAAAATAAAACCACACTTCTCAATTTATTTATTTTTGTTGAGGATTAGGGTTTTGACCTAGGCGGACAAAATTAGGGTGTGACAGTAGGTTCTTGAGAACCGTCGCGCAGTCGTTTTGATTCGCGTAGAGCGCCAAGTGTCACATAGCAGTAGTTATGTCGCCTCTAATCCTCATCTCAAGTCATGTCAAGGGGTTTTCGTACCGTCAGTCACATCCTCAAGGCCGCACGACAGCACAAAAAGGGGTGTAATTGTTAACTCCCAAAAGGAGAAAAGAGGGTATTTTCCTGGAAGAGCGAGGTCAAAAGAGGCCATCGGGGTGCGTTAAACGACAAGGGGCTAAGGCAGCCGAGCCACCGAATGGCCGAGGCAAGGCAGGCATTGCTTGGAAGGCAAGACACGGCTTAAAGATAGAACGTGGGATCGGTTGAAGTTCATTCGGAAGAGCGAGGCCGAAAAACACGGAGCAACGAGCACTTACCCCACTAACCGTGCCAGTGGGAACGTGGGCAGTTACTCCGACCTATTGAGGGCCTAGAAATCCATGAGAGCCGTTGATCTTAAATCAATCCAACTGCAGGTAAATGTTGGCTAGCATAGTGGCCGACGAGGGTCTGTGTATATATATAGCAATAGAGTAATTGTACAGACACACATCCAATCAATCAAACTCTACGTTTAGTTCAATTTATATATCTTCCTTTATCGCATTTTTATCCTTTTTGCTTTATGCATTAGCCATAGTATAATCCAACACCTACGTCCCCCTCACCTTGCTTGACCCTTTCTAGAGGAGTAAGGAAACCCACAGTTGAGGAGCAGAGTTCCCTCCTCGATGCAATTGCATAAAGAAACGAGGAATCAAAGACTGTCCAAACCTCTGGCCGACCCCACGGCCAGGACCTAAGAGTTTGACGACAAAGTAGAGTCTAATGCCAATTCCTCGGCTTGTTCTCTATCTTCTTAACAAGCTCGATGATTATCTTGTTGGTGGTCACAGTCTTTCCATTGCCTTGGGCGTAGTAAGGCATTGAATGTCTGAGGCACAAATCATTTGCACTCTATGGTCTTCTCTTTATAGCCTGAGGCCTGCAGAGCCAGGTCATTTGCATTCTAATTTTCTTCTTGGGAAAAATATAATGATAGCGTCCGTAAATAACTTAACAAGTTATGAGTTGAGGCACAAACCTGTTTTAGCTTGGTGTTATAACACTTATACTAACCAGTGAGTTGTCTTATCACCAACTGAGGGTCGCCTCATCTCTCAAGGTACATAGCTGTCATGGTTGTTAGAATATAAAGTCCCATAATTGAAGTCTGATCCTCTAGCTTACAATTGTATCTCCACACCTTTCCACATGTGTTTAATAAGATTATCCCCACGCCAGCACTCTTTTGGGTACTCGATCCATCAAACATTGGAACGCGTGGTTTGACGCCAACGTAGTGAATCGGCTCAACTGGTGGATCTTTAATTTGTATGCAAGGGTGTTGGGCGAGGAAATCAGCTAAGGCCTTCCCTTGACGGCTCCCAAAGGTATCTGAGTCAACCGAAATGCATTCATTTCAATGAACCACCTGACAAGTCTATCTTGAAAGGTTGGCCGACTAAGAAGGTACCTTATGATATAAGCTTTGCATAAAAGTAGAATTTCTTTAGGTAACAAATAATAATCCAATTTAGTACATGGTTATTCAATGACAAGTACAACTTTTCTATTCGGAAGTATGTAATCTTAGCATCATTGAGAATTGTACTTAGATAATAAATTGCTCGCTTCGTTCCATTAGCATCATCCTGTGCTAGCTGGTAGTCGGTGGCTCGGTCCCGACAGCAATGTAAAGGTTCAATGGTCTCTCAAGAAGGAGTGGCACCAAAACAAGTGGGTTGGTCAACAAAGCCTTTGATAAAGGCCTCATGCTGCTCTGGTCCCCACACCATCTCTTCATAATTCTCCACATCGTTTGAGCTGCTCTGCAATTATATCAGATAATGAATTCTATGTTGCCTGGGAAATAAAAGACTCAATACTTGATTAACTTATTTCATGTGCACTAGGATAATAGATTTTAGTCGACAATAAAATCTGGAAAATAACATTTGTTGTCGTCAAACACTTCAGTCCTAGTCATGGAATCAGCAAGAGGTTTGGACAGTTTGTGATTCCGTTGTTTCATCAAGCAACTCCTTCGAGGAAAGAACTCTGTTCCTCGACTATGGGTTCTCTAACTCCTCCAAAAGAGTGTTAGGTTAGGTGTAATAGGAACGTGTGGCTTCGATTATCTACGAACTAAAAAAACATAAAGAAAATGGCAAAGATAAAGTAAATGCGAGAAAAAAATACTAGTTTGATTGATTGATGATGCCCTTACAACTTTACTGTTCTATTATATATACATGAGCCCTTGTTAGCCACTACTCGATCCTAAAATTTCACACTGTTGAATTAACTAAGATCAACGCCTACGATCATGTCTAGTACCTAAAAACTCAGAGCCATTTCTCCATGGCCTCACTAGTTTGGGTTAGTGGGGTAAACCCTAGTCACATCTATTTCTACAGAGTCTTTTGTTCGCTGACCTTAACAGTTCCAACATTATGTCCATGTGTATTGACTACTTGCACCCCAAGCATGAATTCGTAGCCTCGGCTACAAACACCCCCCCGGCCAAGCTACTTTCTTGGCCTCTGGTCGTTGGAGCCCAGCTGAGTCGCCTTGTATTAGAGGCTCCCTCCAAATCGAGTCTCACTTCTCCCTTGGAGTACACTTTTTCCTTGGCACCGACGGTCTTCTTAGCATATTTCCCATACTCTTGTCTTGAGGCTGACACCATTGCTACCTCTATGACAAGTACCTGTATTACCTATTGTCTTCATATCCTGCCTCTGCCTCACAATCTCACCTCGACCCTCTCATTATCCCTCTCATAGCCTACCCCTTTTTTGCGTTGTTGTCCGGCCGAGCAGTTACGTCATTGATTAGACGTGTGGCGGCTCGTTTTTTACAAACAGATTCGACGAAGCATTGGTTCCCTATGTGTTTTAATCAATGCGTCCTGTGGCGATAAATAACCATATGGTCCCACACCAGGGTTACTTCGGCCTTTGTTTTCCTATGAGTTCGAAAGTGCATTAAACTTGCTTAATCCCACATTCTTTTCCCACAACCATGTCTTCCCAGGAACAAAAATAGGCTACTTTTTACTTTGGGAAACAAACACCCTCTCCCGGTGTAATTCCTTTCAGCCTATTATCCACTGAAAGGATGCTAAGGCCACTTCGTGTCTGTACCTCTGACGCTGACCATGATTTCAACTATTCGTGTCCGAACTCAAGAGAGAGTGAGAGAGAGAGAGATGTAACTCATGGTGATAGATGGCTTGTCCGTGTTGGTGAGGTCTTCCTTCTGAAGTAGATCTTTGTCCGAGATGGAGCTTTCCGAGGTAGTTCTTCATCTGAGGTGGAGCTGTTCGAGGTGGAGCTGTCCGAGGTACTTCTTCGTCTGAGGTGGAGCTGTCTAAGGTACTTCTTCGTCCGAGGTGGAGCTGTCCGAGGTACTTCTTCTTCCAAGGTGGAGCTTTCCGAGGTACTTCTTCATCCGATGTGGACCTGTCTGAGGTACTTCTTCAAGCCAAGGTTGAGGCCAGTGGTGGTGGTACCTGCAAAGAGACTCTGATGCTCAAGTTAGAGAGGGAAGTGATAATGAGCAAAAGTTAGGAGAAAATGAATTGTCCACTTTTTGTCTTTGGTGGAGGCCTAGTTATAGGCGCTAGAATGGTGTAAGGAGTGGTTTGCTGCACAAGGAAGAGGTGAGATCTAAGCCGTTCAGCTAGGTCGCGTGATCTCTACTGTTCTTGAGGCATGGCACACAAATTGACAATGATGTGAGTTCCTCGGTGTGTTTCGACCACCAAGTTGGGCCCAAAATCTAGATTGGGTTTGAGCCTAGGCCGGAACAGTAGCCCCCCAAGTCGAGGTCGGTCGGGAAAGGTAAGGGCGGCCACGGCTTGAGATGCCATGTGTCAAGAAGATAATAGTTGGATACATGAGAGAGATAGAGATACCTGAAGTGAGGCTTGGGCTTTTGGCCTTGATTTCTGGGATCGCTGTGGATCCATCTATGGGATCGCTATGGAATTTTTCCTTCGTCAAAAGGGTCCGAAGCAGCAAGGACTTCTTCCTTGGTCCCTGATGGAGCTGAGCTCGGAGATGAGGGAGGAGGCACAATTGCATGGGGCGAAATAGGGGCGAAGCCGCAAGGACTTCTTCCTTGGGCCTCTGATGGAGTTCCGAACTCTGGCAGCAGAGGGAAGGCATAGGGCCACTGTGGAGCTGAGCCACTGTGGGCCTAGGCACGCTCCATGACTCAACATTTAAGCTCGGAGTCAGCGAGGACGTAGTCGCTGTGGACTTAGGCGAGCTCCATGATTGAGCATTTATGCTCGGAGTCAGGGAGGATAGAGTCGATGTAGACTTAGGCGCGCTCTATGACTAAGCATTTAAGCTTGGAGTCAGGGAGGACGTGTGTGACATTCTTTGACGACCTCGCCTCATACCATCGTCCGTCGAGTGGCCAGCTCGAGTTGGACTCAGGTGAGAGGAGCATTGTAATAAGTTGGGAGCTGATGTCTCCAAGGATCCTGCATGTTAAGATGACATGAATAATCTAAACAGTAATTTTAAAATGGCTAGGTATGAAGTCTGACTGAAGAGGACAGACTGAGGCCGAGACTGATTTGGAGCCTGACAGAAGATGAAAAGCTGAGGCCAAGGTTGATTAGAAACCCGGCAGAAGATAATAATCTGAGGCCGAGGTTGATTTGAACCTGGCTGAAGATAATAATTAAGCTGACTCCGGGGTTTATCTGGAGCCCAGTAGAAGATAACAATCTGAGGCCGAGGCTGATTTGAAACCTAGGCTGAAGATAATAAGCTAAGGCCGAGGTTGATCTGGAGCCTGGCAGAAGATTATAATCTGAGGCCGAGGTTGATTTGAAACCTGGCTGAAGATGATAAGCTGAGGTCGGGGTTGATTTGGAGCACGGTAGAAGATAATAATCTGAGGCCGAGGTTGATTTGAAACCTTGGCCGAAGATAATAAGCTGAGTTCGGGGTTGATCTGGAGCCCGACAGAAGATAAGAAGCTGCAGCCGAGGTAGTTGGAGGTTGATATAGTCTGGACCTTCTTCAAATCACCTTCGTCGTGAGCTGAATAAGAGAGCAAAGAAAGTGCTCTCACTGTGGTAGCCAATGTTCGAGTCCGAACTCAAGAGAGAGAGAGAGAGATGTTCCTCACGATGATAGATGGCTTGTCCGGGATGGTGAGATCTTCCTTTCGAGGTAGTTCTTTGTTCGAGATGGAGCTGTCCGAGGTAGTTCTTCGTCCGAGGTGGAGCTTTCCGAGGTACTTCTTCATCTGAGGTGGAGCTGTTCGAGGTACTTCTTCATCCGAGGTGGAGTTTTTCGAGGTACTTCTTCAAGCCAAGGTTGAGGCCAGCGGTGGTGGTACCTGCAGAGAGACTTCGATGCTCAAGTTAGAGAGGGAAGTGATAATGAGCAAAGGTTAGGAGAAAATGAATTGTCCCCCTTTTTTTGGGTGGAGGCCTATTTATAGGCGCTAGGATGGAGTAAGGAGTGGTTTGGTGCACAAGGAAGAGGTGAGATCTAAGCCGTTCAACTAGGCCGCCCGATCTCTACCGTTCTTGAGGCATGGCACACGGATTGACAATTATGTGAGTTCCTTAGTGTGTTTGGACCCCCAAGTTAGGCCCAAAATCTGGATTGGGGATGAACCCAGGCCGGAACATCAACCAATACCAGGAATCTTTTGGGTCCAGGAACATCCCAATGGGTGCTCTGTAACATCCTCAATTTTACTAATTTCGATATTTGAAATTAGCAAACTTTTCGTAGTAAATTGATGGTCAAACTAAGTAATTTAACTTGCTTGATTATATATTAGCAAGGTTAAATTGCCATGTTGTGGAATTATGTTGCATTGGGGTAGTGTATTAGCAATAATGTAGAGTGTTTATCACTTAGGGGTAAAAGGGTCCTTTTCTATTTAGTTTTCCTTCAGCTCACTTTTTTTTTTGACAAATTCCTTCAGCTCACTTAACAACACAAAAACACAACATATTTATTAACCACACCCACACTAGAGGAAAACAAAATCAGTTGAAAAATAGAAAGCAAGAGAAAAGAGAGAGAGTGAGTAGAACCGTGAGAGAGAGGGAGAGAAGAGGAGAACCATAGATCCTCACCATCACCAAATCTCATGCATGTTACCTATTTTGACACCATCACACTCAGTTCCTTCTCCTCTACTCACTGATATCCTTTTCAACACCCAAATCATACACCTCCTCATTTCACCATTGATGAACCTTAAGCTCAAAATTGTCAAAAATTGGAATTTGAGAGTTTTTGAAGCTTTGCATTTCTAGGTTAAGAGCGGATTCAAGGTCTGAGTGCTTGCACCATGGTAGAAGAAATGGAAAGCTACTATTTCGAAGCTACGTTGATGGTTTTAGAGTCAAAATTCGTGGTGTTAACTGTTAAGAGGGCTTGAGGAAGGAAGCATAGTTGCTGGAAACTTTTGCAACAAAACCATAATGAGAAGTATACGGTATTTCCTTCATAACCCACTACACTGATCTTATTTGAAGTCCATTTTTGTTTCATTAGAAACTAGACACAAAACCCTTCAAGTTAGGCACAAGAATCACCTGATTTGACTGAGTATTGAGGGAGAAAATTTAGTTACAAGTTTCACTTTTGTAGCAGTAGCGATTTTGAACCAGTCACTGTATTGTAGCCATAACTCCCTGAGTCGTCATATCAGTGTGGGACTTGAACCATTAGAAAATAATCCAAATATTCTACACAATAGGCACTGGTTTGAATGATTTTGGCTAGAAATTGAATACTTTATTCTCATTCCTAAATTACTCACACATGCTGTCCAAATTAGATCCGGTATGGGCAGAGCTTGATCGCGTCTTCCGTTACTTGAATTGTTCGTCTCTCCGGGTGAGTTTCCTCACCACGTTATATGTTTAGAATGTGTATAATGTGTTTTGAATGTGATTTATATGTTGATTGTATGGAGGTTGTGAATTTCGTGAAAATGAGCATTTCGGTTTGAAATTGATTTTCGATTTTATTATTGTTTTCCAGCTGAACTGCCTATGATATAAGTGATGATATGATACCCTGATTGCTTTCAAAATGTTCATTGGAATGTTTGTTTGAAGGTGTTGAATTGGTTGTGTGTTATACTTGATGTTTTGATTGAGTTTGGAGGGAAGGGAGAAGGTTTAAAGTGATTTTTATGTAGAATACAGGGCCATAATCGATTAAACAGGGCAATAATCGATTATGGGCTTCTTATAATCGATTATTGGCCTATCATAATCGATTATTGGCTTCTCATAATCGATTATAGGCTTTGGTAAGTGCTGCTCAAACCGTTTTTCTTAAAAATAAGCATTTTAATCTATTATGATGAGTACCAAACCTTCCCTAATCATCCCCCACCCTTTCCTAAGGATGATTGAACCTACTTTTCATAAATTGAATGATGATTGCTGAATAACATGATTTATGATTCTCGTATGAGGCATTATATGATGCTTGAATTGTTAGTTATCCCAATTGCAGAATATCGAGTGGGAACCTTTATGGATTGTTATAATGATTCTGGAATCCATGTGTAATTATGCTATGATACATAATTGATTAAGGGATGACGATCCCAATTTATTTAGCACACTTGGTGGAGGGAAGTAATGAGCCCAGAAGCCAAGGCTCTAGCATTACCCTTCAGTGATTGTCGGATTGGGGTTTCCGTTGAAATCGAGTGATTTGGTTTTTCGGTTTGTGCTAAGCCAAGTGAAAAGATAAGACAATTAAAATGTACAACAGAACTGGGGTGTCTCTGATTAAAGGGTGCTCTAGCATTATTCGGTAGGTATGGCTGAATTGGGGTTTCCCGGATTAACGGGCACTTTAGCATTATTCGGCATAAACTTCAGATATTAAAATGAACGAATGAGAGGAACCGTAAGGGGTCTTGGAGGCGCTCATTGACATTTGTAATCTCACTGTTTATGTGTTGTGGTTTTCAGGTACAAAACATAACTGAGGAAGCTACCCAAGATGGATTTCCGCTAGAGGAAATTAGGAGATTAGACATTTGTTTCATGTTGTATTCCTTGTTGTTTGGTTCTCGAATCAAATCTTGGACTTTTAGTTAGCGGTTACGGATTCTGTTTAATTTGTTCCCTCAAGTTTGTAATTCATACTCACTTGTATTCAAGATATGGTGGTCTTCGGACCTAGACATTTGTTGTCATTTGGGGTTGATCCCAACCTTATGCTATGTTTTTAAATTGAATCCATAACGGTTTGTGTACTCTCTGAGCTTAGGGCATATGTGTTGACATTCCGCTTTAGGTAATTGTGGGGTGTTACAATTATGGTGACCTAGTCGGACATAGAGACTTTATGGTCAAAGAGGTTAGATCGAGTCAGCGAGGGACTTAGACAATCAAATGTCAGAACCTTTCAGTACTTTCTGTGAGACATTGAGCTTGGATCCACTCAATATTTCATGCAACGTACTGAGAATAATGACAATTGGTTGCCTCAGCCCAGAAAATGTCCAAAACCCTAAACCATAGGATTTTTCGCCTTCCCGTTTCATCACAACGTGCAGCAGAAGGCAAGGGCTACAGATGGTATTCCAAACCAAGAATTGGACATCCATGTTAGTTCGAGGAAACTGTGGGCGACTGTTCAGTCATTTATACTGATGCAAGCATTGTGTTGTAATGTAAGTCGTTGTGGTTTGTTCAGAGAGTTACCAGTTGAGCAAAGCCTTTAGCCGTAGTAGTGCCAGTGACCTAGCTAAGATCCGTTATGATTATCAGACACCCCGAAATCCTGACAGTTGCTTAGTCAGCCTATCTGTTACTAAAATACTATTTAGCAATTAACCTGACCTTATGGTCCGAGTAAACCCTAGCTTATGTCGCAGTTAGAGAAATCTGTTCGGATCGCCATGAGTATAGATTAGGTTCCATTTCGTCAGAGCCACCTTATGAAATGTTATGAAGCCAACCTAGTAAACAATAGTTCATTCTAATTATTGGCAAGCAGAACCACTCAATGTTGATCAGATTAGTTCCCGATCAAGATTCTTGAACCAATTCCCTTCATAAAGGGGGCTACCATGTGATGTAGGTAGAAGTGACATTATTACAACCCTCTGCCTAAGTGCATGCCACTCTAAGTGTGTGAAAAATTTTCGCCAGTTTTCCGAATTGTTTTCTTCATAATTTCTAACCCGGAACTCCGATTTTTATGTTTCGAGATGCGTTGGAAAGCTAACGAAAATTTCCACACATCTGAATAGATTTTGAACTGTGTTTCTAGTTATATTCTGAATTGTACTCCTTCCTTACCTTAAGTTGCTAAACCCTAAAGCGTTCGTAGAGCATAAACCTTCCAGTGCACAGGAAGTTGGAAAAAGGACTTCCAGCCATTAAGATTAAGCTCCTAGACACCGGTTTACAATAATATTCATTGTAGTTTCCCAAAAAGATCTATTTCTTGGAAATGGTAAGTAGTAATAGCCTTTTCCCAATCAGAAGAGTCTTCAGAAGCCTTAGATTATTAGGCCCCAACTTGTATGTCTAACGAGAAGGAAGCTCAAAGTTACCTAAGTGTCTAGCACGATTGTTATTCTAGAAGTAGAACCCGTTCAAAAAAAAAGAATTCATTGATTAAAAAAGTCGTAATGATTATGCTCGGATATTTATGGGATTCGAAAAGAAGGAGGACCAAGGAAATGTTTAATGATATTTTTAAAACTCAGTTTTATGAATCAGTACGGAGACACTAATGGTGCACTCGTTTGATTCCTTAAATAATTCTTCCGCTTTCAAAATCTCTTTGGTACCACCGCTATTCCAATTTCATATCGAAACCGAGAGTAATTGTTACGCCGAGGTTAATTGATAAGTCAAGAAATTCATAGAATGCAAACGAATTTTACCTTCTACGGACTCCTTTATGTCTCACTAGTAAAACTTCTAATGCCCAGAGTTTTTAATCCCTTATCATCTGGGTAGTTATACAATTTCAGTATGGTTGTCCAGAAGGATAGTTGGTTTTGGAGAAGTCGTTTGACATATAAGTCTCTGAAAACTCATACCCCGTGTAAGGTTATCAGATTTTAGGGTTGAGTTCCAAATACCAGTTCATGGGGTTGGGGACACACCTTACAAGTATTTCGGGTTAGTGATGAGACTGACTCCTATGGGTATGTGAGAAAATTATATTATATCCAAAACGTTTTTAAGAAATTTTTCTACAAACCTTACTCATTTGTGAATCAGTCATGAACATCGTTTGTGTTAGAGTCTAACCTAAAACACTAGCGGTGTCTCAGAGAAACCGAAAGGAAATGTTCCACAGCTTACTACCCAGAAGGGGTGCGATGTGGGAAGAGTATACTAGTATATTAGTTAGTAAGAAGAAGCTAGAATATACTAAGCAGTGTTAGGGTGTGATAGTCTTATATCTGTTATACTACTCAAATCTCCACTACGGTGGTAGAGTTCTAGTCATTAACCTCGGATTTATGAAGGTTAACAGTAAGTTGTCGTGACTATAGTCTATTTGGCGAGTCAAGGCGAGATTTTCGTTTCAGTATACTAATGGCTATGAGTCAATAGAGTAAGTATGTGCTAAATTATGTTCTGATTTTAGCACAATGTATGAGAATGATTGTGTTCTAACTTAGTCTAAGAATGATTCTTAATCTATTCTAACCATTATACTAGATACATAGCAAAACATCATTGCGATACATGAATCTTTATCGTGATTGGGAAACATGTCACTTAGGCTCATTGAACGACCCTCATATTTTAAACTGATTGATTGTCTATCCGATGTACCTATGCTTGCTTGTATATTGTTTGGATTATTATGGAATTCATAAAGATATATGTGATAGTAATGATGTCCTTAGGAAACAAGCGCATGGAATGATTGTCATTTGTTGAATTTCATATGCTAACTTGAAGTATGATTTCTATGACTTATTCTCTTCCTTATTATTAAATAAAAGTGACTAATGTTTATGTAATGATGATTTTGGTTCTATTGGATTATCCATATGGATATATGTAGTTGTAGTTAAGAGTTTATTTCTCTAGCTAGTAAATCACATACTAGAAATTCATGAAACTAAGGAGTCTATGTTTTAAAAATAATGTCTAAAAATAGGTCATCTTAAGTTGGGGTGAGTCCCTCGCCCTTCCTTCCCTTATATTAAAAGGCTCCAAGAGTAGATATTCGATTGATAGTATTGTTAACGTGGATGAGTCTAGATTGAGTCTTTCGTATTGTGGTTGTACAAGCATCCTCATTGGAATTGCTTGAGTATTTGAAAGGAGAGTAGATATTCGGTAGTAATATATAACTTGAACAATTTTTGAGGACAAAAATTTTCAAGTTAGGGTGTATTGTAACATCCTCAATTTTACTAATTTCGATATTTGAAATTAGCGAACTTTTCGTAGTAAATTGATGGTCAAACTAAGTAATTTAACTTGCTTGATTATATATTAGCAAGGTTAAATTGCCATGTTGTGGAATTATGTTGCATTGGGGTAGTGTATTAGCAATAATGTAGAGTGTTTATCACTTAGGGGTAAAAAGGTCCTTTTCTATTTAGTTTTCCTTCAGCTCACTTAACAACACAAAAACAAAACATATTTATTAAACACACACCCACACTAGAGGAAAACAAAATCAGTTGAAAAATAGAAAGGAGAAAAGAGAGAGAGTGAGGAGAACCGTGAGAGAGAGGGAGAGAAGAGGAGAACCATAGATCCTCACCATCACCAAATCTCATGCATGTTGCTTATTTTGACACCATCACACTCAGTTTCTTCTCCTCTACTCACTGATATCCTTTTCAACACCCAAATCATACACCTCCTCATTTCACCATTGATGAACCTTAAGCTCAAAATTGTCAAAAATTGGAATTTGAGAGTTTTTGAAGCTTTGCATTTCTACGTTAAGAGCGGATTCAAGGTCTGAGTGCTTGCACCATGTTAGAAGAAATGGAAAGCTACTATTTCGAAGCTAGGTCGATGGTTTTGGAGTCAAAATTCGTGGTGTTAACTGTTAAGAGGGCTTGAGGAAGGAAGCATAGTTGCTGGAAACTTTTGCAGCAAAACCATAATGAGAAGTATACGGTATCTCCTTCATAACCCACTACACTGATCTTATTTGAAGTCCATTTTTGTTTCATTAGAAACTAGACACAAAACCCCTCAAGTTAGGCACAAGAATCACCTGATTTGACTGAGTATTGAGGGAGAAAATTTAGTTACAAGTTTCACTTTTGTAACAGTAGCGATTTTGAACCAGTCACCGTATTGTAGCCATAACTCCCTGAGTACTCGTCATATCAGTGTGGGACTTGAACCGTTAGAAAATAGACAAAATATTCTACAGAATAAGCACTGGTTTGAATGGTTTTGGGTAGAAATTGAATACTTTATTCTCATTCCTAAATTACTCACAGTTGCTGTCCAAATTAGATCCGGTATGGGTATCCGTTATTTGAATTGTTCGTCTCTCCGGGTGAGTTTCCTCACCACGTTATATGATTAGAATGTGTATAATGTGTTTTGAATGTGATTTATATGTTGATTGTATGGAGGTTGTGAATTTCGTGAAAATGGGCATTTCGGTTTATAATTGATTTTCGATTTTATTATTGTTTTCCAGCTGAACTGCCTATGATATAAGTGATGATATGATACCCTGATTGCTTTAAAAATGTTCATTGGAATGTTTGTTTGAAGGTGTTGAATTGGTTGTGTGTTGGATTGAGTTTGGAGGGAAGGGAGAAGGTTTAAAGAGATTTTTATGTAGAATACAAGGCCATAATCGATTAAACAGGTCCATAATCGATTATACGCATGTCATAATCGATTATGGGCTTGTTATAATCGATTATTGGCCTATCATAATCGATTATTGGCTTCTCATAATCGATTATAGGCTTTGGTAAGTGCTGCTCAAACCGTTTTTCTTAAAATTAAGCGTTTTAATCTAATATGATGAGTACCAAACCTTCCCTAATCATCCCCTACCCTTTCCTAAGGATGATTGAACCTACTTTCCATGAATTGAAAGATGATTGCTGAATAACATGATTTATGATTCTCGTATGAGGCATTATATAATGCTTGAATTGTTAGTTATCCAAATTGCAGAATATCGAGTGGGAACCTTTATGGATTGTAATAATGATTCTGGAATCCATGTGTAATTATGCTATGATACATACTTGATTAAGGGATGACGATCCCAATTTATTTAGCACACTTGGTGGAGGGAAGTCATGAACCCAGAAGCCAAGGCTCTAGCATTATCCTTCAGTGATTGTCGGATTGGGGTTTCCATTGAAATCGAGTGATTTGGTTTCTCGGGTTGTGCTAAGCCAAGTGAAAAGATAAGACAATTAAAATGTACAACCGAATTGGGGTGTCTCTGATTAAAGGGTGCTCTAGCATTATTCGGTAGGTATGGCTGAATTGGGGTTTCCCGGATTAACGGGCACTCTAGCATTATTCGGCATAAACTTCAGATATTAAAATGAACGAATGAGAGGAACCGTAAGGGGTCTTGGAGGCGCTCATTGAGATTTGTAATCTCACTGTTTATGTGTTGTGGTTTTCAGGTACAAAACATAACTGAGGAAGCTACCAAGGATGGATTTCCTCTAGAGGAAATTAGGAGATTAGACATTTGTTTCATGTTGTATTCCTTGTGCTAAGCCAAGTGAAAAGTTAAGACAATTAAAATGTACAACCGAATTGGGGTGTCTTTGATTAAAGGGTGCTCTAGCATTATTCGGTAGGTATGGATGAATTGGGGTTTCCCGGATTAACGGGCACTCTAGCATTATTCGGCATAAACTTCAGATATTAAAATGAACGAATGAGAGGAACTGTAAGGGGTCTTGGAGGCGCTCATTGAGATTTGTAATCTCACTGTTTATGTGTTGTGGTTTTCAGGTACAAAACATAACTGAGGAAGCTACCCAGGATGGATTTCCGCTAGAGGAAATTAGGAGATTAGACATTTGTTGTTTGGTTCTCGAATCAAATCTTGGACTTTTAGTTAGCGGTTACGGATTCTGTTTAATTTGTTCCCTCAAGTTTGTAATTCATACTCACTTGTATTCAAGATATGGTGGTCTTCAGACCTAGACATTTGTTGTCATTTGGGGTTGATCCCAATATTATGCTAAGTTTTTAAATTGAATCCATAACGGTTTGTGTACTCTCTGAGCTTAGGGCATATGTGTTGACATTCCGCTTTAGGTAATTGTGGGGTGTTACATGCTCCTTGGTGCACGATAGAGGCAATACTCAAGGACCTCAGAGTCTGGCCTTAGTGTTCTAGCAGATACATCGAGTTGGACGAAATGGTGTCTGATACCAAGGGCAAAACATAGAAATCCTTGGGAATTGATGCATGATTCAGGTGCCAACTACCAAAGTCTCCCATAATTCTGACATCCTTTTTACTTTAATGAGTTTCTAGTTGACTACTTTGAATGCTTTCATCTTCCCGTGGAGAATCTTGACCCCTATGGTAGTCGACATGGCTGTAATCCTCGGCCTTCCAGTCGGCATGCGTGAAGTCCATTCTGACCTAGATTTCTCTGGTGCTGACTTAGAATGTTCCTTTTCTCTATCATTTTCCAATCTCCTCAACTAGAATTCTAAAGTCTCGAAAGTTGTGACAAAAGCAGACCATCAAGCTTTCCTCATGTACTTCTTCAATACATATGTCTCTTGCACCAAATCCTTTGGGGTTGTCAAGGAACTCTCCCAATTTGTCAGCATGCTGCTATCCGGTAAGGATATGCCTGGGGTCCTTTCTTTATGGCCCTCCTCTACAAGGGTGTAGAAAGCCACTTCATGAAAATCAAAGATAATGGACACTACGCGAAGGCCGAAGGCCCCTTTTGATTTCTCCAGTTATGGGTTCAACTATACTTCCCAAATTTTTCCTCGACGAAGGCTTTTCCATCCTCATCGATTTCTCCTAGAGTTTTGGGGACAAAAATGGCATCGATCTTGACCTTGCCCTTGGAACACTTAGATGTTCTCAGAGTATTCCTCGACATAGTCCCCATTAGTTTCAATTGTTGCCTCGTTCTGGAAAAGGATATTGGCCTTCGTGGATCTTCTACCTACTCAAAGAGAACCTTTTAGCCCTAAACGTCACTACATGGCTGCCAACTAGAGCTGAATCCTGGTAGCTAGAGACTTTATTGCGGGTGCCAAACTCTCTTCTAATGATCCTCTTACCATCGAGTCCTACAACCCCCAACTTTGCAATGATGAAGTTTGGTCTTGGGAAGTAGGTTTCCATCCACTATGTGTCACTTGCCACCCACCATCATAGACGGAAGACTCTTCTAATGGACCTCTAGAAAGTCCTTAGAGATTATGACAACAAGCTCTTGACCTTTACTTGGGCCACTTACCATCAACATGTTGGGGAAACCAAAGCCTACATGAATTGGTGTCCGTTGATAAGGGAATCCATCTTTTCGAACCTTGCAACCGACTACATCAATTGGTACATGGGTGCGCTAAGGGGCCTTCCTACTCAATAAGCATTGTTGGCTGCCAGCACCAGTCCACAACCTACTACAGCTGACGAGCCCTCTATCCGCCAAGCAAAGAAGAAGAAGAAGACCGTAATTCAAATCTTTCTCCTTCACAACGTTTTTTACCCAGATTACGTTCCACCATTATTCTTGTACCTACTCCAAGTAAATCTATCATTGGTCGAACCCTTCTACTCTATTATATTCAATGCTTTCGATCTCGGTTCTCGACTAACATTTTTTTCTATGCAGCCCAAGAACAAATAGTCACCCACCTTGATGATGAAGGCGACGTTCCCCTCCTTCGGCGAAAACGATTCGGGTGTTTGTTGGCTTCGACCTCTCCTTCTCCAAGCATATGGGTTCCATCTCCAGTCACAAAGACCAGCCTCCATGACTCAAGAGGCTAAGGTAAAGCCCTTTTTTGTCTCTTAATTATAACATCACTCAGACTCTTTATTGACCTTCATCTTTGCCTTTGCAGAGAGCAAACTTTTTTCCACAGCACTAGACTCCTCCCCTCAGTCGAGGCCCATCCCCATTTCTGACCAGTTAATTCTTGTTCTTTTTAACTTCACACGTTTTTCTATACGACAATTGTATTTGAAACACTGTCTTTCCTCTCATGTTCATGTTGAGGGAATTCCAACATCCATCCCCCGAGCTTTGTTTCACAAAGAAAACATTGTTCTTTTTCTCCCACCAACCCTCATCAAGATGACGTTGAACCGGTTGTGACCGAAGAGGAATTGGCTCGCTATTTTCTTAGCTTAGATGTTTCCTCGGCGGTGATCTCTCTACAAAATAAGGATCTTGCCTGAGTAGAGGTCGCCTTGGCAGGAGAGATACCCAGTGATGTAGCTCAAGTAGCTGATCTCTGCGCTTCTTTGCTAAAGCTATCGGATTCTGCCGAGGTCCCTGATTTGAGGAAGGATGCCTACAGGCAGATATTCCTCCAACTTGGTGACCTTTCCAGCCTTTATGCCCGAACTAGAACAATTGAAACGACCGCCCAATCACCGTTGCGACAGTTAATAGATCTTCAAACCGATAAAGTTAAGTACCGAGCTTCCTTTCTCACCTTGTACCAAGAGAAAGTGTCGCTTTGGCCAGGAAGGAAATAGTCATTAAGAGGATCCACACCGTCAAGGCCATCATTGCCTCCCTAAAAGCAGAACAGCCTCCCTCAGTCTTTAGCATTTTCCAGCCACCCAAAAATTCAACAATATCTCTACCAACATTCAACAGCTCTTCCGTCGCAATTTCTCTTTGGACCCAACACAAAATCTCCTACTTCCACAGCAGGCAAGGCTTGAGTTAGACATCCAGCAAAGCTGAGACGACATCATGAGAACAATAACGGCATGGGGTGAACTGTAGACCTCCTATGAGCAAGCCGTTTCCCTAAGGGCTTAAGAAGAAAAAGAAGACTTGCCTTCAGACATATGAGACTTGCCCAACCTATGGCAAAAGACCAGCCTTCCCTTTCAGAACCTCCACCCCTAGGAAATACTCCTACAGTCGATATGGCTGAGGTGAGCAACATTGGGACCGTTACGACCGTCGAGGTGGAGACAAGAGCATCAAAGAAGAACACAACAATTGAGCCCACGCCCAAAGCTACTATGTACCCAATGATGTTGTGGCAGTGGAAATGGTTATCGATTTTCCTCAGTCCTAGTTGGAACCTGTGCTGCCAACAACAAACAGTGATGCCCTTCCGACCACCGAGGGAGACAAAGGAGAGTAGGTTAACCCATTTTCATATGACTTTCTACAAACACCAGGCTGCTGGTGTGTCGCGATCCATGCTGACAATGTTAGCATAATATTTCATTTTTGCATATTCTCTCACATAGTAGGATAATACGCTTTTAAGTACTTGCCATTAATATTTCTTTCAAATTCCTCTCCCTCCAAGGAGATCAGTCTGTAGGCGCCTCCATCGTAGACTTTGCTGACAATATACAGTGCATCCCAATTTGGCAACCATTTACCAAACTTGGAGTCTTTGATCCCAATCGGCAGAATAGTCTTCCAAATCGGGTCACCTTCAACAAATTTCTTAGGTTTTACATGTTTGTTGTAGGCGTGGGCCATTTTAACCTTATTGTGTTCTAGCCTACTGAGGGCTGTCAATCTATCACCATACACCGAGGCTAGCTCCATCAACATGTTACCTAGTGGCTTCAGTCTCAAGAGGAAGGGGTCATATGATATTTTAAAAAAAAATTCCCCTTTTAACGAATTCAATTAAATTTTCGCGAAGGTTTATGGAATGAACGAATTAGAAACTGAAAGCAGTAAAACACACGATATATTTCTACAAACCCTTGTGAGGTTTTCACTATCAATACAAAGCTTAAAACGGGTGCTTTCAAACCTTTACAAAACACAGGCACTCTTCATTTAGGATACCCCACATACGTGCAAGAGCCCTCAATAGATGATAAACAAGAGATACCCCACCCTTGTTACAATCAAAACCCTAGAAAGATTCCCCACTCTCTAGTATAACCAATTGACAAACAAGAGATACCCCACCCTTGTTACAATCAAAATCCTAGATAGACTCCCCACTCTTTAGTAAAACCCAATAACAGAAATTGAAAAAATTATAAGAAATAGAAATACCTCTAGAGTAGGTGAATACAACAAATTGAAGCTTCTTAACCTAACACTTGGGAGAGATCAGCTCAAATTGATAGAAATAGTGAACAAATGCAATAGTACTCTAGGGTTCAATAATATGATTTTTATTCGAGGTTGTTAGTGTTTGGCAACCCTAAGGTCCCTATTTATAGATGCTGTCAAAATATGACCATTGGGACTGATTTATTGCACTAGTAATGGATTATCACGTAAGTGGATAATTGATTATCATGTTTTCGGACGTGTTTTGTTGAAAAAATATGCTCATAATTAATTATCACGACTGCATAATCGATTACCATAATCTGTTATCGTAATCCATTATCACGATTCTGGTTCTCTTTCTGCATAGCCATAGTCAATTATCGTAATCTATTATCACGATTCTAATCTTATTCCTGCATAACTACAATCTATTATCATAATCCATTGTTACTGTTCTTATCTTGTTCATGCTTAGCTATAATCTATTATCATAATCTATTATAGTGTTGTTAAGAATCAGGACACAATGAATTAAGCAAATTCACGATTGATTGAAGATTCAACAACACTAATACCTAATTGCACGAATTTGCCCCAAATTATAAACCCTAATTGTCGCAATTGAGAAACCCTAAAATTGACAGAAATTAAAAGATTGAAACATGCGATTTGGTTACGCAGTTCAGTACCAAAATTGGTAACCTACATCTGCGGGATCAAGTAACTGCTTGAGTCCATATTGCATTAAATCTGTTTGTGAATTGAATTACAATGTGGAATCCCAATTTCTCCGAATCCCCCTCACTTCCCAATCCCCAAAGTTCCCGTGTTTACCACTCACTCAATGCCCTGTTTTTCTTCTGCTCTCGATTTTGTACCCGATGATGTTCTTATATGGTGAACAAATTAAGCATAACAGAAAACGAATGTAACAGTTTTTCTAACTGATAGAGTAACCAAAAAAACTACCAAAACTAACTTTCATAACGGCTAGGAAGCAAAGGAGCCACTTGTTGCGTTAAAATCACACTTAGAGCAAGTGTACTCTTTCGCAGAAGTAGTATAAAAGATATCATGTCCACAGGGATTAATTAGCAAGTACCAAACTAATCGAGATTATTTATTATTTAGACGAACAAATATTTGAATTGTAATGGAGCAAACAAAAAAGGGGAATAAATAACAATAATAAAATTCAAGAATTAATTCAATGGAGAGAGGTCTAGGGTCGTGGTTTCACTTGCAAGCTTCGATTCCTCTATGTCTAATTCTACCTGAATTTGCTTATTTTATTTAATTACCAATCCCTTTACTAAAGCTATTAATCTGTTTGGTCATTCGCGATTAATATTCTTTTTCCTAAATTAACCCTAGTTTGGTCATGCTAGAATTTAATTTCAGGAAAAGCATAAAGTACGAAAAGGTTGAATGATTGAAAGACTAAATTAAAGTTTGGTCATGCATTAATTTTAGCCCCAATTATCCTATAGGTCCACCAACTAATTGCAATACGGTCGCTGATCAACTAATTGATTATGAACATGAAAAGGGTAGCTAATCCTAACTATGTGATAAAAACAATAGGACAATATTAACTGAAATAAAAACTAGAATTCAAATATGAAATTAGAACATAAAAGTCTCTAAACTTGCAAGATTCACCTAAGACCCTAGAAGAGGATTTAAGTATCCATAGTGTTCAAGAACAATGAAATAAAATTAAGAGTCATAAATTAGAAAGATAAAAATAACCCGGAATAGAGAAATTTCTGATCTTCAGTATTTAGTCTCCTTTTTCTGCTCCAGAGCTCTCTCACGGTGTCAAGAACAAGTAACCAAAATCTTCCTCTCTCTAGTCGTATGCATCAGTTGTGTTTTTTTTGCGTTGACGGCTTGCCTATTTTAATTCTTGCGTGAGTGGTTTTTGTTTGTGTTATGGTGTCTAGCCCCATTCACAAGTGAAGCTCTCCTTTTATATTAGTTCCTTTTCTTTCTCTTCAAGCAAAGGATCAAGTCAAGATTGCTTCCACTTTTAATTGCAAGATATGCCAATCCCTAAATATTAGGATTTAGATCCTTCCTAAATATGTGTTGCTAGCTCTGCACTCCATGCCTCTTTCTTTCTCTCCAAGTCACATGTGCATCACTTTTAATTGAAATCTCCAAGAGGATGTTATTCTTTTTATCACTGTGGGCCTTCTTGCATTAATGGGCTTTGGGTTTGTTTTCTTTTATTTGTTAGTCTTTTTCTAATTTCAGCCCATATTTGTGTCATTTTTCTTTTTCTACCTTTCTGCAAATATAGAGTAATTTAAGTTAGTTATTTATTTAATCAATAATAATTACTCTAAAAATGACTCAAAAAAATCTCTAAAAAATGCACTAAATTAGAGTTTATCAACTCCCCCACACTTAACTTTTGCTTGTCCTCAAGCAAATTTTCTAGCTTAATGAAATGTTCAAATAAGTAATAGAGACAGCCAAATAAGAGATCCAAAATTAGAAACACAATGACAGACAATAGACAATATAGCACATATGAGGTGTCAAAAGGTTGCCCAACTAGAGGCTTATGTCTTTGAAGAATACATTTCTGTGAACAACGGCACTCGCTCACAATCTCTCTAAGTGTTTAGGGACTAGGGAACATATACACTCAAGTTTCCACAAAATGCACATTACCATAAGCTTGTAATTTGACAAAATCTCCACTAAATAGTTCACATGCATGCAAAAGATGGGGTTTCATGGGTTGTAATGGGGCCAAGGGTGAAATTATGCAAAGTAGGAAACAAGAAGAAAGGGATAATCAAAGGGCTAAAAACAAGAAGCAAATAGTAACCCTTGAAACCAAATATGAACCTCCTATCTATTTTACAATTTTTGTCCAAACTCCAAATTAATTTCACTTTCATTCTTCATTCTTCTTTTTCTATTGAGTCAACTCTTTTTGATTTGCTTTTTTTCTTAAGTAGACTCCTTTTTTTTTGGATTTGCCCTTTGGCAGTTTCATTCTTTTGATTTGCCCTTTGGCTCTTTCATTCTTTTTATGTGCCTTTTCCTCCTTCTTGCATTTTTTTTTGTAGGAGGAAAAGGTAAGTACATGAAAACTCCTATTTTGTTTTCTTTGTGTGAAAATATTTTTGTAAGCACATGATTCACTCCATTTTTTTTCTCCTCTTCATCCTGACAAGATAGATAACTAAAGTATAGCACGAAATTTCAGTCCTGATAATATAGACAAGTAAAATATAGGACGACATTGTAATTTTCAATAGTTGCTCCACATTCAATTTCAAATGGTTACCACAAACAAAAAAGAAAAAATTATATCTTGGTACCAAAGAAAAAATATAATAAAAAGGCTCAAAGGGGGCAACTAATGGATAATTTAAACAAATAACTCTGAGGCCAGAAAAATGCTAAATCCCCAAATCTTTTTATATGATGCAAATCAATTTTCGCCTTGAAACGGTCAAAAGACAAATTCTAGAAAGTGGCAAATTGGGAAACACACTCATAGAAAGAAAAGGGGTAAAAATTTATGATTTAGTGTCAATCCCCTTATGAAGGCTCAGATCTCACATTTAGAAGCTAGTTCACAAAAAGTACTCAAGAGGGACAAATGCTAATTATCAGCTTCCTAAGGACATCCTCACAGTTACAATTAAGCACAAGTCAGTCAAGTAAATTAATTGTGGGATCCCCTAAAGGCAAAAATCTCTATTTTTTTTCAATTTGAAGCATAAGTCATTCAAAACAAGCCAGAAAAAATGCTATCAACATATATGATGGGTATGTGCATTAATAGAGATTAAGTGACAAAATAAACTATCCTCCCCCACACTAGCATGAAGCATGGTCCTCAATGCAAAATGATCAAGTAGAAACAAAAATAAATAAATAGAGAGAGTAAGAGAGACTTCCCTGAGAGAGCTTGTAGTTGGAGCTTATTCCTAAAAACAAAACAAAACAAAAGCAAAATAAAAATAACTGAAAATAAAACACAGGTTGCCTCCTGCGAAGCGCTTGTTTAACGTCATGAGCCTGATGATAGTTGGTGCTCAATCAGGTGGCTCTTCAAGAGCAAATTTTACATCTAACGCAGTGCATCTTCTTAGTTTTCTAACCATGTGGTTGACATTGTTCTTTCTTTTTCCACGTGGTGGACGAGCTTCAAAGGAAGTTTTTATTGTATCTCCACCGACTGCTATGGTAGGATCCTGCAAAATAATAATTTTTTCCAAAAGATCCTGCATCTTTAAATCACTAAAAATATTATTTTCAACCACATCATCACAATAAGGAGAAGTTAAAGAAGAGAAAAATTCATTGGAATTTAAAGCTTTAATAACATCATCTTCTTTACCACTCCTTAAAGTTACCTTTCCCTTATAAACCTCAATCACAGCATCACCAATAGTTAAAACAATTTGCCCAAAAATTTGGGGTTTCTCCTCTTTCTCCAACTCATGAACCAGTTGATCTTTCTCATTCTCCTCACAACCGCTCTCATCAGTGGAATCTGTTGTCTCAATTTGACCCCCCTCTGTAGGAGTCTCTTCATCTTTCTTGAGAGCTTCTTCCTCTAGATTATATTCCATGGAGAACTTTTCATCACTACTAAGAATATTATCTTTGAATTGCTCTGTTTGTGAATCAGGAGTTTCTTGAGCCTCTTGAGATAATAACGCAATGATACTTCCGAGTTGGTCATTCATGACTCCAATTCGGTCCTCCATGCGGTCAAACCTTTCATTTGTTTGCTTCATAAATTTGACCAAGATCTCATCGATATCATATTCTTCCTCTTTCCTCTGCACTTGTAGTTGCTTATAATTATCGCAGTTGGAGGAATAAGGAGGTGGCTTATAGTCATCCCAATAGTTTGAATAAGGCTCATAAGGAGGAGAAGAAAATGGGATTTGACATTGAGGCATATACCAAGATAACTTCTCTAAATTCCTTTTCGCCTCTGCCTCTCTAATGTAATCTCAAAGAGTTTTAACCATGATTTCAACTTTTTTCTGCAAATAGGGTAAACTGCAATGGTTTTCTTGGAAAAGAATTAGCAACTTTTTTTTTTGTATTTTTTCAATAAGATAAAAAAAACAAAACTAAAGCATAAAAAAAAGTCTAAAGCAATAAAAATATTTTTCGTTTAATATTGCTAAATTAATCCCCGGCAACGGCGCCAAAAACTTGTTGCGTTAAAAACACACTTAAAGCAAGTGTACTCTTTCGCAGAAGTAGTATAAAAGATATCGTGTCCAGAGGGATTAATTAGCAAGTACCAAACTAATCGAGATTATTTATTATTTAGACGAACAAATATTTGAATTGTAATGGAGCAAACAAAAAAGGGAAATAAATAACAATAATAAAATGCAAGAATTAATTCAATGGAGAGAGGTCTAGGGTCGTGGTTTCACTTGCAAGCTTCGATTCCTCTATGTCTAATTCTACCTGAATTTCCCTATTTTATTTAATTACCAATCCCTTTACTAAAGCTATTAATCCGTTTGGTCATTCGCGATTAATATTCTTTTTCCTAAATTAACCCTAGTTTGGTCATGCTAGAATTTAAATTCAGGAAAAGCATAAAGTACGAAAAGGTTGAATGATTGAAAGACTAAATTATAGTTTGGTCATGCATTAATTTTAGCCCCAATTATCCTATAGGTCCACCAACTAATTGCAGTACGGTCGCTGATCAACTAATTGATTATGAACATGAAAAGGGTAGCTAATCCTAATTATGTGATAAAAACAATAGGACAATATTAATTGAAATAAAAACTAGAATTCAAATATGAAATTAGAACATAAAAGTCTCTATAAACTTGCAAGATTCACCTAAGACCCTAGAAGAGGATTTAAGTATCCATAGTGTTCAAGAACAATGAAATAAAATTAAGAGTCATAAATTAGAAAGATAAAAATAACCCGAAATAGAGAAATTTCTGATCTTCAGTATTTAGTCTCCTTTTTCTGCTCCAGAGCTCTCTCACGGTGTCAAGAACAGGTAACCAAAATCTTCCTCTCTCTAGTCGTATGCGTCAGTTGTGTTATTTTTGCGTTGACGGCTTGCCTATTTTAATTCTTGCGTGAGTGGTTTTTGTTTGTGTTATGGTGTCTAGCCCCATTCACAAGTGAAGCTCTCCTTTTATATTAGTTCCTTTTCTTTCTCTTCAAGCAAAGGATCAAGTCAAGATTGCTTCCACTTTTAATTGCAAGATATGCCAATCCCTAAATATTAGGATTTAGATCCTTCCTAAATATGTGTTGCTAGCTCTCCACTCCATGCCTCTTTCTTTCTCTCCAAGTCACATGTGCATCACTTTTAATTGAAATCTCCAAGAGGATGTTATTCTTTTTATCACTGTGGGCCTTCTTGCATTAATGGGCTTTGGGTTTGTTTTCTTTTATTTGTGTCATTTTTCTAATTTCAGCCCATATTTGTGTCATTTTTCTTTTTCTACCTTTCTGCAAATATAGAGTAATTTAAGTTAGTTATTTATTTAATCAATAATAATTACTCTAAAAATGACTCAAAAACATCTCTAAAAATGCACTAAATTAGAGTTTATCACCACTCATGACTTGCCACGTCATCAAATGTGTCCACATCAGCACCAAGTGTATGCCACATTTCAACAAGTGTCTATAATTCTCTTAAAATGAATGATCTCGCTTATAATCATTTAGGTACTTGTTCCTAACCTATTTAGCATACTTTTGGCATATGGAAGGCTTATGTTAGGCTCCATATAGATCATATAAAAAGGATCTGGTTCATGAGTTCTACCTATGTGAGTTCTTGATTGTGTAAGGTGTTTTGAGCCGAACCTCAAAAGAGGTTTACATTTATTTCCTAAGACACAGCCGGATTTCCTATCATCTATCCTTGATACAGACATTCTTCATGAGTTGGTTGTGTCTTAAAGTTCCTTTTTGTCACTTTATTTAGAGTTGCTTCATCATCAAAACTTAACCTGCGACACAAGATATCCACACAACATCGCATGCTGATACTCATCTAGGCTGAGTGAGTGTTGCCTAGCTACCCTCAATGATGTGAGACTGATTTCTAGCGGCAACACAACATCTTGCCCAAATACCAATCCATAGGGAGTCATCCTAGTGGCCATTGACTTAGAATTTCGCATAGCCCACAAGACTTCATTTAAGGTCTCATGTCATCTCATGGGCTTGTCTTCTATGTTTTTCTTAATGAGATTGATTATAATCTTTTTGGTGGTCTCGGCTTGCCCACTATCCTGAGTGCTTGATTGTGTAAGGTGTTTTGAGCTGATCCTCAAAAGAGGTTTACATTTATTTCCTAAGACATAACCAGACTTCCCTATCATCTACCCTTGACACGGACATTATTCTTGAGTTGGTTGTGTCTTGAAGTTATTTTTTGTCACAATATTAAGAGTTCCTTCATCATCAAGCGAAATAATGCAAAGATATTAATAATATGTATCTAGACTGTATCATCCTTGATTTTTTAACTAGTAATAATAACTAAAATATTACCTCCTAGTTTCAGAGATATACTTTGATAAACTACATTAAGATAATTGTATAACTAACAACTGTCACTAACTAAGGATGCTAGGTTTTCATATAGAATTGATATTCAAAGCATAATAACACAAATTATCCATCAGAGTCAACATAAGCACTTAATCCAAAATACAAAGTACATATATCCTAATACATCTTTAGGCTAAGCCTCATACTTCAACATGAAACGTAATTCTCATCACATGAGACTTAGCACTAAATAATAAGCTACGCTTGGGATCATTTCCTTTGCTATTACCTTCATTAACTTTCACCTGCTTGTCTAAAAAACAACAACAATGAGGGGTGAAATTACATAATCTCAGTGAGTCCTTTCGAAACTCCTTACTATAATACACTTTGAGTATCTTTTATTGTTTACCTTTGATGCATCCCCCTAACGCAATAAACTTATATAATATAAAAGATATTACGTACACTATGGGGCACCCGCCTTCAAGATATTATCCTTAAACTAAACCACTTGATCCATGATATAGTCCATGACACCACCCCAAGTACATTCATTCATTAGTCAATTTATTATGTACTTACATAGGTACAAAGTAGTTTTCACACGTGTTTTTGGGAAAAAATTAACTCGACACAAAATCGCCAAACTGCGACTTCCGAACACATTACAATAAATGAAAATGTGTTCAAATACTTGAAATTGTCATCACACGGGATAAGGGTTGGAATAGGCTTGAGAAACACTGGATTTGAGGGTAAAACTTTGTGAAAAAGGGTGGCTAAACTGATGGTGACACGGGTACCCGTGGTAGACAACACGGGATGTGGCAGCTAGTTTGTAGGAAATGTCTGCCAAAACCGAAACTGCCACAGGTACCTGTGGTGTTTGCCACAGCCCGTGGTAGATCATCAAATACCCTATTTTGCAGTTTTGTATTTTCCAATCAATCCATTTATTCTAGAATCTTTCCCAACTCAAATCACACCTTTCAAACAGATATAAACCACATGTAAAGGCATCCTTAGGAGTAAAATAAGTCAGTCAAAACATTAGTTCACATAGCACAAATTCCTCAAGACTATCTAACCATAAATGTGTAGTTCTAAAACAAAACTTGTTTTCCCTTAACATGAACTCCAACTCAGCACATCAATAATTCAAATAACACATGTACTCCTTCATTCTTATCATTGACAACTGAAAACCACAATCCAATACATATATTTAGGAGTAAATTTTAGTACTCACAACCTCAATCAGAAACACTTGAATTAACTTAGAAGCTTGTTTAACTCATCTTAGAAACACATTTCTAGCAACCAACAAGAGCCTAATCAAACATGCATTTTCCAATTTGTATCATTAACCATCAAAACTAAAATTTGTCATTTTAAATCCAACAAATAGGATAAAGGACTCACCTTGGAGAACTGGATTTCAAAATAAGCAAGATATTGGTTTAAAAGCTACAATGTCAATCTCTTACACACTCCAATCACCAACCCAAAGCCCACAAATTACAATGTGAGCTCCAAAATCCCAAGAGGAGTAGAATGTAGGTCTTATAGTAGCTCCTATTTCTCTCTAGCTCCGAAAAGTCAAAGATGCAAGCTTGTTTCCATGGGTACGTACTTTGAGCTTGAGTTTTTTTGACAGATTTAGCAAAAATTGGAGGAAAGTGGAAGCGACAAGATGATGAAATGTTGTTGGATGATGTAGTGCTAATGGAGAAGGTGAAATGAACAAGTTGATTTCTTCCCTCAGCTCACCCTCTTCCTCTCTTCATGTTCTCTCTTTCTCACTAGGGTGTGGTTTTTTTATTTTTCTCAAACTCTGAAATTGTGTGGTAATGTGTGTGTTTTGTTTTAAGCTCAAGACTTAAATAGTTGGTATTAGTGAAGGGTAGTTTAATAACTTAATTTTAATTTACTTTGGGAGTTACATATACTACTCCTTACTTGACGCCCTCTATCTAAATGCAAAGTTACAATCCTACTTTTCTCCCCATTTTTGTCATGATCAAAAGGGTTAATGTGAGACTTAGTTGGTGAGTTGAAAAGCACAGCTAACAGTAACAATTAATCCATTGCATTTGAAGACATATGACATTCATAAACCACAAAATGGTTTGAGAGCCAGATATCAACACAACATAGCCAACCAAAATTTTATTCAGATAAATGATAGATCAGTAATTCCAAGTTCTCTTTGAAGTGAAAAGAAACTTTCTTTTTGTAATGTTTTTGTAAAAATGTCAACTAACTATTTTGACAATTCAACGAACTCAATCACCTTTTTGAACATGATCTCTAATAAAAATATGTCTAATCTCTATATTTTTAGTTCTAGAGTGTTGAACGGGGTTCTTTGTCAAATTAATTGCGCTTGTGTTGTCGCATTTAATCGGAATGTGATCTATATTGACACCATAATCAAGAAGTTGTTGTTTCATCCAAAGAATTTGTGAGAAACAACTTCCTCTTGCAACATATTCTGGTTCAGCAGTTGACAATGCAACACTGATTTGTTTCTTACTATTACATGAGACTAATGCACTTCCTAGAATGTGGCATGTTCCACTGGTGCTTTTCTTATCAAGGTTGCAACCAAAAAAGTTAGAGTCGGAGTATCCGACAAGACTGCTAGTGGATCCCTTGGGATACCACAGACCAACATTTTGTGTTCTTAAAAGATATCTCATGATTCTCTTGACATCTATTAGGTGTGATTCTTTTTGGATTGCTTGATATCTAGCACACATGCAAACACTAAAAATGATATCCGATCTACTAGTAGTTAAACAGAGAAGTGAGCGAATCATACCTCATTATTTGCTTAATTCTACCAATTTACCTTCATCCTTATCTAAGTAGTATGAGGTGCGCATCAGAGGGGTAATTTCTTATGCTTTATCCATTTCAAATCTTTTGAGCAACTCTTTGTAGTATTTTGATTGAAAGATGAAGATTTCGTTGTTGGTTTGTTTTATTTGAAATCCAAGGAAGAAGTTGATTTCTCCCATCGTCGACATTTCAAACTCACTCTTGGGATCTCCATTCCTTACGTAACTCATTGCTTGACTCTTCTTTATTTCCTTGTTGAGATGTGGATTCAGTTTCCTCTTCTATACTCTCATTTTTCTTCCTTTCACCTAGTTGCAATGCTTCTAGCTCATCTCAAATATTCATCTACTATGACAAGTGCATAGTAACTTCCACCCAAGATTTTAGTCCGTGAGGACCAAATATTATTTTATTAGTAGAAGCTGCAATGGTTTGTTAGTAGACACAATATTATTTTATTTAAAGGACACTATGACTTGTTTACCTTTTTGGCATGCATCACATGATTTATCCTTTTCAAACTTGATTTTAGGAAGAGCACTAACTAGTTCCATAGAGACTAATTTGTTAAGGTGATCCATATGAATATGATTTGCTCTATGATGTGATAACCAAGAGTTGTCTTCCTTAGTAATGAGACAACATGCATTATGAAATGAGATTTCATCAAGTATCATGTAAATGTTGTGCACTCTATTTCCTATTATTCTAACTTGCCTACTGATTTTGTCCTCAATGGTGCATGAATCAGAATCAAAGATTACTCTATTTGATTTGTCACATACTAGTGCATATGACCCGTACGATGCACGGGTATACATAATCTTTTTAATCAATCATATTTTTTTATATTAGAACTCATAAGTATTTTGTTATATTTATATAAATGCTTTAAGGAATGTCATTTTTACATCAACATTAAGAAATGACATTAGTGTTATAAATAGATGATATAATATTTGTAGCAACGTGCGAATTGTAAACATCGCGAACAAACAAATAAAATATGGAGCGGTAAAGATTGTAAACATATCTGGTTAGGTTCAAGCAAAATCCCAAATTAAGTGGGATATATGGTAGTGACAGATTAGATAAAGAATCGTGAGTTTAGTTTCTATCTTCTCTTAGGGTTCCTCTGTTGGTGAAAGTTGCAATACTGTATCCAAGAAAGTTCCTTTCATTAATGATCAAGACATTCTCTCGACCAACAGTGTAGGTAATGTTGTTCACTCTGATTTGTTGGAAATATTTCATATCTCACAGACAACTCTTCTTCGTATTCGTTTAAAGTTTGGTTCGAAAGTGTTGGTAATCCTTCGAATTTGTTTTTTCTAGTTCCTGTTGCAACTACAATTTCAATAGGTAGAGACAACTCATTTAGCTGTTAGTGATGAGCTTCCTCTAATAGTGATGACACCTGTTGCACCCCGAAAAAAATCCAGTTTGGACCTTTCATCGTACAACGTGAAAATTTGTGAAGCCGCCATCAACATTTTTTATTTAGGGACCAAAACATTGAAAAAGGGTCCTTTTTAAGGCGGGGTGGTCCTTTGAGAACTAGAGATGTAGGTTCGGGGGTCGGTTAGGTGTGGGGAAGGTATTAGCATCCCACACCTCCTTTCTACCGAAAGGGAACCTTTAACTTGATGTGCGGTTTTGACAGAGTTGATTTGAAACAATTCGTTCTACTTCTTTTTTATTTGAGAAAAGTGTTTTTGAAAACGGGGGAAAAGAAGAAACTTTTTATTATTTTTTAAAAGTGTGCTTGACGGGATGTGACCCGCTCCTACGTATCTCCCGGTGCGATGGAGAATTCAAAGCTTACGTAGTTCTCCTTAGTCGAGAAACTTTGTGTTGGTGTTTTTTATTGTAGGGGTTTTCGGTCCTAGACTGTACAGTCCACTAGACCTAGAACAAAGACAACCCCGCCTGTACAGACGACGTGCCCCCTACTTATTGAAAATGTTTTTTGAATTACTTGAAGAAAAGGATTTGTTGTGAGGTTGGTTGCTTTTATTTGAGCAAGTATCTTAGGCTCGCACAAACTGTACAGCCCGCTAACCCTAAGACGCTAACCAATACCGGATGTACATCCGACTCGATTCCTTACTCATTGTTGCGCCCGAAAAATCCGGTTTGGGACTTCTCGTTTTGCAACGTGAAAAATGGTAGAGCCGCCACCAATATTTATTTGGGAAAACATCGGAAAAACCCTTTTTTTGGAAAAGCGAGTGGTCTTTCGAAATCAGAGATGTAGGTTCGGGGGTCGGTTACGCATGGGGAAGGTATTAGCATCCCATACGTCCTTTCTACTGAAAGGGAACCATTAACTCGATGTGTGGTGTGACAAAGGTTTGAGTTGAAAGCGATTTGTTCTACTTCTTTTCTTTTCTTTTCTTTTCTTTTTATTTGAAAAATCGTTTTATTGAAAACGGAAGACAGGAATATTTTTGTTATCTTTGAAAAGTGGAAACAAAACAAAGATTTTTTAAAAGGGTGCTTGACGGGACGGACCCGCTCCTACGTACCCTCACTGGGTTGAGGGATCAAAGCTACGTAGTTCTCGGCTTTTGCGTCTGAAAACGGCTTAAGAGTTTTTCGCAATTGGGTGAGCGTTTGTGAAGACCGAACAACAACGGTTAGAATGGCCTCACTACTAACTCTTTTTTTGAAAATACAATCATCATTAACGATCCAAACGGCAACAGCGCGAGTGATCATCAATGACAATTTGTTTTATTTAATGGAGGAAGAAAATGTTTTCGCAAAGCAAGGAGCGTTTGAAAATGAGTTTAGAAAATGGGTTTTGGAAAAACAAGTAGAACATTATTCAATCAATTCCAAGTCCATAACCAAATGCAACCATGAGTGAACAAGATTCAAACATACTCACCAATCAAGCAATCATAAACATGTTGATTATTAACCAAGATTAAGCATGCCAATATAATCAAGAGATCCAATTATTAAGGATGCAAGACAAAGCTCTCAAGACAATTGTGTGTGTGTGTGAGAATTGCTACGGGACGGGCAACAATCTCAAAGGGGTGCATATACCTTAACGACTCTATGCTACAACCGGAAAAGTAGGCTTACGTCTTCATTAAGAATACATACTAGTGGAAGGAAGGGCACACAATTAAATCAAGACATTCAAATGGCATCAAGAACAAGTGAACACAATTGATCATAGGCATAGAGTATTCTAGCTTTAATGAATGAACATGTGAACGATGATACATGATTAAGCAAGCATGTGAATGCATGAGCATACAAGAGAATGCATGAATAAGTATACAAGAGAATGCATGAGCATACAAGAATGCATGAGCATTTATTATGCATGGTATACAAGTATGAGTGAATGTGAGTGCAAGCATGCAAGGTGTCGCATAGATGATGCAAATAAGTGAAATGCAAAGTTTGAAAACGTTTTGAGTAAGAAGTGGTAAAAATGTTTTGGGGTTTTAAATGAGAAGTAGTAAAAGTTTAAAATGCAAATGATTGAAATGTTTTGGGATTTTTTTTTATGCAAATTTACAAGTGGTAAAAAGTTTGAGTGAGAAGTTAATGAAATGGTAGAGTAAAAATGCATGAGGTAAATGGTAATTATTTAATGAGATGGTAAAGTAAAAAGGTAAAAGGGTAAAAACACAATTGCACAATTGCATTTATTCACACAAGATCAAAACAACACGTTTTCAAGCACAAAATATGCACAAAAGTGGCCTAAGGCCGAAGCAATGCTAAGCACAAATCACCATCAAATTTCATGCTAAAATTCACAATTAATACATGAAACAATTCACAAGACTAAACCCTAGATCATCATGCCATGTTCTAAAGTAAGCATCAAGCATATCATGTATTTTATTCTTCACAAAATCAAAGAAGTAAAAAGGCAACAAAAACCCTAGGTTTTGAAGCAACAACCCGAGGCACCCAACACCAAAATCAAGCCAAAATTCAACTTAAAATCATGAAATGAACAAAATGAACACAAGAACCCTAAAATCCATGCTATGGCCGAAGCAAAATAGGTAGGAAAACAAGGTTTTATTTCACCAAAATCATGCAAATGAGGTAGAAATGCAAAGAATGATGAGAAAACACAAGAATCTTTCCTTCAAGGCCAAGGACTCATCTCAAACACCCAAGGCTCCCAATGTCCTTGTCCAATAATGTTTGAAATGAGTCCTCAAAGCTTCTTTCAAGAAGGAAAGAGGAATAGAAGAGAGATTACATGATGAAAATTAAAGAAAATGCAAGGGTTAGTGAGCTTACCTCTAGATCTAGCTAGAAAATGAAGAAGGAAAGAGAATAGAAGCAAGAACACTTTAAGAACACCACAAGAACCTCTTGAACCTTTCTCAAATGCTTGATTCTTGATGGTTTTTGATGAAACTTTGATGATTATGCAAGTTTAGAAGTAGATTTATTGAAAGGATGAAGAATAAACAAGGTTTGATGGTTGATTTTTTTGGAAGAATTTTGAAGAAAAGAATATGGGTATGGTGGCTGGTTGCTTCGAAGGAATGAGAGAAAGAGAGGAGAGATTTGGGTGCTAGGGTAAAAAAATTGAGTCCCCCCATGGTCTCCTATTTTGGGTTTTATATGAGGTGCAAAATTAAGGGTATATAGGACATTGTGCTTTTGCAAACCATTGAGATTTGAGCTAGAATTTGAATCAAAGGCCAAGATTGCAATGCACATGGATTAGGGACAAGGAGAAAACACAAATGAGTGAGGAATAGCTGGTCATACACAAAAATTATGAGTTTTTGTTGCACAAAAATTGTTGAGGGCACCTAGGTCTTTCTACACAAAGTTGTAGCCTAGGATTTGATCTAGAATTTTAATCAACGGCTAGGAATACAACTCACATGGATCAAGGGCATGAGGAAACACAAAATGAGGTGAAAATGAGCTGGAAAATTCGGAGCAATTGAGGCCTTGGTGCCCAAGTTTTGCAAGCTTGTCAAGAAAAATAGTACATTTTGTCTTATTGGGGACACTTCCTTATTTTCACCATTTTTGATTATTCTTTTCTAGATAATTCCATAAAAATCATGCCACTTTGGGCCATGTCCTAGGAATCAATGATTGGGCCCAAAATTCCATGATATCACCCTTCCCAAAATTGATTTGAGACCTCACCTTGATGGAAATTCCCATTTTGCCCTTTTGCTTAAAATTTGAATTTTATGCCAAAAATCATGCATGCATGCGCACAAAAATTCATAACCCAAATCATCTAGATCCAAATAAATTCCTCTGAGATTGAACAATGATTTTTGGTGAGAAATTGCTTAATTTTGGAAATGACCAAAATACCCCTTTTGCCCAAAAAACCCTAATTTTACTCCAAAAGGCATTCCAATCCTAAAAACGATTTTAAAAGCGCTGAAATGACTTTTAGAACCCAAAAATGCATGCTCATAGTTCTTCACATCCTTCAGAATGATGCTTCACTTCATAATTTATTTCTTTTTGTGGAAAATTAAGGTTTTGTTCCAAGCCGGACAAAATTAGGGTATGACAGCTGCCCCTCTTTATCTGGATTTTAACAAGGAATATGAATTGGCCGAAACATATTTCGAGGCAAAATAAAGATAAAGAATTCAGAAATTATACCAATTTTGTCTACCTAAAGAAACCCGAATTTTCCTTTTTCCATTTCTATTTTTTTTGTTTTTTCTGATGCAGATGCGATGACATGATATTTTTTTGTTTTTCCTATGAGCGCCAACCCTCAATAAGCTGACAGAAAGCAGAAAATAAAGAAAGCAATAAAAGGGGTACCGACTCACATTGAGCCGGCGAAGGAGGCTGCCTAAAGCCTTTTAACGAATCGCGAACGATCCGAGTTTGCACTTGGGCCTGGGAGCGCGCGGGCTCAAAAGAGGTGGTCTTTCGAGCGACCAGGGGGAGGGTACTATATCAAGTCTAGATCTCGATATTTCCCTAGGACTGCGCCATGTTTTAGACCAACACGGCTATCCTTTTCGACTGGACCTATTGAGATCAGAGGGACTTACTTGCAGCTCGAATACAAGTTGAAGTCAGTCTTTCTGGGGGACACGTGGGTCCAAAGGGGGGATTCGGAAATCCAATTCATCTTCTTCAGGGTCAATGCTTTCACACCGATCCAGGGGTGCCTGCTCTGGTCGCAGGACTTTTCTTCAGGTTTCTCAGGTTGGCGGTACCTGCACATGTCAGCAGATGCAATGCATGGTGCATGGAATGAATGCATGTTATGCAAAGGCCTGTTATGCGAATGCATGCGATGCGATGATTTTGGGTGAATGATGAATGCTGGGGAATGCTTTTCTTTCAGCTTTGATTGTTTTTTTTTCTTTCATCTTTTAATTCTTCTTTTGATCAGCTTTCTATTTTCTGATCATTTGTATTTTCTTCTTTTTGCCTGATCAGCTTTTTTTTTTCTTCTGATCATTTGCTTTTTTGTGCTCTTCTTTTTTTTAATAAAAGGCTTATTCTTTTGCTGGTTCAACCGACCCCCGACACTCCTGGCACGAGACTGAGGAACTGATTTACGGGACCCATGAGCCGAGTGCAAGTTTGCTTTATGGTTTGCCTTCTGGAATGACTTATGAGTGCAACTTTCCTTGCAAGATTAACTTTCTTTGGGAGATTGCTTATTTCCCGTGACTTTTAAGGATTTCGCAATGATTTGTAATGCTCTATGATGTATGCACATGTTTTGCAACTCAGTATTACCATCATCATAAAACGTTTATCTTGAGCAGAGAAGCGGAAAATAACAAACCGGTAGGAAAAAGTTGAGCTTTATTGATGTAGAAGCCAATCGTACAGAATGTTACGACGACTGTTCAATACATTTGAAAGTTTAAACTACAAAAAGACACGAAAAAAGAGAAAAGCTAATTTCTGACTGTCCGTCTCTGTGGAGCAGTGCCAACATCTGTGTCCTTGACCTTGATCATTCCCTCATTCAAGCCTCGGGGAAGGTTGTATGCCTTTGTTTAACTTTCCACGCCCAAGTTTTCTGACCCTAATTTTTGCCTGGATCGCCCTTTCGGGTTTTCAATCCACCGGGTCGCTCTAATTTTGCCTAGGCCGCCCTTTCGGGTTTTCAACCTAGCGAGCTGATTCTTACTTGGCTTTTCTTTCTCTTTTTTCGTCTATTTCTTTCAGGCATAATACTTCTTCACTTGATCAGAATTGACCGGATTCCGGAGATCCTCGCCATCCATGTCTGTGAGTAACAGCGCCCCTCCAGAAAAGGCTTTCTTGACAACATAGGGACCATCATAGCTGGGTGTCCACTTTCCTCGGGGATCAGTCTGAATAGGCAGGATCTTCTTCAGCACCAGATCGCCTTTCTTGAATTCACGAGGTCTGACTTTCTTATCAAAAGCTGTTCTCATCATCTGCTGGTATAACTGACCGTGGCATAAGCCTGCAATCCTTTTCTCCTCAATCAGGTTTAGCTGATCCAACCGGGCCTGTACCCACTCAGCTTCTTCTAGTTTTGTTTCCATCAGTACCCGCAGGGAGGGTATTTCAACTTCAATGGGCAGGACTGCTTCTGACCCATATACCAAGGAAAAAGGGGTTGCCCCAATTGATGTACGCACTGAAGTACGGTAGCCATGTAGAGCAAAGGGAAGCATCTCATGCCAGTCCTTGTATGTTACCACGATCTTCTGCACTATCTGCTTGATGTTCTTGTTTCTTGCAGAGCAGCTTGAAGATCGGCTCGCAGGTGGCCGTCAGCTGGAAGATGAATCGGGAGATGTAATTCAACCTTCCCAGAAAGCCACGGACTTCTTATTCTGTTTTGGGCACCGGCATTTCAAGGATGGCTTTCACTTTGTCTGGATCCACCTCAATCCCCTTCTGACTAACAATGAAGCCTAGCAACTTCCCTGATCTCACCCCGAATGTGCACTTGGCAGGGTTCAACTTGAGCTTGTACTTCCTCAACCGATCGAAGAGTTTTTGCAAGTTGACAATGTGCTCTTTGTCAGTTTTGGATTTTGCGATCATGTCATCAACATAGACCTCAATCTCCTTGTGCATCATATCGTGGAACAAGGTGACCATGGCCCTCTGGTAGGTTGCGCCAGCATTCTTCAACCCGAATGGCATGACTTTATAACAGAAAGTACCCCAGAGAGTGATGAAAGTTGTCTTTTCCATGTCTTCGGGGTCCATCTTGATCTGGTTATATCCCGAATATCCATCCATGAAGGAGAATAACGAGTGTTGTGCCGTGCTATCCACCAAGACATCAATATGTGGCAGTGGGAAGTCGTCTTTGGGACTAGCACGATTCAGATCTCGGTAGTCAACACACATTCTAACCTTCCCGTCCTTCTTGGGAACTGGGACAATATTGGCAACCCACTGTGGGTATTTGGCCACTGCTAGGAATCCTGCATCAAATTGCTTCTTTACTTCGTCTCTGATTTTGAGGGACATCTCAGGCTTCATCCTCCTCAATTTCTGCTTTACGGGCGGGCATTCAGGTTTGACCGGCAGCTTGTGTACCACAATATCAATGTCCAACCCAGGCATATCTTGGTAGGACCACGCAAACACATCAACGTAGTCATGCAACAGCTGTACCAACTTCATGCGATCTTCGTCATTCATGGCCGTTCCCACTTTGACCTCTTTCTTGTTCTCAGCTGTACCCAAGTTAATCACTTCGGTAGATTCCCCGTGAGGCTGGATTACCCTTTCCTCTTGCTTCATTAGTCTCATGAGTTCCGGAGGAGCTTCCCAATCTTCCTCAACATCCCCCTCGGCTTGGTTGATAGGATGATCAAAGTCAGAATGCGGACTGTTGACACTACTGTTTTCAGAGACCATTACTGTGGGTCTGCATTTTACCGAAGCGAAAAAGCAGAATGAAAGGCGAAACAAGCAAGCAAAGACTCATGCAATGAAGAGAAAATGATTTTTATTGATTGCGAAATTCAAAACAAACGTTTTTATTGATGATGATGATTCAGAAAATAAAAACATGTGTGCCCCTAGCAACTGGTCCTATGGCCTTGGGCAGAGCCACAAGATTGCATTACAGATGATTACATTGAACCAAAGGTCACAGGAAAGTCGGCAGCTTCCCAGTTCTTCAACTCTTCAACGTCACAGCAGCGGCGAACCAGACTTGCACTACCCTCTTCATCTTCAGAGCCATCCTTGATGACAGCAACTTGGTTGGGATCCAGCAGACCAGCACTCACGAAGCTCTGGCTAATGTCACAAATTGGGATCCTCTGGGGCCATGGATCTTGGCCTTTGAACTTGGCCAACCATTTGCTCTTTCATTCCTCTGCTATCTTCTTCCGTTCATCTTCACTTGGAGTGTATCCCAGTTCGCAACGATCTTTGCTCTCCTTCAGCTGGATGGGCGCCAGGATTCCCTGTCCAGATTTTCCTAGGCCAGAACCAACCTTATATCCTTGGGCTAACATGATTTTAGCAACCAATTTTTCCTCCTTGGTCCTCTCAAGCACTGCATTTGCGATCTCCCAGGACTGAAAGGCCGTTTCAAGAGATTCTTCCGCCGCTTCCACATACTTGAATTCTGATGGCCTGTTCACCAGAGTCTCTTCTTCGCCAAACACTACAACAACCTTATCATCCACCACGAACTTGACTTGCTGGTGCAGAGATGACGGAATTGCCCCTGCCATGTGGATCCAGGGTCGGCCAAGCAAGCAACTGTACGAGGATGTGATGTCCATGATCTGAAAGTTAATATAGAAAACTTCTAGGCCAATTTGGATGGGAAACTCCATCTCTCCCAATACTTCCTTTTTGGATCCATCAAAGGCTCGCACCAGAGTCGAGCTTGGCTTCATGTAGGAACAATCCACGTCCAGCTTATCCATAGTGGATTTCGGCATTACATTCAATGAAGATCCGTTATCTATCAGCACTCTCACCAACACATAGTCCCCACACTTAACTGAGATGTGGAGAGCCCGATTATGCTTTTTTTCTCCAGCGGGCAACTCATCATCAGCAAAAGTTAGGTGGTTTGCAGCCACTATATTCCCCACAATCCCATCAAATTGGTTCACTGAAATACCCTCTGCAACATGTGCCTCGCTAAGCACCTTCATAAGAGCATTTCTGTGTGCTTCCGAGCTGAGCAACAATGATAGCATGGATATCTTCGACGGGGTATGCTATAACTGATCGACAACCTGGTAGTCACTCTGCCGGACTATCTTCAAGAATTCATTTGCTTCCCTTTCCGTTACCTTTTCCTGGGAAACTTCTGGTTCCTTTCCCTTCTCCTTCCGAACTCTCTGTTCACCTTCCTTGGAAGTTTCTGTACGAAAGGTCTCTGGAGCAAACACTCTCCCGCTTCTGGTGATCCCGCTCGATCCCACTATGTTTGTTACAGTAGTAGTATTTGGAGAGCATTCTACTGTAGATAGCGCAGTGTATTTCCATGGGACTGCCCTGTCCGACTCATAGGGGAAAGGATCCGGAACTTCAATCACTATTGGTTGAGCATTTGCTTGCACCAATCTGGGATTGTAATTGTAAGGGATTTCAATAGGTCTTCTGATTCCTCTACCTTTATCAGAGTGTAGAGCCAACACCTCTTCTTCAACATCATGGGTTCCTATCTGAACCACACACCGATCCAACAGGTCCTGCAGGATCATTTTAAAGCTTTCACAATTCCCCACGCATGTGGAATCAGCACATCCTTCTTCATGGCAACACCCCTTCTTGACCACTCCAGCATGGCATAACTTCGAGTAGACAACACCCAACGGAGTCTTGCTCTTCTGCACATCCTTCACCAATTTCCCAACAGAACTTTCTATAGCATTGGTTGCTGGCCTCTGATGGCCTGGCAATGGATTGGTTGTTGTGTTCGGGCTGCTTTGCTTAAACGAGATCCAACCAGCATCTATCAGGTCTTGCACCACATGCTTAAATGCCTTACACTCCTCCACAGTATGACCGACCCCGTTTTCGTGGAAACTGCAGGTAGCATTAGCGTTGTAGCTTCTTGGGAATGGCGGTTGAAGGGCCTTCATTGACCGAGTGTTGATCAAGTTCTTTGAAGTCAGGTGATTAAACAACTCAGTGTATGTCATTGGTATAGGATCGAAACTGGTCCGTTTCTTATACTGATAACCCTGAGCTTTGTGATTGTCACTGCTTTGCTGAGGTGATGCAGGGGCAGAGAATGGAACAGTTTGTGGTGGAGGGGTATCAAAGGATGAGTTTCCTCCTGAGACTACATTTGTTTCCCCTTCTTTCCTTTTTGGGAAATGGGAGAAGTGCTTCTTCTGGCTGTGGGAGCTACCGGAGCTTCCTGAATTGCTGAAATGATTTGAAATCTTCCCACTTCGGAGACCGTGCTCAAGTCTTTCCCCGAAGACTATCATATCGGAAAAATTAGATGAGACACTCGTAATCAGTCGGTCATAATAAATTGCTGGCAAGGTTTCCAGGAACATGTACACCATTTCTTTTTCGGTCAGAGGAGGTTGAACCTGGGCAGCCAAGCTTCTCCATTTCTGGGCATATTCCTTGAAAGTCTCCTTTTCGCCCTTACTCATGTGTTGCAATTGTGACCTTTCCGGAGCCATGTCCATGTTATATTTATATTGTTTCATGAATGCTTCGGACAGATCCTTCCAGCAACGGATTTCTGAGGCTTGCAGTTTCATGTACCAATCTAGAGGAGCTTCGGCCAAACTGTTTTGGAAGCAGTAAATCAGCAGTTTGTCATCATTGGCATAAGGACCCATCTTCCGGACAAACATTGTAACATGACTCTCAGGACAGCCGTTGCCTCGGTACTTGTCCACCTCAGGAGCTTTGAACTTCGGTGGTAATACCAAATCTGGGACTAAGCATAGCTCACGAGCTTCTCTAGCCCTGACGCCAGCACCTTCCACGGCTCTTACCCTCTCTTCTAGTGCACGAATCGGGTCATTTGGCTGCGATCCCTCAAACATGTGGCCTTGGGGTTGACTGCCCATGCTATAGTAATATCCTCCAGACTGAGGAACATTGTGAGGGTGTGCAACAAGCCCCGGAGTAGGGCTGAGCACAGCATGAGGACTAGGAGTCTGGACCTGCAGTCTTCCAGCAGCTCCCCCAGACACGGCAGCAGTAGCCTGATGTGGCCCAACAGCGTCAGCAGGAATGGGTCTAACAATTTGCGGCATGTACTCGGCGGGCATCCCCCAAGGATATCTTTGTGACTGATTCTGCCTATTCATCCCTGAAGCAAAGACGGGATGACTGATTCCAGACCCCGGAGGAACTGTGGCTGCAGCATTAACTGACACTGGAGGAGGTATAAAAGAAATGACACCATCGGGACCCACCACAGCGGTACCTTCAGCAGCGGTTCCACTCTTTAGGCTTTGTAGCAAAGCCATCATCTCGTGCATTTGGGTCTCCATGGCCCCAACCTTATCCTTTAGAACCTGGTTCTCCTGAGCCAGCTGCTCAGGATTAATAATTTGCACACCCAGATCTTCGTGCTCTGGATTACTCTCGGTCTCAATCTCTGGGTAATCTTGCAGATTGGCCATCAACTTTGCTTGCAGTCGGGTGAAGTATCGGTGACGGAGAACCAGCTTGCCTGACTTGCTCTGACGAAACATTTTTTTTTTATGAGCAGGGGTATTAATGAATGCAATGAATGCAATGCAAATGGGTGTTAGTTTTAGTTTGTCTTATGCCGTGAACCACAGTGTGCCATGTCTTGCCATAGGCCTAACAGTGGACTTTGATTATTTTTGTTTGAAACACGACAAGATTGGAATCAATAAGTGAAACAAAACATACTCCATACATTCAAATTCAAGCAAGTACTTCAAGCCTTACATTTCAAAAGGTAGAATACTCAAATGGAAATACGGTCATCCAGAAAGAGAGAGTACAATGAAAATTACAAACAAGAGCTCAACTACATAGAGCTTTGAAATCTTCAGTTCTCTTTCTCTTGTTGCCTGTGGGAACCCTTCCAGTCTTCTCTCTGACTTCTTCAACCAAGGCCCTGCAAAACTTCACGAATTTGTAAACTGCCAGTGGAGTGTTAAAGGGAAACATCTCAACCTCAGCCTTTCTTAGCTTTTTAGGTACACCTGCAAGAGCTTGGTTGGCCAACTCTGCAAGCTCAGAGAATCTAGCCTTCCACTGTTGAATTTTATCTTTCAACTCAATGATAACTGCCTGTTCTTCAATCCTGCCAAGCAGCTCAACAAAGCGGTGTTCCCAATGCTGACTCTCATCCTTCACCTGCCTGTATGCATCACTGATGTGTCGAAGGTTTCTTTTCAGTTCATCAGAAATCTCTCGCTCAAATCCTAGAGTCTGCTCGTATTCTTTGAGAATGCTCTCAACTGAATTTCTTTCTTGCGCGACACTGCTCAGTTTGCTTTCCCACTCAGCCTGTAGCAAGCGGGACTCTCTTTTTGACTTTGCAAGCAAGCTCTTCACAGTCCTCTCATCCATCTTTGTCTTTTCATAGAGATCTCTCCACTGACTGGTCTCTTCAATGGCTCTCTTTTGTTTAGCCTTTTGCCTCTTGATTTCCTCTTTGGCTACTTGCAGATACTTTTGAGCTTCTAGCTTTTCCTTCTCTTCTACTTTAAGTTTCTTGTCAAACTCCTCAATGGCAGCAGATTTGAGAGCATTATCTTCTTTTAATCTTTGGTTGTTCAGAGTCAACTTCTCTATCTCAGCTTGCAAGGATTTTTTCTCTTCCTCTGCTTTCATTAGAGCCAACTTGACCTCACCTAACTCTTCAACAACGGGAGTACCAGAGTCTATTACCTTCCTCTCAACTTGCAATAATTTCTGATAAGGCAATCGGACGCTCTGAATCCTTTTCTCAAGCCATTGAGCAAAGGTAACACCACTAGTTCTCTGAGAGATCTCTACTTTTCCATAACGACTCACCATACTCCAAGCTTGCAAAATCTTCCTAGTCAAACTGTCATCCTTTGGACCTCCCTCATAGATGTAAAACGGGAATGCCATCTCTTCAGTAGGCGACTTCCTCATAGGATATCCTAATTATCTCAGCGTCAGGGAGGGATTGTAGTTAATGCACCCTTTAGTGCCCATCAGTGGAACATTTTGAAAACCACCACAGCGGAAGACTACCTCAGGTCTAGCTTCCCAGCAAGATGAAAGATACCAACGAACCGAGTGCTCGTCTAGACTCCCTAGAAACTGGATCCACTCTTGAATACTAATGGTTTTCACCTCACAAGATACAGCATAGTCAATCAACTTTTCCACTTTCTTTGGATTGGTGAAAACATGGATAAGAAGCCAGGCATATAACAGATGGGAAGAGCAAGAGATTTTCTTCCTTTTGAGTTCACAGTGGTGAGTAAGAGCGGAATAAGTGTCAGCAAGCATTGCAGGGATCGGATTGATAGGATTCTTCTCATTCTGGAAAGCTAAGAAAATGCCAATGACAGTCCCATCCACAAGTCTTTCAATCTGCAGAAAGAGAACAATCCCGAAGATTGTTAAGGCCAAGATTTGCTTGAAGACAACCCAATTTTTGTTTCTGGCATGAGTATCCATCATACCCTCGAGATAACTCTGCGGGAAACCTACCACAAGGTTCTTCCTCTGCCTCTGAAGCTTCAAGTCCTCTACCTTTACTTGCAACAATGCAGCAAACTTCTCATCCGTGTAATACTGCTCTTGATACTGGCAGGGAGCAGCTTTGGTCTGAGGGAAACCCAAGATCTGATGATATTCTTCTAAAGTGGGAGCCATTTGGAAATTTTTGAAAAGGAAGCATCTGATTTCGGAGTCATAGAATCTGCTTAGAGCCACGATAGCCTCAGTCTATACCTCTAGCAACAACAACTTCCGAAGGTTCCCATAAGAGCTGTCAAACGATCCCCTTTCAATAGGTCCCATTAGGTCAACATATCTTTTCAAGCTGGTGACGTCTACCTTTCTTACACCCGGGTACGTTGGAGCATGCACTGTCTCACTTCTTGATTCCATTAAGTTCCTCTGGCAAGATTCTTTGTCACTTTGTGATTCTCGGCAAACAAACTTGAGTAAGATGCAATGATGCATGCATGGGTTTTATGTAATGCGAGGATGTATGCAAATGCTGATGATGTTTTATGCATATGCAGATTAGGGCAAAATCTTTATTGGCATTGATTTAAGCTCTTTTTTTTTTTAAAATACGGGCCGTACGTTGTTTCATATGGACCAGTGAGAGAAAGGCTACAACGGCAACTCGTTCTCCCTTTTTTTTGAAGAATGCGGGCCACATGCTACTTCATAAGAGAAAGGTTACAACGGTAACTCGTTCTCCCCTTTTTTTTGAAAAAATGTGGACCATATGTTACTTTATAAGAGAAAGGCTACAGCGGCAGCTCGTTCCCTTTTTTGAAAAGGGTGGGCCATATGTTATCTCGTACGGACCGGCAAAAGAAAGGCTACAACGGCAGTTCTTTCTCTGCTTTCTTTTTTTGGAAAAATCTCCTTCTACTCCTTTTGGAAAACATGCCTAGATTACAATGCAACACACAATTTGTATGTCCTTGTGTCCTACAAGGCGGGAACCTAGGTTCTAGGGCAACTCAGATGTTCCTCCCATGTTGGCTTTAATCACTTCCTCACCAGGCTACCAGAGCTAATTCTCTCTCACAATAGCACCCACAACGATGGTACGCCATCTGGTGTGAGGCATCGTGAAAGAGCATACTCCGGCTGAAACTTTCGTGAGAGTCAGAAGGACAACGGTCCAATTGCCAGTCACTACTCATTTCCACTCCCCTAAGTTTTGTCAGACCTTGGGTTTTAGGCCCCTCTCAAAGCACAATAAGCATAAGGTGTGAGTGTGTGTAGCAAGGACATACCGCCTAAAACTACCGATCATAAACCCCTACCTGCAAATGAAAACCCAGAATAGTCCAGACAAAAGCATACAATAGCATGTTGCATATCATATAGCATTCCAATTCAAGAATTAACACAGGAAGTCAATAAGCAATCGCAAACATTGTTTACCTTAAGAAAGGGAGCCAAGAGGAAGGGATCATGATAAGGTGGGGGAGAAATGCATGAATTTACCTTTAGAAAGGGAGCAAAGAAAAGGGGACGTGGGAATTGAGGAATGCATGAACATGGTATGTGAACAAAGAGAAAATGCGCAAGGAGCACACATAGAAGGAAAACAAATGCATATGAATACAACATAACATCATGATAATGCTAGAGAAACAATCAAGCATCACAGACAAAGAAAGAAGGGAAAAGGAAAAGAAAAGGAAGAAAAGGAAGAAGTAGAACAAAGCTTTCAATTCAAACGATTTAAACCACACATCGAGTTAACTAGGCTTGACCCTCGCCTTTTATAAAAAGTCCCCAGTGAAGTCGCCAGCTGTTGCGCCCGAAAAATCCGGTTTGGGACTTCTCGTTTTGCAACGTGAAAAATAGTAGAGCCGCCACCAATATTTATTTGGGAAAACATCGGAAAAACCCTTTTTTTGGAAAAGCGAGTGGTCTTTCGAAATCAGAGATGTAGGTTCGGGGGTCGGTTACGCATGGGGAAGGTATTAGCATCCCATACGTCCTTTCTACTGAAAGGGAACCATTAACTCGATGTGTGGTTTGACAAAGGTTTGAGTTGAAAGCGATTTGTTCTACTTCTTTTCTTTTCTTTTCTTTTTTTTTTATTTGAAAAATCGTTTTATTGAAAACGGAAGACAGGAATATTTTTGTTATCTTTGAAAAGTGGAAACAAAACAAAGATTTTTTAAAAGGGTGCTTGACGGGACGGACCCGCTCCTACGTACCCTCACTGGGTTGAGGGATCAAAGCTACGTAGTTCTCGGCTTTTGCGTCTTTAAACGGTTTAAGAGTTTTTCACAATTGGGTGAGCGTTTGTGAAGACCGAACAACAACGGTTAGAATGGCCTCACTACTAACTCTTTTTTTGAAAATACAATCATCATTAACGATCCAAACGGCAACAGCGCGAGTGATCATCAATGACAATTTGTTTTATTTAATGGAGGAAGAAAATGTTTTCGCAAAGCAAGGAGCGTTTGAAAATGAGTTTAGAAAATGGGTTTTGGAAAAACAAGTAGAACATTATTCAATCAATTCCAAGTCCATAACCAAATGCAACCATGAGTGAACAAGATTCAAACATACTCACCAATCAAGCAATCATAAACATGTTGATTATTAACCAAGATTAAGCATGCCAATATAATCAAGAGATCCAATTATTAAGGATGCAAGACAAAGCTCTCAAGACAATTGTGTGTGTGTGTGAGAATTGCTACAAGTATGAGTGAATGTGAGTGCAAGCATGCAAGGTGTCGCATAGATGATGCAAATAAGTGAAATGCAAAGTTTGAAAACGTTTTGAGTAAGAAGTGGTAAAAATGTTTTGGGGTTTTAAATGAGAAGTAGTAAAAGTTTAAAATGCAAATGATTGAAATGTTTTGGGATTTTTTTTTATGCAAATTTACAAGTGGTAAAAAGTTTGAGTGAGAAGTTAATGAAATGGTAGAGTAAAAATGCATGAGGTAAATGGTAATTATTTAATGAGATGGTAAAGTAAAAAGGTAAAAGGGTAAAAACACAATTGCACAATTGCATTTATTCACACAAGATCAAAACAACACGTTTTCAAGCACAAAATATGCACAAAAGTGGCCTAAGGCCGAAGCAATGCTAAGCACAAATCACCATCAAATTTCATGCTAAAATTCACAATTAATACATGAAACAATTCACAAGACTAAACCCTAGATCATCATGCCATGTTCTAAAGTAAGCATCAAGCATATCATGTATTTTATTCTTCACAAAATCAAAGAAGTAAAAAGGCAACAAAAACCCTAGGTTTTGAAGCAACAACCCGAGGCACCCAACACCAAAATCAAGCCAAAATTCAACTTAAAATCATGAAATGAACAAAATGAACACAAGAACCCTAAAATCCATGCTATGGCCGAAGCAAAATAGGTAGGAAAACAAGGTTTTATTTCACCAAAATCATGCAAATGAGGTAGAAATGCAAAGAATGATGAGAAAACACAAGAATCTTTCCTTCAAGGCCAAGGACTCATCTCAAACACCCAAGGCTCCCAATGTCCTTGTCCAATAATGTTTGAAATGAGTCCTCAAAGCTTCTTTCAAGAAGGAAAGAGGAATAGAAGAGAGATTACATGATGAAAATTAAAGAAAATGCAAGGGTTAGTGAGCTTACCTCTAGATCTAGCTAGAAAATGAAGAAGGAAAGAGAATAGAAGCAAGAACACTTTAAGAACACCACAAGAACCTCTTGAACCTTTCGCAAATGCTTGATTCTTGATGGTTTTTGATGAAACTTTGATGATTATGCAAGTTTAGAAGTAGATTTATTGAAAGGATGAAGAATAAACAAGGTTTGATGGTTGATTTTTTTGGAAGAATTTTGAAGAAAAGAATATGGGTATGGTGGCTGGTTGCTTCGAAGGAATGAGAGAAAGAGAGGAGAGATTTGGGTGCTAGGGTAAAAAAAATGAGTCCCCCCATGGTCTCCTATTTTGGGTTTTATATGAGGTGCAAAATTAAGGGTATATAGGACATTGTGCTTTTGCAAACCATTGAGATTTGAGCTAGAATTTGAATCAAAGGCCAAGATTGCAATGCACATGGATTAGGGACAAGGAGAAAACACAAATGAGTGAGGAATAGCTGGTCATACACAAAAATTATGAGTTTTTGTTGCACAAAAATTGTTGAGGGCACCTAGGTCTTTCTACACAAAGTTGTAGCCTAGGATTTGATCTAGAATTTTAATCAATGGCTAGGAATACAACTCACATGGATCAAGGGCATGAGGAAACACAAAATGAGGTGAAAATGAGCTGGAAAATTCGGAGCAAATGAGGCCTTGGTGCCCAAGTTTTGCAAGCTTGTCAAGAAAAATAGTACATTTTGTCTTATTGGGGACACTTCCTTATTTTCACCAACAACAATCAACAAATCAACAATATAACAACACTAAAATGCATGAATATGGTAGGATGCAAAATTAGAAACATGATATCTACATTTTGATGTAAAAAAGTTGAAGATGATGCTAGGTTTTAAGAAGTTTACCTCAAATCCAAGCTAAGGAATGACTAATATGAAGAACAAGACCACAAATCAACTTGAATCTTCACCAAACTTCAATGACCCACGAAATGCTTGCTTAAAAATGCCCTTTGATGATGCAAGCTTGAATTAAATTAGGAGAGAAGGAAGATATATGAAGTAGGAATGGAAATGAGGTGAGAAAATGGTGATTTGGTGAAGGAGAAGTGAAGAATTGATGGAGGAAGAAGGTGGTATGATTTCGGCCAAGAGAGGGGATTAGGAGAGGGAGTTGTGTGCTAGGGTTGTGGTGTGAAAATGAGGCCAAAAAGTTGTGAGAGGTGAGGTTAATAGGGTATTTATAGAATGCATCTAGGTTTGAGGGTATTTAGGTCAATATGCACTAGTTGTGCTCTAGGATTTGATTTTAATTTTGAATCAAAGGCTAGGATTGAGGCTCACATGGATTGAGGACATTGAGAAAACACAAAATGAGAGAATAGAGAGGGTGAAATTCGAAATAGCAAGGGAGAGTGGTGCCCAAGTTTTGCAAGTTGTCATCTTGTACTATTGTACTATTATATGACCATTCTATTATCCCTTCATTTTTGATTATTCTTCTTAGGATAATTGTACAAAAATACACCCAATTTAGGCCACATACTAGGAATCTTAGGAATATGCCATTTTATGAGATCACCATGACCAAAAATATCATAAAAACCTCATCTTGAAATTTTTGTAGAATATTCCTTTTTGATGCCTTTTTTGAATTTGAATTTTTGCGCAAAAAATATATGACCAAGGGTGTCTTGCTTCAAATAAATTTCTCTAATATTGCACAATGATTTTTGATGAAAAAATATCTTATTTTTAGAAAATGACCAAAATACCCTTTTGCCCTAAAAACTCAAAAAAAATGCATGCACAATGTTCTTCACACTCTTCAAAATACGCCACACTTCTTAATTTATTTATTTTTGTTGAGAATTAGGGTTTTGACCTAGGCGGACAAAATTAGGGTATGACAGCTGCCCCTCTTTATTTGGATTTTAACAAGGAATATAAATTGGCCGAAACATATTCCGAGGCAAAATAGAAATAAAGAATTCAGAAATTATACCAATTTTGTCTATTTAGAGAAACCAGAATTTTCCTTTTTCTTTTTTTTCTCTTTTTTTTTGTTCCTTTTTGAAATATGATACAAATGCAATGAAAAGATTTTTTTTTATTTGAAACAATTCATTCTACTTCTTTTTTATTTGAGAAAAGTGTTTTTGAAAACGGGGGAAAAGAAGAAACTTTTTATTATTTTTTAAAAGTGTGCTTGACGGGATGTGACCCGCTCCTACGTATCCCCCGGTGCGATGGAGAATTCAAAGCTTACGTAGTTCTCCTTAGCCGAGAAACTTTGTGTTGGTGTTTTTTATTGTAGGGGTTTTCGGTCCTAGACTGTACAGTCCACTAGACCTAGAACAAAGACAACCCCGCCTGTACAGACGACGTGCCCCCTACTTATTGAAAATGTTTTTTGAATTACTTGAAGAAAAGGATTTGTTGTGAGGTTGGTTGCTTTTATTTGAGCAAGTATCTTAGGCTCGCACGAACTGTACAGCCCGCTAACCCTAAGACGCTAACCAATACCGGATGTACATCCGACTCGATTCCTTACTCATTTTTTGAAATAGGGTTCAAGTTGTTAATTACTTGTTTTAATTCTCATAAGTATCCCAAGATGTTTGAGCTGTACAGCTCTGATCTTAGGACGCTAGACAACACCGGCCGTACGTCCGACTTGCCTCCTTATGAGTTTTCAAAAAGGTTTGTTGTTGATCTTTGAAACAATTTGATTGCTATAGAAAACAATTTGAGAAAAGATTGAGTTTGGAAAAAAGCTTTAGAAAATGATTGATTTGAAGAAAGGAGAAGGGAGTTTGAGGGTGACATTGGTCACAAAAGGTTTGTTGGGATGGCGTGGCATCCAAAAGGAAAAGAAAGTAGAACATTCAATCAATTTCCAAGTCAAGAACCAAAGTGCAACATTTAACCAATTGCAAGCAAAGCAATCAACAATGTAAGCATAAGCATAAACATTACCAATTACAACATTTGAGCACAAGAATGACACTTAGTCATCAACATTTAATGGCCATGAACATGCAAGATCAACATTAACCAAATAGATTGCAAGAATAGGCACACAAATAGATCATACAAAAGTTCAATTCATTTAGGTGTCAACACAAGATAAAGCACAAGGTTGAATCCCTTTTAGTAATCCTTGACGCTTGAGACAATGCACAAGTGCCTAAGTGTCTAGTCCTTTTACCAAATCATCAACATTAAAGCATAACATTGACCTAGAAAGAACATCACATTTGCAAGACCAAAAGTGACCAAAAGAGGGCATTAACAAGTCATTTTTGTAACCAAAATTGATTAATCAAGTTAGAAAACTAGCATTTGCATTTTCAAGCAAGAATTGCACAAAGAAAATTGAATCATCTTAGGCAATCCTCATCACTTAAAGTGAAGTGCACTAGGCACAAGTGAGAGTCCTCTTGCCAATCATCAACATAACAATGACTTGCAAGCAAGATACCATCTATTAACATCAAAATAACTTGAGAAAACGTTTTTGATCACAATTGTAAACCCATTTCACAAGAAAATTAACAAACCCTAATTCTAATCATGATTTGCAAAGCATCACATCATTTTATTCAACAAAAATGCAAGATCATAGTGAAAACAACATAAATCCCAATTTATTCAAGGGTGAGAAGCAATCTCAAACACCCAAGCCTCCCTAAGTGCTTGTCAAAATGTTTGAGATACCTCTCACCAACAACAATCAACAAATCAACAATATAACAACCCTAAAATGCATGAATATGGTAGGATGCAAAATTAGAAACATGATATCTACATTTTGATGCAAAAAAGTTGAAGATGATGCTAGGTTTTAAGAAGTTTACCTCAAATCCAAGCTAAGGAATGACTAATATGAAGAACAAGACCACAAATCAACTTGAATCTTCACCAAACTTCAATGACCCACGAAATGCTTGCTTAAAAATGCCCTTTGATGATGCAAGCTTGAATTAAATTAGGAGAGAAGGAAGATATATGAAGTAGGAATGGAAATGAGGTGAGAAAATGGTGATTTGGTGAAGGAGAAGTGAAGAATTGATGGAGGAAGAAGGTGGTATGATTTCGGCCAAGAGAGGGGATTAGGAGAGGGAGTTGTGTGCTAGGGTTGTGGTGTGAAAATGAGGCCAAAAAGTTGTGAGAGGTGAGGTTAATAGGGTATTTATAGAATGCATCTAGGTTTGAGGGTATTTAGGTCAATATGCACTAGTTGTGCTCTAGGATTTGATTTTAATTTTGAATCAAAGGCTAGGATTGAGGCTCACATGGATTGAGGACATTGAGAAAACACAAAATGAGAGAATAGAGAGGGTGAAATTCGAAATAGCAAGGGAGAGTGGTGCCCAAGTCACTAGTGCAGAAAAGACATTTAGCATCGGTTGTTTTGGACATTTAGCATCGGTTATCCGACGATGCTAAATCCCCAGATGCTAAATATGGGACATTTAACATCGGTTATTTAACCGATGCTAAAAGTCACCTTTAGCATCGATTGTATAGTATACCCGATGCTAAATGTCTCTTACAAGTACATTTAGCATCGGTTGTATGGAATAACCGATGCTAAATGTTTCTTACAAATACTTTTAGCATCGGTTTTATAATATACCCGATGCTAAATGTCTCTTACAACTACATTTAGCATCGGTCGTATAGAATAACCGATGCTAAATGTCTCTTACAAGTACTTTTAGCATCGGGTGTATACAATAACCGATGCTAAATGTTTCTTACAAGTACATTTAGCATCGGTTGTATAGGATAACCGATGCTAAATGTTTCTTACAAGTACATTTAGCATCGGTTGTATAGAATACCCGATGTTAAATGTCTCTAAAATTAACATTTAACATCGGTTGTTTAAACAACCGATGCTAAATGTCAATTTTTAAAAAAAAAAAATGAATTGGCACTATTAATAGATATGAATGACCAATTTATAAAATCCAGATATACAAAATTATCTCCAGACAGCGACTCATAATAAATTCATAAAAATATTTCAAATTCTATTGAAATTTAACATCTTACAATACACAAACCAACTCTGCAAAAGCTTATAACATGATCCAAAAGCTTATACCTCTTTTATTCACTAAACTCTCAATAACTTATTTTGGTAACTAATATAGGCGCCTAGTAGGAGGCTGTACGTGCTTATGACATAGTTGTAATCTTCCACCTCCAAAATCTTTACTGGCTGCATTCATCCACTAACTTGATAGCCTCTCTTTCAGAATATCCACCAAGTCTGACAGCATTCATCCCGGTTTCTAGTGGACCATCGGCATCACTAATTCTGCAACATGCTTTCTTTCCAATACTTTTTTTCACTATCCATGACCCTTGAGAGAAGCAAAGCAAAGCAAATCACAAGGAAATCAAATTGCAAACTATTAGATCCTGCACTTTTTTTCTTTTAATTTATACTTGTCATTATTAAATTTGGAAATGTAGCTGAAATCTTAGAAAAGTCATGAACCTTAGAGATATATGGTATGAGCTTAAATCTTGAGTTCCTATAAGTATCATCTCCTTCAACAAAGCTTTGCAGTAAGGGATTGTCTTCCAAAGGAGTTTTCATCAGTGCAATGGAACACATGGGATTTTCAGGCATCTGATTCATGACAATAGAATACAATAAACAATCAATACTTAAAAGATGATGAATATACTCACTTGTATGTTGATAACATAAAAGAATTATGGTCCACCTCTAGGTGCATATTTCTGCATAAATCCAAAGCACAAATGTTAAGATATTTCTAGCAGTAATAATTTGACAAAAAAAGGACCCTCTTCCAATGACAAGAAAATCTAGATGTCTAAGTTTCTTTGCTATCATTGTTAGAATCTCATTAATAAACGCAAGTAAAATAACTAAACCTGAATGTCTCCTAGAAAGAATCTTGTCCAACAACTTTCCTCCTTTGCACAACCTGAACAGCACAAGGTACGGTAGTCCATAAATAGCATTAGAGAGATAACAAGTATAAACAGAATCGAAGTCCAGATTCTTGAATTGGAGTTAAACAGTAAATCATCATACTATCATCAAACAATAGATATGGTTAGGCTATGCTCTTGTAATCTAGATCTTACATAAACTAAGTGATAAATTATTGCCTTGGAGTAACCAAAATCACATTTTTAGTTATGCCCTTTGGGAGCATTTTTTTTTTTGACAATCACAGAAAATAATAAAGGATCAACAAGAGTATGAAGACCTACACAAGGGACAATCCATTAATGATGCTCAAAGACTGAGGACACACTTCTGTGAGCTGTTATTATTCATCCGCCTTGCATGCACAAAACACAATATAGATAATATAGATGGTTTCAGAAATGAATTTTAAAAGCCAGCATGTAATTCAAGTTAAACATTTAGATACAAAAGGAATCTTATAACTTACAAATAATTCAGGTTCTTGAGACCTCCCAAAGAACTAGGTATCTCACTGCTAAATGCATTGTTGGAGAGGTCGTCAAGTGTCTGAAGTTTTCCATCTTGCCTATCACAGAAGGAATCGGACCAGAAATGGCATTATTCTGAAGCAACATGCATATTCAGTTTGCAATCCAAATATTTGAAAAGGCATGTTACAATTCCACTTGGCATGCTTTCTACACATATCAGAACTAAATCGCACTTTGCTCAGAACAAAAATTTGGAGTCGAAAAATAGCAATAGGCAGCAACAAATTTCACAAAGCAATTGAAAAATCATGAATGTACAGAGTTGAGAATTTGAGAACGTCACTTTATGAGTAGTAGGGACTAGGGAAGAATGCGAGCAAATAGGTGTGGTGCGAGCGGGAGCGAACAAGGGAAGAAATAACCAGCAGAGCAAACTGAAAACACAGCGGAGCGAATTGAACGCAAACGAGGGACGGCAGAAGAAAACACATCGCTCATCTACTTGACTGTTAACAGATTTTGATTAGTCTCACAAGGGTAAAGTGTCAGTTAACTTGGAATAGAAATTAATATAGTCAAAACAATAAGCACATATTTCCATATTCTAAATCAACACTGACTGAAATGTGTGTGACCATCATTAGATGTAATCTATCCTCTTTAACTGAGAAAATCATATCTAGATTAGAAACATGATGAGTTACATAATACACTAGTGCAAAATCAGGAAAAGAATTAGAGTTTTAAAGTCAGGCAATCAATTATCCGACTTAAAAGGTTGACGCGGTGGCAATTTTGTAATTAAACTGAGTATGTAATTCTAACTCGTAATGTATTAAGTCAGGTGATACGCGGCCTGACTTTAAATATTGAATTCTTTTTTTTAAAAATTAAAAACGATCCCTATCTCCCGTGCTTTCTTTTACGCTTGTGAAACACTCGTCCTCCCTTGCTTTCTTTCTCACGCTTGTGAAACCCTCGCCCTCATCCTCCCTCACCCTCTCCATTGCGTCGGCATCACCCTCTCCCCCTCCATCACTGTCACCCTCGCCGTCTCCATCTCCCTCTAGGTCGCTTTCTTGCCTCTACTTTTTCTGAAAGGTAAACTACCTCTTCAGTTTTATTTCAACACTTCTTATCTTATCTATGTACTATTTTCCTTATGTAATTAGTGTTTAACTATTCCCTGTAGATTGAATTTCGAAGCCCTAATATTTTTAATCACTAATTTTGTTCTAAAAATTGATCTCCCGGTCCTTTTCTTCTTTTAATTTCTCTCAATCTAACACAGGTGAGATACAGACCTCGCCACATGCCTCGCCAACAAGACTCGGCATGGGAATACTATTTTGATTACAATGGTAAAGATTTTAAGTCACGAAATTTTGGGGATTATAAGGTATGTTATTGCAATATAAGGGGCAATTTGTTCCTTAAATTATATGTACTGTCAACAAGTAAATGTATTTTTCTTTGCAATGTACCCACAATTTGTTCTTGTTATTGGCTTTTGCGCTGCTTTGTTCACCTTGTCATGCATTTGCCTAATTGCCTTCAATGTGTTTGATACATTGTCTGAGATAGTTGCTTTGGCCTTTCCTTAGTAATTTTTAGATATATTAAAAGGCTAAAATTGAGTTGTTCGATATAATAATTATAAACAAACTAATGATGAAATCGCAAAAAAAAAATGCAGAAAATGCTTTAAAACTATAAGGATGTTGTTCTGCAGCTTAGCATATATATCCTTGTACATGTTAGAAAATCCGATAAAACTATGTATACAGAAAATGGCTACCTAGATTTGATCATTAAAACTTTGAGTTGAGTACAAAAGAATATCACTAGATAGAGTTCATACATATAAAAAATAATAGGTTGAGTTCATGATGAAAGTATAAAGCAGTAGTATGCATTATAAGAACTTTAAGCATACTCAATTATTTTTACATGTAGGTAGTGTGATATAGGAAGTCTCAAATTTGGATGGCAAGCTATCTGAAAAGGAAACTAGAATCAATATTTCTTGAGTTATACTAGGATTACTTATTGCGACCTGTAAGATTTTGCCATTGGCATTTGGGTTTAAGCTATGCAATATAAACCTATGATTTTCTCACTGAAGTGAAATGTTTGTAATTGTTATTGGATTATTGGTTCAACTATAAAAAAATGTGTCATTTATAGCTTAGTCTCAGATGAAATATGAATCTACTTGTTGTCCCTGCATAATTTTGAATCTTTAAATGTTTTTTGACTTATTTATTGCTTGAAAATTGACTTCAATTATCCATGTCATTGATATTGTGTTTTAATGTGTCTTTAAAATCCAGGTATGGTTCCACTGGTCAAAGAACCTACCTTCGCTGGTTATTATGTATCCTTCATTTTTTTTATTCGTCCAATGTTGATAAACCATAGTTTATTTGACATCCCTATGATTTATGATAAAAGTGGGATTAGAAATTAAGAAATGAATGACTTTTATTGAGTAATTCTTGATTCTCAATCTCCACCAATGTGGTCTCAGACTTGCAAGGTTAGGATAGGTAAAATGTGAACCAGCCAATTTTAATTTTTTTTAAAAATATAAACACTTTTAAAGTCGGGCACTATTGTGGCTCGCCTTTAAAATACTACTTTTAAAGTCGGGCGCCTCCGTGACCCGACTTTAAAAGTCTTTTACTGAGGCAGAAACACGGGTAATTAAAGGCAGGCACTTGTTGAACGATTTATAAACAGACTTATGAAGTCGGGCTACCGCCCGACCTTAATTATCCTGAGATACGAAGTCCCCTTAATATAAGTCGAGCTTGCGCCCGACTTTAAAAGTCCAATTTGCCCGACTTTAAATCCCTTTTCTGCATTAGTGATAACTGAAAAAGTATATATTACCCAAAAATAGATTGTGACTGAAGTAATAGTCCACCTGTTTCATTGCAACAAAACAAAACATTAAAAAATTTAATAATCAAATGTTAAAAAAACAAAGATATGCATGATATGCTTCATCAAAAGTAAGAGGTAAAAATTGAAATATGCTTAATCATTGATCCCAAAGATTCTAAAAGACTTCACTCCAAAAGAAGAGAACAACTAATTGCGCTCCTACTATTTGACACATTCAGAAATTCTGTTTTCATGTACCAAACCAACAATTTAAAAGAAAGCAGATTTATGTTATAACCAGTATTCACATAGGGATATAGTCTCCAATAAATCATCAACTATTAGAGCCTTAATATACAAGTATCACTTTATTCTTTTAGAGAGAAAGAAGCTGATTATTATGTCCATAACATAAAATATTTACCCATGGATGCACTTTAGGCCGAATAATAAATCTGGCAAGAATTATAACTGAGGCAGCGTCAACACAAGACAAGAATTTTATACAGTCATAGTCCAACAAACTTAGCTCAGCAATTCAAGTTGCAAGTTTAGAGTCTGCAATGAAAATTACAAACAATTAATTTACACACTAAAAGCTTTTGACATGACAAATAAATAATCAATGAACATGTCATCTCACCTTTCGATTTTCAGAACAAATTCCAACAAACCTCCTGAAGTCCAACAATTAAATATACATAATTATTCCAATTAACTTTCTTTCAGGGGAATTAAATATTGATACTAAAAATTAAAAATATTATAAAAGAACAAATCTTCACCATAGAAAAGGGATTACAGTAGGGCTTCCAATTTGAAATTTTAGGAAGAGAGAGCGAATTGATGCATAACCTTCATTAACCAGGAAGAGAGAGCGAATTGATGCCAGCTTCCATCTTTATAACCTTCATTAACCTCAATAAACATTAGATCCATAAAAAATTGAAATCTACTCATTCAAAACAGAACATAAATTGAGATAGGATGATTTCTTCATACTTCCCACAAATTAACAAGCGATAAAAAGCAAACAAACAGAACAATATTTGCAAAATAAAAAACAGTTGGGGGGAAAGAATTCTTACGATCCAATGAGCATGGAGGAAACACCGAGCAATTGATGCTTAGAATTAGCGAGAACGAGCACAGAGAAGGAGCACGAGCATGAAGAAGGAGAACGAGCACAGAGAATTAGCAGTCACACGAAAACACATTTTAGGTTAGAAGCTCTCGACAGTGAGAAAGAGAGGAGCAAGGGTTTGTGCGAGGAAGAGAATAGGATTCGCGTGAGGAAGGGTTTGTGTGAGGAAGAGAAGAGGATTCGCGTGAGGTTGTGTTTGTGCGAGAAATTAAAATTGGGTTTTGACTTTTAGCATCGGGTCTTTTAACGGCCGATGCTAAATGTAATTGCTTTGGACATTTAGCATCGGTTGTTCAAATAACCGATGCTAAAAGTATAACGTGAACTTAAACTTTTGCTTGTAATTTCAAAAATGCCACCGGTTACACATTTAGCATCGGCTGTTCAAACAACCGATGCTAAATAGTGCTTTCTAAAGTCATTTTTGCACTAGTGAGTTTTGCAAGTTGTCATCTTGTACTATTGTACTATTATATGACCATTCTATTATCCCTTCATTTTTGATTATTCTTCTTAGGATAATTGTACAAAAATACACCCAATTTAGGCCACATACTAGGAATCTTAGGAATATGCCATTTTATGAGATCACCATGACCAAAAATATCATAAAAACCTCATCTTGAAATTTTTGTAGAATATTCCTTTTTGATGCCTTTTTTGAATTTGAATTTTTGCGCAAAAAATATATGACCAAGGGTGTCTTGCTTCAAATAAATTTCTCTAATATTGCACAATGATTTTTGATGAAAAAATATCTTATTTTTAGAAAATGACCAAAATACCCTTTTGCCCTAAAAACTCAAAAAAAATGCATGCACAATGTTCTTCACACTCTTCAAAATACGCCACACTTCTTAATTTATTTATTTTTGTTGAGAATTAGGGTTTTGACCTAGGCGGACAAAATTAGGGTATGACAGCTGCCCCTCTTTATTTGGATTTTAACAAGGAATATAAATTGGCCGAAACATATTCCGAGGCAAAATAGAAATAAAGAATTCAGAAATTATACCAATTTTGTCTATTTAGAGAAACCAGAATTTTCCTTTTTCTTTTTTTTCTCTTTTTTTTTGTTCCTTTTTGAAATATGATACAAATGCAATGAAAAGATTTTTTTTTTCTTCTCTTTTTTTTGTTTTTCTTTTTGGAATCAATTGGTGCCAACCCTCAATAAGCCAGCGAAAGCAGTAAAGAAAGCAAAAAGGGTGCCGGCCCTCATTAAGCCGGCGAAGGAGGCTGCCTAAAGCCTTTTAACGAATCGCGAACGATCCGAGTTTGCACTTGGGCCTGGGGAGCACGTGGGCTCAAAGGGGTGGTCTTTCGAGCGACCGGGGGAGGGTACTATATCAAGTCTAGATCTCGATATTTCCCTAGGACTGCGCCATGTTTTAGGCCAACACAGCTATCCTTTTCGACTGGACCTATTGAGGTCAAAGGGACTTACTCGCAGCTCGAATACGAAGTGAAGTCAATCTTCTGGGGGACACGTGGGTCCAAAGGGGATTTGAAAATCCAATTGGTTTTCTTCAGTTGGTCAATGCTGCCGCACCGATCCAGGGTACCTGCATACGTTAGTTGATGCAAGGAATGGTGCATGAATGCAAGTTTTTTCTTACCTTAGTGGTGATCGAACGAACACGAGCTTCGTAGGATCGACCATCGGCGACTTGAGCTGTTACTAGCAGATAGCAACTTATTTGGATGCAGAAAAATTTAGCAAAGACATGGATATTCATGAAATGCTCCTTATTCTTTTTTCGATGAATGCACAAGAGGTGGATATGCAAATGTAATGCAAATGTATGTTATGCAAAGGCAGGTTATGCGAATGCACGTGATGCAATGAATGTTTTTAATTTTCTTTTAGCATAGGGACTTTAGGATTCTTGAGTGATCAATTCAAGCGTCCTATCGTGACGACTATGACTATTTATTAAGAATGCCTCTTTTTGTTTTGAAAACTGATTTGATGTTTGATGTAATGATGATAAATGCTATGGAATGTCTGTGTTCTTTTGCTTTTATTGTGATGAATGTGGATGATGCGAATGTAATGCTTTGAATAACATGAAATGCCTACATGCATGAGGAGGATGAATGATTGGAGTATTTAAACATTTTTGTAAACATTTTTATGATGATGAGACGCGAGACTTTGAATGCAAGGAATTGAGATGGCTATGGACCATTCTTTGGAAAAACTAGATTTGATTCAAACTCTGGTGTTCTCAAGGTTTTTATTAACAAGCTCACTTATTTTCCTTTCCATTTCCATGATGACTGAACTTTAAACACCACATGATCAATTTGTATTCTCTCTCTCTGAAGCATTGACTAGTAAGTATGCATAAGAGTGCAGATGTGGACGAGTGAGTCAGTTAACTTGGGATTGGTTTAGGACAGTGAGTTGAGAGACTGCCCCGACAGGAATTTATGGATGTGAATGACTTTAGGGAGAACTCTGCTCATTTGAGCGGGAGTGAACAGTTATGGAAATGCCCCACTTTAGAATGACAATTTCAAATGGGTTCTTTGAGTGGGTTTGTGAAAGGGGATGAAGTTATGGTACTGGTTATGAACTGAGGGTGGTATATGAATGGGATGGACAATGAACAAACTTTCCCAAGACCAGGGTGGGAGGGTGGTGAAGAGAATGCCCCAACTTTTGGATCTGAGTGGTGTTCTCAGTGCAAATCTTTGGTTCTCTATGAATGTCTTGACTTTTGGCATGAAAGAAACCTCACTTGGTGATCACTAAACCTTGTTTTAATCTTTGGTGCAAATCTTTTCCTTTGGGCCTGAGACATGAGGACCATCTAGGGTAATAGCAATGCCAGAGCCGCGCATAAGTTTGCTTGCCATTTGAAGTGATTGTGCCCGCGTTTGTTTTTTTGCCAATTCATTTATTTGAGGGATCCCCTCTTTTCTGTGATTTTCAGAAATTTCGCAATGATTGTAATGCTTTTTGACTCATGCACAGGTTTCACAATTCAGTATCATCAATCATAAAAACATTTATTTTAAAATAAAGAGACAGAATAAGTGAAGATAAAAGACACGAAAAGCAAACACATGGAAGAAAAAGTTGAATTCTTATTGTTATGGAAACTGGACGTGCAGAAGGTCACGCCAATTGAAAGTACATTGAAAAATTTTTAAACTGGAAAAATACAAGAAAAAGGGGAAGCAGATCTTGTATTTTTTCTTTTGAAGTAACGATGCCAATCGTCCATACTCATGACCTTGATCACCCCTTTATCCAAACTTTTGGGAGTGCTGATTGCCTTTTTCATTTCAAGTCCAAGTTTTCTGACCCTAATTTTTGCCTGGATCGCCCTTTGCGGGTTTTCAATCCACCGGGTCGCTCTGGTTTTGCCTAGGCCGCCCTTTGCGGGTTTTCAACCTAGCGAGCTGATTCTTACTTAGCTCATCTTTCTCTTTTTTCATTTATTTCTTTAGGCATACTCCTTTCTGACTGCATCTGAATTTACTGGAAACTGGGGTTTTCTTTTCTTGCATCCCATTTTGCGAGAATTAAAGGCCCCTCCGGAGAATAAGTTCTTCGTCTTCATGATACTGGGTTCATCTCCATGGGAATCCCTTTGGAGGTTCATGATCTTTTTGAGCATTGAGTCTTCTTTGAAATTGTTGAAGATGAGCTTTCTTCGGTTTGAGCTTTCTCTTATTCTTCTTCTGACATAAGACAAATGTACTTTGGTTTGATAAGGCTCAATGAAAGTATTACTTCCATCATATGGGGTTTGCCCCTGTTAGAGTGTAAAACGAAGCCTGATTTCCATGAAGGTCATCATCGTCCTTGATATCCTTTGTTGATTGTCTCTAACTGCCCCATTTTTAGGGTGGCGTAGGGAGGGATCATGATGCTTGACCTGGAGTCTTCATACTGTCATTTGTGACTACCTTAGCTTGGAAAGCTGCGCAACAGACCGAACTTTGGTGATTACAGACTTTGTTATAATGGCAAGTGTCTTATGTCAGAAGGGTGATTTACACAAACTTGTTGATTCATTGCTCTTTATCATGGCGTCAATCCTCTCCTTTGCTCAAATTTATCATGTCACTTGATTCCTCATGAGGACGGACCACTTTGTTCTCTTATTCTTGCACAACAGCTTGATTGCAAATCTGATGGTGGAGTCTGAGGAATGACTGAGGGTTTGTGGAGGGCGGGATGACGAGGTCGAGGTAGTGTTTGCGGTTTTATGAAAGGAGAGATGTATAGGAATGATGAAGTGTTTGAAGGTTTATGGAAGAAAGGGTGGTCATACACAACAAGGTGTAGGAAGGTTCATTGAGACAAGGATCTCTTACGCTTTATGGCCAAATGTATCAGCTCACAACTTATATTTCTTTCGTCTCTTTTTCCCTTGTTTTTTCATTTTTGGGATTTTCATTTTTTGAATCTGTTCTTTTTTTGTTTCATTTTTTCTGATTTTTCCTTTTTTGCTTTTGAGTTGAGTGAGCTGATAAAAGTGATACACTATTTTGGATATTTGAAGTGATCCTTGTCTGGGGTGATTGGAGAGATAATGGCAATGAAACCCCTGCAGCGGTTGGAGGATGCTTGATTGGGTTCTGGTATTAACTGGGGTGACAGGAGGTTCAGAGGGAGGAGCAAATGAGATGGGTTGATTTTGTAGAAGGGCCACTGGTAGTGTGGAAGGTGGCGATGGCAGGCATTTGGTTATTAATTTTTTTTTGTGATGGGGTACTTGTAATGGGAAATGGGAAACTTGGTTGATCTGAGGAAGGGAAAGGGTTTGGTCGCGAAAGAGGTTCGCTTGTAACATTTGTTTGGTTTCCTCAGCATTGCTCCACTTTGCTTGAACTTGTGCTTTGACTTCATTGCCCAACCTAGTTGTGGCATCATGAATTTCTACAGCCTTAGCCAATTCTTCACTTATTAACTCCGAAGAAACATCCCAGTTGTATTCAGCCTCTCTCAGTTTGGTAAATCGGGTAATCAGAGTCACAATATGAAACATTGGCGTCGTTGTTTTCAAAGATTATTTTCATTTATTATTATTTTTGATCCGCGTTGGGAGGAATTGAAAAGCAAATAACAGACACATGACAAAATGAAAGAAAGAAATTTTATTGAGGAATTCAAAATAAGATTTTATTGATGATGATACTAAAAGGAAACATGTGTGCCCTTATTGAAATATCCTAAGGCCTTGGGCAGAGCCAAAGGATTGCATTACAAAAAATTGTTTTGAACTGAAAAACTACATGAAAATCAACAATCACTCATAAATGCTATGACATGCATGACAAAAACACAAATGTTTTGATGATGCCGCTTTCACCACTTCAACCCTCTTCAACAACTGCTATCCTTGCTTAATAGTCCACAGACCCTGAGAACTTGATCCTTCCCCCCTTCTCAAAAGTTAACTGCTTGGAATCAATGAAGCCCTGAACCAAACTTTTCAAAAGATAGCAATTTTCAGCAGAATGCCCAATTGCCCCAGCATGGAGCTCGCAAGTGGCTTCTGGATTGTACCCGCTTGGGAATGGAGGTTGAACTGATCTCATCTTGCGAGGAGTGATCCATCCATGACTGATTAGATAGCTGCATAGGTCGGCGTATGACACAGGGATGGGGTTGGATCAAACTTGGATGGAGAATGATGATAAGGGAAGGAAACTGACAGACTCAAACAAGAGAAACTGCACATGGCATGCACGCCCACTAGAAGAATGCTTCGTAGAGAGTTAACATTGGTTAAAACATGATGGAAAATTTTTTTGATGAACTGTTTCAGTCTTTTATCATGGAATGGATGAGATGCAATGCCTTTTTTGAAGAAAATGCAAATGAACTGTTGATTTGAAAAACTGAGTGCCTTGGAACATCTTGCGTTTGCAAATAAGTAAGGGTAAACTTTTTCAACAGATTATTTTGCAAAAGCGTCTCGTCTCTCATCACAACTTTTTTATTTGGTTTATGCAATGTATGAATGAACAAATCATGATAAGCAAATGCATGAAAAATGACCACTTGAAAAGTGTAATTATTCTAAAGGAGATTTTTTTGTTTGTTTTTGATGCAAGATGAAATACGAAACTCCAATGCATTTTTGGATGATGCAAGATGCAAGAATGATATTTTTTCAAAATGATTTTTATTCTTTAGAGGCACGGCAAGATCTGAAATACCAATGCCTCTTTTTGCGAAAATGATGACGTGAGGCAACCAATTGTCGTTACTCTGAGTAACTTGCATGAAACATTGAGTGGATCCTGACTCAATACTTCACGCAATATACTGAAATGCTTCGACATTTGGTTGACTCCACTTATTCACTTTATTTGAAAACAAACTGCGCCTGATTGGGTCAAAGTGCCCCGATATCGTAGAGTATCATCTCAAATTTGTAGTGCACAAACAAATTTGAGATATTACCCTTCATCATTCAAAGATGCACTTCTACCCATGGAACGATTGCATAAGGAATTTCTCTTATTTCATTTCATTTTTTTTGGAAAATGATTTAGAAAATAATTTTAAAAATGATTTGAAGATGCAAGTGATTTATTGAAAAAAAAAAATTTTAGAAAAAGGTGCTTTATTTGGGGAAAAAGGTTTTTAGAAAAAGGTGCTTTATTTGGGGAAAAAGGTTTTTAGAAAAAGGTGCTTGACGGGTATGACCCGCTCCTACGTATCCCCATTGTGATGAGGAATCAAAGCTACGTAGTTCTTCTTCGTCTTTTTTCTGAAATAATGCTTATGAGGTTAATGAAATGATGCATAAATGCTACATTGGCTCGACGCCCACATTATTTGATGAAGGTTTTTGTACATGATTATGGATGACTGAAATGCTTATGCTATGCAGATGATAATTGTTTTTTTTCGTTTTCATTTTTCTTATGCAATGAAATGAAATGCATGATACTCGCAATTATTTTTAAAATGCACGAGAGACGTGATTTTTATTAAATGAAACTATATGCAAAATGAGAGTTTCACATATTTATATGCAAAGGAAAATAACAATGCACGAGAGATATTTCTAAAAAATGTTTTTTTTTATATGCGAGAAAGTGCATGATACTCGCAATTTTTAATGCATGAAAAATCATGATCTTCACTGGATGAAGATGTATGCAAAAGGAAATGAGTAAAAAATTATTTACAATGCAGAGGCTTTCAAAAGCCGGAAATTCACACTTTTTTTTTTGATAATTTTTTTTTCGGTTTATTTGCAAAAATATTTTATTTAGCATGGATGCAGGGGTATGAAGCTCCTTTGTGTCCTACCAAGGTTTCTTAGAGACAGGATCTATGGCTATTTCTACGGGTACACACTTCAAGGTTAGCACTAAAAGAAGGACCCTAAATAAGGCTCCTAGAGCCAACGACCTCATCTGAGACCACCGATCACAGGGCCGTACGTCTAAGTGATGGTATCATCAAACAAAGCCAAACTCTAGGTGAAGTCTTCGCAACCACCCAACAAGACGTACGTCCAGTGAGCAGCCACTAATGACTTCGTTCTAGCCTAAGATATGCTCTAGCCCGGGTATAGGGCTGTCTCACCAAGAAATATAAGGGTAAAAAGAGTGCAACGTGTGTGTAGGAGCACAACGACAAACATACCCCCCCACCTGCAAAGAAAATCCAGAAACAGTCCAGACAAAGAGTCGTCTACCCTAGGGTTTTGCAAGCATATATCATTTCAATACAAACAAGTAAACTAACCTAGGGTTCCAACAACAATCATATGCACTGCTTACCTCAAGAAAGGGAGCCAAGAAGAGGGGTCATAATAGAATCGGGGGAATGCATGAACTTACCTTGAAGAAAGGGAGCAAAGAAGAAGGGATCATAGTAGAATTGGGGGAATGATGCATGAGCTTACCTTGAAGAAAGGGAGCAAAGAAGAAGGGGACATGGTGATTGGAGAAATGCATGATCATATTAAACATATAAACAAAAGAAGATGAAAGGAGAAGAAGGAACAAGAAGCGAACATAGAAGAAGAAGAGTCAAATGCACATGAATGCAACATAACAACACGAGAATGCAAGAGAACATTCAAACATCAGAAAGAGAGAAGAAAAAGAGGGAGAATAAAAGAGAGAAATAGAACAATCACATTCAAATCAAACAATTAAACCGCACATCAAGTTAATTAGGCCTGACCCTCGTTTTAAAAAAGAAAGTCCCCAGTGAAGTCGCCAGCTGTTGCACCCCGAAAAAAATCCAGTTTGGACCTTTCATCGTACAACGTGAAAATTTGTGAAGCCGCCATCAACATTTTTTATTTAGGGACCAAAACATTGAAAAAGGGTCCTTTTTAAGGCGGGGTGGTCCTTTGAGAACTAGAGATGTAGGTTCGGGGGTCGGTTAGGTGTGGGGAAGGTATTAGCATCCCACACCTCCTTTCTACCGAAAGGGAACCTTTAACTTGATGTGCGGTTTTGACAGAGTTGATTTGAAACAATTCATTCTACTTCTTTTTTATTTGAGAAAAGTGTTTTTGAAAACGGGGGAAAAGAAGAAACTTTTTATTATTTTTTAAAAGTGTGCTTGACGGGATGTGACCCGCTCCTACGTATCCCCCGGTGCGATGGAGAATTCAAAGCTTACGTAGTTCTCCTTAGCCGAGAAACTTTGTGTTGGTGTTTTTTATTGTAGGGGTTTTCGGTCCTAGACTGTACAGTCCACTAGACCTAGAACAAAGACAACCCCGCCTGTACAGACGACGTGCCCCCTACTTATTGAAAATGTTTTTTGAATTACTTGAAGAAAAGGATTTGTTGTGAGGTTGGTTGCTTTTATTTGAGCAAGTATCTTAGGCTCGCACGAACTGTACAGCCCGCTAACCCTAAGACGCTAACCAATACCGGATGTACATCCGACTCGATTCCTTACTCATTTTTTGAAATAGGGTTCAAGTTGTTAATTACTTGTTTTAATTCTCATAAGTATCCCAAGATGTTTGAGCTGTACAGCTCTGATCTTAGGACGCTAGACAACACCGGCCGTACGTCCGACTTGCCTCCTTATGAGTTTTCAAAAAGGTTTGTTGTTGATCTTTGAAACAATTTGATTGCTATAGAAAACAATTTGAGAAAAGATTGAGTTTGGAAAAAAGCTTTAGAAAATGATTGATTTGAAGAAAGGAGAAGGGAGTTTGAGGGTGACATTGGTCACAAAAGGTTTGTTGGGATGGCGTGGCATCCAAAAGGAAAAGAAAGTAGAACATTCAATCAATTTCCAAGTCAAGAACCAAAGTGCAACATTTAACCAATTGCAAGCAAAGCAATCAACAATGTAAGCATAAGCATAAACATTACCAATTACAACATTTGAGCACAAGAATGACACTTAGTCATCAACATTTAATGGCCATGAACATGCAAGATCAACATTAACCAAATAGATTGCAAGAATAGGCACACAAATAGATCATACAAAAGTTCAATTCAATTAGGTGTCAACACAAGATAAAGCACAAGGTTGAATCCCTTTTAGTAATCCTTGACGCTTGAGACAATGCACAAGTGCATAAGTGTCTAGTCCTTTTACCAAATCATCAACATTAAAGCATAACATTGACCTAGAAAGAACATCACATTTGCAAGACCAAAAGTGACCAAAAGAGGGCATTAACAAGTCATTTTTGTAACCAAAATTGATTAATCAAGTTAGAAAACTAGCATTTGCATTTTCAAGCAAGAATTGCACAAAGAAAATTGAATCATCTTAGGCAATCCTCATCACTTAAAGTGAAGTGCACTAGGCACAAGTGAGAGTCCTCTTGCCAATCATCAACATAACAATGACTTGCAAGCAAGATACCATCTATTAACATCAAAATAACTTGAGAAAACGTTTTTGATCACAATTGTAAACCCATTTCACAAGAAAATTAACAAACCCTAATTCTAATCATGATTTGCAAAGCATCACATCATTTTATTCAACAAAAATGCAAGATCATAGTGAAAACAACATAAATCCCAATTTATTCAAGGGTGAGAAGCAATCTCAAACACCCAAGCCTCCCTAAGTGCTTGTCAAAATGTTTGAGATACCTCTCACCAACAACAATCAACAAATCAACAATATAACAACCCTAAAATGCATGAATATGGTAGGATGCAAAATTAGAAACATGATATCTACATTTTGATGCAAAAAAGTTGAAGATGATGCTAGGTTTTAAGAAGTTTACCTCAAATCCAAGCTAAGGAATGACTAATATGAAGAACAAGACCACAAATCAACTTGAATCTTCACCAAACTTCAATGACCCACGAAATGCTTGCTTAAAAATGCCCTTTGATGATGCAAGCTTGAATTAAATTAGGAGAGAAGGAAGATATATGAAGTAGGAATGGAAATGAGGTGAGAAAATGGTGATTTGGTGAAGGAGAAGTGAAGAATTGATGGAGGAAGAAGGTGGTATGATTTCGGCCAAGAGAGGGGATTAGGAGGGGGAGTTGTGTGCTAGGGTTGTGGTGTGAAAATGAGGCCAAAAAGTTGTGAGAGGTGAGGTTAATAGGGTATTTATAGAATGCATCTAGGTTTGAGGGTATTTAGGTCAATATGCACTAGTTGTGCTCTAGGATTTGATTTTAATTTTGAATCAAAGGCTAGGATTGAGGCTCACATGGATTGAGGACATTGAGAAAACACAAAATGAGAGAATAGAGAGGGTGAAATTCGAAATAGCAAGGGAGAGTGGTACCCAAGTTTTGCAAGTTGTCATCTTGTACTATTGTACTATTATATGACCATTCTATTATCCCTTCATTTTTTATTATTCTTCTTAGGATAATTGTACAAAAATACACCCAATTTAGGCCACATACTAGGAATCTTAGGAATATGCCATTTTATGAGATCACCATGACCAAAAATATCATAAAAACCTCATCTTGAAATTTTTGTAGAATATTCCTTTTTGATGCCTTTTTTGAATTTGAATTTTTGCGCAAAAAATATATGACCAAGGGTGTCTTGCTTCAAATAAATTTCTCTAATATTGCACAATGATTTTTGATGAAAAAATATCTTATTTTTAGAAAATGACCAAAATACCCTTTTGCCCTAAAAACTCAAAAAAAAAGCATGCACAATGTTCTTCACACTCTTCAAAATACGCCACACTTCTTAATTTATTTATTTTTGTTGAGAATTAGGGTTTTGACCTAGGCGGACAAAATTAGGGTATGACAACACCAAAGTACGATTAGTTATCGTTGTCATTTTATTGCCTATACGGTTTCAGTAATTCAAATCCAGCCTTAGGCCGTTGTCATATTTGTTTGAAATCAATCACTATTATCTCTTTTATTGTTTCTGGTTGCAATAATGCTGTCAAATGCAATTAGATTGGTCGTATGCAAAATTTGAAATTGGTGATTCATTATTGGGGGTTTATTTATGTATAAATAAATTTGAGAGGAAGTTTTTATGTATAAATAAAAGTATTGTATACGAAATATTAGTATTATATACAAAATGTTAGTATACATATTATATAAGTATAAATATTATCTCATAGAAAGTTATGGAAGTTTTTCAAATAATTCGTAATGCTTTTTTCAAATTCAAAATCCAAATTGTGTCTTTATGCACCAAATGTAAAGAAATATTGTTATGGTAATTTCTTTTTATCAATTTATGGTGGTAGTATTTTCAAATTGGACAATTAAACCTATAGTTATTGCAGTTAAATGTCTATTTGATGGGACAATTATGGTATGTTTATTTAATATCTTTTTTGATTGTTTTTTTATTCTACCTATAGTCAGCAATATGTGTTTTAAGAGTAACCAATAGGAGTTTGACAAATAGGATTAATTATGATGACATGTACGATTTTTTTTCCTGATTAACCAATGGGGTTTAAACAAATTGAGCATTCCTAAAATAGTTTATTCTCAATTGTATTTTATATAGATATAGATATAGATATAGATACGGTTTCAGTAATACAAATCCAGCCTTAGGCCGTAGTCATATTTGTTTGAAATCAATCACTATTATCTCCTTTATTGTTTCTGGTTGCAATAATGCTGTCAAATGCAATTAGATTGGTCGCATGCAAAATTTGAAATTGGTGATTCAATATTGGGGGTTTATTTATGTACAAATAAATTTGAGAGGAAGTTTTTATGCATTACTCAAATCTATATCTATATAAAATACAATAGAGGTGGATAGATCTTTACCAATTTTACATATTAAGCATTATTAAGCATTACTCTTATTAAGCCTGACAAATAAAATTGGTATTATCATTACCAATAGCGGTGGATAGAGGTGGATAGATCTTAATAAGATCTATTCTAAATAAACACATTACCAATAGAGGTGGATAGATCTTTACCAATTTTACATTCACCGAGGATTCTTCATTTATTGCTATTATCATAAGTTACATGTCCGCTTTTTCTGGGAGTGAGTGTTAAGAACTTTGATTTATCTCCAATCATGGCTTTAAGCATCTGCTATCAAGATATCAATCTTCCCCTCATACCTTGTATCTTACATGCCATAAGATCAAGTTGAGAATTTCGGTACCCAAATTTCTTTGGGTCCTTGTGGGTTAGTGCTTGGTAAAGTCCCTTTGCCTATATGGCCCTCATTTTCCCAAGAAGTCCCAAGGACCAGAAACCAACATTGAGGCTTCCTATTCTAAGGGGGATCGGAGCCGTTGGTCGAGAGCGCTGCTGACAAATAAGGGTGATGAATCAGAAGACCCATTTGGGTCGCTTGTCTTTGAAGGAGAACTGATAAGTGACTCTATCTTGGACGATATATTGAATAAGGAAGGTGAAGGCTTCCTCATAGACATAGAATTGGTAGGATTGCTGCCATTGGATTTCAGGGGAGCTGAGGGACAACCGAGTGAACTTAAGGGTGATGTTTTTGCCGAGGAGGACAAATGGGTTGCTTTACAGAATCACCAAGTAATTGAGGGTATGTTGTTTGAGAAACCCATGGCGTACATGGTGAAGATCTGAAGACAAGCTCTGAAGATGGGTTGTTTTACGGAAGACAAGCTTTGAAGATGGCTTGAAACCTAAGACGAAGTCTAGTTGGCTTTGAGAAACTCAAAGTCTATAGCCACTCACACATCTTGGACGAATACGAGAAAGCTATGTTAATGGAGTTAGACTAGGTGGACGATGACAGATTTGTTGCCCTCAGAAGGCTAGAACTCAACAAGATTAAAACGGCATGCGCCTACAACAAACATGTCAATCCTAAGAAGTTTATTGAAGGTGACCTAGTTCAGAAGACCATCCTGCCAATTGGGATCAAAGATCCTAAGTTCATTATGTGGTTGTCGAATTGGAATGAACCTTTTATTGTGAGTGAGGTTTACGATTTTGGGGTGGCTAACAATTAATCTCCATGGACGGAGAAGAGTTTGAACATAATATTAATGGCATGGACTTAAAGGCATATTATCTTTTAGTATGGAAAAGTATGCAAGAAACTTAATTATATTCATTCCTTAGTTGTCAAAATGGCTCGCCACACACCGGCGGCCTGGTGTTTGCAAAAAAAAATGAAAATGGTTTAATCTACTCTTCTTTGTCTCCCTTGGTGGTCGGAAGCGCATCAACACATGTAGATGCCGGGACGGGTTCCGCCAAGGACTGAGGATCGTCGATAGGAACTTCATTCATTTCTAGTGCCACGACCTTGAGGGGTGTAATAACAACTTCGTACGAAGGCTCAACTATTGTGTTATCCTTTGATACTTCTGCTTCCACCTCGACCGTTGTACTGGTCCTAAAGTTGCTCCCTACGGGAACGTTGACTGTTGGAGTACTTTCTTGAGGTGGAGGTTATGTTAGGTATCAGTGCAACTGATCTAACTGTATTTTCTTCTTTACACCAAGAAATGGTTTGAATATCATTAGTATTCCGATTCCTTCAACTAAATTCAGGAATAAAAAGACCAAATGGGTGCCTGCAATTAAATGTTCAACATTAAGATCTTAGTAATATAGTTAACAAACAGGACCACAAGCAGTGGCGAACTTCAATATTGCATGCATCCTTCTATATTTTTTTTAAAACATAAAACTAAATTATTATTTTTTATAATTATGAATATATATATATATATATATATATATATATATATATATATATTTATATATATAGTTGAATCCGATAAGCCTAGTTTTTATATTATGCCCCCACTTACTCAGGATAATCACCATCTAAATAGATTATTGTTTATTGCACAACCAAAATTTTGACACCCTCATTTTCAGCAACCATTTTGGGTACTTACTTAATGTTTTCTTCCACGCATTATTTATATGCGAATGTGTGACTTTTTTGAAAACAAGAAATAGTTTTAGAACTTAATATGTAATATTAGATTGATGTTTTACTTTCATTTCAAAACTCTACTATATTCCCGGTACGTTTTGGATCCATCGGACGAAATTTGACCGCTAGAAAATCTTTACCATGACCTGACGAATGTGAAAATGTTAGACGTCAAGGTTTTACAAGTCACTTATGACTAGTAGAAGAAAACAATTATAGGATAAGTAGACGAAACAAAATGAAAAATTTCATTTTCTCAAAATAGTGTGTCTAAAAAGCTTATAGAAATGCCGAAACACAAATCCGACTAAAAAATCTAGGCAGAAAATATCTAGTGGCAATAATCATTAAAAATCTATAGAAAATTTTAGAAAGATTCTAATTATGAATGACTCTTCTTGAAATGACATAAACATACTTCTAATGACAAATTTGACAAATCTCTTGTCACATAACATCCAAAGATTCTTGTCATCAATGTAAATATTCTCAGATTCTATAGAAAATATTCTCTATGTGACATATAACCACTTCGAATGACCAATGCGACACTTCGACGCAACAACCTACATCACATCACATCACATGCACCGTTATATATGTCAAACATTTGGGATCTCTTGCCTGTAAATACTCCCTCACTTCCACTCTCTCTCTCATTCATTTCTCGCTTCATTTCTTCCATAACTTTCTGGCCTAGAGACAACATAAAAGATAGAGAAAGAGAGAAACTCTTTAATTGCTCAAGAAAAGTTGTTGTTGTTTGATTATTGCTTGATTATTTGTTGATTAAAAAAATGTTTGCTGATGAGCACTGTTTATGGTACTCATGTAGGGCTTTACGAAATAGAAGAATTTAATATTACAAGAAAAATCTAGAGGTATGAATACTCTAGTTCTTATGACTAGAAAGATTTAGAAAAGTTAAGATTGCGCTAGTGCTTAATTTTAACTTATTTAGTAGTGTATCTTGAAGGTTCCTTAATATTACTTAATGTTCTCTATTTCTAGAAACTTCCATGTTATTCTTCACTATTCTCTCGGGGTTTGATGAGACTCGTCCTCGAGTCAAAATCTTCATAATCAAGGTACGGTGAAAGACCAACAACGTTGAAGGTTGTAGAGACTCCTGATAAATCCATATCACATGCTTGTTTTGAATGTTAAAAACTGTCTTTTCCATAAAGATTAAAATCAGTAAAGTTTGAGTAGATTTTGTGAATTTGTAAATCTAGTTTTTGTGCAGTGGTTATGCTGGTTTTTCTCGTCTTTTTGTGCACAGGAACTACATCAAGTGGAAGAACATGTTGTACAGTCTAGAGGTGAGGTTTGGAGCGAATTAAAGAAGACTGCGCTACATCAAAGTTTTGGCAGCACCAGACAGTCTAATTTTTCACTAAACTACCACTGGTGGAAGTTGAACTTAAAACAGCAGCAGTCTAATTTTGCACTAAACTTCCACTGGTGGAAAAAGCAACACTTTAATTTTGCACTAAACTTCCACTGGTGGAAGTTGAGATTAAAACAACAGCAGTTGCGTTTTGCACTGGTTTCCCACCAGTGGAAGTTGCATTTAAAAGCAGTCTGTTTTTCTATAAGCAGAGTTGTACAGTAGAGTTAAGGACGAAACCCACAAGGAAGTTCTTTATTCTGAAATGTATAAACCATCTTTTTAGATGGTTTTTATGGTCTTTTTACGTGAGAAAGTTGCCTTAATTGATGGGCTATATAAATGCACTAGGAAATTTGAAATAAAAACTTTTACACTCTTTGAAACCCTAGAACTCAAAATCCCTCTCTCCCACTCATCCCTATTGAAGATTCAAGGCTTGGGAACAAGATTTGGAGCTTCAAATGAGTTCATCTTCTCCATTAAGTTGTAATTTCTGTTTTTCCCTTTCTTCTACTATGTCTAGCTAAATCTCTTTTGTTAGGGATGAATTACTATTGTAACTGATTTTGTTTGTTCTTAATGTGATATTCTCTCTTACTTTGTGTATTTAATCTCTGTTCTTAATGCTCTATATATGGTTCATCTATGGAATGGAAATTTTATACTTGAATGCTTGAGATTGAATGCCTTCAACTTTTAGCTTAGGAATAATCTTTGAGTTGTTGTATATAGCAAACCCTTGATTCTAATGCTTGTAGTCAACTAGAACCCCCTAAGGAATTAGGGTTTTTAATTATCAACAAAGGAATAGTTGCCTAAGAAATTAGGAATTAGTTAATGTTGTGGGTTTGATACAAAGTTAAAGAGAGAATAATTTTTCAATACAAATCAGTTGCAATAGTGTGGAATCAATAGGAGCTCGTCCCTAACATCTTTTAACATCTCATACTTTCAAAGCGTTCTTTGGTTTCTATTATTAAAAATACAAAAACATTTAATTGTGTTCACTTTATAGTCCGGTTACTTGATTATATCAACCAAATCTCAGTTTGTTTGTGTTCGTTTAGTTGTTGTTAGTGTCATACATGCTTTTCTGAATATTTTTGAAACAACACTACCAGTACCAAAGTACTGAGGTATATAGGTTAAGATACCGAACCATACGTGTTGTTTAAGTTTTCTCCCTAATTTTTCTTCTGTGTTTATTTATTTACTTTTACTTTTTAACATTGTTTTTTCACTACATTAGGTATGGCCAACACCAAGGGTGGTGTAACTTACAAGCCATTGCCATGTGACAAGCAGCTTACTACTTCATTTCGCCATAAGAGAATGCATGGCATAACGGCATCGATTGTCGAGAAGGCATCATGTGAGAAGCAGTATGATCTCAATTTTCATACTGAGCATGTTCATCCTGCTGCTGATTTTGAGAATGCTCACCCTACTGCTGATACCGTTGGGCCTTCATCATCCAGTGCATATCCATATTCGGGCGGTACAGAGAACAGGTTAGTTATCCCCTGTTATGGAGACCACATAAGTATGGACTTATCGAATGGTCTGATGAGTAACTCAATGCTTATGTTTTTTTCTATTATATATTAAGTTTTTTCACGGTTGAATCCCGCTAACGAATACCACAACCATGCACGACCGCGGAAAGCATTGCTTCATATCCAACACCCAGAGTAGGGATATGATTCATCCAGTTGCACATATTCATTCCCTTGTAAAGCATTCTGGCCTAGTCCTCCTTAACGACCTAGGGTACAAATATGGGGACAAAGGAATTATTTTTGAATTTGTGTAGCTTTAGCGACCTAACACATCCAACTTCCACATACTTGTGGGGAGATGTCAATTAGGATGGATGATGTGTCTCAACTGCTCCACATTCCCAATGTTGGACAGTTCTTCAACCTCCCGTCCTATTTTAAGATTGAAGCAACTCAAGTACTAGTCCGACTTTTGGGTGTCACTTATGAGGAGCCGACTAAGCAGAGAGTGAAAAGTGCTAGTGTATGACTGATGTGGCAGCAGTAGTAACTGTATTAGCCACGTTGCACCTGTTGCACAATATCATCATCCTGACAAGTTTCAGTCAAAGGTGAAGGTGTGTTATCTAGCGATGATGACTGACCTCGAGGCGACAGACATTGATCCAGATTTGTATTATAATTATTTTAATTTTTAGTTTAGCCTGTTTATGTTTACTAAGGGTGTGAGTGATTTGCAAATGAGTAAAGTGTTGGACTAGACATTAGTGGACAATATAGTACTTGACAACTTCTTGTGTGGTACAGTGTTTGGTGGACAATGTACATCACAAGCAAAAAATGAAAAAATTGGTATAATTCACGTCATGGTATAAAATAAATTATATAATGATCCGCTCTATATAACATAGGCTACAACATTATTACGAAATTATAAGAAGAAATAAGAGAGAGAGAGATAATAAATGGAGAGATATGATAGAAGAGAAAGATTGATAGATGAGGGACTAAGAGATCATGAGACAAAAATATATAAGAGAGATGATAAGAAAGATGTTGAGAGAAGAAGAGAGATAAGATAGATATAGGAGACAAAAAGTAAGAATATAGGGAAGAGAAGGATAGAAGATAAACAAGAGAGATAGGAAACAAAGAGCAATTATTTAGTAGGAAAAAAAGTAGTGTTTTGGTGTTTTTTTGGGTGGATAGAAAGCTGCATTGGGCAAGAGGCAGTTACTATGTGGTTTTGTCAAGGACATATTGTGGTTTTGTCGAATGCAATGACCAGTTTCCATATCAAATGGGATACAATTGGAGTTGTCTTTTCTAATCACATACTTTTTAGTGAATCAAATGCACCCTAAGGAGCTAAACCTTGAGTATGAGGAAGACAAGCGCCATGTTAGTCGATGGAAGACTATTAAAGGCACCAGCCTAGTCAAGCCATATCACATTCTACTAGATCAACAAACACTAGAGGAGGTCTCATGGGATCCGTACACTAAGCACAAATCTATCGTTTCGTTATATTGGCTAGCCTACTACCGAGGATTCATACATCATGGTAGGAGAATGAACACCTTAAGTGATAGAATGTGAGATGGGTGAAATGAATAAGAATGATCCTATATTTTACATTATCCACGTTATTTTCTTCTTCATTCATTTCAATATTTTAGTTTTTCCTTTGTCCTCTAAGAGTGTTAGGTTCAATAAAGAAAAAATTATAAAATCTGAACTTGCTGCCCAGAAAGAAAAAAAAAGACTTCATGCTTTTGAAAAGGTTATGTTTTTTTCCCTAATAATAAACACCTTAAGTGAAAATAAATTCTATTAACATGTAAGGTTGGTCCTGCCAGCCATTTATATCACAAACAAATTAGTTAAGGAACATACCTGGGAGGAAAGAAGCATTTGTACGCTTTTGTGACCAAGTTAGTCTGCATTGATCATGAGCATAAGAAGAAGAAAATTAAACATGAATTTAATTGTAACAGGTAAGTCATAAAAAGCTGAAGAGTTTACATAATTACTCACATTGCACCACCAATAGCAGGGCCAATAGCTTTGAAAAAAGACATAGCTGTCATAGAAAGGCCATTAGCTGCCCCCCTTTGATGTTGTTCCTGTTTTCCAAATCAACATGTCATATACAAGTTGTAATGGTATATCAAAAACTAATATCAACATGGTGAGGAAACAAAAAGAAAATGAAACTATTTAAATACTTACCACTGCTCTATTTTGTAGAAGCAATAAACCAATTGTAATGGTCACCTAAGTACAGCAAAAATAATACAATCAACAAAATAAGTACTTAAGAGAACCCTTTCTCAATTATATAGAAAAAACTTTAAGGATTGATGCATCTAATTTACACTATTGGAAAAAGTCGACCCAAAAATCTTTTTTAGTAGGTGAGGCCTGAAACAAATTGAAGTTCAATCATATTTCTTTAAATATGAATGAACTTCAATTTGAGACACTAGAGGAGGCCTTTTTGTTTATAAAAAACTAATGAACTTTTTTTTATTCTCAGATATAAAGCTATTGATTTAGTAGCCTTACTCTTGAGCCATACTTGTTTGAAACCCTTAATATTACTATGAATAGTTAAATAAACAAAGAGGTGCACTTACAGCCACAATATTCTTCAAGATGGAAGCAATACCTATCACTATGTATAGGGTTATGCCTGACAATATTGCTATGAAGGGGTAACTTTGTAAAAGTGGTATGGAAAAAATCTGCATACATGACATGTTTCAAATAACAAATTATGAAATAGAGAGTCGCAAGAATTGCCAAAAATAGATAAAAACTGACCCCTGAGATTTGGGCAATGCGTATAGGTCCTAAAGCTTTCTCCACATAAGGGTATAGGGCAAGTTGGTAGATGAAAAATGCAAGACCTTATAATTTTAGAAGTTAGTAATTATCCAAATACGTACACACAAACAAACAAAACAAAAAACATCATAACCCCCACAACTCAAAAAAAACGCAAGAGTCGCGCAAGGCATAACACACAAAGAAGTAGAAGAATCCAAATACTGTATGATAAATAAGATGCATATACCTTAATAAAACTCATTAATTAGAAATGTTATCCCTTGATAAGCAGTATTATGAAGTTAGAAAACACAATATGCAATGATAGACGACATTAGAGGCCATTCCGGTAAAAAAATGTTAAATGTCAAATGCATCAATGACATGCAATGATAAAGAGGGTTATGCGTGAGCATGAGATCGATACATAGAGAAGGATGAGAGAAGGTTGTGTAAGAGAAGTGGCATCGCTCTATTTGCAACGCGCAGGTTGAAAGTTTGAATCACGATGAGGCACCTTTAATTATGTTTTTATGCATATTATGTAGATGTAGCAGTAAATTTGTGTTTGTAATAATTATTTTGTATAGTTGGGCCCTGTATAGTGCTTTGCCCATTTAGCTTTCGGTGTGCTTATTGTGTCTGTTGTAATAAGATGTCCCGTTGACTTTTGGCTTTGACTTGTACAAATAAGCATCTTCTCAATGCATGAATCACCATTGTAGTTACACAATCAGTTTTTCTATTACAATTGGTACCAGAGCTCAGAGGGGCCTGGAACAAAAAGCAAGACTGCAGATCTTGAAGAAACGCAATCTGATTTCAATGGCAGAGAAAGAGAAAGAGAATGGAAACTACGTCCAATCGGCGAGACCAAAGCTAGACGGGTATTATAAACATTGGAAGTTGCTAATGGAGAATCTTCTCCGGTCAAAGGACAACTGGGAAGTGGTGGAAGGTGGATTTCCACAATTAACGGCGGAAGCAACCCCAGAACAGAAAAAGAAAACGACGAAGCAAGGTTGAAAGATCTAAAGGCCAAAAATTACGTTTTCCAAGCGATTGATCGCAACACGCTTGAGTTCTAAGACGCGAATTCGAAATATTGACGATGAAAGAAGGAGAAGCGGCGAACGATTATTTAGCAAGAACTCTTTCAATTGCGAACAAGATGAAGAGTCTTGGTGAGGCGATGAGCGAAACTGTTGTGGTGGAGAAGATTCTGAGATCGATGACGGCCAAATTCAACTATGTTGTGTGTTCGATTGTGCAATCGAACGACGTTGAAAAGCTTTCCATCGATGGAATATTGCAGAGCAGAATATTGATTGAGGAGCAGCACATGAAAGGGCAGAAGGAGGAGGAACAAGTGCTCAAGGTGAGTGGCACAACTAGAGGAAGAAGACGAGGGTGTGGTGCAGAAAGGTCAAAGGAGCACATTAAGTGCTATAAATGCCGCAAGCTTGGGCATTATTAATATGAATGTATGAATCTTGAAAGCAATGAGGCAAACTACACAGGTTTTGATGAGGAAGAAGAGATGATCCTTATGGCTTACTGTGATGAGCAAGGAATATGCAGGGAATGCATATGGTTCTTAGATTCAGCTGCAGCACACATATGTGTGGAACCAAAGAGTGGTTCATCAATCTTGATGAGAACTTCAAAGAAACTCTGAAAGTTGGAGATGGCAGGAGGACAAGGGTTGAAGGAAAGGGCAGCATAAAGATGAGGATAGAACGAAGAACACAGATAGTGACTGATGTGTTCTTTGTCCCAAATTTGAGGAGCAATCTCTTAAGCATTGGTCAGTTGCAGCAAAAGAAATTGAAGATGGTTTTTGAGGATGACAAGTGCTTAGTGTATCACAAAGAGAAGGGGCTAATCATGACCTCTTACATGGCAAACAACAAGATGTTTGCAATCAAGGCAAATCCTGTTGAAGCCACTGAGAACTGTATGCAAATCACCGCTGGGAAGAACACTGAGTTATGGCACAGAAGATACGGGCACCTAAGTCATAAGGGACTGCTGCTGCTCAAACAAAAGGAGATGGTGAAGGGCTCAGGAGACAACATCCCAAAGCAGAGCAACTGGAGAGCACAGTTTGCCAAATTGGGAAGAACACAGAGACAACATCCCAAAGAAGAGCAACTGGAGAGCCTCAAGGAGATTGGAGCTGATTCACTCTGACATATGTGGCCCTATCACACCAGAATCAAATAGTAAAAAGAGGTGCTCCATATCCTTCATTGATGACTTTAGTAGGAAGGGGTGGATATACTTTCTTAGTGAAAAGTCTGGTACTTTTGAAACATTTAAATGTTTTAAAATCATGGTTGAAAAGGAGAGTCAATGCTCTCTCAGTTGCTTGAGAACAGATAGGGGATCAAATGAATTTATTGATTTCTGCTCTGTAAATGGGATTAGAAGACAGTTGACAGCAGCTTTTACGACTCAACAAAATGGTATAGCAGAAAGAAAAAATAGTGTTGTCATGAATATGGTTAGATGCCTATTAAGTGACTCCAAATTACCAAAAATTTTCTGGCCTGAGGCTGCTAGATGGAGCTTTTATGTGTTGAACAGATGTCCTACTGTGTCTGTAAAAGATATCACTCCTGAGGAAGCTTGGAGTGATTTCAAATCCTCTGTTTGGTCATTTCAGAGTATTTAGCTGCTTAGCATACATGCATACCCTTGATAATCTAAGAAAAAAGTTAGATGATAAGAGTAAAAAGTGCATCTTCCTTGGAGTCAGTGATGAGTCTAAAGCTTATAGGCTCTATGATCCCCTCACCAAGAAAATATATACAAGCAGAGATGTAAACTTTGATGAATCAAAGAAATGGGATTGGGAGAAAGAAGAAATATGGAAAAGTAGTGAACCAGAGTGTGATCTAGAAGAGAATGAAAAGGTTGTAGAAGATGAAACTATCGCTGTTGATGACCAGAATAATGTGACACCAAATGAACAAAACCCTGCTCTTTCCCCAATTTTGGATCAAAGGACGGGAGAAGCAAGTTAAAGTGACCTTGACAATGATGATGATGATGATGATGCTGATGATGATGATGATGATGATCCAACTTTGTTGGAACCTAGAGTTAGAAAGAAACCAGTGCGGTGGAAAGACTTTGTTGTCAATAATATGATGTCTGAGTCTGAGAACATCACTGACGGTAAGGACTTTGTTGATGATCATGAGCTGCATAGCCTTGTTGTCTTTGAAAACCCCTCAGGTCTATTGACATTTGATGGCGCCATCAAAAGTGTTAAGTAGAAAGAAGCAATAAATGCTGAGATTCAATCCATAGAAAAGAACCAAACTTGGCAGTTGGAAGATTTACCTCCAAATGCTAAGAAAAATGGAGTTAAGTGGGTATACAATATGAAATTTAATGAGGAACAAAAGATAGATAAGCATAAGGAAAGGTTAGTTGCCAAAGGATACTCACAGAAGGCTGGAATTGATTTTGAGGAAGTATTTGCCCTTGTGGCATGGTTGGATACCAAAAGATGTGTCTTAGCAATAGCTGCAAGAGAGAATTGGAGTGTGTACCAACTGGATGTGAAATCTGCTTTCTTGCATGCAGAGCTAGAGGAAGTGGTTTACATAGAACAGCCTCAAGGATTTGTAAAGAATGGAATGGAGAATAAGGTGTATAGGTTGAAAAGGGCACTGTATGGCCATAGGCAAGCACCTAGAGCATGGTATAGTAGGACTGACTCCTACTTTACCAAGGAAGGATTCAAGAAGTGTCCTCATGAGCACACTCTCTTCACTAAGAGAGATTATGAGAAATGAAAAATTCTCATAGTCATTATATATGTTGATGATTTTATATATACTAGTAATCCAAAATTCAGGAAATCAATGAAGGAGGAGTTTGACATGCCTGATTTAGGAAGAATGAGATACTTCCTTGGTGTGGAACTAATCCAAAATTCACTTGGAATCTTCACTACTCAACAAAAACAAACCAAAGACATCCTTGAAAGGTTTGGTATGACTGACCGTAAAGCCGTGTGTAGTCCTATTACCACTAGCTGTAAACTCTCAAAGTTCAGTGAAGGAGACAGCGCTGACTCAAGTATATGTTCAAGCAAATTGTGGGTAGTCTAATGTACTTGAATGCCACAAGACCTGATTCCATGTTTGCTATGAGCTTAGTCAACAGGTTCATGGAGAAACCAACAACCCAGCACCTTGCAGCTGCCAAGAGAGTGGTGAGGTATTTGAAAGGATTTGTTGAAGCTGGTATTCTGTATAGGAGAGGAGTAAAACACAATCTAATTGCTTTCAGTCATAGTGATAGGAAGAGTACAAGTGGGTACATCTTCATGCTGAATGAGGGTGTTGTCTCTTGGTCCTCTAAAAAAAGCCCAAAGTCACTTTATCTACCACAGAGGCTGAATTCGTGGCTGCTGCAAGCTGTACTTGTCAGGGAATATGGATCAAGCGCATCCTGGAAGTGCTAGGGGTGAAACAGAACAAGGCTCTCACAATCATGTGTGACAATAACCCTACAATAAAACTGTCCAAGAATCCTGTGATGCACGGTAGAAGCAAGCACATTGATGTGCGGTATCATTTTCTGAGAGAATTGTGCAATTCAAAACTCACTGAATTGAAATTCTGCTCCTCACAAAAACAACTAGCAGATATTCTTACAAACGCCTTGAAGTTGGAGAGTTTTGACAAGCTGAAGAAGAGCATTGGGATGACAGAACTTAATGCAGTGAAGACTGATAAACTGAACACCTAAGGTGTTAAGTTTAAGGGAAGAAATGTAGATGTAGAAGCTGTATGTAGTAAACTTGTGTTTGTAATAATCATTTTGTATAGTTGGGCCCTGTATAGTGCTTTGCCCATTTAGCTTTCTGTGGGCTTATTGTGTCTGTTGTAATAAGATGGCCCATTGACTTTTGGCTTTGACTTGTACAAATAAGCATCTTTTCAATGAATTAATGAATCACAATTGTAGTTACACAATTAGTTTTTCTGTTACTACTATTCATGAAAATATAAAAGGAAAAATAGTGTCAGTAGTGGATCTAACCGGGAACAATCGCACAAAGCAGCAATCATCAACCACTAAGCATGCCATTTTATTTGAAATATATGCACAAAACATGAATATATTTAGTAATGATTTTATAAAAAAACATGTGTATTATAGTAAGTTCACACAATTTTTTGGGGCGGGCCGTGGCCCTCCCCAGTCCTAACAAAGGGCCGCCCCTGTATACAAGTGGAAAACACTCATTCATCCTGCAGAAAATTTAGGGGCAACTTTCATTGATGGCAAGTTAGGAAGGAAAACCATATGCCGAGCAGTTATAAACATTTATTATATAGGTTCCAAAGATTCACCTGAAATTGCAAGAACATGACCAACATCATTGGTTGTAAAGTTCAAACCCCCTAGCTTTAGAGGACTGACAGCCCATAATGAGAAAATCTATAGAAAGCAGGACGAATGACTATTTTTCTCTTTTGTATAGATGCATTGATAAAGTTTTCAAAAGAAGTAGAAGAATCCAAACACTGTATATTAAATGAGATGCTTATACCTCTTGATAAGCAACATCATGAAGTGAGAAAACACAATATGCAATGATAGATGACATTAGAGGCCAATTTAGGAAGAGGTTTTTATTCTTTGGGACTACACTTCCATTTTCTATAGCTTCAACATTATCTGTGGGCTCATTGTTACATTTGTGATTGTGAAGTGTTTCCTACACAATTTAAATATATTGTTTTGATGAGGGAGACAGACAAAATTATATATACGTAATGAAATTGATTCTATGTAATGATCTATCATCATAAAGTAAAGACACAAAACATAAAGCCGACAAAAACCTAAAAGTGCTGAAGTAAAGACACAAAACTTAAAGTAGACAAAAACATCGAACTTCTGTATTTTATGAGTAAATATATGCAATAATCTAAGTTACATACCGGAATCCAAATACAGGCAATAGCTGCAACAAATGAAAGTCCTGATGCTATAAAGCATGGCAAGAAATATGGAAACCTGCAAAATGATTTGAATCCATGTTTCATTAAAGAATATACTGATAGATTTAGAAACAAAAATTTGGATACAAAACTGAATCCTATAATAGTCTGTTTGCTTTCTAAAAACAATTTTTGTTTTCATTTTCTAAAACATGTATGGTTTAAAACTACTAATAAAAATATGGGATCTGTGGGGCACCGATGGAATCTTCACTACATCTGTTCATGCAATGTTCATACGGTGCCACTTTGCTCACAGGGTTTGGTATGCAGTTTTTAGTTGGCGATTTTTTTTTTTAAAGGCAAACGTAGATATATTATAAACATAGCAGAAAAGTTGAGCACAAGTGGTACTCAACCCAAAAACAAGAGAAAAATGTCTATTCCAACAAAAGGAAACACCACGAAAACAAACAATTACCACCTAGAAGTACAGTCAATAGAATCAACATACCACTCATAAAATAAACATGAGGAAGAATTACCCCTGTCCTGGAACCATCGCCATTATAGGATCAAGATCCTAAGAAAACAACTCTCAAAATCAGGTACACCTCCCGAAAAAATGTATTTGTTTATGAGATCCTAAATAACCCAGAGAATAGAGTGTCAGATGAGCATCAGTCTGCTCTTGCACTTAGACGGACCCCCCATTTAGATGAACTGCCAAAACAAAGACGGAATATCCTGCTGCATGACAAAATCAAAACCTAGCCAAATCACAATACCATACCAATCCTCTGAAGCAAACCTGCATCTACAAAAGAGATGGAGAGAAGACTCCTGAAAATCACCGCACAAGATACAAAATGTTGCTTACACATCCGATATCACCCCTTTACTAAACAGGTTAGATCGAGTAGAAACTCTATCCAAGAGGAGATGCCAAGAAAAATCAACTGCCTTAGATGGAGTAATACTCTTACGAACCATGTTTAGAACCCGAAGCACCTGATCAGAAAGCCTCAAAACACAGGACATCGACTGAGAGAGAAGATGGTGACGCTACTAAAGAAATAGATCCTAGAAGAAAAAATAAATCCCTAAGGATAGCCTCCTCCGAAGCGAACAACTTTCGCCTCCAAGGGATAGCCCAAACCTAGACACCACCTGACCAACTACCACAGGAGCTAACTAAGGCATTAGGGTCTTCTGCCACTGAAAACAATCTAGGAAATCTATACCTAAGAGCCGTATCACCCAACCAGACATGATGCCAAAAAAGAGCAGTATTGCCATCTCCCACTTTCATCCTAGTGTTATCTGAGATCCAGTCTCCTCCCTCGAATCCCCAATGGCCTAAGCGACAGAGATCTTTCCTCCACACAGACGCATAGTGAGGGATACTCAACTGGCGATTATAGAACATTGAACTAACATCATGCCCATACTTGGAAACTAGAACTTTGATCCACAGTGCATTCTCCCCTGTTAGGAGCCTCCAACGCCACTTACCTAACAAAGAGACATTAATAACCCTAAGATCCCTCACCCCAAGACCTCCACCACTCTTAGGCTTACAAACATCTGACCACCTGACCCATGGAATTTTCCTTGCCCCTCCCCCCGCCCCCGCCCCCCCCCCCCCCCCCCCCCCCCCCCACAAGAAGTCCCTCTGGAGCTTGAGAACCTCTTTCCACACTGCCATCGACATCGACATCTTCATATAAGAGAGGTAGAAGATCAGAATGCTACTTAGGACCGAGTTGAGTAAAATAATCCTCCCACCTAGACTAATAAACCTGTATTGCCAGCTTTTAAAGCCTTCCTCGGACAACTTGGATCATATGATCCCAAGTTGAAATCCTCTTGGGGTTTGCCCCAACTTGAAGTCCAAGGTATCTAAAAGGGAGTGACCCTCTCTTACAATTCAAGAATCTGGCACCCATATCCAGAAAGTCATGAGATATTTACACCAATCAAACTGCTCTTAGGGAAATTCACTCAAAGACCAAAAACAAGCTCAAAAGTCTGCAGAACAGTCTTCATGGCCCACAAATTCTTCGTCGATGCCTCTACAATCAGTAGGGTATCATCCGCAAACTGCAGGTGAGAAACCGTTACCCTTGATCACCCAATGAGACTCTAGAAAAGAGCCGACGAGCCACGACCTGGCGCATCAGCCCACTCAAGCCCTCGGTGACTAAGAGGGCAGCCATTTTAATACTAACCTCCTCAGTTGGGCAGCTATTGACTAAGAAAGAAAGGTGCCCAGAAAAGACACAAGCCTAGACCCAAGCTCTCCATCTAACATCGAATCCGAAGCACCCCAACATATAGTCCAGAAAACTCCAACTGACTGAATCATACGCCTTCTCAAAATCCACCTTAAAGATGAGACACTCTTTACGATTCTTCTTGACAAAGTCAACCACCTCATTCACCACAAGAACACCATCACAAGGATTCTACCTTTAATGAAGGCAAAGATTTTGTATAGACAACCCAATAAGGATATCAGACGATAGTCCCCCAAGGAGAGAGGAGACTAGACTTTGGAATAAGAGCCACAAAATAAGAGAGAAAGATCTTTGGAGCTTTACGTTAGAGTTGAACTCCTCAAAGAAGGTCCCCATATTCGAGCGCAACAAATCCCAAAAAGCCTTAATGAATACTTTGCTCATTTATTTTGCCTTTTCTCAGCCTTCTGTGCTTTTGGGCGGGAGGTTAGAGAAAAGTAGGGTTTAAGTCATATTGTACATTTAGTCATTTGGTCTCTGTGGGAGATCCGTAATGAATGTATTTTCCTAGCCAAACAACCAAACTTTGAGTTGTAGTTATGCGTGTTATGTCCATCTCCTGGCAGTGTTTTTTGACTAAGTCGGGGGGACTTCGCTTATTGTATTATGAATGGCATGCTGCTTGTAACAGCCTGGGCCCTTTTCTTACTTAGTAGGCTACCCAGCACTGCACATCATGACCCTCTCTACCCCCCATGTAGAGTTTTTGCCTTCCGTGGGAATCGAACCATGTACTCTGGGGCTCAAGTACATGCTCAATGCATTCCCACTACCAATTGAACTACTTAGCTCAGTGGGAACGCATTGAGCATGTACTTGAGCCGCAGGGTACATGGTTCAATTCTCACGGAAGACAACAACTCTACATGGGGGGTAGAGAAGGTCATGATGTGCAGTGCTGGGTATCCTACTTAGTCAGAAAAGGGACCCGGGCTGTTACACTGCTCTTCTTTTTTGCATTAGCCGTAAATAGTTTTGTGTTGTCGGGTCCTTGTATATGGGTTTGGGCACCCCTTGTGTTCTGATTTTGATTAATATACATATACTCTTTGCTTTAAAGAAAAAAGATTGTCATAGATAGAAGATGGTAGACTAGCAAGAGACAATACATTTTTGGAAGTAATGAATACCTGTTTGCCATTTTAACAATTTTTGAAAACACTGAATTGACTATGTTTGATGTTTCTTAGTATTAGAGGAAAGAAAAATATCATGAAAATCCTACTTACTTATCCCAAAAGGAGCCCTTTGAAAATATATGTGCATATTTCTGTACTGGCTGCAATAAGAAATCCAAAAATTGTTAGAGAAACAAGAATACACAGACACAGACACAAAGATGCATCGAAAAAAGCTTAAAGATGAAAAAAAAATGCAAAGACCATCTTATGAGCATAAGTTCATGGCTTTTTTTTGCAAGATCTATTTTATACTTTAGAAGATAAAATATAGTACCTGAGCCAAATATCCTCCTAATGCTGGGCCAATGATTAAACCCACGCCCCAAGCTGCACTTATCTAAAAGCATTTTACGCTTAGAATTAATATGATGTAAATTAAGTTTTAAGAATATTGATAGTAGGTAATAGTTGGTGATACTTACAGTAGAAAGTCCTAGAGCTTGGTGCTCTTCTCTAAAAAGTTCAACTGCATAGGCCTTTTAAAAGAGGAGTTTAGCAATGACACTCCATTCTAATGCTTGGAGTTTAGCAATGAGATATGATATAAATTGAAAACTTGAACATGTATCCACGTGTCCACATTTAACTGCTACTAATTCTTGGTTGTTAAAAAAAATCGTACCTTTGCTGGTCCAATTGCACCATTTAAACATCCTAGAAGAAATCTAGTAACAACAGCCATCCAAAAATTTGTACTGAGGCCAAATAGTGTGTTGAATATGACACTGAAGTCGAGTAAGCGTTAATGAATATGAGAAACAATACAACATCCAATAAAACATTTTAAGCATGTGGCAACGCCTAACTTTATAATACATAAAAAAAACATTTCCTTATATGACAATAGTTAACAGCTTTTTGCTAGATCGATTTTTTTTAGAATTTTTAATCAACAATACTTATAAACTGTTCTAAAAATAGAAGACGATTGTTTTCTTTATAAGCATTTAGCCAACAATTGAAAACCGTTCTCTATGGTTCGTTTTCTTTAAAAGTAAATTAACTTTAGGTGCTATTCCTTTGAATTAGCTGCATCTGCGTTTTTGTATTTCGCTACCCATTATACGAAACCCTTACTTAATGTAAAAAAATACGAAACCCTTGATTCACTATTCAAAACCTTATTTCACAAATCACTTCTCTCTATATCGTTGCAGCAAGGCACGAATCGCCTTGAGAACGCATGAATCGTCGTTCTCTGTTTCTGTTCTCCATCATCTTCATTGAATCGCAAGAACCCCTGCTCTTTCTTTCACCGGCATCACTCAGTAAGAATCATTGTATGATGTCATCTCTAGTCTTTCTTCCATCTGTATTCACCGATAAACATTTGGTATTCTCATTCTTTCTCCTCCTCGTTCTTTCTTCTAGCTTGCTTCAATATCCTCTAACTTGGTTTGCTTCAAATCATCTCGTCTTTCAAAGGTCGAGTCTTCATGACTTACGACCAAAGCCATTTACAAGCTTCTCTCTGATTTCGTCATAGTCAATAAGGTTTCCATTGAATAAATGTTTTTCGAGGAACAAGACCTCAATTGCTCCATGGGTAAGATTGAAGTATCTCATTTTCATGTCCTTCATCTTATCCTAACTCAATTGATTGTAATTAGGGTTTTTAAATATGCATTGCGACATTTTTTTATTCATTTTAGGTGCTTGGATTTGTGAAAGCTCAATTGCTTGAGTTTAGGGTTTCACTTTTCTTCATCTTACAGTTTCTTGGTATTACGCAACACAAAATTTTGTAGTTGTAATTTTTAAAAGGCATCTAATTCATTGAGAGAAATACTTACACTGTGATAATCCCAAAAACTATAACAGGTTTTCGACCATAGCGATCTGAAACAATTCCCCATAATAAAGAAGTCACTGCCCTGCCAAGCATGAACGAAGATCCTACAAAAAAAATTCATCATCTTCGACTAACTTTCTATTTTGATGAGTGATGTTCATTGATAATGTTTAACTACATCATCAATGAACATATAACAATGATAGAAAGCTTCAAAGAATTGAAACATTAAAAATATCTTACCCACAAAACCGGCATAATAACTAATATCAGCTTCTGTTACTGCAATATTGAAATCCCTTACCTAAAAATTAAATGTAGCACTATTAATATTGAGGGTCATAATATGTGCATCAATATAAAGTTGAACACGAACAAAGTACTTTCACAACAAATGAGAGAAAGAAGAATAATCAATAAGCAACTAGAAATTACACTCGAACATCCAATAGTTTGCAATCATCAGTCACAAATCACAATGCCAAATTATGTTCCATATGAAAGCAAGTTGAAATCCCCTTTTAAAAACTGACGTGCAGATTGAAGTTAGTATACACTTCTTATAAAGATTAGGGCTAGGGGAAATGTTAGCTACTCCATTGGTGACACTTGAAATTGAATTTGAAGAACTCAAAATAACTAAATAAAGTTCCTTCATGTGTGTTAAGGCAAATTAATAGGCATCTTGTGGAAGTATATACTAAGGATTGGTAGATAGAAAAACTCACCATAAAATAAAGGAATGGATAGAGAGATGATGCAGGCAGTGCTGAAAATTAATTAGGAAAAAAAAAAAAGAGACATTAGAAAAGGACAAAGTAGTTCCACTTGGTTGAAGAAGACATTAGAACTCGTACGTGAACTATATTGACGTCTGATTCAAAGGCGCATTAGAAATGGAAAAAACTAGGATGATCCTCACATAAACATTATGAAAGAAACAAAACATACAAACAGTACTAAGATCTTAGAAACAGTAACACCACCAAACTTGGTACTGATCACAATTCACAAAGATATCCCAAAAGTACAAAATTAGTGCTTACTTGAACATAAAACCACCATCCATATAAACATAAGATTTGGAATGGAAACACCATGGTTAAGCTCGTTGGCTTGTTCCACCTTACAACCAGGGCAATCCTCATAGTACCTCTTCTCCAACCGTGTTTCCCTCGTCTCCCTCATATCATCCTCAATCATCTTTCTACTTGTTCTTTTTTTCTTTTCTAAATCAATTTATTTATGCCTATCTTCGATTTTGAAGTTAAAAATCAGAAGTTTAGCAATCAAAACAGCTCCCTGAGAGACTAAACATATACAGAAGTTTAGTTTCACACTTTAAGTATGTCAGGATTGTATTGGTGCTTGTCAAAATTTCACACTTCACATGTTCCATTTCTAATCTCACAAATAATAGATTACAAAAAGGTTAAAATTAATATTTATTTAATACCAAATAATATATATTACAAAAAGGATTTCGTACGTGAGTCCATATCCATGTTGCCTTTGTGTTACCAGGTTATTGGAGCGCTATATCTACAACCTTGTGTTTAGACATTCCAATAAAATTTTTGTCACATTCAAGACTCAAATATGTCATCTCCTCCCCTCCCAAATATACGTTAATGGTTTTAAATATTTTTTTAAGATATGAAAGTTAAGATTAGAGAAGAGTATAATATTGGTCTCTCAAAATTTTTAAATAATGGAAATCGTCGCTTCATGCATAATACAGACTAAATTTGATTTGTTTGCTTAAAACAAGTTTCCTACGTAGCATCCTTTTTCTTTGACTTGAGTACCAAGCCTCAATTATTTAAAAGTGAATCTGGCTTTTTCAAAATACAGAAACCGACCAAAATCATTTTCATTAAAACAAAAAATCAACCATTGGTGACAGGAAAAAGGTTAAAAGCTATCGCTAATTACAAAAATCTGTCGATAATAAAAAATTTATAGATGACCTATCAACCATCACAGGGTCGTTGCCATGAAACTCATGTAAAAGTTATAGACGATAAGCAAAGGTTGGCGATGAATTAAACAAAATTTGATGGTGCTATTTACTAAAGGCATAGCTCTTGAGTCGTATAAAGGGTCCCAAGACAAAAAATTGCGCATTGATGATGTAATACCAGGTCATCAAATGCAGTTTGCAAGGCATCCACGCGGGACAAAAATAACCGTAAACCTATTCAAGGATAGCTACAGGATTGCGGCCAACGTTTCTAATTTAATGGCCTAAATAAAATCTTTCCATATTGGTTTTCTAGGGGTAATCTTACCAAAACAAAAGGAGAATAATCCAAGCCATTAATTTTATGACGCAGCCATGACAAGGAATACAATCAAATTGAAAACAAGTCAAACCGTGTAAGGAATGCAATCAAATTCAAAAAAAAATACATATACTCTAAAATAGTAGAGACCCTCGAAATTTGAAAAACCTATCAAAAAAAAACAATCAAACAACCACGGTTTTTTTTAGATAAGCAATACTTTCAATGAAGGGAGCACAAGGGGTGCCCAGCCCTTACAATGGGAATAAAGGAAAGGGGGAGGGCCTCCTCAAAACCTCAGGGAGGAAAAAGAGTACCTCGTACAACCTGCACTACAGTGAGGATAAGCAACCTAACTCACTGTTTCTCCCCCTAAATACTACAAATTGTTTAAGCATTGTAGTGGATTAGACCACCACATTGAAATGGAAAATTAGCAATTACAATTCAATCTATAAAAACACCAACACCAAGATAGACTTTTAATACGATTCACCACCATCTCGATATTTGGCTCCTCATTATTGAAAATAGCTCCATTCCTCGCCAGCCATATGCTCCAACAAGTAGTTAACCAAACCATGTGATTCGTGCGTTTTGCTTTCTTCCCCTTACACAAGTAGCAACATTGATGGGCAAGACCAACAACATCCAAAGACAAATCAAGAGCAACACCAATCCAAGATGTAACACACTTCCAAACCGAATTCGCGAACCCGCAATGGAGGAACAAATGATTCACAGACTCACGCTGAACGTGACAGCATGAGCAACGAGCATCGTCTTCCAAGTGGAGAACATTCCTGCGCAATAATTGCTCGCGCACCGGCAACGCATCCAACATCAACCGCCAGCCAAAAACCAACACTTTCGAATGCACTATTGATTTCCATAAACCTGCAAAAAAATTCTGCTGCACCGAGACATTAGAGGATAAATCACCACGGACCAGCTAAATATAAAAGGTTTTAACCGAATAATTCTTCGATTGATCGAGCGGCCAAATCCAAGAATCCATCTTCATTCTCGTTGGAGCCACGGGCTGGAGAATATCTCGCAGAATGTCTGCCTCAGCTGTTCGGACAACATCATTACCGAGATGCCAAGGTTCCAACCAACGCCAAGAATCATTATGCCAGACACCGGATTCAGCCACCGTTAAATTCTACTGTCCAACACCATTATACAGGAGAGGAAAGACCTTAAACAAAGGGTCAATCCCAAGCCATTGGGCTTTCCAGAAATTAATTAAAGCACCATCACCCAAACCTCTTCTAACACACCAAGCAAACCTTCTTTGTTCCTCTACATTAACGTCCAAGTTCACCAAGTCCCTCCTCCAAATGGATCCCGTGTCCCTACGACGATTACCTTCCACCAAATCCTAAACTAATGAAGAGGCCAAATCTCCATACATACAAGACAACATACGACTCCAACTCACACAGGGATCCGATAAAGCTCTCCATTTCCACTTAGACAACAAAGCTATATTAAATAATTCAAGGTTTGTGATCCCGAGACCTCCCTCTTCCTTTGGTTTACAAATACTATCCCAAGCCACCCAACACATTCCCCTCTCCCCCTCTTTGATACCCCAAAGAAAATCCCTTTGGATTTTAACCATCTTCTTGATTACTACCTTCGGAGCTTTATAGAAAGAAAACATATATAGTGGCATGCTATTAAGAATGGAGTTTATAAGAGTTACCCAGCCTCCAATGGATAGAAAACGACCCTTCCACAAAGACAACCGCTTTCTAACTACTCCTAAAACATAGCTCCAAGTTGCTTCCCTCCTCGGATTAGCGCCAATTGGGATTCCCAGAAACTTGAAGGGGATGGATTCCGTTCTACAAAATAGGAAAGTGCTAGCTCTCTCCAAAAACTCATTCAGAGCGTGGATACCTATGAGCTTGCTCTTGTTTAAATTTACCTTTAAACCGGAAACAAGCTCAAAGGATCTCAAAATAGACTTGATAATCCAAAGATTTGCTCAAGAAGCTTTGCCCACAAACATTGTGTCATCCGCAAATTGAAGAATTGAAAAGTTCAACTCCTCATTGAAAGAAAAACCTTGATAATCACCAATATCCACCGCCTTCATCATCAACACCGACAAGGCCTCAGCCACTATAAGAAAGAGGAAAGGCGACAAAGGGTCCCCTTGTCGCAGACCACGCTGAACTTTGAAATCTTGAGTTGGGCTACCATTCACTAGAACCAACATGGAGCTAGTACACACACAAGACTTAATCCAAGCAATCCAACGTTGGGGGAAACCCATTCTAGACAACATGTAAAACAAGAAATTCCAAGAGATGGAATCATAAGCTTTTTCAAAGTCCACCTTGAACAACATACATTCTTCCTTGCTTCTTTTGGCATAATCAACCAAATCGTTCGCCACCACTACACCGTCAAGAATTTGCCGCCCCCTATAAATGATGATTGATGATGAGAAATAATACTTGGCATAACTTTCTTGAGCCGAGAAGCTAAGACCTTGGCCAATATTTTGTATATGCACCCAATCAAGCATATAGGCCTAAACTCCCCCAAACCTTGCGGATTATCGTTCTTAGGAACCAAGGCGATGAATGAAGCCGAGATAGCTTTGGGGAGGAAAGCATTCGCGAAAAACTCATTGAAAAAACCCACATCCTCTATCATGAAACTCCAACCAGACTTAATGAAGTTGAGATTGAACCCATCCGAACCCGGACTTTTATCCCCATCACACTCCAGACACCCATCCTTATTTCTTCCTCAGTAAAAGGTTGAATCAAAGAATCCGCGTGAGATGAAGTCAAACGCTTGAATTGAAGACCGCCCAAAAGTGGCCTATTATGATTTGCCTCAGAAAAGCACTTCTCAAAATGTTGTTTTACAAAAAATTTCACCGCATCCACCTCCTCCACTTGCTCCCCGTTATCTCTAAGAATAACCACACTACCTCGTCTTCTTCTATACCTCATTAGAGAGTGGAAGTATTTTGAATTCATATCCCCCTCCTTTATCCACCTTGCTTTAGACTTTTGAGCCAAGAGAGACTCCTTCGCACGAATTTCTTTCCAGAGCGAGGCATAAACTTCTCTTCTGTTCGCCACAACATCACTATCCCACCCTTCACACAACATATCATCCAATGAATTCAGATCCCAAACTAGAGTATCAATGTTCAAGTCGACTTTACCAAAAACCACTTTATTCCAACTCCGAATGCTTCCTTTGAGAGACTTCAACTTTTCTTTTAAAACAAAAGCCTTATGACCTGTATTGCTAAAACCATTCCAACAAGATTGAACAAAAGGTAAAAAGTCCTCATGACTCAGCCATGCGTTGAAGAAGCGAAACGGCTTCGGGCCCCAATCATTCGATGACCGAAGAAGCCAAATAGGTGAATGATTGGAGATGTCCCGATTGCCAATCCACTGACCTGTGATCCCCCAATCAGCCATAAGACCCTCAGAAATCAAAAACCTGTCTAACCTGCTCATAGAGATTCCATCTGAGCAAAACCAAGAGGATTTCTTCCTCTATACCGGAACATCAACAAGATCCATGTCTACAATGAAGCTGTTAAAATCGTCTAACTCTACTTGAGAGGTACTCCCACTTCTACCCCTTCTTTCAGAACTGCTAGAAACAACATTAAAATCCCCTACAATACACCACTCTCTAGCCCCTAGGCTTTGTTTGACAGCTACCAACTCAGCCCACACCGTTCGTCTCGCACCCGCAGAGCACGGTGCATAGATGTTTACCACATGAACAACTTTATTACGAACAACCGCACTAATGCCAATAAACCCAACACCAGAAAAATGTGACGTCACCAAACAGGCCCCTTCAAGCCAAGAACAAAGAATCCCTCCCGAAGAACCACTTGAGGGTTGATGAAGCCGTTGGAAGGATCGGTTCCCCCATAACATTCCAACCTCTCCCTCTACCATCACCTCCCTTTTCGTCTCCTGAATGCAAACAAAATCGAAAGAACCTGAATTTATAGCAGAAACCAATTGGCGACGCTTCCCGCGGTCACCCCATCCTCTAATATTTAAAGATAAGATATTCATGGATTTAGGTTGTTATGCACCCTCCTACTACTCTCTGCTTCGTCTCTTCTTTCCCCATTTTCAATCAGCTCAATATAATGACCATCCGGTAAGTTACGTTCAACCCCTAAGTGCTTGGCATTTTCCCAGACTTTTCTTGCTACCCCGTTACTCTGGAGGGCCCAGAACTTATTGTTGCACAAACCAATGTCTCCACTCGAGATTGAATCCCCACATAAAACTGTGCCAGCTGAAAACAAAGATGAATCATGCTTACTTACTTGATGGGATGGCTGCGGTTCAACAGCTGTCTGGTTAGACTCATCCGAGACTTCGACAAGCTCTCGGGTAGCTTTATTCAATTTACCGGACGACGGTTTCCTTTTGACTCCTACTCGTAACAATTTTCTCAGCTTTCTTTTCGGTAAGGCATGACCTGGATTTGGAGAAATAAGCACATTTGGAATTGAAGGGAGATCTAGAGATTGAAGGGAGATCAAACAACCACGGTTGAATATCAATCAATCCGAAATCCATATACTCTCTTTAATAACCCATCACTCTTCCTTGATGTAATTCCAAATTCTTACACCTGCGAATACAACATTTAACCAATCAGTTTTTGTGGGAATTGCAAATCGATGGAGATACCAATTGATATGTATGAAAAGTTCATATTGCAAAGCAGAAAAGCTAATATTGGAACCATAGATATCGTTCAGCATGTTCTAGTAAGTTGTGACAATTACAACGTTAATACTTATAATATATTTGAGATTATATTATGTGTAGGAAACTTATACTTTGTGTATATACAGGGTGAATCATATGATGTGATGGCACATATCATTGGAATAATCTGTCATACAGCGTAAAATTTCTACTATTATGTATAACTTCAAATATTTCTCCTTAGTAAGTATTAAATCCGTTATTTACATAAGTTATTTTTCTCAGGTTTAGTGTTGATGTCGTAGTTGCCCACCACACTAAAAAAGCAATTTTCGCCCTTAGAGGATCTTCAGCTTTCGACTTTTATGGAGAGCATATTCGTCATTACATTGTGCACGAACCAGTTTTGTATTTGTCATGCCTTTGTAATATCTAAACTCAATATCAATTTCTATGACTAACTAATAAGTTTATTTTATGTTATAGATAGTAGATTTGTATGCTTTGGATGCCCAATGGAATAAAACATATTTATTTAAGTTCTCTCGAGCACAACAGATTACTGTGCTTGGTCACCATGCATTCGTTGTGTCCGAAATATGCATGGTGAAAGACATCGTTGATCATTTTGCGTTGTACAAAATGGACAACGAGGTATTCACTATACTTTTTAACCTGCATTGTTTGTTTTTGTTCACTTTATTTGCTTACTCTTTGAAGTCTTTAGCTATCAAAATTAATTATATCTTTTAATTAATTCTTATGCAAAACTCGAATTCTCTTTAGCTAACGTACATAATTATATATTTTGAATACCTCTTATGCAGGAGTACCAGTCATACCGCCAAGCGATATCTGTAGTCGTTGCCAGGCCATTTGCACCAACTATTGGATTGCTAAGTACATCCAGCTACAACGTCGTTCATCCCGACATTGATGTAGGGTTCAGAAAACGGATTTACGCACTTACGTTATAAGTTAAACAATTGCAAAATGTAATTTCACTTTTTTAGCATCCTTAATCTATATCTATATCTATATCTATTCTATATTTCTATATCTATCTATAAACATACAAAGTAAAATGTCTCTATGGGCTCATTATCTTAGGTGTCACTCTTAGGTGAAGTGCACCAAAAACTATTTAATGCACATCATAATAATTGGCATCCTAATTGGCATCTATAAATATACTAAAAAGAAAAATTAAAAAAAAAGATTAAAAAAACTTATTTTTAAAGGTATCCAACTGATTCAATGAATTGAATTTAAAAACACTTTTTAAAAGAGAAAAAGTATTGTATCATTAATATTTCTAAACAATTTAAAAATAATAAATTCATTGTGTGACAGTTACAAAAAATAGCATTAATAATCTTAAACAATTTAAAATCAATATTGGGTTTTACTCTAATTTCGGCTTCATTGTTCAAATTAAATGCAAATTCAAATTTAAAATTTAAAATTCAATATCAATTTTTTTTGACAACAAATTCAATATCAATTTTGATAACTCATAATTTACATTTCTCTTTATAACTCTCATTTCTCCATCTCAAAACTCCATCTTCCACAATTTTTTTCTCACCTCTAAGCATTAAAAATGATCTTATCACACTTCTCATCTTTCTCCCTGCTTTGTATTGCTTGAAAATATTGTGGAGAAAACAGAAAAGGATGTCGAAGTAAGTGTTAATTTTTTCTTTTGTCTTTGTCTTGCTTAGAATTTTTGTTTTTCCAGTTTTATCGAACATGTATTATTTTCAATCCTTTTATCTCTTCTTTAAATCAGTGTTATCTGTTAGAGGAAAATGTTTAAAAAATTTCAAGCACAACAGACTAGATAATTTGATATATATTATATTATTTTAAACTTTCAGTTGTTTTTGCTAGAGAGGGAAAATGTTTACCTAAACTTCCTTACGTTGGCTTACTTTTATCTTAGCTTATACTCTGGGTGATTTTTAATTATACTACAAGTACCATTTCTTTCGTGAGTCATCTTTGGAGGATATATCAACCAAGTATAGTTAAGGATATTTTCCTTTTTTATTAGAATCTCTTATTTTTATTTGTTTCATTTATTCTTTAATAATCTATATATGTCTTTATTGGATGGTTTCATATTACTTGGTTCTTACCTTATTGTTCTTGCCTCCAGCTTAGAATTACAATCATGTTTTTTTGACTTTTACTAAGGAATGGGTTGTTTTGAAAATTATTCTGTGATAAAAATTAGGGATAGGTGGTGCTCTAGAAGGTATCTTTTTCATTTACCCTATAGTTCTTCCTAATTTTTTTTTACCATTTATAATCCATTTTTGAAAAACCATATCAATTGTATGGTAGAAGGCTTGAAGGTCTAGAACAAGTTGTATGCTTTGCCTTCTTCGTGTAGGTTTGATATGTGTAAAAAATTTACAATAAAATTGATAGTACATGTGTAACTTTGTCTACAACATAACAATCATAAAACTCATCTTGCAGTTATATTAGATAGTAGATTTGTACTGTTAGCTACTCAAATTGGCTAAATTCAATCCTTCGTGTGATTTATTTGATCAAATTTGTTCGTAATTCTTTGTTACTCTACTCTAAAAATCATAAATCCAATTTTATAATGGTTGCTTTGGTAATATGAATTAGTTATAAACTATTTATAATTCAATCCATGTCTGAATCTTAATATGAGAGAAGCTTTTTATGTCAGTTTTTTTGTCTATTCATGGCAATGCCTTTTGTATTTGGTGAGGGAATAAAAGCTGGCGGTGTGAAGTTGGAGTATTGCTTGGTGGAGGTTGGACATCAATAAGATGGTGCCAATATGTGTTTAGAAATTTTCCTGAAGGTATCTACTTCGTTGCTATTTAACTTTTTAATTAATAGGTTACGTAGCAACTTTTTGCCATGTAGTCTATAACATTCCTTTCTTTCACTTTTCCAGGTTTAGTAGCCATTATTCAAATTGCCGTAAGTTGGCCATCTTTGGAGGTACTTATTGGGTACGCAAAACTACTTTTTTAAATATGAAGTCATACCCAATTTATGGGAAAATTATATGTGGAACTTCTTTAACTTTTCATATGATTGAAGCTAGATGCAAACATGGCTTGGAAGATGAGGTTTAATTTTGTAGTCGTTTCCTACCTTTCAGCCCTTTGCTGAGAAGGTATAAATTATAGTGTATTTTTCTATGCAAAGTCTTATTATATTGCTGCTAAAAATGTAGTCAAAAAGAGGAAATTGATTTGTCAACGGATCCTAAGGACTTTCATCCACTTAAAAGGAATTATCATATACAAGTCGATTGAGGAAGGATATGAAGCTCGAGAAGGATTGGGTTTTTTTATTAAAGTTGGACTAAGTTGTTCAATTTCTTTTTTAACCATAATGTTTCAGTTTTTAGGTTCTTCAATACTTCAAAGTTAGTTTATATGTGTTAGTATTTTATGGTTTTTATAATTGTCTATAAGTGTTTCTGTTTTGCTGTTGAGAAATGCATTTATAGTGATTAATCTGTTATGAAAATCACTTGAATTTTCCAAACTGTTTTCCTGATGAATTTTCGTTATTTGTTGTTAATTTGTTTTATTTTAAATATTCTTTAAATGTCGATTGATGATAAATTTAATCCAATACAATCAAACATAAATTATAAAATGAACAGGCTTAACGGGTTATGTTCGCGTTGAGTATTATTGAAATGGATGAAAACTGACCATATCAAAAAGCATAAAAAACAATCGTCTATCATCAAAGTTGAGGCCTTAAGTGAGCAACCATTTTTAACAATTCTTATAGCACCAAGAAATTTGACTTTCTTGACAAACACGCTCGGAAGTTCAGTTAATTAAAAAAGCAAATATCTTAATAAAGCAAGTCTAAACCTAGGAAAGTTTTTAGCTGTGTCACGTTCTCATCAAAGGACTTCTTCAATATATTTTACTATAAACCTTATTTTTATATTAAATTACTTATTCATTAACTATAGTTGTGACATTTCTTATTTGCTATTTGATTTAACCACTTATTTTTTTAGCAAACGAGTACCAATTAATCCCTTTCTTTGGTTGCTGACACTTAATTTGTGGAATTATATCATATTTCTCTTTTGTCCTCCTCTTTTATATAGCTCAATAAAGTTGTTGGGAAATATAAGAATTTGGCAACAGTATGATAAGTTACCGAAACAAGTAATTTGTTTTATCTATAATATAATTGCTTCACATTCAAATTAATTTGTTTTACCTATAATATAATTGCTTCACAGTATGAAAAGTTACCGAATAGTTACCTTAACCGCAATGAAAATATCTGATAAAAACTACCAATAACTATGTTAAGTTCCTGACAAATTAAAATATAATTGCTTCACATTCAAATTATTATTTTTCGTCATTGCAATGTAAATTAAATTTATTTTGTAATCCAAATATAAATTCAATTTTATTTAATTAGATTGTCTTTCCATATATTAGATTCAAATTGATTTTTCAAATACTTAACCTAAGTTTTTTTTTGACTTATACCATAGATTATTAATATGCACTAATTACACCTTATATTTAGATTTACTTTTCATAACCATTAGATATATATGCTAAATTTAAATCAATAAAAATTATGTGTTGTTATCAAACATTACTAAATTAAATGCATTTTTCTTTATTTTTTTTATTTTTAATTATATTATTTTCTCCACAAATTTATTTAAATTTAATATCTTTCACGAAAATTGATTCCCGTGCATCGCACGGGTTTCATACTAGTAATAATTCAAAGGAAAATGTTTCTCAAGGCTTAAAATCTGAGGTGTCGCGCTCACAGCAATTTGGATAAAAATTATTAAATGCAAATTCTATATATAACCGTCACTATATTACGTTATCAATTGCCATATTCAAAATCTCATATTTTATTAAGGTACATAATTTCTTATGGAATTTCAAAATATCACAATTAATTTCTGAATCACAAAATTAATTGAAAATATACGTTACAATTGCCATATTAAATTTCTTTTAATTGCTTAATTTAAGCTATAGTAAATTTTCAAATTTTCTTAAAATGAAAATGTTAAACAAGAGTATTTTTTTGCGTCTAAAAATAGACAAAAACATATTATTCGATGCTAATTATTGTGGAGATAGTGGTGACTCATATTTTATGTAAGCTCTTTATGTATTATTGATTTGAAAATTTGGAAAATGCGAGAAATATATGCGACCAATTCTAAGGAATATGAAACTATCTCTAGCTATAGTAAATTTTCAAATTCTCTTAAAATGAAAATATTAAACACGGTCATTTATTTGGTCTAAAAATAGAGTACAAAAACATATTATTCGAAGCTAATTACTGTGGAGATAGTGGTGACTCATATTTTGTGTAAACTTTTTATGTATTATTTATTTGAAAATTTCGAAAGTACGTGGCCGGGAGAAATATGCGACCAATTCTCATTGTCCATACTCTCCTGGAGTTAATTGTTTGTTTGCCTAGCCACTCATCATCCATAACTATTTCAACTTTTATAAAACAGAAGAAAATGGGCCTTCACTGATGGAAAATATGACAATGAACTCAACCAATAAATCCAAGCTTCTTAAGGTTCTATCTTTTAGTTATGGCATTTCAAGTTGTAGAAAATGGTTGGTCATAAGTTTTTCTGTCTTACAATTTTTCCTTCAATACCTAAAATTTTGAATCTCATTTAGGTTCATGTTTGTTTGTCTTTACTTGCAATTTATTCATTTTGGTGTTTTCCAAGTTCTCAAATTGTTTTCAAGAAAGACGAACTTTTTTCTTACACAGGTAATTTTTTGAATCTTATAAATATGACTCTATTAAATATTGTGTTATCTTTTAATTTTTGATCTACTAATTAGTTAATCAACAATGATATATCAAAACTTCAAAACCTTTCTTGATTTATGTAAGTTATTGTCATTGACATATCAAATGAATTGACCTTCCAAATGGAATAGAACATTCTATATGAAATCACACAAAAAAAAATAACTTTATGGGGTTTTTGTTTTTTAGAACATTTATGGGGATTGAACACTTTACCAGAAGCTATATCATCAGATTTGGATTATATAGCCAATAAAAAATACAGTCAGTGCAGTTAGTGTATTGAAAATATTTTTTCATTAAAAAAGAGAAAGAAAGCTGACATGGTTGACTAGTGCTTGACTGCACTAACCACTCCTAATAGTGACCACACGAGATCCATATCCAACATTATAACATTATAATTTTGTTATGTTTTTTATTTTATAATAACAACATTAATGTAAACTCATTTTTTATACTTATTACGTTTGCAAGAATTTTTTATGTAAGAAACTTTAATTAATAAATTATTTTTTTAAAGTGGACTAAAACTAATTCTTATGTTTTTTCATCTTTTTTAATGTTAATTTAAAATCTAAAATATCAATAATTTGAAGCAAATCATAAATCATTTTAATTTTTGAACTATAAATAATTTTACCAATTTATAATTATAATACTAACAATATTATCGCTTAAAAAGTATTATTAATTAATAATTACTTCCATATTTATATGTAAACTGATTACCATATAGAAATTCTAAATACAACATAACACACGGGGATAAACATTTTATATGAAATCACACAAAGAAATAAAAAACTAATGGAAATAAACACTTTACCAAAAGCTACATTATGACATTATAACTTCGTTACCTTTTTTATAATAAAAGCTTTTTTTTATAATAACAACTTTAATTAATAAACTTTTTTCCTCAAATTAGTTCATATTTTTTTCATCTTTTTTCCTGTTAATTTTAAATTTAAAATGTTAATAATTTGAAGCAAATTGTAATTCATTTTAATTTTTAAGTCATTAATAATTTTTTTTCTATGTGTACATATTATATGATAGTTGAAAACATTTACAGAATGAATCAAATATCTGTGTTAATATATATTTTTATATATCAATAATAAGTAGAGTATATGATCCCGTGTATCGCACGGGTTGCATACTATTACTAGTTACTAGTATAATACATTTACGAATATACTTGAAAAGGAAACAAATGAAACCTTCAACATTATTGATCCACCTAATAAAAGTCATCCTAATTGGACTAATAACAGTGTCATGTAATTACATGACTTGGCCATTCAGAAATAATAATTAATAAAACAAACCATTAAAACCGAAAATTAAATGTTCCTCATTAAAAAATAAAACAAACTAGTATGAAACCCGTGCGATGCACAGGAAACAGTTTTTTTATTATATTAAAATTAAATATTATTGTGGATGAAAAATGAACATAGTTAATTATCAATAAACATAATAAATCAATCAGATTTTTTTTAATTTCTGAAATTGGGTTAGCAAAAAATCACTTTAGTTGTTGGAAAAAATGTTAATTATTTGTTGGTTAAATTATAGTTTTGGTCGCCCTATTTTAAAAAATTTAGATATTTGGTCTCCCTATTTTACAACTCAAACATTTAGTCCCCCTAATTTAAAATATTGAGACATTTAGTCCAAATAAGGAGTTTTTTCGCTGAGTTGGTATTCTTATAAAAAAAGCCTGATGTGGCCCTTACTAAATGACGTGGTAGTTAATGCAGTTTGTACATGTCATAAAGGGATGTCTTATGTATTTGTCACGTCAGATATTAATTAATATTTATAATAATTGAAAGAATTTAACTTATTAGTAAAATATTAAAACTAAAAATAATAAATTATAAAAACTGAAATTAAAATAAAAATGAAAAGAAAAATAATTCTCCTTCTCTCTAAATCAAACATTTCCACAAACGTGTATCAGTAACCACACACATCTTTTTCGTTTAGATCTGGGATGCTAGCAACAACGACACATCAAAATGGTGCAACATCGGCACAATGATTGTTGTTGATGGAAGAACTGTTCTTAAACGTTTCTGGTTATGGAAGAACAATGATTAAGGGCCATTTGTTATGGATTAAAAATAAGTGATTTTGTTGTTAAATAATTTAGAGATTAGTTTTTAGAGATTTTTAAGTAAATGAGAAGTTGTTTTGTGTTTGTGTAATGTAACATCCCTAACTTTGTTAAATTCAATTTATGAAATTAACGAGTGGTTTATTATTCGAAGTGAAAAATAAATCAAGATACGAATATGGGATAGTCGAGAAAGTATTATATATCGGCTAAGTCACAAGGTTAAAATGCCTTAGTATTCAGATTATGTGGTAAATTGGGGAGAAATGGGGTTAAAATGAGAGTTTAAGTGAAAAATTGAAATAAGGGTATTTTGGTCAATTCCCTCTCAATTACACTCTCATCTCACCTAACCATGAGACTTATCTCACCTCTCATTATTAACAATTCAGAGAGAAAAAAAGAAGGAAAAGAATAGAGAGAGAGAAGGAAGAAAACGTGAAGAAGGGAAGAGGTGGAGACCCAAGTTCAATTTCTTCTTGAAGGTGAGACTTCCATAGTCCATTCTCTTCCATTTTTGATATCCTTTTCATTGATGCAAGTTTGAAAAGCTAATTCCTTCTATTTCTCCTTTGCCCTTTCTGAACCCTAGGAGTTGTAGTTTTAGTTTGGAAGCAAAGAATTCGGAATTGGAGCTGTGGGCTACGGTTTCGAAGTGATTGGAACGATTTCGGGGATTGTTCGCGTGGTTACTTGACCGTTATTTCGCAAAGACTCGGTTGTTCGCGAATTCGTCAAATATGTGAGTTCTACTCACGCTTAGGGATTGATTTTATTGTTTTTGACTGATTTGAACTTCGGTCCGTGAAGCTATTTTGTTTTGAAAGCTCTTTCGAGTCGAGAAACGTTTTTGGAAAAATTACATTTTTGTGTCATTTCGAATGTATACATGTTTGATTGATTGATGATAAATGTGATTTTGTATGTTGTTTGGACTGGTTGTCATGTCTGGAATGTCTGTTTTAAAGTTGAAAATCGATTGGAATTCGGATTGGACTCGAACAGAATGGTGAATTTATACGAAAAACTGAGTTTTGTTGCAGACAACAAAGCTGTGAATCGATTCCCAGAGCTGTGAATCTGTTCACAGAAGCTGAATCTGTTCATAGATTGGGAACCTAGTCCTATTCTTTGAATCGATTCCCATACATGTGAATCTATTCCCCAACGCCATACAATGTTAAAATGACCCTAATACTTTGCAAAAAGCTTATGAATGATATGTTTTAAATTGAATTGTCACGAACTACAAATGTTTCGAAAAACCGAATTTAGTACACGTGTGAGGACATGTTTTACTGAAAAGAAAATGAACTATAAGTTCAACTTTTCAACTTGACATTGAATGAATGAATATGGGATGATTATAAGATCATCATAAGACTGTTTATGTTTCACGATTGACGGCCCAATGCGGGTATTAAAAAAGAATGACGGCCCAATGCGGGTGTGATATATAAATTATATCAAATTCGGGTGACGATCCAAGATGTTAGTACACTAGGGAAAGGGAAGTCATGAGCCCTCGAACTAGACCCAAAGATGTAGTCACTGAGATGCATAGGTGATCTGGGTTCATCGCAAACCGAAGAAAAGAAAAAAATGGTTTAAGATGTACTAAATTGATGAAAAAGAATAGTGCATAGTCATCAAGAATTGGACTATGAACTATAGAATGTAATTAAACCGAGTGTGGTTAGGGGTAACGGTAGAACTCACTGAGATATGTTATCTCACCCTATCATATGTTGTTGTTTTACAGAGAAACAGGGAAAGAAGAAGGCTAAACGACACGAGTAGGTGGTGTGTTTATGGAGCTTGGAAGATTTAGTGACCTTATCCATAGTTACTAGTTTTCCCTTGTTATTTCTGTTTGGATTATGTAACTTGCTTTGTTGTAAAGTTGTATAAACCGCTTTCGCGTTTCTTTTGTTTTGGATATTGAACGGTTGGACAGGTTATGACTTTAAGTAGTCGAGAACCTAAGTACTTGATTTATGGATTAATTTGATAAGTACTTATGTGATGTCTTACCTCTTGATTTGGAATTCAAAGAGTGGAGTTTGGTTCAATATCTGAAACAGGAAATTTTATACTCTGATGTAAACCAATATGTATGTTTAGGTATTTCTATTGTTTAGAAATAAGAGGGTGTTACATGTAACATATTGAAAATCACTTATTTTAAAAAAAAAATCATTCTTAAAAAATGATTTTCATGAGAAGCTTCTCAAAACAGCTTCTCATATCAATCACTTTTTAGATTATTTTTAGCTATTCATTTTTTTAGAATCTGTAACAAACAGACAACATGTCGTCATAAGTGATTATTTTTTAAAAAAAAGTAATTTTTTCTTAAGAGTGACAGAAGAAATTCATCGTAGAAGACATCATTTTGGGTTTTTCACTGGGTTTACTTTTTTTTTGGAATATAATTTTAGTTTAGTATTTAATTAATAATTAAATATTTATAAAACAAAGTAGTTACTTTTATTGTCCCTATGATTTTTTTCTTGATTATGTATTTCCACTCTACATTGATGAAATTTCATTGTCTTTTAATTGTTTGGTTGTAGAATTTGGGGTGCTTCTAGGGTGAGGCAGCAAATCAAATTCATTATCAGTGAACCACTAAAATTGACTGTGAGATATTGTGTAAAATATTATGAGTGATTAGGATTGAATCGCCCAGTATTAAATCTCAACAGTTAGTGAATTTTTGTACTACATCCTACATTCATATTTAATAATTCACCGGTGAGAGATTTGACTTGCTCCCTCACCCTAGAACCACCAATAGAATTTGTATGCAGAAACATCATACATAGCTAATCGTAAATGAGAGTAATTATTTTTAAGGAAAGAAATTGAAACCTAAAACAAAAGCTTATGCAGTGAAAAGCCACACTACCCGAGGGTGATGGAGTTGCATTCCCGGTCAAAAAAAAAGTGAATGTGGCTTTCTCGGCAATGGGAGAAGGGAGGAACATCGCGGCCTCGCGGGAAGGAGATCAAGGGGGACAGTGCCCTTGCCGACGTCATGAAAGCGAGAGAGACAGGGACTGATACAGCAGCAACAAATGGCCCAAATGACCCAAATGCAACAGAATGCTCAGGCACAGCCCCAACCACAACCCATTCCTGAACCACCAGTGAATCCAAGGCAGCTTTATTCTGAATTTCTCAAGATGAAGCCTTCTGAGTTCCGAGAAGGGCCTAATGTTATGGAAGCTCAACATTGGTTGGACGATGTTGAGAAGATCTTTCTTACTATGCAGATCAATGATGATGAGAAATTGAGATTGGCATCTCATATGTTGCAAGGAGAGGCCAATAATTGGTGGGTTAATGCTCGAGCCATGATGGTAACTATGGGAACTCCTCAGACTTGGGGAAATTTCCGTCGGACTTTTCTGGAACTATTCTTTCCAACTGCAATGAGGAGTGAAAAGGAAAATGAGTGTCTAAATTTCAAACAAGAAAGTTTAACTGTGGGTCAATACACAGCTAAATTTGAAGAATTGTATCAGTTCTTTAGGTTGGCTAGACTGGCTCTTGATGACACATGGAAGACGGAGAGATACAAGTTTGGGCTTAGGGAGGATATTGCACAGAGTTTAAGTTCTTTTTCTTGTGAAAATTATGCTGCCATGGTACAACAGGCTTATATTTCTGAAGTTGATTTGAAAAGGCTGTATGCAAGCAGAAAGGCATATAGTCAGAACAAGAAGAATACAAATTCATCTAATTTCCAGGCTAATTCTAAGAGCAATAACAACAAAAGGAAACAGGCTCAATCATCTGACTTCTTCAAAATTAGCAAGTGTTCCAAGTGTGAGAAGTATCATAGAGGTGAATGTAAAAAGGGTTCAAATCAATGCTACTACTGCAAGGAACCGGGTCATTATGCAAATGAGTGCCCTTCAAGAAAGGCTTTCTTAGAGACACCTGATGCTCCAAGGCAGGGACGCATCAACACTTTGGATACTAAGACCATCAAGCCAGAAGATAATCTATTGAGGGGTACAGGTTCTCTCTTCCAAAAATCTGTTAATATACTATATGATTCTGGTGCTACACATTGTTTTATCTCTGAAGCATGTGTAGATAGGTTAGGATTAACTGTGTCTCCTATATCTGAACCGATAACTATTCTGACTGCTGCAAGGGGTCATGTTCAGACCCAATCTCTGTGTTTACACTGTTTACTTACCATAGGAAGCAGAGATTTTGTTGTTGATTTTATTTGCTTGCCTATGAGGGGTATGGATATTGTGCTAGGGATGAACTGGATGACTGATAATCATGTTACCATCGAATGCTCCAACCGAACTATTGGGTTTTCATCTGAATCGGTGGATTTATCTCATACCACTAAGGAAGCAGTGATTTCATTCACTTCGGCTAACCAGTCTTTATTTCAAGGTGCGGAAGCTTTTGTCATTATGTTATCCGCTTCTACTGAAACTGGTTTGGATCTTTCTTCTGTTCAGGTTGTTAATGAATTTTTAGATGTGTTTCCTGATGAAGTTTCCTCCTTACCTCCTGACCGAGAGGTAGAATTCTCTATAGAATTGGTTCCGGGTACTGGTCCAATGTCTATAGCACCTTATACGATGTCTCCCTTAGAATTAAAGGAACTCAAATCTCAACTTGAAGAATTAATCTCTAAAAGGTTTATTCGGCCGAGTGCTTCTCCATGGGGTGCTCCGGTATTGCTAGTCAAGAAGAAGGACAGAAGTATGCGGTTATGCATTGATTACCGTCAGTTGAACAAAGTGACGATCAAGAATAAATATCCATTGCCCAGAATTGACGATCTTCTTGATCAACTTCGAGGCGCGGTGGTGTTCTCCAAAATTGATCTAAGGTCAGGGTATCATCAAATAAGAGTTCGAGCTTCTGATATTCTGAAGACAGCTTTTCGTACTAGGTATGGACATTACGAGTTTGTAGTGATGCCTTTCGGGTTGACAAATGCTCCAGCAGTATTCATGGATTACATGAACCGAGTTTTTCATACCTACTTGGATCATTTTGTGGTGGTATTTATAGATGATATCTTGGTGTACTCAAAAACTATTGAGGAGCATGTTCAACATCTTCGTATTGTTTTGAATGTACTCAGAGAAAAGAAGCTATATGCTAAACCATCGAAGTGTGACTTTTGGATGTCTGAGGTGAAGTTTTTGGGTCATGTAATTTCTCAAGCAGGAGTTGCAGTTGATCCTAGTAAGGTTGAAGCCGTATTGAATTGGGAACGCCCAACTTCAGTTACTGAAGTCAGATGTTTCTTGGGACTTGCTGGCTATTATCGAAGATTCATTAAAGGATTTTCCCAGTTAGTTCTTCCTCTTACTCGGTTAACTCGCAAGGGTAAGCCGTTTATCTGGGATGCTGATTGTGAAGAATGTTTCTTAGAGTTGAAGTCTCGACTTACTTCTGCTCCCATCTCGATTCTTCCTGATCCGTCTCTGGGATTCCAAATTTACAGTGATGCATCAGGGAAGGGTTTAGGGTGTGTCCTTATGCAGAATCAACAAGTGGTAGCATATGCGTCTAGGCAGTTGAAATAGCATGAGGAAAACTATCCAACTCATGATTTGAGTTGGCGGCGATTGTGTACGCATTGAAGATTTGGAGACATTACCTTTACGGTTCTAGTTTCGAAGTCTTCAGTGATTACAAGAGCCTAAAATATTTGTTTGATCAGAAGGAACTTAATAACAGACAAAGAAGATGGGTGGAATTTCTGAAAGATTATGATTTTGAATTGAAGTACCATCCTGGAAAAGCTAATGTTGTGGCAGATGCTTTGAGTAGGAAGTCTATTCATACTGCAGAGCTTATGATTCATGAAATGGCTTTATTGGAATCTTTTAGAGATTTGGATTTAAATGTAGCAAGAAAGAAAGATCGGTTAGTATTGAGGCACATCCGAATTTCAAGTGCATTGAGAGATTTGATTCGTGCAGCTCAAGAGATTGATGTAGAGTTACAATCTCAGAAGGGGTTACCAGATTATACCGAAGACAGTGATGGCATTATCTGTTTTAACTGTAGAATTTGTGTACCTAATAATGAGGACATCAAGAAGCAGATCTTGGAAGAGGCTCATCGAAGTAAATATTCTATACATCTTGGATCTACCAAGATGTACAGAGATTTGAAGCAAATGTATTGGTGGCCTAGAATGAAGGTGGATATTGCTGAATTTGTTTCCCGATGCTTGACTTGTCAAAGGGTTAAAGCTGAACACCGGAAGCCCGCGGGTCTGATGCAGCCTTTAAATGTACCGGTATGGAAGTGGGAAGATATCTCAATGGATTTTGTTATGGGCTTGCCGAGATCGCAAGCTGGTAACGATTCCATTTGGGTTGTCGTGGATCACTTGACTAAGTCTGCTCATTTCATTCCAATTCGATCTAATCTCAAAGTTTCCAAATTGGCAGACGAATATGTGAAAAACATAATTAGATTGCATGGAGTTCCCACAAGTATTGTTTCGGATCGTGATCCAAAGTTTACTTCCAGATTTTGGAAAGCATTGAATGATGCTTTGGGAACTAAGGTATTTTTTAGTACAGCCTATCATCCACAAACAGATGGTCAAACAGAGAGAACTATTCAAATTCTTGAAGATATGCTTCGGGCATGTGTGCTGGATAGTGGAAGAAATTGGGAAGATCATCTTCCATTAGCTGAATTCGCCTACAATAATAGTTACCATTCCAGTATTGGAATGGCACCATTTGAAGCACTATATGGGAGGAAGTGTAGAACTCCATTGTGTTGGGGGGAGGTAGGGGAAAGCAGACTATTGGGACCTGATATGATTCATGAAACTACTGTGAAGATAAGGCAAATTCAAGACAGGATGAAAGCTGCTCAGAGTCGGCAAAAGAGCTATGCTGACAAAAGAAGGAGGCCTTTAGAATTTGATGTTGGTGATCATGTATTTTTGAGAGTTTCTCCAACTATAGGTACTGGTAGACCGTTGCGAGCCAAAAAGCTCAGTCCTCGGTATATTGGACCATTCCAAATTATCGAATGTATTGGGCCAGTTGCGTATCGTCTTGCTTTACCACCAGCCCTATCAAATCTTCATGATGTTTTTCATGTATCTCAGTTGAGAAAGTATATTCCCGATCCGGATCAGCCATTGGATTTGGAAGTGATTGACCTCCGACCGGATCTCTCTTTCCAACCGTATCCTAGATATATCTTGGAACACAGTGAAAAAACGTTGCGGACAAGGACAATTCCCATAGTCAAAGTCGTTTGGGACGGTTTTTCGACTGATGAAGCTACATGGGAATTGGAAGAGGACATGCGGACTCGATATCCATATTTATTCCATTAAGGTGACAGAATTCTCCATCTGGCTCTGGTCGCTTGATTCTATTCTTCAATTCTTTGGTCAAAAGGTCGTCTCCTTCTTCTTCCTCACTATCTGGGTCATAACGAGGATCAAGATCTGCCAAATTTATCTGTCCGCCGCTTTTCATTGCCACTTCTATTTCTCTTGCTACTTTTTTACCTTTTTCCTTTAGTCCCAGGAGGAATGCTCGCTTTGCGGACAGTAAGTCAACTGGGACAGTTGCGACCGCCCCAGACTTGGTGTAGAACTTCATCTTCAGATGGACGGTTGACGGTACTGCTTCTAAACGGGCAAGGGTTGGCCGCCCAATGATACACTGATAGACCGATTTGCACGGCAAAACGATGAAATCCGCTCTGATAGTCCTGAAGAGGGAATTTTCTTCAGTATCATTTCCAAAGGTCACCATCAGTTCTAACCGTCCTATAGGAGTTGTCGAGGCACCATTGAACCCGGTGAGAACTGTTCCTCTGTATGGCCTTAGGTCGTCTTTTGAAATCTTCAATGCGTCCAACAGGTCTTCGAATATTATATCTGCTGAACTACCTTGGTCCACTAATATTCGCCTAACTTCCACGTTCGCCATTACTGCGACGATCACCGAAGGTACTTCGTAGTTGGGCGTTCCGTCGATGAGGTCCTCATCTTCAAAGGAGATGGATGGTCGTACGGAAGGAGGCCGTGGACAGGAGGTCGAGGCGACGCTCATGATCTCATCCCATCTTCTTTTGATCGATCTGTTAGTCGAGGCGTCTGTGGGTATTCCTCCGGATATGACCATAGCGACCGGTCTTCCCTTCGACTTCCTGGAGCCTATACTCTCTTCCTCGTCGTCCTCTTCTACGACTTTGATCGTCTCATCTGCTTCTGCTTTTCCCTTTCTAGGTGAGCGGGTAACCTGCCGCTCTTCTCGTGCTTCCGCATGATCTCTTTTTACGTACTGAGTCAACTTCCCTCTTCTGATTAGAGCTTCCACATCATCTTTAAGAGCCATGAAGTTGTTAGTGTCATGCCCGTTACACTTATGATACCTACAGTATTTTTTCGAGGGATGCTTCCCGTCTTTGAGCACGAGGGGTTCCGGTGGTTTGACATCTCTGAATTCTGCGTTGGCACACTCCGCTAGAATGTTCGCGTACGAGGTATTTAGATTAGTGTGCTCAGAGAATCTCTTGATCCTACTTTCCCTAGTCGGACGGTTATTGGCGCATTCTTCTTTTGCCTTTATCTCTTTTTCCGATCGCGGGTGTTGGTTCATGCCCGCCTCAGCGGCTTCAAGAGCGGTCGTTCTCTCCTCATAATTCATGAACCTTTGGGAGCGCCTTAGGAACGTTTCTAGGTCCCTGGGAATGTGGAGTCCCACCTCCACTTCGAAACAACTTCCTCTCAAGAGGCCCGTTCTCAAGAAGAATAACCTCTGTTTATCGTCCAAGTTTCTGACTTGATCGGCTTCTCGATTGAATCTTTCGACATAACTTCTCAAAGACTCATGCGGGCCTTGTTTGACGGCGATCAAAACGTCCTGAGATTTTGGCTTGATTTTGGAGGTCGTAAAGCGAGTGGTGAACACCCTAGCCATCTGCTCCCAAGATGAAATGGTGTTGGGCTTTAGCTCGGTGAACCATTCCAACGCCGACCCTTTTAGAGTAAGGGGGAAGACTTTGCATTTTACAGGTCCGGGCGCTCCGCGATATTTCATCATAATATCAAAGTGCTTTAAATGGGCGTCCGGATCTTTCACGCCGTTGTACATCTTAAGGTCGGTCGGAGGCTTTTCCAAAGAGCGTGGGATGCGAAACTCATCTATTTCTCTTGTATATGGTCCAAGGCTGGTATTCCTTTTATTTCGACGGCGCAGTCGCTCTTCTGGGTAGCTAGCACCACGACCGTGGTCGTTGGAATAATCTTTCAACCGATATGAGTATCGCTCGCTAGATCGGCTTCGAGAACGAGTAGGTGAACTGGTCGAACCACAAGAGGAACCTTCGTTTGATGATTCTTCGGGCCAGTAAGTATAATCAGATGTGGACGGAGTCCTTCTTGGCGGGGCGGCCGCTCCTCCTCGTCCCCTCCCCGGGGTTGGAGATCGATGGACCAGCTGCCTTCGCGGAGGCGATCGATGATGCCTTGAAGGGCGTGCTCGCACGGCCGAAGAGCCCTCATGACGAGGGCGCTGCTCTGGGGCCGTGTGTGCTCGCCTTGAGGCAATCTGACCTTCTAATTGCGTGAGACGGTTGTTATTGCGATTCAGAGCCTGGTTTCGGTCGTGCAGTAGTTCTCACAGCTCTTGGACCAGGTCGGCAGGAAGCTCTACTGTGACCGGCTGTGCAAGGACGGTGTTGTTGCCTTCAACACCCGCTGGTGGTGGTCGAGTTGGGATCTCAGCCACACTTTGTAAACGAGCCGTGGCCTTTGGTCGGCCTCGGGGTGCCTTCGGGGGCATCTTCGGGATTGGTGGAAAGCGCGCGGGTTCCCACCGAGGTCGCCAAATGATCTGACCCCTGGTGTGCTTGATCGTTGTTCCACAGGTATCAGATATCTGATGTTCTTTTAGTCGTGCTCCGAGCTCCGCTTCAGGGGGCGGGTGTACCTGCGAAGACACTCCAACGCCCAAGTCAGGAGCGAACGAGCTGAGTATAGATCTCAATGAATAGTGTGTACCTGACAACTAACGCCATTAATGCTTTTATAGTCCTGGCGGGCGATCCACAAGCGTTGGATCTATTCGTACGGACCAATCGGGACCGTTGATCCAGCTCTCTGCTCCTTTGCCCCTTTATTGCTGGGCCGGTCCAGGTAAAATCGCTGGAATGGGCTTTGGCCCATTCCGGAACACAATGGTTAGTGGCTACTAACCATTGTGTTACTAGTTTGTGGTTAGTGGTAAAGTGCTTCGTTTTGCTATATGTGACCACTAACCACAAACTAGTAACATAATGGTTAATGGGGCTACTAACCATTGTGTTACTAGTTTGTGGTTAGTGGTTAGTTGTTAGTTGTTTTTCTCCTAGTAAATGTGCAGCTAGCTATATATAATTTGGATCACTCTAGAATTCAGATTAACTAAACGCAAGTTGGAAGGGAAAAATCGATTAAAGTAGTAGAAGAAGAAGGTTTGCGACCGCGAGTTTGTAGAGTGGGTTCATTTGTTTGCGCGCAGAGTATTTGTTCGTTCGTTTGCTTTATGATTTTTGAAATTGGGGAAAGTGTTTTGAAATTGGGTTTTTTACTTATTTGGGAAATGACTCATGTGCCCTTTAGTATTTCTTACTAAGCTTTGGCTTAGTATCCTAAATCAGACTCAAAATCATAATATCTCTTGAACCAAATATATTAACGTTCTTTTAATGTTTCAAAATGTTAGTATAGAAATTTTATTTAGACATGCACAGTGTATTACTAAAAAAATTAATATTTTAAAATTTTTTTGTTTACTTGATCGCAAAAAAATGTTTAAAACTGTACATACAAATATTTTTTCGTAAGAAAAACATTTTACACTCTATGTAAATGCAATGATTAATTCTTTAAAGAATCAATAGAAATATGCTTAGAAAACTATGTTAAAATAATAGTCCTTTGATACAATTTTTTTTGTTAACAAACATATATATATATATATATATATATATATATATATATATTATGTATGTATTAAATGTTAGTATATTCTTAAAAAAGATTTACTTTTAAAGATCATTTTATCTGTTTTCTACAACTTTTGAAAAGAACACGCGAGAACTTGAAAAAAAATTAAAAAACTGCTTCATATGATAAGCTGTTTGTAGAAGTTTCTCTTGAAGATCATTTCCGGTAGATAGAGATCATTAAAAATTTATAAGGTAAAATAAATGATTTTAAGTATGATAAATATACGAAAAACCTTCTACTTCTCTTTTAATATCTTTAAAAGATCTTTTCTGAATTATTGAATATTATAAACTTCTTTTTTAACGATGAACAAACAAATCTTTAATATGTTTAAAATTTATAAATCAACTATCAAATCCTAATTGTTTGTTAATTCATACAAACAATTAGATGCTAATTATCAAAAATATCTCAGTTATCACTAATTCATACAAAGAAGTTATACTTGGCATGTGATGAGATGTAGGTATGTTCCTTACGCATTTGCAGCCTTTAAAATACTCTGTTTTAATCCCTCATTTAACATTATCAAAATGTAAAGTATAGCCGTGCATCTAAAGTTATCAAAATGTAATGTATCACATAAACCTAAAATTAATCATAACAGTTATCTAAAGTTTTCAAAAGAAATTGAATATTCAATCTTAATTTCCATAATAGATAATATGATACTATCTCTATTTTGTTTAAAAATGCTATTGTGAATGATAGAGATTTGTCAACATCTCATTTATTTAAGTAGTTTAGGCAACAACAAAAAACCGTGGTTAGAAGTGACAAAACCTAACCAGAAGTGAAAAAACCGTGGCCTGAACTTTAGGCCACGGTTTTTGAGGCGTTGTCTAGGTGGCCGTCGCCTATTCCTTTAGTCCTCGGTTTTGTCACATTAGGCCACGAAATATTAAAACCGTCGCCAGAGTTATTAAAATAGGCCACGGTTTATTAGTTTAGTTTCCGACCACGGTTTATTAGTTTAGTTTCCGGCCACGGTTTTCAATTAGCCACACATAAATAACCGTGGCCTATATGTTTAAGCTACGGTTTTCAATTGGCCACACATAAATAACCGTGGCCTATAAGTTTAAGTCCATTTTTATTTAGATATCAACAATTAGAAGCAAGCCACACATTAATAGCTTTTAACACTAATCTAAATAATGAAGATGTCCATCGATATATCCATAAATCAGGAACAAATACAACATAATTCAAATTCTTTAACATTTAAATCAGGAACAAATACAACATAAATCATTCTTTAACATTTAAACTGGACCATGGACATTAAATTGAAGCCTAGTCACAATTTAATTAGCAAATCCTATTAGTTCCATGGACTCAAATAATGAAATTCTATCAGAGCTGCATAGTTTCATAACCAAAAAAGCTATAGCTATCCACTACATAGGCGACAATCTAATTTTGAAAAATTACTCAAAGTGCAAAGCATGACTTAATGTCCCAATGAAGAAGCTGAGGAGATGTTGTTGCTTCATCAGTGGCAGTATTGACCGATGTCGTTGCTTCATCGAGTACATGTATTCTGGATTGCTTCAGTAGAGCTCGACCAAGAGAAACAAGTTGCAGCTGACCTACACTCCAATTATCTCCATTTTCTAGAACTGCAGGTTCCAAGATACATGTTCAGATATATCTACTTATGACTCTAAACACTTTTCTTTTTAATGTGTGAGTATTTGCATTTTTTAGCTGCCTACCTGGTGAATCAAGCTTTTGTCCTTTCAATTACACGAGTGATCTCTCCAAGATAAGACTTATCCAGTGCCTGTGAAAAATCAAAACCCAACAATTACACAATGTATAAACTTTAATAAACTTGCCTGTTACTAAACACAAGCATGCACATGCACAACCTCTTCTTTCAAGAATATATATAAGTAATATTAACCTCCCAAATATCTTAAAATTCAATGTCATACACACAAGCAACAACATAACCAACAGTGTAGGACTTAAAAAAACAAAGAGAAAGTGCATAAATATGAAACTGATATTAGTACCTTCAAATCAATTATTTCAATTGTCCCATTATCAGGCCATGAGGGTGGAGGGCGAGAATCTTCAATAATTGCTGGCGCTTCACTGGGAATTTGGCTGTACTGATAAACAGAACAGTTATATGATGTATACAATTGTGAGAGCATATGATGATAAACTAATTACAGTAACTCATCAGATTTTACCGAACATTTTTCCAAAGATAAATTGACATTATTACGGGGAAAAAGTTGTTTTCTTCCCACGCTGAATAAATCAAAAGAAACAAACTTAAAAAAGAAGAAACGGAAAAGAGATTTGACTGCTTGATGATCAGCTAAGTTTGTTCTATGGAAGCCAATGGATTTATTTCTTTCAACTATTCACCAGATTTGGCATTCACTGCACCCAAGAACTTCATACATACATCAAATACATTATGATTACATATACCGACTAATTATTTACAATATATAGCAAGCAAAAGCTTGATCAGATTATATACAAGCATTTTCAAATACATTTTTGATGTGGGGTGGGGATTACATAAACTGACTTATTATTCTCACCTTTTATATACATTTTCATGTAACTTTAAACCAAAGCATTAAATCTTCGGTATCAGCATAGTAATTACCTCTACAAAAGACTGTCAGGATTTCGTAAACCCCAACTCATACTCCCAGACCAAAAATTCTCTTCGAATGCCAACCAACCAAAATCACTGAACAGACCTGAAAAGCTAACATACGAGAGAACATATTTGCACACTAACACTGTCAAGGAACGTGGACATGAACAGGAATAACCATATTTGAATACTTCATACTCTTTTAATGATATCACATTCCCTTTGTTAAAACAAATTACTTTCCTATCCCAATAATGTAAAAAGAACAAGCTCTGTAACTCAAGTAAGACAATCCATTCTCCTTTACAAGAACAAAATTTTGTATTACTGAAATGTAAAAGAAAGAAATAACTAAAAGGAAACAAAAGAGCTGGAACAGAAAAAAATACAAAACTGGACAATGCATAAAACACAAACTGAGTTTTACGTCAATGAAAGGAATAATAGTATTTTAGCAATCGGAAATGGTTATTTGGAAGCCCCCATTGAAGCTCAAAAGGAACACTGGGGTTTTTAGAGATAGAAGTGAACTTACAGAGACTTTAAGAAGTCTCCATTGAAGTTCAAAACTAATCCTGGCAGAGATTAAGCGCTAGGGTTTGAAGATGAAAAACGAATTGCTCACACAGATTTACGAATTGCCTACACAAATTAAGCGTTAGGGTTTGAAGATGAAAAAACGAATTGCTAGAAGCTTAGTAAAAATTGAGATCTCAAAAAGCTTTCTAAGAAGAGAAAACGAAATTTATCAACTATTGAGATCTGGGATTTACCTTTGGAGGATGAAGATGAATCTTGAGCAGCGCCAGGTTGAGCGGTGAGGGCGGCAAGTGCGAGTGACGAGCAGAAAGAGAGAAGACGAAGTGAAATGTAGTTTCTTAACTCACGGTGAAGTGTTAAAAGACTTGGGGAAGAAAGTGTTTCTGCGATGAAGATTTGGGGAGATAGGTTTCTGCGAATGTTTGGCGTGAAGGTTTCTGCGAAAGGTTTCTGCTGATCCCAATTTTTTATCACGTGATTAGTCCACGGTTTTAATTTGTTTTTAAAACCTACGGTTATATAAGTGCAGTCTTATATATCTACGGTTTTTTAACCGTTGCTTTTACATTTTCAAAATGTGGCCTAACAGTATCTTAGTATAAAAGGTGGCCTAAAACCTGTCCCATTTCCAACGGTTATTTAACCGTTGCCTCTTCAATGTTTAAGCCACACTCTTTTAGCCGTGGTAATGACAAGTGTGGCCTAAAGTCAAAAATGTTGTAGTGACTAATTCATACAAAGAAGTTATACTTGGCATGTGATGAGATGTAGGTATGTTCCTTACGCATTTGCAGCCTTTAAAATACTCTGTTTTAATCCCTCATTTAACATTATCAAAATGTAATGTATAGCCGTGCATCTAAAGTTATCAAAATGTAATGTATCACATAAACCTAAAATAATCATAACAGTTATCTAAAGTTTTCAAAAGAAATTGAATATTCAATCTTAATTTCCATAACAGATAATATGATACTATCTAAATTTTGTTTAAAAATGCTATTGTGAATGATAGAGATTTGTCAACATCTCATTTATTTAAGACTTTTAATTTTAAAATTTTAATTTAGACATGCATTTTCACTACACCCATTTATTTCCCTATGGCTTTTTCTTTTTCATTTGCTATGCACCATCGACGCAAAAAAAGTTCTTTACACCAACAACTAATCACATGTCACGATTTAGATGACTTTCACGTAGTTTAGACAAGACGTTGCAGTTTTTAATGACATGTCAATTTGTGATTCGTTGACGGTTTAAATTGCCTTTACACCAATAGTGTATATAAACTATCCATATTTTTATTTTATTTTTATATAAAAAATCCTTATTTTAGTTATTAAATATTATCAATTATAAACTTGCATTCTAATTAGTGAATATTGTTAATGTTAATTAAAAAATTTAGATAATTTACACTATTTGTATATAAATACCATAATAAATAAATGTTGAATTACTAATTTAATCCTATGTACTTCCTACAAATATATTGTATACCCGTGCATCGCACGGGTCATACGCACTAGTAGGTTACATTGATATAATCCCGTGTGAAATGGTGTTGAGAAAGGTCTCATTTCTCAACACCGTCAAAATCTTTTACACCCATATATCATTTGTTGTGTGTTGACGACAACGTAATATTAACTAGACTTAGTTTTACATCCTCCCGGGATCAAATTTGTTAGCGGTTTTTATCTAGCCTGAAATAGCAAATTAGTCTAATTTTAATTTTTAATCTATATTGGTTGATGGTGTAACACCCTGGGCCCTTTTCTGACTTAGTAGGCTACCCACAAGTGTACATCATGACCTTCTCTACCCCCATGTAGAGTTTTTGCCTTCCGTGGGAATCGAACCTTGTACTATGGGGCTTAAGTACAAGTTCAATGCATTCCCACTACCAATTGAGCTAGTAGTTCAATTGGTAGTGGGAATGTATTGAATTTGTACTTAAGCCCCTAGGGAAGGCAAAAACTCTCAATGGGGGGAGAGAAGGTCATGATGTACACTTGTGGGTAGCCTACTAAGTAAGAAAAGGGCCCAGGGTGTTACAGATGGTGTCATCTTCTGCACATATAGTTGTATGAATTATCCGGGTAGATATAGGAAAAATAACAAAAAGCACATATGGCATTTGAATTGTTATAAACACTTATGAAGGTGCCTTCTTCTACACATATATAATTAAACAACAGGTACTCATTGAAATTAAATCCTAGGTGCCTCCCTAGAATGTAAATAATCATCAATGAACATAACAAGTTCTAATATGAAGATATGCTCTACAACTTGAATTTTATGTGTTAATCACAGACAAATATTTAGATATGTGTAGCATTCAAGTATATATTATGAATTTGATTTCGAGTGAATAAGATTAAACACATGTAAGATTTGATTTGTTTATAACATTTACTTTTGTTAGAGGATTGGATCAAGAACTAATATAGATTTCTATGAGTTGATTAGTATCCACATTTCAATTATTCAAGGTTCAGCCAGAACGCTGAGCAAAGACTGCAGGTTCAGCCATAGTGGTAGAATCGGCCATCTGTGGACAGCTGTCGAATTGCTGCCTACGTTTCTAATTTAATGGCCTAAATAAAATCTTTCCATATTGGTTTTCTAGGGGTAATCTTACCGAAACAAAAGGGGAATAATCCAGGCCATTAATTTTCTGAGGGACGCCGAGCGGATGGCCGCCGATCGAAAGGTAATTATGGCCATCATCATCTTCCTCCACGTTAGAATCCGCAGAAAGCAAGGTGTAAAAATGAGGGGATACAGAGCGAAGAGAGTGGTAGACGCACTGAGAGGAGCGAAGGAACATACCGATAATTGGATGAGAACGGGGCAATACTAGGGCCAGCTAAAGCCACAGATGGAATTGGGTCTGCCTGAGGGAAGGCTAGCTCTCTGACGCCAAGCCACCAATTAGCAAAAGCACTGGTCTCCCTCGGGCATACCTAGTAGCGCACCCAGACATTCTCAGTAATTTTGTAATGATTATCGGTAACCATCTTGCACACTTGAGGCTCCGTCAACCCTTCACGACGGCGAGGATCGCCCAAGGCTTGGTAGGGCAGAGGGACATGTTGCATCAGACCAAACTGACGGCAGGAGAAGTTGGGATGGTAGTATTCTGCAAGCGCCTTGAGTATTGAGAGGTAGCAATGTAGCCAATGGGAAGTCACTCGCCATGAAGACAGACTGCCAACCATCACGGGCAATGGTACAGGCCGAAATCTTAAGCTGAGATTGATTCTTTTGAGGATTGAAAATCTAAGAAGGGCCATACCCTTTATCCAACACCGGGCACCACGTCATCTCGGTCGAAGTCATCCGCAGGAGGTCCTCCATGAACTGAGCTGAGGTCTTCTCGTGGCAAGGGGTAGCTGAGAGCTAAGGTCCTATGAATCTGTTTGTTGGCGATTTGGGAACAGTGAGCCCCACAGACAAGAGGTGAGGGAAGTAAAATTTGGACCACAATTGAAGGAACCATAAGGGCCCCTGAATCTTGGACTCCCAGCCACATTCTCTGATTTGATCGAGCACGACCTGGATGCCTCGATAGAGCCCACCGAGAAAATAAGGGACCCAAGAAAAAAACTCTTTGGTGATCATCATGGCAATGAAGGACTGCAGTTCTTGAACAATGCCTGCAGAGGAGGTGCCATAAAAGAACCGACAAAAGAAGTACATAAGGAAGGCCGTGTGCTCTTCATCGGTAATCTCTCCAGCAGACCATGAGTTCTAGGCCAAAAACTTGGAATATAGACCTCCTGCGTGAATGTGGCAGAGGTTCAATTTCTTAGGCCACCTAGTAGGGTGGATGCTCTGGCCAAACGTGGGTAAGCCAGTGATGGCAGAAACGTCTAGAACGGTAGGAGTCACCATACCCTAGGGAAATATGAAGGCCTTGAAGTGGGAAGACCAAATGGCCAGAAGAGGAAGTAGAATGTTGAAATTGTAAGGAACATGGAAAATAGATAAAGAAATCATGTCATAAAGGTGCCACTGGTTCCAGAGATCCTTCTTGGAAACTCAAAGCCTGTTGAACCAGACCCGATATTCGTCAGTGGGTTTAGCCCATCCCCTAGTCTCTGTCACTTTGGCATCCACAGTGAACCAGTCTTGGGTAATGGGTAGCCCAGTGGACGCACTGAAGATGCGCTTGAAGGCGTGGATACCATCACGAACCTGAGAAGCGGTGGGTTGAACGATTTCATCCCCAGCAACGGCGACCAGAATGTCTTGCGGGGAAATCCCAAGTGGGGGGTTTCCTAGAGGGTGAATTGGACTGTGAGGAGCTTGGACGGCTATCATCGCCGCCGTAACTGTGTTCTCGATTTTGGGAATCGTAGTTTAAAGACATTGTAAACGGAAGGGTGGTAGCGAAGGAATGGAAGAGGTTCTGGTTCACAAGTAAAGGGAACGGTGTTGGTAACAAAACGTTTCAAAGGGGGAAGTAACTATGCGAAGATAATGATGAGGGCTAGTTATAGCTATAGGAGAGACACAACCAGTGCGTTCTTGGGAACCGTCACACAGTCATTTCGATACACGCGAAGCGCCAAGTGTAACATCCCCAAAATAATTGTTTCAATCATTTTCGGTTGATGGCTTACAATTATATTGAGTAATAAATAATTTCAATTGTTTACTTAAAATGGTTGTTTAGTCAATGATTGAGGATCTAAATTGCTTAAATAACTAGCTTGTATAATTGTGTGCTAGTTTAAATAAGTTAAAAGTGAGTTTGGGTAATTAATTGAAGGGTTAAGTGTAGAAGTAATATTAAGAGGTGTAACTAATAAGGGCATTTTAGGGAATTCACCCTATTTTATTCACCCCTCAGCTGACCCAAACATAACAAAAGACACATTTATCATTTTGAGAGAAACAAGAACCAATAACAGAAAACTAGAGGAGAGGGAGAGAGGAGAGTAGCGAGAGAGAGGAAGAAGAAGATAAGGGACCATCCTCCATTCTTGATGCACGTATCCACTTCCACCACCATTCTTCTTCAATTTTCATCCTCTTTCCAATGATAGCAAAAACATGAGCTGAACCAAGCTCAAACATTTACTCCATTTCCCCCATCAAAATCGGGTTTGTGGGTGGAGGAGGAAGCCTTTGCTCACAACTCTACCATTTCATCCATTTGGAACTATGAGGAGATTCTAGGGGTACATTCAAGCTAATTTCATCAATTAGAGAATTTCAAAGGGTTTGATTCAGTTTGGGTTGCTGTTTGGAGCTCTTGGGTCGAGTTTGAGGAGTATTGAGAGGTCTAGGAGTTCGGTTCGTGAGTTTCGGTCCGTCAAAGTATCGAGTGGTTCGTCAACCCAGTGAGTGTCCTCACCACGTTATGTGTTTTTAAATGTTTATATGTGTTCTGAATTGATAGCATGTTATTGAATTTGGTTGCTGAGATTATGATGGTTGGTGGTGTTAATTGTGCATATTGTTGTGCTGAATTTCTGATTGGGATTGTTTTGATACATGTTCAGTATTTCGGTGATTGTGAATGTTTTGTGTGTCCGAAAATTATAAGGTTTGTTTTTAAGGAAACTGGAAACAATTTTCTACAATTCAGGCATTGAGTTTAATAAATTTGGGTAAGTATGATGGGAGAATTTCTGGTAGCAAGAAGAGTCAAAAATCTGGAACGGTTTTGGGTATAGGTTCGGTGTTTTGCTTGTAGCGACTTCGGTAGGACTCCGTTTTGAATAAATTTTGTCTCATTGTAAACAAGACTCAATTTTCTACAGTTTTAACTTAAATTTTGGGTCATTTGATTGAGACTTGGTATTTTAAAATGTGTCTCAATTTGGAACACAGAACCTGTCCCGTTTTAGAACACGTCAGTTTGTTTTGTAAAACTGTACTAAATAACTTGGAATTTGGAAAATGAAAGTTGTTTTTCAGAAACTAGACATTATAAGCTTTCGAATGAGTGGTCATTTGTAATTTTTCGTTACCGATTGATATGTCAAATGTTTCGTTGAAATCTAGGTAAGCTTGCTGTCATGTTTCTGGACCCTATGTTTTATTTTGAACAACTGTACCTTTTTGCTACGTAAACAAATAAATAAAAATTGTATCCCGAAACTAGACACTTTAAGGTTTCCAATGAATATTAGTTTACTTAATTTCGATATCGTTTGCTATGCTAAAACAATTGTTGAATTTCAAGTACTACTGTTGAAAATTTCTGCACCTAGACTGTCTATGGAAATGCTTGAATGACTATGTCTTGACTATAGTTTCTTCATGATTATGAATGATATGATTGTATGAGTTATGACCTTATGATTCTGAATATGAACAATGAATTGTCGATTGACCGAAATACCGAATATCGAGTGAGAACCTTTAAATTGTTTCAAAATGATTCTGATGAGTATGTATACTTAATTATGATACATAAGTGATTAAGGGATGACGATCCCAATTTATTTAGCATACTTGGTGGAGGGAAGTCATGAGCCCAGAAGCCAAGGCCCTGGCATTATCCCTCATGGCTATGTTGGATTGGGGTTTCCGTGATCTCGTGAGATTTCGTTTCACGGATTGTGCTAAGCCAAGGAAAAGATAAAATGATGTATTGGTATCACCGAATTGGGGTTTCCGGATTAAATGGGAACTCTGGAATTATTCGGTATGAAAAGATTATTAAACTTAAAAGGAACGAATGAGAGGAACCGTAAGGGGTCACGGAGGCGCTCATTGAGATTTGTAATCTCATTGTTTATGTTTTGTGGTTTGCAGGTACAAAGTCTCAGTGTGGAAGCTACTCCATTTGGATTTCCATTAGAGGAACTTTTGGAGAACGGACATCTAGTTTATGGGGTAGTCTTTGTAATTTGATCTTTGGATCGAATCTTTGCCCTTTAGTTAGCTGTTGTGGATTCAGTTTAAGTTGTTTTCTCAAGTTTGTATTATGTACTAACTTGTATTCCAGAATATAGTGGTCTACGGACCGAGACATATGTTGTTATTTTTGGGTTGATCCCAATATTATGTTAAGTTTTAAATTGAATCCATAATAGTTTTGTATATTCTGAGTTAGGGCATAAACTGTTGACATTTCGCTTTACTTAATTGCGGGGTGTTACACCAAGTATCACACAGTGGCAGTTCTGTCCCTTCAAACCGTCATATCAAAATCACATCTGAGGGTTTTTGTACCATCAGTCACGTCCTCGAGACCATACAATACCACAAAAAGGGGGGCAATTGTTAACACCCAAAAATAATCGAGTCGTGGGCCGAGGGTTTTTGTACCATCATTCACGTCCTCGAGGAAGAGGGGACTAAGTTGTTAAGGCAAGACACAAGACTAAAACCCAAAAGGGTACTTACTGACAGAATGAACTCAAGTGAGGTCCTCGGAGGACACTACAAGACAAAACTCCCCAAGAAAGGGGTAAGCCCGAGGGCCAACAAGCCAAGCCGAGGGAGAGTGAAAGCCTCAGCCTATATAGTGCCATAGCCAAGGTAACTCGGATGCTTAAGTTACTGCCCAAGGGTCAGGAGCAGTCTAGTGACCAAATGGCTGAGGCAAGGCAGGGTTTGCTTGGAAGGCAAGACAGAGAAAGCACAAAGATAGAACGTGGGAGCAGTTGAAGATCAAGCGAAGGAGCGAAGCCGTAAAAGACGGAGCAACAAGCATTTACCCCATTAACCGTGCTAGTGGGATCGTGGGTAGTTACTCCGCCCTTTTAGGGCTTAGGAAACGATGAGAGGCGTTGACCTTAGCTTGATTCAACAGCGGGCAAGTGTTGGCTCGCATAGTGGCTGATGAAGGCCTGTGTATATATATGTAGCCAATAGAGCAAATGTAAAAGAACACACATCAATCAAAAAACTTTACATTTATTTCAATTTATCTTCATTACTACACTTTTATCTTTATTTTTATGCATTAGGCCAGTAGAATAATCCAACCCTCGCGTCCCTCTCACGTAACCTGACCCTTTCTAGAGGAGTGAGGATACCCACAGTCGAGGAGCAGAGTTCCCTCCTCGCGCGGCGCAATTGCTTCATGAACCGAGGAATCAAAGATTGTCCAAACCCCTAGCCGACCCCACGGCTAGAACCTAAGAGTTTGACGACAACAATAATTTTTTTTCTATAAAATATGGTTTATATTATATTGAGTAATTTAAAATCACCTTTTGTAGAAACTTTATAATAAACTATTTTTCTAAGAAATCTACATGTTTTTAATAGAGAAATGTTTTACGGCGTGATTAAAAAACTCAATATGAGAAATATAATAATATTTTAATATCTACTTTGAATCTTTTTTTAATTGGCATTACTGTTATAACTATTAGTAATCAATAGTAATTGGATGCACAAATGCATTAAGGCAATATAGGATGAAATATTCTACAGTATCTAATTTGAAACTACTGTAACATAGATTTTTTTATATCAATTTTTGTGATCTATTATCATTGTAATAATAATAATATTAAGGCAATCTAACATTTTTTTTTAACCAAAGAAAAAGAAATTATTGATAAAAAGAGAAAATTGAAGACAAAAGAGATACCAAGGGGGGACTAAACCAAAACCCAAGGCAAGAGATAAACTAGAGACAAAGCGGTAAACCAGCCAAACGATTTTTTTTTTCTTTTGAACGAGTATTGTATCCAGCGACGAATTTCTTTTTTTGGTTCAATTTCTTCTTTTGAGTCTTGGACACAACCGGTTCAAAGTAATCATATCGCACAGCTGATCCATGGGAATCGGAAGCCACAGGATCGCCAACATTGTCTTACGCCTCACCCCAAAGCTTTCTTAAAATTTTAATGTTACATTCATCTACTGGATTCGATGTAGCAACAGACTTTGAGACAGCAAGCCAATTTTGGGCCGTTAGATTGAAAAAATTATTATGGGCCACAGATACTCGAGTATTAGAGACAACCTCATCTCCTAAGACATCCCCCCAATTCTTCCCTAAAATTCTCATGTCAGTTGCCTCCACTAAGTTAGAAGTAGCATCGGACAATGAGGCATTTAGCGAGTCAAGCCTTGTCGTGGGTGATTGTGTCGAGGATAAATCCACATCATTCAAATTCTTAGTTGAAGATTTATTTGTTGAAGAAGGAACTACCCCTATAGTGTGTGTATTCACAGGAGAACTTCGAGCAGAGTGACAAGCTGGCAAAGGCGAAGAAACCTTTTGTGTAACATTACCTGCAAGAGGATAATTTTTTGCTACACCAAGAAGAGGGTTAGGGCTCCCAGTCATCTCCTCGGGAGATAGAACAACGTTATTAATTCCCTTGAAGCGATTAGGATCAGTATCTTCCTCTACTGATATAACCACACTCATACTTTGCATTTTGGATGGGCAACATCCACTGCATTCACATGCTTCTCCATGACAACTGGCTTACCTTTATCATGCTTCGGCACATACTGAATAGTAGGTTTACGAGGGACGTGATTCACCTTTCGAGGTTGCACCTGATTTCCGTTAGACGTCTCCACATCGTGAGAATGCTTACAATTTTGGAGTGAATGTCCAATACATTGACAAAGTTTGCAAAACAAAGGCACACACTCGTATTCCACTCTGATGAGAAAAGCGTATCCATCTCTTTCAACTAACAATTGATCATGCAGCTTATCTGATAAATCAACATCAACGAGAACTCTGGCAAAGTGACCAAAAGTCCTTTTCATAGTGGCTTCATCCAAAGCAATAAGAACCCCTAGGCTACCACTAAACTCAAAAAGAATTCTTGGCCTCCAATATTTACGAGAAAGACCGTGTAGTCTAACCCAACATTGAGCATTCATTTGTTTTGCAAAAAGAGGGTCAAAATCGGGCTTCCAAGCAAATAGACGCAAAACACCTGGATTCAAATTACGAGAACCAAGTGACCATGCTCGTCTCAGATCATCAGAAGAGGCAAAAGAAAACTCAAAAAATCCTTTACCAAGAGAAACCAAGGAACAATCCGAAGAAGAACTCAACAGAACAAAGATTTTATCCTTCAATTCTTTAATCTGTTAAGGCCTATCCCCTTTGGACAAAATAATTCTCCCATATAAAATGTTCACGCATTCAGCAATACTATTTTGATATTCGTCTTCATAGATTTTAATAGCAAGAATATCTCCTTTTAGGCAAGGTTTCGGCAAAAAGCTCAAGTGATTGTCAAACAAGATCGAACCAAAGGAATTTTTTAAAACATTTGCAAAAGATTTTCCAGATTTAAAACTTGAGGAGGGCTTACCTAACAACACCTCTGAAAATGCTTTCACACCACCAACTTGATCAGGCGCGTGACGTCATCACACGCTCCTGCACCGGTGGGGCCTCACGCTGCAGCAGTAACGCAGAGTTTGTCTCCTTTGCGCCTGCGAGCCTCGCAATCTGCGTGTGTGCACTTGCGTTTTGATTGGTTAGGAAGGCATGTTGGACGTGTACTTGCTCATGCGCAAGTGGAGGCAATCCTGCGATCTGCAATAGGTTTGGCGCGGCAGTCCAAAACAGGACAGCAGGTGTAGATGCGTCAGGCAGTACCTGCTTCAAGTCAACGGCACAGTAACTTTCCATCTACAGTCTACGGCGGCGCAGGCTTTTGCCTAAGGCATTCTAACATGAAATCTTTAACATTATACTCCCTCTGTCCCGTAATATAAGACCCCTTTTACATTCTTTACGCGTATTAAGAAAAGTTGGTAGAGTAATTAATATGTGCAATTTGTGTGTGACTATTACTAAATTACCCTTTGTGTGTAGAAGCATTTAATGTTAGTTTTTCACATACCAAGACAATTTAAAAGTATTAATGAGGGATATATTTGGAAAAGGAGTAATAAATGTATCTAGATATTTGTAAAGTGACTTATATTTTGGGACAAATAAAAGTGTCAAATGAGGCCTTATATTTTGGGACGGAGGGAGTATTTAATACATCTTCCAAAATAGTGTGTGATTTTGGTAAATTCAAATTTTATGACATACATGACTTTACTTTTATTACATTCGAAATGAAATTAAATATACACAATTATGCTCTTAATTGAAAAAAAATTGTAGAGTTACCGGTAAGCCGTGGTTAAATATCGCAGTTTGAGTAACGCAAATAAGAGCATAACTATTGTAATGTCTCGAAAAAACCATAAAGAGAGAACTACTTATATTGTTAAACGAAAACTAAAGGTTCCCACATGAGTTTAATCTTCTTGTAAAATAAAGTATTAACAAGTAGTTCAACAATAAGTTCAGGGAAAACATGTTCCCACCATAGTATCAAAAAATAACATAAACCATTTTAAATAAGTTCAAACACAATTATAAGGCAAAACAAGTTTTGCAAGACTCCAAATAAGAAGTAATCATAAATTGCACTATCATCAATTTGTGATGTGTACTTTGATGTTCTCCTCACCAAACCTCTTGATGAACTTTATATTATGTCCATTTGAAAGATCAGCTTTCTTAATAAAACCATACCACCCACTGTCAAAGAGTCCTTTATTTGACCCTTTCTTCGTGTTCTTTGATTACATTGTCCATATGAATGACCAACTTTTGATCTCACCACTCAACAGCACAACATTGATGTTTGATGGTTTGTGAGCAAAGTAACGTTTTACCACATGCATCGGAATATACTATAAAAAATTGTATTACGGTAAATATAATATTTACTTTTAAGTAAGGCTAATTCTTATTCGGCATAACATTTTTAGAATATATTACTCAATAATATGTAAAGGAAATTTAGTCCATACCAAAGGTTGGCCCAGTTTTCTTTTTGAGTCCGTTATTTTTGTTTTCCAAAGCTCTTCCTTAAAAACACCTATTATCTGATCCTGCGCAATTGCACAACACTTAGCTTCCCTCCTAACAATGATTAGATCCATCTCCGAGTGACCCCTTAAAACCACAAACAAATAATCCCCATATTTGATGTTACTATGTAAGGCCACTTCATTCAATCCGTTTTCCAAACAAATTCATCCATCCACTTCAATCCAACTGACTTGCCAATTACTTCTGTCATCAAGAAACACTGTAATAGGATTTGTCATGATTCGCCGATGGTGCAAAGAAAACCAAAACGGCAATATCTACAAATCAACGTAATAATTTTTAGATGCATGAAATAGTACGCGAACTATTTTTGTTTCAAATAAGCATTATTAACCCATAACAGTTTTTTTTATATTGATCAAAGTCAAGCATGGTCACAATGTTCAATGGAAACTCGCCAGCTGGTTTTGGAGGAACTGTTTTCCCTTACTTTCCTGCATCGAAGCATTTCATATCAAATGATGAATCCTCCTTGTATCGAAAGAGTAGGACGTCATGGCGTCCTATCTTTAAATCATCTTCTATTGAATCCTTCAGTGAACCGAATCAACCCATGAGATTTGACATATTGAACAGTACGCTCAATGTTGTCACCAATCTTTATCATTGTAACATCCCAAATTTTCTTTAATTTGGTAATTAAAAACAAACTGGATCTTAAGGGTAAAGTAGCAATTTCACTCAAGGACTAAGAAATGTTGATCTATTTAATTATGACTAGTATTTAATTGACCAATATTATTGAGCGAACAAAGACTAAATTAGAATAATCAAATGAGGGCTCATTGAGTAATAGTATTTTAATAAATTTTGTCTTAAATCCCACCATACACCACACTTATTCATAACCCACCCTATCACCCTCACACTCCCTCACTTATCCCTCATTCACGCTGAAAAAAAGGAAGCCGAAACAGAAAAGAGGAAACGAAGAAACGGGAAAAGAAGAAAGAAGCGAAGAAAGAAAGAAAAGAAAAGAGAGAAGAACGAGAGAGAGAGAGAGAGAGAGAGAGAGAGAGAGAGAGAGAACGAAATAGAGAGAGATTCAAATACAAGGTGGAGCTCAATCAAAGAGAATGTATCAACCCTAGGTTCAAGCTATTGAGGAAAGGAGATGGAGATTGAAGCTTAGGAAGATGGCTAGGGTCCAGTTCAAAAATTGGGGATTTTCACCGTAAAGCTTCTAAGGAGTATAGGTAACAAAGAATCCCCTTGAAAACCTCTCTTAGAGTGTGCCTAGGTTTTTATTGTGATTTTGATTAATGAGTTTATGATATTATGAATGATGGAGAATGAAAAATGTGTTGCATGTATGTTAGAGAAAAGTTAGTTTTGAATTGCCTACAAGGTGTTTGTTGAATATTGTGTGTGGTATGTTTAAATCTTGCTCAAAGTTTGTATATGTAATAAGTGCTTGTTTATTTTAAGTGTGAATATGCATGGAGTAAACTTTCTTCTCATATTTTTCTGGGTTATTAATTGAATGAGATAAACATAGGTTGAAATCTAAGGGTACTTGTATACTTAGATGATGAAGATAAAGATCTCTTAAAGTTGTATGTGAGTGATTTTGAAATTCTGAAAAATACTGAATAAGTCAGTCTTATTGCGTGATTTCTTTTGAATTATTGGCTTTGAATTTTGATATGAGACCAATTGCATTATGTTAGTATGTGAGTTGGCTATCTCCAGAAAAATTGAAAAAATTATCCAAATTCATTTGACATTTTATTCCTAATTATTACTAACTGCTGTCCTCAAACTCGTTTTTGATATCAAGTTGGTGTTTTGATCATATCTTGCTCCAAAAAAATCCCATCGAAATGATTTTTGAACCATCGGAAATTATATAACATTGTGTATGAAACGATAGACTCTCAAATGGTTTATTTGCATTAAGTATTGATTGAGAAACTTAATCGCAAGTTACGGTTATGAATATAAATTTCGTACTGGTGTTGTTGTAGTATTATTGTGATATCTTGTTGTACAGTTGCTGGATTTTATCCATTCTTGTGATATTAGAAAATATACATTATTAGATATCATTTAGAAATTGGAAATATTAAGTTTGATAGAATATCAGTGGAGAAACTAGTTTCAAGTTGTTTGGAAAAAAAGGGGTAATAACAATTCTACTTAGATGATTATGAGATAATGATACATGAATGGTGTAGAATGAACTCTTATGTATTTTATTTTTGACCAAACATGATTATTACAAGAATTGCCTTTGATATGTGGAGTACTAAGTGAGTAACTAATTTATGAAATGAGAAATTTTATTGGTTTAAATATGTATTTAGTCCTTCCAATTCCAAATGTCCCTATTTTTCGATTTAGTTCCTGCAAATTATTATTTTTTAAATACGTGCCTGCAAAATAACTTTTTTTTTGAATATGCCCTTCCGAAAGTTGGAATTTTAAATACGTCCCTGCAAAATAACTTTTTTTTTTTAAATACGTCCCTGCAAAATAACCTTTTTTTTGAAATACGTCCCAACAAAAAAAAATTGTGATATTTTACCGGGACGTATTTAAAAAAAAAAGTTATTTTATAGGGATGTATTTAAAAAAAAACTATTTTGCAGGGACGTTTTTAAAAATTTTATTTTGTAGGGACGTATTTAAAAAAAAAGTTATTTTGCAGGGACGTATTTAAAAAAAAAATTTGCAGGGACTAAATCGAAAAACAGGGACATTTGCAGGGACTAAATACATATTTAAACCAATTTTATTTCCATGATATTTGTTGTTGTTGATTACCGTTTTGTCGTGACGAAGAGATAATACGACCTGTACTGTTTTGCAGTGACGAAGAGATAATACGGTCCATGATTTTCGTTTTGCCGTGACGAAGAGATAATACGGCTTGTGGTTTTCGTTTTTCCGTGACGAAGAGATAATACGGCCTATGATTCCTGTTTGCCACGACGAAGAGATTATAGGGTCTATGTGCACATAGTATAATAAGTGTTCTGTTTACGATATCTAGAATATACGCGCACAAAATTGTATTGTGATCTTTTTATGTAACGTGATTTCTGTTGTATATTGTGTATCTTTCGTTATTATTCGAAAACTGTATTTGAATGAAAAACATTTGTATGTGATTTATACGTTCTATGTTTCAGAGAGGATTTTCCATATCTCGCACACGGATATGGCTGGAAACATCGAGTAAATTTTTTCCATATATTCTTTGTTACTGAGTTGTAAAACTCACTATGTTTGGGGTGATGTTTCCAGGTAACAGATAACATTGGAAAGCTTAAGAGTATATCCGAATTACTTGTCAGTAGTCCAATGTAGAGGGTCAGTCACCGGATCACAATCAGAGTTCTAGCTTCAAGGCTCTTATTGTTTTAGGCTAATTATGTTAAGCTAGATTTTTGTTTTACATGTATGAATCCTTCAAAACTCAAGTGTCATGTTAAATATTTAGAATTTATGTCTTATAAAGGTAACTCGGGCACTATGCAAATATATTGGTGTGTTTGACGATCGTGTACCACGGTAATGGCCGATGTCAAACTCGAAAAAAGTAAAATACCATTAAAAATCCTCTTTGCTATTTTATAAGAGTTCATGTAAGGGAATGTGAAGGTAAGTTTGAAATAGGAGGAAATATTCTGAACTGTACAATTATCAAAGGAATACATAAAAAACATGTTCACTTTATTATAATTTCATTAAAGTAATTTTACCCTATTTAAGAAAAAATAGTAGGTAATTAAAACTTTTAACATGATTTCCTATAGTCTAATTTTAATCTTATTATCATATGTAGAGAAAAAAAATTCAATAAGCGCAAAGTAAAAGATGATGATGTGGTCAAAAAGGCTTATGTTTGTTCTTATTTTTTTTATTGTTACGCGATAACATGTATAATATTATCAAAGAACTTACCTGATTTCACTGGAGAGAACACTTCAACCCAATCAATATTCAAACCTTCGTATAGGTGACAACGGAGGCTAAGGAACACCTTTGTATTCAGATGATGCATTCCTGGATGTTAATAAAGCTGATTTTATAAGAGTTTCTATGACCATAAATTCACCTATAATTTTGGAATACCTTAAAAAAAGAAAATATCTACGAATTAATCTTACAGAATCTTATATTAATTTAAATTTGAATAACAAATAGCACTATTTTAACTATTTTTATGTAACAGATATACTACAATCTTTAAGAATCTTAATTCCCTATTAATTCCCTGATATTACTCTATTTAGCATTGTTAATCATGAGATTCTCCTAATTTGTTATGTTGTTTTCACGTTTCCAATTTCTTAGGTTATAAAAAAAAATATCAAGATGGAAGTTGATATCATAAAATATATATATTTTTATTACAAATTATATATATTTCTCATTACTAAATAATTACATAAATATATATATTAATTTAGTTATTTTTTCATTGAAATAATTCTTTTCACTATAAAATATTTATTTAAATATATTTTTCTCAGTATATTACTAAGATATAATTTTTTTTTACAAAAATATTATAAAATAAATTCAAAAAATATGTATACCCATGCAGCGCACGAGTCATACAAACTAGTTTATATAATATACAAGATTTTCTTTTACAGGCTAGATTTTTACATTGGCTTGACTTATTCTATTAATTATCAATAATAGTTTTATTGTTTAGTTAAACACTGTTTAGCACTAAACACAGGTGTAAACTTAGTGCTATTAATTATCTGATATAGTTTGTTTTATCAATTTAATTAGCAATGTTTTACTAAGAAATAATGGATGAAACATGTAACACCCTGGGTCCTTTTCTGACTTAGTAGGCTACCCACAAGTGTAGCTCATCTTCTCTACCCCCCATGTAGAGTTTTTGCCTTCCGTGGGAATCGAACCTTGTACTCTGGGGCTTAAGTACAAGTTCAATGCATTCCCACTACCAATTGAACTAGTAGCTCAATTGGTAGTGGGAATGCATTGAACTTGTACTTAAGCCCCAGAGTACAAGGTTCGATTCCCACGGAACTAGTTCAATTGGTAGTGGGAATGCATTGAACTTGTACTTAAGCCCCAGAGTACAAGGTTCGATTCCCACGGAAGGCAAAAACTCTACATGGGGGGTAGAGAAGGTCATGATGTACACTTGTGGGTAGCCTACTAAGTCAGAAAAGGGCCCAGGGTGTTACAAAACATTGTTCTGAGCTTGGAGAAGGTATCGAAACTTGCTTTATAGAATCGTTTCCTTCACTATTTCAGTAATAGCTTTTACAACTAGTAATTTTGTTTTGCTATATTGGGTACTAATTGGCGGGTAGAGATTGTCTAACTTTAGGGAGGGAAAGCGTTACTTTTGATGAAAAGGGTCTTGCGCATGAGTAACCTTTACCCACTAATACAGGCAAGCTGCTAGTATATCTACTAAACTGCAAGTTTGTTCTACTTTATAAATAAACAGCCCCTTGAAAAGATAAAAAAAATAGGAAACCGGAATAAAAACACCTATCTAATGAAGCAAACATGTGTGATACTCCCCAAAATTATATCAGTCATTGTTTATTTGTGCTCATCTTAGTCAGCTAACCATAAGCTTGTGCTTGGATATCCAATAATGACATCGTGATTGTGATCTCATTCCATAGGAAACCCCTTAATTCTCAAAACTTTCAAGTCGACATTTGCAAATATATCTATCTATATATTGAAGTTGTGTAAATAAAAAATTCTGAACCTCCATTCTCAGTTTCTTGGCGTGCTACTCACATGTAAAAAATAGCTCAGTCACAATCCAATTAAATTAGCAAGTAGATCTAATAGACAACATATAAAATTCTATAAAAAATAATCTAAAATTACCTAATCAGTTTTAAAACTAAATAATAATAATAATAATAATAATAATAGATTCGTGAGGGCGTTTGAATTTGAATTAAAGGTGGAGGGAAAGATAAAGAGAAAGGGAATTGGGAAAAGTGAAAAGTGAAAAGTTTAGTCCATAAAATGACATTTGTAACATTGTAATTTTGATCGTCATTAAAATTCAGAATATTGAACATTTTTCAATCAGAGGTACGTACACATCATAACTTGGCCCAATACTTTTGCGTCTTATACTACATAATAACTCAATAGTGCATGATATATAATCGTAGCTAATCCCAAGATTAATTAAAAACATGGGGCCAATGCATAAGTTCAGTTTACCAAAATTCCAAGAAGTCTCAGTGGTGTAGGTCATGTGGTTGGAGCTAGGGACATCTTTCGTCTGCTCCTGGGTTCGAACCTGGTATGCGACGCTCCCAATTCCCATTTCCACTATATGTGGCTATTGTGCCAGCCTCTTGAACCAAAAAAAATAAATCCAAGACCATAGTGCGTACATACTTAAAAGTTACAGAAGTTCTAACTTAAACAGTTTACATAACTTCGGACATCCAACTAAGTTTCGACAAAAGGGCTCAAGGTACATAAATATCACACTCAATATTCAAAATACAATTAAGAACTAAGGAGCTTTCTCTTGAAAACCACAATCATTGAAGGGTCAGATTTTTTACAAATCTCAGTGAGTTCTACAAACAGACATATCATCAAATCTCATAAGATATCTTTTACATGCTTTACCTACGATATAACCCTTCGAGGAAATCAAATTATGTTCCTTTGGGAACCCCCTTCTAACATAATAGTTGAAGGTGCATACAGGTTAAGAACTTGGCCTCATGACTTCCCAAACCAAGTATGTCCTCATTACTCATTAGTCTATACTTATGATAATATCGGATAATACATATCCAATCCCAATCAATTGACAATTAATGGGGAACATTACACATATTTTCAAGTTTAATCAACAAATCACATATTTCACAAATCTACATTTCAACAAAACTACATAACAACAAATCATAGATGCAACAGCCAAATTTTCAGTTTCACAACTTGCAATATACTAATAAATTCCACATTTCATAGCAAAATCAGATCAACTTGGAATATAGTATATAGAAAACGAAGTTTGATAAAAAAAATGAACTTGTATATTGATTATTCTATGAAGTGTTAATTACATATATAGGTCAATTTACATAACTGCCCAACTGACTTGTAACTAATTACATAACTGCCCCAACTGGCTAAACAAACCAAACTAACTCTAACAATTGTCCAAACAGGGGAATAACCTATACAAGATAAATGGAATAAGCTGTAATAGAATAAGCTGGTGGGTGGATATTATGAACCCCAAGCTTGGATAGCAGTTGGTGAAATTGATGTTGATCCAAAGCTTTTGTTAAAAGGTCTGCTAATTGTGAGGATGAAGCAACAGGTAGCAGATGAAAGAGTTCAGCTTGTAGTTTCTCGCGCACCACATGACAATCAATGTCAATGTGTTTTGTGCGTTCATGAAAGGTAGAGTTTGCTGCAATCTGCATGGCAGATTGACTATCATAGTAAAGTAGAGCAGGCTTGATAAATGGTAATGAGAGATCATGTAAAATGTAAGTGAGCCATTGGATTTCACAAACAGTTGAAGCTAGTGCTCTGTATTCAGCTTCAGTTGATGATCTAGACACAGTAGTTTGCTTCTTGGATTTCCATGTGATGAGAGAATCACCAAGGAACACACAGAAACCAGTCACAGATTTCCTTGTCAAAGGGCAAGTAGCCCAATCAGAATCACTAAAAGCCTTCAATTGAAGGATGGATGAAGTTGGGAAAAACAGGCCTTGTGCAGGTGCATTTTTGATATATCTTAGGACACGGTTGGCTGCTTGCATATGCCTCTCCTTGGGATTTGCCATGAATTGGCATAATTGTTGCACATCGAAACTCAAGTCAGGTCTGGTTGTATTTAGGTAAAGCAGCTTCCCAATTAGGCGACAATAGTTGGTAGCATCCACTGGAGGTGAGTCCTCAGCAGCATCAAGATGTGGAGACTTTGTCATAGGAGTGGATGTTGGTTTGGAACCCAGTAAACCAGTCTCAGACAGTAAATCCAAAGCATATTTTCTTTGGCAAACAGATATTCTAGCACTGGTTCTAGCCACTTCAATACCTAGAAAATACCTTAAACACCCCAAATCTTTGATCCTAAAGCTTGCATTCAGTTTGTTTTTGACAGAAGTAATCTCATCTATGCTATTCCCGGTCACAATTAAGTCATCAACGTAAATTAACAGCACTGTAAGTGTCCCATTCTGTGCTTTTGTGAAAAGAGTGTGATCTGATTGGGATTGTTTGTAGCCAAGAGAAATGAGGAAAGTAGACAGTTTGGAAAACCACTGTCTACTTGCCTGTTTTAGGCCATACAGTGATTTAAGCAATCTACAAACCTTATTTGGAGAGTGAGAGTCATACCCTTGGGGAATGTCCATGTAGACTTCCTCATCTAGGTCACCATGGAGGGAAGCATTATGCACGTCCAGCTGTTGAAGATGCCATGATTGACTAGCAGCAATAGCAACTAACAGTCTCACTGTTGTCATTTTTTGTAACAGGTGAGAAGGTATCCAGGTAGTCAATCCCCTCAGTTTGGGTGTAACCCTTGGCTACCAAACGAGCGTTGTACCTTTCTAGGGATCCATCAGCCTTATACTTGATTTTATATACCCATTTGCACCCTATTGTCCTTTTACCAGCAGGAAGGGAAACTAATTCCCAAGTCTTGTTCTCATTCAGAGCATCTAAATCTGCTTTCATGGCTTGTCTCCAGCATTCATGTCTAGAGGCTTTGCTGTAGTTGGTTGGGTCAATGGAGAAGCAAATGGATAGGGCAAACTTCTTGTAAGATGGCATGTGTCATTCATATCCAACTACAGACTGAATGGGATATAAAGTCCTGTGGTTGGTGGCAATATTTCCACATATGTAGTCATTATAACATGCAACGGGTCTAATGATCCTACTAGGTCTTTGTGTGATTTCTGTGGTGTGATTTTCTTGTGGGTTTTCTGCTATGTTTTCAGGTTCAATGTCTAGTGTGTTGGTTACCGTATCAGTAGGATGATGGTCTACAAGCCTCTCATCAGAGTTGGGTGTGGGAGGTGTGGTGTCTATGTTTGGGTTTTCTGGTTCAAAGGTAGTTAAGTCATATGTGTTTGGTGTAGGAGTGGATTTATCTGTTTGTTTGTGGGTTGAGATATAAGGAAATGTGTCTTCATAGAACAGGACATTTCTGGAGATGAAGATTTCCCTAGAGGTCAAATCCATTTGGATATACCCTTTGACTCCAAGTTTGAATCCAAGGAATACACACTTTCTTGCTCTAGGATCAAGTTTGTGTCTACCTTGCAAGAGAGTAAATGCAAAGCTAAGACACCCAAAAACCCTCAGATACTCTAAATTAGGAGTATGATGATGCAGAGCCTCATAAGGAGATTTGTTGTTATCAAAGACAGTGGAGGGAAGCCTGTTTATGAGGTGTACAGCATGTGTGACAGCATAGTACCAAAACACCTTCGATAGATGTGATTGAAACATGAGAGCACGAGTTACATTAAGTATGTGCCTATGCTTCCTTTCTGCCACAACATTTTGTTGAGGAGTCTCTACTCAAGTCCTCTGATGCAGGACTCCCTTCTCTTGAAAGTATTCTGTCATCACGAATTCTTGCCCATTATCAGTTCTAATTCCTTTTACAGCAGTTCCAAACCGAGTTTGAATCATACTGTCAAAGTTCTTGATTAAACTCCTTGATTCAGACTTGCTCTTCATGAGGAACACCCAAGTATGCCTTGTGAAATCATCTACAACAGTAATAAAGTACAAATGGCCATGGACAGATGGAGTGGAAAAGGGACCCCATATGTCCATGTGTATTAGATCAAATGCACTTTTACTTTTAGTATTACTGACAGTAAATGGTAATTTATGTTGTTTGGCAAGATGACATGAATCACATACCTTATTTGGAACATCTTGTATATATAAAAAATGATTCCAAATTTGTTTAGTCACATTATATGAAGGGTGTCCTAATCTTTAGTGCCACAAGGGAAAATCATTAGATGTGATGTGACTACAAACAGAATCACCTAAAAAGTTGAATTTACAAGTTAACATAGACTCATTGTCATCTATATTAAAGGCAGACAAGCACTTAGAATCTTGATCAAGTACATAAAGTGACTGAAAAACTCTAGCGTGCCCAATCGTCCTCAATGTAGGCTTTTCCTGTATGGTACAATTATCATCATCAATAACTATCTTACATTTCAGGTATTGTGATAGATTATAACCAGAAATAAGGTTAAAACCAAACTCAGGCACATATAATACATTGTGATGCACTATATCAGAATTGAATACAATTGTGCCAGCATATTTAACATAAGTACGTGTTCCATTAGGCATTTTAATGCTAACAGGTTTAATCTCATAGTAAGAATAGGATAAAGACAAGCAATTGCATATGTGGTCTGTGGCCCCTGTGTCCACAATCCAAATAGTGTAAGAAATTCTACCTGAAGAGTCTTGTGTCATATTGGATGCAATAATGTGATTCACCTGGCCAGCTGTTGCATCTCCACCTTTGTTTAGCAACGCCGTCAGCTTCTGGTACACTTCTGGGGTTATGCTAACCGAGGACTCATTCTGTGATGCTTCTCCATTGTCATCTTGAGTGTTGTTGGCATCCATGGTAGCATTGTTGGCTGAAGTATCCTTGTCACGAATTTTAAAGCCTGGTGGAAAGCCATGCTTGAAGTAGCATGTTTCCACAGTGTGACCTTGTTTCCCACAATAAGTGCAAGTCTTGCCAGGGTTGTTGCTGTAGGTTCTTCTAGGAAACCTACCTCGCCCTCTTCCCCGCGAATTGTTGTTTCCTCTTCCTTGCGAATTCTGAATTGTTCCCGTATTTGCATTTAGCGCCGTTTTAGGGTTTCCCCTAAAACATTTCCATTCAATTGTCTTTCTTGTTGTAAGGTTAGGGAAAATACTTTGTTGATCCTCGGTAGTGATTCCATCATCATAATTTTTGTCTTCACGGTGTTGTACTGATCATTGAGACCCTTCAAGAAGCATATCACGTATTCTTCTTCTTCGTGTTGCTTCTTGATGTTAGCATCGGCCACTCCGCAAGCACAGGTGTTGATAAGCCTAAAAGTTTCAAGATCCTCCCAAATCACCTTCAAATCGGTGTAATAGGAGTTAATGCTTCTTTCTCCTTGCTTGATAGAGTGTATTTCCTGCATCAGATCAGACATTCGAAACGCATCTCCCTTAGAAAAGCGATTCTTTAGCTCGTTCCATAGATCGAAAGCGTTCTCAACGTTTTCAATGCTTTGTGAAATCTCTGGTACAAGAGAACCAGCAATCCACGCAACCATGGTGCCATTGCACCGTTCCCATGCTTCGTAGAGATCGTCACTTTCGTCTGGTGCAGTAATCTTTCCGTTGATGAATTTGATCTTATTCTTGGTGAGAAGATCCCTCCTCATCTTTTTGCTCCAAGTATCGTAGTTGTTCCCGTTCATCGGAGGGGTGACAAGAATCACACCAGGGTTTTCAGCAGGATGAAGATAATACGGGCTTGTTAGGGTTAGAGCTGGATCTTTTGCCTTTCCCTCATCTTTGTGTTGTGGTTGTTCATTTGATTCATCGGTGTGGGTAACGATTTCGGCCATTGTTATGCACTGAAGGTTCTTTGTGCAACGATGAAGGTGACGAAATCGGTGTTGAAGACGATGGGCATGCAGAGCAGATTTCTCTACTCTGGTACCATATAGAAAACGAATTTTGATTAAAAAAAAATGAACTTGTATATTGATTATTCTGTGAAGTTTACATATATAGGTCAATTTACGTAACTGCCCAACTGACTTGTAACTAATTACATAACTACCTCAACTGGCTAAACAAACCAAACTAACTCTAACAATTGTCCAAACAGTGGAATAACCTATACAAGATAAATGGAATAAGCTGTAGTAGAATAAGGTATTCTATATTATACTCCAATATAGTATAAGCTTATTATTCTTTTGGAGAGTGAGTTAGAGAAACTCACATATGAATCAAAGTTTGCTAGCTTGATCCTCCCTCTATCAACAACTTTCGACCTCTACTAGCTTGGATAGCTTCTAACCCACTTCAATCCAATTCAATGTCAACTTGGATCCTTTGCTTGAGTGTTCCTAACTCAATTATAATCTTCAAAGCTTAAATTTATACTCAACAAGACTCTTTTTCCTAGCCCTTTGCTTCTCGACTTTCAGTCCCAAAATTCTGCTACAAACTTTCATCTTCTCTCTTCAAGCTCCTATCACCTCCATTGACACCCAACAACTTGAGTCTTTCATCAATTGATACATGCAAGCTATTTTTCAGCAGAATTATCCATGAATGCCTCTACCTCTTAAAGAGTTTAGTAACCCACGAAAATATATTATATATATTTATCTATAATATATATTATATTATAGATAAATATAGATAATATGATATATAAGTTTATGTATAAAAATATAATATATATATATATATATAATATAATAGATAAATATATATAATATGATATATAAGTTTATATGAATAAATATAACTAGTAGGATACCCGTGCATACGCACGGATGCTGTAACACCCTGGGCCCTTTTCTGACTTAGTAGGCTACCCACAAGTGTACATCATGACCTTCTCTACCCCCCATGTAGAGTTTTTGCCTTCCGTGGGAATCGAACCTTGTACCTGGGGCCTAAGTACAAGTTCAATGCATTCCCACTACCAATTGAGCTAGTAATGTAACACCCTAATATCTCTAATCAATAGAAATACTAAGAATGTACAATTTAGTAAACATCAGAGTAACTTTCCTACTTATGATAAGGAAAAAGCGGAAACGATTACATAACTCAATTATCTCAAGTCATATATCGACTACAAAGACGACGGGGAATAACATAATCAGAGACTGAAGGATTAAATCTTCAATCTCCTCTTCTTGCATGACACCTACTCGCATCCCTTAACCTTCTTCTTTTCCCTTGTTTCTCTGTAAAACAACAACAAATGATAGGGTGAGATAACATATCTCAGTGAGTTCTACCGCGACCCCTAACATTCACTCGGTTCAATTATGAAAACCCTTTTAATTCGTAATTCAATATAAATTACAAAATAGTCTATTTCATCTTTTATCACATCACCAACCACCCAAAGTAGCTTAAGTGATGAATTTCAATATTACATTTTAATCTTTTGCAAGTCACCAACTCCGAAAGCTTAAGTGAACCCCTAATTACGCTCACGGTTTAAATACAATGTTCCTCTTTAATTGGTAATTCAATATGAATCACAAAACCATCTAGCAATTCTACAAATGAATTGCAAAAACATCTGGTAATTCAATATAAGAATTACAATAAAGCCTTATTAATTCTAGCACATCACCAACAACCTAAGGAAGCTTGAGTGAACCCCAACATCTGGCCGATAAGTGTACAACTCTTAAAGGCAAAGTAATAATAAACCTCAGGGGGCCTAAGATAAGGGCTCATGACTTCCCTCTCTTAGTATGCTAACATCTGGAGGTCGTCACCTCAATTCGATATAATTTATATATCACACCCGCATTGGGCCGTCAATCTTATTTAATACCCGCATTGGGCCGTCAATCACATATGATATAATTTATATATCATGTCCACTACAATAGTCGAACATGAAGTTCCGTTTTGATTTGAAAAACATATGTTCTCACACGTGGCTAGCCTCGGTTTTTCGAAACATTAATAAGTTCCAAAACATTTTTGAAAAATCAAGTTTGAATACATTAAAATCATGTTTTTATAAAGTAAATATCATCCCAATTGGTTGAGAAAAGGTTTAGAAGTGGTTTGGAATCGAAAAGAGCGACAAAACAAATTTTTGGCATCTGGAGACAGAGGAGTTGGCACGACCCGTGCAGAAATCAGCACGACCCGTGCTGCTAAAAATTTATTTTTCCAGCCAATCTGATAGGTTGCACGACCCGTGCATAAATCAGCACGACCCGTGCTGCTGTAGCAGGTTCACATTTTGTTCATTTCGTTTGTTTTGTTTCTCCGATCGCGTCCAATCCGAAACCCAATCCAATTCCAGCATCAAAACAGAGATTTTCCAGACAATACAAGTCAATTCAACACAAGTTTCAATCACACAACAAAGTATATTTTTGTTAAATAAGCCGTAAAATGATATTTTACGGAAAACGATTTCAACTCATAAAATCTTTCGAAACGAAACAATCTCATGAAACCAGAATTTCAAAGCATTCAAAAGAATTAAAATGAAACCCTAACGTGAGTAAAACTCACCTATCGTGATGAAAATCACGAAACGTCGAGACTTTCCGAAGCTCGAACGCCCCGTAGCGCACGAACACGCTCCGAACTTCACGAACTCATCCAATCGCTTCCAAAATCGAAAAACCCATCTACTTGGATTCACAACCAGCAACTCAATCACCCTAAAACCATCTTCAATTGACCCAAACACTCCCAATAAGCCTTTCAAATCAAGCTTTGAGCCCCTTAGAACCTTGGGGTAGCTTCCAATGTGTCAAAACTTCAATTTTCAACACTTAAACTTCATCTTCCCTCACTTTGAGCTCTAAAGGTCAACCATGGCACTTTGTGTTAGAGGAAATTGGGGAAGATGAAAATATGTTCATTAGATAGAGGAGGAAAAATGAAAGAAGATGGAGGAAGAAAGACTTACATACAAGGGCAAAATCAAAAGCCCTCATCTCCTTCTTCTCTTCTCTCTCTCTCGTAACCCACTCTCTCTCTCTCTCTCTCTATTCTCACTTCTTCTCAATTAAAGCAAAGTGAAGAAAGAATGGAAATGAGGCTTATCCAAAGTGTTGGTGAGCTGAGGGTTTTATTTGGGTGGAAAAGACCTAAATGCCCTTGGTTCACTAATCCTCACTAATTCTAAATTTTACCCAATTTCTCCTCAAACAACTACACAATTTCAATAATAATCCAAGGAATCACATAGCTTAGCAATTATATATATTGCTTTCGCGAAAATCATACATCCATGACCAGATTTATTATTTCATCGAATAATAAATCTCTAGTTAATTTCGTAAACCGAAATTAACGAAACTAGGGATGTTACAATCACCCCAACTTGAAAGATTTTGTCCTCAAAATCGTTCAAGTCCTATACACATAGTTGATGTGATACCAACACTCATCAATTTATCGACCGTATCTGACCTTCTATATAGACACTAGTGGTTATTTATCCACGGTGTACCCACAGTTTGTTTTAGAAAACAGTCCATAACTTAAGGTAGAAACACGTATCTCTTCTTCATAACGGATGGAGTTCGAGATGTTCCGGCTTAGCCGTAGCTTGGATTGGGAGGAAAGGATGTCTTTGAGAGGATTACTTTGAAACTAAACCACACTGTATCCGGAAGAAAAGTTTTCTTCTCTTTCCGAGTTACGCTTACATAAGCACTGAACTCGTTTTACTCAAAATTTCCATGGAAGAAAACAAAATTGTTTTATAAAATAAGTTGACTCTTAACCAAGTAAACATGGAGAAATGATTTTTCTTGCAACTCGACTCAAGAAAACTCTAAAATTATAGTGACAAACTCTTTTTAATAAATCAGTTTCAGAATTTGGAAGTAAATTCGTTTTATTTGAGTAAAAATTCTTTTCATTGGGGTTTTCAAATAATGATACTTTGAAAAATACTATTGTCCAAAAATGATGATTCACCCCAACTTATAAATGACCTTACTCAATGTACTACGTTTCAACAAAAGGTACTCTCATCCTCAGATTTTAAAAATTTTACAATGTCGAAAGTGAGAATAGAAGTAATACTTAGGTTAGTTTGAGGAAGGAATTTGGAAGGAGATTGTGCCGATTGGAAAGCGGATATTTGATTTTTAAAATAGGGACAGAAGCAGGCGCTCAAATCGGACCTTAGGGTGCACGGTCCGGCTCCTTCATCTGTACATTTGTTTGAAAATTTTGTTTTTCTTAAACCACTATTCTATTCGATCCAATTCGTTCCCTTTCAATTCTTTTCTCAACTTGGCCTAATGACAAGATTTCAATGCTAACCTATGTATATATATATATATATATACATTTATATTTCATGATGAAAAACAGACATAGACCTTTCACTTCAACGACACAAAATGGTTACAGTATTCACTATCAAGGACTCATGTGTTAAACACTCACTGTCCAATCATTTAGTCTTTGCCCGACGTGTGGTTTATCATAGACATTCCTCCATCAAAACAGTGTAGTGGGTAAAACCTTTACTACATATATCTGACTTATGAGATTCCTTAGAAACAGCCTTATATGCTGGACTATAATCAGACAACTCTGAGTTTAGCGCATGCGTGTTCTATTGACATTTAACCAATACAATATCTGGATTGAACAACTAGTCTTGACTAATACAATGGATTAAAATCATGACATCACACTGTTAACCCGAACGAAATTAAAGTTAACTATTGGAATTTACCTCAGTGGCGGAAGCTTGAACACTATAACTGCTGAAAGATAATTGCCTAAGCATGGCTTGATACTTCCCTTACTTGCAATTATATTCACATATTAACCCAATCTTCCACTACATTCGGGTAGAGGATTGAGGAACTGAAATCTTCGGTTATCTTAGAAACACTTCTAGCATTTTGGTTAGTCATCAGTACAAACAATATTTTCGACTGACTCACGAAGGGGTTTTGATATAAAACAATTTTATCATGTACCCAAAGGAGTCAATTCTCATAACTAACCCAAAATACTAATAAGAGTGTATCTTTCAAACCTTAACTTAGTACACGGGATTTAACCCTAGAACCTGATAATCCTACACAATATACGGCTTTTCGGAATTACTTAAGTCAAAGATTTATCCAAGATCATTGTCCTTCTAGATCAATCAGGCTGAGATTTTTTTTTTTTTATATCTATGCCTTCTTAGGTCTTGTCCATACAGACGCTAAGAAAATAAGAGTTTCGGTATTAGGAATCTTACTAGAACGACATAAGGTTTTTTTTTTGAAGGTAAGCTTCACTACCATTCTATGAAATTCTGGATCTCTTGATTAACCTTAACGTAACGATTATTCTTGGACTAATTATGAAATTAAAACAACGGTGGCACTAAGGAGTTTTTTGAAAATGAAAAGTTTAGGGAATCAAACGAGCACACCAATAATGTCATCGTATTGATTCATAAAGTTTTAGTATAAAATCATTAAACATTTCCTTGGCCCAACTTCTCTTCGAATTTCCGCAACTATCCAAGCATAGTCTTTACGATCACGTTAATCAATCAAGTTTTAGAACGATTCTACATCCATAACAACATTCTGTCTGACACGTAGGTAACTTTGAGCTTCTCGCTCTTCCGACATACAAGATGGGATTATAGTCTAAGAGTTCAGAAAACACTTCCAATTATTGAAAGGCTAAAATTACTAATAATCATTCCCGAGAAATAGATTCTTTGGAAAAAGTTACAATGAAGGCCATTCAAAACCGGTGTCTAGGAATCTAAACTTAATGGTTGGAACTCCTCGTCCAATACACCGTGCAATTGCAAGATTTCCAATCTACAAATGCGTTGGGGGTGTAACTGCTAAGGATAAGACAGAGATACACTTCTAAATGAAATTAGAAACTCAGTTTACGACCTACTCAGATGTATAAACATTTTCGTTAGCTTTCCAATGCTTCTTAGAACATAAAAATCGGAGTTCCGAAGTATGAGTTATTAATAAAATGAGTTGGAAAACTAGCGAAAATTTCTCGCAGACTGAGACGAGCATGCACTTAATCAGAGGATTGGTATAAGGTGATTTCTATCGACTCTCTTTACTAACTTCATCTTGAAAGGGATTTGATTTAAGGGTTCGGATCATTTAGTAACTCAGTTTACCAATACAGATGTTGCTCTATCATTTGCTAGAGTGGCTTTATAACGATTCTAGATGTGAGGCTGAGAAAACATAATATAGATCTAGACTTGGAAATTATCCGAAAAGATTCTCTAAGAATAACATAAATCAAGGTTATAGCTTCGAGGTGTTAGCTAATCTTAACTGATCTTAGATTAATATCCTTAGCTGCAACACAACAGTTACATTGGATTCAAGAATGGAGTAGTCGTCCACAATTTCTTCGAACAAATCTGGATGCCCATCTATAGCCCTTCGCTTACGCTACGCGCTCTGATGAAACGAGAAGGCTAGGATCCTAAGGTTTAGGTTTTGGACATTATCGGGGCTGAAGCAACTAATCGTCATCATTCGCAGTAATTCACATGAAACATTGAGTGGATCCTGACCAAATACATCACATGATTTACTGAAAGGTTCTGACATTTTAATTGTCTAAGTCCCTAGCTGACTCGATTTAACCTATCGACCATAAGGTCTCTATGTCCGACAAGGTCGAACTGCTCTGATACCAAAATGTAACACCCTAATATCTCTAATCAATAGAAATACTAAGAATGTACAATTTAGTAAACATCAGAGTAACTTTCCTACTTATGATAAGGAAAAAGCGGAAACGATTACATAACTCAATTATCTCAAGTCATATATCGACTACAAAGACGACGGGGAATAACATAATCAGAGACTGAAGGATTAAATCTTCAATCTCCTCTTCTTGCATGACACCTACTCGCATCCCTTAACCTTCTTCTTTTCCCTTGTTTCTCTGTAAAACAACAACAAATGATAGGGTGAGATAACATATCTCAGTGAGTTCTACCGCGACCCCTAACATTCACTCGGTTCAATTATGAAAACCCTTTTAATTCGTAATTCAATATAAATTACAAAATAGTCCATTTCATCTTTTATCACATCACCAACCACCCAAAGTAGCTTAAGTGATGAATTTCAATATTACATTTTAATCTTTTGCAAGTCACCAACTCCGAAAGCTTAAGTGAACCCCTAATTACGCTCACGGTTTAAATACAATGTTCCTCTTTAATTGGTAATTCAATATGAATCACAAAACCATCTAGCAATTCTACAAATGAATTGCAAAAACATCTGGTAATTCAATATAAGAATTACAATAAAGCCTTATTAATTCTAGCACATCACCAACAACCCAAGGAAGCTTGAGTGAACCCCAACATCTGGCCGATAAGTGTACAACTCTTAAAGGCAAAGTAATAATAAACCTCAGGGGGCCTAAGATAAGGGCTCATGACTTCCCTCTCTTAGTATGCTAACATCTGGAGGTCGTCACCTCAATTCGATATAATTTATATATCACACCCGCATTGGGCCGTCAATCACATATGATATAATTTATATATCATGTCCACTACAATAGTCGAACATGAAGTTCCGTTTTGATTTGAAAAACATATGTTCTCACACGTGGCTAGCCTCGGTTTTTCGAAACATTAATAAGTTCCAAAACATTTTTGAAAAATCAAGTTTGAATACGTTAAAATCATGTTTTTATAAAGTAAATATCATCCCAATTGGTTGAGAAAAGGTTTAGAAGTGGTTTGGAATCGAAAAGAGCGACAAAACAAATTTTTGGCATCTGGAGACAGAGGAGTTGGCACGACCCGTGCAGAAATCAGCACGACCCGTGCTGCTAAAAATTTATTTTTCCAGCCAATCTGATAGGTTGCACGACCCGTGCAGAAATCAGCACGACCCGTGCTGCTGTAGCAGGTTCACATTTTGTTCATTTCGTTTGTTTTGTTTCTCCGATCGCGTCCAATCCGAAACCCAATCCAATTCCAGCATCAAAACAGAGATTTTCCAGACAATACAAGTCAATTCAACACAAGTTTCAATCACACAACAAAGTATATTTTTGTTAAATAAGCCGTAAAATGATATTTTACGGAAAACGATTTCAACTCATAAAATCTTTCGAAACGAAACAATCTCATGAAACCAGAATTTCAAAGCATTCAAAAGAATTAAAATGAAACCCTAACGTGAGTAAAACTCACCTATCGTGATGAAAATCACGAAACGTCGAGACTTTCCGAAGCTCGAACGCCCCGTAGCGCACGAACACGCTCCGAACTTCACGAACTCATCCAATCGCTTCCAAAATCGAAAAACCCATCTACTTGGATTCACAACCAGCAACTCAATCACCCTAAAACCATCTTCAATTGACCCAAACACTCCCAATAAGCCTTTCAAATCAAGCTTTGAGCCCCTTAGAACCTTGGGGTAGCTTCCAATGTGTCAAAACTTCAATTTTCAACACTTAAACTTCATCTTCCCTCACTTTGAGCTCTAAAGGTCAACCATGGCACTTTGTGTTAGAGGAAATTGGGGAAGATGAAAATATGTTCATTAGATAGAGGAGGAAAAATGAAAGAAGATGGAGGAAGAAAGACTTACATACAAGGGCAAAATCAAAAGCCCTCATCTCCTTCTTCTCTTCTCTCTGTCTCGTAACCCACTCTCTCTCTCTCTCTCTCTATTCTCACTTCTTCTCAATTAAAGCAAAGTGAAGAAAGAATGGAAATGAGGCTTATCCAAAGTGTTGGTGAGCTGAGGGTTTTATTTGGGTGGAAAAGACCTAAATGCCCTTGGTTCACTAATCCTCAGTAATTCTAAATTTTACCCAATTTCTCCTCAAACAACTACACAATTTCAATAATAATCCAAGGAATCACATAGCTTAGCAATTATATATATTGCTTTCGCGAAAATCATACATCCATGACCAGATTTATTATTTCATCGAATAATAAATCTCTAGTTAATTTCGTAAACCGAAATTAACGAAACTAGGGATGTTACAGATGCTGTCATGTTCTTTTCATGAATAGACTTAGACATAATTTAAATATTCTGGACAACACCCCGCAAAAAAAAGACAAATTTAAAGTAGATAAAAAAGGAGTCTCAAATAAATAAAATATAGATAAATATTAAAAACTAAAAAATGTAAAAGTATCATTTAAAAACAATCTCTGAATTTATCTCATGTTCTTTTATATATCAGTGCAATGTTTTTTTCATATATCAGTGTTGTTATCCCATGTTTATTTATATATCAGTTCAGCTATCCCGTGTTTTTATATATATCGTTGCAGTTATCCTGTGTTTTTTTATTTATCAGTACATTGGTCTCGTGTTTGTTTATATATCAGTGCAGTTATCTCATAGTTTCAATTGATTAGTAGATTATAGTAGATAGTTAAAGATAGATAGTAAATTATCAATAAAAAAGATTTATCCTGTGTTTTATTATATATCCGTGACAAACTATTTGTCCTTTTTTAGGTATTAGTGACAAATATTTGTCACATATGTTTTAAATACTAATCAGTAGTTTAAATAGTCATTAAGTTTTCTTTTCTAAGATATTAATCTCGTGTTATTTTATATATCAGTGAAGTTATCCGTTTTATATATATATATATATTAGTGCAGTTATCTCGTAGTTTCAGTTGATTATTTTAGTTTTTTTAGATAAGCCAATTGATTATTTTAGTTGATCAACAGACTATAGTAGATAGTGGGAAAAGAAAGTGGGTGGGTTTGATTTGAATGTTAATCAGTAGTTTAAATAGTCATTAAGTCTTCTTATTTTTTTAGATATTAATTTCGTATTTTTTTATATATCAGTACAGTTATCCCGTGTCTTTTAAATATCAGTGCAGTTATATCGTAGTTTCAATTGATTATTTTACTTGATTAGTAGATTATATTAGGTAGTGGAAAAATAAATTGAGTGGATTTGATTAGAATTTTGAAATTTGAAAAAAAGTATGAGAAAGTAAAAAAAAAGTAGGAGTGAGAAGAAAATTTGAAAAAAGGTGTGACAGCTAATTACAACGTTGTCCTTAGTTAGATGAGTTTAGGTAAATAGGGAGGCTTGTTTGAGTAATTTAAATGTGGTTTGTTTGTATAAATAGATATTAGATTAGATAGTACATAGGAATTAACTGTAAATCATTTAATATTAATTTAATTATATTATATTTTATTATATAGTAGATTAAAAAAATTGGGAAAAGAAATATTTTCAAATAAAGGATGTGGGGGCCAGAAATATTAGATGTGTAAAAAAATGAGAAATATTAGGAAATGTGAGATTGAAAGAGAGAGAGAGAGGGTTGGAAAGAAAGAGAAAATAGAATTAAAAAATGAGAAAAAAGTAGTGATGTGTCAACTAATGAAGATGTCTAAAATTGTCTTTTTGTAAGTTGTTTGTTTGATTAAATAGATATTAGATTAGATTAGATTAGATAGATAGATAGATTAGATTAGATTGGATTAGATTAGATTAGATTAGATTAGATAGATAGATAGATAGATAGATAGATTAAATTAGATAGATATTAGATTAGATAGATTAGATGTGTATATATATATATATTGGTGCAGTTATCTCGTAGTTTAAGTTGATTATTTTAGTTTTTTTAGATAAGCAAATTGATTATTTTAGTTGATAAGTAGATTATAGTAGATAGTGGGAAAAGAAAGTGGGTGGGTTTGATTTGAATGTTAATCAGTAGTTCAAATAGTCATTAAGTCTTCATATTTTTTTAGATATTAATCTCGTGTTTTTTTATATATCAGTACAGTTATCCCGTGTCTTTTATATATCAGTGCAGTTAGATTAGATAGATATTAGATTAGATTAGATTAGATTAGATAGATATTAGATTAGATAGATTAGATAAATATATATATATATATATATATATTGATGCAGTTATATCGTATTGTCAATTGATTATTTTACTTGATTAGTAGATTATATTAGGTAGTGGAAAAATAAATTGGGTGGGTTTGATTAGAATTTTGAAATTTGAAAAAAGTACGAGAAAGTAAGAAAAAAGTAGGAGAGAGAAGAAAATTTGTAAAAAGCTGTGACAGTTAATTACAACGTTGTCCTTAATTAGATGAGTTTAAGTAAATAGGGAGACTTGTTTGAGTAATTTAATTGTGGTTTGTTTGTATAAATAGATATTAGATTAGGTAGTACATAGGAATTAACTGTAAATCATTTAATATTAATTTAATTATATTTTATTATATAGTGGATTAAAAAAATTGGGAAAAGAAATATTTTCAAATAAAGGATGTAGTGGCCAGAAATATTATATGTGTAAAAAAATGAGAAATATTGGGAAATGTGAGATTGAAAGAGAGAGAGAGGGGGTTGGAAAGAAAGAGAAAATAGAATTAAAAAATGAGAAAAAAGTGGTGATGTGTCTACTAATGAAGATGTCTAAAATTGTTTTTTTTGTTGTTTGTTTGATTAAATAGATATTAGATAGATAGATTAGATTAGATTAGATCGATATTAGATTAGATAGATTAGATAAATTTATATATTGGTGCAGTTATTTCGCAGTTTCAGTTGATTATTTTAGTTTTTTTTAGATAAGTAAATTGATTATTTTAGTTGATCAGTAGATTATAGTAGATAGTGGAAAAAGAAAGTGGTTGAGTTTGATTTGAATGTTAATCAGTAGTTTAAATAGTCATTAAGTCTTCTTATTTTTTTAGATATTAATTTCGTGTTATTTTATATATCAGTACAGTTATCCCGTGTCTTTTATATATCAGTGCAGTTATATTGTAGTTTCAATTGATTATTTTACTTGATTAGTAGATTATATTAGGTAGTGGAAAAATAAATTGAGTGGGTTTGATTAGAATTTTGATATTTGAAAAAAAGTATTACAAAGTAAGAAAAAAGTAGGAGTGAGAAGAAAATTTGAAAAAAGGTGTAACATCCTCAATTTTACTAATTTCGATATTTGAAATTAGCAAACTTTTCGTAGTAAATTGATGATCAAACTAAGTAATTTAACTTGCTTGAGTATATATTAGCAAGGTTAAATTGCCATGTTGTGGAATTATGTTGCATTGGAGTAGTGTATTAACAATAATGTAGAGTGTTCATCACTTAGGGGTAAAAGGGTCCTTTTCTATTTAGTTTTCCTTCAGCTCACTTAACAACACAAAAAACAAAACATATTTATTAAATACACACCCACACTAGAGGAAAACAAAATCAGTTGAAAAATAGAAAGCAAGAGAAAAGAGAGAGAGTGAGGAGAACCGTGAGAGAGAGGGAGAGAAGAGGAGAACAATAGATCCTCACCATCACCAAATCTCATGCATGTTGCTTATTTTGACACCTTCACACTCAGTTCCTTCTCCTCTACTCACTGATATCCTTTTCAACACCCAAATCATACACCTCCTCATTTCACCATTGATGAACCTTAAGCTCAAAATTGTCAAAAATTGGAATTTGAGAGTTTTCGAAGCTTTGCATTTCTACGTTAAGAGCGGATTCAAGGTCTGAGTGCTTGCACCATGTTAGAAGAAATGGAAAGCTACTATTTCGAAGCTAGGTTGATGGTTTTGGAGTCAAAATTCGTGGTGTTAACTGTTAAGCGGGCTTGAGGAAGGAAGCATAGTTGCTGGAAACTTTTGCAGCAAAACCATAATGAGAAGTATACGGTATTTCCTTCATATCCCACTACAAAGATCTTATTTGAAGTCCATTTTTGTTTCATTAGAAACTAGACACAAAACCCTTCAAGTTAGGCACAAGAATCACCTGATTTGACTGAGTATTGAGGGAGAAAAATTAGTTACAAGTTTCACTTTTGTAACAGTAGCGATTTTGAACCAGTCACCGTATTGTAGCCATAACTCCCTGAGTACTCGTCATATCAGTGTGGGACTTGAACCATTAGAAAATAGACAAAATATTCTACACAATAGGTACTGGTTTGAATGGTTTTGGCTAGAAATTGAATACTTTATTCTCATTCCTAAATTACTCACAGATGCTGACCAAATTAGATCCGGTATGGGTAGAGCTTGATCGCATCTTCCGTTATTTGAATTGTTCGTCTCTCCGGGTGAGTGTTCTCACCACGTTATATATTTTAAAATGTAGTGTGTGTATTCTGAATTTACAGCATGAATTGAATTGGTTGCTGAATTTTGGTGATTGGTGGTGTTAAGTGTGCATAATGTTGTGCTGAAACTCTGTTTGAGACTGTTTGACATAGCTTAAGTGTTTCTGATATCCTGAACTTTCTGTGAGTCCAAAAATTTTAAGGTTTGCTTTCCTGGAAAATACACACAATTTGCTACAATTTAGGCACTGAGTTTAATAAATTTGGATAAGTATAGCAGGAGAAATTGTAGTCACAAGTCAGATAAAAAAATCTAGGACTATACTGGGTGTAGGTTCGGTTATACAGTAACTGGGAACAATCTAGAAGTCCAAAAATTATATGGTTTGGTTTGGTTGCATTTGGAGTTGTATAACTCGAGTTATAGGTGACACTAGTTAGGTTAAAATTCTGGAAACAATCTGGTATGGGTTCAGTATTTCGGGCATGGTATTTTCATTTGGACTCATCTTTGAATGATTCTTATTTTATTGAAAACTAGACTTAATTGGCCACGATTTAGACTCAAGTTCCATGTAGTTTGAATGAGTATTGATCATTTTAGGAGAGTTTCAAGTTAGGTGACAGTAGCTGTTCCCTTTTCTGAACATAGTATCTTGTTTGATGAAACTGTATTTATTGGCTCACCATTTTGCAAAACAAAAGTCATATTCAGAAAATAGACATCATTAGCTTTTTGTAGAGGGGTCATTTGTTGAATTTCGTTGTCGTTTGTTCGGTCAAATAATTTTCCGAAGTTTATACTTACTTGCTGAAAACTTATTGCACCTAGACTGTCTATTGAAATATCATGAATTTGAATTATGTTTATGTATGGTGGATGATAACTTGTCACTTGAGTTCGTTAATTGAATTATGTGTTGATCGGAATGTAAGTACAAACGAGTGGGAACCCTTAAATGGTTTTAAATTGAATTCCTGAACATGTGTAATATTGTTCAGGGATTAATAAGGTATTAACGGGGTGACGACTCCGAGTTATTTAGCATACTTGGTGGAGGGAAGTCATGAGCCCAGAAGCCAAGGCCCTGGCATTATCCCTCATGGCTATGTTGGATTGGGGTTTCCGTGATCTCGTGAGATTTCGTTTCACGGATTATGCTAAGCCAAAGATAAAAAGAAATTATTTTTATGGAAAATATAATGATTCGTGCAGTGATTGTCGGATCAGAGGGCTCGTAGGGATTGAGTGATTTGGTCTCTCGAGCCGGTCTTCAAAATAATTAAGATAACTAAAAGAGAACGAATGAGAGGAACCGTAAGGGGTCTCGGAGTCACTCATTGAGATTTGTAATCTCACTGTTTATTGTTGATTGTTTTTCAGATACACAGGTAAAGTCTAAGGATTGTTCAGGAAGTTCAGGACCCTAACTGCTTGGGGCTATCATGTTGAGGAAGTTCACGGGTCATGATGGGTACTCGGTATTAGATATCGGGTTATGGCCGAGTTTAAGTTTAGGATTAATGCACTTGGATTAGCGAATTTTTGTAATGACTGGAATTATATGAATATTTGTGGATTTGTTTATGTATCAAAATATAAAGTTTTAAAGCAAATTGATAATTCCAGTTGTTCATAATTGATTCATCAGTTACGAATTTTTGAATTCGTAGAAGTGCATCTCTGAATGGCTAAAGGAAATATCTCAAATTTGTTTTCGTCGACTACAAATTTGGGATGTTACAAAAGGTGTGACAGTTAAATACAACGTTTTCCTTAGTTAGATGAGTTTAGGTAGATTAGGAGGCTTGTTTGAGTAATTTAAATGTGGTTTGTTTGTATAAATAGATATTAGATTAGATAGTACATAGGAATTAACTATAAATCATTTAATATTAATTTAATTATATTATATTATATAGTAGATTAAAAAAAATGGGAAAAGAAATATTTTAAAATAAAAGATGTGGGGGACAGAAATATTAAATGTGTAAAAAAGTGAGAAATGTTGGGAAATGTGAGATTGAAAGAGAGAGAGAGAGAGGGTTGGAAAGAAAGAGAAAATAGAATTAAAAAATGAGAAAAAAGTGGTGATGTGTCAACTAATGAAGATGTCTAAAATTATCTTTTTGTAAGTTGTTTGTTTCATTAAATAGATATTAGATTAGATTAGATAGATTAGATTAGATAGATAGATTAGATTAGATAGATATTAGATTAGATAGATTAGATATATATATATATATATATATATATATATATATATATATATATATATATTGGTGCAGTTATCTCGTAGTTTAAGTTGATTATTTTAGTTTTTTTAAATAAGCAAATTGATTATTTTAGTTGATCAGTAGATTATAGTAGATGGTGGGAAAAGAAAGTGGGTGGGTTTGATTTGAATGTTAATCAGTAGTTTAAATAGTCATTAAGTCTTCTTATTGTTTTAGATATTAATTTTGTATTTTTTTATATATCAGTACAATTATCCCGTGTCTTTTATATATCAGTGCAATTATATCGTAGTTTAATTGATTATTTTACATGATTAATAGATTATATTAGGTAGTGGAAAAATAAATTAAGTGGGTTTGATTAGAATTTTGAAATTTGAAAAAAAGTATGAGAAAGTAAGAAAAGAGTAGGAGTGAGAAGGAAATTTGAAAAAAGGTGTTATAGTTAATTACAACATTTTCCTTAGTTAGATGAGTTTAGGTAAATAGGGAGGCTTGTTTGAGTAATTTAAATGTGGTTTGTTTGTATAAATAGATATTAGATTAGATAGTACATAGGAATTAACTGTAAATCATTTAATATTCATTTAATTATATTATATTATATAGTAGATTAAAAAAATTGGGAAAAGAAATATTTTCAAATAAAGGATGTGGGGGCCAGAAATATTAGATGTGTAAAAAAATGAGAAATATTGGGAAATGTGAGATTGAAAGAGAGAGGGGGGGTCGGAAAGAAAGAGAAAATAGAATTAAAAAATGAGAAAAAAGTGGTGATGTGTCAACTAATGAAGATGTCTAAAATTGTTTTTTTTTAAGTTGTTTTTTGATTAAATAGATATTAGATAGATAGATTAGATTAGATTGGATTAGGTAGATATTAGATTAGATAGATTAGATAAATATGTATATATTGGTGCAGTTATTTCGTAGTTTAAGTTGATTATTTTAGTTTTTTTTAGATAAGCAAATTGATTATTTTAGTTGATCAGTAGATTATAGTAGATAGTGGGAAAAGAAAGTGGGTGGGTTTGATCTGAATGTTAATCAGTAGTTTAAATAGTCATTAAGTCTTCTTATTTTTTTAGATATTAATTTCGTGTTTTTTTATATAACAGTACAGTTATCCCGTGTCTTTTATATATCAGTGCAGTTATATCGTAGTTTCAATTGATTATTTTACTTGATTAGTAGATTATATTAGGTAGTGGAAAAATAAATTGAGTGGGTTTGATTAGAATTTTGAAATTTGAAAAAAGTATGAGAAAGTAAGAAAAAAGTAGGAGTGAGAAGAAAATTTGAAAAAAGGTGTGACAGTTAATTACAATGTTTTCCTTAGTTAGATGAGTTTAGGTAAATAGGGAGGCTTGTTTGAGTAATTTAAATGTGGTTTGTTTGTGTACATTGATATTAGATTAGATAGTACATAGGAATTAACTGTAAATCATTTAATATTCATTTAATTATATTATATTATATAGTAGATTAAAAAAATTGGGAAAAGAAATATTTTCAAATAAAGGATGTGGGGGCCAGAAATATTAGATGTGTAAAAAAGTGAGAAATGTTGGGAAATGTGAGATTGAAAGAAAGAGAGGGGTTTGGAAAGAAAGAGAAAATAGAATTAAAAAATGAGAAAAAAGTGGTGATGTGTCAACTAATGAAGATGTCTAAAATTGTTTTTCTTAAGTTGTTTGTTTGATTAAATAGATATTAGATAGATAGATTAGATTAGATAGATATAAGATTAGAGAAATTAGGTAAATATATATATTGGGGCAGTTTATTCGTAGTTTCAGTTGATTATTTTAGTTTTATTTAGATAAGCAAACTGATTATTTTAGTTGATCAGTAGATTATAGTAGATAGTGGGAAAAGAAAGTGGGTGGGTTTGATTTGAATGTTAATCAGTAGTTTAAATAGTCATTAAGTCTTCTTATTTTTTTAGATATTAATTTCGTGTTTTTTTATATATCAGTACAGTTATCCCGTGTCTTTTATATATCAGTGCAGTTATATCGTAGTTTCAATTGATTATTTTACTTGATTAGTAGATTATATTAGGTAGTAGAAAAATAAATTGAGTGGGTTTGATTAGAATTTTGAAATTTAAAAAAAGTATGAGAAAGTAAGAAAAGAGTAGGAGTGAGAAGGAAATTTGAAAAAAGGTGTGACAGTTAATTACAACGTTTTCCTTAGTTAGATGAGGTTAGGTAAATAGGGAGGCTTGTTTGAGTAATTTAAATGTGGTTTGTTTGTATAAATAGATATTAGATTAGATAGTACATAGAATTAACTGTATATCATTTAATATTAATTTAATTATATTATATTATATAGTAGATTAAAAAAATTGGGAAAAGAAATATTTTCAAATAAAGGATGTGGGGGCCAGAAATATTAGATGTGTAAAAAAATGAGAAATATTGGGAAATGTGAGATTGAAAGAGAGAGAGAGGGTTGGAAAGAAAGAGAAAATAGAATTAAAAAATGAGAAAAAAGTGGTGATGTGTCAACTAATAAAGATGTCTAAAACTGTTTTTTTTAAGTTGTTTGTTTGATTAAATAGATATTAGATAGATAGATTAGATTAGATTAGATAGATATTAGATTAGATAGATTAGATAGATTAGATAAATATATATATTTATATATTGGTGCAGTTATTTCGTCGTTTCAGTTGATTATTTTAATTTTTTTTAGATAAGCAAATTGATTATTTTAGTTGATCAGTAGATTATAGTAGATAGTGGGAAAAGAAAGTGGGTGGGTTTGATTTGAATGTTAATCAGTAGTTTAAATAGTCATTAAGTCTCCTTATTTTTTTAGATATTATTTTCGTGTTTTTTTATATATCAGTACAGTTATCCCATGTCTTTTATACATCAGTGCAGTTATATCGTAGTTTCAATTGATTATTTTACTTGATTAGTAGATTATATTAGGTAGTGGAAAAATAAATTGAGTGGGTTTGATTAGAATTTTCAAATTTGAAAAAAAGTATGAGAAAGTAAGAAAAAAGTAGGAGTGAGAAGAAAATTTGAAAAAAGGTGTGACAGTTAATTACAACGTTTTCCTTAATTATATGAATTTAGATAAATAGGGAGGCTTGTTTGAGTAATTTAAATTTGGTTTGTTTGTATAAATAGAGATTAGATTAGATAGTACATAGGAATTAACTGTAAATCATTTAATATTAATTTAATTATATTATATTATATAATAGATTCAAAAAATTGGGAAAAGAAATATTTTCAAATAAAGGATGTGGGGGCCACAAATATTAGATTTGTAAAAAAGTGAGAAATATTGGGAAATGTGAGATTGAAAAAGAGAGAGAGGGTTGGAAAGAAAGAGAAAATAGAGTTAAAAAATGAGAAAAAGTGGTGATGTGTCAAATAATGAAGATATCTAAAGTTATCTTTTTGTTAGTTGTTTGATTGATTAAATAGATATTAGATAAATTAGATTAGATAGATAGATAGATAGGTTAGATTAGATTAGATTATATATATATATATATATTAGTGCAGTTATCTCGAAGTTTCAGTTGATTATTTTAATTTTTTAAGATAAGCAAATTGATTATTTTAGTTGATCAGTAGATTATAGTAGATAGTGGGAAAAGAAATTGGGTGGGTTTGATTTGAATGTTAATCAGTAGTTTTAATACATTAAGTCTTCTTATTTTTTTTCGATATTAATTTCGTGTTTTTTTATATATCAGTACAGTTATCCCGTGTCTTTTATATATCAATCCAGTTATATCGTAGTTTCAATTGATTATTTCACTTGATTAGTAGATTATATTAGGTAGTGGAAAAATTAATTGAGTGGGGTTGATTAGAATTTTGAAATTTGAAAAAAGTATGAGAAAGTAAGAAAAAAGTAGGAGTGAGAAGAAAATTTGAAAAAAGGTGTGACAGTTAATTACAACGTTTTCCTTAATTATATGAGTTTAGGTAAATAGGGAGGCTTGTTTGAGTAATTTAAATGTGGTTTGTTTGTATAAATAGAGATTAGATTAGATCGTACATAGGAATTAACTGTAAATCATTGAATATTAATTTAATTATATTATATCATATAATATTATATTATATAATAGATTAAAAAAATTGGGAAAAGACATATTTTCAAATAAAGGATGTGGGGGCCAGAAATATTTGATGTGTAAAAAAGTGAGAAATATTGGGAAATGTGAGATTGAAAGAGAGAGAGAGAGAGAGGGTTGGAAAGAAAGAGAAAATAGAATTAAAAAATGAGAAAAAAGTGGTAATGTGTCAACTAAGGAATATGTCTGAAATAATCTTTTTGTAAGTTTTTTGATTGATTAAATAGATATTAGATACATTAGATTAGATAGATAGATAGATAGATAGATAGATAGATAGATAGATAGATTAGATAGATAGATTAGATTAGATTAGATTAGATATGTATATATATATATATATATATATATATATATATATATATTAGTGCAGTTATCTCGTAGTTTCAGTTGATTATTTTAGTTTTTTAAAATAAGCAAATTGATTATTTTAGTTGATCAGTATATTATAGTAGATAGTGGGAAAAGAAAGTGGGTGGGTTTCATTTGAATGTTAATCAATAGTTTAAATAGTCATTAAATCTTCTTATTTTTTTAGATATTAATTTCGTGTTTTTTTATATATCAGCACAGTTATCCCGTGTCTTTTATAAATCAGTGCAATTATATCGTAGTTTCAATTGATTATTTTACTTGATTAGTAGATTATATTAGGTAGTGGAAAAATAAATTGAGTGGGTTTGATTAGAATTTTGAAATTTGAAAAAAGTATGAGAAAGTAAGAAAAAAGTAGGAGTGAGAAGAAAATTTGAAAAAAGGTGTGACAGTTAATTACAACGTTGTCCTTAGTTGGATGAGTTTAAGTAAATAGGGAGACTAGTTTGAGTAATTTAAATGTGGTTTGTTTGTATAAATAGATATTAGATTGGATAGTACATAGGAATTAACTGTAAATCATTTAATATTAATTTAATTATATTATATTATATAGTAGATTAAAAAAATTGGGAAAAGAAATATTTTCAAATAAAGGATGTGGGGGCCAGAAATATTAGATGTGTGAAAAAATGAGAAATATTGGGAAATGTGAGATTGAAAGAAAGAGAGGGAAAGAGAAAATAGAATTAAAAAATAAGAAAATAGTGGTGATGTGTCAACTAATGAAGATGTCTAATGTAACATCCCTAGTTTCGTTAATTTCGAATTAAGGAATTTACGAGTGATTTATTATTCGAAGTGAAACATAAATCAAGATACGAATATGGGATAATCGAGAAATCATTATATATTGGCTAAGTCACAAGATTAAAATGCCTTAGTATATGAACTATGTGGTAATTTGGAGAGAAATTGGGTTAAAAAGAGAGTTTAAGTGAAAATTGGAACTAAGGGGTATTTTAGTAATTGTCCCTATAGCTGGACATATTACTTCACTCACCTTCACCCTTAATATTTAGAAGTAAGGAAAGAAAGAAGAGGATAGAGAGAGAGAAGAGAGAAAGGGCGTGAAGGAGAAGAAGAAGAGGTGGAGGGCAAAAGCTCAAATTCTTCTTGTAGGTGAGACTTCTCTAGTCCAATCTCTTCCGTTTTTTATTTCCTTTTCATTGATGTAAGTTTGAAAAGCTAATTCCTTCTATTTCTCCTTTCCCCTTTTCAAACCCTAGAGAGTTTTATCTTGATTAAGTTGAATTCTTGTTGTGTTTGTGGTTGTATTGGAAACCATGGATAGATTTTGTCAAAAAATTGAAGTTTGGCACATTGGATGCTATCCTAATATTCTAAGGAGCTCAAAGCTTGATTTGGAAGTGTTTGGGGTTTTTGATTTCAAAGGAGAAGCTATAATTTCAGTTTGGAAGCGATTTGATCATTTACGGGGATTGTTCGAGTAGTTACGGTAGATTGTTTTTGGTGTGACGACGTGAATTCTCGATATTTCGTCAAACCGGTGAATTTTACTCACGTTTAGGGAATTTACACTTTAAATGGATTGTGTTGAAATTCTGGAATCGATTGTTGTTTTGGTTCCGAAAGGATTTTATAGTCAAAAACCGAATTTTAGAAAAACATCGTTTACGGTTTAATTTTCCAATTATACTTGATTGGGATGTGAAGTTTGGTTTTATTGTGATTGTTTGGACTGAAATATGTTGTGAAATTTTCTGTTTTTCAGTTGGAATTGGTTCGGGTTTCGGTTTGGAATCGATCGGAATCGCGAAACGGACGAATTGGAGTTAAAATGTGGTTTCTGTACAGGTAGCACGGACTGTGCGCCTCAGAGGCACGGACCATGCGTCCCGTAGACAGAAACTTACAAAAAATTTTTTACAGGTAGCACGGACCGTGCGCCCCAGGGGCACGGACCGTGCGTTGCTCTCGGGTTCAAAATGCTGTTTTGTCGTTTCGTCACTCCTTTTTGTTCCAAATCACTTCTAAACCTTTTCTCAACCAATTGGGATGATATTTACTTTATAAAAACCAGATTTTAACATATTCAAACTTTATTTTTCAGAAATGTTTTGGAACTTATCAATGTTTCGAAAAACCGAGTCTAGCTACGTGTGAGAACTTATGTTTTTCAAATCAAAACGGAACTTTATGTTCTACTTTTGTATAGGATATGATATATAAATTATATCATATGTGATTGACGGCCCAATGCGGGTATTAAATAAGATTGACGGCCCAATGCGGGTATTAAATGTGATTGGCCGCCCAATGCGGGTATTAAATAAGATTGACGGCCCAATGCGGGTGTGATATATAAATTATATCAAATTGAGGTGACGACCTCCAGATGTTAGCATACTAAGAGAGGGAAGTCATGAGCCCTTATCTTAGGCCCCCTGAGGTTTATTATTATTTTGCCTTTAAGAGTTGTACACTTATCGGCCAGATGTTGGGGTTCACTCAAGCTTCCTTGGGTTGTTGGTGATGTGCTAGAACTAATAAAATTTTATTGTAATTCTTTTATTGAATTACCAGATGTTTTTGCAATTCATTTATAGAATTGCCAGATGATTTTATAATTTATATTGAATTATCAGTTAAAGAGGAACATTGTATTTAAACCGTGAACGTAATTAGGGGTCACGGTAAAACTCACTGAGATGTGTTATCTCACCCTATCAATTGTTGTGGTTTTTACAGAGAAAAAGGGGAAGAAGAAATCAAAAAGGCACGATTAGATGGCATGTTCTTGATGATGTTGAAGACTTGTTGTCTTCATTCTGTTTAAGTTTCCCTGTTATCTTATGTCATGGTTATGTAACTTATATTTATTATGAGTTGTATATACCTTTTTCCACTTCTCTGCTTTTGGATATTGAACAAATAGGTATGGTTGTATTCTTAGTTGATAGTGGGAAAAGAAAGTGGGTGGGTTTGATTTGAATGTTAATCAGTAGTTTAAATAATCATTAAGTCTTCTTATTTTTTTAAATATTAATTTCTTGTTTTTTTTATATATCAGTACAGTTGTCCCATATCTTTTATACATCAGTGCAGTTATATCGTAGTTTCAATTGATTATTTTACTTGATTAGTAGAATATCTTAGGTAGTGGAAAAATAAATTGAATGGGTTTGATTAGAATTTTGAAATTTGAAAAAAAGTATGAGAAAGTAAGAAAAAAGTAGGAGTGAGAAGAAAATTTGAAAAAAGGTGTGACAGTTAATTACAACGTTTTTCTTAGTTAGATGAGCTTAGGTAAATAGGGAGGCTTGTTGGAGTAATTTAAATGTGGTTTGTTTGTATAAATTGATATTAGATTAGATAAATAGATATTATATTAGATAGTACATAGGAATTTACTGCAAATCAGTTAATATTAATTTAATTATATTATATTATATAGTAGATTAAAAAAATTGGGAAAAGAAATATTTTCAAATGAAGGATGTGGGGGCCAGAAATATTAGATGTGTAAAAAAGTGAGAAATATTGGGAAATGTGAGATTGAAAGAGAGAGAGAGAGAGGGTTGGAAAGAAAGAGAAAATAGAATTATAAAATGAGAATAAAGTGGTGATGTGTCAACTAATGAAGATATCTAAAATTTTATTTTTGTAAGTTGTTTGTTTGATTAATAGATATTTGATAGATTATATCGAATTGAGGTGACGACCTCCAGATGTTAGCATACTAAGAGAGGGAAGTCATGAGCCCTTATCTTAGGCCCCTTGAGGTTTATTATTATTTTGCCTTTAAGAGTTGTACACTTATCTGCCAGATGTTGGGGTTCACTCAAGCTTCCTTTGGTTGTTGGTGATGTGCTAGAACTAATAAAATTTTATTGTAATTCTTTTATTGAATTACCAGATGTTTTTGCAATTCATTTATAGAATTGCCAGATGATTTTATAATTCATATTAAATTATCAGTTAAAGAGGAACATTGTATTTAAACCGTGAGCGTGATTAGGGGTCACGGTAAAACTCACTGAGATGTGTTATCTCACCCTATCAATTGTTGTGGTTTTTACAGAGAAACAGGGGAAGAAGAAATCAAAAAGGCACGATTAGATGGGGTGAAATGTAGTACATTGAGTAAGGTCATTTATAAGTTGGGGTGAATCATCGTTTTTGGACAATAGTATTTTTCAAAGTATCATTATTTGAAAACCCCAATGAAAAGAATTTTTACCTAAATAAAATGAATTTACTTCCAAATTCTGAAACTGAATTATTGAAAAGAGTATGTCACTATAATTTTACAGGTTTCTTGAGTCGAATTGCAAGAAAAATCATTTCTCCATGTTTACTTGGTTAGGAGTCAACTTATTTTATAAAACAATTTTGTTTTCTTCCATGGAAATTTTGAGTAAAACGAGTTAAGTGCTTATGTAAGCGTAACTCGGAAAGAGAAGAAAACTTTTCTTCCGGATACTGTGTGGTTTAGTTTCAAAGTAATCCTCTCAAAGACATCCTTTCCTCCCAATCCAAGCTACGGCTAAGCCGGAACATTTCGAACTCCATCCGTTTTGAAAAAGAGATACGTGTTTCTACCTTAAGTTATGGACTGTTTTCTAAAACAAACTGTGGGTACACCGTGGATAAATAACCACTAGTGTCTATATAGAAGGTCAGATACGGTTGATAAATTGATGAGTGTTGGTATCACATCAACTATGGGTATAGGACTTGAACGATTTTGAGGACAAAATCTTTCAAGTTGGGGTGATTGTAACATCCCTAGTTTCGTTAATTTCGGTTTACGAAATTAACTAGAGATTTATTATTCGATGAAATAATAAATCTGGTCATGGATGTATGATTGTCGCGAAAGCAATATATATAATTGCTAAGCTATGTGATTCCTTTGATTGTTATTGAAATTGTGTAGTTGTTTGAGGAGAAATTGGGTAGAATTTAGAATTAAGTGAGAGTTTGAGTGAGAAGGGCCTTTTAGTCTCTTTCCATCCTTTTAATAATATGCTTTCAGCTCAACACTTCACTCACTCACTAACAAACACATTTATTCTTTTCCTTACTATTACCACAACACACACACACACACTGTCTTAAAAAGTTGAAAAACAGAGAGAGAAAGAAGGGAGAAGCCGAGAGAGAAGAGAAAAAGGGAAAGAATAAAATGAGAACCCTTACTTCCTTCTTCTTCCTTTCATCACTCACCACCATTAATTCAGTTTCTATACACTTCTTGCTACTAGAATCTGAAGTGCAAAGCCTCAAAATCCCAACCCAAAAACCTATCAAAAACAGAAACTTGAACCACTTTAGGAACATGAGGAAATCAGCTTCTATGTCACGATTATGGAGAGATTGGAGTATTAGGAGCTACACTTCACTTAGAGGAACAAGAGGATGGGAATATTGGAGTAAGATCTAGGAGTTTGAGTCATTGAAGATGGTTTTAGGGTGATTGAGTTGCTGGTTGCAAATCCCAGTAGATGGGTTTTCGATTTTGGAAGCGATTGGACAAGTTCGTGAAGTTCGGAACGTGTTTGTGCGTTACGGGTCATTTGAACTTCGGAGAGTCTCGATGTTTCGTGATTTTTATCCCGATCGGTGAGTTTTACTCACGTTAGGGTTTCTTTTTAATCTTTTGAATGCTTTGAAATTTTGGTTTCATGAGATTGTTTCGTTTCGAAAGATTTTATGAGTTGAAATCGTTTTCGGTAAAATATCGTTTTACGGTTTATTTAACAAAAATATACTTTGTTGTGTGATTGAAACTTGTGTTGAATTGACTTGTATTGTGTGGAAAATCTCTGTTTTGATGCTGGAATTGGATTGGCTTTCGGATTGGACGCGATCGGAGAAACAAAACAAACGAAATGAACAAAAATGTGAACCTGCTACAGCAGCACGGGTCGTGCTGATTTCTGCACGGGTCGTGCAAACTATCAGATTGGCTGGAAAAATAAATTTTCAGCAGCACGGGTCGTGCCAACTCCTCTGTCTCCAGATGCCAAAAATTTGTTTTGTCGCTCTTTTCGATTCCAAAACACTTCTAAACCTTTTCTCAACCAATGAGGATGATATTTACTTTATAAAAACAAGATTTTAACATGTTCAAACTTGGTTTTTAGGAAATATTTTGGAACTTATCAATGTTTCGAAAAACCGAGTCTAGCCACGTGTGAGAACTTATGTTTTTCAAATCAAAACGGAACTTCATGTTCTACTATTGTAGGGGACATGATATATAAATTATATCATATGTGATTGATGGCCCGATGCGGGTATTAAATAAGATCGACGGCCCAATGCGGGTATTAAATAAAATTGACGGCCCAATGCGGGTGTGATATATAAATTATATCGAATTGAGGTGACGACCTCCAGATGTTAGCATACTAAGAGAGGGAAGTCATGAGCCCTTATCTTAGGCCCCCTGAGGTTTATTCTTACTTTGCCTTTAAGAGTTGTACACTTATCGGCCAGATGTTGGGGTTCACTCAAGCTTCCTTGGGTTGTTGGTGATGTGCTAGAATTAATAAGGCTTTATTGTAATTCTTTTATTGAATTACCAGATGTTTTTGCAATTCATTTGTAGAATTGCCAGATGGTTTTGTGATTCATATTGAATTACCAATTAAAGAGGAACTTTGTATTTAAACCGTGAGCGTAATTAAGGGTTCACTTAAGCTTTCGGAGTTGGTGATTTGCAAAAGATTAAAATGTAATATTGAAATTCATCACTAATTAAGCTACTTTGGGTAGTTGGTGATGTGATAAAAGATGAAATGGACTGTTTGGTAATTTATATTGAATTACGAATTAAAAGGGTTTTCATAATTGAACTAAGTGAATGTTAGGGGTCGCGGTAGAACTCACTGAGATATGTTATCTCACCCTATCATTTGTTGTTGTTTTACAGAGAAACAGGGGAAAAGAAGAAGGTTAAGGGATGCGAGTAGGTGTCATGCAAGAAGAGGAGATTGAAGATTTAATCCTTCAGTCTCTGATTATGTTATTCCCCGTCATCTTTGTAGTCGATATATGACTCGAGATAATTGAGTTATGTAATCGTTTCCGCTTTTTCCCTTATTATAAGTAGGAAAGTTACTCTGATGTTTACTAAATTGTACATTCTTAGTATTTCTAATGATTAGAGATATTAGGGTGTTACATTTTGTAACACCCTGGGCCCTTTTCTTACTTAGTAGGCTACCCACAAGTGTACATCATGACCTTCTATCCCCCCCATTGAGAGTTTTTGCCTTCCGTGGGAATCGAACATGTACCCTAGGGGCTTAAGTACAAGTTCAATGCATTCCCACTAAAAAAATGAGAAAAAAGTGGTGATGTGTCAACTAATGAAGATCTCTAAAATTGTCTTTTTGTAAGTTGTTTGTTTGATTAAATAGATATTAGATTAGATTAGATAGATATTAGATAGATAGATTAGATAGATAGATCAGATTAGATTAGATTAGATTATATATATATATTAGTGCGGTTATCTCGTAGTTTCAGTTGATTATTTTAGTTGATCAGTAGATTATAGTAGATAGTGGGAAAAGAAAGTGAGTGGGTTTGATTTGAATGTTAATCAGTAGTTTAAATAGTTATTTAGTCTTCTTATTTTTTTAGATATCAATTTCGTGTTTTTTTATATATCAGTACAGTTATCACGTGTCTTTTATATACCAGTGCAATTATATCGTAGTTTCAATTGATTATTTTACTTGATTAGTAGATTATATTAGGTAGTGGAAAAATAAATTGTGTGGGTTTGATTAGAATTTTGAAATTTGAAAAAAGTATGAGAAAGTAAGAAAAAAGTAGGAGGGAGAAGAAAATTCGAAAAAAGGTGTGACAGTTAATTACAACGCTGTCCTTAGTTAGATGAGTTTAGGTAAATAGGGAGGCTTGTTTGAGTAATTTATATGTGGTTTGTTTGTATAAATAGATATTAGATTAGATAGTACATAGGAATTAACTGTAAATCATTTAATATTAATTTAATTATATTATGCTATATAGTAGATTAAAAAATTGGGAAAAAAATATTTTCAAATAAAGGATGTGGGGGCCAGAAATATTAGATGTGTAAAAAAATGAGAAATGATGGGAAATGTGAGATTGAAAGAGAGAGAGAGAGGGTTGGAAAGAAAGGGAAAATACAATTAAAAAATGAGAAAAAAGTGGCGATGTGTCAACTAATGAAGATGTCTAAAATTGTCTTTTTGTAAGTTGTTTGTTTGATTAAATAGATATTAGATAGATTAGATTAGATAGATAGATAGATAGATAGATAGATAGATAGATAGATTATATAGATAGATAGATAGATTAGATTAGATAGATATTAGATTAGATAGATTATATATATATATATATATATATATATATATATATATATTGGTGCAGTTATCTCGTAGTTTCAGTTGATTATTTTAGTTTTTTTAGATAAGCAAATTGATTATTTTAGTTGATCAATAGTTTATAGTACATAGTGGAAAAAGAAAGTGGGTGGATTTGATTTGAATGTTAATCAGTAGTTTAAATATTCATTAAGTCTTCTTATTTTTTTAGATATTAATTTCGTGTTTTTTTATATATCAGTACAGTTATCCCGTGTCTTTTATATATTAGTGCAGTTATATCGTAGTTTCAATTGATTATTTTACTTGATTAGTAGATTATATTAGGTAGTGGAAAAATAAATTGAGTGGGTTTGATTAGAATTTTGAAATTTGAAAAAAAGTATTACAAAGTAAGAAAAAAGTAGGAGTGAGAAGAAAATTTGAAAAAAGGTGTGACAGTTAAATACAACATTTTCCTTAGTTAGATGAGTTTAGGTAGATAGGGAGGCTTGTTTGAGTAATTTAAATGTGGTTTGTTTGTATAAATAGATATTAGATTAGATAAATAGATATTAGATTAGATAGTACATAGGAATTAACTGTAATTCATTTAATATTAATTATATTATATTATATTATATAGTAGATTAATAAATTGGGAAAAGAAATATTTTATAATAAAGGATGTGGGGGACAGAAATATTAGATGTGTAAAAAAGTAAGAAATATTGGGAAATGTGAGATTGAAAAAGAGAGAGAGAGAGAGAGAGAGAGAGAGAGAGGGTTGGAAAGAAAGAAAAAATAGAATTAAAAAATCAGAAAAAAGTGGTGATGTGTCAACTAATGAAGATATCTAAAATTGTCTATTTGTAAGTTGTTTGTTTGATTAAATAGATATTAGATAGATTAGATTAGATTAGATTAGATTAGATTAGATTAAATAGATTAGATTAGGTAGATTAGATTAGATTAGGTAGATTAGATATATATATATATATATATATATATATATATATATATATATATATATTAGTGTAGTTATCTCGTAGTTTCAGTTGATTATTTTAGTTTTTTTAGATAAGCAAATTGACTATTTTAGTTTATCAGTAGATTATAGTAGATAGTGGGAAAAGAAAGTGGGTGGGTTTGATTTGAATGTTAATCAGTAGTTTAAATGGTCATTTAGTCTTCTTATTCTTTTAGATATTAATTTCGTGTTTTTTATATATTAATACAGTTATCCCGTGTCTTTTATATATCAGTGCAATTATATCGTAGTTTCAATTGATTATTTTACTTGATTAGTAGATTATATTAAGTAGTGGAAAAATAAATTGAGTGGGTTTGATTAGAATTTTGAAATTTGAAAAAAGTATGAGAAAGTAAGAAAAAAGTAGGAGTGAGAAGAAAATTTGAAAAAAGGTGTGACAGTTAATTACAACGTTGTCCTTAGTTAGATAAGTTTAGGTAAATAGGGAGGCTTGTTGGAGTAATTTAAATGTGGTTTGTTTGTACAAATAGATATTAGATTACATAGTACATAGGAATTAACTGTAAATCATTTAATATTAATTTAATTATATTATATTATATAGTAGATTAAAAAAATTGGGAAAAGAAATATTTTCAAATAAAGGATGTGGGGGCCAAAAATATTAGATGTGTAAAGAAATGAGAAATATTGAGAAATGTGAGATTGTAAGTTGTTTGTTTGATTAAATAGATATTAGATAGATAGATTAGATTAGACTAGATAGATATTAGATTAGATTAGATAGATTAGATAAATATATATATATATATATATATATATATATTAGTGCAATTATCTCGTAGTTTCAGTTGATTATTTTAGTTTTTTTAGATAAGCAAATTGATTATTTTAGTTGATCAGCAGATTATAGTAGATAGTGGGAAAAGAAAGTGGGTGGGTTTGATTTGAATGTTAATCAGTAGTTTAAATAGTCATTAAGTCTTCTTATTTTTTAGATATTAATTTCGTGTTTTTTTATATATCAGTGCAGTTATATCGTAGTTTCAATTGATTATTTTACTTGATTAATAGATTATATTAGGTAGTGGAAAAATAAATTGAATGGGTTTGATTAGAATTTTGAAATTTGAAAAAAAGTATGAGAAAGTAAGAAAAAAGTAGGAGTGAGAAGAAAATTTGAAAAAAGGTTTGACAGTTAATTACAACGTTATCCTTAGTTAGATGAGTGTAGGTAAATAGGGAGGCTTGTTTGAGTAATTTAAATGTGGTTTGTTTGTATAAATAGATATTTGATTAGATAAATAGATATTAGATTAGATAGTACATAGGAAATAATTGTAAATCATTTAATATTAATTTAATTATATTATATTATATTATATAGTAGATTAAAAAAATTGGGAAAAGAAATATTTTCAAATAAAGGATGTGGGGGCCACAAATATTAGATGTGAGAAATAATGGGAAATGTAAGACTGAAAGAGAGAGATGGGGTTGGAAAGGAAGAGAAAATAGAATTAAAAAATGAGAAATAATGAAGTTGTGTAAAATTGTCTTTCTGTAACTTGTTTATTTGATTAAATAGATATTAGATAGATAGATAGATAGATAGATTATATATATATATATATATATATATATATATTATAGTGCAGTTATCTCGTAGTTTCAGTTGATTATTTTAGTTTTTTTAGATAAGCAAATTGCTTATTTTAGTTGATCAGTAGATTATAGTAGATAGTGGGAAAAGAAAGTGGGTTCTTCTTATTTTCTTAGATATTTATTTCGTGTTTTTTTATATATCAGTATAGTTATCCCGTGTCTTTTATATATCAGTGCAGTTATATCGTAGTTTCAATTGATTATTTTACTTGATTAGTAGATTATATTAGGTAGTGGAAAAATAAATTGAGTGGGTTTGATTAGAATTTTGAAATTTGAAAAAAAGTATGAGAAAGTACGAAAAAAGTAGGAGTGAGAAGAAAATTTGAAAAAGGTGTGACAGTTAATTACAATGTTGCCCTTAGTTAAATGAGTTTAGGTAAATAGGGAGACTTGTTTGAGTAATTTAAATGTGGTTTGTTTGTATAAATAAATATTAGATTAGATAAATAGATATTAGATTAGATAGTACATAGAAATTAATTGTAAATCATTTAATATTAATTTAATTATATTAAATTATATAGTATATTAAAAAAAATGGGAAAAGAAATATTTTCAAATAAATGATGTGGGGCCACAAATATTAGATGTGAGAAATATTGAAAAATGTGAGATTGAAAGAGAGAGAGAGGGGGTTGGAAAGGAAGAGAAAATAAAATTAAAAAATAAGAAATAAAGTGGTGATGTGTCAACTAATGAAGTTGTCTAAAATTGCCTTTTTGTAAGGTTTTTGTTTGATTAAATAGATTAGATAGATTAGATTAGATTAGATTAGATAGATTAGATTAGTTTAGAATTATATATATATATATATATATATATATAATATAATTGATAGGGTAAAATATGTTTTTAGTCCCTACAAAATTTTGTTTTTTTAAATTAGTTCCTACATTAACGAAATAGGCGTTTTGGTCCCTACATTTTTTTACTTTTTCATTAAGAATCCCTGACGTTAAATAGTGCTGACTGGACTAACGTTTTTCTGATGTGTCATTTACACGTGGCTTTTTTATCCGCGTGGCTTTTCCTTTTTATTTTTCTTGGATTTTTTGAATTTGTGTTTTTAAAAAAAATTGGTCTTCTTTTCCTCTCTCAATTGCTTTCCCTCTCTCAAAATCACAACAACCATAGGAGCAGCAATCAGGACCAACCCACACTCAAAAATCACTCTCTGGTTCTCGAAAATCAGGACCAACCCACACTTAAAAATCACTCAAAAATCACCTTGAACCCTAATAACCCAATCGCAAGTGCAGATCTCGGTAATCCACTTCACTTCCTTCCTTTTTTGTATTTTTTTATTGGAAAATCAAATAACATTAAGGAAAAAACAACAAAAGTAGTTAGTTAATGGGAAACCCAGAACATGAAACACGTGTATCTTTGAAAACCCAGAAATCAAGTTTTCATCTCTGGATCAAAGGTTGAAGATCGGAATTCAATTGATGAGTGATGAGAAATTGAAGAAACAAAGGTTCAAGTGGGTTGTTTGTGGTTCAGACAAGAGAAAGAGAAGATGGGAATGTCAAGAGAGAGAAAGCAGAGAGAGAGAGAACCACCTCCACAACACCACTGTCATCACCGCACTACGGCTACTTCGCCATCACATTCCGCCGCCATTTCCTCATTCGCACGACGCCGCCTGAAACCACTGTCGCACAAAGGAGGTTCCCCTCCTCTCTCTCTCTCTCCCGAGCCCACTCTCTCTCATCCACGGTGTCTCTCTCTCTCTCTCTTCTTTGATGAACACCATCTTTCTTTGTGTTTCACACTGCATTTGCAGCTTTTTGTTGGGAATAGTGGGGAAGATGATTGAGAGAAGCAAAAAACGCCTAAAAAAATTAAAAATAAAATAGAAAAGCCACGTGGAACACTCATTTAATTATGCCACGTAGGAGATGCTATGTCAGCATTCTGTTTGCCACTCAGCAGTAGTTAACGCCAGAGACTAATAATGAAAATGGAAAAATAAGATGGGGACCAAAACGCCTATTTCGTTGATTTAGGGTTGGTGAGGTCTTTCATCCGAGGTAGATCTTCGTCCGAGGTGGAGCTGTCCGAGGTAGATCTTCAAGCCAAGGTTGAGGTCAGCGGTGGTGGTACCTGCAAAGAGACTCCGACGCTCAAGTTAGAGAGGGAAGTAATAATGATGAGAAGTTAATTATGAGAAAATGAATTGTGTCCCTTTTGTCTTGGGTGGAGGCCTATTTATAGGCGCTAGGAAGGAGTAAGGTGTGCTTTGGTGCACAACGAATAGGTGGGATCTATGCCGTTCAACTAGGCCGCGCGATCTCCACCGTTCTTGAGGCATGGCACACGGATTGCCAATGATGTGAGTTCCTCGATGTGTTTGGACCACCAAGTTGCGCCCAAAATCTGGGTTGGGCTTGAGCCCAGTCCGGAACAGTAGCCCCCCTAGTCGAGGTCGGCCAGGTAAGGCAAGGGCGGCCTCGGTTTGAGATGCCATGTGTCAAGTAGACCATAGTCGGATACATGAGAGAGAGAGAGAGAGAGAGAGAGAGATACCTGAAGCTAGGTTTGGGCGTTTGGCCTTGATTTCTGAGTTCGCTGTGGATCCGTCTCCGAGATCACTGTGGATCCGTCTGGCTCTTGACTGAGTATTGAAGCTCGGAGTCAAGAGGGTCTGAAGCCGCAAGCATTTCTTCCTCGGTCTCTGATGGAGCTGAGCTCGGAGATCAGAGAGGAGGCAGCTCGACTGAGCATCGAAGCTCGGAGTCAAGAGGGTCCGAAGCCGCAAGGACTTCTTCCTCGGTCTTTGATGGAGCTGAGCTCGGAGATTAGAGAGGAGGCAGCTTGACTAAGCATGGAAGCTCGGAGTCAAGAGGGGTCGAAGCCGAAAGGACTTCTTCCTCCGGTCTCTGTCTCATCATTTAAGCCAAGCCAAAGAGGAGGTTGGCTCGCGAGGAGCGGGGATGTCGGAGTCGCTGTGGACTTGGGCGCGCTCCATGACTGAGCATTTAAGCTCGGAGTCAGGGAGAACGTAGTCGCTGTGGACTTAGGCGCGCTCCATGACTGAGCATTTAAGCTCGGAGTCAGGGAGGACGTAGTCGCTGTGGACTTAGGCGCGCTCCATGACTGAGCATTTAAGCTCGAAGTCAGGGAGAACATAGTCGCTGTGGACTTAGGCGCGCTCCATGACTAAGCATTTAAGCTCGGAGTCAGGGAGGACGTAGTCGCTATGGACTTAGGCGCGCTCCATGACTGAGCATTCAAGCTCGAAGTCCAGGAGGACGTATGTGAAGTTCTCTGACGGCCTCGCCTCATACCATCATCCGTCGAGTGGCCAGCTCGAGTTGGACTCGGGTGAGAGGGGCGTTGTAGTGAGTTGGGAGCTAGTGTCGCCGAGGACCCTGCATGTTAGGAAGACATGAATATTCTAAACAGTAATTTTAAAGTGGCTAGGTGTGAAGTCTGACTGAAGAGAATAGACTGAGGCGGGGGCTGGACTGGAGCCCGGCATAAGATGAGAAGTTGAGGCCAAGCTTTATTAGAAACCTGGCTGAAGATAATAAGCTGAGGCCGGGGTTGATCTGGAGCCCGACAGAAGATAATAATCTGAGGCCAAGGTTGATTAGAAACTTAGCTGAAGATAATAAGCTGAGGCCGGGGTTGATCTGGAGTCGGGTCAAAGATAATAATCCGCGGCCAAGGTTGATTAGAAACCTTGATTGAAGATAATAAGCTGAGGTCGGGGTTGATTTGGAGCCCGGCAGAAGATAATAACACCACAACAGATTTGGGTTTGGGAGCGCTTTTTTTTAGCCATGGGCAACGCTTTTGAGCGCTGCTAAACTTGGCGCTGCTGATTCCACTCCCACAATGGGCATTGTTTAAGAAGTGCTGCTCATTGGTAGCCATGGGAAGCACTTCTGGAAAAGCGCTGCTCATCATGTTAGCGCATTTTGGGAATAGGGAGCGCTTCCCAGTCTGAAGCGCTGCTCATTCCCAAAATGCACTAACACAATGGACAGCGCTTACAATATAAAGCGCTACCCATTCCTAAAAGTTAGGTGAATGAGCAGCGCTTTTCCCTGCAAGCGCTGCCCATTGTATAAATTTTTTTAATATTTTTTTCTGTTTTTGTTTATTTTCCTTTTTACATTTGATATATTCCTGGTCATATACAGCCAATACAATCCAACCCATATTGTAGCTAACAACATATATATATTTATATATATATATATATATATATATATATATATATAAACTAACTATCAAGTTATATATCCAAATGCACCAATATGTACCCAACAAGAACCAAAACAAACTAGCTATAAGTTACATTAAATTAACAAGCATTTCATTTAGACATTTCAACAAACACTACCCCTACATTTCCCCTCAAGTTTAGAAACACTTCACCATTTCAAGGAATCAATCAACAAGCATCAACTTTGAATTATCTAACCTAAGGTTCCAATGCGATTAAAATAACTAGAACAACATGCAATCCTAAATATCTCAAATTTATAAATACAAGACAAGAATCCCTTAACCTAGAGCAACATTAAACTAACAAGCATTTCATTTGGACACTTCAACAAACACTACACCTACATTTCCCCTCAAGTTTAAAAACATGCCCTTTCAAAGAACCAATGAACAAGCATCAACTTTGAATCATCTAACCTAAGGTTCCAATGCCATTAAAATAATTAGAACAACATACAATGATACTAACCTTTGTGAAAGAGGAACGAAAATGGGGAGCTAGCACACGTCATGAGGAAAGAAAACAAGCTTCATGCGAACCGAAACGAAAATGAGAGGGAACACAAATGAGAGAGGAAACGAAAATGAGAGAGGGAACAAAAATGAGAGAGGGAAATAAAGCAATGGGCAGCGTTTAGGCCTAGAAGCGCTGCTCATCACTATTCCGTGTTTTAGCTATGGGCAGCGTTTTAGACACAAGTGTTGCTTATCCCTATTCTGTGTTTTGGCAATGGGCAGCATTTCAGACCCAAGCGCTGCTTATCCTATTCCATGTTTTGGCAATGGGCAGCGTTTCACCTCAAAGCGCTGCTTATCAATCAGCGCCTTTCTCCAATAGGCAGCGCTCACCCCCAAAGTGCTACCCATCATTTAGCGTTTTTTCTCATTTAGTAGCGCTTTTTTGGTAAACGCTACTGATGATGTTACCTTAAGTAGCGTTCTGGTAGAAGCGCTGCTTAAGGATGCGACTTTTATCTACAATTTTGGCGTAGTGTAATCTGAGGCCAAGGTTGATTAGAAATCTTAGCTGAAGATAATAAGCTATGGTTGTGGTTGATCTGGAGCCCGGCAGAAGATGATAATCCAAGGCCGAGGTTGATTAGAAACCTGGCTGAAGATATTTAGCTGAGGCCGGGGTTGATCTGGATCTCGGCAGAGGATGATAAGATGAGGTCGGGTTGACTTGAAACCTGGCTGGAGATATTTAGCTGAGGCCGGGGTTGATCTAGAGTCCGGCAGAGGATGATAAGATGAGGCCGAGGTTGACTTAAAACCTGGCTGAAGATACTTAGCTGAGGCTAAGGTTGATCTGGAGCCCAACAGAAGATAATAACTTGAGGCCGAGGTTGACTTCGACTTAAACATCCAAAATTGACTTGAAAGAGGCCGAACTTGAAAGCCTGCATCCGAGTTTCACCGCCGTGTATGAGAAGAGAGCAAAGAAGCTCCCACTATGGTCGCCATTGTTCGTGCCCGAACTCAAGAGAGAGAGAAAGATGTACTTCACGGTGATAGATGGCTTATCCGGGTTGGTGAGGTCTTTCATCCGAGGTAGATCTTCGTCCGAGGTGGAGCTGTCCGAGGTGGATTTGTTACCAAGTGGCTTCAGTCTCAAGAGGGGGGGTGAATTGAGATTTTTGAAAACAGTTCCCCTTTTTAACGACTTAGTTTGATTTTCGCGCAGATTTATGAAATAAAAGAATTAGAACGCAAAACAATAAAGAACACGCGAGATTTATACTGGTTCGGTCACCTCCCAGTGACCTACGTCCAGTCCTCACAACCCTTTGTGAGATTTTCCACTATCAAATCAAAGCTTTCAATAGGGTGCTTTAAAACCCTTACAGACACAGGCACTCTTCACCTAGGATACCCCACCGTGTGCAAGAGCCCTAAACAACAATTACAACAAGAGATACCCCACCCTTGTTACAATCAAAAACCCTAGAGAGATACCCCACTCTCTAGTACAACCAATTGACATACAAGAGATACCCCACCCTTGTTACAGTCAAAACCCTAGAGAGATTCCCCACTCTCTAGTAAAACCAAATAACAGTAATTAAATAAATTACAATAAACAGAAATACCTCTAAGAAGGCGAATACAACAACTTGAAGATTTTCCCAACCTAACACTTGAGAGAGATCAGCTCAAAGTGATGAAGAACGTGAAATAGGATTGTGAAAGTGAGAAGTTTCGCGTTCTGCGTTTTAGAATTTTAGGTTGTCGTTTGGTCGTAAAACCTAGGTCCTATTTATAGAGTTTGTAAAAATATGACCGTCGAAGCAATTTGTTTTATAAGTGAGTAATCGATTATCTTCTTTAAAAACATAGGATCTAAATCGATTGTGTGCTTCAAAAAACAAGTTGTGCTTCCAAAAAATAGGTTGAGAATCGATTGTGGGCTTTAAAGAAATAAGAAAGGAATCGATTTTGTGCTTTAAGAAATAAGAAGGGAATCGATTGTTTGCTTAAAAATAGGAAAGTCATAAATCGATTAGGAGCTTCCAAAGGACAAGCTCAAAATCGATTGTTAGCTTCAAACACCAAGTTAAAATCAATTATTGGCTTCAAAATCAAGTTGTTTTAAAACTATAAGTATATAATCGATTGCTTGCCTCCAAACAAAGTCCATAATCGATTTCTTGCTTCCAAAACCAAGTCAAGAATCGATTGCTAACATTCTTGCTTCCAAAAGCAAGTCAACAATCGATTGGTTGCTTCCAAAAGCAAGGCAACAATCGATTGTGTGCTTGTTTATGAGTCCACAACAAGCTGACAATCCATTATGTGCTTCCTTTTTCTCATTTCTCATACAGTGATCGATTATATGCTTGTAATCATTTGTGTCTAACCTATTTAGCATGCTTTTATCAAGTGAAAACATATATGTTAGGTTTGCTTGTGTGAGTGCTATTTTGTTTTGTGATTTGAGCCGATTCTCAGAAGCGGTTTACAATTCATTCCTAAGACACGACCCAACTTCCTAGGGACTACTACCCTTGACACACTTACTTCTTGAGTTGGTTGTGCCTTGGAGTTCCATTTGTCACTTTGTTTTATATTACTTCATCATCAAAACTTAACCTGCAACACAAGATATCCACAGGATCTTTGTCCGAGGTGGAGCTGTCCGAGGTAGATCTTCAAGCCAAGGTTGAGGTCAGCAGTGGTAGTACCTGCAAAGAGACTCCGACGCTCAAGTTAGAGAGGGAAGTAATAATGAGGAGAAGTTATGTGAAAATGAATTGTATCCCTTTTGTCTTGGGTGGAAGCTGATTTATAGGCGCTAGGAAGGAGTAAGGTGTGCTTTGGTGCACAAGGAATGTAAGACCCGGGTAGTATAGTAAATTTTACCGTTTCTACTTTTGTCTTTTCCTGTAGTTTCTTTAATTGATCTGGTTTTTGATTTTTCCATGAAGAGAAACTGAGTGGGATGTGACTCAAGGAGGTGAAAATACTATTTTCTTCTGAAAGAGAAATATACAATCTTGTCGAATAATACTTAGTCACATTATAGTTATTAGTACGAGAAAGTTTATCAGTTGAAGTTAGGCTTTATCAGTTACCTAAATATGCCGGAGTAGATATTTTTTTTAATAGTGTAGCGATGTGACTAATATGTTTTATAAAAGAAAAAGTATGTAAGAAATAATTATGGGATGGTGAAAGATGTGATTGATTAGTGGCATATTTAGGGAGTAGTGTAAATTAATTTATAATATAATTGAAAATAGAATTTAATTAGCAAGCAAATGGAGTTAAAAGCAAAACCACAACACACTTTCCCTCATTCTCCCATTCCAGCGATTACTCTCTTTCTCTCTCTCTAGAAAAGCTTTTCTTTCTATTGTTGGTGGGTAGAAGCTGAGAAGCTAAAGGGGCTATTTCACCTAGTTTTAATTTCATTTGGTGAAAGTGTAGTGAAGAAGAAAGAACATCCTTGCCATGATCTTGCTATTGATATGAGAAAGGTAAAAACTTTCTCCATCCTCCATTTTTAGAAACAACCGTGGCTGCTGTTTTAGTTATTATTTATACTCTTTTTTTGTTTCATTTGGAGGCCACCATGTTGATTACTCAAATTTACAAAAATAAAATAAAATCCCTCCTTCCTCTTTCACGAGTTTGCCGAGAGACAGAAAAAGGACTCATATTATTTTTGTTGTCTTATTCATGATCATAATGCTAATGCTAGTGGTGGAAGAATGAACTAATGTGAGTTGTTTGAAGAAACTGATTTCTATGATTTAGGGTTTCAATGGAAAAAAAAAAAGGAATCAGGTGAAAATGATTTTATTGTTATGATATTTGAGTTTTTTTTTTATCTTGTTCTTGGAAAAGTTGCCTTCATCTCCTACAATTTATTTTAATTGAAAAGAGAGTTGCTTTTGTACATATTTCTCTGGTTACTTTGATTTAGGGAAAAATTCGGTAAGTTAACAAAGTACACATTTTCTAAAGGGTGACCAAACTTGTCCTTAAAACTTTTGACTTGGAGTTCAAACTTTTTGACTTCTTTTCTTGGATAATGATTAGGAATAAGTTGGTACTCAAGTCCTTAGCAAGAAACCTAAGTGTTAGTCCCTTTGTTCATGATTTTAAAGTATCTTTGGTTAAGATTTTATTCAAATGTTTTGAAAGAAGTTTGAAAGACTTTTAACACTTTTAGTGACAATCACAATGAGGTTGTTAACCTAGTGGAAGTAAGAGATTGATACAATATTACCCATTGATTGTGTTGAAGTAGCTAAGTTAGTGGATTTATATTGAAATTTTGAGAAGTTTGACGAGAATTAGGTGTCTAAAGATACAGTGAGTTTTGTGAAGTTGAAATAACTCTTCAAAGTATATTAAGATAGTTTGTTTGGATTTGACTATAGACTTGAAACTATGTTTTATAGTTCCTAAGAAGTAACCATCGGGTTTATCCAAAAGAATGTGAAAAAAAATGGATCAAGACTTTGAAGAAGATAAGAAAGTATGATTTTTGTTTTATTAGAAGTTTTATTAGAATGATCCAAAGATGTGTTAAAGTTTCAAAGAGGATTTAAGTAAATTTATTTTCATTAGGGTGATCTCTTATTGGACTTAAAAGGATTATGATTTGTATAAAAAGTTAGTCGATTAATTAGATAATTAAGTAATGACATGTTATGGTCGCTAGAACTTGATCGTTTCTAGTAGTTAGACCTTAGAGAAGTTATAACGGAGTATGCTTGGATTCCATATGGAGTAAGTTAGATTGGGAAGAAAACAAAAGTCGCTACTAAGCCTACCAAGTTAATTCTTTTCATATATATATATATATATGAAAAATGTTTTGGAGTTATTTGATTATTATTTTTTTAAAGTGTTAGAAAAATAATTGATTTCAATAACTAGAAGCTTTGTTGGAAACATTTATGGGTTTAAAAATGGGTTTGAGAAGTGAGAGGTTTTATAACTAAAATATTTTAGTCACATGGAGTAGTTAACTAAGCGTAGATGTCTAGTAGTTGTTGTCGCGTTGTGACTTGTTATTCTTGGAATGATCAGTTGTGACTCGGGTGGAGGTAGCTATATAGAATGTGGGCACGTAGATGGAAAGTTCGAGTTGTAGGGGTCGATGGTATGACCAGTTGAAATCTACATTAGGAAGGAAAGCACCTAAGGTAAGGGCTTCTTCTAATTTCTTTTGTATGTTGTAGTTGTGGTCGGTAATTGTTTGTTGGTTTTGTTGTTGTTGTTGTTGTGAGCTTTAGTGGTTTGGTCCTTATGAGGACATTGTGTGTTGTGGCCTTCGTAGGCTTATTTGTGTGCTTGTTCTTTGTCGTGGATGTGTACATATGATGTGGATGATTTTTGTTTGAGATGTTTGGTAGGAAACAAGGGCGACGTCGAAGTGAGGGCGAGAAAAGATATATGTAGGCGTGATCGTTTCTGTGACTAAGAAAATCGTTTTCGAAAAAAATAAATTTGAAGTCTTTCTTCTTTATAAAAGTGAGCGTGACACTTGAACTAGATTTTGGAAAAGGGTTAGAGTGTGACCTAAGGAATGAAAAACAAAAAGAAAAATCCTTGCAAAATGATAGGAGTATTTTGAGAGACTAAAATTATGATGAATGAATATTTTAGAAAATTATGACTTTTCAGTCTAATAGAGATATATTTTGAGAAGTGAGAAAGGTAAAAAGCTAGGGAGGTTAGAATGAAACGTTGAGAGAGACTTTAAAAGAAAATTTGTCGGTGGTGACTTGAGGAAGATATTGGAATGATTAGTGTGGGGCGAGAGATACTTAAAGAGTTGTACGTTGTTAAATCGAAAGAAAAAGTCGGTAAGGTCTATTTCCTTTCTTTATATGTATTACTTGAAATTTGAATGTTGTGGTGGTGTGTACTGATTGATATATCCGTTGCTAATGTGTTCTTTTGGTGCTGGTGTTAAATCATTATTCTTGATCCATGTGATGGTTGGTTGAATAATGCTTGGTGTGGTGAAATTATACATGAGGTGTTGATGTATAGTCATGCATACATAGGCGGTGTTGTTCTTCATTGGACCTCACAAATGGTGGTGTTTTCCTTCATTGGATCTCACAAGTCTTGCGGGACTATGGTGGTGTTGTTCTTGATTGGACCTCACAAACCCCTACGGGGGAGGTGATATTCCGGAATCATATGCATTGACATATAGGCATTGCATTAGGACATATGGAGTGGTGTGATGTGTTATTGAGGTTGATATGTTAGAACGTGGTTGGAAACTTGTTAGGATTATGCTTATGTGAATTGGTTACGTATATGTGAGTCGGTTTATATCTGTATATGTGCAATTTCTAGAAGATGACCCTTGCCCGTGGTTCTCCAATGTAATGGATATCAACCCAGTTATTGGAGGACCATTGTTTAGTTTTTCAGAGACGAAGTTGCAGAGGTTGGTTTTCTTCCATAGTGGGGTTCTGGTGGACTCATCGAGATTCCAAATCGGAAGTTGAGTATAGAATGCTTGATCAGCGTAGGGGTCTTCTTTTGTCGTCGTTTTGGGGAATTTCTCAAGTGTATGGTCCTTTAGCAATTCTTTGTATGGGCGTTTCCGTGTATGTATCAGTAGAGATAGTAGTTAGTCTTAGATTGAGTGTGTCTTTATCTCAAACAGATTTTGTCCTTGCGTCGTACATTTTTTTTGAAAACAGGTACCATTTTGGTGCAGGGGAGTAAATCTATTCATGTCGTATTTTAGTTCTAATTCTTGTATCATGTTTAGAGAGATATCATGTTTCGAAAAATGCCGCACTGCTTTGATTGTTTTGAAAAGAGTTTTAAAAGAAAATAAATCCTCACGTTTTAAAAAGCATGAAGGGTACTTTTTACAAAAATTATTTCATATTAGGAGTTGAGTTCGCATAATAAAGCCCAAAAATTAGGGGTGTTACATTGTGGTATCAGAGCTGTTCGTCCTAGCCGGACTGTGAGGTTGGGTAGCTATTGCTGATCAAGTGTCGGGAGTTGTCTGTTGTAGTTGATATGTGCTAGTTGTATCTCAACCTTATGTTGATGATCTGTAGTATCTCCTAGTAGAACCATGCATCACATTGTTGTGTGTCAGGCCCTAAAGGGAATATAAGGATTGGACTAGGTATCTGGCAAGGTAGCAGAGTCAACTTGGTTTTAACTCGGACATTATCGTGACCTGAATTTCTGAAATAGTATGAAGGACTATTTGCGAAGGGCTTATGATGTCGATATGATTTGTGTGTTCAATTGGTGTCATTAGAGGGTACCTAGTATTGATTTGACGTTTGAATATGCTATTGTTGTGCTTGAGTTGATTGTATTTAGGAAATTATGTGAGGGTGTGCTTGAAACGGCATAATGGCGAGGGATTTGATGGAAAATAACATGGCAACTAGTGGATATTGGTGCCAAAGATAGATTTCAAATAGGATCATGAAAAGGTGGCAAGAACTTAGTGGACTTGAGGTGATTTGTGATTATGATTATGAACTCGAGCATATTCATATTCAGAACCCTGTTGAGAGGCCTCTAAGGGTTGATATGTCTGTTACGGTTAGAATAAGGAATTGTTGGGTAGATGATTTTTAGTGATAAGAATCCGACTATAGTTAGTCATGTGAATTAGAAGTAGCCTATACAATCAGTTTAGTTTTGGCTGCAGGAAAATGAGTCATTAGCTTGGCCGCTCAATGATTTATCAAAAGTAGACAAAATAAAATGGACTAGAATAGACAAATGATATGGATATCTCTAGGATAAGTTGAATCTATTGGATTAGTATTTGTTTAGTTATACAATTTAACTTAGTAGATACAATTGTTTTAGTTTCGATGACACGATGATAAGTTGTAGGTTAGACCCCTATGATGACTCATTTATAAGTAGGAAAAACTTCATGACTTGAATAGTCTGTCTGACATTTTAGGACTTTTGTAGGTTGCAATGGATTTTATGAATGTGTGTACGAATGAATAGACACTTTAGCGATGGAAATGCCTTAGGAGCTAGTTAGTATGGAATTTATTTAGTTCCCTTAGAATGGTCAGAGACTTTACGAACAAAAATGTAAGTATAACTTTGGTTGTAAGGAGATGGTCAAAGTCAGGAGTTTGGAATAAGTATTTACAATTACTCAATGATTGGGTAGAAATAGCAAAGTTGATTTGAAACAACTATTACGGTTGAAATGCAAATAGGGTGCCTATTGTATGTTCTAATAGGTTAAGGAAATGTATGTTCCTAATCTGTCACATGTGATTGAATCAGACTAATTTATCGTTTGAGGTACCTCCAATAAAGGTCGAGGATAAACACATTAAGAAAATACGCAGCAAGGATACTACTTTAGTCAAAGTGATTTTGAATTGAACTACTAGACATGTGACTTGGAAACTTGAGATTAAATAGAAGGAGGAATATATGGAGTTGTTACATGGTTCATAGTTTCGAGGACGAAACTATTTTAGGAGGGGAGTAATGTAAGACCCGGGTAGTATAGTAAATTTTACCGTTTCTACTTTTGTCTTTTCCTGTAGTTTCTTTAATTGATCTGGTTTTTGATTTTTCCATGAAGAGAAACTGAGTGGGATGTGACTCAAGGAGGTGAAAATACTATTTTCTTCTGAAAGAGAAATATACAATCTTGTCGAATAATACTTAGTCACATTATAGTTATTAGTACGAGAAAGTTTATCAGTTGAAGTTAGGCTTTATCAGTTACCTAAATATGCCGGAGTAGATATTTTTTTTAATAGTGTAGCGATGTGACTAATATGTTTTATAAAAGAAAAAGTATGTAAGAAATAATTATGGGATGGTGAAAGATGTGATTGATTAGTGGCATATTTAGGGAGTAGTGTAAATTAATTTATAATATAATTGAAAATAGAATTTAATTAGCAAGCAAATGGAGTTAAAAGCAAAACCACAACACACTTTCCCTCATTCTCCCATTCCAGCGATTACTCTCTTTCTCTCTCTCTAGAAAAGCTTTTCTTTCTATTGTTGGTGGGTAGAAGCTGAGAAGCTAAAGGGGCTATTTCACCTAGTTTTAATTTCATTTGGTGAAAGTGTAGTGAAGAAGAAAGAACATCCTTGCCATGATCTTGCTATTGATATGAGAAAGGTAAAAACTTTCTCCATCCTCCATTTTTAGAAACAACCGTGGCTGCTGTTTTAGTTATTATTTATACTCTTTTTTTGTTTCATTTGGAGGCCACCATGTTGATTACTCAAATTTACAAAAATAAAATAAAATCCCTCCTTCCTCTTTCACGAGTTTGCCGAGAGACAGAAAAAGGACTCATATTATTTTTGTTGTCTTATTCATGATCATAATGCTAATGCTAGTGGTGGAAGAATGAACTAATGTGAGTTGTTTGAAGAAACTGATTTCTATGATTTAGGGTTTCAATGGAAAAAAAAAAGGAATCAGGTGAAAATGATTTTATTGTTATGATATTTGAGTTTTTTTTTTTATCTTGTTCTTGGAAAAGTTGCCTTCATCTCCTACAATTTATTTTAATTGAAAAGAGAGTTGCTTTTGTACATATTTCTCTGGTTACTTTGATTTAGGGAAAAATTCGGTAAGTTAACAAAGTACACATTTTCTAAAGGGTGACCAAACTTGTCCTTAAAACTTTTGACTTGGAGTTCAAACTTTTTGACTTCTTTTCTTGGATAATGATTAGGAATAAGTTGGTACTCAAGTCCTTAGCAAGAAACCTAAGTGTTAGTCCCTTTGTTCATGATTTTAAAGTATCTTTGGTTAAGATTTTATTCAAATGTTTTGAAAGAAGTTTGAAAGACTTTTAACACTTTTAGTGACAATCACAATGAGGTTGTTAACCTAGTGGAAGTAAGAGATTGATACAATATTACCCTTTGATTGTGTTGAAGTAGCTAAGTTAGTGGATTTATATTGAAATTTTGAGAAGTTTGACGAGAATTAGGTGTCTAAAGATACAGTGAGTTTTGTGAAGTTGAAATAACTCTTCAAAGTATATTAAGATAGTTTGTTTGGATTTGACTATAGACTTGAAACTATGTTTTATAGTTCCTAAGAAGTAACCATCGGGTTTATCCAAAAGAATGTGAAAAAAAATGGATCAAGACTTTGAAGAAGATAAGAAAGTATGATTTTTGTTTTATTAGAAGTTTTATTAGAATGATCCAAAGATGTGTTAAAGTTTCAAAGAGGATTTAAGTAAATTTATTTTCATTAGGGTGATCTCTTATTGGACTTAAAAGGATTATGATTTGTATAAAAAGTTAGTCGATTAATTAGATAATTAAGTAATGACATGTTATGGTCGCTAGAACTTGATCGTTTCTAGTAGTTAGACCTTAGAGAAGTTATAACGGAGTATGCTTGGATTCCATATGGAGTAAGTTAGATTGGGAAGAAAACAAAAGTCGCTACTAAGCCTACCAAGTTAATTCTTTTCATATATATATATATATATGAAAAATGTTTTGGAGTTATTTGATTATTATTTTTTTAAAGTGTTAGAAAAATAATTGATTTCAATAACTAGAAGCTTTGTTGGAAACATTTATGGGTTTAAAAATGGGTTTGAGAAGTGAGAGGTTTTATAACTAAAATATTTTAGTCACATGGAGTAGTTAACTAAGCGTAGATGTCTAGTAGTTGTTGTCGCGTTGTGACTTGTTATTCTTGGAATGATCAGTTGTGACTCGGGTGGAGGTAGCTATATAGAATGTGGGCACGTAGATGGAAAGTTCGAGTTGTAGGGGTCGATGGTATGACCAGTTGAAATCTACATTAGGAAGGAAAGCACCTAAGGTAAGGGCTTCTTCTAATTTCTTTTGTATGTTGTAGTTGTGGTCGGTAATTGTTTGTTGGTTTTGTTGTTGTTGTTGTTGTGAGCTTTAGTGGTTTGGTCCTTATGAGGACATTGTGTGTTGTGGCCTTCGTAGGCTTATTTGTGTGCTTGTTCTTTGTCGTGGATGTGTACATATGATGTGGATGATTTTTGTTTGAGATGTTTGGTAGGAAACAAGGGCGACGTCGAAGTGAGGGCGAGAAAAGATATATGTAGGCGTGATCGTTTCTGTGACTAAGAAAATCGTTTTCGAAAAAAATAAATTTGAAGTCTTTCTTCTTTATAAAAGTGAGCGTGACACTTGAACTAGATTTTGGAAAAGGGTTAGAGTGTGACCTAAGGAATGAAAAACAAAAAGAAAAATCCTTGCAAAATGATAGGAGTATTTTGAGAGACTAAAATTATGATGAATGAATATTTTAGAAAATTATGACTTTTCAGTCTAATAGAGATATATTTCGAGAAGTGAGAAAGGTAAAAAGCTAGGGAGGTTAGAATGAAACGTTGAGAGAGACTTTAAAAGAAAATTTGTCGGTGGTGACTTGAGGAAGATATTGGAATGATTAGTGTGGGGCGAGAGATACTTAAAGAGTTGTACGTTGTTAAATCGAAAGAAAAAGTCGGTAAGGTCTATTTCCTTTCTTTATATGTATTACTTGAAATTTGAATGTTGTGGTGGTGTGTACTGATTGATATATCCGTTGCTAATGTGTTCTTTTGGTGCTGGTGTTAAATCATTATTCTTGATCCATGTGATGGTTGGTTGAATAATGCTTGGTGTGGTGAAATTATACATGAGGTGTTGATGTATAGTCATGCATACATAGGCGGTGTTGTTCTTCATTGGACCTCACAAATGGTGGTGTTTTCCTTCATTGGATCTCACAAGTCTTGCGGGACTATGGTGGTGTTGTTCTTGATTGGACCTCACAAACCCCTACGGGGGAGGTGATATTCCGGAATCATATGCATTGACATATAGGCATTGCATTAGGACATATGGAGTGGTGTGATGTGTTATTGAGGTTGATATGTTAGAACGTGGTTGGAAACTTGTTAGGATTATGCTTATGTGAATTGGTTACGTATATGTGAGTCGGTTTATATCTGTATATGTGCAATTTCTAGAAGATGACCCTTGCCCGTGGTTCTCCAATGTAATGGATGTCAACCCAGTTATTGGAGGACCATTGTTTAGTTTTTCAGAGACGAAGTTGCAGAGGTTGGTTTTCTTCCATAGTGGGGTTCTGGTGGACTCATCGAGATTCCAAATCGGAAGTTGAGTATAGAATGCTTGATCAGCGTAGGGGTCTTCTTTTGTCGTCGTTTTGGGGAATTTCTCAAGTGTATGGTCCTTTAGCAATTCTTTGTATGGGCGTTTCCGTGTATGTATCAGTAGAGATAGTAGTTAGTCTTAGATTGAGTGTGTCTTTATCTCAAACAGATTTTGTCCTTGCGTCGTACATTTTTTTTGAAAACAGGTACCATTTTGGTGCAGGGGAGTAAATCTATTCATGTCGTATTTTAGTTCTAATTCTTGTATCATGTTTAGAGAGATATCATGTTTCGAAAAATGCCGCACTGCTTTGATTGTTTTGAAAAGAGTTTTAAAAGAAAATAAATCCTCACGTTTTAAAAAGCATGAAGGGTACTTTTTACAAAAATTATTTCATATTAGGAGTTGAGTTCGCATAATAAAGCCCAAAAATTAGGGGTGTTACAAGGAAAAGGTGGGATCTAAGTCGTTCAACTAGGCCGCGCGATCTCCACCGTTCTTGAGGCATGGCACACGGATTGCCAATGATGTGAGTTCCTCGGTGTGTTGGACCACCAAGTTGGGCCCAAAATCTGGGTTGGGCTTGAGCCTAGTCCGGATATATATATATATATATATATATATATATATATATATATATATATATATATATATATCTATATATATATATATAATTCGGTATAGCGGTATTTGAGCCCCTCCGGTATCCAGAAGAAAGGGGCCCTGAATAATCCGGAGTTCAGTTGGAAAGTAAGTAAAGCCTAGCTCTAATTTTTTCATCTCTGGAGATCGAACCCGAGTACTAGCCGAGTCCACCACTTAAGATGGAGTGCATTAAATATATTTTTATAAATATTATATATGCATATATATATATATATAGAAAAAAATTATAATTATCCAATTGATTTTGTAGTTAAGGTTAAATATAATTTTGGTTCTTAAAAATGGAATTGTAACAGCTTTTGAAATCTGATGCATCGTTACGGCCCGTAATGAATTAACACTGGCCGTAATGAAATCCTGTGATTCTTCAACTACTTTTCCTTTGACTTCCAACACCGGCTGTAATGAATTAACACTAGCCCGTGTTATTTTCTGTTTGATCACCCAAAATGTTCTTTTCTTTGATGCTTTTTGTTCCTTCTTGCATTCTTTGGTCTTGGGACTTTACCATTATACTCTTGAAGCTCAAATCCTTCTCTTTTTCTCATTATTTAACCTACAAATGAAAACAAAACATTTTGTAGTAAAATAGCTCAAAAATAGAACTAAAATTCCACAAACCTTATTTAATTTAAAGACTAAAAAGACTCTAAAATAGGACTTATCAGCCCTAACTCAAAGGACCAACTTATAGTTGATGTGGAAAAAGAGTTTGTATAATCTATTGCTAGAGATAATAACAGAGCAAGTATAGATTGGATTGACGAGGAAATAATGTTACGGTGACAAGGATTCTTGGACATTTTATAACGGCACCCCTCGGATAAAAATCCTGGCTCCGCCCCTGTATACACCATCGCTGTAAAATCTTTTTAATAGGTGAGATAAAGCCAAACATTTTGTTTATGATGTGTTGTTTCGTGATTGATTTACGTTGTAAAAAAATTTCTACACAACGAAATATATATATATATATATATATATATATATATATAATTGTTAAATTAAATAGGGTCCTAGATACGCCAACGGCCGTAGTTGAGATTGGAGAAGAAGAGTGCAAGGAAATGCTATCATCACCTCACCTCACTTTGTACATTTATCCTGAAATCTCCCTTCATTTCTTCTATTTCTTCAGTTTAGAAAGAAAAGAGCTAGTGAGAGAACTAGAGGGAAAGAGTGAAAAGGGGAAAAACATCAACTTGACGAAAATGGAAACCTTGGTCACACTTGATTCTTTGTATTGAAATAGCAACATTCCCCTCATCTTTCTAACCCCTACATTTTGAAATCCATCTCCTTATATTCATCAAAATCAGATTTCAAACTACTTTCCTCAAGCTTGGTTTTGCCTTGCATGTCTGATGGGAATATATAGAGCTGAGTTCTAGTTCTTGCATGTGGAGTTTTTAGGTAGGGAGTGTTAGTGCTGGGTCAAGGATGAAAGTTTATCAAGGAGAGGATTTGCTACTTGAGTACTTGTATTATGATTTAAAAGTACTAGAGGCCGATCCACCTAGGGAGGGAAAGCCAACTTAGTAATTTTTCAGAAATTATCTTCAAATAGTGAGTTCTTCTTCCTCTTCATCTTTAATTAAATTAGAGTTTATATGTGTTCTGAATGTATGTGTTATGATGACCAATATGGATGAAAAGTGTTTGTGAAAATGTTTGACTAACATGTTATCATGATTGTGAATTGATTGGATTAATTTACATATGTGTGGAAACATTGAAGTTAGTTGCTTTGGAATTGGTTAAACTATGATTTGCGTAAGGGATGTAATTGCATGTATTTACTTTGAGAAGTATTTTAAAGCAACTCTGATTGCATAAGGGATGTGAGAAGTATTTTAAATCAGTTGTAAAACCAAATTCCCTCAGCAATCGCCTCACAGTAAATCCAAACTGTGAGTTGCATAGCTCTGATTAATTACAAAATGTAATAGACTAGATATTACGATCGGTTTCCCTTGTTGGCAAAAGGACCGAACACTTATAAAGATGTTCTCTACGTAAAATAACTAAGAAAAAATATTGAATCTGAGAAATGAGATTTGGATCTGTTTATTGGTCTCTCAGGGCTGTATTTATACTACAATGGGTATTAAATGACAGTAAATACAATTTATGGTCGAGTTGAATGTTACAGACTTTATTTTTTTTAAAAGCAAAATTATATAAAAGGGGGTGCAAACGGGCACCCCAACCATTACATATACAATGAACATCATTAAAACCTCCTTAGGCCAAAACCCCATGTGAAAAAGAGTACCCCAAGAAGAGTGAGGCAAAAGCCAATTATAAAGAATGCATACAATCAAAAGCATTCCCCCACCAATCAGAAATCTTAAAAGTTGAGTTGTGTCCTTCTCTGCTAATGAACCAAGTCCATGATAAGGACATAACATGGTTAAGAACCACCTGTGGCTTAAAAACTTGACCTTTGAAAAGAATATGGTTCCGATGTAACCATATACACCAAATGACCGCCATCCAGATCAAATACTTCAATCTACACGCCTTGTTGGATACCAAAAGCAAACCATGAGCTCGAAAATGCTCCCACCAACTAGAGTATCTGAAAACTCCAATCCCAATCAATTCTGAATAACAACCCAAACTAACCTGGAACACCTGCACACACAAAATAGATGTGAAATCGACTCATCTTGCTCAAAACAAAAAGGGCAACACACCTCATGAGGGTCATTGATAAATTCCCTTAGAGGGTCATTGATAAATTCCCTTAGAGGGTCATTGAAATGACCTTACAGACTTGATCGAGGGAAATCAAGGATATTTTGGTCCGGTCGGTTAGTCATCAGAGGAAGTCCTGATATTTTGGTCTGATCGGTTAGTCATCAGAGGAAGTCCTTCTGAAGCCGAGCGAATGTATATTTCGACTGCTCCTGATGGGAACAGAGCTCTTTGAGCGGTGAGCGTGGAGCGTGTTGTGGTAAAAGGATGTGCAAGTATACACAGTCTAAAAATAAGTAATATAATGATAAGAAGAGATCGTACCCACAGGGATTAGATTAATTTTAAAGAGTTTAAAGTTGTAGTAATGCTAGTGACAAAGGAAGTAAAAATAAAATAAAATTGGTAAGGTTATGGTGTGTGTAAACAGAATGTAAATTAAAACAAGTAAATGTGTTATGTTTCAATTGAGAGAGATGGTTGAAATACTCTTTCCTAAGTAAATTCACTTTGAAAGCATTATGTTACATATGATGCTTATGCAATCATTGCTCCTGCGATGATTGCACCTGCAACCATTTCTCCTGCAATGATTGCACCTGCAATGGATGCTGTAATAAAATGACTTGTGCATTTCTGCAACTATCCTCAGGGTTTCGTTATAAGTCTTATGTCTAAGCCCAAAATAAGTTCACCCTTGTCTTTTAAACCCTTACAGACTCACCCTACGGACTACGCTATCTTATGTCTAAGTCTTAGCATGGTTTTAACAAAGTTTCCTCTTATTAAAACACTTATCCATATTAGTTCTTGAGTTCAAATCACAAACCATTTCTGTATTCATGACCCTACTTATTCTAAGTGATCAATCTCAAAATAAGTTTGAAAGAATTATAGCACAAGAACCAAATTGCAAGAACATCAATATAACATAATAAATATTCAAAGCTTCATTACAAAGTTAGGGTATTCCAACCAAAGAGTGGTTAGTTCAAGCTTTGTTGAGTACATCTAACTCTAAAAACAAAATGAAACTATCTACTAAACTTTGGAGATGGAGAGAATATGATATATCTTGAATGAGGAAGAGGGGATGTATTTATAGGCTTCCAAAAGTGAGTTTGCCTTGGTCACCAAGCTGAACTATGGTTACTTTTCCATTTGTCTTCAAAAAGCATGATTAGAAGTCCCACCAACTATGAAGAGTGGTCCAATGGTGTGAGGATAAGTGTACTTAAAAAGTTACAACTTGTTGTCTAAGGGGGCTGAACTTGGCGCTACATCCATTCACTTGTGCAACTTGCACTTGCAACTTGACATGCTGACATCATCATTAGAGTGCAGGGGCATTCTGTGTTGTGGCCATTGCTGGTGCAATACTTCTGTGTTTATTGCAGGTGCAATGGTTGCTGGATCTATTGCAGGTGCAATGACTGCTGCAGCAATTGAACAAACACATAAAATACCACAAATCATGATAATCAATGATGATGAGTTCCTAATTAAAAGATGTTGTTTTTCTTTGTTTTCTTAAATTGATGCTATATAATTATTGAGTTCTTTACAATAATTTAGATTTGAGAGCATATATAAATCTAAATAAAATAGAGTTATCAGAGCGCGAAGTCGATTTAAACAAGTGGAGCTCAGCTATATCATAGTCCTTCAGTTGTTGAATCAGAATCTTCGGCTTCTCAACCCTTCGGCTCATTCTGGAAGATTTCTAACGTTTAGTTACCTTGGCCTGTGGATGGTGTTTCTCGATTTTTGAAGTTGCAGACTCATTGATTGGACAGGTGACTGATTTGATGGCTTTTGACCGTTTGACCTTTGACTCTGACTTAACTGCATCAATTTTTTAAATTTGATTGTTGTTTTTTGTGTCTTCATAAATGTTGGTCTTGTAACAAACCTTGTTCTTGCCTTATATAAAGGGGTGAGGCTCCTTGTGTTAGTGCCTCAGTCTTCTTTCTTGCTATCCTTTTGATTTCTTTTTTGTTATTTTTTGTCATGTGTTGCCGCTACTATGCTCGAGGCTGGATCCTTGAGTAGCCTCGTGAAGGCCTAGTTGTATGTTGAAGATGTTAGAAATCTCGAGGCGCGAGTCTTCGATCTTCAAGAGTTGTGGATTCCTACTAGGTGGATGTTAGAGAGCTCAAGGCCCGAGCAGCCTTGGTGTCGGTCTGTCTGCCTTGTAAGTCCTGCAGTTTTCGGGAAAGTGGTGTACAAAAGAAAGATCCATTAGTTCATAGGATAATGATGTAATACAAGGTGTGTTGCTTTATATTTTTCTCCAAGAAAGGAGTAATGTAATTTTACAGTTTCTGCCAAAGACTTTCGGTGCTATTTCCGTTGATATTTACTGAATGCTCTTGTGTTTTGCTTTGTTTTTGTTTTGACGCTCGAGACATCATTGTATCTCGTTTTTGTGTCACTTCGAGAGATTTACGTCTAGAACGGTCGGGTGCCCAAGGATGTATGTTGGCTTTCCCTAGTCTCCACTTGTCAGGACTTGGTTGGTTACGAGCGTATTCGCTTCGCATTTGGTTCCAAAGGGTGTATGTTGGCATCCGTCAGTCTCCACATGTCAAGTATTTATAGTTTCCCTCTTAGAGCAATCTTGACCGTTTGGTCGTATTGCAGCGCCTCTCCCGTTTCTGCCTTTCGTCTAAGAGGATTCCCATGGTGTGGCAAATGCGTCAGTTTTACTTTTTTCCCATGAGGTTCACCCAAGGGTAGGGCATGAACTCGTCAGTTCAGCCTATTGCCTGTATGGACTTGATTTTTTGTGCCCAAGGGTAACGTCGAGGCGTTGCACCGTTCTCGCCTGTCGGGAATTACGTCTAGGGTTATTGTGGTCAGTACTAGATTTTGTTTGTAAGACAAGAGTGGAACAATCCGGTCATCTTTATTCATTTCATTTTTGAGTTGGTACAATTGGGGCCTATATGGCCGTTCTACAAGAGTACATTATTTCTTTCTCCTTCTTCTTCTTCTTTTTGGAGGGCCGGGTTAGTACCTTTCCAACTCGACCCTTTTCTTTAGCCCGACTTTTTGGAGCTTTCATGCTCCGCAGCCGTTGTCTTCTTCTTCTTGTCTTTTCTTTGGTTGTTGTTGTAGTTGTACATTTGCTGTCCTGGATGTTTCAGTTGTCGGTGCTCGCCCTCTAGACCAGCTTGACTTTCAAGCTTTCAACGTAACAACTCCTTGCCATTGCCTGGTCTCTCTTTACTGTTCCAACCCTACCGTTTGACAATGGATATTTAATGCATAGGTGCGGGTAAGAGACCACTGCGAGGAGGGGGAGTTAAGGGTTCGTCATCCTATAATCATGTTGTAGGAGGACAAAGCTTGGATCACCATGTACTGTAGCACCACAGTTTTTGTATTGTCTTTCTCTCCGAACGTTTTGCATAGATCCAAATACCCATGAACTTCCACCTATTCTCTTGAGAATCCTACAAAGGTTTCAGAATAGCTCGTCAACATATTTGATGGGAGTTATAGCTCCTCAAAGCATTTCTCGTAGATCACATTAGCTAAGCTTCCTCGATCGATCAAGACCCTTGCGACTTTGAAATCGCCGGTGGTGACTGAGACCACAATTGGATCATCAGCATTGGGTCGGACCCCGTTGAAATCTTGGACCTCAAAGGAAATTCTGGATACTTTTGGACATCAAACCCTTCATTGTTACCAACTGACATTATTGATTTTACGTACCTTCTTCTTGCCGACTAGATGGATCCTCCGCCCGAGAACCATCCAGCGATGGATTTGATTCCACCTTTTTCTGCTCTTTCATGCTCGGTCACTTCTCGAGTGTCTTCTTGGACCTTTTCATCGCCCGCCTCCTGCCTATAGCTTGTGTTGCCTTTTCGACGTTTCCCATCTCCAGTTTCACCTTCCTTCACGAACTTCTTTAGATGTCCTCTCTAGATCAATTGTTCTATCTACTGTTTTAATTTCCACCAATTGCCGGTCGAGTGGCCATCTGTGCGGTGGTACCTAGAGTATGAGTCAAGGTTCCTGCCCATTGTCCCAACAAATGGCAATGGCACTTTTCGTAGCTTGCAATTGGCATTTACATCAGTTGGATGTTAATAATACCTTCCATCATGGCGATTTGCATGAAGAGGTTTATATGCGGGTTCCACAAGGGTTTGAAACTTCTGCAACTAATCAAGTTTGCAAACTTCACAAATCTCTCTATGGAACTTCACAAATCAGTGGGCAATGGAACTTCAAAATGATTTCTTTTCTCATCTTCCTCAAATGTGTACAATCCAAGTCAGATTACTCTCTTATGGTCAAAACCAATGGTTCACAAGTCACTATGCTCCTCATATATGTTGATGTCATCATTCTCACAGGGAACAACTTAACCGAAATCCAATCGGTAAAACTTTCCCTTTATGCTACTTTTAAAATCAAGGATATGGAAGTGTCGTGTTTGTTGCACCCCGAAAAATCCTTTGGAGGGATTTCTCTTCGCACAACATGAATTGGAGTCGCCACCAATATTTTTTTAGAGGTAAAACATTGAAAAAAAACCTTTCTTGAAAGACAATGGTCCTTGGAACCACGAGATTTGAGTTCGGGGGTCGGTTATGCATGGGGAAGGTACGAGCACCCCACACATCCTTTCTACTGAAAGGGAACCTCGATTTGACGTGTGATTTAAAAGGTTGATTTAAGAAATGCTTTGTTTTTATCTCTCTTTATCTTTCATTACTTTATGGAAAAACTTAAGGAAAATTTAATCTTTTGCGCTTGACGGGAGGGCACCGTGCCTACGTATCCCGGGGAGGGAATCAAAGCAACGTAGTTCTTGTTTTCGAAAATGGTTTTGTTTTTAGAAATTGCCTTGTTTTGGAAAAGGGTTTGTTTTTTTGAAAAGAAAATGGTTTTCATTTGTTGTGCTTGACGGGAATGCGACCCGCTCCTACGTATCTCCCAGTGCGATGGAGAATTCAAAGCTTATGTAGTTCTCGGTTGTCGAGAAAAGGTTTTTATTTTTTAGTTGTTTAATTGTGAAAATTGAATGTTCACAGTGATCAAACAACAAAGGTTTCGAGTGATCACCACTAGCATCCCATTATTGACGATCGTGCAAGCAAAGGCTTCGCATTATCCTCAACAAAGTTTTTAATTTGTGAAATGAGAGTTCTTTTGAAAAATGAGTGTTCATGATAATCAATTGAGCAAAGACTCCAAGTGATCACCACTAGCACCCCATTGTTGACAATCGTGCAAGCAAAGGCTTCATATTATCCTCAACAAAGTTTGATTTGTGAAAAATAGTTTGAAATTGTTTTGAGAAGAAGTGAAGTTGTTTATCAATGATTATGTAAATGCAAAAAATGTTTTGAAGTTGGAACGTTACTAACGAGTAACAAGTTGTTCTTTGTATGCAACATGGTTTTGAAGTTTTGGAGAGTTACTAACGAGTAACAATTGGTGGAAATCAAAACAAGCAAATTGTGAACACCAATTCAACATTTTAATGCACCACAAGCACATAAACAAGTATATCAAGCATGGAGTACCAAGCTTCAGTTCAAGAATGCTTGAGTAGGCAAGGATGCAAGAATAGGTAAGAATGCATGAATATGCAAAATGCATGTGCATCAAGGTTAAATGAACCTATCCTTTGCCGAAACTTCACAAGCTTCAAACAACAATTTACAATAAACTCAAAGAGCAAAGAAAGCATGATTAAACTTGAGGATGCATCAAGGTCATTGGAGACCAATCATGTGCGCAAATTCAATTGTTTATAGACCCCAAAATCAAAGCATCAAAACAAAGATTCATGAGATTAACATATGTACAAGCATAAAAATGAAGTTAAAAGAGAGGATCTACATTTTTGGAAGTGGAAATCTCACAAATATGCAAGAAATGATGACTTTATGCAAGGATTTACAAGAGAAGGGGTCTAGGAATCACATACCTTAAGATGAGCTCCAAATAAACACAATAGATGAAGAAACAATCAACCAAATCAACTTATCTTCAAGCTTGGTCTCCAATCTCCAAAAAATGACCCTTGATCTTGAACTTTTGTGTGATTTTATGAAGGATTGATGGTTGAAAATTAGTGTTTAGGCTTGGAAGATGGATTGAATGTGTGTGGGTAGATGAGAAATGAAGAAGTGAGTTAGAGAGAAGGGAGAGGGGGTGGCGCATAAAATGGAGAGAAGGTGAGGAGGGAGTTGTGTGCTAGGGTTTATGAGTGAATGGTGAGGCCAAAAGCTTTTTTTTTTCTTTTTGAGGTGAGGTTAATAGGGTATATATAGAAAGCAATTAGGTTTAAGGGTAGTTAGGTCATTGTGCATCTCATCTCACCCTAGGATTGCATCTAAAATTTGAATGGAGGGTGAGGATTGAATCACACATGGATTGAGGTCAAAAAAATGAAAATATGAGAGGGAATGAGAGGGATAGGCGACACAACATTGGGAGGGGTCCTTGGTGACCAAGTTTTGCAAGTTGTCATCTTGTACTATTGTACTATTATATGACCATTCCATTATCCCTTCATTTTTGATTATTCTTCTTAGGATAATTGTACAAAAATACACCAATTTGAGCCACATACAAGGTATCTTGAGGAATATGCCATTTTATGTGATCACCATGACCAAAAATGTCATAAAAATCACATCTTGGAACTTTTTGTAGAATATTCCCTTTTGATCCTTTTTGAAATTTTGTGCACAATGTATGCATGCATGCGCATACATACATACATGACCAAAAATGTTTTGCCTCAAATAAATTTCTCTAAAATTTGCACAATGATTCTTGATGAGAAATTATCTTATTTTTGACAATGACCAAAATACCCTTTTGCCCTAAAAACCTTGTTTTTTAACAACAAATGCATTTCCACTCTAACAATGAATTTAAAAGCCCTAGAATGACTTTTAAAACCCAAAAATGCATGCACAATGCTCTTCACTCTTCAAAATAAAACCACACTTCTCAATTTATTTATTTTTTGCGGAAAATTAGGGTTTTAAACCTAGGCGGACAAAATTAGGGTATGACAGCTGCCCCTCTTTATTTGGATTTTACCAAGGAATATGAATTGGCCGAAACATATTCCGAGGCCAAATAGAAATAAAGAATTCAGAAATAATACTAGTTTTGTCTACTTAGAGAAACCCGAATTTTCCTTTTCTTTTTTCTCTTTTTTTTGTTTCCTTTCTTTGATCTCTCTTCTTTTGAGAGAGAGAGAGAGAGAGTCAACACTTGTCGCGTCGACGAGAAAGCAGTAAATTGCGTAAAGCAGTAAGTGAAAGCAGTAAATGGGAAGTGCCGTAAATTGGGGAATTCGGAGGTTGCCTAAAACCTTTTAACGGACTCTCGTCGAGTCCGAACTCTGGGGGTGGCCTTTTCGAGCGGCCGATCAATATCAGGTCCGGAACTGATATGATCAATGGATCTACGCTATGCCTTAGGTTGACACAATTAATCCGATGGACTTAACGAAGTCTGTAGGATCTGCCGCGCGCTCGTACGCGACGTTGTGATCTGTGGAAGGAATTCACTAACTCTGTGGGAGTTTACTAACTCTGTGCTGATGGAGTTCACTAACTCGGTGCCATGATGATTTTCTGAAAATGAGATTTCGGGGACCCATTGGTCCAAAGTAACTGACTTTTTTGAAAATTTTGGGGACTAACGAGTCCAAAGCAACTGAGTTTCTTTTTGAAAATTGGGAAGCTTTGAATGATGCATGGAATGCAGGCTTTTGATGCTGGGATGCACATGGATGCAATGATATGTTTTTAATTTTCTTTTAGCATAGGGACTTTAGGATTCTTGAGTGATCAATTCAAGCGTCCTATCGTGACGACTATGACTATTTATTAAGAATGCCTCTTTTTGTTTTGAAAACTGATTTGATGTTTGATGTGATGATGATAAATGCTATGGAATGTCTGTGTTCTTTTGCTTTTATTGTGATGAATGTGGATGATGCGAATGTAATGCTTTGAATAACATGAAATGCCTACATGCATGAGGAGGATGAATGATTGGAGTATTTAAACATTTTTGTAAACATTTTTATGATGATGAGACGCGAGACTTTAAATGCAAGGAATTGAGATGGCTATGGACCATTCTTTGGAAAAACTAGATTTGATTCAAACTCTGGTGTTCTCAAGGTTTTTATTAACAAGCTCACTTATTTTCCTTTCCATTTCCATGATGACTGAACTTTAAACACCACATGATCAATTTGTATTCTCTCTCTCTGAAGCATTGACTAGTAAGTATGCATAAGAGTGCAGATGTCGACGAGTGAGTCAGTTAACTTGGGATTGGTTTAGGACAGTGAGTTGAGAGACTGCCCCGACAGGAATTTATGGATGTGAATGACTTTAGGGAGAACTCTGCTCATTTGAGCGGGAGTGAACAGTTATAGAAATGCCCCACTTTAGAATGACAATTTCAAATGGGTTCTTTGAGTGGGTTTGTGAAAGGGGATGAAGTTATGGTACTGGTTATGAACTGAGGGTGGTATATGAATGGGATGGACAATGAACAAACTTTCCCAAGACCAGGGTGGGTGGGTGGTGAAGAGAATGCCCCAACTTTTGGATCTGAGTGGTGTTCTCAGTGCAAATCTTTGGTTCTCTATGAATGTCTTGACTTTTGGCATGAAAGAAGCCTCACTTGGTGATCACTAAACCTTGTTTTAATCTTTGGTGCAAATCTTTTCCTTTGGGCCTAAGACATGAGGACCATCTAGGGTAATAGCAATACCAGAGCCGCGCATAAGTTTGCTTGCCATTTGAAGTGATTGTGCCCGCGTTTGTTTTTTTTTTGCCAATTCATTTATTTGAGGGATCCCCTCTTTTCTGTGATTTTCAGAAATTTCGCAATGATTGTAATGCTTTTTGACTCATGCACAGGTTTCAGAATTCAGTATCATCAATCATAAAAACATTTATTTTAAAACAAAGAGACAGAATAAGTGAAGATAAAAGACACGAAAAGCAAACACATGGAAGAAAAAGTTGAATTCTTATTGTTATGGAAACTGGACGTGCAGAAGGTCACGCCAATTGAAAGTACATTGAAAAATTTTTAAACTGGAAAAATACAAGAAAAAGGGGAAGCAGATCTTGTGTTTTTTCTTTTGAAGTAACGATGCCAATCGTCCATACTCATGACCTTGATCACCCCTTTATCCAAACTTTTGGGAGTGCTGATTGCCTTTTTCATTTCATGTCCAAGTTTTCTGACCCTAATTTTTGCCTGGATCGCCCTTTGCAGGTTTTCAATCCACCGGGTCGCTCTGGTTTTGCCTAGGTCACCCTTTGCGGGTTTTCAACCTAGCGAGCTGATTCTTACTTGGCTCATCTTTCTCTTTTTTCATTTATTTCTTTAGGCATACTCCTTTCTGACTGTATCTGAATTTACTGGAAACTGGGGTTTTCTTTTCTTGCATCCCATTTTGCGAGAATTAAAGGCCCCTCCGGAGAATAAGTTCTTCGTCTTCATGATACTGGGTTCATCTCCATGGGAATCCCTTTGGAGGTTCATGATCTTTTTGAGCATTGAGTCTTCTTTGAAATTGTTGAAGATGAGCTTTCTTCGGTTTGAGCTTTCTCTTAATCTTCTTCTGACATAAGACAAATGTACTTTGGTTTGATAAGGCTCAATGAAAGTATTACTTCCATCATATGGGGTTTGCCCCTGTTAGAGTGTAAAACGAAGCCTGATTTCCATGAAGGTCATCATCGTGCTTGATATCCTTTGTTGATTGTCTCTAACTGCCCCATTTTTAGGGTGGCGTAGGGAGGGATCCTGATGCTTGACCTGGAGTCTTCATACTGTCATTTGTGACTACCTTAGCTTGGAAAGCTGCGCAACAGACCGAACTTTGGTAATTACAGACTTTGTTATAATGGCAAGTGTCTTATGTCAGAAGGGTGATTTACACAAACTTGTTGATTCATTGCTCTTTATCATGGCGTCAATCCTCTCCTTTGCTCAAATTGATCATGTCACTTGATTCCTCATGAGGACGGACCACTTTGTTCTCTTATTCTTGCACAACAGCTTGATTGCAAATCTGATGGTGGAGTCTGAGGAATGACTGAGGGTTTGTGGAGGGCGGGATGACGAGGTCGAGGTAGTGTTTGCGGTTTTATGAAAGGAGAGATGTATAGGAATGATGAAGTGTTTGAAGGTTTATGGAAGAAAGGGTGGTCATACACAACAAGGTGTAGGAAGGTTCATTGAGACAAGGATCTCTTACGCTTTATGGCCAAATGTATCAGCTCACAACTTATATTTCTTTCGTCTCTTTTTCCCTTGTTTTTTCATTTTTGGGATTTTCATTTTTTGAATCTGTTCTTTTTTGTTTCATTTTTTCTGATTTTTTCCTTTTTTGCTTTTGAGTTGAGTGAGCTGATAAAAGTGATACACTATTTTTGGATATTTGAAGTGATCCTTGTCTGGGGTGATTGGAGAGATAATGGCAATGAAACCCCTGCAGCGGTTGAAGGATGCTTGATTGGGTTCTGGTATTAACTGGGGTAACAGGAGGTTCAGAGGGAGGAGCAAATGAGATGGGTTGATTTTGTAGAAGGGCCACTGGTAGTGAGGAAGGTGGCGATGGCAGGCATTTGGTTATGAAAATTTTTTTGTGATGGGGTACTTGTAATGGGAAATGGGAAAGTTGGTTGATCTGAGGAAGGGAAAGGGTTTGGTCGCGAAAGAGGTTCGTTTGTAACATTTGTTTGGTTTCCTCAGCATTGCTCCACTTTGCTTGAACTTGTGCTTTGACTTCATTGCCCAACCTAGTTGTGGCATCATGAATTTCTACAGCCTTAGCCAATTCTTCACTTATTAACTCCGAAGAAACATCCCAGTTGTCTTCAGCCTCTCTCTCAGTTTGGTTAATCGGGTAATCAGAGTCACAATATGAACCATTGGCGTCGTTGTTTTCAAAGATTATTTTCATTTATTATTATTTTTGATCCGCGTTGGGAGGAATTGAAAAGCAAATAACAGACACATGACAAAAAGAAAGAAAGAAATTTTATTGAGGAATTCAAAATAACATTTTATTGATGATGATACTAAAAGGAAACATGTGTGCCCTTATTGAAATATCCTAAGGCCTTGGGCAGAGCCAAAGGATTGCATTACAGAAAATTGTTTTGAACTGAAAAACTACATGAAAATCAACAATCACTCATAAATGCTATGAAATGCATGACAAAGACACAAATGTTTTGATGATGCCGCTTTCACCACTTCAACCCTCTTCAACAACTGCTATCCTTGCTTAATAGTCCACAGACCCTGAGAACTTGATCCTTCCCCCCTTCTCAAAAGTTAACTGTTTGGAATCAATGAAGCCCTGAACCAAACTTTTCAAAAGATAGCAATTGTCAGCAGAATGCCCAATTGCCCCAGCATGGAGCTCGCAAGTGGCTTCTGGATTGTACCCGCTTGGGAATGGAGGTTGAACTGATCTCATCTTCCGAGGAGTGATCCATCCATGACTGATTAGATAGCTGCATAGGTCGGCGTATGACACGGGGATGGGGTTGGATCAAACTTGGATGGAGAATGATGATAAGGGAAGGAAACTGACAGACTCAAACAAGAGAAACTGCACATGGCATGCACGCCCACTAGAAGAATGCTTCGTAGAGAGTTAACATTGGTTAAAACATGATGGAAAATTTTTTGATGAACTGTTTCAGTCTTTTATCATGGAATGGATGAGATGCAATGCCTTTTTTGAAGAAAATGCAAATGAACTGTTGATTTGAAAAACTGAGTGCCTTGGAACATCTTGAGTTTGCAAATAAGTAAGGGTAAACTTTTTCAACAGATTATTTTGCAAAAGCGTCTCGTCTCTCATCACAACTTTTTTATTTGGTTTATGCAATGTATGAATGAACAAATCATGATAAGCAAATGCATGAAAAATGACCACTTGAAAAGTGTAATTATTCTAAAGGAGATTTTTTTGTTTGTTTTTGATGCAAGATGAAATACGAAACTCCAATGCATTTTTGGATGATGCAAGATGCAAGAATGATATTTTTTCAAAATGATTTTTATTCTTTAGAGGCACGGCAAGATCTGAAATACCAATGCCCCTTTTTGCGAAAATGATGACGTGAGGCAACCAATTGTCGTTACTCTGAGTAACTTGCATGAAACATTGAGTGGATCCTGACTCAATACTTCACGTAATATACTGAAATGCTTCGACATTTGGTTGACTCCACTTATTCACTTTATTTGAAAACAAACTGCGCCTGATTGGGTCGAAGTGCCCCGATATCGTAGAGTATCATCTCAAATTTGTAGTGTACAAACAAATTTGAGATATTACCCTTCATCATTCAAAGATGCACTTCTACCCATGGAACGATTGCATAAAGAGTTTCTCTTATTTCATTTCATTTTTTTTTGGAAAATGATTTAAAAAATGATTTTAAAAATGATTTGAAGATGCAAGTGATTTATTAAAAAAAAATTAGAAAAAGGTGCTTTATTTGGGGAAAAAGGTTTTTAGAAAAAGGTGCTTTTTGAATTGAAAACGGTTTTGCCTTTTGATTCCATTCCGTTTCTTACACACCTATGACAAGACTTTGTGTTACGTTGCGATCTCCGGCAAACAACTTTAATTCATGGAGGATGCAAAGAATGGAGGTTTTTTTTCAAAATTTTTGTTAGATGCGAATGCAATGATGATGATGCAAAATGACGCAGATGTGATGATTATGACCTTTTATTTACATAGAAAAGAGAGAAGAAAATGATGTTTATTGGTGGCGGTTCAAAACATTTTTGAAAATACCCGCTATATGCCACCTCATATAGGTGTTTATGAGGGAAAAAGGAAATTACTTTCTACATTTTTGGTAAAAGAGCTTCGAAAGAGGATGCCTAAGCTAATGCAACACACAATTTGCGTGCCCCCGTGTCCTACAAATGGGTAAAGATCGTAGGCTCTAAAGTCAACGACAAGGGTAATCCTCCCATGTGGGTTCTGGTCACTACCTCACAATGGCAACCAAGAGCTAAAGTCTCTCTCATGAATACACCCACAATCGTAGAGAGCTACCGATTGTGAGGTATCATGAAGAAAGCGCACTCTTGGGCGAAACTTTCATGAGAGCCAGACAGACAACGGTCTACGAATGGCAGTCACTACTCATTTCCACTCTCCTAGGGTTCTTTGCAGACCTTGGGTTTTAGGCCCCACTCAATGCTCACAAATATAAGGTGTGCAGTGTGTGATGAGGGCACAACACCTAAAAATCTACCCAAACCCCACCTGCAAAGGGAAACCAAAACAGTCCAGACAATATCAAGCAACAGCATGTCGTCTACCCTAGGGTTCAATATCATTTCAACATAAGTATACTAACCTAGGGTTCCAACAACAATCGCAAGCATTGCTTACCTTAAGAAAAGGAGCCTAGAGGAGGGGACATAATAGGATTAGGGGAAATGCATGAGCTTACCTCAAGAAAGGGAGCAAAGAAGAGGGGAACATGCTAGAATTGGGGAAATGTATGAGAAAAGCATATAAACGACGAAAGTAAGAGGAGAAGAAGAAGAAACTACTCTTATTTTACTCAAGAAGCAAATATAGAAGAGGAAGAAGGCTAACACACAATGCACGCAAGCACAACATCACAAGAATGCACACGACAATTCTAAGAATAATGCAAGCATGTTTTTAAAGGCAAAGGAAAGAAAGAAGAAAGGGAAAGGAGGAGAGATATAACAAAGCATTCAAATCAACGAAATAAATCACATGTCGAATCGATTGGCTCGACCCACTAAAGAAAGGTCCCCAGTGGAGTCGCCAGCTGTTGCACCCCAAAAAATCCTTTGGAGGGATTTCTCTTCGCACAACATGAATTGGAGTCGCCACCAATATTTTTTTAGAGGTAAAACATTGAAAAAAAAACCTTTCTTGAAAGACAATGGTCCTTGGAACCACGAGATTTGAGTTCGGGGGTCGGTTATGCATGGGGAAGGTACGAGCACCCCACACATCCTTTCTACTGAAAGGGAACCTCGATTTGACGTGTGATTTAAAAGGTTGATTTAAGAAATGCTTTGTTTTTATCTCTCTTTATCTCTCCTTACTTTATGGAAAAACTTAAGGAAAATTTAATCTTTTGCGCTTGACGGGAGGGCACCGTGCCTACGTATCCCGGGGTGGGAATCAAAGCAACGTAGTTCTTGTTTTCGAAAATGGTTTTGTTTTTAGAAATTTCCTTGTTTTGGAAAAGGGTTTGTTTTTTTTGAAAAGAAAATGGTTTTCATTTGTCGTGCTTGACGGGAATGCGACCCGCTCCTACGTATCTCCCAGTGCGATGGAGAATTCAAAGCTTACGTAGTTCTCGGTTGTCGAGAAAAGGTTTTTATTTTTTAGTTGTTTAATTGTGAAAATTGAATGTTCACAGTGATCAAACAACAAAGGTTTCGAGTGATCACCACTAGCATCCCATTATTGACGATCGTGCAAGCAAAGGCTTCGCATTATCCTCAACAAAATTTTTAATTTGTGAAATGAGAGTTCTTTTGAAAAATGAGTGTTCATGATAATCAATTGAGCAAAGACTCCAAGTGATCACCACTAGCACCCCATTGTTGACAATCGTGCAAGCAAAGGCTTCGTATTATCCTCAACAAAGTTTGATTTGTGAAAAATAGTTTGAAATTGTTTTGAGAAGAAGTGAAGTTGTTTATCAATGATTATGTAAATGCAAAAAATGTTTTGAAGTTGGAACGTTACTAACGAGTAACAAGTTGTTCTTTGTATGCAACATGGTTTTGAAGTTTTGGAGAGTTACTAACGAGTAACAATTGGTGGAAATCAAAACAAGCAAATTGTGAACACCAATTCAACATTTTAATGCACCACAAGCACATAAACAAGTATATCAAGCATGGAGTACCAAGCTTCAATTCAAGAATGCATGAGTAGGCAAGGATGCAAGAATAGGTAAGAATGCATGAATATGCAAAATGCATGTGCATCAAGGTTAAATGAACCTATCCTTTGCCGAAACTTCACAAGCTTCAAACAACAATTTACAATAAACTCAAAGAGCAAAGAAAGCATGATTAAACTTGAGGATGCATCAAGGTCATTGGAGACCAATCATGTGCGCAAATTCAATTGTTTATAGACCCCAAAATCAAAGCATCAAAACAAAGATTCATGAGATTAACATATGTACAAGCATAAAAATGAAGTTAAAAGAGAGGATCTACATTTTTGGAAGTGGAAATCTCACAAATATGCAAGAAATGATGACTTTATGCAAGGATTTACAAGAGAAGGGGTCTAGGAATCACATACCTTAAGATGAGCTCCAAATAAACACAATAGATGAAGAAACAATCAACCAAATCAACTTATCTTCAAGCTTGGTCTCCAATCTCCAAAAAATGACCCTTGATCTTGAACTTTTGTGTGATTTTATGAAGGATTGATGGTTGAAAATTAGTGTTTAGGCTTGGAAGATGGATTGAATGTGTGTGGGTAGATGAGAAATGAAGAAGTGAGTTAGAGAGAAGGGAGAGGGGGTGGCGCATAAAATGGAGAGAAGGTGAGGAGGGAGTTGTGTGCTAGGGTTTATGAGTGAATGGTGAGGCCAAAAGCTTTTTTTTTTTCTTTTTGAGGTGAGGTTAATAGGGTATATATAGAAAGCAATTAGGTTTAAGGGTAGTTAGGTCATTGTGCATCTCATCTCACCCTAGGATTGCATCTAAAATTTGAATGGAGGGTGAGGATTGAATCACACATGGATTGAGGTCAAAAAAATGAAAATATGAGAGGGAATGAGAGGGATAGGCGACACAACATTGGGAGGGGTCCTTGGTGACCAAGTTTTGCAAGTTGTCATCTTGTACTATTGTACTATTATATGACCATTCCATTATCCCTTCATTTTTGATTATTCTTCTTAGGATAATTGTACAAAAATACACCAATTTGAGCCACATACAAGGTATCTTGAGGAATATGCCATTTTATGTGATCACCATGACCAAAAATGTCATAAAAATCACATCTTGGAACTTTTTGTAGAATATTCCCTTTTGATCCTTTTTGAAATTTTGTGCACAATGTATGCATGCATGCGCATACATACATACATGACCAAAAATGTTTTGCCTCAAATAAATTTCTCTAAAATTTGCACAATGATTCTTGATGAGAAATTATCTTATTTTTGACAATGACCAAAATACCCTTTTGCCCTAAAAACCTTGTTTTTTAACAACAAATGCATTTCCACTCTAACAATGAATTTAAAAGCCCTAGAATGACTTTTAAAACCCAAAAATGCATGCACAATGCTCTTCACTCTTCAAAATAAAACCACACTTCTCAATTTATTTATTTTTTGCGGAAAATTAGGGTTTTAAACCTAGGCGGACAAAATTAGGGTATGACAGTGTTCTACCGAAGGTTAAATTGTTTTTATGGAGACTTTCTAGGGGGTGCCTTCCAACCCGTAGCTACTTATTACGGCGACATCTTGATTGTGAAGATCATTGCCCGCTGTGCGAAGATGAGCCCGTGTCCGAGTGGCATGCTTTCCTTAATTGCTCCCATACAGAACCAATTTGGAATGATTATGGATTGCTTAATGAAATCCGATCTGCGATGACTAATGCTCTTGATTTTAGGAGTTGTTTCTTTTCTCTTACGTAGGTACTTACCGAGGATAAAAGGATCAGATTTGTCATGACCCTTTAGGCTATATGGCGCAGCCGTAATGAAAAAGTCTGGGAGGGGGTCTTGCAGCCGGTTGCGCAGGTCGTAAGCAAAGTGATGGATCACTTCCATGAGTGGAGCTGGGCGCAAGCGAAGAACGATACAGCAAGCAGAGCAACTAGGCAGCATCATGCAAATGAAACTCACTAGCAACCACCGTGTCTTGATACTCTCAAATGTAATGTAGATGCAACACTTTTTGCATTTGAAAACAAATATGGCATTGGCGTGTGTATCCGGTCCTCTACCGGCAGTTTCTACAAAGGCAAGACAATGTGGTTCACAAGTATTCCTACCCCACAAGAGGCGGAGGCTATGGGGCTGTGGCAATCCTTACTCTGGTTGGAGAAATTGAGGCTGACTTCTGTTTCCATAGAACTGGATTGTCATCCAGTTGTAAATGGCTTGATGGCAGACCCTTTACCAAATATCGAGTTTGGCACGCTAATATCTAAGTGTAGGACATTTTTATCTAATTTTACAAGCTTTCAGGTTAGCTTTATTCGAAGGCAAGCAAATCTTGCAGCTCACATTATAGCAAGGGCATCAAGATTATATGCCAGCTATCATATTTTTAATTTGATTCCATCCTGTATTGACACTATTTTGATTAATGAAATCCCATAAGTTTGTTATTGTCAAAAAAAAAATCAAGGATTTGAGGCTTCTCAAGTTTATTCCTTGCCTTAGAGGTAGTACATTCTACACAAGGCTTCATCCTCTCACAACTGAAATATGCCCTTGAACTTCTTGCTTGCAAACCGGTCTCTAAACCTATCCCCCTAGCTCAAGCTCTCTGCTACTAGTGGGACACCTTTGGATGATCCTTCTAGTTACATAAGACTCATTGTTCGCCTGATTTATCTCACTAACACCAGGCCAGACATTTGCTTTGTTGTTCATAAGCTTAGCCAATTCATCACCGCTCCTCGGTAGGTCCACATGGATGTTGCTCTTCAAAGCACATTAAGGGGCAGCCTAGTTCTACTCTCTTCTTAGCTGCTAAACCTGATTTGAAACTTACAGGTTTCAGCGACTCGGACTGGGCGGCTTGTCCTGATACTAGACGCTCCGTCACAGGTTTTTGTATATTACTTGGTACTCCCTTCTGTAACATCCCAGAGTATTTCTTTTAATTACTTTGATGATTGCTTAATTTAATTACTTTTGATTGCTTGATGATTGATAATTTTTTTTTTTCCGAATTTGATTGCCTAATTGTGGAATTGGTGCGAATAATTTAGGGGTACAACCAGAATTTCACCTTGGTAGGTTAGTTCACTTAAGCGCTATCCAATTGAGTTTATTTTTGATGATATAAGATTATTGTGTGAATGATTAAATAAGTTGATTGGGATATTTGTGGGTTAGTTAAGTTATATTGCAATGAGTAGTGCATAAGTAAATAGAGGGGTGCATTTAGTACAAGGGTAAATTAGGAATTTCTCACTCACTTAAAACACCCTCAGCTGAACCCCAACAAGACACACACACACACACTCACAAGAAGCTCCATTCTCATTTTTACAAAAAAAACACAACCATAGGGTTGAGAGAGAGAGTCACGAGAGAAGTGGGAAAGAAATGAAAAAGGAACCCACAAACCCTTCTTCTCCTTCTTTGATTCTTCCTTGAGTTCAAGTCATTTTTCAATCTTCTTCTTCTATCAAATTCGAAATCCCTCTAGTGAGTAGAGAGACAACCAAATTTCAGTTCTTCACTTCCCTTCTTTCCACCATTTTCGAAAATGGTGAGCTTGAGTGTTGTGGGTAGAAGAAATTTTGGCTTGCATGTTCAACTTGGAGCTTAATCAACACATTTCTAGAGCTACCTTGCTGAACTAACGGTGTAGGAGGAGGGTTTGGAGTCTAGAGTTGATACTTGAAGTTTTTGGGAGCTTGGGTTTCAAATAGGAGAAGCAATCAAGGGGTTTTGAAGTTAACTTTGTGTATAGAGGGCTTTGGAAGCATTTGTTGGTGATATTGAGTATTCAACTTTGTGTTGTGTTGTCAAAATTGATAGTCAAGGTGAGTTCTTCACTTTTAGTTATCTTATGGTTCTGTTTTAGTGTATATATTCTGAATTTTGATGATTAATTATGCATTTGGTTGTGTGGAAAATTCTGTTCGAGACATTCTAGACATAGGTACGGTATTTTTTAAAACTGGGAGTGTTCTGTTAATGCAATAATTATGGGGCTTATTTTGTTAGAAACTAGACTTAATGGTGGTCATTTTGGCACTAGTTTAGTTTAATTTGGAGTTGTGTAGCTCTAGTTATGAGGATCCCAAGTAAGGTCGAATTTCTGAAGTTAAACAGAGTGTAGGTTCAGTGTTTTGGGTTTTGTGCTCTCAATTGAACTCCATTTTGAAGGATTCTTGTCCCGTTAGAAACTAGACTCAATTTTCTTATGTTTAGGCTCAAGTTTCGTGACATTTGGTCAAGTTTAGGTCATTTGAGAGTGAATATAATCTGAAGGACAGAAGCTGTCTAGTCTGGGAACCATTTGGATTGTTTTCAAAAACTGTACTAAATGGCTCATTGTCTTGAAAAACAAAGATCATAGTCAGAAGCTACACTTAAAACCCTTCAGTTTTCACACAAGAATGACCTAATTTGGTTGAGTATTGAGGGAGTAAAGTTAAGTACAAGTTTTACTTTTGTTGCAGTAACATTTTAGAATCAGTTTCGGTATTTTAGCTGTAATTCCCTGAATACTCGGCATATCAGTTTGGAACTTGAACCATAAGAAAATAGACAGAATTATCTACAAATTAGGAGCTGGTTTGAATGATTTTTATTAGAAATTGAATACGTTATGCTCATTCCAAAATTACTCACAGATGCTGTCCAAAATAGACCCGGTATGGGTAGAGCTTGATCGCGTCTTCTGTTATTCGAATTGTTCGTCACTCTGGGTGAGTGTTCTCACTACGTTTTGTGTATCATTATGTGATATGTATTCTCATATCAAGTATATGTCAAATGTGTGCTGAACTACGGAAGTGCATGATTAGAATTCTCGGTTGTTGAATTTGGTTTTCGGTTTTGTTAGTGTTTTACAGTTGAATTGTCTATGATATAAATGATGATATGATGCCATGATTGCTTTCAAAATGTTCATTGGAATGTTTGTTTTGAGGTGTTGAATTGGATTGTGTGCCGTCCCTGATGTTTGGTTTGAGTTTGGAATGAAAGAATGTTTAAAGTGATATTCGGCAGAAAACCGTTTAATATAGGTTCAGTAAATCGTATATAAAGTCTTCTGTAGAAGTCTATTTATAGCGATTCTTGTTCCATTGGAAACTAGACTCGTTTGTCTTCAGTTTGGACACTTGTTTTGTTTCATTTGGTTGAGAATTCAATAAGAAAACCGAGTTAAAAGTTGGGCAACAGTTGCTGTCCTGTTTCTGGACCCCTATGTTTTATTTTGAAAAACTGTACTTTTTGGCTACATAAACAAATAAATAAAAATTATATCCAGAAACTAGACACTCTAAGGTTTCCAATGAATATTTTTTTGTTTAATTATGATATCGTTTGCTATGTTAAAGAAATTGTCGAAGTTTACGTACCAATGCTGAAAATTTACTGTACCTAGACTGTTCATTGAAATGTATGTATATAATGAAATTATGTGTTGATCAGAATGTCCTATAAACGAGTGGGAACCCATAAATGGTTTAAAAGTGATGGCCGGAACATGTGTAATATTGTTCTGTGACCCATAAATGATTTAAATTGATTTCCTGAACATGTGTAATATTGTTCAGTGATTAATAATTAATGTATTAACGGGGTGACGACTCCGAGTTATTTAGCATACTTGGTGGAGGGAAGTCATGAGCCCAGAAGCCAAGGCCCTGGCATTATCCCTCATGGCTATGTTGGATTGGAGTTTCCGTGATATCGTGAGATTTCGTTTCGCGGATTGTGCTAAGCCAAAGAATGTTATAAAATAATTTATTGGTATAACCGAATTGGAGCATCCCGGATTAAATGGGAACTCCCGCATTATTCGGTATGGAAAACTAATGAATATTAAAAAGAACGAATGAGAGGAACCGTAAGGGGTCTCGGAGGCGCTCACTGAGATTTGTAATCTCACCCATTATTTATTGTGGTTTTTCAGAGACGCAGGGAAAGTTAAAGCAAAGAAATATGGCTAAGTGGTGCATTTCAAGGAAGGCTTGAAGACTTAGTTACTTTGTTTAGGTCATTTCCTAGTTTTATGTCTTTCGAATATATGACTTGTATTATATTAGAAGTTGTATATCGATTCCGCCACTTCTGTTATGAATATTGAACAATAGGATGCGGAAAGGATATTAAAATATATGGTTTGTATGTTAATCAAACCCTTCTATTTGAAGTTATGGACTAAGAGTGCATATTTGATGAGTTTATCATCAATATTTAGTTTTGTTCAATATCTAGAAACAGGAATTTTTACTCTGAGGTATGCTAAAAAGGTGTATCCTGGTATTTCTTCTATTGTTGAGATATTAGGGTATTACATTTTGGTATCAGAGCGGTTCGACCTTGTCAAACGTAGAGACCTTATGGTCGATAGGTTAGATCGAGTTAGCTAGGGACTTAGACAATTAAAATGTCAGAACCTTTCAGTATATTATGTGACGTTTTGAGTCAGGATCCACTCAATGTTTCATGTTAATTATTGAGAATGATGACAATTAGTTGCCTCAGCCCCGGAAATGTCCAAAACCCTAAACCATAGGATTTCTAGCCATCTTGTTTCATCAGAGCGTGCAGCATAAGCAGAGGGCTACAGATCGGCATCTACAATGGTTCGAGAGAGCTGTGGGCGACTGTTCATTTAATGGAGCTGATACAACTGTTGCGTTGTCATGTAAATCGTTATAAGTTGTCCAGAGGGTCACAATCTAATCAAATCTTCAGATAGTAAGAGTGTTAGTGCCAAAGATCTGTTTAGGAGTAGCTGACACCCTAAAACTCCGATCCCTGTTTAGCCAATTTCTCAAGTACTGAGATAATGTCTAGTGGTTATCCTACCTTGTAATACGAGCTAACCCCAATTTATGTCACAGTTTAGTGAAATCCTTTCGGATAGTCGTGAATCTATATCAGGTTTTCTTTCCTCAGAACCATCTTTCGCAATGTCATGAAGCTGGACTAGTAAACCATAATTACATTTGCAATATTGGCAAGTAAAACCACCCGGTGTTGAGTAGACTAGTTCCTGATCAAGATTCCCGAATCAGGTCCCTTTCAAAAGAGTCTAGTATGTGGTGTTGATAGGATTAACCAAATTACGACCCTCCAACTAGGAGTATGCCAGTTTCGGTCTGTGAGAAATTTTTGCCAGTCTTCCAACATGTTTCATTCGTAACTTCCGATCCGGAACCCCGAATTCTATGTTTCGAGATACGTTGGAAAGCTAGCAAAGATGTCTACACATATGGATAGCTGTTAGCCTGTAAAAGCACTAGGCAATTACGCAGAACATGTTACGAACCTGATTGATATGTTAGTCGTAATGATTATGTTCGGATGGGTTATGGAATTCGGAAAGATGGAAGTCAAAGGGAATGTTCAAAATATTTTAGAATTGTTCTTTGAATCAGTATCGGAAGCACTAAGCGTTCACCTGTTTGATTCTTCGAAAGAGTACTTTCATTCTCAAATTCCTTTTCTACTACCATTATTCCAATTCCACACTTTATCTGAATGTAAATGTTACACCTAGATTATTTGATAGTCAATGAAGTTTGTGGACTTCTTGAGAGCCCTGCTTTTCTGGGGTATTTGGTGTGCCTTCCCAGTGAGATCCCTATTGCCTAGGACTCCTCATATCTTAGTGTCTAAGTGAAGGAGACCCCAAGCGGATAAGTTATAGAGTTTCAGGAAAGTTTTGTCAAGGAGGATAATCGGTTGTGGAGGTGTTGTCTGAACAATAGATTTCCCAAAAAGTCCAGGCATCAGTGTAAGATTGTTATGTTTTATAGTCGGGTTCAAAAGACCAATTCATGAGGTAAGAAGACACATCCTTGCTAGTATTTTGGGTTTAGTTGGTGAAGTTGACTTCTATGGGTACATAGAAAAAAAAATTGTTTTATGTTCAAATGTTTTAATGGAAACTTTTTATAAAGACCCCACCCCTTTAGTGAGTCAACTGCGAACAATGATTGTTCCCAAGTCAAACCTAAAACACTAGAGGTATTTTCAAAGCAACCGAAATAGTGATGTTCCACATCATGCTACCCTGAAGGGTTGGAATTTGGAACGAGTAGGCTAGTACCTTGACTAGTAAGAAAAAGTAGAAGTATTACGCAGTGTTAGTACAATAGTTCATTAGCCATTATGTCTACCCAAATCCCCCACTACGGTGGTAAGGTTTTAGTTGCTAACCTATCATTTGTGAGGTTAACAGTAAATTGTTTTGACTTCAGTCAATTTGACAAGCCAAAGCAAGGTCACTGTTTTGTAGTGCTCTGTTGATTCTGTGTCAATAGAACGGGTATGTCCACCATTGAATGGTATGCCAAGGATTTCACTGAATAATTGATTGAATTTATTGCAATTGACTGAGACTGAATTGTATCTAAAAGTTTAACAACTCTAATATGTGTTGGTAAGTTCTTCACTTATATTGCTTTTGATTGATGCTTTGTGCTGAAATTGTGACCATGCTTGTGTCCTAGAGTTGTTTTGTAACCAATAAAATGTGTTAAATGAATAGGAAGTATTTATGAATTACCATAAGTATTGAAGAGGATTGGAATACACTAGAGATGAGAAACACTTTTGAAAATGGTCACCATTCGATTTTCTCCGTTACTTACCCCATCTCTTGGATGCATTCGTAAACCACTTCCATTCCTAATGTACTGAAATATGATAGGACTACTAGTTTAATTTGTTTCATGAGCCTGAAGCATCCATGATAGATTAAATGATTGGATGCTTTGATTAGTTTTGTTTCGAACGTTGAAAGTGTAATTATATAATCTAGCTCTGATCAATTTCATACTTGGAAACACTTGATGAATTTTATATTTAATTGATTGTGTGAAGATTGGGTCTTAAACGTTGTTATTATTAGGTCCATCACTTAAACTTGAGTTTTGAACCCTCTACTCCAATCATATTGTCTTTCCGCATTCAGAAGAATTTGTAGGATCTATTTTGTGACGATTGAATTAAGTTGGGGTGAGTAAATGTTCCGGATTAAGCAAGAAACACAAAACAACCATCAAATTTTGACATTTTACAGTTTCCTTCATTAACCCAAAAGTTAATAGAAGAAATTTTAAGTTTAGATGAATGTTGTTTTGTGATTCTTCCTCATTCCGAAAGATTAACCCTAATTTAATTCAATCCGATGAGTGACATGTTAGAATCAGATTGAGTGATTAGATGATGCATGATGGTTTAACTTCCTTGCTCTTTTCTATTGTATGCTTTCTTCTGAGCATGAATGTACAGATATATCTAGGTTATACTGTTGTATAGGGTTGTGTATGATCAATCCAAGTTGGGGTGAATTCCTCTATCCCTCTGTGTGACATTAGGATATCATTTGTGAGGTGGCATGAGAGTAATAATAGATCAAACTTGAGCAATTTTTGAGGACAAAAAAATTTTCAAGTTGGGGTGTATTGTAACATCCCAGAGTATTTCTTTTAATTACTTTGATGATTGAGTAATTTAATTACTTTTGATTGCTTGATGATTGATAATTTTTTTTTTTCCGAATTTGATTGCCTAATTGTGGAATTGGTGCGAATAATTTAGGGGTACAACCAGAATTTCACCTTGGTAGGTTAGTTCACTTAAGCGCTATCCAATTGAGTTTATTTTTGATGATATAAGATTATTGTGTGAATGATTAAATAAGTTGATTGGGATATTTGTGGGTTAGTTAAGTTATATTGCAATGAGTAGTGCATAAGTAAATAGAGGGGTGCATTTAGTACAAGGGTAAATAAGGAATTTCTCACTCACTTAAAACACCCTCAGCTGAACCCCAACAAGACACACACACACACTCTCACAAGAAGCTCCATTCTCATTTTTACAAAAAAACACAACCATAGGGTTGAGAGAGAGAGTCACGAGAGAAGTGGGAAAGAAATGAAAAAGGAACCCACAAACCCTTCTTCTCCTTCTTTGATTCTTCCTTGAGTTCAAGTCATTTTTCAATCTTCTTCTTCTATCAAATTCGAAATCCCTCTAGTGAGTAGAGAGACAACCAAATTTCAGTTCTTCACTTCCCTTCTTTCCACCATTTTCGAAAATGGTGAGCTTGAGTGTTGTGGGTAGAAGAAATTTTGGCTTGCATGTTCAACTTGGAGCTTAATCAACACATTTCTAGAGCTACCTTGCTGAACTAACGGTGTAGGAGGAGGGTTTGGAGTCTAGAGTTGATACTTGAAGTTTTTGGGAGCTTGGGTTTCAAATAGGAGAAGCAATCAAGGGGTTTTGAAGTTAACTTTGTGTATAGAGGGCTTTGGAAGCATTTGTTGGTGATATTGAGTATTCAACTTTGTGTTGTGTTGTCAAAATTGATAGTCAAGGTGAGTTCTTCACTTTTAGTTATCTTATGGTTCTGTTTTAGTGTATATATTCTGAATTTTGATGATTAATTATGCATTTGGTTGTGTGGAAAATTCTGTTCGAGACATTCTAGACATAGGTACGGTATTTTTTAAAACTGGGAGTGTTCTGTTAATGCAATAATTATGGGGCTTATTTTGTTAGAAACTAGACTTAATGGTGGTCATTTTGGCACTAGTTTAGTTTAATTTGGAGTTGTGTAGCTCTAGTTATGAGGATCCCAAGTAAGGTCGAATTTCTGAAGTTAAACAGAGTGTAGGTTCAGTGTTTTGGGTTTTGTGCTCTCAATTGAACTCCATTTTGAAGGATTCTTGTCCCGTTAGAAACTAGACTCAATTTTCTTATGTTTAGGCTCAAGTTTCGTGACATTTGGTCAAGTTTAGGTCATTTGAGAGTGAATATAATCTGAAGGACAGAAGCTGTCCAGTCTGGGAACCATTTGGATTGTTTTCAAAAACTGTACTAAATGGCTCATTGTCTTGAAAAACAAAGATCATATTCAGAAGCTACACTTAAAACCCTTCAGTTTTCACACAAGAATGACCTAATTTGGTTGAGTATTGAGGGAGTAAAGTTAAGTACAAGTTTCACTTTTGTTGCAGTAACATTTTAGAATCAGTTTCGGTATTTTAGCTGTAATTCCCTGAATACTCGGCATATCAGTTTGAAACTTGAACCATAAGAAAATAGACAGAATTATCTACACATTAGGAACTGGTTTGAATGATTTTTATTAGAAATTGAATACGTTATGCTCATTCCAAAATTACTCACAGATGCTGTCTAAAATAGACCCGGTATGGGTAGAGCTTGATCGCGTCTTCTGTTATTCGAATTGTTCGTCACTCCGGGTGAGTGTTCTCACTACGTTTTGTGTATCATTATGTGATATGTATTCTCATATCAAGTATATGTCAAATGTGTGCTGAACTACGGAAGTGCATGATTAGAATTATCGGTTGTTGAATTTGGTTTTCGGTTTTGTTAGTGTTTTACAGTTGAATTGTCTATGATATAAATGATGATATGATGCCATGATTGCTTTCAAAATTTTCATTGGAATGTTTGTTTTGAGGTGTTGAATTGGATTGTGTGCCGTCCCTGATGTTTGGTTTGAGTTTGGAATGAAAGAATGTTTAAAGTGATATTCGGCAGAAAACCGTTTAATATAGGTTCAGTAAATCGTATATAAAATCTTCTGTAGAAGTCTATTTATAGCGATTCTTGTTCCATTGGAAACTAGACTCGTTTGTCTTCAGTTTGGACACTTGTTTTGTTTCATTTGGTTGAGAATTCAATAAGAAAACCGAGTTAAAAGTTGGGCAACAGTTGCTGTCCTGTTTCTGGACCCCTATGTTTTATTTTGAAAAACTGTACTTTTTGGCTACATAAACAAATAAATAAAAATTATATCCAGAAACTAGACACTCTAAGGTTTCCAATGAATATTTTTTTGTTTAATTATGATATCGTTTGCTATATTAAAGAAATTGTCGAAGTTTACGTACCAATGCTGAAAATTTACTGTACCTAGACTGTTCATTGAAATGTATGTATATAATGAAATTATGTGTTGATCAGAATGTCCTATAAACGAGTGGGAACCCATAAATGGTTTAAAAGTGATGGCCGGAACATGTGTAATATTGTTCTGTGACCCATAAATGATTTAAATTGATTTCCTGAACATGTGTAATATTGTTCAGTGATTAATAATTAATGTATTAACGGGGTGACGACTCCGAGTTATTTAGCATACTTGGTGGAGGGAAGTCATGAGCCCAGAAGCCAAGGCCCTGGCATTATCCCTCATGGCTATGTTGGATTGGGGTTTCCGTGATATCGTGAGATTTCGTTTCGCGGATTGTGCTAAGCCAAAGAATGTTATAAAATAATTTATTGGTATAACCGAATTGGAACATCCCGGATTAAATGGGAACTCCCGCATTATTCGGTATGGAAAACTAATGAATATTAAAAAGAACGAATGAGAGGAACCGTAAGGGGTCTCGGAGGCGCTCACTGAGATTTGTAATCTCACCCATTATTTATTGTGGTTTTTCAGAGATGCAGGGAAAGTTAAAGCAAAGAAATATGGCTAAGTGGTGCATTTCAAGGAAGGCTTGAAGACTTAGTTACTTTGTTTAGGTCATTTCCTAGTTTTATGTCTTTCGAATATATGACTTGTATTATATTAGAAGTTGTATATCGATTCCGCCACTTCTGTTATGAATATTGAACAATAGGATGCGGAAAGGATATTAAAATATATGGTTTGTATGTTAATCAAACCCTTCTATTTGAAGTTATGGACTAAGAGTGCATATTTGATGAGTTTATCATCAATATTTAGTTTTGTTCAATATCTAGAAACAGGAATTTTTACTCTGAGGTATGCTAAAAAGGTGTATCCTGGTATTTCTTCTATTGTTGAGATATTAGGGTATTACACCTTCGTTCTTGATCTTTGGTACTTTTGGCCTTTTATTTTTACTCCAAAACAATGGTACTTTTAAAAGCCCAATTTACAATTCACCAAATTTTTCCAAATAGACCCTTCATATTTATTGAGGCTTTTAGAGTTCCAAAGTATGAATTAATTGTCTCAAGACTCTTTTATTGTGATTTCAATCATCCCAAGACAACTACAATTGGGGTACTTTAGTACTTAGCTAACACAAGTTAATGATACCTTAATTTGTGTGTAACAAGCCAAAAAGTACCAAAGATCAAGAACGGAGGAGTACCTCCCTACACTACAAGAAAAACTGGTTTTTCCGGCGACCAAAATCCGCCGGAAATGACCAAAATCCGCCGGAAATTTGGACTTTCCGGCGGATTTTATCCGCCGGTAAAACCGTGGTAGCAAACAGTTTCCGGCGGATTTTCCGCCGGAAATTCCGGCGGATTTTAACCCTCGGAAAATCCGCCGGAAATTTCCGAGGGATAATCCGCCGGAATTTCCGAGGGATAATCCGCCGGAAACTCTTCAAAATCCGCCGGAAACATCCTCTGTAGCCTCGGTATGAGCGGCAAATAGAACATTGCTTTTCGTGGAACTAATTTGCCTCTACTCATCCCTTTCCTACTGGCACGATAGCGTGGCTCTCCACAAATCTTGCATTCCAACAACTCTCCATCATTTATGCCAAATTCATTGTTATAATAGAGCATGCAACCGGAGACACAACAATCAATTCTTTTAGATTTCAAGCCAAGCTTCGATACCAATCTTTTAGCATCATAATAACTCTGTGACAAAAGTCCTCTAACGGGAGTTGCATCCAACATCATTTTGGTCATATATTCCATGCACAACTCAGCAACATTAAACTGAGACTTAAGACCCAACAACCGAACACACATTGATAATTTAGAGTCTTTAGATCCTTCAAATAATGGATTATTTGTCTCACTCAAATACATGTAAAATCTTTGAGCTTCCTCATTTGGAACTTCTTCAGCATCATATTCTGGCTCTTCAAAATCCAAATTTACTCCAACCGCATCAGATATCATTCCCTGATAAACTTCTAACGGTCGAATAATTTCGCACGTCGTAGTCGCTGGATAATTACTTGTTGTGGGAGCTACTACTTCAACCGGAACATCAACTGCACGAACAACTCCTGGTGCTACTTCGCCGTGACGACTCCAGATAAAATAATTTGGCCTAAACCCATTATTGTACAAATCAAGTCTGACTTCATCATCATTTTTTATAAATTGAAATGAACATTTCAAGCACGGACATCTAATTCCGCCTTGTCGCGCAAATTCTTCATGCTGCTTAGCACAAAAAAAAAACTCTTCTACTCCTTCTACAAAACGCCGCTTTAAACCAGCTCTTCCAGGAAACAACCGGTCATACATCCAACTACGATCCATGATTTCGGGAAATACGTACTATAGTTCAATAAAAATTAACGTTATCTACCTATATATTTATTACATATACATGCACATATATATATACCCATACACATATTTACATACACTAACAATGTAAACAATAAATAAATTAATAGATTTTTCCCAAAGTCCTGTACTTTTTTTAATAACAATAATTAAAATACATGTTATTTTATTTTATTATATATTATTAATAACTCTATTAGTAAATAATAGATTTATTAATAACTCTATTATATTACTGATCTATTAATACATATATCTTACCCATTTTAACTAACAACATAAATAACACTTTTACTACATGTAATTATAGAATTGAAAATGAAATAAACAATCAAATATTTCTTTTTAAATATATGCTGTATTGATATATAAAGTGAATAATACATATATTTCCTATTTATCTAAAAATTAATTAAAAACCGAAATTAATAATAATTCGCATTTATACAAAAAATAATAACAGTAATTAAAAATTAATTTTGTTTTTATTTCGTTTTTATTTTTATTTCGCATTTATATAAAAGAAAATATTCAAATAAATTAAAAATTAGTTTTATTTTTTTGAATTAAAAAAATTAAAAATAATAACATAAATTAAAAATATAAACAGAAATTTAAAACTAAATTAATAAATACATTAAATTTAATTTTTTTTCGTATTTATTTATTCTTTATTATTTATTTATTTAAAATTATTATAAAAATTCAAAATTAAAAATAAATTAACAAATATATTATTTCATATTTGCTAACTAATATTAATATATAACTAATATATTATAACAAATAACATCATATATAACGACTTTTAACTTCGATAACTAACCTGAAGTGAAGAGACGACTCTGGCTTGATGCTAATCCCACCCTCCTTCGAACAAAATAGACAACGAACCAAACCCAAACAACTCCTAAACAAACAACACCACAGTTAGTAACTAAATAATACATAAACTAAAACTATTAAATCATCATGTTATAAAGATACCTTATATTGAAGAAATGTGTCAGAGAGGAAGAGATTTTGTAGAGAGAAATTTCGGATTTGAAGAAGTGAAGAAGTTGTGAAGTGAAGATGTGAATAAGTTGTGAAGTGAAGATGTGAATATATATAGAAATTTGAAATCCGCCGAAAATTATATTACCGGCGGATTTTATCGTTTCCGGCGGATTTGGATCCCACAAAAATTCGGGTTTCCGGCGGATTCTATTGGTCGTGGTATTTCCGGCGGATTTTGTGGTTTTTCCGGCGGATTTCCGGCGGATCCTATTGGTAGAAGTATTTCCGGCGGATTTAGTGGTATTTCCGGCGGATTTAGTAGTTTTCCGGCGGAATTTGGTCAAAAAGTTAAAATCCGCCGCAAATATGTATTACCGGCGGATTTGAGATTTCCGGCGGATCCGGATCCCCCGCAAATACGCATTTCCGGCGGATCCAATTGGTCATGTAATTTCCGGCGGATTTAGTGGCATTTCCGGCGGATTTAGTAGTTTTCCGGCGGATTTTGGTCAAAAAGTTAAAATCCCCCGCAAATATATCTTACCGGCGGATTTGGGATTTCCGGCGGATCCGGATCCCCCGCAAATACGCATTTCCGGCGGATCCAATTGGTCATGTAATTTCCGGCGGATTTAGTGGCATTTCCGGCGGATTTAGTGGCATTTCCGGCGGATTTTGGTCAAAAAGTTAAAATCCGCCGCAAATACGTATTACCGGCGGATTTGGGATTTCCGGCGGATCCGGATTCCCCGCAAATACGCATTTCCGGCGGATCCAATTGGTCATGGAGTTTCCGGCGGATCCTATGTAATTTCCGGCGGATTTCGAAATTTAATTTTCCCGCTTTTTTTCGTAAATCCGCCGGAAATGACGGTACCGGCGGATTTTTTTAATTTTTTTTAATAATTTTTTTTTTGGTGAATAAATCCGCCGGAAATTAGTATTAATCCGCCGAAAAGTTACTGGGGAATAAAAATCCGCCGGAAATTCGATCAAATCCGCCGGAAAATTTTCGTGGGACTAAATCCGCCGGAAACCTCTAAAATCCGCCGTAAACTTTCCGACGGATTAAAATCCGCCGGAAAGGCATGGCCAGTAAATCCGCTTATTCTTGTAGTGCTAATTTATGGAAGTCCAAGAAGCAGAGTACGATCTCCAAGTCCTCCTCTGAGGCTGAGTGTTGAGCCCTTGCTTCCATTGCTTGTGAGATCCGATGGCTACTATACCTCCTGATAGATTTACATGTCTCTCACATAGATTCGATTTCACTATATTGTGACAATCGATCTATCATTCAGATAGCTCAAAATCCCATATTCTATGATCAGTGAACTAAACATATTAAACTTGACTGTCACCTAGTTCGTGATAAGGTCCAAGCTGGCATCATTCATCTCATGTCCATTCCTACCGCTGCCCAACTTGCTGACATCCACACCAAACCCCTTCAGTACTTCTTTTCAAAGCCTATTATTTAAGCTAAGCATGCAAAACATTTACATTCCAGTTTGAGGAGGGATGTTAGATATATAATTATAATTTATTTTGTATATTTTTTAGATTTTAGATAGTTGTATCTATTAGAGTATTTCCCGTTGTACATGATGTATATAAATAATTTACCAAATGAAATAAAATAGCAGTTTATTTTTTACCAAACTAGTATTTTTCAATTACAGTGGGCTTATACCCAAAAAAAAGCACTATTTCCCTTTGTATTTTTTAGATTTTCCAAGAGCTAAGCCGTTAGTAAATAGCTCCAACAAATTGTTGTTTTTTTGTTTTTTACCTATTTTTTTTCTTCTTTTTACCGAAGGTAAATTCATCGTCAATTTTTCATATCGTCTATAACTTTTACATGAGTTTCATGCCAATGACCATGTGATCGTTGATAATCCATAATTGTCATAATGAAAATGTTTTTGGTCAATTTCTGTAGTTTGAAAAAACCAAATCAACTTTCAAATAATTGAGGCTTGGCCCTTCAAAAAATAATAATAATAATTGAGGCTTGGTGCTCAAGTCATAGAAATAGGATGCTACTAGGAAATTTGTTTAAGAAAAGAAGTCAAACTTCGTCTCTCTAATCCGGTCTATTTAAGCGCATTAACAATGACGTTGGAATCATTCTTAAATAAAAATAACTAATCCTACCAAAAGCACTTAAATGAGATGATAGGGGTCTCTTCCTGCAGTTGCGCGCAGAAACCAAAAAAAATAACTAATCCTAAACATTTATTTAAACTAATAATTTTATTTTTGACAAATATTTAAACTAATAGTTTTTTTTAAGAAATATTTAAACTAATAATTGATGACTGTGTTGCTAGAAAGCTCTTTATTTCTAAAGTAGAAATATATTTCAAAGTGAATTTATAATGTTATTATTGGTAAATTTTAAACTTTTAATAAATAAATTATTCTTAATTAGCGAGTAGTATCCCTCCGATCTTGAGAATCTAACAGTGTTAAAATTCTTGAAGGAAGAGCTTTGTCGCTTACTGTAGTCCTACTCTACTCGAGTCTTAATCTCTGCGGTTACGTACATTAATAAATAGCAATTAAAAAAAAGAAGGTATTGGGTGTTATGTGTTGTCGTTTTACTTCGGCGTTCAGATTCCATTTTATAACAACAAATTTATAGGTAAGTTCAGTCCCCCCACTACATTTTTGTCAGTATATGTATCAAATAAGATTTTTGGGTCCCCTCTCAGACTTTCTTTTCTAATATAATTATAGTTCTCAAGTCAAAATCTTATTGCTTACTATTATTTTGTCCGGCGATGTCAACAACATTAATTATTTTGTTTCATCTTTTGCTTGAATCCTGTTTGTTTGGAATCATAAAATTAAAATTACAAGAGACAACTCTCTGTAGCAATTCTTTCCAAAAAAAATAGTTCAGAAGCTTTCTATTATTGATTAATAATTATAAAAAATAAAATTCGAAAGGACAATCTTGTTAAGAATTTACAACTCCAAAAGTTAAATCGTATTACTAAATTAAATTCACGGATTAACTTATATAGAGAAAATTTTAATGATTAAAAAAAGACCATATATTAACCAATTTTCATTATTAAATATTCGCGTATTTTTATAAATTTAAAGCTTAAATATGTTTTTAATTCCTGCAAATATAGAGGTTTACGTTTTCCGTCCTTTTAAAAATATTATTTTATTTTTCGTCCCGTCAATATAATATTTTTGTTTTTTAGTCCTTTTTGTTTTGTTCTATGTCCATAATATTGTTTTAAGTTTGGTTGAAGCCCCTGAAATTAGAGATTTTTTTTTCGATAATTAGAATAGTTCATAAATAGTGTTTAGTTTCAGCATCATTAGTGCGGACTCTACCCACCTTCTATGAAGGGTTGTAGAGGGCGCTGAGCAATCATTTGTTAGAAAAACTAGACCGAGACAAATACAACACCAGTCTTTAGGTAACAAAAGAAACACCAAACAGCTGTGGTAGATACACCTTTCCAATAAATATCCTAATAGATGCCATCTAGAAGACAGCTAAGAAGAGAAAACTATAAAGGGAAATAAAAATAAAAATAACTAGGACAACATAAAAGGATTGTGGCCAGTAGGTCATTTATGCCATGTAATAAACCAACTCATCAAAAATTTCTATTTGTGGTTGTATCATCAATAGATGAGATAACAAATGACCATTGCTAAATATGATGACAGAAAGCACCGAGTTTTCAAGGTTGAAGACCAATTTCAGCACTATGAACTAGCACACAACAGTGGTTGAAGCCCTGAAATTAGAGATTGTTTTGATTTTTTTTTTTGACATAGATTGTTTTGATTTTATTCCCTTATAATCGTAGACTAAGTGAGCACTAATTCTAAAAATAGATATTTAATACAGGGATGAAACATTCAAAAAAAGGAATTTTCTCGAGAAACAATGTTTAGGAAAATACAAGGATGAAAACAAAATTTTTTTTTTTCAGGGATGAAATAAAATCTCGATATTTCTAGGTTCGAATAATATAACTAAACCTAAACTTAATTTGTATACATTGTGAGTGTAAAAATATATTATCGGTGTAAAATATTTATTTATTATACTTTTTATCATTTTTAAAGTTTAAGTTCACATTAGCAATACTTATTTATCATTTTTTTCTATTATACCAACAATTATATACTTCACAAGAAAAAAACAATTAACTTGTTATCATATACGGAGAGAAATAAATGCAATGAAATAAATGAAAAATCTTAAAGAAAGATACTAATAATTTTATTAAAAACAACAAAAGAAAATATTTTTTTTTAGGTACTAAGTCTACCTGAGAACATCAAATACTTTATTTAGCTTATTATGCATGATAGCTTGTCAATTGATGCTTTTTCGTTTCTCTAGACAAATTACCAAGGATAACTTCTGCTAGAGGTGTGGCAACTTCAGCGAGGACATTCTTTATATCACTACAAGAAAAACACGTACTTCCGGCGGATTTTTTTCATCGGTACATTACCGGCGAATTGCTTTTTCGTCCGTACATTTCCGGCGGATTTTTGAAATTTTCGGCGATTTTAAAAAAAAAAATTGTACAAAAATCCGCCGGAAATGTTATCGGCAATTTACCAGCAGATTTTTTTAAAAAAAAATTTAAAAAATCCGCCGGAAAAATTCGGAGGGAAAAAAATCCGCCGGTAATTTAAAAAATCGACTAGAAAAATTCGGAGGGAAAAATATCCGCCTATAAATAAAACTTTCTTCTACACTCTTCTCATTCTTTCATTTAACTCTTTATTTCCTTCTCATTCTCTTCTACATTTTCTCTATCTTATCTTTCTTCTTCTTTCTCATACTCTCTAATCTCCATAAATTTCTCTACATAACTCTCTTCTATAATTCTCCTTTCTTCTTCATTCTTACTCCTTCATTCTTCTTTCTTCTTCATTCTCATTCATTCTCACTTCTTCATTCTTATTTCTTCATACTTCTTCATTTTTATTCTCTCCTGTATTATTTCTTCTCATATTCTTTTTCATTCCTTCCTACTTCAACATTCTCATTCATTTATTTCTTTTCATTCTCTTCTATATCATTTTTTATCATATTCTACTTCATTTTCGTTTTTTCTTACTTTTTATTAAAATACATATTAAATTTTAAAATTCGGAAAAATTAAAATTTTTTTTAAAATAAAATCTGTCGGTAACGTACATTTCCGGCGGATTTTTCAAAAAAAAATAACTTTTTTTCAGAAAAAAAAAATTTGACAAAAAAATTAAAAATCCGCCGGAAACGACCATTACCGACGGAAAAATCCGTCGGTAATATGCGTTTCCAGAGGATTTTTCCGGCGACTTTTTCGACGGATTTTCGGCTGGTATGGTTTCGGTGGATTTCCTGTCGGTAATTTCCGGCGGATTTTTCGGTGCCAAAAATCTGCTGGAAATTACCGGCGGAAAATCCGCCGAAAACCGTTTGCTGCGAGCAGTCTACCGGCGCCAAAAACCCGCCCGAAAATCCAATTTTTCAGTAGATTTCGGTCATTTTTGGGGGATTTTGCCCGTTGAAAAATCTCAGTTTTCTTGTAGTGTACACTTAGGGATTGTTCAAGAGTTACCTATGTTTGACAGCTATTTTGTTTCTTGTCTCTACCAGATTTCAACATAACTGACACAACCTCATGGTTCAAAACAAATCCTATTGGTCCCTACAGTCCACTATTTGCATTAATGTGTTGGATGCTTTTGAGAGTTAGAAATGAAGAAGTGTAACCTCATGGTTCAAAACAAATCCTATTGGTCCCTACAGTCCACTATTTGCATTAATGTGTTGGATGCTTTTGAGAGTTAGAAATGAAGAAGTGTTCGCAAATACCAAATGGGAGAATTGGAAGGTTATTAATAGAATACGCACCCTAATGGACTCCATTGTCAAATTATTTGGCCCGGTCAAACCTCCTAGACAAACTCGTCTTGTCTCTTTGAATCACCCTCCGGAATCCTTTATTAAGTTAAATGTTGATGGAAACTCTATCGGTAATCCTTGAAGATCAGGTTTTGGAGGCATTCTTAGGGACCACCTTGGCCAGTGGCTTCTCGGGTTCTCAAGTAGCTGTGGGGTCACTACCAATATCAATGCTGAGTTACAGGCAATTGCCCAAGGTCTTAACATTGCTCACCAACAAGGTTTTGATAGAATTATCTGTGAGTCGGATTCGAAGGTTGCTCTAAGCTTTATCTCTGAGGGTGTCCCTCCTTCACACCATCACGCGCCTGTTGTTGACTATATCCACTGTCTAAAGAGTTTGGACTGGCAGATATCGTTTATTCACTCTCTACACGAAGGAAACCATTGCGCAGATTGGCTAGCCAAACATGGATCAAATATGGTGTTTGGAATTCAAATCTGGACTCACAGTCCTGCTGCTATTTCTTCTACGCTTTTAGCTGATGTTATAGGTGTAGAAAGAATAAGAGAGTGGTTCCTTTTGTTGTCTTTTCCTTTCATTTGTATCAAAAAAACTAACAACCTTAAGAAAAGGATTGGAGAAAGTACAATAAAAATTTAATTTGGGTTTGGCTCAATAGTGCATGACAGAATTTGCACTTGAGAAATCCCGAGTTCAAATCCCCACAAATCTCCACTTAGGTGAAGTAAATGTAATTATCTTTATCAATGCTCATAAAACCATAAGATGTTCCCTGTTTTGGATGGAGGTGCCAACCTCTCTCTCAAAAGTTTTCAATACCAAGAAAAAAGTATAACAAAATAATTTTTAGGCTCTATTTAGTAAAAAAGAATGGATAACGGATAAGTTAGCGACTAAAAGATAAACTAGCTTATAGTAGATGAACTAATAGATTGCTGATCACGTATAAGTAGTGATAAGTAGTGTTTCACATGATAAATTGCATTTATTAATTGGGATTTTTTTGGTACCCCCACCCATTGACTCCATACCCCCATGCAGTCAGTGAAAAATCAAAAATACCCTAAAAAATTTACAAATTTACAAAATATTTACTATTTGGCACTTACTTACGATTTGACCAGTCCAATTTCAGAGCTCATTGTATTTACCTCTTAAGAGATACATACGATTTCCACCAAAAATTCGCATCATATATACGATTTCCTCCAGAATCTTCAAAAATAAGTAAATCGTATTTACCTTTTTGTGGATAGATACGATTATCTCAAACATTTCGCATCGTATTTACCTCTTTTTAGGGTAAATACGATTTTCGTTTTTATTTAGCTAATCTGTTTTTTTTTATTCAGTATCTTCTTCTCGACAGACTGACCAAGCATCGTCGTCTTCTGCTCCCAGCACACGCACCTGCCGGAGAGTTGCGGGACACGCCTCCACTAGGCGTAGGTGCGTTGAGGCCAGCCAGCCCCCGCAGCCGGAGTCCCGAGAGTTTGAGTACGAGCCGAGCCAGCAGCACCACCCGTATGAGGATGAGGAGGACTAGCATATGGGTGAGCCTCAACAGTATGAGCAGGACCAGTGTATGGGCGAGCCTCTACAGCAGTTCTATCAGGACCAGGACCAAGACCACCATCAGCAGTTCCACCACAATCAGGACGAGCATTCTCTATTCACTGGGCTGGAGTCTCATGTCTGCTACCGTGTACTGCTTAACCCGGTTAGTGAAATTTATTTTTTTACATTGTGTTTGTATTTAAATTCATCTTTTTACATAGCATAATTTTTTTAAAATTTTTTTTAAATACAGATCTATGAGCATAAAGTGAAGGCTACCAACCACGGTAATAAGCTAGCTAGGAGACTCCTGGTCTATTCCCTGAACCACCAATTTTGGGAGAGGTTTACAGCTTCAGGTTTGGCCCCCCTCATGTCGACAGGACATACTACTGTGGACCACGAGCTGCTGTCCGCTTTTGTTGAGAGATGGCACCAGGAGACTTCATCATTTCACCTACCATTCGGTGAAATGACCATTACTTTGGATGACATCTCCTGTTTGCTGCACCTTCCGCTCTCAGGCAGATACTACAGAGCACCGCCCACTAGTGTCACCGCTGATCAGGCAGTTCAGCTTGCTGTGGCATATCTCGGGGTTACTGAGGAGAAGGCTCGTGCTGAGTGTCGACTTGGTCAAGGGCCGTATTACCATTTTAGCTGGCTCCTGGACATAGTTGCTGCATCGTCCATGTCTGCTGACATGTCTCCTGGTGTCAGGGCGATGATCCTCCTGGTTCTGAGTTGGAGCATCTTCACAGTGAAGACGTATGACAGGGCTAAGGCCAAGTGGCTGCTGCTGCTTGAGGACCTTACTGCTGATGGTGCTGGATCATATGCATGGGGTGTGGCTGGACTTGCTCATATGTACGACCAGCTGAACTATGGATCGTTGGACCAGGCCAAACATTTAGTTGGCTACCCCTCCATGTTACAGGTAATAAATTATGTTTTTATTTTAAATAATTTTGTTTTTAATTTAAATTATTATGTTTTTAATTTAAATAATTATGTTTTTAACTTAAATAATCATGTTTTTAATTTAAATAACTCAGTTATTTATCTTTGCATTTCAGAGCTGGATTTTATGATACTTTCCTCATCTGGTGGAGAGGCAGCCATTTGATGCGCACACACCACTCTGTGGGGTTTGGAAGAGGAAGAAGACAGATGCACTGAAGTTGGTCGATTACGGGCGGAGGATTGACGACCTCACTGCTGATGATGTATGCTGCCGACCATTTGAGGGTCATCGGGATGTTAGACCCTTTGAGCATGTTGCACTCTACAGGGGTTTCCTCAGCTGGGGAGACATCACCGTTCCCTACATGCCAGATAGATGCCTCCGCCAGTTTGGGTACGTCCAGGTCATCCCACGTCCCCCTCTCACTGGTCGTCCTAGCCATGATACCTGCATCTTCCAGATTTATAACTTTTTGTCCAGTGTGCACGAGGTGCTTCAAACGACTAGGCTTGCTCGGGATTTAGGTGAGGTTGCTGCGGACTACTTAGGGTGGTATGTCAGAGTATCTATTCCCAGACTGTTGCTGGTTGCACCACCACCAGAGCAGGCAGCTGCCCCACCACCCCCACAGCGCGATCCTGAGTGGGTCCAGAGTGTGATAGATGCGGTACAGGATGGGCTTCGTCGCGGCCATATTTGTATGGCCACTCCGACGTACACTCGCCTCTACCAGTTGATGTAGATGCTAGAGACAGAGAGTGATGACTAGGGCATTTTATATAATTACTTTTATTTTATTTCTGTACTTTCTGGATTTATTTTTGAACTCTTTTATTTTATACTAGTTGATTACTATTTCTTACGAGTTTGCTTAAAATTTCTATTTCATTCATTTCATTGATTGGATAAAGGAAAGTTACATAAAAGATAAAACATAACAAACTAAACCCTAAGCCTAAGACTCTGGTGCTCGCAGACGACGTAATATCTCATTCACGCTCCGTTGTGTTTCCACGTACAGCTCCAAAGCCTTATACCCCATAAGCCTGTCATGAATGTCGAACATGGTCGCCACGTCTTCGTCTGTCTTGATAGACATGGATGGGTAGGAAATGCAGCCATCATCTCCACGATCGGGTCTCCAATAAGTGATACCGGTGACGTCACGGTCGTCCCAAATCACTTGAACTTTCGACCACACTTTATCCATCAAACCATCGAACCGCATGGCGCGGTCTATTCAGCATAACTCCGACTTCAGACTCCAAAAGTAGACCCCATCTTCCCTCATCGTGATGTTGCCCCCATAATGTATAACACAGAGCCTATTTTCAGCAGACCGTTGTGTTAGGCAAATCTGCATTCTGGATGTGTGAGAAATGTATTTGAGAGTGAAAATTTGGTGTGAAATGAATGAGGTTGGGGTGGGTATTTATAGAATTTGTGAATGAATATCAACTGCTGATACTATCCGTGCAATCTACATCGTTGAATAAATAGCCGTTGGGCCAGCGAAGTAAATTTGGCCGTCGATTAAAATACAAATCGTATTTACCTATGGGTTAGGGTAAATACGATTTGTATTTTAACAAATTGTATTTACCTATTGTGAGGGTAAATACGATTTGTATTTTATAAAGCGTATGTACCCATAGGTAAATACGATTTGTATTTTATCTGAATCGTATTTACCCACCCCAAGGTAAATACGCTTTGTTTTTTTACTTCTATCGTATTTACCTCAGCCTAGGTAAATACGATTGGAATATTCACAGGATTATCGTATGTACCCACCTATAGGAACATACGATTTGTAAAAAACAAATCGTATTTATGTCTTCAAAACCTAAATCTGATTGAGCCAAAAATAGACAGTGGTATTTTCATCCAAAAAAACGTGTGGGGGTATATGGGTAAACTGTGGGGGTAAAAAAAATCCCTTATTAATTCTTTAGGGAGTGTTTGGATAGGGTAATTTTAGAGAGTAATGTAATTTTTGAACTAAAATATTCCGAATTCCCCTCAAAAATTACATTACCCCCTAAAAATACTCCATCCAAACATAGGTTAGAGTTTTCTTTGTGGCAATAGTTTTTTTTGTTGAAAAACGTGATGTTCAGTTTTGCTGCAATCGCTTTCTCCTCCTTGGATGACCTTCCCTTCGGCAGTGTATACCAGTTTGACTTTGACGTATGCAATGATGCCACATGCCCTCATTGAAATTTAAATTGATGACCTATCGAACTTATAAGATATCTTAAATATTTCAGTGTAACTCATTAATATAAAAATTGACTAAATAATCTATATAGTTTTTCATATTAAGGTTTTGATTTTATGAATATCTAGTATTTAACTTTTTATGTATATATACTCATAAATTTTGAAAAAATTCACTCTTTCATTATTTGTTTTCTAGCAGCAAAAATATATATTATATTTAAATTAGTGTTTTTAAAGAACACAAAAACCTTTTTATTTATAATCATCTAGAAAGTCATAACTCAAAGACAAAACGCAAGACAAAAACTTCCGACCAAGTAGATTAATTGGTACACCCCAATAAAAAGGTATTAAATATCAACAAAAAAATATCCTAACACTTTGAAATACATTCCAATTTCCAACAGGCCACAAATCAATTCCATGAATACATTATTTGTTAGATATAAAATGGAACATATATAACTCAGCATTGACAGAGTGTCGTATCTGATAGTTGATAGTTCGAATTCTCGCTGATTTCTTTTTAGGTGAGGTAAATGTAAATTGATTTAGTGTCTAAGAGTCCAAAGCTATTTTCTACCTTGGGATAAACCCAATCCCCTCACCATAAAATTCTTATATAAAACAAAATGGAACATGTGATTTATATATAGATATATGTGCGACATTAAATATTTAACACAACCAATACCAACCTCACATACATAAAGCTTTGTGTTGTTAATTTTCATTTCATTGAGCCTGATAGTTTTCTAAACCTCTGCTTTGTGGCTTCAAAAACACAGAGTAACAGTTTGATACATCACTTCCTGATTAATTTATTTCTCTATATATGTTACATATATAAATTGATATAGAAAAAAAGGAACAAGTGGAGTTGTGTTAGAAAGTTGAGGGAGGAGGATATGAGAGAGGTATTGTTGGAGAAGAAGTACTATGAGGATTGCCCTGGTTGTAAGGTGGAACAAGCCAAAGAACTTAACCGTGGTGTTTCCATTCCAAATCTTATGGTTATATGGATGGTAGTGTTATGTTCAAGTAAGCACTAGAGTTTAATATATTAGTATTTTTGTATGTTTTGTTTCTTTCATAATGTTTATGTGAGGATCATCCTAGCTTTTACCATCTCTAACGTGCCTTTGAATCAGACATGAATAGTTGTTTATAGTTCATGAATTCTCATGTCTTCCTCAGCTAATTGAAACTACTTTGTCCTTTTCTAATGTCTCTTTTTTTTTCCTAATGTTCAGCACTGCCTGCATCATCTCTCTTTCCATTCCTTTATTTCATGGTGAGTTTTTGTATCTATCAATCCTTACAATATAGAGTAATATATGCAGGAGAATCTAACTGGCCACGTGTATACCCGAATTTGCTGGTCAGTGTGGTTCAAGTTGCTTATTGCTTTTTCATTTTGTTTTCTCATTTGTTGTGAAAGTACTACAAAAATCAATTATGTTGTTAGTGTTCAACTTTATACTAATGGACAATTTTTTTTCAGGTAAGAGATTTCAATATTGCAAAAACAGAAGCTGATATTAGTTATTATGCCGGTTATGTGGGTAAGATATTTTTAATGTTTCAATTCTTTGAAGTTTTCTATCATTGTTATATGTTCATTGATGATTCCGTTAAACATTATATCAAAGAATTTTACTTATCGAAAAAAAATGTTTGTCGATGATAATGAATTTTTTTTGTAGGATCTTCGTTCATGCTTGGCAGAGCTTTGACAGCTATATTATGGGGAATGATTGCTGATCGCTATGGTCGAAAACCCGTTATAGTTTTCGGGATTATCATAGTGTAAGAATATCTTTCAATGAATTAGTTACCTTTTTAAAGTTATATTGTGTGATTTTCCATAATCATTATTGCTTATTTGACTTCAGTGTCATTTTCAACACACTGTTTGGCCTTAGTACAAATTTTTGGATGGCTGTTATGACTAGATTTCTTCTGGGAAGTTTAAATGGTGCAATTGGACCAGTGAAGGTACCATTGTTTTAACAAACAAGAACTAGTAGCCATTGAATGCGGACACCTAAATAATTGTTCAAGCTCATTCAAATTTCAAGTTATACAACTCTGGTATCATTTATAGGGGAAAAACATTTTTTAGGTTCATCAGTATTTAGTCTGTAATATAGGCTAAATACATCAGTTATTCCATGAATATGGAAAAAAAAAATTTGCTTATAAATGAAACCAGACAAGTACAGAGAAGTATAGTATGTTTTTATCTATTAGCATTGGAATGGAGTGTCTAACATGTGTATTTAACAAAGTCCTCTTTTTGAAAGGCCTATGCAGTTGAACTTTTTAGAGAAGAGCACCAAGCTCTAGGTCTCTCTACTGTAAGTCTCACCAACTATTATCTACTATCAATATTCTTAAAACTGAATTTACATCATATTAATTCTAAGTCTGGTGATATGCTTTTAGATCAGTGCATCTTGGGGCATGGGCTTAATTATTGGCCCAGCATTAGGAGGATATTTGGCTCAGGTACTATTTCTTATTATTTACCTTCTGAAATATGCAGCTTGAAAAAAAAAACCTCAATTAAATGGTCTTTGCATGTTTTAATTTTTAATTTGCATTTTTTAGTTTTCTTCATTGTTTGTTTGTGTCTATGTATATGTATGTGTGTAGGTAGTTGCACAAACTTATTATATGCACATTTGTCTATTGTTTTCTAATACTTTGGGGGATTTCTAATTACAGCCAGTAGAGAAATATCCACATATATTTCCAAAGGGGTCATTTTGGGATAAGTAAGTGGACTTTTCTTGCTAATTTCTTTGTTTCCTATTTTAATTTCCACTTGTGTTTCTAGTTTTATCAGTTTATTCTTGAATGATAAATGGATTCGAATCATTTTGCAGGTTTCCATATTTCTTGCCCTGCTTTATAATATCAGGACTTTCATTTGTAGCAGCTATTGCCTGTATCTGGATTCCAGTATGTATCTTATAATTATATTATAGCATATTTATTCATTAAATACATATGTTTGATTTTTCTGTCTTCTTTATGTTTTACATGATTTTTCTAGCTCAGTCTATCTCCCTCATTAAAACAATTGTTTAAAAATGTGCAGGAAACACTACACAATCACAAATGTAACAATGAGCCAACAGATAATGCTGAAGCTTTAGAAAATGGAAGTAAAGGGAATGACAAAGAACAAATAGTTCAAAACCTCTTCCTGAATTGGCCTCTAATGTCATCTATCATTGCATATTGTGTTTTCTCACTTCATGATATTGCTTATCAAGAGGTAACATTTATAGTTAATAAAATTAAATAAGGTATATGCATCTCATATAATATGCGATGTTTGGATTCTTCTACTTCTATTTATTAATCTATCAATGAATCTATATAAAGCGAAAAAATATAATCATTCATCGTGATTTCTATAGGTTTTCTCATTATGGGCTGTCAGTCCTCCATGGTTAGGGGGTTTGAACTTTACAACCAATGATGTTGGTAATGTTCTTGCAATTTCAGGTGAATCTTTGGAACCTATAATAAATGTTTATAAATGTTAGGCATATATTTTTCCTTCATAGCTTTGAATTTTATGCACTAACATGAGGCCATATGGACTATGGTAACTTCCTGCAAGTAGTTTTCCTTTTTCATTGGTCTTACTAAGTGAATTTCTGCATAATTTAGTGTTTGTTTTGAGGATAAGTTCACAGACTTGGGCTGACCAAAATTTAGTGTTTGTTTTGAGAATGAGTTCACTTGTAAAGGATATCCGAAGGAAATGCGAATACCCGCTATTTCCATAGGTGTATTAACAACAACAAAGACGGACCCAAATTCTTAAACTGAAGAATGGCGACTTTTGGGTAAAAGACATGAGAGGTATAAAATATCAGACAAAGAACTTCTTTGAAAACAGATTTAAGGAAGAAAACTTGAGCAGACCAATCTTTGATGATGTATCATTTAAGAGGATTTTTGAAGCAGATAAGGTAACACTGACAGCCCCATTCTCCTTTGAGGAGGTTAAAGAAATTGTGTGGGAGTGCGATAGAAACAAAAGCTCGGGCCCGGATGAATTCTACCTTAAGTTGTTGGGACGTTGTAGAAAAGGAAGTTTATGGGCTTCTATGAGACAACAACTCTTCTAAAATCCATTAGTGCTTCCTTCACGACTTTGGTCCGAAAGAAGGAAAACCCCCAAGATATAAATGAATATAGACCCATCTGTTTAATTGGATGCATATACAAAATCCAGGCAAGGTTATTGGCTAGTAGGCTTAAATGCGTCCTGGGAAGTGTGATCTCTAAGTGTCAGAATCCTTTCCTTCTTGGAAGGAAGATCTTGAATGGAGTGATCATAGTTAACAAAATTTTGGATCTTGTGAAGGGGACAAAAAATAAGAGTCTATCGTTGAAAGCATATTTTGAAAAGGCACGTGACTTAGTAAGCTGACTCTTCTTTGATTATATGCTCCTAAAATGATTGGTTTCAGTGCTCAGTGGCGAAGGTGGATACGTGGGTGTTTCACAACCAATTCTATCTCAGTACTTGTTAATGGTAGCCCGTCAAATGAATTCACTGCATCACAGGGACTCAAACAGGGGGAACCACTTTCCCATTTCCCTTTATTATTGTGGTAGAGGTTTTGGCAGGACAGATACACAAAGTTGAGGAAGGAAATCTATTCGTTTTTCTGTTAATGATAAACTATCTGAATCTTTAATGAAATTTGCAGATGACACAATTATCTTTTGCGACGGAGGGGACAATAACATGTGGTGCTTAAAGGGAATCTTTCGGAGTTTCTAGGCTAATGGTTATATTTGTAAAGAGTAATGTTTTGGGGGTTAATATTGACGAGAAGATATTACGGGGCACCTCGGCCTTCCTCGCTTGCTGTAAAGTTTAAATCCCGTTCAGGTTCCTTGGTATCCCGTTAGGTGCAAACCCTTGCTTGTTGTATCGGTAAAATCCCGTTCAAGTTCCATGATAGACAGATATGATGAAAAAGGATTGAGATAGACCCTATAAAAGCAAAAAAAAAACACTAACCAACAATGCATACACAGCTAGAAGACTAAGGATACAAGGGTATAAAGGGCAAGGACAAGGCAGTGGTAATTATTAGGGTAAAAGACCAGCATTCTTAATTATTAGGTTGTCAATTCCCAGACTCCCGAAATTTTTTAATTAGGTTGTCAATTAAATAGGGTATTCCTGATGCATTTGTATTCCTGGTGTATAAGATTATATATTTTTGGATAATACCTAACTTCTAAAATTATCAGGCCTTGCACTTTTCATCTACCAACTTGCCCTATATCCATATGTGCAAAAAGTTGTTGGACCTATAGGCATTGCCCGAATCACAGGGGTAAGTTTTCATCTAATTTTGGCAATTTTTGCAATTTTGTATTTCACAACTTGTTATTTGATACATACATGTCCTGGATGCAGATTTTTTCCATACCAGTTTTACAAAGTTACCCCTTCATAGCAATGTTGTCAGGCATAACCCTATACATAGTGATAAGTATTGCTTCCATCCTGAAGAATATTGTGGCTGTAAGTGCACCTCTTTATTTATTTAACTATTCATATTAAACGAAAAAATGCCTCAGCTGATAAATGATTGAGAAAATTTCTATGGAATACTAACTTAATTGATTGTATTCATTTCACTGGACTCAGGTAACCATTACAACTGGTCTATTCCTTCTACAAAATCGCGCAGTCGTAAGTTTTTGGATAGTTTCATTTCCTTTAGTTTCCTCATCATGTTTGATATTAGTTTTTGACATGTTGATTGGGGAAACAGGAACAACACCAAAGGGGTGCAGCTAATGGCCTTTCTATGACAGCTATGTCTGTTTTTAAAGCTATTGGCCCTGCTGCAGGTGGTGCAATGTGAGTATTTTTGTGGATTCTTCACCTTTCTATGACTTGTTTATTTTGTGAAAATATTTTCTTATGTCCATTTTCTAAAGTTTGTGTTAATTTTCACTTGCTGATGAGACGATCATAAGAAGCCAATAGTGAACAATTGTCTACATTTTGGAAACAATGGAAATGCCAAAAGAGTTGTTTTGATTATTTATAGAAATATACATCATCTCTAGCTAGCATTTTATTAAAATATAGATAGTAAGCCCATTAGTTAGTAGTAAGACTCAATAGCTAGTTAGTATATAAGTTAGATGGTAGACTCATTTGTAATCATCTCTTCTTATTTTATAATATCTCACTATTTTCAATATAATAGACTTTTTTAAGTGTTTTCACCGTAATGTATACATTTAAGAGAGTCAACAAAAATTGTTCGCTCCATTTTGATCCATTTACAATCGACACATTTTCCCTTCATAGAAGTGTTGATCACATCCTTTTGTGACTAAAATAATGTTTTAACTAAATTTATCTTTAATTTTCTTCTTCTTATGATCATGATCAATGCAGACTAACTTGGTCACAAAAGCGTACGAATGCTTCTTTCCTCCCAGGTATGTATGTTCCTTAACCTTACTTGTTAATAGAATTTCCTTTCACTTAAGGTGTCTATTATTAGGAAAAAATCATAACTTCTTCAGTAGTATGAGATAACCAAATTCAGATTTTGCATTTATTTCTTTAAAAATAAATGCAAGGAGGCATAGTAAGACCACCACTGCTTGTGGTTCTGTTTAATTACTAGCTATATTACTAAGACTTTACTGTTACATATTTAACTGCAGGCACCCATTTGGTCTTTTTATTCTTAAATTTAGTTGAAGGACTTGGAATACTATTGATGTTCAAACCATTCCTTGGTGAAAAGAAGAAATCACAATTAGATCAGTTGCAGTGATACCTAGCTTAACAACATAGCTTGAGACTGGAAAAATGATGATAACACTCGGTGCATTATTAATTAGCTTGGTTATTTATTAGAAACAATGATGGTAATGTAACTAGGTGCATTATTAGCTTTGTCATCATGGTAGCTAAATTGATACTAGGAAATGAATGAAAAAAAAAAACCAATTAGAAAGCAAACCAAAAAGAAAGAATGAAAAAAGTTTAAAATAAAAAAGAGGATAGAATGGAAGGAAAGTTTAAAGAGAAATGTTAGATGTTATTGTTCTCTCTTATTGGAATCATGATTTTCAAGTTCAAAGCATGAAGTGAATCACGGATTGAGGAATAAAACACTTTGCTCAAATTCCACTATGCTATAGTGCGCTATATAGCGGCTATTTGACAGTCTTGATGAGCATATCGTGAATCATGAACAATAACAATATGTTTAAATTCTGCTTAGCTATAGAGCTACTATAGTCGCTATTTGTCAAAACTAGTTGAAAGTCACATCAATACATTAAGTCTCTTTTAGTTTTCTATTTCATGACTTATACATTTCTATTAGCAAAGTTTTTGAAAGTGTATAAATATTTTACACTATGTTTGGTTACGTATGCGTTTGTCAGCTAGAAACACTTGTTGGCTGCATTGAAAAGCTAGTTTTTTATGTTACAAACATGCTTGAGTTTATTATGAAAAGTCAATTTAGTTGGTCTAGAATTAATTCGGGCTAGAACTAATAGCTTTTGCGGTGATAGAAAATTGATTATACTCATTATATATTGACATCTTCCTCAATTATCCTTTATTGTATTTATCAACAACACTAAAAGCAATTTTGATCCAAACTATGAAAACAACATTAATGACAGAAATCACTTTTTCTGAAATGTATCCAAACCAAAGCAAAGTTACGTTATGTGATATCACTAATCTTATAGTCGACATTAAAGATTAGATGCAACTTCGCTTTGAATATCAGATAACACGTAAGTATTTTGGACCGAGCAAATATATTTCGACTCTCAAATAACATGATTAAATAACCATAGGTATCCATATGATATCAAAACTCGAAATCCTTTAGGTATATCGCTCATTTCTTAAAGTCCAATTATTTAAACTATACACGAATCCTTCAAAACCGTTACTTGAGAGCAATTGAAAGACACTTGAGGAAGTTTTGAAAAAATAAATAAATCTCTTAAACATCATCTTTGTTCCATTAAATAATAAGTGCATTTCGTAAATTTTCATTTTTGAATTTTTCAAAACATTTTTTTATAGGCAAATGTTAGTGGGGTGGGGGAATGTTAGTTCAAATCCCGCCAACTGAACTACCTTCATAATACCATTCTCTTGTAACAATATCTCAAAATACAAACATAACCAAAATTCTTAAAACAAGAGGTTAAAACTTTTACATCGAAATTGTTATTATAGCATCACACATCTAAATACATTCATATCCTATCAATATACAAAATCGTTATATTTCTATTCCCATATTAGAAAAATACAAAGTGTATAAATTACTAATATCTTTTCAAAGTCATACCCATAAAAGTATCTCTTTAGAATACAAAAGATTTGCTTTACAAAACCAAGTACATAATATCAACTTATTCTCTTTTTAATGCATAATACACGTATAAACATTTTCTTCAAAACAATGAACATAAATAATCCAGCTTTCTTGGTTATCTGAAAACCACAAATTCATAAAGAGTGAGACTCTAGAGAAATCTAAGTGAATTCCTAGAACACACCTCACAAATATCTCTTACAGTGTCTTTTACCATCTTTCTTATCTACTAGTGCAATCCCGACAATGGCATGGTCTAACATGAAACTATAAATGCTACACAAACTTCCGTTTCGGAAACCTGTCACCCAACAAATCAGAAGGGCATCAGACGAGTAGTAGACTCGGGATCATGACTTCCCTCTCTACTTACACTACCCATCGTTTAGTCATTTTGGGATCATTTATCAATCGCGTTTAGACCTTTCTCTCAACCTATATACAGCTATCACATTGGATAGCCCATTTGATATAGTGTGCTAGTAGTTTAGTCTCGATAGTTAGTCATACAAAGAACATCAATTGTAAGCCTACAATTTGAAACATATGAACCATCTCACTTAAGTCCATCTGCAAAGCATCTATATTCTTAGAACATTTGCTCAAGATATACAAAACAATTGAAATGTATGGCCTTAAAATGTACCATGCTTCTTTAAACATTGCAACATTCTTGATCTGTTTCGACCGCAAGTTTAAAAGTAGGATATCAAGTTATTATTCCGAGGAAAAAGTTAGAAAGAGAGAGGAACTGTGTGAGAAAGGGAAAAGAGAAAAAAATATATGAGATATTGAACAATGTCAAGTTGAAGTGTTAGTTTTTTTTTTACTTGAGGTAGGTGAAGCAAAATTGGCAGATTATAGGAAATATGAAAAATTGCATGGACATGAGTATTGTATTTGATATTAATGCAATTATTCATGTTTTTTTTATAATCTGCCAATTTTTGCTTCATACCAAAAAATTAAAAATTTAACGTGACTTGCTTCAACAGTATTTCCTAATTCTCTTTTTCCTCTCTCACACAATTCCCCTCTTTCTAAATTCTTCCTCGAAATAGTACCTCCATATACTCTGATTTCCCATTGCCATCACTCGAGACCGATCTGATGATCGGGCCTTGGGTTACCCCCATGGAAGTATTAGATCTCCTAGGAGAGCCCGGTATTCTCTAATTATCACCACTAAAAACATTATTACGATATTGCACAGTATTGCCTCGCATTCCTCAACCCTCCAAAACATTGCGCAGTATTGCCTCGCGTTCATACAAGGCATTGTTGGGATGAGAGCTTTGTAAAGCATTGAGTACCCTCTGAAGACATTGTTTGTCGTCAACAATACTCAATCATAAAAAACATCACAATAGAAAAGCCACTACAGTATTATCTTACAACACACCACAAAACGCAATTTGATAAGAACCAATTGTAACACATAATTAACATCACACTACATATCACAAATGCAACTATTCACATATGCAAAAAACATAGTACCAAATAAGAACCTAACTATGGATTAATTCAGAAAAACCAAGCAAAGATTCAGAAACCTAACTAGCTAAAAATAAAAACGATAAACTAAGAAAAAATAAACTAAAATAAATTATAACAAAATATCAAATCTAACAACGTTAAACTAAAATAACTAAAAAAATATCAACAAAAACCTAACAACATTAAACTAACAAAATATTAAAAATATATATGAAAATTAAATATATTGCCTACGACCGAAGGGGAGGGAGGACGATGTGGAGCAAGAAGACCACCATGCTAAGACTATGACATAAAGACCAAGGCAAACAAAGAGGAGTTCGATGGCCCTACTCCCATAGGCGAACCGGTGAACAAAGTGGAGGACGGCGGAGATCGACCCAGTGGAACTAGGGACGAAGAGACCGTCGGAGACTGAGAGTGAGAAATAGAGATGTGAGAGCTAAGAGAATAAGAGAATGATAGATACATGATGGAGACAACAAGGCAGTGAGTGAAAGAGATATTTTCTTTATAAACAGAGAATTTTATCGAATGGGGTACTCCAACATATATATATATATATATATATATATATATATATATATATATATATATATAAAATTCACACACACATTCAGTAACAGGGGCCTCATTGAAAGTGTTTGAGAGTAAGAGGATAAATAGATCAAATCTGGAGAATAGCCTATAACAATGGTTATATTGTATAACCAGTGTTATATGTTAGGCATTCTTACATTTTAAAAAAAAAAAAAAGATTTTAACCCTGATTTTCTAGACAACAAGAGTAGAAAATAGTTAAAAGTTTGGCCTTAAACTGAACTGGCTGCAAGCCTCGATTGAGTAGTAGGTCGAGATGCTCACCAAGCTGAGAAGCGAAAGAATAATACCTCACGATGGTGATGGCGATGATGATATGGGAAATCCGACTTCCAAGGTGATATGGCTGAAATCCGAGATGACATGGCCGAGATCATAGATGATATGGCTGAGATTGTTCCTGCGGTGCTTCAGTGATGCTCAGAGCTCTGATCAGGGCCGGCCCAAAGCTGTAGATGGGTAAAGTCTTTGCTTTAGGCCTCCAAAAAATTTTGTCTAAAAAGTCGTCTTTTGACCAAAAAATAGGCCTCCAAATTAAGATAATTATTATTTGTAACTGTTTATATGACATTATTCTTCGTTAGTCCATTTGGTTTGCCTTTAACTTCTCAATCCCAAGTTCGATTCTTCCATGTTTCCTTTAACTTCTTCGTTAGTCCATGGTTTGCAAGCCTCCTTTAGTTATCATTTTTCAGTTTACTTCTTATCTCTAATATTTTATTGTTAGATTTTAATAAGGAACTTAAAAGAAAGAAAGTTCAGTTGAATTTTTAATATAAATCAGTAATTAATAAACTTTCAATTAGGTTGTAGCAAAAAAATTACATTGTTAATTTTAGCCTATAAATTTTATTACACTTCATAATGTCTCATATAAATTTTTGCTTTAGGCCCCAACTTATGTTGGGTAGGCCCTGGCTCCGATGAGAAATGCGGGGTGGCCGCCACCTACAAGCACTTTGAAGTTCAAGTCAGTCCATGATAGAGATGGAGCATATGAGAAAAGTGGAGAGAGCGTACCTTTTCTAGGAATGAGTAGTAGTATATATGGTGGAGTAAATGAGCTTACTCTAGATGCTTTCCCAAATTGGGCTAGCGCTTCTCAGTATTGGGCTGACTTGCAATTGGCCCATTTCCTTGCAAGATAATTGCAGTATATATTGACATGTATTGTGTTGCTTATAATACCTGTTCTCACCAAAATGAGTATTAAATCCACAATTTTTTTTATCATTTGTATAGTAGTGTATGAGTGTGGTCGGGACAGTAGAATATAAAAACTAGAGTCGCGATTCAACTATTTAAAAATAATAAGGTCCAAAACAATAAAATCTTAAGATACTAGTTGATATTAGTTATAATTTTTTCTTTGAAAAAGATCGAGGGATGCACTAACAGTCACTTGCAGACAATGATTGCAATGTGGATCCACCACTGCCTGTGGTTCTATTTATAGCTATATCACTATAACTATAAAAAAGTTGTATCACTATATATGGTTGCACTTTTAACCGCAGACACCCATTTGGTATATTTTTTGTTCCTGAATTTAGTTGAAGGACTTGGAATTCTATATATGGATGATCACACCATTCCTTGGTGAAAAGAAGAAAGCACACTCATATCAATTTTATTGATACCTATTATAACAACGACTTTAATTGAAATGGAAACTTTCGATGGCAACATGCATGGTGTATTATTATTTAGCTTGGTCATTTATTGGAGACATTGATGGAAACCTAACTAGGCCCATTATTAGCTTTGTCATCATGGTAGCTGCCAAGGATACTTGTTCCTAAATTGATAAAACGAAGTGAATGAAAAAAGCAAATGAGAAAGCTGAAAGCAACAAAGAAGAATTAATGGGGGAAAAAGGATAGAATAGAAAGAAAGTTGAAAGAAAATGTTGGACCTTGTTGTTCTTCTCTTATTGGAATCATTCATGATTCTCAAGTTGAAAATGACATCACTACATTCTTTGTATGTTTTTCTATTTCACAACCTTTATATATTTCATTCAGCAAAGTTTTTATTTATAAGTCAAAAGAATTTATTGATAGTGGGCACAACGGGTACCTCAACTCTTTTACAATTCATTCTACTAAAGATAAACAATGAGAGGAGTTAATACACCAACTCTCAAAAGTAAGAGATAATTTAACACCCGCCGTATTAGCAAACCAGCCCCAAGACAAATACTTAATATGGTGAATCATCTTTGACACATTAACCGTACCCCCACCAAAAATGATTTTACGGAAGTGAATAAACAATTTAATGATGATTATTTAAAACATTTATAGTATGTGAAATAAGAATATGAATATCATGTTGGAATATATAGATCTTTCAAATAAGGCTCAAAGCCTAGGAGTATTCAGCAAATTATAAAGAGTATGAGTATACCTTCAATTTGGTCCCGAAATTATCTCTCTCTCGTATGGTCCTAATTAAAACTATAAAAATGTAATAAATACTCCCTAAACTATTCTATATACCTAATAAACTATTAGGTATATAGAATAGTTTACCAATAGAGCATAACAGCATAACACAACATTCCTGCACTGCACCCTTTCGTACCTTATGACCCCTTCATTGCTTGCAATTCTTACCCTATTAATTAGTATCCTCCAGAAAACCTCATCCGTAGCATTGCCACATATATTACATTGACCAAATTAAATAGCATTAGTGGCATATGTACCAAAAAAAGAAACTTTGGTGGCAACAGCAGACCACTACAGGCACACTGGAAGCAACACTGAGTCACTGACCGCCCCTCAAGGCACAACCACATGGCAAGAGAAATATCATTAAATACTATCAACATGTTAATAGCCATAAATGTATATATATCTAAAAAGAACAAAACAATAACTCTAATTTGATATCAACATATAAATATTTTGAAAATTGTAAAATTTAATTAATGAAAAAGGGAAAAAAGAAAGTCCACCCCGTTGGCCAAACAATAACTATATTTCAACTTGTTTAAAATATTTGTGTTCCAAAAAGTAAAAAAAAGTCGGTATCTTCTTTTAACCTTAATAACGGAGTAAAATCAGGAAAAAAGAATTTGAGATCTAATATAAAATGTGCACCCCCGTTGCAGCTCCCCGTTGTCGCTCTCCATTGCGCCTCTTGTTGCTGATCCCATTGTCAGTCTCTCGTTGTCGCTTCCATTGCCTCTCCCGTTGCATCCCCCGTTGTTGATCTCATTGTAAGTCTCCCACTGCCTCTTGTTGTCTCCCTCGTAGTCGCTCTCGTTGTCACTTGTTTATATTATTTATTTGGAATTTTTGATGGTGGTTAAATTTTTGTTGACAATTGTTAGTGGTTGAAAATTTTTTCTGACAATTTCAGTAGATTATAGTAAACACTAAATTCTAAATTTTTTAAATAAGATTAAAAAAAATTATTTTGGAATTTTTGATATAGTGGTTAAGTTTTTCTTTTTTTACAATTGTTAGTGGTTAAATTGACTGGTTTTAGTAGTTTTAGTAGACTTAATGTTTTTTTTTTAAAATTAGAGTAAGAGAGAGATGTAGAAAAAAATATGAAATGAGATAAGATAAGATAAAGTGATATAACAGAGAGTTGCATAATTTGAGAAGTCGGAGTTTAAAAATATAGTGAAAAGAAAATGTATTTTCAACGAAAGATGTAGGACAACAAATCTTGTGAATTGTGAGATTGAAATAGAGACAAAAAAGTGGAATTAAAAAGAAAAAAATGAAGGTAAAAGATGCAATTGCCTACAAACATGATGTATCAAAAAAACTAAAATATCTAAAATTGTATTTTTGCTATCATGATTTTATTATAGTAGAAGTAGATTCTCAACCGGTGGCAACACACCCATGAGGTATTGATAGCAAAGATAATCCTAAAAGACTTTAGGAGATTTGTAGCTAGAATAAAAGGCAAAGAGATTTATGCTATTTCAGGAGATCTGTGTTGCTATCAATACTGATGGCAACTGAATACCCTACTGGGTCTGTAAAGGTCTGTGCTATTTCAGGTTATCTTTGCTACTACTGTCTTCTTCTTTAGACTTTCTGGTTCTATATTTCGGTGCTTTGTAGCTAGTATGCCCTCACTCTCGCAGTTTAGCTTTTTGGTTCTGATCTTAGGTTTTAATAGGATTCAAACCAAGTTTCGTAGAAGAGGAAGGAGAATGCAATTAGATTCACAGTTTTGAACGATTAGGATTGGGATTTACAAACCCCAATATTGGAGATGTACAAACCCCTGTTTGCTCCTACACTTTTTCAATATTGAGTTCCCAAATACTCGAAACTCCAATTAGTCATCTCTTTTCACATGTTTCTTCATTAAATTTGGTTGGGTTCAAAACATCGAATGTGGTGTGATTCTAGGTTATGATATTAATCTTAGGTCTTTATTCCTATGTGTGAAAGTTATATCAGCTGCCATGTCATTTAATGAGTGTCACGTCATAATTTTTTTTGGCTGAATTCCAACTCAAAGAAAAATTGAAAAGCCCCTCTTTAGACTAAATTTTTGAAGTTTTTAAAATAGGAATGTCTAAGTTTTAAAATAGAGGGACTAAATGTCTAAATTTTTCAAAATTGGGGGGACCAAAATGAAGTCAAATATAAGTCACAAGAAAGGCGGTTTGAATTGTGACACATTTTTTAAAACTTTTTCTAGACTCAAATTCTTTCAGAAGCTTGGTTTTGTTTATTTAAAAAGGTGACCTTATAAACTATGTATTATTTAGAGGCCAGTTGCCTTAAAAGATTCGTTGGAGTGTTTTAGCAAAGAGTAATAGATTTGTTGTTGCATTGGCGCCTAGACGGGTACACTGCAGCACGCTCGGTACACTGTTGTAGGTGACTGTTTGCGATGGCTTCTATCACTTAAAACAATTATTCTTGGAATATTATCATTGTTGATGTGACATTTTGACCATTGAGAGAAGAGTGACAACTTTTCTTTATGTTTTGAAAACCTGTACAGTAGCTTTTGAACACTGTTCAAAAGTCTGATGAGATACAAACGGAATGCTTTCTGAAGTATATTCTAAGTTGTTAGCAACAAAAGTTCATGTTATTCAGAAGATTAACTTGATTGCCATATGTTCCTTTGTTTCATGTTAGGCCATATAACATTGTCTCTTTGCTTGTTGTTTTCTAAGTACCTCATTGAGCTTAGCAAGTATCTTCTAAGACTCAATTCTTTTTCTCATGATGTGATGATTTGTAGCACATATTCTTCTTGAGATGTAGCATTTTTATTCCTGTCTATAAGATCACTCAAGATCGAACTCATTAGTTAACTAATGAATCAGAAAGCTTAAGAAGCTTATCAAAACTGTTTGTTCTTATCAACACATGACTTAGGAATTTTGCCTTAACACAAAACTATAATTTAGCCTATTTTTTTATTGTGGTACATGGTTGTAACTGGCATTAATTAGTCTAGGATTACTAGGGTATAACTTTCAAGCATAATATAAAATTGTACTTCAGAATGTGTGGCATCTTCTATGAAACATAGGGTGAAACATAATAGGCCTAATAATATTGTAAGAACCATAAGGAATGCTCCTGTTTTGCTACTGAAATCTATTTTTCTTCTAGTGGGTTCAAGGTCTGCATGTGTTATTGCCATTTTATGTGTCTGTGACATTCTTTTCTCTTTTTTGAGCTCAAAGAGATATACAATTCTTGAGGGTAAACAAAAGAAAGAATAGGGAATGGAGTTGTAAGAACCATAAGGAATGGATTTAATACTCATAATGTTACACATAATAAAAGGCTATTGTTAATTAAGCATCATAAACTTGTCTTTGTAACATTATGAGTGATATTAAGCTAGGAATACTCAGGTATAATCTGTGCAATCTAATAAACCTATTAATTTTACGCTTGTCTTGTCTTGATACTTGACATTGTTCTATCATCATTGTCCAACAATACAATCTATCGATAAATTAGACGGATGGTGTTATGGCAACGACCCACGCCTCTGAGCTTCGCCGCGAGCTCCCCATAGAACTCCGGGTTAACGAACAACCCAACCACCAACGCAATATCAGGGGATTTGAGTTTTGATAGATAGGCCAGCCTCTGGGGAACCATGAAACACACTGCAAGAAATAGTAAGTCCCTGGACCGACTTCTGAGTACTATCCCAAGTAAACTCCCCTCGAGACCAAGTTCCTACTCTAGTTAGAGGTCAAAACTAAGGTGTATAGACCAATTTCCCATGCTGCACAACTAATTTTCCATGCTGCACAACTAATTTTCTTTGTGCAGACGAAGTGGCACCTACATTACTTTCCTCCTCTATAGTTATTAGTGAGACTGGTATACGAACATTTTGGACCCCAACCCTTTCAACTTCTACCCCCACCAAAAATTTTAAGATGAAAATACCCCTGGTAAATTTTACCTAAAACAGATCTACATAACAGATAGGTAGATCCACTTCTCAAAAAAACAAAACGGAACTAGGTAGATCCGATTAGCTTAAAAATGTGATCAACGGATCTAGGTAGGGTTTAGGTAGATCCGTTTCTTAAAATATCAAAGACGGATGTATCTACCTGCGAGATACATTCATTTCATGTAATTTGGCTGGCGGATTTACCTATCTGGGAGGTAAATCCGCTTTGGTAAAATTGAAAACGGATTTACCTGTGTTGGGGGAGGGGGGGGGGGGGGGGTAAATCCGTTTTGTACCAAATTCAACGGGTAGGATTTCACTACCAATGTTGATCAACGGTCAGATTTAGTTCGCCTTGATAACTGTGCCCCAATGGCTATATTTTCAACGGTGTAGATTGCACCGACAATATCAATGGTGGATAATCATTGACGAATTCTATAAATACCCACTCCCACCCTCATTCTTTTCATACAAAAATTTCACTCTTGCTTACTTATTTCACACATCCACACCCATCCAAAATGCAGATCTGCCTCACTCAACGCTCAAACAACAATAGGCTCTGCGGTATACATCATCGGGGCAAAATCACCATGAGAGAAGATGGTGTCCACTTCTGGAGTGCGAAACCGGTGATAAGACGTGGCGAACATGTTCAACATCCATGACATGTGTCAGAGGTATAAGACGTTGGAGCTGTACATGGAAACTCAACGGAGCGTGAATGAGACTTTACATCGTCTGCGTTCTGGAGGACCAGAATTTTAGGAAAATGTATCTGTCTATTGTTATTGTAGTTGGTTATGTTTTACCTTTTATGTTACTTTGTATTATGGCATCAGTGAAATCAAAATTTTAATGAAACTAGTTTAATATAATAACAGAAGAAATACTAATAATAAAGTACTACAAAATAGTTTGAACATACAACAGTACAATTATACAACAAACAAATTACTCACGCTCACGTCTCTCTACCAACTCCAGCAACCTCGTGGACCGACTGTACACCCGACCATCATGAGGAATCTCTCCGGACTCAAGCCCCCACCGCAACTACTGCTCCACAATGTCCAATAACTCTGCATGTCCCCTCACAGCTGGTGCTACAGTTGGTGCTACTGGTGGTGGTGGTGGTGCAACTGGTAAGGGCCTAGGAAGTGATACTCTCGTGTACCACTCTAAGTAACTGGGATGAACCAGACCCCAACTGTCCAGTAGGATAAGTAGTCCTCAACACCTCCTAGACACTCTGATTATAATTGGCAATCGCCATTATGCAGTCCCTCAGGCTAGGACGACCTGTAAGAGGGTCACGTGGGATGACCTGAACGTACCCAAACTACTGGAGGCACCTATCCGAAATGTAAGGAACAGTGACGTCCCCCTAGGTGAGGAAACCCTTATACAATGAAATATCCTCAAATGGTCTCTGCTCACGGTGGTCCTCAAATGGTCGCCACATGACATCATCTTGTGTGAGTGCATCGATCATCTGCCTGTAGGTCGTGAGCTTCACTGTATCTGTCTTCAACCTCTTCCAACGCCCACACCGTGCCCCGACATCACTCTCAATGGCCTGCCGCGCAACAAGCTGAGGAAAATACTCTAAAATCATGCATGACTGAAATGCAGAAATAAACAACATGGTTAATTAAAAAGTATTTAACATTACTTTAAACAAGCTCGGAAAAAGGGAAAAACTTAACTTACCTGTAAAAGCGTCGCATACCCTCCTAACTGAGTGGTTGAGTTTAAGGAGGCAAAGTTCATCTAGTCATACAAATGGGCAAGTGTTGCTGGCCCCCATGCCCATCCACCAGCACCATCTGCGATGATGTCCTCCAGTAAAAGCAGCCACTTTGCCTCAAACCTGGCTTCAGTCTTGACTGTGAAAATACTCATCCCCAGAATCAACAGGATCATGGCCCTGACAGCAATGGTCTGGTCCTCCAGCTGCGTGTCCAGTCTAACTTTCTCCAGCAGCCATGAAAACCTGTAATATGACCCATTCGCAGCTCAACCCTCCGTAGTAGCCTCAGCTGAATCCACCCCGAGATACGTCACAGCTAGCTGGATGGCCTGACAAGTGGTAACAGAATTCGGTGGAGATCTGTAGTATCTGCTAGTCAGTGGAAGATGCAGCAAACATGACACATCATCCAAAGTAATCGTCATTTCACCAAATGGTAGGTGAAATGACGATGTCTTTGGGTGCCATCTCTCAATGAACGCAGACATCAACTCATGATCCACTGTGCTGTGAGCTGGCCAGACGAGGGAGGCTAATTTGGAATCCCTAATATGCTGCCAAAATTGTTGGTTTTGTGAATAACCAAGCAACCTCTTACCCATCTTGTTCCCATCTGATGCAACTTTCAACTTACGCTCATAGTGTTGAATTTAGAAAAAATAAATAAATAAGGCTATGTCAATCTATAAATTGAACTAACAAGACTGTAAATAAATATATTAAATTATTTTTACTTGGTCTCTAACTACGCGAAAAACTACATGAGCCTCAAGGCCAGTGAAGAGAGAACCCTGCTCCTGCTGGGGCTGCTGGGGATGCTCGTGCTGCTCTGCATGAGCCTGGTGCTGCTGGTGTTGCTCATGCTGAGACTGGTACTACTACTGGTGCTGCTGGTGTTGCTCATGCTGATAGTACTGGTGGTGTTGCTGGTGCTGCTCATAGTACTGCTCGACCCCCTCCATCTCATGCTGCTGCTCCTCCTCCTCCACGGGCTGCTCCACATGCTGCTGTCGACCCTGGGCGCGCCTACACCGGTTAGACACATGTCCCAAAGTCCTCATGCGGGTGCGTGTATTAGGAGCTGTATCGGCTGACGAGGAAGAGGAGACCTGCAAACTCGGTCTAGACGATGACTCCCCTCGCCTAACCAACCTCGGTGAATCTCGGGGAATCTGACCACCGATCCTCGTATGTTGCACTAAAAAAACAAAAAAAACAAAAAAAGAAGACGGATCTAGGTAGATCCTATGCAAAAACGGATCTAGGTAGATCCTATGTGAAATCAAATTTAGGTAAATACGACTCACTATTTGGGAAAATCTGGAAATTTCTGGGAAAATTGGATATACGTAAATTCGATGTGTGAAAATCTGGGATTATCAGATCTAAGTAAATCCAATTTACTCAAAAAAAATTCACTCTCTCAACCCGGTTAAACCGGGAACCGGACCCCAACTCGGTCAAGGTAGGCCTGAAAACCGCAATGCCCAAGAACCGAAAAATAAACCGGAGAACCGATACTAAACCGCCATAACCGGACAAAACCGAGTTCAAGGCGGTTTGGGGCGGTTCAAAAATCTGAACTGCTTCCACTGATATTTCGCTTGTGAAGAAAGGGGTATTATATAGCCACTCCCCCTGTACTACTTTTTCCACTTCAAGTGATGTGGGACTAGTTTTGAGTAGTTATTTACTTATTTTTTAGTTCTTCTCCTTTAGTTTTTGACTTTCTGTTGTTGCCTACTTGCCTTAATGAACGTGTCTACAGCATTTCAGTACTCAAATGTGACCCAATTGATTAGTTTTTTTTTGACAAAACACTATTTATTAGTTAATAGTACTCATGAGTATATAAAATATAAAATAATAATACAAAATACTGTTGAATAATCTTACAAAAGGATAAATTACGGAAATAAATATTATAATATGATGAAAATGTATGGTAAATAATTAAACTGAGAAAAAGTATCTATAAAATTTATATATAATTCTTAAAAAGAAACAGTGTTTGTTTAAAAAAAAAAAAAGAAACAGTGTTATTTCCTATTGTCAACAACTTTTTCAGAATTTACATAACTGCGCCATCAGTTATATTAGGAGACAAGCCAATTGTGCGGCTCATAGCTTAGTTAGGGCGTCTCAATGTTTTGCTAGTCACCACGTGCATGAGTATATTCCTCATTGTATTGCGACTCTTTTAATGAATGAAATGACTTGATTTGGTTTGTTTCAAAAAAAAAAAGAAACAGTGTTATAAATTTATAACTATATATTAATATCATTTTTAATTACTTAAATATGGTGTGAAAGTATGAATTGAATATATTATTGTGTTGTTGAACATAGTTTAATCCTAATTTAATTTTTTTGGTGTGAATTTATGAATATTATGGTTTTATATCCTTCATATATTGTATAAAAACATTAAATAGCCTATTTAATTAATTCCGGTCCGACCCCCGATTCAACCGGTCCGACCCCAAGAACCCTGAATTGGTGCCTTTGCCGGTTCGATATCCGGTCCGGTTTTAATTACCTTGTGTAAAATGGATGCAAGTGAAAAATGATAAATGTTCTGTGATTTTGTAATTTTGAAAAGGGTAATTACGTCTTTTCGCTGGATTCGTGTGGGTATAAATCGAAAGGGTGGAGGTAAAAAAAACCATAAAAAAATTCAATGGTCAAAGATCAAATGAGCAATATGAGGGAAAAACAGTCAAAGTGCGAGAGACCAACCCCACTCACCAGTCACAAGTACTATTAAATATTAATATAGGAAATTAACACATATTGCTTTAATATTTCAACAATTCAACTGGCAATTCAATAAGGTTTTATTGAATGTACAAATACAAATTACTTTTAAAAGTAGACACTGGCCTATATTCAATAAAGTACACATATTATTACGCGAGTCCCACGTGATTACTATTTTAATGCTTTTGCATCTTATTCTAATTTTATTTTTCTGAATTCACATTTATTTTTCTTAAACATGACTTGATGTTGCATCAGCATCGCTTCTCTTCACAATCAGTAATTCATCTTTTTCTTTTATAGCGTTTCTTGATCCCACTGGTAATTTTATCAATTTGGTAATTTCACAATAAATAATTTATTTTAGAGAACTTGGCTGACCATGTAAACTCAAATTTGACGGTCCATATGATTCTTCCTTCTAAATAATATTTTTGTCACATTCAAAAATCCGAACTCGACACTTTGTGGTGAGATCCAAACATAGTAACTGTTCGCACCAATGTTTGTATCATTAATAGATTTGATTTTATGAAAGTTTAATATTTTTTAAGTATTCATAAATTTTATAAAACACATTATTCTATTATTTGCAAGTTAAAAAATGGAACATGTGTAATGTGAAATTTTAAGATCCACCAAACCATCCTGACATGAATCAAGTGTGAGACTGGACCTTGAGTTGTTCATTTTTCATTTCATTGAGGTCCATGAGATTCACAAGGAGTTGTATGTTTGTTTTGCTCAACTTCTATTTTTTCACTTAGCAAAGAGTGGCTATTTAATACATCTCTTTCTGATCAATCTTTTTCTCTATGTTACATATATATAAATTGACATAGAAAAGTGAGAGGAAAATGAGTTGTGTTAGAATGATGGGGGAAGAAGATACTAGAGAGCCATTGTTGGAGAAGAAGTACTATGAGAATTGCCCTGGTTGTAAGGTGGAAAAAGCCAAAGAGCTTAACAGTGCTGTTTCCATTCCAAATCTTTTTGTTATATGGATGGTAGTATTATGTTTAGGTAACCACTAAACTTCTTAATTTGTTCTTTTGGAATTTGGAATATCTTTGTGAGTTCCCTGATTTCTTGTGCTACTGTTTCTTAAATCATTGTACTGTTTTCTATGTCTTGTTTCTTTCTCTAATGTCTTTTATTTTCTCATGTTCAGCACTGCCTATATCATCTCTCTTTCCATTCCTTTATTTCATGGTGAGTTTGTCTTCAATTTATAGTGAAGTACATAATATGATTACTCATTAAAATTACATTTAATTTCAGGTAAGGGATTTCAATATTGCAAAAACTGAAGCTGATATTAGTTATTATGCTGGTTATGTGGGTAAGCTATTTTTAATGTTTAATTCTTTGAAGTCTTCTATCATATTATATGTTCTCCGTGATGATGATAAAAAATGTTCTAGGATCTTCATTCATGCTTGGCAGAGCATTGACATCTATATTATGGGGAATGGTTTCTGATCGCTATGGTCGAAAACCCGTTATAGTTTTCGGGATCATCATAGTGTAAGTATACTTCGTCTGGTCCCGATTATAAGAAAGTTTTGTAGTTTTAGGTTTATTGAATAATCGATGTATCTGGCTTAGAATAATAGCCAAATACATCAGTTATTCAATGATCCTAAAAATGCAAAATTTTCTTATAATAGAGATTGTCAACGAACTATATATTCCTTTTAAGTTATGTTGCCTGGTATCCCATAATCATTAATGCTTATTACTTGATTTCAGTGGCATTTTCAACACATTGTTTGGCCTTAGTACAAACTTTTGGATGGCTCTTATAACTAGATTTCTTCTTGGAAGTTTAAATGGTGCATTTGGACCCTTGAAGGTAACATTTTTTAACACCCATGAAGGTATCTTCTTGAAACTATGTTTATTTGACTAATTTCTCTTTTTAATAGGCCTATGCTACTGAACTTTTCAGAGAAGAGCACCAAGCTCTAGGACTTTCTACGGTATGTCTAACCAATTTTTATTTACTATGGGTTTTTATAATTATATTATACTCCTCCGTCGCATAATATAATGCTCCATTACATTTTTCACAGTTATTATGAAAAGTTGGTGGTGTAATTAATATGTTAAAATTTTGTATGACTATTACTACATTAATCTAACATTCAATGTTAACTTTTCATATACCAACACAATTTAATACTATTAATAAAGATATGTTTAAAAAAAGATTTATAAATGTATCTAGAAAATTGTAATGGGCCATATATTTTGGGACAAGTAAAAATGAAAAAAAGGTCTTATATTTTTGGATGGAGAGTAATAATTCAGAGTGTGGCATGATTTTAGGTTAGTGCATCTTGGGGCATGGGTTTAATCATTGGCCCAGCATTAGGAGGATATTTGGCTCAGGTACTATTTTTGATTTTTTGCCTTCTAAGTTATCAAATTAATAATACATGTTGGAAAAATCATTAATCATTCATGGGGATTTCTTATGGCAGCCAGTGGAGAAATACCCACATATATTTTCAAAGGGCTCCTTTTGGGATAAGTAAGTGGACTTCTGCTGCTTGTTGATTATATACAACCTATGGATTCAGCTTGTGTTTCTAATTCTATCAGATTATCCTATAATTATATGTGGATTCAAACCATTCTACAGGTTTCCATATTCATTGCCTTGCTTTATAATATCTGGACTTTCATTTGTAGCAGTTATCGCCTGCATCTGGATTCCTGTATGTATCTAAGATTATAGCATAGGTTTGAATTAACGGTTCTTACCGTGGAAAATGAGAATTCTTAATTATAACCGTCAGATTGAAATTAGCGGTTCAGATTACGTCATTAATTTCAAAATCTTGTTTGATTGTTTCCTTATTAATTGTAGATCACACAAGATTTTATAGTTAATTACATAATCTGAACTGTTAATTTTAATGTGACGGTTACAACTAAGAGATCTCATTTTTTATGGTAAGAACTAGTTCTCACCTGATACACTATTCATTAAATACAGATGTTTGATTTTATTTTTTTTATCATCTTTCATAATGTAGAACCATATTTGTATGTGCAGGAAACACTTCACAATCATAAAGGTAACAATGAGGAGAATGTCGAAGCTTTAGAAAATGGAAGAAATGGGATTGACAAAGAAATCAAAAAGACTGAAAGTATCTTCATGAATTGGTGTCTAATGTCATCTATCATTGCTTATTCTGTTTTCTCACTTCATGATATTGCTTATCAAGAGGTAACATTTCTATTTAATAAAATTAAATATATGATATACATCTCATTTAATATATGATGTTTTCTATAGGTTTTTTCATTATGGGCTGTTAGTCCTCCAAAGCTAGGGGGTTTAAACTTTACAACTGATGATGTTGGTGATGTTCTTGCAATTTCAGGTGCATCTTTGGAACCTATAAACTTATTTAAACAATATTAATATAACATTACAACATTTGAACCATATTAGATTTATTTTTAAGGTTACTTTTATCCCAAGTTGTTTATTACTTTTGGTTTGCATCAATATATTTTTATATATTCAGTTTTGGTCTTTGTATTCTTGTTGTAAGATACATATTTATAATAAACATTTTAGATGATTAATTACTAACTTAATTTTGAAATTATCAGGTCTTGCACTTTTGATCTACCAACTTGCAGTATACCCATATGTGGAAAAATCTTTTGGACCTACAAACTTTTCTCGAATATTAGGGGTTAGTATTCTTTTAATTTTGGCAATTCTTGGAATTCTATATTAAAAAGCTTGTAGTTAGAAACATGTTCAATATGCAGATTTTCTCCATACCACTTTTACAAAGTTACCCCTTCATGGCGATGTTGTCAGGCATAACCCTATACATAGTGATAAGTATTGCTTCCATCCTAAAAAATATTGTGGCGGTAAGTGCGTCTATTTATTTATTTTTTGGTCTATTTAGATGAAATGAAAAATAAATATCACGCGCGCACATTACTACTGTTCACACTTGGGTTCAAACCCAGAAGCCGAAATCTCCATGTCACTAAAATTGCTAAGACAATCAAAAGTGAGAGACACCTATTTACTTATTTTAACTATTCATAGTGATAATAAGGGTTTCAAATAAAGTAAAGTAGTAACTAGTTGAGAAAAGGGTGGTTCTCTATAATACAAATTTAATTGATTATATTTTTTTTTCTTGGATTTAGGTGACCATTACAACAGGTTTATTCCTTCTACAAAATAGAGCAGTGGTAAGTCTTTGTATAGTTTCATTTTCTTTAGTTTCCTTGTTATGCTTGATGTTAGTTTTTAATGAAGTTGTGGAATATTTGACATATTAATTGTGAAAACAGGAACAACACCAAAGGGGGGCAGCTAATGGCCTTTCCATGACAGCTATGTCTCTATTCAAAACTATTGGCCCTGCTGCAGGTGGTACTGTGTGAGTGTTCCTGTGAATTCTCCTACCCGGCTCAAGAGATTAGTCTCTGCAGTTGCACGCAGAGAATACCCGGTTCACACCAAAAAAATATAAACTTGCTAATAAGAAAATAGGAGACCATTGTAGTGAACAATTGTCTACATGCTTTTTAACTACAATTTCGTTATAACTAAGTTCATCTTTAACATTCTTCTTCTTGTGATCTTTGTCATTGCAGACTAACTTGGTCACAAAAGCTTATAGATGCTTCTTTTCTTCCAGGTATGATGCTTCAACTCAACTCAACTTAAAGAACAAAGAAAAAGGAAATTTTGAAATAATTGAGATGGGTGGAGGAATTTTTGAGGGATGTGGGTAGAATAGTTCATGAGTTTTGATGCAAGATGAACCAACTAATCATCACCGATGATAACTTATTATAAAATAATCACTCTTGAGTATTGTATAATATATACATGGTGATGATAACTGGTCCATCATGTACCAAAGCTCTCGTGGACCATGTTATACATGCAGTTTCTATTTTTTTGGTACAATAGAGGTAATGTTGGTAGACTATGAATTTAATATAGAATGAAAAACCATTTTATTCCATAACAATCTTTGATAGGATAAATTAGTCCCTGACAATTTTTTGGTACAAATTAGTCATTGACATTTTCAAAACGGGAACAAATTAGTCCTTGTGTCAGAGACTAATTTATCCCAAAAAATTGTCAGAGACCAATTTGTTTCGTAGAAAAATTTTCAGGGACTAAAATAGGTCTTAATCATATTATTAAGAGTGTGTTGTTGATGCAGACAAAATATAAAAGACTTAATTGCATCTTTGACCTCATTCACAATTTCATTCACGATTTTGGTCCCTAAGTTATTTCCACAACTTTGATCTCCTTATTATTTCAATTTGTAAAATGCTTGCCCCCACCAAAATTGGTCAGCCAATTGAGTGATGTGTGATAGTCACTTAAATGACATGACATGCCACCTTTGAATGCCACATGAATTTCTTAATTTAAAAATAATATTTTTAATATAACAATTTGTGTTTAAAAAGTGTTTTTATTATTGAACTTATTATTACTTATTTAAGAAACCAATTCTTAATTATCAAAAAAACAAATTCTTAAATAAAAAATATTATTTTTAATAATAAAATCTATATGGCAGTCAAACGTGGAGTGTCACGCCATTCAAGTGAGTGTCATGTCTGTCAATGGGTTGACAAATTTTGGCAGAACACGTCTTTTCCAAATTGGAACAATACAGGGATCATAATTGCGAAAAAAAATTGGTTACCAAAATTTCGGATGTGGTATTATAGGGGATCAAAAGTGCAATTAACCCTATATAAAAAGTTGTGTTAAAGGATTCAAATATATAAAAATTAGATGTATAAAATATACAAAAAATTTTGGTAAAAAAATATACAAAATTTAGGAAACTAACTTTTAATTTTCTTATAAAAATTACTTAGGAATGCATTTACACACCCTCAATGCAATGTAGGTCCGCCATTGATTGTGGTTTTATTTGCTAGCTGTATTACTCAAACCTTACTATTGCACATTAAATTGCAGGCACCCATTTGGTCTTTTTATTCCTGAATTTAATTGAAGGAGTTGGAATATTAATGTTGTTCAAACCATTCCTTGGTGAAAAGAAGAAAGCACACTCAGATGAGTTGCACTGAAATCTAACTTAACAAATTTGCTTGAGTTGGGGACAATGATTGTAACATATATAGTGCATTATTAGCTTGGTCATTTATTGGCCGGGGACAGTTATGGTATGATGGTCATTTATTGAGGACAGTGATGCTTGTTGATAAATTAATAAAACCAAATGAATGAAAAGGGAAAATGAGAAAGCAACATACATAGGGAAAATGGAAAAGAAAAAAAAATGATAGAATTGACGGAAAGTTGAAAGAGAAATGTTGAATGTTATTGTTCTTCTTTTATTGGAAGCATCACTACAACAGATTTGGGGATGGGCAGCGTTATTTTTTAGCCATAGGTAGTGTTTCTGGGCGCTGCTAAATTTGGCACTGGTGATTCCTCCCCAAAAATGGGCAGCGTTTGAGAAGCGCTGCTCATTAATAGCCATACGCAGCGTTTGAAGGGAGAAGCGCTGCTCATTCACCTAGCGCGTTTAGCAATGGGCAGCGTTTGGTAAGGGGAAGCGCTGCCCATTTCTAAACGCGCAAGGTGAATGAGCAGCGCTGCCCATTCACCTAGCGCGTATAGCAATGGGCAGCGCTTGGTAAAGGAAAGCGCTGCCCACTGCTGGTGAATGAGCAGCGCTTCTCCCACCAAGCGCTGTTCATTCACCTAGCACGTTTAGCAATGGGCAGCGCTTCCCTTTACCAAGCGCTGCCCATTGCTATACGCACTAGGTGAATGGGCAACGCTTCTCACACCAAGCGCTGCCCATTGTTTAATTTTTTTTTTTCCTTTTTTTCTTGTTTTTTTGTATTTTCCTTTTTACATTTGATAATTTCCTAGTCATATACAGCCAATTAATACCAATCCAATCCATTATATACTAACAACATATATATATATATATATAAACTAGTTATATATCCCAATGCACCAATATGATCACAAACCAAAACAAACTAGCTAACAAGTTATTATATATATGTATCCAAAACTTAGCAACTTACAATATTAACAAATTAATATGTATCCAAATCAAACTCTCTAACAATATGTATCCAAAACTAGCAAGATACTTACAATATGTATCTAAATTAAAACAAGTTAGCAACTTACATATGCATGAACCAATTCATATGCATGTATCCAAAATTAGCAAGCTACTTACAATATGTATCTAAATTAAAACAAGTTAGCAACTTACATATGCATGACCCATTCATATGCATGTATCCAATCAATAAAACTCTAACAATTTACAACATTACAATCTATCTAAAATCAAAAGAATTGCGAGACATAATGGCACCACTCTCCTCTAAGCTCATCAAGCTGTGCAGTAGAGTATGTCTTCCACCGACAATCGGGAAAATACTGAAATTATATAATTAAATAAAATTAGAATTGAAATATATGGTTAAATCAAAATAAAAAAGAGTTCTGTAAAGATACCTGTCTGGGGATAACCATTTGATTGTGGGTAATAATTTCCTTCATAAATCTCATTACGTAATACCCACAATCTTTGTTATTTGGTTGTTTCGGACACTACAAAACAAAAGATTAGTTATTTGTTAAATTTAATTTAATACATTTTTTGACAACAATAATGTAAATAAATATATGAGAAGATTGATTACAAACTTACCACTATTGGCACCCATTTTGTCTGTGATTGTTCCAATCCCCAATATTCCTTCAAACAACTGAACACAATTGGATATAACTATATTATTAAAAATACATATAGTTAACAACTAAAACAAAGAAATATGCAGAGTGGTCGAAATACACACACCTATTAAATATGACAACCAAGTCTGGGTGGGTGTTGAAATGACCATGCACAGAATCAATGTAGTACACCGTATCTGTCTTAGGATTTATTGCAAGCAAAATCCAATGATCCCTACAAAATAAAACTTTGAATAAGTAATTGACTAGTATTTAAAAAATGCATGTTATATAAGAATAGATTAAATCTCTCACCCTACGAGACACGGTGCCAAAAACATGGTATCGACGCCTCGATGTTGAGCATCCGATAAGCGTCGAGTGATATAATTTGTAACATCTGTCTTGTTTTGTTCCACAAAGTCGTTATAATTAGACAGATCCTCCCTGACATTACGGAGGTGTGTACTATCCGGACACAAGAACACATATCTCTGTGTCCGCTCCGAAGGGACCAAAATGTTATGATACAAGCACCTACAATTAGAGGTATATGTATATACAAATTAAATTAATGATATAATAAAATAAACTCAATGATGTTAAATAATAAATTACATACGTACCTGATATATGCTCTAATACAAACACTGGTTGCCCAATTCATCTGACATAAATCATTAATATCCTGTTTTGGGATTAATAATAGTTGATCGGGATTTCAAAAAATGTTGTCATCCATCTCCAATACAAGCGGGGTTTCATCATCCATCTTGAATTGTGCATGCATTTCAGTATACAAAATAATCCTAGAATCATCAATGGAAGAGGCGGAGGGCTGACACACTATTGGAGGAGGGGCTGGCTGAGTCACTTTTGGAGGGGCGGGCTGAGTCACTTATGGAGCAAGGGAGGACCGAGTCACTTTTCGAGGAGGGGCGGGCTGAGTCACTGTTGGAGAAGGAGAGGGCTGAGTCAATGTTGGAGGAGGAGAGGGCCGAGTCACTTTTTGAGGGGCAGGCTGAGAAACTTGTGTTGAACGGCCGGACCGAGACACTTTCTTGCTAGTAGATATTGCCTTGCTAACACTTTTGCCCCTAGATTTTGCATTTTGGCGTACCTATATATAAATCAAATAATTCGTTAGCTAGCACACAATAAATGACAAAATAAAATAATTAGTTAGTTACAAATATATTGTCACTTACAACAATAAGGTGTGCTGGCCATGCCGCAAATGTACCAACTGCATCTTGCACAATTAGTAAATCTATACTGGGTATTGGAGCAGGCAATGGTGCATCCCCCACAATTGCACAATCAACTCTGACTCTAACATGATTTGGAGGTATGGGTAAATTGTGCATCCCCCACTATTATCAAACAACCATTTTTTTTAGACTACCCCTGAAATTCCGATGTAGCTTTCCAGCTTCCTTCATACACCAGTCTTTTCGGGACTCATCCACATCAAAATATTTCTGCATACACATATTCAATGAAAATGATATAAATATATATGGTTACAAATTTATTAAATAAGATTACTAAAGAGATGTAAAATTATATACCTGTATTTGTTAACCAAAACTTCTCTTTGTATTTCCTCAAAACAACACTTTTCTCACTCCAAGTACTGGTCGTAATTGGTATCATTTGTTTTACCTTACTACCGAGGAAGGTAACCAAATCTGCGCGATTATCCCCAATTGGCTGGCCCTTAATATTCCACAACACCTACATTATGTCATTAGTAAATTAGTTAACAAACAACTAAAACTTAGTGTTGAATTAATAAGTTAATTAGTAATTAGTAATTAGTAACTTACTGGTACTTTTTCTTTTCCTTTATTTACTCGATTGATGATATCTTTTTTGACCGTCATTCCACGAGGAGCCTGCTTTCTGATATACTTTTCAACATCACACTGATGATCGCTGTCATGATCACTATGATCCGCCATCTAACCTGCAATAAAACATAATCATTGTTATTGTTATATTTATCTATCCAAAATAAATAAACAGACAAGAAGATGAAAACTATGTAAAATAACTACTTGGAAATAGATAAAAAGCATATGATGTAAGTCTAAATTACCTTTTCCTTTTCTTGGATATAATTGTATTTGCAATTCGCGTCTTAGTATTTTTTTTTTTTGACGAATCGTAATCCCATCACTATGATCGTTTCTAACATACACAAAATCCTCTATAGGAGTACTTTCACCTACAATTGGTAGTGATGTCCCAAAGAAAGGGTCGTCCTCAATACCATCATCATCGGTTGCTTGATCCTCAAGGTCATTCACCAATTTTTTATTTGTCAATAAAACAATTGACCAATTTGTATCAACTGGATCAGTGACATAAAACACTTGTTGAGCTTGGGATGCCAAAATAAAAGGCTCATCTTTATATCCTAACTTATTGAAATTCACCCGCATGAACCCCGACTCATCAATCTGTAAACCACTATTATTGTCAACCCACTTACATTGGAACACAGGCTCCCAAAACATGTTGTAATCCAACTCCCATATGTGTTCAATGACCCCGAAGTATGACATATTCGCATATATGGGATTTCTGTCTTTGGCACTTGATGTATGCAAAGCTTGAGCTACAAGAGTCACCCCACTATTTTGCATTTTACTTTGATCATCATGGTTTTTTGTATAGAACGTGTACCCGTTCATTAGATAGCTGGTGTAAGAGAAAACTTGCATATTTGGACCTTTTGCTAACCATCTCAATCTTTCTGAAATCGAGGAAGGATTCATAGCAAATTCGAAATCAATGTTCTCTTTTAGCCACACTATGAAACTCCGATTATGTTCTTTTGTTAACCAAACTTGAGTCTTATATGGGTGATCACTCTTAAGTATGTCCATGTGCTTGGAAACATATGAATCAACCTCAGTATCATTGTGCAAAACATATAAGTGTGCGTCATCTAGTTCTTTCCTTGATACCATCAGTATCTTTGTTCCTGACATCCCTTTACTAATGCTTCCTAAGTGACGAGACCTTGGCAGTCCCACAGAATATTCAAGACTAGATAGATAACCGGTACAGAACTCAATAGCTTCTTCAACTATGTAGCGCTCAACAATACAACCCTCGGGTCGTGATCAATTTTTCACATAACCTTTTAATATCTTCATGTAACGCTCAAACAGATACATCCATCTCATGTAACATGGGCCACACAATTGTGTCTCTCTAATCAGATGAACTATTAGATGAATCATTATGTCAAAAAACGAAGGTGGGAAATACATCTCAAGCTCACACAAAGTGACAGTAATTTCTCTTTGCAATGATGGCAATTTTCCAGGGTCAATCACTCTACTACAAATCGCCTTAAAGAAGAAACTAAGTTTGGTTAGGGTCTTGCGCACTTTCTTAGGCAAAATGGAACGTATACCAATGGGTAGCAAATTCTCCATTAGAACATGGCAATCATGAGACTTTAAAGACTTTAACTTGAGGTCTTTCATCGATACAAGGTTCATAACATTTGAAGAGTAACCCTCTGGAACTTTAACTCCATGAAGAAACTTACAAAACACAGTCTTCTCCTTTTTAGATAAAGTATGAGCTGCCGGAGGTAGATATGTACGTGTACCCTTCTTTATCGGACCCAATTCTGGTCTCAACCCCATACTAAGCAAGTCCAACCTCGAGTTGATGGTATCTTTAGTCTTTCCTGGCATATTGAGCAAAGTACCGATGACACTTTCAAAGATATTTTTTTCAACATGCATCACATCAATGAAGTGCCTTACATATAATGACTTCCAGTATGGCAACTCAAAGAAAATTGACTTTTTTTTCCACCCCCGTTTGACAAGCTCTCCTGCAAAAGGCTTCCCAAATTTAATGTTCAAACCTCTCACTTTTTCAAATAGTTGTTCACCCGTCAAAGCCATGGGAGCTTTACGGGTTTCGATATTCCCATTGAATGCCTTTTTCAACAGTCGATACGAATGAGAAGATGGCAAAAACCTACGATGACCACAGTATATATTCTTCCTACCATGTTCCAACCACATCCAATCAGTGTTATCTTCACATATAGGGCACGCACACTGACCTTTGTTACTGTACCCAGATAGATTGCCGTATGCTGGAAAGTCATTAATTGTGCCAAAAATCATAGCCCTCAGGGTGAAAGTTTCTTCTCTGAACCCATCATACACCTCTACTCCAGTCTCCCACATTAGCTTCAAGTCTTCAATTAACGGAGCCAAGTATACATCAATATCATTTCCCGGTTGCTTGGGCCCAGAAATTAACAAAGACAACATCATATATTTGCGTTTCATGCAAAGCCATGGAGGTAAGTTATAGATCGCCAAAATCACGGGCCATGTACTGTGGGAGCTACTCTGAATGCCGTGCGGATTAAATCCATCAGCAGACAATGCAAGTCGTAGGTTTCTTGGATCCAACCCGAAATCAGGATAATCAATATAAATTTTTTTCCATTGCGGAGAATCCGCCGGGTGTCGTAGCATGCCATCTTTAATCCTTTCATCATCATGCCATGTCAAGTGTTTTGCATCTTCTGAACTATGGTACATGCGCCTAAATCGAGGAATTATGGGAAAATACCACAACACCTTTTCTGGAGCAGATTCTTTCTTTTTATATCGCGATGCATTACATTTAGGACACGGCTTTAACGATGCATGTTCATTCCGAAATAAAATGCAATCATTGGGACAAGCATGTATCTTCTCACAGTTCAACCCAATGGACCCTAACATTTGTTTTGCATCATACGTCCGAGAAGGGAGCACATTATCCTTCGGCAACATTTCTTTCAACAGTGCGAGTAATTCCGTAAAGCTCTTATCCGTCCATCCGTGGCAAGTTTTCAAGTTATACAACTTTATTACAGCCAATAGTTTTGTGAATTCAGTACAACCTGAATACAACGGTGTCTCCGCATCCGTTATCAATTTCTCAAACATTTGAGGACAGTCATTAAGATCGTCTTCAACAGCCTTTGCCATCGCTTCAAATTCGCCCCCTTCAAATGTAGGTCTTTCAGTGTCAACCGGAGCACATCTCTCAGTACTATTACCCATATTTGAAGATTCACCTCTTTCCTCACCATGCATTGTCCAACAAGTGTAACTTTGATCTATTCCGTAACCCTTTAAATGTCCTGCCAACTCCTCTGCATTAACTGATTTTACATAACAACAACTCAAACAAGGACACTTCATGTTACTAGAAGTCCCTAAACGTTCAACAGCACAATTCACAAAATAATCCACTCCAGCAACATATTCCTTGGACAGACGATTGGCAGACATCCACTCTCTATCCATAATTTCCCAGTATTTATTTAAAATAAAATCCTGATAAGAGAACTTAAAAACCTATTATAGGTAACAAACACACAAAACGAATAATTTTTTTGAAGCTAATACATTCAACTATTTTAAACTAAAGAAATCAAAGACTTTGATGTCTTCCATATTGTCATTCTTCATATAATAAATACAAGAAAACAACAAAAGTGCCTGAACAAGTGGAAGCAACGATGAACTCCAACGAATGTGAACCACGCACTAGCAAATGAAGCGAACAAACACGAACTCGAGCTCGAACTCACGAACCAACACGAACTCGAAGGAAGTATTTTCAATTCCTATAAACAATTCATTAATTAAATTACTAATTAAAGAACCATCATACAAATATGGAAGACAAAAATACAATCAATTTTTGTGACATTAACAAAATAAGACAAACACTTCGCCCTTTCAATAAACCAATCAATAACCATCAACTTTGATCATCTAAGATAAAGTTCCAATGCCATTAAAATTAATAAAACAACATGCAATCCTAAATATTCAAGTTTATAAAATCCCTTAACCGAAAGCAACATTAAATTAACAAGCATTGGACATCTCAACAAACACTAAGCCTACATCAAATTAAATTAACAAGCATTTCATTTGGACATTTCAACAAACACTACAACTACATTTCCCCCAAAGTTTAGAAACACCATTTTAAAGAACCAATCATCAACCATAACCTTTAAATCATCTAACCTAATGTTCCAATGCCATTAAAATAACTAGAGCAACATGTAGTAATACTAAACTTTGTGAAAAAGAAACGAAAATGAGGAAGAAATCACCTTACACGAAAATGGAGAAGAAATGGAGAAGTGTGGAAGAGATGACCTTTGGGAAAACGAAAATGCGAGAGAGCCACGAAAATGAGAGCTTGAGAGAACGAAAATGGGAGAGAGCCACGAAGATGAGAGCTTGAGAGGAGTGTGTGTCCGTTTGAGGCCAATGGAGGAGGAGGAGGAAGAGAGCTTGAGAGAGTGTTAGTGTGTTGAGGAGAGGACTAGATCACGAAAATGTATGAGTTGAGAGGGAAAAAAATGAAAAAATAAAAAACACACCAATAGGCAGCGCTTCACTAATAAGCGTTGGCCATTGAGAACCCGTCATGACAAAAGGTAGCGCTTGCTGCATAGGCGCTGCCTATTGCGCAGCGCGTCTAACCCAAAAGGTAGCGCTTGCTGCATAGGCGCTGCCTATTGCGCAGCGCGTCTAACCCAAAAGGTAGCGCTTGCTCCATAGGCGCTGCTTATTGCGCAATGCGTCCTACCCAAAAGCAGCGCTTGCTTCATACGCGCTGCCCATTGCTCCGTGTTTCAGCCAAAAGTAGCGCTTCTAGCATAAACGCTGCCCATTTTAGCGCCTTTTTTTTTCAATATCTGTTGTAGTGCATGAATGTTTCTCATGTTGAAAGTGACAAAACTACTCACTTCTCTTTCTCGTTTTCTATTTCTTGCCATTTTTTAAAATTTCTTTGAGCAAAGTTTGTGGAACTGTATAAATGTTCCAATCATGATTATTAAAAATACTCACTATGTGAAAAAATAGATATGAATCTCAAGTTAGAATATATACATCTCAAATAAGCTTTAAAACATAGCTTAGAGACTATTTTTTGAGAGGCACCAAAAACATTTTGTTTACTTACTAGTTAATAATAGGGTTAAATATGTTTTTGGTCCCTATAATTATAGCGAGTTTTGTTTTTAGTTCCTACAAAAAAATTTGACCACTTTTGGTCCCTACTATCTTTTCCGTTAGCTCTTTTAATCCCTGCTGTTAAAATCTACTAACGGTGCTGACGTGGCATGACACATGTGGCATTTTTTAATAGGCTGACATTTTAGGCTGTTTTCCACGTCATTTAAATGACACAAGTAAGCTGACACGTTGGAATTTTTTAAACGAAAAATTAAACTAATTTTTAAAACAGAAATTAAAATCTGAAATTGAAACTCAAACCTAATTCCCAATTCCCAATTTCACAATGACGAAGATCGAACAATGGGTGAGGTTGTGAGACGAAGGGGGTTCTGATTCGTGGTGGTGTCGTCGCGATTTAGGGAGCTACAGCGCCATGGTTGCTGAATCAAGGTTCAAAGGTCGCAGCCATGGCTAGGTTCGTGCAAAATCTTAGAAAGGTGCCTCGATTACATAAACAGATAGTATATTCGTATTCAGCAAGTGATTTCGAGTGGGGATGTGGAATTTGGGAACTAGTTGTGGCTTGTTGGGTGGAAAACGCGAGAGAGAGAGAGAGAGAGTGAGAGAGAGAGAGAGAGTAAAAATGGGACACCACCAACCACCGCGACCACCACTCCGACTACCGTCAACCAGAATTGACCACCACTCCGATCACCGCTTTGACCACCACCAAAACCAAACACCGCCGACAACTACTCTGACCACAACTCCGGGCACCGTCAACCACCATTTTGACCACCATCAACCACCACTCTGACCACCGACAACCACCATTTTGACCACCGTCAACCACCAACGAACACCACTCCGACCACCGTCAACCACCTTTTGACCACCACCAACCACGGTCGACCACAACTCCGACCACCGTTAACCACCACTTAAGTTGCTTATCGAAAAAAAATCACCACTTAAGTTTATGATGAATATTTATTTTTATGTTTATTTTTCAAATTACTTTTGATTTTTGAAAAAAAATTGAAAATTTCTTAACTGACTACTGAATTTGGTTTTGGTTTTTGAAATTTTTAAAACTCAAAATTGAAAGTGGTTTTGATTCTTGAAAATTTCAAAACTGAAAACAGTAAACCACCCCAAATGGGACCTAATTAAAATTGTGGGGGTTATAAGGTCTAAGTGGGGAATTGTGAAGTAAAACACCCTTTTGAACTTTGAGGTTTAGGAGCGTTAGGCTGATCCATTACCAAAGGCCCAATAACCCATCAAAAGGGGAGCAGATCCAACAATGTACCCCTAATGGAAGTAGTTTGCAAATGCAACTAAGAGGGAAATTCTCCATTGTGTGACTTCAGTTTACAAACATGAAATTCTTTGTGGATCTTAGCATCTGGTGGTAAATCAAGATAGGGTTTTTTTTACCCCCACAAGACTTTTTTTGACGAAAGTACCCCTGGCTAACTAAAACTCGCTCAGATTTACCTGCAAATAAAGTAAATCCGATTTGTTATTTTGTAAAATCGGATGTATCTACCCATATACCCCCAATAGGTAAATCCGACTTTAGAAATAACAAATCGGATTTAACTTGGGGGTAAATCCGATTTGTTATTTTTAAAGTCGGATTTACCTCGTGGGTATATAAATCCGAATTCCCCAAAAAAAGAAAATCGGATTTACCCCCCTAAGGTAAATCCAATTTTTTTATTAAAAAAAATGTTTTTTATTTAAATTATACTTGCTTCACTAATTCAAGACCGTCACCCCATAATTTAGATATTACTATTAAGAGTCTCATAACGGATGTGATATAGCCCTAAAATAAGTTTATAAGTAGAAGACATCCCTGAGTCTACAAACCATTTTTCTAGAGTTGAGTTATACCCAACCCAAATTTTAAAATAGTTTCAAAACCTATCAAATATTTGTTGGGCCATTCGGATGAGGCTCCAATTGTCTGATCTTGAGCATAAGGAGGTGTGTTGAGAGTCCTACATCGGATGTAATATGACCTTAAAAAAAGTTTATAAATGGAAAACATCTCTCATCCAAACCAAAATTGAGTCACCACATCATATATTATCCCCATAATTAAGATATCTAACCTCATATAAATCTTCAATTTATGTGTGATGCACATGTTTCCTTAAAAATAGTTTATAAGTGGGAGACATCCCTGAGTCTACAAACCAGTTTTCTAGAGTTGAGTTAGACCCATCCCAAATTTTAAGATAGTTTCAAAACCTATCAAATATCTGTTGGGCCACTCGGATCACGCTCCAATTGTCTAATCACGCTCCAATTGTCTGATCACGCTCCATATGTTTCCTTAAATATGAATACATTTTTATGAAAAAATTCCATCACATCAATAGAAAAAGATCCGTAACATGGTTTAACAAATTGGATTGTGCTATCCCAGATATAAAAACAATTCTGGCCTTCTAATCAACAACAACATTAATAACATTGAAATGAAATCCAAGTCAATAGTCAAGAGGATTAAGATCTGCATGTTGATGATACTTTCAAGCGCTCATGGCCATTCAACTCACCAAATTTGTGCCCTTAAAATTAGGAATGGGGCAGAATGATCCAAATTCACTGATTATTTGTCATAAAGTCTGCCAAAAAATAGTCATACCCAGGGATCACATGATTTATTGAGTCAAGAATATCTACCCTTAACAATGATATTTTGAACCAAGCATCCACAAAATTGGAACCTTCAAGGAATCTGGCTCTTGACATTGAATTTCCTCAATTCTGCTAAATAAAAGGAGATAGCATTAGACATTAGTAGATAATGAAAAGCATTATCATTTGCTTAGATGAGAACATATGAGTGAGAGGCATACTTTTAAAGCATGTTACCAAAAAAGTTGATAAGCTCCACTAAAATATTTTACATGAACACAAATGAGAAAAGTTCAATTAACATGGGAAACCACAACAGTCCAACACAAAAGCACATGGCTAATAGCACATGAACATCAATAACAACTTAAACTGTTCCTCAGTTGGTGTAGCAAGCTAAATGAGTCAAACAATACCATTGTGCTCGCGCAACACCGAGTCTTCGCTTAGGCTCTTCAGAACTCAGTAAATAAGTTCTACTCCTATTGTCTATCTAACATTTAATACTAATCTTTTTCTCCTACTCTACTCCTATATGGTTTGAACTTTCCTTTGAGCTTAATAGGTAACTTTCAATCACAAAAACACTCAAAACATATCTTCATTTCATTCACTCAATATGAATCCCATGACTTACACATGTTGTTTCTCCATATAAATCAAAAGTACCTAAACAATGTAAAGATTTTGTATGGCCTGATCTCCATTTTATACACTCTGCTTTACTTTTAGTGTACTAATTAGGGGGCATTTAGAAGAGTTTATGAGTTATCTTATAACATAAATACATAAGTAAATGTATTGGAATAACTTATAAGACACTTCTTTTCCCATGTTTTGTGCCCAAAAGATTGGTATATAACCCCTCTAAAGTTTTAGGCGTCGCCTTCCTGATTCCCTTCTTAGCATCCTTTGTATACCTTATATTTTTCCTTAGTTTTTATCCCTTTGACACAAATGACAAGACTTTAAGGACCCTTTTTTAACTCTAATCCCCTTGAACATTTCCCACCACAAATCTTATTTATCCTTAGGTACAACGCCTCTTGATTGGCTGCGTAGCTTTTTCTACTGTCTAAAAGACTGAATCACTCAAGCCATCTCTTTCAACGTATTGTTAGCAGTCCTTTGTGCTTCAAATCTCTTCCTTCAAGACAATCCTAAAATCTTTTATTTTCCTTCCTTGAATTGCTACCACCTATCCTTAGGCTTTTGCTGAAGCAATTTCTCATTACTCCAACCTTTTTTTACGGGATCATTACTCCAACCTTAATACATACAACCAGAACTAAACCCAAGTTGGGTAAGCCCTCTCCAGGCATCTTTAATCACAACCATCCATGAAAATGTGGGAACCATTGCTAATTTATCATTAAATTAAGGCACTGAAGCAGTGGCTCTTTCTTTCACACCATATATGAGCCATAAATAAATTTCATTTGGGTAACAGCCTAGCATTAAAACAATCAAATGGTCCGTGTCTGTCCAAGTCAGCAAAATTTTACAGAGTTTTACTTTGGATATTAAGTATTAACTATCTAACCCAACCCTCTTTTAATATCCAAGCCTCGAATCATCTATGTAATGATTGACAACAACGCGAAGCACACTCAGAGTTGCATAAAAACTGTCTTCTATCATAACACACTAGAACCTTAACTTCAGAAGCTTATAATATAGATCATAAACAACAAAATGAATCACAGTTATTAATTCAAATGATATCTATCACGAATCCTGAGGCATTAACATTTGTGACAGATATGTTCTTTTCCAAGTTTGAAATCATCTATGTAATGAATGACAACGAAACGAAGCATGCTCAGAGTTGCACAACAGCATACACAAAAACTTTCTTCTGTCAGAACACTAGAAACTGAGGCATTATCATTTAATTCCAGATGCATCATCCATATATATCAGGAATCTGAGGCTTTATGAACTTTCTTAAGAGTGTTAAAGAGGGAAATGCATATGGTGAAACCGAGTATGATGACATCAGGGATGAAAAACAGCAAAGTGCTGGAAAAGAGTCACGGTGAAGAAAATAGTGAGAAATTGAAAAACTGAAAAGGTGGTGTTACCGGCGGCAGACGCCACTGCCGGAAGCGGTAGTAAATCACAGAGTAAGGTCACAGAATTAGAACCTCCTGCCCTAATACCATGTTGAATTTTGTGAATATGTTTCCTTACTCTGATTCACTAATGTTGCCAGAGGGTGCAGCAGCACCGTCTTTCTTCATAATTGTGACTCTTTTCCCGCACTTTGCTGTTTTTTGTCCCTGCCGCCATCAGACCCAGTTCCACCATATGTCTTTCTCTCTTTGTCTCTCTCTTAATAAGTACAATATATGCTAATTGATTATACTCCTAATTGATACGCACACCTATCTAATTAATAAGATTATTATCCTAATTGATACGCACACCTAAGGATGATGTGTCCATGACTAGGATTCTAACAAACTAAAATGCCTAGTTGAATGGAACAGGAAACTTACATAGTCATCAGATTCTCGATTGTATTGCTTGTTTTTGACTTATGTCAAAACAAGCATTGGCCCAATACATTTAGAAAAGCATAGATATCAACATAACAAGGCAACTTGAGAAATGGAAATTAGTATTCAACAAATTAAATATGCAATAATCATAAAGATTGTATCTGAATAGCTAAGAATTTTGGAAACAAGCAATAGATCCACAAACCTCTTTTAGCCATGAACACATTTGCAAGCAGCATGCCTATCTGTGATCAACAGCAAATAAACGTCAACCAACGAAACCACGGCATTTTCCGGATCCACACAAGCATTTCTTTCTCCCGATGGGGGCACTGTTACTCCCACTACGGCCAGCTGGTACAATGCCATAATCATATGTTAACTCTGTCATTGGAGGAACATGTCGAAGAGCGATGAATGCAATGTGGAGAAAGGATTGGTTGTTTTCCGCATATAGGACCGGCTGCCAAAAAACATTTGGGGTGCAGCTATGGTTCATGAATCTAGCCACATTTCCCACATTCTTGGCACTTATAACTAGAGGGGAAGGTATAGTGTAATCCTCGCTAGATATATCTGGACTTATTTCTTCCAGTAAGCTAGGCTCAAAGTTCCACTTGAATGGTTCATAAATACGGCTTGTATCAAAAACATATTCATCATTGTCTCCTTCACCATTACATACATTGGCTTTGTCAATAACTTCTCCTGCATACTCACAAATATAAGTACCAGCACGTATAGGATCAAGAGTGCGAAGTCCCCACCCTCTATCCTTTGTTTTGAACACTTCCATGTGGTGCTTTAAACCAGATTGGGAGACTCGATTTTTGCAGATAGGAAGACACCGACACATAGGTCCACACTCATGAATCAATGGCTTCCGACTCACTAGTATACCATTTGCAGTATATGGAAAATCACCTTCATTACTTTGAATGCAAGAGCAGTTCAAATCACCCGGGACACAAGCTTTGTTACAATTGCAGCCATAAGAAGATTGCATTAGACTGAAAGGTTTCGAATATTTGAGAGAATGGATATAAGTGAAAAAAGCAGGTCCCTTCTCATCATCAACATCATTAACAAGTGATACAGGAATACTCTCAACTCCTGTGGAGAGGTCTGCAAGAATCAGGCCATTCCTTGAAAGGGAGTCTTCCTTCCACTTCTGAACTGATTTCCAAATAGAAAATGCGCTGGGTTGTCCAGGCAACCTTACCAACTTATATTTAAATACACCACCACCAGATTTCTCCCTTTCTATCCAAGAATCTTCAATTTTATACAGACCATCATACATATAGATTTTTACTTCTTTTTTTATCTGAAAGCCCCGGATGACTCTTATTTCATTCTTTCTTTGCGCACTTTTGTCCAAAGCAAGATTACCCCTTTGAAGTTTCTGATCAGTCACATGCTTATCTTTCTTGTTGAAATGCTCACCTTGACCACTATAAATTAAAACATCACTATCCTCCATATTGTCACCATATACTCCTGATGAAACAACACTTAACGCCACAGGTTCCTCCTGACCCTCATCCTTGATATTCATGTAGTCAATTCCTCCCATTGTCTGGCTATGCAAACCGACAAGAACCATTTCCATTCGGAAATAGAAAATGTCCCCAATCTCAACTCCAGGTACCACTCCTATTCTTTTCCTCAAGTTTGTTCGAACCCCTCTGCACGTCATAGCATTACTTGCTCTAAGATCCGCACGCTTGATCGCATTTGTCGTGTTCAATTCCTTCGCATCTTCAAGTTGGCATAGCCTTCTTCTGAGTGAATCAAACGTCATAAGCACGCAGTTAACTGTTTCACGATCACCATCGTCTTTTTGGGATTGACTAATACCAACCAAAGAGCTCAGATCATATCCCTGTGGCGTCTTAGGTCTCCTATTCCTTTTAACAGATTCTTTGAAGTTCTCTAAATGCGGTGCTGCACGCTTTCGTGTATCATCAACACAGTCCCCATTGAACCCCTTCACAGATTGATCATTATCTCCATCGGCTTCTGCAGTTCCTTCTCCATCCAGTGAACTATTATAGAACCTTATAGGAGTCACTTTTGTAACAGGAGTTCCTTGATTTGCTTTTTCAACAGGAGTTTCTTCAGTTGCTGTTTCAACAGGTGTTTCTTGAGTTTCTTTGGAAACAGGAGTTTCTTGAGTTGCTTTGTGAATAGGAGTTTCTTGAGTTTCTTGAGCTTTATCAAATGAAAAAAGTGGAGGAAACACAGGTGGATAACCTTGAGAGAAAAAAGATTGAATAGATTTTGGCAACACAGGTGCCAAACTACGCAAAGGTTTAACTTCTACAATCTTAGATTTATCAACTGAACCTGAATTTTCAACTGTGTTTTCTTCCATCATAAACTCTTTCAACAAACATTACACAATTAAATTTCACCTGCAACAAACTTCACATTTTTACATTTTTTATTGCAAAATTAAATTGTTGACACTTTGCAGCTAACATGAAACATGCTAAATTGCTCTTAAAATCTATTTCCCAATAATTGAATTCATAACTTCATATCAAATTCAAAACACAAGTCGGAAAATCTCGTAAATGAAAATTGGTTTTGCGTGTAAAATCCAAAAATGAAATGTGAATTTATTGAGAAATAGATAGATTCACAATTTGTAAAGTAAGAATATGAATTGTGAAAAAGATTACCCGTAAAACTTGTTTGGCGGCTGAAGCTTCAAAAGAGAAGCAGAGAAACTGCGAAAGAAGTACTTAGAGAATTCCGGCGGAGAATTTGTTTGTTTTTTCTTTTTCTTGTCTAAAAATTTGTTGTTAGATTTTGGATATGTGGCGAGGTACTCTATTTTTCGAGAAAATGATTATTAAAAAAAAGCTTAAATAGCTGTCATTCCTTCAAAATTATCTGATCCATTTATTTTGTTAACGCTGTTAAAAGATTATTCATTGGTTGCTGACATGGCTCAGATACTAGGTTGCCATGTCAGCAATCAATGAATAATTGTCACGTGGCGCTAATGTGGCAAAGTAGAGAATAGTGTGTTACTAAAAAAATGAAAATCTTGGCAAACATGGGGCTCTGTGACCTTAGCAAGACAAACACACTCAATTACCAAGAAAAAATATATATTATATGTAAACACTGTGAAGAACGAATCATCATCTTTCATGATCATCAATAGCATCATCATCAACATCAACCTTTGATTAAAAAAACCAAAAAGGACCAGATCTTCAACATTGGAAATTAGAAGGGGAGATTGAATCTAGAAAAAACAAAACTTTTAATGTTGGATAAAACCAAAACTTGAAGTACAAAGGAGATTGAAGCCAAATATACAATTGAAGAAGATGATGATTTACGTTTCCAATTCCAGATCTTCATTTTCGTTTATGTCCAGATCTTCATCTTCGTGAATCTTGCCATTCGATTTCTGAAATTACACACTTAATCGTTTTTCTTTCCAAATCTTGCTTTGAATTCGATTTCGTGGCATTGATAAATCTTCTGCCATTGATGAAAATGTTGCAGATGATGGATAAGATTGATGATGATGAAGACAATGTTTTCCTTTTTTTAATAAAAATAAATAAATAACTATGTATTATATATTGTTAGTTGGAAAGAGATACATAATTCTGGATGCGGTTTAGTGGTTGAAGGCTGTTTGCACTGGTTATGGGTCATCGGTTCAAGTCCCGTATTTGCCAAAATTGAACATGACCCGGTCCATATATGGATCCGACTCGCATCTAGAGTGACTAGATTACCAACTTACACGCAAACAGCAAAAACCAACTACAACTACAAAGCTCAGTAATCAATTCAACCCTAATTTAGCAAAAAGGCAATAATAGAGGAAAGAGAGAACCATCATCAGCTTCATCAAAACTAGATCTTGTAGGCTCCATCTACATTTCGATCTCACTTTAATCCAGCACCAGCGACACAACACCCTAATCAAACGCTTCGATTCATGTCATGGAGAATCGCTCGTTTCAACGACGGAGGCGGATCGACGCTCCAGTTGCTCGATAGTCAACCATTGAAGCACAAAGATGTGAGCTCATGCACCACAGTGTTTACTTCGCTCGATGCAATGAATCTGATATCTTTAACTATTCCATGGATTTCTCTAATGTTCTTTTCTTCTCTGCAAGCTTCAATAAGGGAAATGTAACCTGATTCAAAGATGACCTTCTGAATATGGAGATTTTGGCCAACAATGAGTGCTTCTCGAAAGCGTAGGGCTTCAGCAAGAAGGGGAGTCACAACAAACAATCGAGCAACAACCATGGTAAGCACTTTGCCTCTATCACCACAATTCCACTAGAGCCTTTGCTTGTTTGAACGTTGAAGGCTGCATCAAAGTTTATCTTAATGAAGGTAGGTCTTGGAGGTCGCCAATGATGAGAGTGATTCCCAAGTGGTCTTGTAGTGGTCACTTGCTCTTCCTTAGTCCCAACTTGTCTAAATTCTAGCCATTGAGATATTGCAACCATCAAGGCTTTCATAGGGTGAGGTCTAGTATCATTAAAAACATATTTATTTCTCAATTTCTACACAGCCCGGAAGACTTGTACAAATAGTGAGGTTGGTATCTAGACCAGTAGTTGTCCAACCATCAACCAAGTTCACCATCCATGTAGCTATAGTTGTGACATTGTACCTTGACAGAATAGGATGAATATGGGCACCAAATCATACAGGTTCTATCCAATGACACAAGAGAAAGGAAGTGTTCAATAGTTTCGGGCTCTTGGTTACAGATAGGGCAAAGATTGTCACGACAGAGTTTCCCTCTATGTAAATTGTCCTTTGTTGCAATGGCATTGTGACACACTTTCCACCTAAAGTGTTTTAGCTTTTCCAGCACTTGTGCTTTCGATATTATCTACCAACGCTCCTTTGGAACCCCATATGAGCTTGAAGTTGTTGTTGTATCTTGAGGATGTATGTCAATGAGTCTCCTATACCCATACTTGACTGAGTAATTACCATCATTGGTGAAGGACCATAATAGTACATCTTGAGGGTTGGACCAAGAGATAGGGGTTTGGAGGGTACTCATTTCTGAGGAAGAGTCTAGGTTGAGTTTCAAGGCTTCAATATCTCATGTACGGTTAACTGTTATCAAGGCATTGATGTTAATGACATTGCACCCAGGACTAATGACAGCCTTCTTCCCAGTTGCCAACCAATGTCATGGGTTATATGAATAGTCGCTCCATCTCCAACTACATCTTCCGAGGTCCTTAAGTAGTTCTCAGCTGCCATGTTAAAGGCTTTGCCACATCCAAGACATTGATGGTTTCCCAATAAATTTGTGTTAGGGAACTAAATACCCTTTAAGGTGGTTTCCCAATACGAATTTGAATCTTGAATAATACGCCAGACTTGCTTGGTTAGCAGAGCTGAGTTCATGTGAGCAAAGTCTTTGAATCCCATTCCACCCTCAGATTTAGGTGAGCACAGAATATCCTTCTTCTTCCAGTGGATTCCCCGCTTATGACTTGTATTACTACCCTAGAATTTGATAACTTCAGAAGTTAGGGAATTGCAGAAAGTTTTAGGGAGTTTTATAATAGACATAACATATGTAAGAATTGCCTGGATTATTGCCTTAATGGGAACCTCCTTTCCAGCAGAATTTAACAAATTACCTTTCCATTCTTCCATTCTAATTATGTCTTTCTCCTTCAACCACAGTAGACTCTGGATTTTGGATCATCCCCATTCAGCTGGTATACCTAGGAAAGAGCCAGGATGAGTCCAGCTAGGAATGCTTGTAATATTAAACAAAATTGTTCTAATCCTAGGGTAGACCCTCCTCCCTAAAATCATACATGATTTAGCAACACTTACTTTCTGGCCAAAAGCTAAGGTGAATTTGTTGAGAATTGTAACTATGCAATAGAGATATTCTTGACAATCCTGAGAGAATATTGATGGGATCACGGCAAGTGTACCGGATCGTTGCTAGTAATAGTACGGAAAGACTGAGTGTCGAACTCAGGGACTGGGGTTAATTATTAGTTTAACAATTTAACTTCTAAATTGAGAAGGGACTAACGTGGATTTGTTTGAAAAAAAATTAAAGTGAAAAGCAATAAATATATTTTTGTGATTTTCATTTAAGGTTAACAAGAACACAAATGTGAATTTGTATGAATTAAAGAGCATTGGAGACGAGTTTCAATTTACTTCACTCTTATATCTAATGAATCAAACATGTTATTGAACTTATTTTATGAGCAATGATCAAATTGCTATAATTTTTCTAATCCTAATTCCTAAGGTAAAATAACCTTTATTTCTAATAAAAACACCTAATTCCTTAGGTGACCTTAAAAAGAAATAAGCAGTAATAACAACAATTATCCTATGATTCTGAATACCAATGACTATTCCTAGACTAGAGATAAACCGATTTCAATTCTCAAGCATATGTAATTCAAATTTCCATTCATAATCACATATCGTAAATCATCCTAAGAGTGATCAAATCCTAGAAAGCGTTAAGAACAAAGATTAAAACATAAATCATAACGTTCATTCAAATAATAGAGGTTTAATTCAAAAACATAAGAGATTCATAAATTGTTACCCATCCCCAACAACGGGAAATTTAGCTAGACATAGAAATAGAGATAAGAATTAAAAGAGAAAAAGCAAATAAGAATAACCCCATGAAAATATGAAGATGTTCTGAGCTTCCGCCGGTTCCTCCACTATCTCGCTCACGGTGATGTGCTGGGTTTGCAATTTTTCTCCTCCGAAAACTTCCAGCCGTCACAACTCTATTTTACCGAATGTACTATTTTCCTCTTTATTTCCACTCACGTTGGCTTTTTTTTCCAATTCTTGATCAGCCTCCCTTTTCTCCAACGTTCCCCCTTTTATATTACTCGTTCCAATCTTTTTAATTCTCACTTAGATCTTCCTTTCCTTTTTTTCTCCACCATCTGCCTTGCTCCCCAATTCACGTTTTTTTCTCTTTAATTCCCCCAAATCTTTTAATTATCATGCATATCTTTTTCTTTCTCCCCAAGACATGATCTCTTTCTTTTAGTGTTCCATCTAGGTATTTCTTTTTGGGCTCCAAGTAATGATAATGGACCTTAATTATTCACCTCATAATTCTTTGTATCAACTTGCTCACGATCATGGGCTAGAAGAAATAAGGTTATGATGCTTGCACCATTACTTCCTCATGCTACCAATAACACATGTCTATCACCAAAGGGAACCTACAAGAATATTAAATTTATAATTATTATGCTTAAAGTTGCAACCAAATTTAACCATAATCATTAAAATATTTAACAAAACTAATCACGCCCAATTAACATTAAATTAAGACAAAAACAAGATTTAAATCTAGAGTATATGACAATTTTCCCTTCATAAAGAATAATAAAAATAGATAATTTAGAGAATTATCAAATATAATAGCATCATCTGCAAAAAATAAATGAGTAAGAACCAGAGCCTCTGAGGCCAACTTAATCCCATTAAACTCACCCCTAATAAAAGCATGTGATATTATCCTTGAAAGAACATCAAACACTAGTATGAACAAATATAAGGATAAAGGATCTCGTTGTCTTAAACCTCTTTAACTTAATCCCATTAAACTCACCCCTAATAAAAGCATGTGATATCATCCTTGAAAGAACATCAAACACTAGTATGAACAAATATAAGGATAAAGGATCTCGTTGTCTTAAACCTCTTTGGGGTTCGAGTCTTCTAGAATTAAAACGGTTAACCTAGTAGGAATAAGATACAATTGAGACCAACGTCATGACTTTGTTAACCCAGTTTTCATTAAACCCCAGTTTTAGCAAAGTCGCTTGTAGGAAACCCCACTAAATCCTATCATACGCCTTGTTCATGTCTATCTTGAGTGCTAAGCCCTTTCCTCTAGAGATCTGTTTTTCTTTAGATATTGAAAGTCCTCATGGGCAACTACTAAATTATCTTGAATTAAACGTCCCCCCACAAATGCACTATGTTGAGGAGTCACTAGCCTATTCATAAAGGTTTTGAGCCTTGCCACCATAACTTTGGCAATAAATTTATAGACAAAGTTACAACAGCTAATAGGTCGTAGTTGAGTTATAGACTCGGGCATAGGAATCTTAGGGATAAGGGCCACATTTGCATAGTTAAGTTTCTCCTCTAACTTCCCAATAGCAAAAAATCCTAAGACTGCCTTAACTGTGACCTCATCAATAGTACCCCATTTTCTTCAGGAAAAATAGGCCATTAAATCCATTTGGACCCGGGGCCTTGAGAGAACCCAAAGAGAAACCTGCCTTCTCCAATTCGGAGGTAGAAATTGGAGTTAAGAGGGCAATATTCATTTCTAGAGTGACAAGGCTTCGAATGACACGCGTACATTCATCAAGATGGTTAGTCGAATAGATATCAAAAAAGAAATTCCAAATACTTTTCATTGTTTTTGTTTGGCCATCCATCCACTCTCCATGTTGATTTTGTATCCTCTAAAGTTTGTTCTTGCTCCTTCTCTGAAGTGTTGAGGCATGAAAGAAATTGGAGTTATTATCGCCCTATTTTAGCCACTTTACCCAAGATCTTTGGCTCCAATAGATTTCCTCTTGCTTCCACAACTTGCTCAATCCTCAGTCTTAGACTCTTCACCTCCTCCTAGTCAATACAATCATAGTTCTATTCAGAAGTCTCTGCAATTGAATCTTCAACTTCAAAATTTCTGTAACACCCCCTTTTTCTAACCTGTAAAAGTGGTGTTACACTTAAATAATAATCCCATTTCTAATTTCTTTTGAAAATATACTGATTCAAAGTAGATATGAATTCATATTCTTAACTTATGTAAAATAATTTTCTAAATGTTTGAGAAGATATAAAAGAAAATCATATCATACAACAGCATAAAATATATATAAATATGCATCATATATCGATCACTATCGTCAGGTCGTGACCATGCCCTTAGGCTTACACAGGGTCAATAACTAAGTACCACATCTCACAAAAGTATCCAAAAGGTGGTACGTCCTATAAAGTTATATCTATCACAAGTCAGGCTGCTACTGCATATATTTCCCAAATATGCTCACACTCGTCCTCCAAGAACCTAATCTGAAGGTGCCCAGAGTGACCCAGTGGTTCCCCCGTCGTCATCTGAAATGTAAGGGGTGAAATATTCGTACACAAGTTTGCAACACGATGGTTACACAAGTTACACATAATAGGATACAATCACAAGTAAGAATAGTATATAGACATAATAAGTGACACACATTAAACTCAATCAAGACTAAGAAAATTAACCACACAAAATCACCAAATCCTGCAAAACATGACCGACATTCTAGTGAAATCAATTATCGATAGTTAGTCAAATAAACTAGGTATCATACTTATCCTGTAATCCATCAGTAAAGTTAGTCTACTATCTAAAAATAATACACTCAACCTACTCCATGGAGATTTCTCTATCAACTTGAGCGTAAGGCCGTTTCAACTGCCATAACATGATTGTTTACAATGAGCTGATATCCAATCCATACTCCAATCATTCTGGCCCGAGCGCTGCACCTTATTATAGATAGTCCTGTAAAAAATTCAGTCAGGCCCAATCATTTGGCAAGCAGTCAGGCTCACCGTGTCGGGTAATACGATTTCCCCCAGCCAGAGATGCTACAATCTGACCATTGGTAGGAGTTCGAAACACAAGTGCCCCCAGAAGGTCTGTCGTCAACCCAACCGAACCTATCCTCAGTCTTATATACTTGATAGTACTATAAGAAACATCCTGTAATAGCTCTTAGTAAAATCATCAGTCTTGCTAATCTAATCCATAATCAACTTGACAATTCAGTCCTTAGAATCCATAGAACAAGTTGTGACATATACCTTAACTAATCAATCCTCATAAGTCATATCCCTAAGTAAATAGACAACTAGTATTCTCGACCAAATTTAAAATTTACTTATTTTGACACATTTGCAAATAACTCAAACAAATCAAAATCACACAAATCACCTAAGAATATCTAAATAATATATATACAAGCAACACACAATTTGTGCGCATCAACTTATTATTTGTATTTTCCCTTACCTTGAATTTGTTCCAAAAGAGTTTGTTGGTCAGCACTTGCTTCAAATTCCATAATACCTATTACTCATCAAAACAACTATGTCTTAATTTACTATATCCATAACTATACTTTCATAACTAAAGTGCTCCTTTTTCTTAGAGTATTTAAAAATGTCGTTTACTACTGGTGTTTAGCTACTTGTTATTTATAACTTGGGTTTAAGTATCATTCATTTAAGTTTATATAATCAAGCTAATGAATAAAAAAATAGGTGTTTCTCTGTACATGAACGTGTGCATATAATAAGTATTTAGTTTAGTTCATCATTAATCAAGCTTTTGAATAAGTATTCTATCTCATTTTTTTTTAAAAAAATAATGCCATAAAGATTTCACTTTAATTTATACCCTAGTGAAATTATATAATGAAATAATGAAAATGATTAAAACTATAAGGGTAGCACTATCAACCTAAAGAAAAAATATAAAAGGTTTAAATTAAAATGAAATGAAATAATGTTTGATGCTCACAGTTTTGTTTGAACGAGAATGTTAGCTTTTGGAATAAGGAAACAAACAAAAAGTTCAAGAACTAAAAACACTGAAAAATCATTGATAGTGGGATTTCATGAAGTTCCTAAACGTTTCGACAGGGAATCTACTACTGGACCTTTCATATTGGTTCTGAAATATGGGAGAATTAGAGCAACAGATGGTATATTCATTATTTATACACTACAAATTTCATTAAAAATTCTTATTTAATACTAATCCAATGTTATTAGCAACAGAACTATTTCATCTTCACATTGACTTCTTCTTCCTCAATCTGTTGAAGGAACATATCCGGTGGCTGTCTCCAACTCATATAATTATTCAAAACTCATCCTCAATGAAGAAATACAAGCTATTCAGGGATTTAAAGAAAGGTGCACTAAATTTTAAAAAAAAATTCCCATTAACATTCATTCATTTAACACTATCCTACAATCTACTTTTATAGTTTCTCATATTCTCACATTGCTTTTTTATTTTCACCATCAACAGGCTCACCCCAAACGAAGTTTTACAGCTTGCAACCCAAACACAGACACAACTCAGTGGGGGGACTCAATTTTCACTTCTGGACAGGTTCAAGTATAAGGCTCCACCAATCAGTCTTATAAACATCAAGCAACTATATTAGGTAACACCTATTCCAACTGCTAACTCCTTTCTCTTATTGAATGTTGTCGGTTACAATTCAATCAACTAACCCCGAATCAATCATATTAAAACATTCTCAATAGAATACAACCTGTACTACTGTGATGACCACTGGACGGTTAGTCGTCAACAACAAGTACGGTTGGAGTTATAAAGGCTGTGGCATATGCAGAAAAGGTGCAAAACCGGTCGGCGAGTTATGGGTTTGTGACGATGGTCATCAAAACCAAGATTCTGTAGCAAGGTTCTGCTACATTTTTGCTATGAAACTCTCTGTTTTTTCCTCCAACATTTTGACACACACTTATCAACCTCTCTTATTTGCCCATTCAATAGGTATAGAGTATTAGTCAGAGGCAAAGATAACAGCCGTGCCGAATATAACTTTTTTGTTTTGGGATCAAGATTGTGAGGAATTGATCGAGTCCTCTGCACAGAACTTGGTTCACAAAATGGAAGCGACAAGTCTTTCAAATTCACTTACATACTGTTTTTATCCTCTTTTTAGAAAATAAATTGGTTTAGGTACCACTCATTCTCTAACTTTATGTTTGACCCTTTCATTCTTTCTTTCTTCCAAATAGGAAGGGGAGGATGACCCCATGTCATACCCAGCTGATCTTGATAATATCCTACAAAGAACCGTGGCTGTTAGAGTTAAGGTTGAACCTCGAAATCGCCAAGCTTCCGTCATGAGGTACTCAGAGAGAACAGATTTCATTCGAAATCTTATGGAGGAAATGGCACCTATAGAGGTATAACTACAAATTATATGGATTTATTCGAATTTCATATTTAACTCATCTTAATCTAATGACCTCCTAAATCCTTCACAGAATAATTCACAAGATTCCAAGTACTTAGCTATTTGCAGCCAAAATGTCACCATGGAAGCAGTAAGCCATTTTTCCAAATACCTCTTCCATATTTAGTATTGCAAATTACCAGAGTAATTGTCATATCCATCATTTGTGGTGCAGAATTCTTCTCAATTTGATCAAGACAAATCTGTAGATTCCAACTATTTACCTATTTGCAGCGAAAATGTCAGCATGGAAACAGTAAGCTATTAATCCCAAATACCTCTTCCATCTATTATTATTGCAAAATACCACATAGTAATCCTCATAGTATCAGAGACATGGAAAATTCTCTCAGATGGAATCTTATATCAGAAAAGAAAGTTCCTCCGTAACCAAGGTCAGATTTTTTCTCTGTTTACTTTCAAGACACAATCAAACTCCAATTTTCTAATTTCCTTTTTTTTGTTCTTTATAGCACTGCAGGTGACTGAGGAGGAGCTCAAAAACTTAACACTAATTGAGATAGAAAAACTTTTGCAAGCAAATCGCAAAAGCTTGACAGATTTTACTACAATGCCATTTCCAAATGGATACAGCTTTCGACTTTTGCACATGTAGTTATAATATTTCGGTTTTAAAAATATTACTGAGGTATTATATAAAAATATATAATTTGTTAATACAAATTATGAATATTAAAAATATAATCATATAAATATGTTGTTGCAAATTACTTTTTAGACAATATTCTTATATAATGTATGTGTTTTTTAATATAAATAACTGCCCATATTTTTTAAAAGATTGATTGTTGGAAATAAAGTTTTAGTAAAGTGAAATGAATATTAAAAAATTGATTGAATACTTTATTATTTACAAATTTGTTAATTTATTTTCATCTAATTTTTTAGACTAATATAATATTTTTTTATTATATTTAGTAATAGGAAATGTAACACTATTTTTCATTGTATTTAGTGATAAGAAATATGTCATCAGTCTCTAAGTTTTATGAAATTTCTCATTATTTTTCGTAATGGACAATTTATTAATCTACTAAAGTAATTCAATGAACATCACTATCTTTTGGGACTATTAATTAATTTTATATATTTTAGGACTAAAGAGGAGAATGAATAATAACTAACAAACAAAAGTGATGACTCTAAAATAGATTAGGGTTAAATAATTAGTTTTATTAATTCTTAATACTCAAATGACGATATTTGAAAAAAGAAACTTTTAAAAAACCCATAGACCAATAATTTGGATAATGATTTTTTCCTACTCTTGACCTATGATCTTGGGTCTGCAAATTAAGCGTCAAGACATTATTTATAAAAGAGACTATAACTCGAGTTAACATTAACCAAGAACCAAAAAGAACATTCACACACTTGAATTAACATTAGCGAAGATCTACTTATATGCATGTGCATACCTTATTCGCGAAGAGAACATCCAACAGATCTAGTAGCACCTTAACCACAAAGAGAACCTTTGAGAAATTTTGTATTTCATTACTATGTATTGTATCTGATTTTCATCATGCTGATCAATAGTATATATTGTCAACCCTTTTGGTGAGATTGATAGGTAAAAGTATCAACCCATATTACTAATCTTACTTTATAGTAAATTTTTTGAAACATTGACATTAAATGGTTAAATTGTAAATTTTGAAGAATTGACATTAATTTAAAAGCTTTTGACATTATTTGATAATCTTCTTTTTTAAAACATTTTAGTTTATAGTCTTAGTATAACTGTAAAATGGTTGACAAATTTATTCAATAATGTTAAGATAACGTTTGATTTTTACAACATATATTTAAAAGTAAGTTCCTAATATTTTTAGAATTTTTTTTTGCTTCATATATATATATATATATATATATATAAGTTTGCAATTGTACTAACAACTTCGTTTCAATTTAATTATATTTCAATGTTTATATTTTTTATTAAAATAATCATGTCATAATTTTTAATTTCAAAATAACTTTCATGTAAAGTTAATGTATTATGTGCTAAATAAAATATGTAAGGAAGGGAGGTCTGACAAACACGTATATATAACTTATTTTTTAATTGTTTGTTATTATGAATATTCTTAGCCTTTTACATGAATTATTTTATAGTAGTATGTTAATTGTTTTTATATTTGTAGACAAATATATTCTCATTAGTAAATCTTTTAAAAAAATTTGACAATAATATGCATATATTTTTACGCTTACTTTTATAAGTCATGAGGTAAAAATCAGTCATTAATAACACAATTGGATAATATTGAGTAATTGATGTTGAACACACTAATTAGAAGTTTTTCTTCTTCTCGAAAATCTTAAAATGGAGATAAAAGGATTCTCATCAATATATAAACAATATTCTCATTATCATCAAACATACAACACTACAAATTAAGATAAGACATAAGAACATATCAAAAAACTAAAGAATGCCATGACTAATGAATTTAATTTGTCTTTTTGTTATGCATACTCTATGATCAATGATTTTGATCTTAAGTAGTTGCCTTTCTCTAACCTAGTAGCTAGCTTTTAACACCCCATGAAATCATAAACAATGTCATGTCATCTATAGTAAATTTATAGGACTTTTTTACCATAGAGACAGGATGGACATAGGCAGAAAAAATTGAAGGATCAGTTTGATTGTTTTTTGTTTAAAAAATAATCAGAAAATAACCAACCAAAGTTCTCCTTAGCTATAGTGATTATAATTGAGACACTCTTCCCTCAAGAGCCATGATACCTCTTGGAAAAAGCTTATATAGGCATCAATTATTTTTTTGTTTAAATATAAAATAATGATTAATTATTGTAATTAAATTGGGTAACCAAAGGTTGAAAAAATTATATTAAATAGGAATAATAACCGTTAACAAAATATTTGTAACTGATCTAATTACTCTAAAATTATATCTATATTTAAAGTCTACTCAAAATATGTTTAATATAATAATTATTTTATAAGTAACAAAATCATAGTAGTATACAGAATATTACAGGATCATTTTAATTGTTATGCCTCCATTTATTATAGTTTCTAATAATTAATTTCCTTTTTTATCTTAAAATTAGTTGAATTCGGTTACAGATGCTGTTAATTAAGTAATTTACTTAAATTCCCTATTCACATGATTTTCATAAGTTTAAATTTATTCAAAGAGAAAACAAAATGATTTTAAATATTTAAAATATGTTGAACCTGTTCCACTCATATTTCATTAACTTATGATTTTATTATAACCCCCTCCCTTTTAATGCATAATTGTTACAAAAAAAAATTTAAAGGTCAAATAATTATTTATTTTTCAAAAACAAGTTATATTAAAAAAGGTGGAGATAATGACCAATTAAGAGTCATTGTTTTAATACTAAATATTCATATATATATATATATATATATATATATATATTTTTCGACAACACTAAATATTCATATATATATATATATATATATATATATATATATATATGCCTAATGAATAATAATAATATAATATATAATAAGTTATTATACCCGTGCGTCACTTTTTAAATTAATGCCGTGTGATTCTTTTGCCTCATTTGAACATATATTAAAAAGGTTTATCTTATATTTATATTAACATTAATATTGTTGTCAAAAAAAACTAATATTAATAGAGATAAAAAAGGTGGTGATTTGAGCGTTGAATACCTTTTTAATAATCATAAAAGTGATTATATTATATTAATTAGTTGTTATTATCAACTTCTATATTTCCATAAGAAAATATCATTTTCATATAAATATAAAAATAGTGAATTAAAATATAGAATGTCTAATTTATAAATAAATATTTTACTAAATAAAAATTTTGAGAAAAGTTGTGGAGCTTCCTTTGGAGTTTGCTTTAGATAGATAGATAGATAGATAATATAATGATATTAAATAATTGTTATTTAAGTAATATTTAACACCACTATTTAGATGCCATAAATGTTGAATGGAGGTTTTTTTTTAATAAAAGTAAATTATTGAGATTTAATTTTAAAAATTAAGTGAAAATATGGAGGAGCAACCTAGAGCCTCCAGAAAAGCTTCTTTTAGTAATTTATATAGATAGATAGATATATAGATTGTGGATATCTTGTGTTGCAGGTTAAGTTTTAATGATGAAGTTATCTAAGACAAAGTGACAAATGGAACTCCAAAGCACAACCAACTCAAGAAGTAAGTGTGTCAAGGATAGTAGTCCCTAGGAAGTTGGGTCGTGTCTTAGGAATGAATTGTAAACCGCTTTTGAAGATCGGCTCAAATCACTAAACACACTAGCACTCAGACAAATGGACCTAACATATGTTTTCAATTGATAAATAGGTTAGGCACTTGTTGTTTTTGAAAGAAATAGATTCATGGCTTAGTGTTTTTAAAAGAAATTGTCTTTGAAGTAAAGAAATCGATTTCATTCATATTGTTTAAGCCAAAATCGATTTCATTCTCATTATTTAAAGCCATCAATCGATTAAATTCATAAAGGACTTGGTTTTGGAAGCAATGAATCGATTCCTTACTTGTTTTCTAAAGCAAAGAATCGATTTTGAGCTTGTTGGTTGCAAGCACAAAATCGATTCATGACTTGTTAGCTTTAAAGCTAGCAATCGATTATGGGCTTCCTAATTTTGTGAAACTTTCCTATTTTTAAGCAAACAATCGATTCCCTTATTATTTCTTTAACCAAACAATCGATTTCTCACCTGTATATCAAAGAGGAAAATCAATTGTCTACCTGCCTTCTTTCTTTTTATAAAGCAAACCATCGATTATCTACTTGCCTTATAAAAGCACCAAATCGATTCCTCACCTATTTCCATAGGCAAGAAATCGATTTTCTACTTGCATTTGTGAAGCACAAAATCGATTTCCATATCATGTTTCTCAAGCAACTAATCGATTTGTCACTTATTACTTTAACGTTAAAAATTATTTCAACGGTCATATTTTCACAAACTCTATAAATAGGGCTTATGGTTTCACGATAAATCAACAACCTACAATTCTAAAGAGAAGAACGCAAACTCTCTCACTGTCACACTCATTCTTCACGTTCTTCATCACTTTGAGCTGATCTCTCTCAAGGGTTAGGTTGGGATTCGTCAAGTTGTTGTATTCGCCTTCTTAGAGGTATTTCTGTTTATTGTAATTTCTTCAATTCCTGTTATTTGGTTTTACTAGAGAGTGGGGAATCTCTCTAGGGTTTTGACTGTAACAAGGGTGGGGTATCTCTTGTATGTCAATTGGTTGTACTAGGGAGTGAGGTATTTCTCTAGGGTTTTTGATTGTAACAAGGGTGGGGTATCTCTTGTTGTAATTGTTGTTTAGGGCTCTTGCACAAGGTGGGGTATCCTTGGTGAAGAGTGCCTGTGTCTGTAAGGGTATTAAAGCACCCAGTTGAAAGCTTTGTTTTTATAGTGAAAATCTCACAAAGGGTTGTGAGGACTGGACGTAGGTCACTGGGAGGTGACCGAACCAGTATAAATCTTGTGCGTGCTTTATTGTTCTATATTCTAATTCGTTCATTTCATAAACCTACGCAAAAATTAATCTAAGTCGTTATAAAAGGGAAAAGTTTTTAAAGTCTCAATTCACCCCCCTCCCCCCCCCCCCCTCTTGAGACTGAAGCCACTTGGTAACATAGATTCTATCAATCTTTTGCCTCGTAATAAACTCATCTCTTGGACTGCTCATCCAAATGTACCTACATCCTTTTCCTTGTAATTCCATGTCCATGAGATGATAAGTATCCATGAAATTTTTAAATAATGAGCAATTAGTAACCTCTGCATGTTTGTGTCACGATTCCCATAGTCGCCAAGAATAGGTCTAACGGGTGGGTCAACCATAACTTAAATCACAGGAATCTCAGACACAATCCCTTTGTAACATCCCAAATTTGTAGTCGACAAAAACAAATTTGAGATATTTCCTTTAGCCATTCAGAGATGCACTTCTACGGATTCAAAAATTTCATAATTGATAAATCAATTATGAACAACTGGAATTATCAATTTTCGTTAAAACTTTATATTTTGATACATAAACAAATCCACAAAGATTCATATAATTCCAGTCATTACAAAAACTCACTAATCCAAGTGCATTAATCCTAAACTTAAACTCGGCCATAACCCGATATCTAATACCGAGTACCCATCATGACCCGTGAACTTCCTCAACATGATAGCCCCAAGCAGTTAGGGTCCTGAACTTCCTGAACAATCCTTAGACTTTACCTGTGTATCTGAAAAACAATCAACAATAAATAGTGAGATTACAAATCTCAATGAGTGACTCCGAGACCCCTTACAGTTCCTCTCATTCGTTCTCTTTTAGTTATCTTAATTATTTTGAAGACCGGCTCGAGAGACCAAATCACTCAATCCCTACGAGCCCTCTGATCCGGCAATCACTGCACGAGTCATTATATTTTCCATAAAAATAATTTCCTTTTATCTTTGGCTTAGCATAATCCGTGAAACGAAATCTCACGAGATCACGGAAACCCCAATCCAACATAGCCATGAGGGATAATGCCAGGGCTTTGGCTTCTGGGCTCATGACTTCCCTCCACCAAATATGCTAAATAACTCGGAGTCGTCACCCCGTTAATACTTTATTAATCACTGAACAATATTACACATGTTCAGGAAATCCATTTAAAACCATTTATGGGTTCCCACTCGTTTATACGACATTCCGATCAACACATAATTCAATTAACGATTTCAAGTGACAAGTTATCATCCACCGTACATAAACATAATGCAAATTCATGGTATTTCAAGTCAATAAACCTTAGGAAGTATTTAGGAATGGATTAGCAAAGATTTGGAATCAAAAGGAGTAGCTTAAGGTGATTTTTAAAAATGGGGACAGAAGTTTGGGCCCGGTCGTGCACATTTGACAACTTTGAAAATTTGTCTCATTTTTGCGAAATTGGCTATTCCGTTCGTTCCAATACTTGCCCAAACCATTTCAACACACAAACAGATATACTAACAACCAATTCAAGCAATTTGCATGTACAATCAACTCAATCTCACATGCACATATAATCAGAATTTTTGTATAAGCAAAAACACCGAAAAACCGTAAAGTTCCGAATTTCGAAAAATAACACGATTTATTTTAGAACCGAATATCACACCAAAACATTAACACACATGAAATCATATAGAACACAAATTCGTGGTGAGTTCACTCACCCGGAGCGACGAACAATTCGAACAACGGAAGACGCGATCAAGCTCTACCCAAACCGGATTGTTTTTGGACAGCATCTGTAAGCAGTTTTGGGATGAGCATAACTTATTCAATTTCTAACCAAAACCATTCAAATCAGTGTCTAATGTGTAGGTAATTTTGTCTATTTTCCTATGGTTCAAGTCCAAAACTGATACGATGAGTATTCAAAGAGTTACGGTTAAAATACGGAGACTGGTTCGAAATGTTACTGTTACAGAAGTTAAACTTGTAACTGATTTTTGTCCCTCAATACTCATCCAAATCAGGTCATTCTTGTGCCTATTTCGAAGCTTTTTGTTTCTACTATCTAATGAATTAAAAATGAACTTCATATGAGTTTTATAGAAAAAGTTATAAGGAAAACACCAAAGGTTGTTAAATCTGTTTTTGTGCAGAAAGTTGTGCACTTTGAGAATCCGATTTCCAAGACTCTAAACCCCCTTGAAACTCGACCCCAAGCTCCCCAACAAGCAACCAAACAGAATTCCTAAGCCCTTGTATGATCAACCTTTACCTCAAATGCTCATTACTCAGCTCCTATCACAAGTCTTTAACTTTACAACCAAATTTTCCAAAACCGATTTCCTCTTAGCTCCAAGCTTCCTTATTCTTTACCTCATCTACCCAAAACTCTTGCGCAATCCTTTAGATAAACCCACAGCCAGAATATAACTCTAATTGAGCTTTCAAATCCCATTCAAATTCTGAATTTGTTGAAACAGTAGAAGTTTTCAATCAAACCCCCAACTTCCTCTCAAGACTCAAATGGAAAGAAGAGAAAGATGAGATAGTTCTAGGCTACCATTGTTGCTGTTCTTGGTGTCAAAAGAAAGAGGAAAGGAAACTGAATTCAATGGAAGAAGAACCTAAGGCATGCATTGAAAGAAGTTCTTGATCTCTCCCTCCCTCTCTCACGCGAGTTCCTCTCTCTCTCTCTCTCTCACACTAGTTTTCTTTTATTTTTGCTCTCTCTCTCTCTTGAAGAACAATATAAATGAAGTAAGTGGAGTGTGAGTAAATATGTTGTGTGGGTGTTTGTATATGTTTGTGAGCTGAAGGGAAATAAATAATGGTATTGACCAATTTGCCCTTAAGCTATTTACACCCCTCTAGTTACTCCTTACACTACCCAATGTAAATCCTATTTCAACAAATGCAAATCTTATTTTAACAATTATTCTTTTACTTAATTTACTTAGCAATAATTAATTAACCTATGCATTTAGAGACAATCAATTAAAATAATTGAAACAATTATTTTGGGATGTTACACTCTTCTTCTCTCATTTCTTCTCTTACTCTGAGTCACCTTGCTCTTGTAGCCTTTCGATTAGCCTTTGCAGTCTTTTCAATTTCTGGATCAAAGAGAAGGTCAGTTGAGGTAGTGCCTCACGTAAACAAAGTTAGAGCAAAAGTCTGCAATTAAGAGATAAAAATAAAATGACAAAAATTAAAATTCAATCGAGAAATTAAAAATTAACCTAATTAAAATTTTGCAGTCCCCTACAACGGCACCAAAAACTTGACAGGATCATGGCAAGTGTGCTAGATCGTTACAAGAAAGATCGAGCGTCGAACTCGGAGACTGCGATTAATTATCAGTTTAACAATTTAACTTCTAAATTGAAAAGGGACTAATTTCGATTAGATTGACAAGAAACTAAAGTGAAAAACAGTAAATAATTTTAGTGATTTAAATTTATAATGATAACAAGAACACAAGTGTGAATTTGTATGAATTAAAAAGCATTGGGGACGAGCTTCAATTTACTTCACTCTTATATCTAATGAATTGAACGTGTTATTGAACTTATTTTATGAGTTATGATCAAATTGTTATAATTATTCTAATCCTAATTCCTTAGGTAAAAGAACCTTTATTTCTAATAAAAATTCATAATTCCTTAGGTGACCTAAAAATGAAATAATCAGTAATAACAACAATTATCCAATGATTCAGAATACCAATGACTATTCCTTGACTAGAGTTAAACAGATTTCAATTCTCAAGCATATGTAATTTAGATTTCCATTCACAATCACATATCATAAATCATCCTAAGAGTGATCAAATCCTAGAAAATGATTAAGGAGAGAGATTGAAACATAACTTATAACATTCATTCAAATAACAGAGGTTTAGTTCAAAAACATAAGGGTATGTTTGGGAGGGGGTTTTGCAAGGGGAAGGGAGGGGAGGGCTTGAAAAATATTTGTCTATATTTTAATATGTATTTGTTAGCCTGTAATTTCGACAGGCTAAATTAAATGCAGTCAACGAGGTTTGATTTATTTTTAAAGTTTGACCTTGTATTTCAAGAGACAAGTATCAATTTCGACACTGAAATGAATTAAGCTATCAAGTTACATCAAATAGATTTCGACCTCAGATTTGGCTAAGTCGAAGAAGCTGAAGACAGATATTTCGACAAGAAGGAGTTGGAGGCTGATGTCGAAGTAGGATCAAGTAACCGTTACCAAGAGCACGTAGCAGTTACATTTTTTAAACTTTGTACAGTTATTTTCTATTTGTATAAATAGTAGTTTCTCATAGGAAAAACGGGTCACAATCTCTCATACCAAGTTCCCACGCTCAAAGTACCGACACGCACTGAGAAACGAGTACAAGGAACGCATGTATGATCTTGTGCACCACCCCTTTAAATTAATGCAATTTTAATTTTCCTTTTCTTTACGTTTCATGCAAATTTTCTCTTTGTTTTATCCTCCCTCATTTGGAGTAATTCGACGATTTCGCGGAGAAATCGACGGTTATCTTCTTCTTTTTACTTTTAAACGCGCAATTCTGGAAAAACTTTAAACACAAACGGTCTTAGGATTTACTAGTTGATCCTGCAAGCAGAAGCAATTTCAAACTAGCGGTGTTTACCAAAATCCAAGGTAAACAAATTGGCAGGCCCAGTGGGACATTTGTGCTTATTTTAAAAGTTTTTCGTTAAATTCTTAAACTTTGTGTTTGTCTGTACATGCAGTTAAGGAGTGGTAAACATCTTCCAGAGATGGCACACTCTAGTACAAGTAATGCTTCTGCATCAAATGCACAAAGTACACAAGAACAAGCGTCAGTTAGTGATGTTAACGCTGCAAATGTCGCAGACATAACCGTCACTATGCCTTCTTCCACAACAATGGGAGTAACCGCTATAACTTCTCCCATAATTACTCCTGTGTCAATGATGACCACTGCAGCATTAACAAATGTTAATACAATGGCTTCTGTGCCATCAATAGTAGGACCAACGAGTCCTTTGATGGCAAATCCAATGATTGGAAATATGCCATTTACTATGAGTGGAAGGGCTTTACCGTATGGCATGCCAACAGCATTGATGGCAGGTCTTCAGACAAATTCGTCTACATTTGCAGAAAATGCAAGTACAGGGTATTCTCCTATTCATAGTTCGACGGAGGGCATCCATAGTTGAAATGCCCAAACTAATTTGACTACAACATCTTTGTTGGCATTAAGACAACAAATGGATGATAGCAATCATGATATGGTCAATATGTTAACACAACAAATTGGTACTGTGTTTAATCCTTTGATACAAAACACTAATAACAGTTACCAATTGTTGGCAACACAAATGGGAAGAATTGCTGATTTCTTTGGTACTCCACCCATACATCACCAGCAAATTCCCCAAATTCAGAATGTCAGGCCTGTCGAAGTACCTGTTGAAAGACCTAACATTCCAATACCTATGAATCAGGGAAACCAAGGACAACAACAAATTGTCGAAGAGCCTATCAGGATAGAGGCAATCCCTGAAGTTGTGTTGGTGAATAGAAACCAAAATGCTGACGAAGTGGTCAGACAAGTGCAACAAAACAATTTTGGAGCACAAAACAATCTGGCTAATATGGTCGAAACTATTTTAGCCCAGAATGGCCTTAACTTTGGTTTACATAGGCCTAATTTTGTGTCGCCCATGTCAGAATACACCTTACAAACAGAGCTGCCTAGGGGATGGAAAATTCCCAAGTTCACAAAGTTCGCTGGAGAAACCAGTGAATCTACCGGCGAACACGTGGCTCGTTATTTGACTGAGCCTGGCGATCTAGCACACAATGAGAATTTAAGGATGAAATACTTTCCAAATTCTCTAGCTAAGAATGCCTTCACATGGTTCACTACACTGCCTCCAAATTCAATTTTTAATTGGAATCAATTAGAAAAGGCCTTCCATGAGCAGTTCTATATGGGCCAATGCAAAATTAGTCTTAAAGAACTAGCTAACGTTCGACGCAAGGGGGCAGAATCTGTTGATGATTATCTCAATAGATTTAGACTACTCAAAGCAAGGTGTTTTACCCAAGTGCCTGAGCATGAGTTAGTCAAAATGGCTGCTGGTGGTCTAGATTATACTATAAGAAAGATACTAGACACACTACATTTAAGAGATATGGCACAATTGGTTGATAGAGTTCGACAAGTCGAAAGACTCAAAGCCGAAAAAGCCAGAACTGGTAGATTCCAAAGTAAAAAAGAAAAGGTTGCTTATGTCGAAGCTAATGACAGTGACCAAGAATACGATATATCTTTTGAAGATGTCGAAGAAGAGGTCAACATTGCAGAACTAAAACCAGGACCTCCTTATACTTGCAAATTGTTAAAACCTTCTAATGGAAAAAATCTTGTGGAACCTAAGAATGATAAATTTGTCGCAAAAACTTACACTTATGATGTATCTAAATGTGACGAAATATTTGATCTGCTTGTGGCTGATGGCCAAATCTTAATGCCTAAAGGCCTAAAGATTCCACCATTAGAACAACGACAGAAAAGAGGCTTTTGTAAGTTTCATGGTTTCTTAGGTGATAACACTTCCCGTTGTGTCATTTTCAGGGATTTGGTTCAAAATGCTATCAACGAAGGAAGGCTGAAATTTGGTGACAAATCTAAGCCACCAATGAAGATTGATACTGATCCCTTGCCAACAGCTGATGAATTGCTGGTTGAAGTTGATCTCAATGTGGTTGAGGTCACAGAGGTTATTGCAGAAAATGCCAAAATAGAAGAAGCTGTCGACAAGGTAGGTGTCGAAATGGTTACTGAAGACCAATATGCTGAGAAGATGAAGGTAGTGTATCCAAGGGCTGAAGAGGAATTGATTGACTTCCTCAATCGCTGCAAGATCAATAACACTGAAGTTATGCTTTGCCCAAGGTGCAGTGCTGTCTTCGACAAAGATTCTGCTAAGAGTTTTGAAGGATTTAAGCCTCAACTGAAACGCAAAGGAAAATGGGTTGACAAAAGACCAAAGTTTAGTTACAATAACAGAGGTATCCAATACAACGATACTTCGACTAAGAATCTTCAGAAGGGACACATTAAAACTTATGTTCCTCCAGCAAGATCTCCTGTCGAAAAATGGGTACATTCCGGTGGAAAAAGTACTGGTTATTACCCAGTATATTATGCTGGAAAGTATGACGAAAAGAAACAGGATATGAAAAAGATGGTTAAAGGGAGCACAAGTGCTACTAACCAAAATAAGGCAACTGAATCTAACAAGTATGCCTATAACAATAATTACAAAGGGAAGAACCCTATGACGAGAACTCAATGGCGTAGATATCAACGCTAGAAAAAGGTTGCTGCTGTAGGCAAGGTGGAAAATTCCAACAAAGAGAAAGGTAAACAAATACCTTCAAAATCTCTTGAAATGGCTAGAAAGCCAGCAACTGAAAGGATATTTCCACCTCTCTCAGTGATTAAAGAAGGTCTCAATCTAGACGAAGAAATGGGATCTGATTTCGCAAACTCAGGGTCAGAATTCGACGCTGAAGAGGATTTCGACGAAGAACCCACTTACAAACCCATTTGTTACTATGTCTTGAAAAATGGATGTGTGGAAGAGCAACACGCTGTCTTTGAGAGACCTGATTGTGGGATGAGGAATCATCTCAAACCTTTGTATATCCAAGCAAAGGTGAACAATGTTGGGGTAAGCAAGATCTTGGTTGATAGTGGCGCTGCTGTGAACCTGATGCCACAACATATGCTAAAGAGGATTGGGAAGTGTGAAACATATCTGAAAACACACAACGTAATCCTTACCAACTATGAAGGTAAAAGTGGCCACTCTCTTGGAGCCATTGAAGTTGACCTTTCTGTTGGAAGCATTAGAAGGCCAACTATATTTATGGTGATTTCAACCAAGGCAAATTATAATATGCTATTGGGAAGGGAATGGATCCATGCTGTGGGGGCAATTCCTTCGACAGTTCACCAGAGGCTCATTATTTGGAGAGAAGATGGCCTAGTTGAAAACATTGAGGGTGATCAAAGCTATTTCAAGGCTGAAGTGAATACTATTACCAAGAAAACCTTCGACAAGAAACTGGCGAGCATTGCGCCATGCATTTCCTCTGAACATGGTTATGAAAGCAGAGATAATGTGAGGATCTCAGTGATTCTTGATCCCAACTATGGATTTATTTGGGATAGAGAGGTCATTGACGAAGACAACTACCCACAAGGCTATGTCAAGCCTACAGGGTGGGAAGGACCTGTTGCGCCCGAAAAATCCGGTTTGGACTTCTCGTTTTGCAACGTGAAAAATAGTAGAGCCGCCACCAATATTTATTTGGGAAAACATCGGAAAAACCCTTCTTTTTTTTTGGAAAAGCGAGTGGTCTTTCGAAATCAGAGATGTAGGTTCGGGGGTCGGTTACGCATGGGGAAGGTATTAGCATCCCATACGTCCTTTCTACTGAAAGGGAACCATTAACTCGATGTGTGGTTTGACAAAGGTTTGAGTTGAAAGCGATTTGTTCTACTTCTTTTCTTTTCTTTTCTTTTCTTTTCTTTTTATTTGAAAAATTGTTTTATTGAGAACGGAAGACAGGAATATTTTTGTTATCTTTGAAAAGTGGAAACAAAACAAAGATTTTTTTAAAAGGGTGCTTGACGGGACGGACCCGCTCCTACGTACCCTCACTGGGTTGAGGGATCAAAGCTACGTAGTTCTCGGCTTTTGCGTCTGAAAACGGCTTAAGAGTTTTTCGTAATTGGGTGAGCGTTTGTGAAGACCGAACAACAACGGTTAGAATGGCCTCACTACTAACTCTTTTTTGAAAATAAAATCATCATTAGCGATCTAAACGGCAACAGCGCGAGTGATCATCAATGACAATTTGTTTTATTTAATGGAGGAAGAAAATGTTTTCGCAAAGCAAGGAGCGTTTGAAAATGAGTTTAGAAAATGGGTTTTGGAAAACAAGTAGAACATTATTCAATCAATTCCAAGTCCATAACCAAATGCGACGATGAATGAACAAGATCCAAACATACTCACCAATCAAGCAATCATAAACATGTTGATTATTAACCAAGATTAAACATGCCAATATAATCAAGAGATCCAATTATTAAGGATGCAAGACAAAGTTCTCAAGACAATTGTGTGTGTGTGTGAGAATTGCTACGGGACGGGCAACAATCTCAAAGGGGTGCATATACCTTAATGACTCTATGCTACAACCGGAAAAGTAGGCTTACGTCTTCATTAAGAATACATACTAGTGGAAGGAAGGGCACACAATTAAATCAAGTCATTCAAATGGCATCAAGAACAAGTGAACACAATTGATCATAGGCATAGAGTATTCTAGGTTTAATGAATGAACATGTGAGCGATGATACATGATTAAGCAAGCATGTGAATGCATGAGCATACAAGAGAATGCATGAATAAGTATACAAGAGAATGCATGAGCATTTATTATGCATGGTATACAAGTATGAGTGAATGTGTGTGCAAGCATGCAAGGTGTCACATAGATGATGCAAATAAGTGAAATGCAAAGTTTGAAAATGTTTTGAGTAAGAAGTGGTAAAAATGTTGAGTGAGAAGTTAATGAAATGGTAGAGTAAAAATGCATGAGGTAAATGGTAATTATTTAATGAGATGGTAAAGTAAAAAGGTAAAAGGGTAAAAACACAATTGCACAATTGCATTTATTCACACAAGATCAAAACAACACATTTTCAAGCACAAAATATGCACAAAAGTGGCCTAAGGCCGAAGCAATGCTAAGCACAAATCACCATCAAATTTCATGCTAAAATTCACAATTAATACATGAAACAATTCACAAGACTAAACCCTAGATCATCATGCCATGTTCTAAAGTAAGCATCAAGCATATCATGTATTTTATTCTTCACAAAATCAAAGAAGTAAAAAGGCAACAAAAACCCTAGGTTTTGAAACAACAACCCGAGGCACCCAACACCAAAATCAAGCCAAAATTCAACTTAAAATCATGAAATGAACAAAATGAACACAAGAACCCTAAAATCCATGCTATGGCCGAAGCAAAATAGGTCGGAAAACAAGGTTTTATTTCACCAAAATCATGCAAATGAGGTAGAAATGCAATGAATGATGAGAAAACACAAGAATCTTTCCTTCAAGGCCAAGGACTCATCTCAAACACCCAAGGCTCCCAATGTCCTTGTCCAATAATGTTTGAAATGAGTCCTCAAAGCTTCTTTCAAGAAGGAAAGAGGAATAGAAAAGAGATTACATGATGAAAATTAAAGAAAATGCAAGGGTTAGTGAGCTTACCTCTAGATCTAGCTAGAAAATGAAGAAGGAAAGAGAATAGAAGCAAGAACACTTGAAGAACACCACAAGAACCTCTTGAACCTTTCGCAAATGCTTGATTCTTGATGGTTTTTGATGAAACTTTGATGATTATGCAAGTTTAGAAGTAGATTTATTGAAAGGATGAAGAATAAACAAGCTTTGATGGTTGATTTTTTTGGAAGAATTTTGAAGAAAAGAATATGGGTATGGTGGCTGGTTGCTTCGAAGGAATGAGAGAAAGAGAGGAGAGATTTGGGTGCTAGGGTCCAAAAAAATGAGTCCCCTATTTTGGGTTTTATATGAGGTGCAAAATTAAGGGTATATAGGACATTGTGCTTTTGCAAACCATTGAGATTTGAGCTAGAATTTGAATCAAAGGCCAAGATTGCAATGCACATGGATTAGGGACAAGGAGAAAACACAAATGAGTGAGGAATAGCTGGTCATACACAAAAATTATGAGTTTTTGTTGCACAAAAATTGTTGAGGGCACCTAGGTCATTCTACACAAAGTTGTAGCCTAGGATTTGATCTAGAATTTTAATCAATGGCTAGGAATACAACTCACATGGATCAAGGGCATGAGGAAACACAAAATGAGGTGAAAATGAGCTGGAAAATTCGGAGCAAATGAGGCCTTGGTGCCCAAGTTTTGCAAGCTTGTCAAGAAAAATAGCACATTTTGTCTTATTGGGGACACTTCCTTATTTTCACCATTTTTGATTATTCTTTTCTAGATAATTCCATAAAAATCATGCCACTTTGGGCCATGTCCTAGGAATCAATGATTGGGCCCAAAATTCCATGATATCACCCTTCCCAAAATTGATTTGAGACCTCACCTTGATGGAAATTCCCATTTTGCCCTTTTGCTTAAAATTTGAATTTTATGCCAAAAATCATGCATGCATGCGCACAAAAATTCATAACCCAAATCATCTAGATCCAAATAAATTCCTCTAAGATTGAACAATGATTTTTGGTGAGAAATTGCTTAATTTTGGAAATGACCAAAATACCCCTTTTGCCCAAAAAACCCTAATTTGCTCCAAAAGGCATTCCAATCCTAAAAATGATTTTAAAAGCGCTGAAATGACTTTTAGAACCCAAAAATGCATGCTCATAGTTCTTCACATCCTTCAGAATGATGCTTCACTTCATAATTTATTGCTTTTTGTGGAAAATTAAGGTTTTGTTCCAAGCCGGACAAAATTAGGGTATGACAGCTGCCCCTCTTTATCTGGATTTTAACAAGGAATATGAATTGGCCGAAACATATTTCGAGGCAAAATAAAGATAAAGAATTCAGAAATTATACCAATTTTGTCTACCTAAAGAAACCCGAATTTTCCTTTTTCCATTTCTATTTTTTTGTTTTTTCTGATGCAGATGCGATGACATGATATTTTTTTTGTTTTTCCTATGAGCGCCAACCCTCAATAAGCTGACAGAAAGCAGAAAATAAAGAAAGCAATAAAAGGGGTACCGACTCACATTGAGCCGGCGAAGGAGGCTGCCTAAAGCCTTTTAACGAATCGCGAACGATCCGAGTTTGCACTTGGGCCTGGGAGCGCGCGGGCTCAAAAGAGGTGGTCTTTCGAGCGACCAGGGGGAGGGTACTATATCAAGTCTAGATCTCGATATTTCCCTAGGACTGCGCCATGTTTTAGACCAACACGGCTATCCTTTTCGACTGGACCTATTGAGATCAGAGGGACTTACCTGCAGCTCGAATACAAGTTGAAGTCAGTCTTTCTGGGGGACACGTGGGTCCAAAGGGGGGATTCGGAAATCCAATTCATCTTCTTCAGGGTCAATGCTTTCACACCGATCCAGGGGTGCCTGCTCTGGTCGCAGGACTTTTCTTCAGGTTTCTCAGGTTGGCGGTACCTGCACATGTCAGCAGATGCAATGCATGGTGCATGGAATGAATGCATGTTATGCAAAGGCCTGTTATGCGAATGCATGCGATGCGATGATTTTGGGTGAATGATGAATGCTGGGGAATGCTTTTCTTTCAGCTTTGATTGTTTTTTTTTTCTTTTTCTTTCATCTTTTAATTCTTCTTTTGATCAGCTTTCTGTTTTCTGATCATTTGTTTTTTTCTTCTTTTTGCCTGATCAGCTTTTTTTTTTCTGATCATTTGCTTTTTTGTGCTCTTCTTTTTTTTAATAAAAGGCTTATTCTTTTGCTGGTTCAACCGACCCCCGACACTCCTGGCACGAGACTGAGGAACTGATTTACGGGACCCATGAGCCGAGTGCAAGTTTGCTTTATGGTTTGCCTTCTGGAATGACTTATGAGTGCAACTTTCCTTGCAAGATTAACTTTCTTTGGGAGATTGCTTATTTCCCGTGACTTTTAAGGATTTCGCAATGATTTGTAATGCTCTATGATGTATGCACATGTTTTGCAACTCAGTATTACCATCATCATAAAACGTTTATCTTGAGCAGAGAAGCGGGAAATAACAAACCGGTAGGAAAAAGTTGAGCTTTATTGATGTAGAAGCCAATCGCACAGAATGTTACGACGACTGTTCAATACATTTGAAAGTTTAAACTACAAAAAGACACGAAAAAGAGAAAAGCTAATTTCTGACTGTTCGTCCCTGTGGAGCAGTGCCAACATCTGTGTCCTTGACCTTGATCATTCCCTCATTCAAGCCTCGGGGAAGGTTGTATGCCTTTGTTTAACTTTCCACGCCCAAGTTTTCTGACCCTAATTTTTGCCTGGATCGCCCTTTCGGGTTTTCAATCCACCGGGTCGCTCTGATTTTGCCTAGGCCGCCCTTTCGGGTTTTCAACCTAGCGAGCTGGTTCTTACTTGGCTTATCTTTCTCTTTTTTCGTCTATTTCTTTCAGGCATAATACTTCTTCACTTGATCAGAATTGACCGGATTCCGGAGATCCTCGCCATCCATGTCTGTGAGTAACAGCGCCCCTCCAGAAAAGGCTTTCTTGACAACATAGGGACCATCATAGCTGGGTGTCCACTTTCCTCGGGGATCAGTCTGAATAGGCAGGATCTTCTTCAGCACCAGATCGCCTTTCTTGAATTCACGAGGTCTGACTTTCTTATCAAAAGCTGTTCTCATCCTCTGCTGGTATAACTGACCGTGGCATAAGCCTGCAATCCTTTTCTCCTCAATCAGATTTAGCTGATCCAACCGGGCCTGTACCCACTCAGCTTCTTCTAGTTTTGTTTCAATCAGTACCCGCAGGGAGGGTATTTCAACTTCAATGGGCAGGACTGCTTCTGACCCATATACCAAGGAAAAAGGGGTTGCCCTAGTTGATGTACGCACTGAAGTACGGTAGCCATGCAGAGCAAAGGGAAGCATCTCATGCCAGTCCTTGTATGTTACCACCATCTTCTGCACTATCCGCTTGATGTTCTTGTTAGCCGCCTCAACTTCCCCATTCATCTTAGGACGGTAGGGGGAAGAATTATGATGTTGGATCCTGAATTCCTTGCACATGTCCTTCATCATTCTGCTGTTCAGGTTACTGCCGTTATCAGTGATGATCTTGTTGGGAAGACCATAGCGACAAATCAGATCCCTCTTGATGAATTTTGCAACCACTGCGCTGGTTATACTTAAATATGAGGCAGCCTCAACCCATTTTGTGAAGTAGTCGATCGCAACCAAGATGAAGCGATGCCCATTTGATGCTTTCGGCTCAATTGGACCTATGACATCCATTCCCCACATCGAGAACGGCCATGATGCAGTCAGAACATTAAGTTTGGCAGGCGGTACGTGAATGTGATCAGCGTAGATTTGACACTTGTGGCATCTTCTGACAAAACTATAGCAGTCACCCTCCATCTGCAACCAGTAATAGCCCGCCCTTAAAATCTGTCTAGCCATGGTATGCCCGCCGGAATGGGTTCCAAAGGAGCCTTCATGTACCTCCTTCATGATCTTTTCAGCCTCCTCCTTGGCAACACACCTCAGGAGAACCATGTCATAATTTCTTTTATAGAGGACCTCACCGCTCAGGAAGAAATTTCTTGACAGTCTTCTGAGCGTTCTTTTGTCATTTTCTGATGCCCCTGGTGGATACTCTCTGTTAATGATGTATTGCTTGATGTCATGATACCAAGGCTTGTCGTCAGGCTCTTCGTCTATTGCGGTGCAGTAATGATGTGCAGGCAAATCCCGATGCTGGATTCTGATGTGAGTCAATGTCTTATCACAGTTGATGTTAAACATTGATGACAGTGTTGCTAAGGCATCGGCCAGCTGATTTTCACCTCGAGGGATGTGTTTGAAGGTGATTTCGTCGAAAGACTCCACCAACTCTTGAACATATTCATAATATGGGATCAGTTTGGGATCTCGAGTCTCCCAATCGCCTCTTACTTGATGAATTACCAGGGCGGAATCACCATACACATCTAGCCTTTTGACTTTCCATTCTAAGGCTGCCTGAATGCCCAAGATGCATGCTTCATACTCTGCTATATTGTTTGTGACATAGAAGCTCAGCCTCGCAGTGACAGGAATGAAGCGGTTATCAGGAGATATCAGCATGGCACCTGCCCCATGCCCCCAAATATTGGATGCACCGTCAAAGATCATCCTCCACCTTTCGTTTTCTTGGGACTTCCCCTCGTCGAACAATGCCATGATGTCTTCATCAGGGAAATCATGCTACATCGGCTGGTAGTCTGGAATGGGCTGACAAGCCAGGTACTCTGCGAGTGCACTACCCTTAATTGCCTTCTGCGTGACATACAGGATATCATATTCAGACAACTGCATCTGCCAATGGGCAATCCGTCCTGTGAGAGCTGGCTTCTCAAATATGTACTTGATCGGGTCTACTTTAGATACCAACCAAGTTGTGTGGCTCAACATATATTGCCTCAGGCGGTGAGCAGCCCATACCAGAGCACAACATGTCTTTTCAAGCGCAGAATACTGTATCTCGCAATCTGTGAACTTCTTACTTAGATAATAGATGGCATGTTCCTTCTTTCCAGATTCGTCATGCTGCCCCAGCACGCAGCCCATGGAATTATCTAGCACCGTGAGATACAGGATGAGGGGCTTGCCCGACACAGGTGGCATCAAAACTGGCGGATTCTGGAGGTAGACTTTGATCTTCTCAAAGGCAGCTTGGCACTGATCATTCCACTTCAGTTCTTGATTCTTGCAGAGCAGCTTGAAGATTGGCTCGCAGGTGGCCGTCAGCTGGAAGATGAATCGGGAGATGTAATTCAACCTTCCCAGAAAGCCACAGACTTCTTTTTCTGTTTTGGGCACCGGCATTTCAAGGATGGCTTTCACTTTGCCTGGATCCACCTCAATCCCCTTCTGACTAACAATGAAGCCTAGCAACTTCCCTGATCTCACCCCGAATGTGCACTTGGCAGGGTTCAACTTGAGCTTGTACTTCCTCAACCGATCGAAGAGTTTTTGCAAGTTGACAATGTGCTCTTTGTCAGTTTTGGATTTTCCGATCATGTCATCAACATAGACCTCAATCTCCTTATGCATCATATCGTGGAACAAGGTGACCATGGCCCTCTGGTAGGTTGCGCCAGCATTCTTCAACCCGAATGGCATGACTTTATAACAGAAAGTACCCCAGAGAGTGATGAAAGTTGTCTTTTCCATGTCTTCGGGGTCTATCTTGATCTGGTTATATCCCGAATATCCATCCATGAAGGAGAATAACGAGTGTTGTGCAGTGCTATCCACCAAGACATCAATATGTGGCAGTGGGAAGTCGTCTTTGGGACTAGCACGATTCAGATCTCGGTAGTCAACACACATTCTAACCTTCCCGTCCTTCTTGGGAACTGGGACAATATTGGCAACCCACTGTGGGTATTTGGCCACTGCTAGGAATCCTGCATCAAATTGCTTCTTTACTTCGTCTCTGATTTTGAGGGACATCTCAGGCTTCATCCTCCTCAATTTCTGCTTCACGGGCGGGCATTCAGGTTTGACCGGCAGCTTGTGTACCACAATATCAGTGTCCAACCCAGGCATATCTTGGTAGGACCACGCAAACACGTCAACGTAGTCATGCAACAGCTGTACCAACTTCATGCGATCTTCGTCATTCATGGCCGTTCCCACTTTGACCTCTTTCTTGTTCTCAGCTGTACCCAAGTTAATCACTTCGGTAGATTCCCCGTGAGGCTGGATTACCCTTTCCTCTTGCTTCATTAGTCTCATGAGTTCCGGAGGAGCTTCCCAATCTTCCTCAACATCCCCCTCGGCTTGGTTGATAGGATGATCAAAGTCAGAATGCGGACTGTTGACACTACTATTTTCAGAGACCATTACTGTGGATCTGCATTTTACCGTAGCGAAAAAGCAGAATGAAAGGCGAAACAAGCAAGCAAGCAATAATAAAGCAGAAAAAAGACTCATGCAATGAAGAGAAAATGATTTTTATTGATTGAGAAATTCAAAACAAACGTTTTTATTGATGATGATGATTCAGAAAATAAAAACATGTGTGCCCCTAGCAACTGGTCTTATGGCCTTGGGCAGAGCCACAGGATTGCATTACAGATGATTACATTGAACCAAAGGTCACAAGAAAGTCGGCAGCTTCCCAGTTCTTCAACTCTTCACCGTCACAGCAGCGGCGAACCAGACTTGCACTACCCTCTTCATCTTCAGAGCCATCCTTGATGACAGCAACTTGGTTGGGATCCAGCAGACCAGCACTCACGAAGCTCTGGCTAATGTCACAAATTGGGATCCTCTGGGGCCATGGATCTTGGCCTTTGGACTTGGCCAACCATTTGCTCTTTCGTTCCTCTGCTATCTTCTTCCGTTCATCTTCACTTGGAGTGTATCCCAGTCCGCAACGATCTTTGCTCTCCTTCAGCTGGATGGGCGCCAGGATTCCCTGTCCAGATTTTCCTAGGCCAGAACCAACCTTATATCCTTGGGCTAACATGATTTTAGCAACCATTTTTTCCTCCTTGGTCCTCTCAAGCACTGCATTTGCGATCTCCCAGGACTGAAAGGCCGTTTCAAGAGATTCTTCCGCCGCTTCCACATACTTGAATTCTGATGGCCTGTTCACCAGAGTCTCTTCTTCGCCAAACACTACAACAACCTTATCATCCACCACGAACTTGACTTGCTGGTGCAGAGATGATGGAATTGCCCCTGCCATGTGGATCCAGGGTCGGCCAAGCAAGCAACTGTACGAGGATGTGATGTCCATGATCTGAAAGTTGATATAGAAAACTTCTGCGCCAATTTGGATGGGAAACTCCATCTTTCCCAATACTTCCTTTTTGGATCCATCAAAGGCTCGCACCTGAGCCGAGCTTGGCTTCATGTAGGAACAATCCACGTCCAGCTTATCCATAGTGGATTTCGGCATTACATTCAATGAAGATCCGTTATCTATCAGCACTCTCGCCAACACATAGTCCCCACACTTAACTGAGATGTGGAGAGCCCATTTATGCTTTTTTCCTCCAGCGGGCAACTCATCATCAGCAAAAGTTAGGTGGTTTGCAGCCACTATATTCCCCACAATCCCATCAAATTGGTTCACTGAAATACCCTCTGCAACATGTGCCTCGCTAAGCACCTTCATAAGAGCATTTCTGTGTGCTTCCGAGCTGAGCAACAATGATAGCATGGATATCTTCGACGGGGTATGCTTTAACTGATCGACAACCTGGTAGTCACTCTGCCGGACTATCTTCAAGAATTCATTTGCTTCCCTTTCCGTTACCTTTTCCTGGGAAACTTCTGGTTCCTTTCCCTTCTCCTTCCGAACTCTCTGTTCACCTTCCTTGGAAGTTTCTGTACGAAGGGTCTCTGGAGCAAACACTCTCCCGCTTCTGGTGATCCCGCTCGATCCCACTATGTTTGTTACAGTAGTAGTACTTGGAGAGAATTCTACTGTAGATAGCGCAGTGTATTTCCATGGGACTGCCCTGTCCGACTCATAGGGGAAAGGAGCCGGAACTTCAATCACTATTGGTTGAGCATTTGCTTGCACCAATCTGGGATTGTAATTGTAAGGGATTTCAATAGGTCTTCTGATTCCTCTACCTTTATCAAAGTGTAGAGCCAACACCTCTTCTCCAACATCATGGGTTCCTATCTGAACCACACACCGATCCAACAGGTCCTGCAGGATCATTTTAAAGCTTTCACAATTCCCCACGCATGTGGAATCAGCACATCCTTCTTCATGGCAACACCCCTTCTTGACCACTCCAGCATGGCATAACTCCGAGTAGACAACACCCAACGGAGTCTTGCTCTTCTGCACATCATTCACCAATTTCCCAACAGAACTTTCTATAGCATTGGTTGCTGGCCTCTGATGGCCTGGCAATGGATTGGTTGTTGTGTTCGGGCTGCTTTGCTTAAACGAGATCCAACCAGCATCTATCAGGTCTTGCACCACATGCTTAAATGCCTTACACTCCTCCACAGTATGACCGACCCCGTTTTCGTGGAAACTGCAGGTAGCATTAGCGTTGTAGCTTCTTGGGAATGGCGGTTGAAGGGCCTTCATTGACCGAGTGTTGATCAAGTTCTTTGAAGTCAGATGATTAAACAACTCAGTGTATGTCATTGGTATAGGATCGAAACTGGTCCGTTTCTTATACTGATAACCCTGAGCTTTGTGATTGTCACTGCTTTGCTGAGGTGATGCAGGGGCAGAGAATGGAACAGTTTGTGGTGGAGGGGTATCAAAGGATGAGTTTCCTCCTGAGACTACATTTGTTTCCCCTTCTTTCCTTTTTGGGAAATGGGAGAAGTGCTTCTTCTGGCTGTGGGAGCTACCGGAGCTTCCTGGATTGCTGAAATGATTTGAAATCTTCCCACTTCGGAGACCGTTCTCAAGTCTTTCCCCGAAGACTATCATATCGGAAAAATTAGATGAGACACTCGTAATCAGTCGGTCATAATAAATTGCTGGCAAGGTTTCCAGGAACATGTACACCATTTCTTTTTCGGTCAGAGGAGGTTGAACCTAGGCAGCCAAGCTTCTCCATTTCTGGGCATATTCCTTGAAAGTCTCCTTTTCGCCCTTACTCATGTGTTGCAATTGTGACCTGTCCGGAGCCATGTCCATGTTATATTTATATTGTTTCATGAATGCTTCGGACAGATCCTTCCAGCAACGGATTTCTGAGGCTTGCAGTTTCATGTACCAATCTAGAGGAGCTCCGGCCAAACTGTTTTGGAAGCAGTAAATCAGCAGTTTGTCATCATTGGCATAAGGACCCATCTTCCGGACAAACATTGTAACATGACTCTCAGGACAGCCGGTGCCTCGGTACTTGTCCACCTCAGGAGCTTTGAACTTCGATGGTAATACCAAATCTGGGACTAAGCATAGCTCACAAGCTTCTCTAGCCCTGACGCCAGCACCTTCCACGGTTCTTACCCTCTCTTCTAGTGCACGAATCGGGTCATTTGGCTGCGATCCCTCAAACATGTGGCCTTGGGGTTGACTGCCCATGCTATAGTAATATCCTCCAAGCTGAGGAACATTGTGAGGGTGTGCAACAAGCCCCGGAGTAGGGCTGAGCACAGCATGAGGACTAGGAGTCTGGACCTGCGGTCTTCCAGCAGCTCCCCCAGACACGGCAGCAGTAGCCTGATGTGGCCCAACAGCGTCAGCAGGAATGGGTCTAACAATTTGCGGCATGTACTCGGCGGGCATCCCCCAAGGATATCTTTGTGACTGATTCTGCCTATTCATCCCTGAAGCAAAGACGGGATGACTGATTCCAGACCCCGGAGGAACTGTGGCTGCAGCATTAACTGACACTGGAGGAGGTATAAAAGAAATGACACCATCGGGACCCACCACAGCGGTACCTTCAGCAGCAGTTCCACTCTTTAGGCTTTGTAGCAAAGCCATCATCTCATGCATTTGGGTCTCCATGGCCCCAACCTTATCCTTTAGAACCTGGTTCTCCTGAGCCAGCTGCTCAGGATTAATAATCTGCACACCCAGATCTTCGTGCTCTGGATTACTCTCGGTCTCAATCTCTGGGTAATCTTGCAGATTGGCCATCAACTTTGCTTGCAGTCGGGTGAAGTATCGATGACGGAGAACCAGCTTGCCTGACTTGCTCTGACGAAACATTTTTTTTTTATGAGCAGGGGTATTAATGAATGCAATGAATGCAATGCAAATGGGTGTTAGTTTTAGTTTGTCTTATGCCGTGAACCACAGTGTGCCATGTCTTGCCATAGGCCTAACAGTGGACTTTGATTATTTTTGTTTGAAACACGACAAGATTGGAATCAATAAGTGAAACAAAACATACTCTATACATTCAAATTCAAGCAAGTACTTCAAGCCTTACATTTCAAAAGGTAGAATACTCAAATGGAAATACGGTCATCCAGAAAGAGAGAGTACAATGAAAATTACAAACAAGAGCTCAACTACATAGAGCTTTGAAATCTTCAGTTCTCTTTCTCTTGTTGCCTGTGGGAACCCTTCCAGTCTTCTCTCTGACTTCTTCAACCAAGGCCCTGCAAAACTTCACGAATTTGTAAACTGCCAGTGGAGTGTTAAAGGGAAACATCTCAACCTCAGCCTTTCTTAGCTTTTTAGGTACACCTGCAAGAGCTTGGTTGGCCAACTCTGCAAGCTCAGAGAATCTAGCCTTCCACTATTGAATTTCATCTTTCAACTCAATGATAACTGCCTGTTCTTCAATCCTGCCAAGCAGTTCAACAAAGCGGTGTTCCCAATGCTGACTCTCATCCTTCACCTGCCTGTATGCATCACTGATGTGTCGAAGGTTTCTTTTCAGTTCATCAGAAATCTCTCGCTCAAATCCTAGAGCCTGCTTGTATTCTTTGAGAATGCTCTCAACTGAATTTCTTTCTTGCGCGACACTGCTCAGTTTGCTTTCCCACTCAGCCTATAGCAAGCGGGACTCTCTTTTTTACTTTGCAAGCAAGCTCTTCACAGTCCTCTCATCCATCTTTGTCTTTTCATAGAGATCTCTCCACTGACTGGTCTCTTCAATGGCTCTCTTTTGTTTAGCCTTTTGCCTCTTGATTTCCTCTTTGGCTACTTGCAGATACTTTTGAGCTTCTAGCTTTTCCTTCTCTTCTACTTTGAGTTTCTTGTCAAACTCCTCAATGGCAGCAGATTTGAGAGCATTATCTTCTTTTAATCTTTGGTTGTTCAGAGTCAACTTCTCTATCTCAGCTTGCAAGGATTTTTTCTCTTCCTCTGCTTTCATTAGAGCCAACTTGACCTCACCTAACTCTTCAACAACGGGAGTACCAGAGTCTATTACCTCCATCTCAACTTGCAATAATTTCTGATAAGGCAATCGGACGCTCTGAATCCTTTTCTCAAGCCATTGAGCAAAGGTAACACCACTAGTTCTCTGAGAGATCTCTACTTTTCCATAACGAGTCACCATACTCCAAGCTTGCAAAATCTTCCTAGTCAAACTGTCATTCTTTGGACCTCCCTCATAGATGTAAAACGGGAATGCCATCTCTTCAGTAGGCGAGTTCCTCATAGGATATCCTAATTGTCTCAGCGTCAGGGAGGGATTGTAGTTAATGCACCCTTTAGTGCCCATCAGTGGAACATTTTGAAAACCACCACAGCGGAAGACTACCTCAGGTCTAGCTTCCCAGCAAGATGAAAGATACCAACGAACCGAGTGCTCGTCTAGACTCCTTAGAAACTGGATCCACTCTTGAATACTCATGGTTTTCACCTCACAAGATACAGCATAGTCAATCAACTTTTCCACTTTCTTTGGATTGGTGAAAACATGGATAAGAAGCCAGGCATATAACAGATGGGAAGAGCAAGAGATTTTCTTCCTTTTGAGTTCACAGTGGTGATAAGAGCGGAATAAGTGTCAGCAAGCATTGCAGGGATCGGATTGATAGGATTCTTCTCATTCTGGAAAGCTAAGAAAATGCCAATGACAGTCACATCCACAAGTCTTTCAATCTGCGGAAAGAGAACAATCCCGAAGATTGTTAAGGCCAAGATTTGCTTGAACACAACCCAATTTTTGTTTCTGGCATGAGTATCCATCATACCCTCGAGATAACTCTGCGGGAAACCTACCACAAGGTACTTCCTCTGCCTCTGAAGCTTCAGGTCCTCTACCTTTACTTGCAACAATGCAGCAAACTTCTCATCCGTGTAATACTGCTCTTGATACTGGCAGGGAGCAGCTTTGGTCTGAGGGAAACCCAAGATCTGATGATATTCTTCCAAAGTGGGAGCCATTTGGAAATTTTTGAAAAGGAAGCATCTGATTTCGGAGTCATAGAATCTGCTTAGAGCCACGATAGCCTCAGTCTGTACCTCTAGCAACAACAACTTTCGAAGGTTCCCATAAGAGCTGTCAAACGATCCCCTTTCAATAGGTCCCATTAGGTCAACATATCCTTTCAAGCTGGTGACGTCTACCTTTCTTACACCCGGGTACCTTGGAGCATGCACTGTCTCACTTCTTGATTCCATTAAGTTCCTCTGGCAAGATTCTTTGTCACTTTGTGATTCTCGGCAAACAAACTTGAGTAAGATGCAATGATGCATGCATGGGTTTTATGTAATGCGAGGATGCATGCAAATGCTGATGATGTTTTATGCATATGCAGATTAGGGCAAAATCTTTATTGGCATTGATTTAAGCTTTTTTTTTTGAAAATACGGGCCGTACGTTGTTTCATATGGACCAGTGAGAGAAAGGCTACAACGGCAACTCGTTCTCCCTTTTTTTTTGAAGAATGCGGGCCGCATGCTACTTCATAAGAGAAAGGTTACAACGGTAACTCGTTCTCCCTTTTTTTTTTGAAAAAATGTGGACAATATGTTACTTTATAAGAGAAAGGCTACAGCGGCAGCTCGTTCCCTTTTTTGAAAAGGGTGGGCCATATGTTATCTCGTACGGACCGGCAAAAGAAAGGCTACAACGGCAGTTCTTTCTCTGCTTTCTTTTTTTGGAAAAATCTCCTTCTACTCCTTTTGGAAAACATGCCTAGATTACAATGCAACACACAATTTGTATGTCCTTGTGTCCTACGAGGCGGGAACCTAGGTTCTAGGGCAACTCAGATGTTCCTCCCATGTTGGCTTTAATCACTTCCTCACCAGGCTACCAGAGCTAATTCTCTCTCACAATAGCACCCACAACGATGGTACGCCATCTGGTGTGAGGCATCGTGAAAGAGCATACTCCGGCTGAAACTTTCGTGAGAGTCAGAAGGACAACGGTCCAATTGCCAGTCACTACTCATTTCCACTCCCCTAAGTTTTGTCAGACCTTGGGTTTTAGGCCCCTCTCAAAGCACAATAGGCATAAGGTGTGAGTGTGTGTAGCAAGGACATACCGCCTAAAACTACCCATCATAAACCCCCACCTGCAAATGAAAACCCAGAACAGTCCAGAAAAAAGTATACAATAGCATGTTGCATATCATATAGCATTCCAATTCAAGAATTAACACAGGAAGTCAATAAGCAATCGCAAACATTGTTTGCCTTAAGAAAGGGAGCCAAGAGGAAGGGATCATGATAAGGTGGGGGAGAAATGCATGAATTTACCTTTAGAAAGGGAGCAAAGAAGAGGGGACGTGGGAATTGAGGAATGCATGAACATGGTATGTGAACAAAGAGAAAATGCGCAAGGAGCACACATAGAAGGAAAACAAATGCATATGAATACAACATAACATCATGATAATGCTAGAGAAACAATCAAGCATCACAGACAAAGAAAGAAGGGAAAAGGAAAAGAAAAGGAAGAAAAGGAAGAAGTAGAACAAAGCTTTCAATTCAAACGATTTAAACCACACATCGAGTTAACTAGGCTTGACCCTCGCCTTTTATAAAAAAGTCCCCAGTGGAGTCGCCAGCTGTTGCGCCCGAAAAATCCGGTTTGGGACTTCTCGTTTTGCAACGTGAAAAATAGTAGAGCCGCCACCAATATTTATTTGGGAAAACATCGGAAAAACCCTTTTTTTTTTTGGAAAAGCGAGTGGTCTTTCGAAATCAGAGATGTAGGTTCGGGGGTCGGTTACGCATGGGGAAGGTATTAGCATCCCATACGTCCTTTCTACTGAAAGGGAACCATTAACTCGATGTGTGGTTTGACAAAGGTTTGAGTTGAAAGCGATTTGTTCTACTTCTTTTCTTTTCTTTTCTTTTCTTCTTTTTTTTTTTATTTGAAAAATCGTTTTATTGAAAACGGAAGACAGGAATATTTTTGTTATCTTTGAAAAGTGGAAACAAAACAAAGATTTTTTTAAAAGGGTGCTTGACGGGACGGACCCGCTCCTACGTACCCTCACTGGGTTGAGGGATCAAAGCTACGTAATTCTCGGCTTTTGCGTCTGAAAACGGCTTAAGAGTTTTTCGCAATTGGGTGAGCGTTTGTGAAGACCGAACAACAACGGTTAGAATGGCCTCACTACTAACTCTTTTTTGAAAATAAAATCATCATTAGCGATCTAAACGGCAACAGCGCGAGTGATCATCAATGACAATTTGTTTTATTTAATGGAGGAAGAAAATGTTTTCGCAAAGCAAGGAGCGTTTGAAAATGAGTTTAGAAAATGGGTTTTGGAAAACAAGTAGAACATTATTCAATCAATTCCAAGTCCATAACCAAATGCGACGATGAATGAACAAGATCCAAACATACTCACCAATCAAGCAATCATAAACATGTTGATTATTAACCAAGATTAAACATGCCAATATAATCAAGAGATCCAATTATTAAGGATGCAAGACAAAGTTCTCAAGACAATTGTGTGTGTGTGTGTGTGAGAATTGCTACGGGACGGGCAACAATCTCAAAGGGGTGCATATACCTTAATGACTCTATGCTACAACCGGAAAAGTAGGCTTACGTCTTCATTAAGAATACATACTAGTGGAAGGAAGGGCACACAATTAAATCAAGTCATTCAAATGGCATCAAGAACAAGTGAACACAATTGATCATAGGCATAGAGTATTCTAGGTTTAATGAATGAACATGTGAGCGATGATACATGATTAAGCAAGCATGTGAATGCATGAGCATACAAGAGAATGCATGAATAAGTATACAAGAGAATGCATGAGCATTTATTATGCATGGTATACAAGTATGAGTGAATGTGTGTGCAAGCATGCAAGGTGTCACATAGATGATGCAAATAAGTGAAATGCAAAGTTTGAAAATGTTTTGAGTAAGAAGTGGTAAAAATGTTGAGTGAGAAGTTAATGAAATGGTAGAGTAAAAATGCATGAGGTAAATGGTAATTATTTAATGAGATGGTAAAGTAAAAAGGTAAAAGGGTAAAAACACAATTGCACAATTGCATTTATTCACACAAGATCAAAACAACACATTTTCAAGCACAAAATATGCACAAAAGTGGCCTAAGGCCGAAGCAATGCTAAGCACAAATCACCATCAAATTTCATGCTAAAATTCACAATTAATACATGAAACAATTCACAAGACTAAACCCTAGATCATCATGCCATGTTCTAAAGTAAGCATCAAGCATATCATGTATTTTATTCTTCACAAAATCAAAGAAGTAAAAAGGCAACAAAAACCCTAGGTTTTGAAGCAACAACCCGAGGCACCCAACACCAAAATCAAGCCAAAATTCAACTTAAAATCATGAAATGAACAAAATGAACACAAGAACCCTAAAATCCATGCTATGGCCGAAGCAAAATAGGTCGGAAAACAAGGTTTTATTTCACCAAAATCATGCAAATGAGGTAGAAATGCAATGAATGATGAGAAAACACAAGAATCTTTCCTTCAAGGCCAAGGACTCATCTCAAACACCCAAGGCTCCCAATGTCCTTGTCCAATAATGTTTGAAATGAGTCCTCAAAGCTTCTTTCAAGAAGGAAAGAGGAATAGAAAAGAGATTACATGATGAAAATTAAAGAAAATGCAAGGGTTAGTGAGCTTACCTCTAGATCTAGCTAGAAAATGAAGAAGGAAAGAGAATAGAAGCAAGAACACTTGAAGAACACCACAAGAACCTCTTGAACCTTTCGCAAATGCTTGATTCTTGATGATTTTTGATGAAACTTTGATGATTATGCAAGTTTAGAAGTAGATTTATTGAAAGGATGAAGAATAAACAAGGTTTGATGGTTGATTTTTTTGGAAGAATTTTGAAGAAAAGAATATGGGTATGGTGGCTGGTTGCTTCGAAGGAATGAGAGAAAGAGAGGAGAGATTTGGGTGCTAGGGTCCAAAAAAATGAGTCCCCTATTTTGGGTTTTATATGAGGTGCAAAATTAAGGGTATATAGGACATTGTGCTTTTGCAAACCATTGAGATTTGAGCTAGAATTTGAATCAAAGGCCAAGATTGCAATGCACATGGATTAGGGACCAGGAGAAAACACAAATGAGTGAGGAATAGCTGGTCATACACAAAAATTATGAGTTTTTGTTGCACAAAAATTGTTGAGGGCACCTAGGTCATTCTACACAAAGTTGTAGCCTAGGATTTGATCTAGAATTTTAATCAATGGTTAGGAATACAACTCACATGGATCAAGGGCATGAGGAAACAAAAAATGAGGTGAAAATGAGCTGGAAAATTCGGAGCAAATGAGGCCTTGGTGCCCAAGTTTTGCAAGCTTGTCAAGAAAAATAGTACATTTTGTCTTATTGGGGACACTTCCTTATTTTCACCATTTTTTATTATTCTTTTCTAGATAATTCCATAAAAATCATGCCACTTTGGGCCATGTCCTAGGAATCAATGATTGGGCCCAAAATTCCATGATATCACCCTTCCCAAAATTGATTTGAGACCTCACCTTGATGGAAATTCCCATTTTGCCCTTTTGCTTAAAATTTGAATTTTATGCCAAAAATCATGCATGCATGCGCACAAAAATTCATAACCCAAATCATCTAGATCCAAATAAATTCCTCTGAGATTGAACAATGATTTTTGGTGAGAAATTGCTTAATTTTGGAAATGACCAAAATACCCCTTTTGCCCAAAAACCCTAATTTGCTCCAAAAGGCATTCCAATCCTAAAAATGATTTTAAAAGCGCTGAAATGACTTTTAGAACCCAAAAATGCATGCTCATAGTTCTTCACATCCTTCAAAATGATGCTTCACTTCATAATTTATTGCTTTTTGTGGAAAATTAAGGTTTTGTTCCAAGCCGGACAAAATTAGGGTATGACAGGACCATAAATAGTTATTTATGGATAAACCCACTGTATGGGATAGGATTACGGCCTATGTGGCCGAAAATAAGCAAAAAGCGGTTTTAGAAGCTGACTTACAACAACAATTAGTTGATGAAGCCGCTGAAGATAAAAATAAAGACAACATTGTCGAAAACCAGAGGCTTGATTGCGTCTATGATGACGAGCCTTTAGGTTTTGAAAAAGATCCAATGGGCTCAACCAAAAAGATCCAAGCACAAGATCCCTTAGATGAAATTGATTTGGGAGATGGCTCAATTAAAAGGCCAACATACATCAGTGCTAAGATTGATCAAGAGTTGAAGGCGCAGATTGTTGAATTGCTAAAGGAATACAAAGATTGCTTCGCTTGGGATTACAATGAGATGCCAGGGCTGAAAAGAGAGGTGGTTGAGTTGAAATTACCTATTCGATCAGAGAAAAAGCCTGTGAAGCAAACACCAAGAAGATTTGCACCAGAAATCATGTCGAAGATTAAAGCGGAAATCGAAAGGCTATTGAAAAGCAAGTTCATCAGAACTGCCAGGTATGTCGAATGGCTTGCTAATATAGTGCCTGTAATTAAGAAAAATGGTACGCATAGAGTTTGCATAGATTTTAGAGATCTAAATAATGCTACTCCCAAAGATCAATACCCAATGCCTGTGGCAAAAATGTTGGTTGATTCAGCGGCTGGTTATGAATATTTAAGCATGCTTGATGGATATTCTGGTTATAACCAAATTTTTATTGCTGAAGAAGACATTTCAAAAAATGCATTTCGATGCCCAGGGGCATTAGGTGTTTATGAATGGGTGGTGATGCCATTTGGTTTAAAAAATGCTGGTGCTACATATCAAAGAGCTATGAACACTATGTTCCATGATTTTATAGAAAATTTTATGCAAGTCTATATAGATGACATAGTTGTTAAGTCTCCATCTGAAAATGGTCATTTAGATCATCTACGACTATCATTCGAAAAAATGAGAAAATATGGATTGAAAATGAATCCACTCAAATGTGCCTTTTGTGTAAGTGCAGGTGATTTCTTGGGCTTTGTTGTGCACAAAAAAGGCATTGAGATAAATCAAAACAAGACGAAAGCTATCATGGAAACACAACCTCCTTCAACAAAGAAAGAATTACAGTCATTATTAGGAAAGGTCAATTTCCTGAGAAGATTTATATCAAATCTAAGTGGCAAGATTCAAATATTCTTGCCATTACTTCGACTGAAGAAGGATGATGTTTTCAAGTGGGATGTCGAACATCAAGTAGCTTTCGACGAGATCAAGACATATTTGATGAACCCTCCTCCTATTTTATTGCCTCCTATTAGAAATAAGACAATGAAATTGTATATAGCAACATCAGAATTGTCAATAGGTAGCATGTTAGCACAAGAGGATGAAAATGGTGTAGAAAGGGCCATATATTACCTCAGTAGGGTTTTAAATGATTCTGAAACTAGATATCACCCTATTGAAAAATTGTGTCTATGCTTGTATTTCTCTTGTACTAAGTTAAAGCAATATATTAAGCCTGTTGATGTGTATGTTTATTCCCATTTTGATATTATTAAACATATGCTGTCGAAACCTATCCTACATAGTAGAATAAGCAATGGGCTTTAGTTTTACTTGAGTATTCATTAACATTCCAACCTTTAAAGGCTATTAAAGGCCAAGTCGTTGCGGATTTCATTGCTGATCATTCAATAATTGAATCAGAGATTAATTTTGTGCACCTTCGACCTTGGAAATTGTACTTCGATGGCTCCAGCCATAAAAATGGGTCTGGTGTTGGGATGTTAATCATTTCACCTAGAGGGGTTCCAACTAAATACAAGTATAAAATTAAAGAAAGTTGCTCCAATAATGAGGCTGAATATGAAGCCTTAGTAGCAGGACTTGAAATTCTGTTAAACTTGGGGGCAAAACAAGTCGAAATTAGAGGTGATTCTGAATTAGTAATCAAACAATTAACAAAAGAATACAAGTGCATTAAGGAGAATTTGATTACTTACTTTATTGCTGCCAATACTTTATTGAAACAATTCGACAGCGTTGATATTCAACATGTGCCTCGTATTGCAAATCAAGAGGCCAATGATCTGACACAAATAGCTTCTGGTTATAAAGTTTCTAAAGAAAAATTAACAGAGCTAATCGAAATTAAAAACAAGTTAATTTCGACAGCAATGACACAAGAAACCTTGTCAAGAAAAAAACTGGAGGAGGCAGAGAGCTACTCTTTAATCTTAAGTCAATTACCTCCAAGTGAAAGTGAAAATTTTATTGAAAATTTTAATGATGAAGTTTCCGACAAAGGTTATTGTAATAATGTGTTTGAAGTTTTTGCCATGGACAGTATGTCAAATGATGATTGGCGAAGACAAATTGTTAATTACTTGGAAAATCCAACAGGGATAACTGATAGAAAAACCAAGTATAGAGCTTTAAGTTATGTCATCATGGGCAATGAGTTGTTTAAGAAAACCCCTGAAGGAGTTTTACTCAAGTGTCTTAGTGAAAATGAGGCATACTTGGCAATATCTAATACTCACAGTGGAACTTGTGGAGCTCACCAAGTAGGCCATAAAATGAAATAGCTCTTATTTCGACAAGGTGTCTATTGGCCGACTATGTTAAAAGATTGCATAGAGTTTGCCAAAGGATGCCAAGAATGTCAAAAGCATGCAGGAATACAACATGTACCTGCAAATGAATTGCATTCTATTGTAAAACTTTGGCCATTCAGGGGATGGGCTTTGGATATAATTGGTGAAATCAAACCAAATTCGCTGAAAGGCCATCGTTTCATATTAGTAGGAATAGATTATTTCACTAAATGGGTGGAAGCTGTTCCTTTAAACAATGTTAATCAAGAAGCAGTGATTAATTTTATTCAAGACCATATATTATATAGATTTGGTGTGCCTGAAACTATCACCACAGACCAAGGTTCAGTTTTTATTGGTCAGAAAATGGTCAAATTTGTTGCTGAAAATGGGTATAAATTGTTAAGTTCGACACCATATTATGCTCAGGCAAATGGTCAAGCTGAAGCAGCCAATAAAATTATTGTTAGTTTGATTAAAAAACATGTTGGGCAAAAACCCAAGAATTGGCATAGGACACTTAACCAAATTTTATGGGCATGTCGAACATCTCCCAAAGAGTCAATCAATAGTACTCCTTTTAAACTTGTTTTTGGGCATGATGCAATATTGCCAGCAGAGATTTGTCTCCAATCAACTAGGATTCAAAGACAATTTGAAATCCCATCTGATCATTATTGGAATATGATGTTAGATGAATTAGTTGATTTAGATGAAGATAGGCTAAGTGCATTAGATATGCTCACAAGACAAAAAGAAAGAGTGGCTAAGGCCTATAACAAAAGAGTCAAATTGAAGACTTTCGACGTGGGAGATTTAGTTTGGAAAGTTATCTTACCTATGGATAGAAAAGATAGAGTCCTTGGTAAATGGTCCCCAAGTTGGGAAGGACCGTTCAAAATTTTACAAGTCTATTCAAACGGCGCATATGAAGTCGAAGAGATTGGCGCTGATGAAAGAATTTTGCGTATAAATGGCAAATACTTGAAAAAAATATAAACCAACATTGCAAGAAGTTAAGATCACGCTGGAATAAAGATAAAGAAAGCGTAAGTACGTGGCATTCAAAAGAAATTGTGATTGCCATATGAGCATTGTCAGAATTACAAGCAGAACGTGGAAGGCCATATGGTAAACCAATATAGGAATAACGCCAACAACATTTAACAGTGATGACGTCAGGTAGGTGAGATATTCCGATCAAGTGTAAAACCTATTTCGACATTGAGTTCAAAAATGCTCTTTTTCTGCCATTCACATAACTCCTGTCGAAAAAGACATTTTTGAAGGGGGCAATTTGTTAGCCTGTAATTTCGACAGGCTAAATTAAATGCAGTCAACGAGGTTTGATTTATTTTTAAAGTTTGACCTTGTATTTCAAGAGACAAGTATCAATTTCGACACTGAAATGAATTAAGCTATCAAGTTACATCAAATAGATTTCGATCTCAGATTTGGCTAAGTCGAAGAAGCTGAAGACAGATATTTCGACAAGAAGGAGTTGGAGGCTGATGTCGAAGTAGGATCAAGTAACCGTTACCAAGAGCACGTAGCAGTTACATTTTTTAAACTTTGTACTGTTATTTTCTATTTGTATAAATAGTAGTTTCTCATAGGAAAAACGGGTCACAATCTCTCATACCAAGTTCCCACGCTCAAAGTACCGACACGCACTGAGAAACGAGTACAAGGAACGCATGTATGATCTTGTGCACCACCCCTTTAAATTAATGCAATTTTAATTTTCCTTTTCTTTACGTTTCATGCAAATTTTCTCTTTGTTTTATCCTCTCTCATTTGGAGTAATTCGACGGTTTCGCAGAGAAATCGACGGTTATCTTCTTCTTTTTACTTTTAAACGCGCAATTCTGGAAAAACTTTAAACACAAACGGTCTTAGGATTTACTAGTTGATCCTGCAAGCAGAAGCAATTTCAAACTAGCGGTGTTTACCAAAATCCAAGGTAAACAGTATTAGAGATTTTAAAAAATCAAAAGAACAAGTTGATAGATATCAATATAACGTTTTTAATCACATCTTATTTATGTTTAGAGACATTTTATAGCTTCCTCAATTTAGATTTGAAAAATTTGTCCTCCCTTCCCCTCCCAAAACCCCCCTCCCAAACATACCCTAAGAGAATCATAAATCGCTACTAATCCCCAACAACAGGAAGTTTAGCTAGAGACAAAAAGAGAAATAGCAAGAGAAAAGATCAAACTAGAGGGAGAAGCGGAAAAATTGATGCTCCAATGACTTGTTCCTAAGCTTGAATCATCAATGGAGGTCAATGGAGTGTGAATCCTTGTCGTCACAGACTTCAGAGCGCAAAACAAGACTGTTCCCAATGATTAGAATGACCTAAAATTCAAGTTACAAGCTTAAGTAGGAGTTGAGTAAGTGACCCGTCCCTCGACAAGACTATTCCATCGCCTAGAGAGCTGCAGGAAAAACACAGAAAATTGCTTCACCATCGCCTGGCAAGATGATGCCATCGCCCGGAAAGCAAATATTTGACGACAGCTCTCCCAAAACATTGCCCACTTTGTGAAATAAAACAATGAGGTAATAACCAATTAAGTCCCTGACATTTCAAAAATGTTCAATTTAGTCTCTGACTTTTTATCGGTGTCAATTTAGTCCTCAACATTTTCAAATGAGTATCAATTTAGTCACTGACTTTTCACCCGTATCAATTTAGTCCTCAACCTTTTCAAATGAGTATCAATTTAGTCCCTGACTTTTCACCAGTATCAATTTAGTCCTCGACATTTTCAAATGAGTATCAATTTAGTCTTAGGCTGTTAAGTGCCAACGTGACAAATCCTAAAAAGGACATTGCTCGATAATACTTTTCCAGAAGTTTAAAGAGTACATGATGCAGTCATTTACTCTCTTCCAAATACTTTTATAGACATGGCCTTAAGATTTACTCTCTTCATAATATGTTTGGAAAATATGTTTTCTATCATGATAAGCTAACTGTTACCTTACCTCTGTTTTCTCCCTCCACATCAGATAAGTTCCCCGACATCAGGTTATGGTACTTGATTATGATGAATCCAAAATGTAATTTATTTGTCTTTTTTTTGTATCAAGTTATGTAAGATTGGCGTCAAATTCATTATCACGTCTCAAATGAGAATCTGATAAGGATTTTTTTATTTTTTGGTAGTATCAATTTTGTCCCTGATATTTGCCACGTTGTCACTTAATAGCCACGTCAGCTCCGTTACTAACTGTTGTTAACGGAAAGACTAAATTGATACTCATTTGAAAATATTGAGGACTAAATTGATACTGATGAAAAGTCAGGGACTAAATTTAGATTATTGCAACAGTTGGACTTGATGGTATAAAATCTTTTTCCAATGGGCACACAAGTTAAATACAAGATTTTAATCTATATATAGTTTTAGTTATAAATCTAAATATAGTTTTAGTTATAAATGTGTCGACTATACAAAAGGAAAAAAAAATGTGCCGATTAAAAAAAAATTACAATAACAGCTAATCAACCATACCGGCAACTCTTAAAATTGACAGAATCATGGTTGATTACATATCTACAGATATATTTAGAAGCAACCATCACGTCAAAAAAAAAAAGAAGCAACCATACTGGCAACTCTTAAAATTGATAGTCAGTTTTTTATATTTAATATGTGCTCGCAGAAACAAACAAAACGCTAGTGAAACGGAATGAGAATCTACAGGAAAATATATTAATACAGATAATAAGAAAATAAATAAATGGTAAAGAGAGACAAAAAAAGATGAACGACAGACGAAAGCAAACATTTCATTATTCCATTAAACTCAAAAGCCAGATTGGTAAAACAAAAACGACGAGACTTGATTTATTATGAGTGGCATGTGACCCCTGTTTTGTGTATGTCTAGGATCTAATTAGCTATGCTTTGTTGTTTCTTATATCGATTTGAATACCTCTAGTGTCCAACCGGATTCCTATTCTATAATCTATATAATTCATTCTTTGCTCTTCAAAAAATAAAATGACGAGACCTTAGAAAGACACTACCAATACAACATAGGGTAACTTACTAAAGGAGTACATTACTGATCTGGTGCTGGTATGCTTGACCACTGTTTCACAGGTATCAGATCTCTGAGGTTCTTCTAGTCGCGCTCTGATCTCTGCTTCAGGGGGCGGGTGTACCTACGAAGACACTCCAACGCCCAAGTCAAGAGCGAACGAGCAGAGTATAGGTCTCAATGAATAGTGCGTACCTGACAACTGACGCCATTAGTGCTTTTATAGCATTGGTGGGCGATCCTTCGAGCGTTGGATCTATGCGTACGGACCAATCGGATCCGTTGATCCGGTTCTCTGCTTCTTTGCCCCTTTATTCCTGGGCCGGTCCAAGTAGAGTCACTGGAATGGGGTTCGGCCCATTCCGGAACAGTTGCCCCCCAAGCCAAGGTCGTTCGTGGAGCGGGCGTAGGCTTGTTTCCTGACTGTTCCGATGTTCGCTCCTTTAAGACACGAGGTTGTTTGGTCGTTCGTGGAGCGGGCGTAGGCTTGTTTCCTGACTGTTCCGATGTGATAGATCCTGCTCCGTTTGTATGACACGTGGCACCTTTCATGAAGCAACGTTTCACGTCCTTTCAAGGATCGTTAAAGGTGCCTCGAAATTCGAAAAGGCGGCGCCTGATTATGATGATGGTTCAGTTTTCAAGACGCGTGCAAGCGGAAGGTCACGTCGCTTCGTTTGCTTGCTTTCTAAACCTTATAAATATGCTGCCCCCCCCCCCCCTTTCTCCTCATTCTTCACTCTTTATCCTGAAGCTCTGAAAGCGGTCATACCTTTGCTCTTGAGACGAACAACAGTTTACTGTTCTATTCTGGCCAGGTGCTTGCCCGTGCACGACCTCCAACTCAGGCGATCTCACTCGTCCGGTCGCTTGATTTTGCTCATCAAGGAGTATTCTACCTTGAGTCAGAACTTTTCTCCTACTCTAGGTATGCACTTTTTGCTCGTTTTTCTTCAGTTTGTTTGATTCTTCGTTGGGTAGAGTGAGGAGGGGGTGTCAGGCTCGGGGTCGACCTTGTCGCCCCCTTCTGTAAATCATCGTTTAGGGTGAGCCTGACTTCCCTCTCCTTGCAGGGTAAGGCAGTGGCGCGAACAAAGAAGACTGCGAGGATATCCGGCCGTCAATCTGCGAAGATGGCCGAGTGTGCTGCTCGCTCTGGAGATACTAGTGCGAGTGGGCTTCCGTCCGAGACTTTCTCTTCCACCGATCTCTCAACTTCGTCATCGTCTGGTCGCTCGTCGAACACTGTCGACACCGTTCAATCTCTTCGAGTGAACCCTGCGCCTCCTCCCGTTCAGACCAATGAGGTGCTGCCTGAAGAGCACGATTGGAGGGGTAGGCTTGATGATGACCGCTCTTGGATTTCTTCCGCTATAACCAACGAGCGTTCGGTCTTTCCTCCAGGTGATGAGATGTTGCCGCTTTTTACGAAGCTTATTGGTTATGGCGACCAGGAATGGCTAGCTGAGGGTGTGCCGGCTCACGAGCATGCTGCCATGATCCCGACCTCTTTAAAGTTTATCATGCACACCAATGTTCTCCGAGATTTGAGGGTGCGACCTCCCTTCACATTCTTCCAGAGACGCGTCCTGAGAACACTTGGGGTCCCCCCACTCAACTTCACTTCAACGCTTGGGCGCTTGTTAAGTCTTTCGAGATAATAATGGCCGCTCTTGACAGGGAAGTGAATTGCCGTCTATTCTTCTCCCTATTTGATGTTAGTCGTACCGTGGAGATGAAGAGCGAACCCAGGCGATGGGAACAAGTTTCTTTGAAGGGGCGAAAGGGCACGATCAGACTCTTCAAACCTTTCTGCGAATCGGCCAAACCTTGGAGGCATGCTTTCCTCTGGGTCGTTCCAATCAATGATCGGGCTAAGGAGATGGTGGGAACTATGGACGCCGAAGGTCGTATTACTTCGATGAAATTCCCTCTGGGTTGGTCGCACTCACACTATGACCGCGACACCATCCACTATAGACATCAGAGGAGGCTGAGCGATTACGATATTGAGAGCATCTTGATGCTAGAGACCCTGGTTACTTGGCTGCCCGAAGGGGTTATTCCTTGCAACAAATTCGCTTGTCTTAGGACATCTGAGCAAGCTGAAAATAAACTTGGTGTGCTTTTACATTTTCTTTTGTTTGTTAGCTTTGATTGTTTTTACTTCGTTTTGCCTATAACCCTTTTTCTTTTCAGCTGAAATGTCGGGCATAGGCTTTGAAGCCCTTTAGGCCAAGACAAAGTCAAGGAAGCAGAAGAGGGTGACCTTTGCTTCTCCTTCTCAACCTCTCCACTCTAAGGGCGATCATAGACCTCCTGTTCGTGAACAGGGAACGAATTCCGCTTCTAAGAAGAGAGATCGGGCTCAGAATTCAGTGGACGCCGTTGCGATTGACCTTGACCCTCCCCAAAAAAGAAGAGAAATACCGAGGAGGTCGTCCTTGGATTTGGACGATCTTAAGGATGTAGATTTTGAAAGCCTTCGAGCAGACCCTCTACCGTTCGTTGCAGAAATTGCCCAAGCAGCTTCTCAAAAACTTGCTCGCTATAAATCTGAGGAAGCTGGCCGTCAAGCAGGTATGCGCTTACTCCATAGAAACTTATGGTTGGAGGGTGACCTCTTGGATAAAACTGACAAGTATAAGTCCGCCTTTGGACATATTACAGATTTGCGGGCAGAACTCGAGAGTACCAAGAAAAAGCTTGAGGATGCTGAGGTTGCCCTCCAACCGACGAAGAACGCACTTGGCTTGGTCACTGCTGAACGTGACGCGGCCATAACAGCCAAGGTAGATGCCGAAGCCAAACTTGCCACCGCTACTGCCAGTTTGACCGAGTTATCTACTAAGGTGAATCAGCTGGAGGGGCAGGTGGTCGGTCTAACGGAAAACCTGAAGGTCGTTGAGGACGAGCGGGATCAGGCGAAGGGCGAGCTAGAGGCCTTGGAGGACATGACGATGTCAATCGCCAAAGGTCGCTTCGACGAGGCTGTTGCTCAGATCCAGTATTGTTATCCTTCTCTGTAGATTAACCCTGAGATCGTGAGCAACGATCTTTTTTTGAGGAACGGCCAAATCGTTCGTCTTACGGAGAAAGATGAGCATGGGAACGTCATCCAAGAAGAAACAGTCATCTACAGCCGTCCTGAGTGACTCGCCCTTTTTTGTATTTTCAACAAGTGTACTTTGTTTTCTTGTAATCATTTCTTAGCCCGGCTTTCTCCGAGTAGACTTTAATGTTAACTATCTTTACTTTTTCTAAGTTTTGATTTACTTTGCTCGCGGCCTTCGAGCTTTATAATACTGCTTCAGCCCTCGTCGGGCCGATCTTCATAGGGATCCCTGTAAACAGCTTACCAAGTTTCTACTTGAGATTTAGCTCGTTTACAGGGTGTGTTCGTACTTAAGATCGCTTAAGTTTCCTCCTAAGCAGTTTATCAAACTCGGTTTGAACTTAACTCGCTTAAGAGGTATTGGGTTATTAGGTCGATCAACATCTTTTAAAGAGAATCAAATTAAGAAACACCTCGCCATTCAAATGACGGGCGAGCGGACCTCGATAAAAAACCCCGTAGGGAAAAAGAGTGTCCCGCTCGTTTGATATTTTATTCATTGTTCAAGCAACATAACATTTTTACAAACTATCAAGTAAAATATCTTCTAAGATTTGCTGCATTCCAAGTATTCGGAATGATGCCTCCGTCTACATTCTGCAAAATGTACGCCCCTTATCCCGTCTTGGCCACCACTTGGTAAGGACCTTCCCAATTTGGGGCAAGCTTTCCTTGACCGGCATTTCTTCGGCCAATATCTGCCCTTCTTAAGACGAGCTGTCCTTTTTCGAAGGCCCTAGGAACGACCTTGGCGTTGTGTCTTGTGGCCATCGCTTGTTTTACTAACGCTTCCCTGAGGGCAGCCTTACTCCGTAGCTCTTCCACTAGATCGAGCTCTTCTCTGGTCGCCTATTCGTTTTCTGACGGCGGCATAGGATTGCTCGTTCTCCAGCTTAGTTCTCCCATTTCGACGGGAATCAGCACATCCTTTCCATAGACCAGTTTGAAGGGGGCTTCTCCAGTGGTCGAGTGTGGGGTTGTTCTGTACGCCCATAACACTGAAGGGAGCTCTTCTGTCCACTTCCCTTTAGCTTCATCTAGTCTTCTTTTGAGGCCCCTCAGGATGACTCTGTTGGCTGCTTTTGCCTGCCCGTTCGTTTGCGGGTGTTCGACTGACGTAAAACGCTGTTTTACGCCTAGTTCTGCTAAGACTTCTTGAAAGTTTCGGTTGGTGAACTGTGTGCCGTTGTCCGATACCACGACCTCGGGGATTCCAAACCGCACCAAGATGTTCTTTCTGACGAACTTGAGGCAATTCCTGGAAGTAATCGTAGCTAGTGGCTCGGCCTCGATCCACTTAGTGAAGTAGTCAATCGCAACGATCAGAAACTTCAGCTGACTAGGGGCGAGTGAGAAAGGTCCTAACAAGTCAATACCCCACCATGAGAATGGCCATGGGACGGTCAAACTGTTGAGCTCGGTTGGTGGTGCAATGTGAACGTCGGCATGCCTCTGGCACTTGTCACATTTCTTCACTAGATCTCTTGCGTCTGCATCCATGGTCGGCCAATAATAGCCCGCCCTTAATGCCTTTCTTGCCAGCGCTCCCGAACCCATATGATTCCCACAGATGCCTTCGTGGATCTCCTTTAGTACGTAGCTTGTTTCCGTTGGAAGTAGGCACTTGAGCAAGGGCATAGTGAATCCCCTTCTATAGAGCTGCTCGTTTATAAAATGAGTAGGACGTTGCTCGTTTTCGAACGAGCGCAGCTTCTTTAGGGTCTACAGGTTCTTCCCCATCCTTTATGTAGTTAAAAATGGGGTCGGTCCAGGTTCGGGCTGAGTCAATTTTACACACATCTGCTCCCAGTGATAAACTCTAATTTAGTGCATTTATTAGAGATATTTTGAGTTGTTTTTAGAGTAATTATTACTGATTAAATAAATAACTGACTTAAATTACTCTATATTTGCAGGAAGGTAGAAAAAGAAAATAATATAAATGTGGGCTGAAATTAGAAGAAATGTTAGAATAAAAGAAAGCAAGCCCAAGCCCAAGCCCATTAATGCAAGAAGGCCCACAGTAATAAAAAGAAGATCCTCTTGGAGATTTCAATTAAAGGTGATGCACATGTGACTTGGAGAGAAAGAAAGAGGCATGGAGTGGAGAGCAAGCAACACATATTTAGGAATGATCTAAATCCTAATATTTAGGGATTGGCATATCTTGCAATTAAAAGTGGAAGCAATCTTGACTTGATCCTTTGCTTGGAGAGAAAGAAAATGAACTAATATAAAAGGAGAGCTTCACTTGTGAAAGGGGGATGGACACCACATAAAAAAACAATAGTCACACAAACGCTACGGAAACGCTACGGAGGGAGAGAAGACCGTGAAAGAGCTTTGGAGTAAAAGAAGGAGATTGAAGACAAAGATTAAGACTTTCTCTATTTTCGGGTTATTCTTATTTCTGTAATTCATGAACCTTATTTTTCTTTTATTGTTCTTTATTATTATGGACACCTAAGTCCTCGTCTAGGGTCTTAGGTGGATCTTGCATGTTTAGAAACCTCTTTATGTTCTAATTTCTTATTTGAATTCCTGTTTTTATTTCAATTAATATTATTCTATTGTTTTTATCACATAATTAGGATTAGCTACCCTTTTCATGTTAATAATCAATTAGTTGATCAGCAACCGTAATGCAATTAGTTGGTGGACCTATAGGATAATTGGGGCTATAATTAATGCATGACCAAACTTTAATTTAGTCTTCCAATCATTCAACCTTTTTGTGCTTTATGCTTTTCTTAAATTTAAATTCTAGCATGACCAAACTAGGGTTAATTTAGGAAAAAGAATATTAATCGCGAATGACCAAACGGATTAGTAGCTTTAGTAAAGGAATTGGTAATTGAATAAAATAAGGGAATTCAAGTAGAATTAGACATAGGGGAATCGAAGCTTGCAAGTGAAACCGCGACCCTAGACCTCTCTCTCCATCTATTAAATCTTGCATGTTATTATTTGTTAATTGTTTACTTTTTATTTCATTGTTTCAATTACAACTCAATTATTCACTCGTCTAAACAATAAATAATTTTAAGTAGTTTAGTACTTGTTAATCAATCTCTGTGGATACGATATTCTTTTATACTACTTCTGCGAAAGAGTACACTTGCTCTAAGTGTGTTTTTAACGCAACACCCAGCGTGACCTCTAGCCTTACGCTTGGTTGAGATAGAACTTTTTGTATCACACTTCTGTGGTTGAGAGGGTTCTTCGTACTTGCGAGCTTGGATAAGATGTCCGCCCTAGCATTCTCTGCTCTGGGGATGTGCCTAACTTCGGCGTATTCGAATTTCTGCATCAACTCCTTGACTTTTGCGAGGTATCTCTGGAGGATCTCGTTTTTGGCCGAAAAGATGTCTTTGATCTGGGATACCGCTAACAACGAGTCTGATCGGAGTTCTACCTTCTTCACATTGAATTCCAGAGCGAGCAACAACCCAGCCAAACAGGCCTCGTATTCAGCCTGATTGTTGGACGTTGGAAAAGAGAAAGCCAAGGAGACCTCGATAGTCGTTCCTTGCTCGTTCTCAAGGATTAAACCAGCTCCGCTGCCTTTGCCGTTGGACGACCCATCAACATGCAGCGTCCATACGTCGTGGACCGGGTCCTCCGCTCCTGTAGTCAACTCTGCAATAAAGTCGGCCAAGACTTGTCCCTTGATGGTCGACCTAGGTTCCTATTTGATTCCAAATTTGGATAATTCTACAGCCCACTTGATCATTCTTCCCGCCAAATCAGGTCTATGAAGGATCTGTCTAATCGGTTGGTCGGTTCGCAGAGCGACCTGGTGGGCTACAAAATATGGCCTCAATCTTCGAGCGGACACGACCAGAGCTAAAGCCAACTTCTCAAATTTTTTGATATCTAAGCTCTGGCCCCTGTAGTACCTTACTAACGAAGTAGACCGGGTTTTGCTTCGTTCCTTCTTCTCGTACCAAAACAGCGGCCAACGCCTCGTCTGTAATGGATAAGTATAGGTAGAGCGTTTCCCCGGGCTTAGGAGTGGTCAAAATCGGAGGTTCTGCCAAGGCCGCCTTAAGTTGTTAGAGGGCTTGGTCGCATTCGGGCGTCTAGTCGAACGCGATTTCTTTCTTCAATAGCCTGAATAAAGGTAAGGATTTGCTTGCGGCTTTGGACAGAAATCGTGAGAGAGCGGCAATCATGCCATTTAGTTTCTGTATCTCTTTCTTGGTCGTTGGCGGCTTCATCTCAGTCACTGCTCGACATTTGTTTGGGTTGGCTTCAATCCCTCTTTCGGTGAGGTAGAATCCAAGAAATTTGCCCGCCCTTACCCCAAAGGTACACTTCTCTGGGTTGAATCTCAACGAATTTTTTCTGGCTTCTTTGAACACTTCTCTTAAGTCGTCTATGTGTGTTCGATCTTGCTTGCTCTTGATAATCATATCATCCAGGTATACTTCCACCATCTTTCCAATCTGATCGTGAAAAACTTTGTTCATCATGCGCTGGTAGGTCGCTCCAGTGTTCTTCAACCCAAAAGGCATAACTCTATAACAGAAATTTCCCCTGTCCGTCATGAATGCGGTCTTCTCCTGATCTGGTGGGTGCATGGCAATTTGATTGTACCCAGAATAGGCGTCCATGAAGGACAAGATTTTGTATCCACTTGCATTATCGACTAGACGATCAACACTGGGGACGGGGAAAGCATCCTTCGGGCATGCTCGATTGAGGCCAGTATAGTCTACGCACATTCTCCATTTGCCATTTGCCTTCTTAACCAGGACGACATTAGACAGCCACGTGGTGTATTTTATTTCTTTAATGAAGCCTACATCGAGCAAGGCCTCAACGGCCTTGGACGCTGCTCGCGCCTTCTCTTCTTTCTGAACTCTCCTCCTTTGAGCAACCCATTTCGCTTTTGGGTTGACTGCTAAGTGATGGCATGCCACTTGAGGGGGAATTCCGGGCATGTCCACCGCGCACCAGGCAAACAGATCCGCGTGGTCTTTTAGGCATTGAACGAGCTCGTGGTGAGTCTCAGGGGAGAGATTCTTTCCAATCTTGATTGTCTTCTTTGGGTCTTCCCCCAGTTGCACGTGACAAAATTCACCATCTGGCTCTGGTCGCTTGATTCTGTTCTTCAACTCTTTGGTCAAAAGGTCGTCTCCTTCTTCCTCCTCACTTTCTGGGTCATAACGAGCATCAAGATCTGCCAAATTTACCTGCCCGCTGCTTTTCATTGCTTCTTCTATTTCTCTTGCTACTTTTTTACCTTTTTCCTTTAGTCCCAGGAGGAATGCTCGCTTTGCAGATAGTAAGTCGGCTGGGACAGTTGCGACCTCCCCAGATTTGGTGTAGAACTTCATCTTCAGATGGACGGTTGACGGAACTGCTTCTAAACGGGTAAGGGTTTGCCGACCAATGATACACTGATAGACCGATTTGCACGGCAATACGATGAAATCCGCTCTGACCGTCCTGAAGAAGGGAATTTCTTTCGTATCATCTCCAAAGGTCACCATCAGCTCTAGCCGCCCTATAGGAGTTGTCGAGGTACCATTAAACCCGGTGAGAACTGTTCCTCTGTATGGCCTTAGCAATCTTCAACGTGTCCAACAGGTTTTCGAATATTATATCTGCTGAACTACCTTGGTCCACTAATATTCGCCTAACCTCCACGTTCGCCATTACTGCGACGATCACCAAAGGTACTTCGTAGTTGGGTGTTCCGTCGATGAGATCCTCGTCTCCAAAGGAGATGGATGGTCGTACGGAAGGCGGACGTGGAGTGGAGGCCGAGGCGACGCTCATGATCTCGTCCCATCTTCTTTTGATCGATCTGTTAGTCGAGGCGTCCGTGGGTATTCCTCCGGATATGACCATAGCGACCGGTCTTCCCTTCGACTTCCTAGCACCTGTACTATTTTCTTCATCGTCGTCTTCTTCGACGACTTTGATCGTCTCATCTGCTTCTGCTTTTCCTCTTCTAGGTGAACGGGTAACCTTCCGCTCTTCTCGTGTTTCCGCATGATCTCTTTTTACGTACTGAGTCAATTTCCCTCTTCGGATTAGAGCTTCCACATCATCTTTAAGAGCCATACAGTTGTTAGTGTCATGCCCGTTATTCTTGTGATACCTACAATATTTTTTCGATGGATGCTGCCCGTCTTTGAGCATGAGGGGTTCCGGTCGTTTGACATCTCTAAATTCTGCGTTGGCACACTCCGCTAAAATGTTCGCGTACGAGGTATTTAGCTTAGTGCGTTCAGCGAATCTCTTGATCCTACTTTCCCTGGTCGGGCGGTTATTGGCGCACTCTTCTTTTACCTTTATATCTTTTTCTGATCGCGAGTGTTGGTTCGTGCCCACCTCAGCAGCTTCAAGAGCGGTCGTTCTCTCCTCATAATTCATGAACCTTTGGGAGCGTCTTAGGAATGTCTCTAGGTCCCTGGGAATGTGGAGACCCAGCTCCACTTCGAAACGACTTCCTCTTAAGAGGCCCGTTCTCAAGAAGAATAACCTCTGATTATCGTCCAAGTTTCTGACTTGATCGGCTTCTCAATTGAATCTTTCGATATAACTTCTCAAAGACTCTTGCGGGCCTTGTCTGACGGCGATCAAAACGTCCTGAGATTTTGGCTTGATCCTGGAGGTCGTAAAGCGGGCGGTGAACACCCTAGCCATCTGCTCCCAAGATGAAATGGTGTTGGGTTTTAGCTCGGTGAACCATTCCAACGCCGACCCTTCTAGAGTAAGGGGGAAGATTTTGCATTTTACAGGTCCGGGCGCTCCGCGATATTTCATCATAATATCAAAGTGCTTTAAATGGGCGTCTGGATCTTTCACGCCATTGTACATCTTAAGGTCAGTCGGAGGCTTTTCCAACGAGCGTGGGATGCGAAACTCATCTATTTCTCTCGTGTATGGTCCAAGGCTGGTATCTTTCTTATTCTGACGGCACAGTCGCTTTTCTGGGTAGCTTGCTCCACGACCGTGATCGTTGGAATAATCTTTCGACCAATATGAGTATCGCTCGTTAGATCGACTTCGAGAACGAGTAGGTGAACTGGTTGAACCACGAGAGGAATCTTCGTGTGATGATTCTTCAGGCCAGTAAGTGTAGTCACATGTGGACGGAGTCTTTCTTGGTGGGGTGGCCGCTCCTCCTCTTCCCCTCCTAGGGGTTGGAGATCGATGGACCAGCTGCCTTCGCGGAGACGATCGACGAGGTCTTGAAGGGCGTGCTCGCACCGCCGAAGTTCCCTCATGATGAGGTCGCTGCTCTGGGGCCGTGTGTGCTCGCCTCGAGGCGATCTGACCCTCTAATTGCGTGAGGCAGTCGTTATTGCAATTCAGAGCCTGGTTTCGGTCGTGCAGTAGTTCTCGCAGCTCTTGGACCAGGTCGGCAGGAATCTCTACTGTGACCGGCTGTGCAGGGATGGTGTTGTTGCCTTCAACACCTGCTGGTGGTGGTCGAGTTGCGATCTCGGCCACACTTTGTAAACGAGCCGTGGCCTTTGGTCGGCCTCGGGGTGCCTTCGGGGGCATCTTCGGGATTGGTGGAAAGCGCGCGGGCTCCCACTGTGGTCGCCAAATGATCTGGTGCCTGGTATGCTTGACCGCTGTTTCACAAGTATTAGATCTCTGAGGTTCTTCTGGTCGCGCTCCGAGCTCCGCTTCAGGGGGCGGGTGTACTTGCGAAGACACTCCAACGCCCAAGTCAGGAGCGAACGAGCAGAGTATAGGTCTCAATGAATAATGCGTACCTGACAACTGACGCCATTAGTGCTTTTGTAGTACATGCCCAAAATCTTCCAACCCTGATGCAAATAAAGCAAGCCCCTATGCATGCGTATATGAGCTGGAACCTCATCTGTAAAACGTATATGAGCTGGAATTGGTGTAGAGAACTTCTAAGATATGAGAGGAATGACTTCAAATTCCTGCAGATAAACAAAGATGTTTCAAACATAAGCAATATATCTCACACGACTAAAAAATTAAGGTAGGCTATAACTTAAGAAAAGCCTAAAATATTCAGAACCATTGCTGGATCAAAGCCACAAATATAAGTCTGCATTGTCCCTCAATAGCTGAACTTTTGTTTTAAAAGAAAAACACAATCTCTCAATGTGAACCAAGAAAAAAAACGAAAACTAGATAGAAGACAAGGCAAGGCAAATTACAAATGCAAAATAACACATCAATTTATAGGCAAAACTAACCAAGCAACCCCCCACACGTCATCCCTAACGTGTTAAAACCATCCAGTGACAAGTGGCATGTAGCAAAGGCTGATGAAAGGAAATGGGGAAACAAAACAACATGTTGTAATCAATAAACAACAGAACACTCGGTGGGGGCAGCAACATAAAGAGATAGCAAAACAACTAAACAATATAAAGCAAAATAATAATATGATAAATAGTGGAAAAATAATTGTGAGCGTGTGAACACAATTAGGCATAGTGATAAAAGGGAATGAGCGCCAAATCCTACACGTGAGAGCTGCTGAAAAATAGTATATAGTAGATTCGGATAATTGCAATCCCTGGAAACAGATCGCTACTTAACTACAATGATTGGGTGAAAAAAGAAGTCAATATTCCTAATACACTATTCAGTCCTCAACAGAATCAATCACACGAGAAACTGAGATTTTATGATCTTTGCATTTTAATGATTTAATCAATTGCTCTTTCGGAGAAGGAGAATTCAAAGGAAAACTGGATATAATTTGTGGGAGATAACGTACGGTGATATACAACCGTACCCATGAAATGCAAAATTTAGTGAGTACGACACTATGTTGTCGTACCAGATCGGCTTCATAGTGTCGTACCTGTTGAAAATGTGAAAAAGGTGGGGTGTTTGGCAAAAATTGTGATTTTAACAAGGCAAAAATTGTGCTTGGCAATGAGCTAATGTGTCATGGGCTAACATTTGCAATTCAGCCTTCTTTCACTATCGGCCCAACTCTTTTATTCCTTTTTTTTAATCCAAGTGCTCCCTTCTTAATATATATATATATATTAAATAGCTTTCACTTGTAGTTTAATTCCTTTTATCTTTTTTCTTATTCTGCAAAATATAGATCAAAGTAAGTTATAATTTATATTATTACTAATAATGCTCTAAAAAAGACTCAAAAATATATCTAAATATACACTAAATTGGAGTTTATAACATACCTTAATGAAACTCTACCAAACTTCCTAGCGAAATTTGCCCTCATTTTCTCTTCTTTTCTTTAGCTTTCTTTCCCCATTACTCTCTATTGCAACCACATCTTCCAACTCTAACTCCCAAAACAAATACTTCAACTATGGAGGGTGATGGAAGTTCTTCTCCCAGAAGACATGTCTCTTCTATTTCCATTGACTTGCTTGAACACCAATTGGAAGATACTTCTTTTTTCCCTTCTCGTGTCAACCAAGAATCCACTCAAACTTTGGTTGACATTCAAGGTTTCATGGTTCTTCATCCATTCACCTTTGAGGTCTAACAAGGCCTTATTTCCTTTAAACAAACCCTTAGGCCTTGTAAATACTCACGTGGCCTGCCAATCACTTGCAAGTGGTTCAAAGTTAACACCAAGGTTACTGAAGGTAGAGGTTGCCCGAGGTGCATAGATGCTTATGACGCTTGGGTCAATAGAGTATCCTCGACCAAATCCGACCTCTGGAAAACTTGGGGGTTTTATGACATGATTATATGCTTCCTGCAACTGACATGGCTCAAATAGAGCCTGGCAAACTCGGCTATGTATTTGTCGGTGGCGTCTATTCTACCTTCATCAAAAAAATACCAAGAAAACAGAGTTTGTTACTGATATTGAACATACAACGTTCTTGATGTACTTCTTGAGCAAATACTTCTATGGCACTAGCTCGATCTGTGGTTGTGGTCCAAGAACTCCAATCTTTTGTTATCATGCTACTCTCTGGTAAACCCCACTCTTGGGGTTCTTTCTTCCTGGTTAGCTTTTACAAGGTTATGCATGACCTTCTTGATCAGATTCAAAAACATGACCTTATAAGACACTAGTAGGAGCCTTGACGAGGGTAGGAATAACCAATATTGGGACGTCAACCTCCTAGTGAAGGACAAATATGAGAAATCCACCGTGTTCACCTAGGAGAACTTCAAGAAGAATGTTGGGGAAACCAACTCCTATGTTAACTGGTGGCTTGGTGTCAAGGATTTTATCTTTCGCCAAACCTTTTAACCCTTATGCCACCAAATATATGGGCCTGACACATCAAAAGGCGATTAGGAAGAGGCAATCTACCCGTAAAAATTTTGAGAAGTCTCCTCCTCATAAGTATTTCTCGTGGCCGAGTATGAGTCCGCCTTTAACTTTATAACAGTAAAATTGACAAGCCCCCTTCCTTGTGATGTAGCTCAATCGGCACCAGTCATCAATCTAACTGAGGGGAAAGGAGAAGAAGAGGATGAAATACCTCATGTTTTCAAAAGGAAATCAAGGAGCATAACTGAAGAAGTACAACCCCTCCCCCTACTGCCAAGTCTCATTCTGCCTCGATTGACGAAAAGATTGTTCACACACCCAAGAGATTGACGGTATGGACTTTTTAACCCTTCAACACTTTTAGCACAAATCACTATGTAGTCCTAACTGTGTGTTCTCCTTTCTTTGCAAAAAACTCACCAAACATTTGGCAGTGGCTCTTCTCATCCGTCGGGCCATTTTCCTAGGCCAACAGAATCAGTAAGTATTCCTATTTCCTAATGAGATTAGTTCACCAGTCCCTTATTGTACTTGGGAAAAGCCTAATCCTCTGTTTTGCTCCAATTGATAGATCATGATAGAAGACATGCTTATCCAAGAGACTCGGGAAGATCCTTTTGAAGAAGAAGTCAGGATCCCCTCCCCTAAAATATACTAGGAAGTTGAGGCAATACCCATAGTTACAGATGGGTCAGTCTCAATATTTTCTCACACAAGACCTCTCCGAAACAGTTCCCTCCCCTCTAATAATAAGGATAAATTATAACTTTCCCTAAGTTATCAACAAATGACAGAGACACTCTCAATATATTTAAAATGAACATCCACCTCTCTTATTTACTGAAAATGTTTTTCTCGCCCCTCCTAAGTTTTTTTTGAAAGAGACAAACATTCCCTTTATTTTTAGATAGTACTACCTCCGTCCCAAATTGTTTGCAGTTTAAGGTTTTAGCACGCCCTTTAAGGAAAATGATTATGAGTCTAGATTTTTTAAAAAGTGTTATCTAATTTACCAATTAACCATTTATCTCTCTACATAGAAAAATGTGAATCCTTTATTAAATGAAAAAAGTTGTCATCATTAATAGGGGTACAAATGAAAAGAACATTAAAAGTTACATTGAAATTCTAAAACAACAATCAATTTGGGACAAATTGATTTTGCTAAAACTGCAAACAATTTGGGACGGAGGGAGTATAAAAGAGATATGCATGCAAAAAAATCACTGTGGAACAAAAAAAATGATATACCCAAATCGCAAACTTTTGAGATTATTTAACAAACTAGTGCATTTTTTTGGGGTAATTGAGAAATCGACTCCACCATTGCGACTTCTCAACATGATTTTTTTAGTTGAGAAATCGCCTCTCCCCACCCCAACTTCTCAACTATGTTTTTTTTTTATTAAAACTATAGAACTAAACTATGAATAGTAAAAGAGTAAGTAAAAAAAATGTTATTGGTAAATTAAAATATGTAATATATTTATATTTGTAAAAAAATTAATTAAAATAAATTAAAAACAATCTATAAATTAGATAAATAATGATCTTATTTGTTAAAGAATTACTTAATTGATGTAGTTAATTGTTTAATTTAGAGAGGCAACTAAATTAAAATGAATAAAAGATATATAATACATATTCAGAATGGCACAACTAATTTTCCCACAGGGTTATATTGCGGTTACAGAAATTGTTCCCGCTGTGCCCCTTACTTCTATAAAGGCCACGTCACTTAGTGCGGTTACCCCTTTCTCTTTGATCCATCTCAGTAAGAATACGGGTAGACTTTAGACGACCCTGTTTGTCTCCCCGCATTGTTAGATCATGCTGCAATTGAATTCCGTTGAAATTTGGCTAGGATAACTCAATTGGCAATGCTGGCTGCCAATCGCATTATAGGATAACATGATATAGAATGCAAACACGTCATTGATCTGTTTCCAAACCGTAGAATGGCACCATGCAGATAGAATCAAACTACAGTTTGGCCTTCTTCAAGACATACTAGATGATCCCGTCATTATGGACGCCTTACACCATGTCGACATGCGAGGGAAGGTACTCGACAGCTAGAGAGAAAGACACGATGAGTGGATTCAGTACTAAAATGGAAGAAAGGGTAGAATTGTTCTGGTCTAATTTTTCTTTAGAGATGATTTTAAAGACCGCATTATGTTTTCATAAGAAAAAACAAATCACAAAATAATTTGTTTGGTCTAATTTATAAGCAAAAAGACACTTTTTAAGTTCATTGTATAAGCAACGTATCTACTTTATATCAGTTAAATATTTCAACTTTTTAATTATAGAAAAAACATTTGCAAAAACGAAAATATAGAAAAGAGGTGCAATTATTTTATTAGGGAAATTATGTTTAGAGATAAATTTAAGACCGTATTACGTAACGTATTTTCACTGATAGTTCCTGTCTCCATTTGTATCGGTGGAAATATGTCGGTGAAAATAGGTATGATTTTCCTAATTTATTTGACCTAACATATTTTAACTTATATTTCTTGTCTCCATCCATTGGGGAAATCAAGCATTTTTCCTAGATGTTTCATAAAAATAGTGTGTTTGGATGTTGAAAAGAAAATTAGTGGAAAAGAAATGAAAAGAGAAAAGAAGAGAAAATGAGATAATTGGTTAATAGTTTGGTTTCTGATCAAAGTTTAATGGTTTGGTTCGAGAGAATATGAAAAGAAAATGGAATGAAAGAAACTTGTATATTTGTAAAATGACAACACTAACCTTCAAAATGATATAAAATATACTCTTATAGTGAAAAAAAAATAAAAACAAGTTCATGTCATAAGTTTTCCTAAGAAAATATTAATAACTCTTCAAATATTTTTTTATTTGTTAGATTGATTTTTATATTTAAAAATACCACAATTAAAAAGGGTAGAAATGTAAATTCACAAATTCATCACCCATTTTCACTTGCTTTTTTCCAAAATGGGATGATATGATACCTGGTTTACACAAAAAATTGGGATGACTGGAAATATGTGGGGCCTACTAGCATTTTTTCATTCCCTTGCCTATTTTATTATTATTATTTTTTATTAGTAAGAAATTAAAGGCAACAAAACAAATTACTATATTGCATTCTCATAGCGTCAACTAAAAGATCATAGATAAATCTGTAAGGCAATGACGTCATAGGAACTGGTCAGGACTCGAGGAAGATCTGTGCTTCGCCAACGAGTCCGCAACATGATTTCCTTCCCGCAGAGTGTGGATGAAAGAGATTTCTTTGTAGTTCTTGAAACTCGCGTATGAAGGATACAAGATAAGCATATGGATGAGTATGAGGGACACCCTCATTGATTAAAGACAAAGCTCTCTGGCAGTTAGATTCGCAAATAACATTCTTTAGCCATTCTACCAAATTAAAAGGAGACCTTTAGCAATAGTTAGATGCTCAACATTAATATTGGAGGGGATGCCACAGTTACCAAAAAGCCTAAAAATCATTCACCATTAGAATTCCTAATAACACCATCAAGAGACTAGGCACTTTTAAAAGACTTTATTATTGGGAACCATAGCTGCTTGCAAGGCTTGTAAATCAGAATCGATAGTATTCTGCAATTTTCAAATAGGATATTTGATATCATTGAAAATCTCATTATTACGGAACTTCTAAATATGCCAACATGAAGTGAGAAACAATTGACCTGAATTATTGCTAGCAAAGGATGTGAACCAAGGGAGAAGCTCGTGCTGAATGAAGTCTGTTTTGGAGCTAAAGGAGAAAAACTGCCAGATATTACAAATTGAAGGGCAATATCTAATTGCACGAAGAATAGACACATCGTGAGCCCCGCATCTCTGACAAGAAGGATCATTAGTGATATGTCTTTGGCGGCGGATCAAATTTGTGGGTAAGCTGTTTATAGTACCATCCACGCAAAGAACTTAACATTTTCAGGAAAACACAATTTCCAAATCCACGACTAGTGAAAGACATCATGTGAGTTACGCAAGACAAGACCATCCTGTGATCTGAGGGTTGAGTAAGCCAAAGATATCCACTTTGTGGAATAGGTACCTGTAAATGAGGATTCCCAAATCAACGAATCCCTGCAATTAGGATTGATAAAAATAGCATACATCAAGTCATTCAAATCCTGAGGAATCTGAGTATAAGGGATATCAAAGTTCCAAGCACCATTTGAATAAATACCTCCAACCTTAAGATCAATATCATGGATATCAATGTAAGGGAGAAAATCACACAATCTTCCCTTGTGAAGCCATTTCTCAAACCACAGAGACACATCACCTCGTCTAATATGGTTGATATAACCATCCTTTAATAATTCAGTAGCTTTAGTGACGGAACGCCACGTGTAGGAGGACCCTGGACAAGAAGCAGTATCGATTAAATTCGAGTTAGATAAATATTTTGAAGAAAGGAGTTTAACCCAAAGCTTGTCAGGATTCTGTATGAGCTCCCACACATGTTTACCCAACATGGAAGTGTTCACATGTCTTGACTTTCTGAGGCTGAGGCCTCCCTTAGACCGAGGTTGGCAGATTGTGCTCCACTTGACCCAATGGCAACGCTCCCCCCCCCCCCCCCCCCCCCCCCCCAAAAAAAATGCCTATACATGGAATCCAATTTGTCACAAATACCTTCAGGGATCCACAAGTTGTTCATTGTATATAGGCATAGAACAAAGAACTGACTTAGCAAGGATGACCCTGCCATCTCTGCTAAGAAGATTACTTTTCCACCCTGCAAGCTTTTTGTTAACTTTATCAAGAATATATGTAAAATTCTCATTCTTCACCCTACCAGAAAGAAGAGGGAAGGCAACATACACGCCAATATTTAAGGTGTGTCTGAAATCAATAATACTTTCAAACTTATTGATTTTAGCTCTAGTCACATTCTTGGATGGAAAAAATCGAGATTTCTGAACATTAACTTTCATACCAGACGCCAAACAAAAGGAGTTAAAGACATCTTTAAGAATTCTAACTTGAGACGAGCTAGCTTTGGTGAATAACAAACAATCATTTGCGAAGAAGAGGTGAGAAATGGAAAGCCCTTCATTATTGATCTTGATAGGAAGCCACTGATTAGCATTGACTTTTTCTTGAATTAACAAGGCAGGCTTCTTCATACAAAGGAGGAAAAGGTAAGGTGAGAGAGGGCCACATTGTCTCAACCCTCTGTTGGGAGCAAAGTTAGAGAGCTTCTCGCCAGTCCTCTTAAGAGTCGGAGTTGAGGAGGTAGTCATATTGATAATCAATTGGATAGTGAGAGAGGGAAACCCATAGTAGTGAGTCGTAGGAAGTTCCAATCAACTCGATCATAAGCCTTTTCGAAGTCAACTTTAAACATGAGAAACCCAGCCCCTATTTTAATATGAACCAAAGGGAGTAAAACTTTTTGCAAATTGTGTTTTCTTTTCTTCTTGTTTTCACATGTTTCAAACACACCCTAAAGCATGCAATTTTCTTCCGAGCAAAGCAACATTGAAATTTCTTTTTTTGGTAGTTTAAAGGAACATTGAAATTTAACGATATGGAATATGACTAACTAATAATTAAAGTCACTCATAATATCTTACCAAAATTGTCAAAAAAAAAAATCTTACCAAAAATAAGTCATTCATAATAGTATACGTTTTATATGTTAAAAAGTTATGTGAAACTTCCAAGTTGAAGTAGGTCACACTTTTATCTATCGTTAATTCTCTTTAATAACTTAAGATTCTCTTAAGAGTAAGATATAATGAAACTCTTCGTCGAAGAAAAAGGATATAACGAAACATAAAACAAAAATTAGTAAGATCAACTTTTTGCATCTAAAAACATGTTACTAAATCATTTCACATAGAGAAATATTAGTGTTACACACTGTCACCCTCTTTTCAACACACTCTTTTCTATTGGTTGAAATTCATATGGATCTCACTAAATTTCACCAAATTTACACAGAATCCAAATGATTTAGTAAGATCAACTTAAATTTCAATCAATAAAAAAGTTTGTTGAGAAATGAATGACAAAGAGAGTAAGTTGCTAGCATTCATCTTTCACAGAGTACTTCATCACAAACAAGGAATGTTCAAAACCGAACCTAGTCGCACTGCGAACACCCCTACCACAAACAGTGGATCTCAACAACGAGAAGCAAGGAGACAAACATTCGCAACGTGAACACCCCTACCACAAATAGTGGATCTCAACCACGAGAAGCTAGGAGACAAACATTCGCAACGTGAACACACCCTACCACAAATAGTGGATCTCAACCACGAGAAGCAAGGAGACAAACATTCGTTCAAAAGATCATAGAGATATAATTCATAGTTATAAGTGAATAAAACAGAAATACAAACCTTAAATAAACATGAGTTTAGATTGCATAGAACAAGAGCAAAATAGACAAGAGCTCCTCCTAGCGGTCTGTAAAGAGGTTAGTACTATAATCTAACTCACAAGGAACTTATCACAAAAAGCTCCTTCATGACAAAATAATTATGATTAGCCCTTCCCACAATAAGTCTCCTACGCATCAAAATTCTCCAATCCTATAACGACGGGTGTCAATGCCGATGATGGGCGCCTGCTCCGAGATGAACATGATCAAAATCGAATTCGCCACACTCCTCGCTCCAAGTTCAAAAAACATATCTGTAAATGAGATGTCATTTCACAGGGTCAACAGTTTTTTAAAATCAATGTCCATACATAAACAATTAAGCAAAGATATACATGAGATATTTTCACAACCACTGGCTATAGCTTCAAAAATGAGAGACCTAGTATAACAGCCTTGACTTGATGGGGTAGCATCAGAAGATATTGAAAAGCATATAATCATTTTTTTAGATGACTAAATATTTACGAGAGGCATACTAGTAAATCATGTTAACAAAAGTTGGGATAAGTTCCATAAATATTTTACATTAAGACAACTGAGAAAACATAAATTAACACAAGAAATCGCACCAGTCCAACACAAATGCACATGAACAACAATAACAATTGAAGCACTTTCTCACTAGAAGTACTTATGTCAGTAGATAAGCCTAAATAAGTCAATACAAATAGGCGGATTAGCTACATGAGTCAGGCAATCCCATTATGCCTATGCAATACCGAGTCTTTGCTTAGACACTTCATAACTCGATCAATTTCAATGGTTACTTTTAATTTTTTGTTATCCTCCTCCAGCTCACATGTACATGGACAAAGCAACTCTAGAAATAATACATCATCTTTTTATTATTACGTGCTGCTCCTTTTGCCTATCCAACACATTCATTAATAAATGTGGGAACCCTTTATGATTTTTCACTAAATTATTATTCAGGAACTGAAAGCAGCTACTCTTACCTCCACACCATAATTGAGCCATAAATGCATTAACACACTTAAATGGTCTGTCTATGCTAACAAAATTTGACAGATTTACGTTGGTTATTAACTATTTAAGACAAGCCTCCTTTTATATCTAAGTATGGAATCAACTATGTAAGATTTCACATTGATTTTGTTTCATGTTTCTTTTTCCTTTTCTAATAAGATTTTGGTGACTTTTTATCGCCTAGCTTAGAAAAACAAAATCCAAACATAGAATCAACAAAGTAATGATTGACACAATAAAGCAAAACATACTCAGAACTGGACAACAGCACAAATATTTTCTTCATTCAAAACATTTGAACTTTAAAATCAAAAGCTTATACTAGGGACCATAAACAACAAAATAAATTCTAGGCATGAACTAAAAATGGCATTTATTGCGAATATGAGGCATTATGAACATAAATGCCTGGTTCAAATGGAACTGAAAACTTACATGTTCTTCAGATTCTCAATTACGTCAGTAGTACATTACTTTTAAAAAAGCATTCATGCAAGCTTCAAGTAACTGAAAAGTAGCTTATACAAATGAACTTCTCATATAAGCTAAAGTTAGCATACTCTTTAGTTAGTTGTTATTATAAATTATAAATTATTCCAACCTGAAAAAGCCTAAAATGCACACATATAATCAAAAAATAGCCCCATTAAAAATCTGCTTGGCACAGCAAAAGAACCGGCAAACTTCAAAAACTTCGCCACCCATGAAAAATAAAGGGACATGAAACACAAGAAATGACAATGAATCTATTTTAAGAAGTTTATTAGACACAGATAACAACATACCATGGAAACTTAAAATGTGGAACTCAGTATTCAACAAATTGAAGTATGCATTCATCACAAAGATAAGATCTGGATTTTCGCAAACATGCAATAGATTCACATACCTCTTTTAGTCATGAACACAGTTCCAAGCACCAAGTCTGTCTGTGAACAACTGTAAGAAAACGTCAACAAAAGAAACCACGGCACTTTGCTGATCCACACAAGCATTTCTTTCTCCCTATGGGGGCTCTACTCTTCTCAGCATCACCAGCAGGGACATTGCCATAATCATATGTTAACTCTGTCATTGGAGGAATATGTCTAAGGGCAAAGAATGCAATGTGGAGAAACGATTGATTGTTTTCCGCATATAGAACCGGTTGCCAGAAAACATTTGGGGAACAACTATGGTTCATGAATCTAGCCACATTTCCAACATCCTTGGCACTTATAACTAAAGGAGATGGTATAGCATAATCCTCACTAGAAACATTTGAACTTATTTCTTCTAGTAATCGAGGTTCATAGTTCCATTTGAATGGTTCATAAATACGACTTGTATCAAAAACATATTCATCGTTATCTCCTACAATGGCTCTGTCAATAACTTCTCCTGCATACTCACAAATAAAAGTACCAGCGCGTATAGGATCAAGTGTTCGAAGTCCCCACCCTCTTTCCTTTGTTTTGAACACTTCCATGCAGTGCTTTAAACCAGATTGGGATGTTCGATTTTTGCAGCTGGGAAGACACTGACACATAGGACCACATTCATGAATCATTGGTTTCCGACTCACTAGAATACTATTTGCAATATACGGAAAATCACCTTCGTTTCTTTGAATGCATGAGCAGCTCAAGTCGCCTGGGACACATGCTTTGTTACAATTGCAGCTATAAGAGTGCTGAATTCCACTGAATGGTTTTGGATTTTTTAGAGAATTGAAATAAGTGAAAAAAGCAGGTCCCTTCTCATCATCAACATCATTGACAAGCGATACAGGAATACTCTCGGCTCCTGTTGAGAGGTCTGCGAGAATCAGGCCATTCCTTGAAGTGGAACCTTCCTTCCATTTCTGAACTGATTTCCAAACCGCATAAGCACTCGGTTGTCCAGGCAATCTTTCCAACTTATACTTAAAAACACCACCTCCAGATTTCCCTCTATCTATCCAAGAATCTTGGATTCTATACAGACCATCATACATATAGAATTTTACATCTTTTTTCACACCAGCTCTCAAACCTCGTATGACTCTTATTTCATTGCGTCGTGTTGTGCTTTTGTCCAAAGAAAGATTACCCCTTTGAAGCTTCTGATCAGTCACGTGCTTATCTTTCTTGTTGAAATTCTCACCCTGACCACTATAAATTAAAATATTATCATCTTCTGCATTGTCATCATATACTCCTGAAGAAACAACACTTATAGCCACAGGTTCTGCTTGATTCTGATCCTTGATAATCAAAGAGTCAATTCCACCCATTGGCTGGCTATGCAAACCCACAAGAATCATTTCCATTCGGAAAAAGAAAATGTCCCCAATCTCAACTCCCGGCACAACTCCTACTCTTTTCGTCATGTTTGTTCGAACCCCTCTGCTCGTCAGAGCATTGCTTGCTCTCATATATCCATACTTCATTGCACCTGTTGTTAAGAATCATAGAATGAGATGGTCATAGATCATACTCATAGGAGAGGAAGAGAGCATAGGTATATTCATAAGGTAAAAACTCAAAGGGAATCATATTGATTGAAAAAGATGATTACAATGTAATACAACTTGTAACCACTAAACTAATTTCTAACAAATTTTATATTCGTAATACCTGTTGTGTTCAATTCCTTCGATTCTTCAAGTTGGGCAAGCCTTCTACGAAGCGACTCAAACATCATGAGCACAGAATTAACTGTTTCACGATCACCATCATATTTTTGGGATAAACTAATACCTACCAAAGAACCCAGATCCTCAACTTGTGGCACTGGCACCTTAGGTTTCTTATTCTTTTTAACAGATGTTTTGCCGTTCTGTGCATCCGGCGCCTCGCGCTTTTTCTTACCAATATCCCCATCACCATTTGAAGTTGCTTCCTCATTCAGTGTACTCTTGTAGCTCCTTAGTGGAGTTACTTTGGTAACAGGAGTTGCTTGAGTTACTTTAGGTTCAGGAGTTGCTTGAGTTACTTTAGGTTCAGGAGTTTCTGGAGTTGTTTTCGCATCAGGAGTTGCTTTGTCAATAGGAGTTTCTTGAGCTTTCTCAAATGAAACAAATGGAGGAAATCCAGGTGGATATTGACCAGATAAAAAAGATTTTGGCAACACGGGTGCCAAACTACGAAGAGGTTTGATCTCTAAAATCTTAGATTTATCAACTGAATCTGAATTTTCAACTGTATTTTCCTCCATTGTAAATGGATAAACCCTATCAACATACATTACAAAACAAATTTATTAAACCTGTAAAAAGTTTTATTCCTATCATGAATTCATATCAGAACAAAACTATCAAAGATGCTATACAGAATTCTTTAGTATAATCAAATCCATTAAGACCTGTAAAAAGTTTTAATTCTATCATTAATTCATATCAGAACAAAACTATCAAAGATGCTATATAGAATTCTTTAATATAATCAAATCCATTTAGACCTGTAAAAAGTTTTAATCCTATCATGAATTCATATCAGAACAAAACTATCAAAGATGCTATACAGAATTCTTTAATACAATCAAATCCATTTAGACCTGCAAAAAGTTTTAATCCTATCATGAATTCATATCAGAACAAAACTATCAAAGATGCTATACAGAATTCTTTAATATAATCAAATCCATAACTTCATATGAAAGATGCTACTAAACACTTTAATGTATACAACTCTGGTCGTTATTATAAGAAAAAATTGCAGTTTTAGGTTAATTAGATAACTGATGTATCTAGCCTATATTATATACTAGATACATCATCTGTTAATCAAAACAAATTTTTCTTACAACAAAGACCAGAGGGAGTATTTCACTTTGATAATCAAATCCATAACTTCATATCAAAAATCAACTATGAAAGGCTAATCAATTTGCTATAGAAAAGCATAACGACGAGTAATGAAACATGAAATTTACATTTATGAAAAAAAATGGGTTTACATGCAAAATTAAAAACGAATTTGGGTATATTAAAAATGAGATTTTTTGGATAAGTAGATAGATCCGCATTTTGTGATGAAAGAATCTATTGAGAAATACGCTTACCCGAAAAACTTGCTTTGATGCAGAAGCTTCGAACTGAGAAGTAGAGAAAGAGCGTAATATTTTCGGAGACAGAAGATTTGCAGAGGAAGAAGCACAATAGTATCTTCTTTTTTGTCGTCACAAAATGTTTGGGGTTTGACTTATTAATTTATGTGATGTGTTGTAAGTGAGGTGTCAATTTTTCATTGGATCACACTTTTTAAGGTTTTAATTTTTCATTGGATCACACTTTTTAAGGTTTTAAATCTAGTACTTTTATTATAAAAAAAATTATTTATTTGAAGTTTATCGAATAACTGATGTATCTAACTTATATTATAAACTAGGTACTTATGTTTACTAAATGAACATAGCGTAGTTTACATTAAAATGGATATATTAAAGTAAGGAAAAAGCTTAAGTGTGTTTCTATAAGTGTGGTCGGTGCTATTTTCCAACCATATCATGATATGTAGATTACTTTTTTATCTTATTAATTAATTTTTGGTTAGTTTTTACAAAATTAGTCCATATGTTATTGTGTGATTAGAAAACAACACCAACCAACCAACACTTCTAGTCCAGTGATTCAGGCTTCTGTTGGGACGTGGTGGGGGTCGATCCGGTTTGCTCCGGGGTTCGATTCCCGCCTACGTCAAATAGGGTGTTGGCCAGCGAAATGATTAAGAGCCCCAAGTAGCGAGCGCAGATTAGTCCTTCGTTGATAGCGTTGGGACATTGCTTGGGTCACCCGTGAGGGTCCGATACCAAAAGAAAACAACACCAACCATACCTATGAAATTGTACCTAAGTTTTTCCTTATAGTAATAAAGGTTTTTAATATAAAAAAATTAATTAGTTGAAATTTTTTCTTGTATTTCATTTTCATTAATGACGGGAAAATCCTAAAAAAAAAAGATTTTTTTCATTAATGAGGGGGACAAAAAAGAGATTACAAAGGAATAATTCGAGGAGTAGAAACTCTCATTAAGTGGGTTCATTTGGTGGTCAGGATAGGATAGAGACATAGTATGATATGAAGCAGAATAGAGACAATATACGATAGAAACATGATTTTTTTTGACAAAAACGATAGAAACGTGATAACCCTATCATATTATGTGTTTGATGTGCGACGCCTGATAAAATATAAAATAATTTATTGATTTTTGTTGTTGTAATTGTAATTAATCAAACAAAATCTACTTTTTATTATTCCCAAAAAATGCAAACAAACAAATCAGTGGGAAAATACCACATCAGCAAACTTGAGGGTTCTTATGTCAATTTATCATTTCACTTTTGTTCCGATGGGAATCTTGGCCCCACACAAAATACTTACTTTCTTAAGTTTCTTTCAAACTTAATCTTTACTTTTTTCCTTCAAATCTATATACTATTTATACTCGAGGAAACGATTCGGTGACAATATTTGGTTATTACGAGAAATGAGAAATTTAATTATAATTGTTGGATTAAAATTAACTACTCTGATTATATCATTAATTACAAAATTTTGTACGATTATTTCTTTTTTAGTTAAAGATCACACGGTAGATCTTGTAATTAATTACATAATCCAATTATTATTTTTATTGTCAAAATTGCAATTTTCTTTTTTTTGTACTTTATTTTTCCTTTTTCTCTTTCTTATTTTTTACTTTTTTCCTTTGTTATTCCTTTTACTAGTTTTAGTTTATTCTATCTTCTTATCTTCAATTCCTCTCCCCACCCCCCCCCCCCCCCCCCCCCCCTCCTATTTCACTCTATCTCTTTTATTTCTCTCTCATTTTCTAGTTTAATTTATTCTCTTTTGTTAATTATAATTTCTTATTTAATTTATTAACGTGGTTAACTTTATTTTGTATGTTACTTGATTGTTTTTGAGTCCCTATGGGTAGGGGTGTCAAAAGGATCCATTTGTCAATTGGATATCCAATCCATCCATAGTAAAATCCATCCAATCCATCCATTACAAAAAAATAAAATTTAATGGATTGGATTGAATTCATCCACTTGTTTTGTGGATGGATGTAATCCATCCACTAAATTTTTTTAAATCCAATGGATTACAATATCTACAAAATGAAAATCCAATGGATTATTATAAATAAAAAATTATCAAAAAAAATTATGCAGAATACTTTTTCAGTTTTTATTTTATATATATATATGTATATATTATATTATTTAATATTCTCACCGGAGCACCACCATCCACCACCACCGGCCGCCGGAGGACCACCGTTGACCACCGCGCCGGCCGCCGGAACACCACCACCGACCACCGCACCTGCCACCGAAGCACCACCGCCAGTTGCCGGAGCTCCGCCGCGGGCAGCCACTTCCACCACCACATTATGTAAATATTTTATAAATATACTTTATTTATAATGTGTATATATATATATATATATAATTATAATATCTATATATATTTGTAAATATAATATAAAATTTTTTATTTATATTAAATTATGACTTTTTTTATTTTATTTTTTGACTTATACAAAATTTTTTTATTAGGTCATTATTAATGGATGGATTGGATAGAATTTTTTTGGTTAATGGATGAATTGGATTGGATTTGTTTGGTACAATCCTAATGGATATAAATTTTTAGATGGATTTCTCCAATCCATCTATTACAATCCGAATCCATATCCATCCAATCCATTCATTTTGACACCTCTACCCGCAGGTAAATCAATACCAATTAATATAACTATAATCAAATAGTATGTTGGCCAACGAAATGATTAAAAGCCCCAAGTAGCGAGCACAGATTAGTCCTTCGTTAACAGCGTTGGGACACTGCGAGGGTCTGATACAAAAAAAAATAGTATGTAACAAAATGACTATTTTGGACATCATATTTTTGTGCCAATTATCATTTTTAATGTCAAAATTTTAACTTTCTTTTGTTCTCCTTTACTTTTTGATTTTCTCTTTCTTACTTTTTCACTTATTTTGGTTTTTTCTCTTGCTTTTTACATTTTCCCATATCTTACTTTTACTAATATTGTTTATTCTATAACTTTATCGTCAATTTCTTCTCCACCCCCTTCCCCCTCTCTCTCCTATTTCAATCTACTAGTGTGTATGACCCGTGCGCTGCACGGGTATACATCTTCTTTTTTGAATTTATTTTGAAAGTGTTTTGTTGTTATAAAATTGTGTGTGTGTGTGTGTATATATAGGAATGCAGTATAAAAGCAGTATAAATATTTTGTATAATTCCTCACCCATAAGCATCATAACCTTCACTTGGTTTCAAAAGGAATATAAATATTAAAATATGAACTAGCAACTACTTTCTAAGCCAGATGGTGGAAGTAGGAATGTAGATATTAACTTTGAACTGTTGGTTACTTATCTGGATTATGCTTTGCAGTTACTTATTTTGTTCATAATCATATAAGTGCCTGTTATGGATATTAATTCAAAGTTAAAATATTTCTAAGTGTTACACTATTAGTACACTCCTTGACTATGGCTAGCCTTGTTCAGGCCAGTTTACTGGTGTATTTTCAAAGAATGTTCTGGGAGCCTCACAAACGTGGCCAATGTCTGTTGTGAGCAGTACCAGATGTCTGAGAAATCCCATAGTCAATCAGCCTACTATTTTATAACACATAAACATAAAAGGTAATTGAATAAGAAAATTATTCATCTGTGTTTATATTTTACAAAGATTTACTTTTGATCTTAAAACAGTTTGTTAAAGTGTGTTGTCATATGTTTAAATTGAACTTTCCCTAAGTTATATTTTGTAAACGTATTCTCTGCTTTTGATCAAGAACATCTATAACCTTTTCAAAACCATGTTTTACTTACTTTTGACATTATAGGATTTTGAAAGAATACTTGGAAATCTCGCTAACGACGAACGGCATAACGAATGCGTAAGACTCGCGAGTGATAGAGCAGCTACCTTGCCGCCCAGAGAGATGTTGTATTCTGGAAACATCTTGGTGTTTAAAAGAAAGTAAAACAGAAAACAGTTTGTTTATTGATCACTTGCATGTCAGAATCAAACTCAAAATATAATTTAAATAGTTTAAGTTAAATGTATTTCAGTATTTACTTTACCTGTTGTTTTTTGAGTAAAAGGATTTCTCTCTGAAGTATAAATTAGAAAATAATTCTTTTATCCAAGTTTTAATATCCTGCACTTGGCCTTGTTATGATTTTTAAACAAAACAGGTTTATATCCCCAGCATAATCTAGAAAGTAGTTGCTAGTTCATATTTTAATATTTATATTTCTAATGAAACCAAGTGAAGGCGATGATGCTTATGGGTGAGGAATTATACAATATTCTGAAAAAACCTCTGTTACTTTTATACTGCTTTCCTCACTCTCTCATGTCTTTTATTACTATGCCTTCTCTAGAAAATCAATTTTCTGAAAATAACAATCAAGATCTTAGTAAAGATCTTACCAATCAAGATCTTTGCAAAGATCTTATCAACAATCAAACTTTTTTTGTCATAAATAAAATTTCCCTAAAAAAGGAATTTTATTCTGAAGAATGGTCTCTTCACAGAAAATGGTTCTTCAAACATTACCAAGGGAAGAATAGAAAATCCATTCAGGAAAAGTTCTATAAATTCCTTGAAAATGTCAAATACAATATTCCTTTTTTTGATTGGTTTCATGCGTATACCATCAAGAAAAATATCAATTATCCCTTCCAAGATGACATTATTGGAAGGAAAATAGTGGATGTCATCACTATATGGCATCTAAAAGATGGTCAAAAGGTCCAGTCTGAATTACCTCCTAAAGGCCCTTTTACCCTCAATATTCAAAACCAATCTGCCCCTGTCATGGCTGCCCCTTTTAAAGCTAGGCCTGACAATGAACCCATAACAGCCAGAGACATCAAAGACCTCATGGAACAATCCAACTATACAAACAAATACCTCCAAGCACTAGGAGATTCCAAATTAAGTAGAAACAATGATGCCTCCCCTAGAACTGAGTCATCTTGTCCTTCTGCTAAGATAGAGAAACCCCTATTCAATCCCTATAGGATATCCAAGACCTTTAAAGCCTTCAGGCAAGAAGGTCATATCAAAAGGGAAGTTGATGAGACCAAGGATGAAATCTTGGAAAAAATCAATGAGCATTTAGCTCTCCTCAAAACAACTATCCCTGATACGCTTTCTCCTCATACTCCTAGGAAAAGCATCAATATGATAAATGAGACCTCTTCTGATCACTCAGAAGATACCTCTCCTAGGGATAAAGTCAGTCCAATCATTTACAATCCTAAAAACAGATGGCGTAGGGAAACCAAGCTTTACTACCCTAGGGCCACTGCTCCTGACCTTCTCTTAGAAGAAAAGGAAACCAATTTTAAAAGTTTCAGTGCCAACAATGTTTATGAGTGGAACATTGATGGAGAAAATGAGTATGGCATAACCAAAATCCTCCAAAACATGACTATGGTTGCCACTGCTTATGAAACCTCCAACAACTGCTCAGATGACATGATCGTAGAAATCCTCATTGCAGGATTCTGTGGTCAGCTCAAAGGTTGGTGGGACAATTACCTCAATGATGAGGATAAACAATCTATCCTTACTGCCATCAAGAGGGAACCAAACGGAGAACCCATCCTTGAAAATGGGATTCAAATTCCTGATCAGGTTAACACCTTGATCTTTACCATTGCCCAACACTTTGTTGGAGACCCTTCCTTGATTAAGGATAGATCTGCAGAGTTGTTGTCCAATCTTAGGTGCAAAACCCTCGGTGATTTTAGATGGTATAAGGACACATTCCTTACAAGAGTCTACACCAGAGAAGATAGCCAACAAGCCTTCTGGAAGGAGAAATTCCTTGCAGGCCTCCCTAAATCCTTAGGTGATAAGGTTAGAGATAAGCTACGCAATCAGGACCCTAATGGAAATATTCCCTACCAGCAATTAAGCTATGGTCAGCTTATTGCTATCATCCAAAGAGTTGCTTTGAAAATTTGTCAAGACGACAAAATTCAGCAACAATTATCCAAAGAAAAGGCCCAAAATCGCAGAGACTTAGGAACCTTCTGTGAACAATTCGGCCTCCCTTGCATCAAAAAAACCAAACCCAAACCAAAACCTATCAACACCTTACCTAGACCTGACTATTACAAGGAAAGGCATGATAGGAAACCAAGGCCAAGGATTACTGGTCGTTTTACCAAAAATCATTATGAGAATAATGATAAAAACCCCATCATCTGCTTCAAATGTGGCAAACCAGGCCATATTAGTAGAAACTGTAGAGTTATAAACAAACTCAAAGTTCTTAATCTTGGTTCAGACATTGAGAGCAAGATTAACAATTTACTTGCCCAATCTTCAGGAGAATCCTCGGATCAACCTTCTGAGAAGATAAATCAAATTCAGGATGATGATTTATCCAATTCTGATTCCTCTAATAGCATCAATGTCCTCACCAAAGAGCAAGATCTTCTCCTTGAAGCCATAAATGCCATTCCTGACCCCCAGGAAAGGGAAAAGTATCTCAAAAAGCTTAAGTCTACTCTTGAGACTAAACCTCCCAAAAGTCCTTTAGTAACCAATAAGTATAATCTCAAGGATACCTTCAAAAGGTTAGAAAAAACCAGTATCAAACCTGTTACTATCCAAGATCTTCAGTATGAGATCAACAACCTAAAAGCTGAGGTCAATAAACTGAAAGAAAAACAGGCCAATCACCAGTCCATTATTGACCATTGGAATAATCATGAAACCAGTTCCTCTTCAAGTGTCCCTGACTCTGATAAGGAAATGGATTCAGATTTCTTAGGGCTGATCAATTATGTAAAAATTCAAAAATTTTACATAAATGTCAAAATTATTATCAAAGATTTTATTCTCGAAACTGTTGCCTTGTTTGACACAGGTGCAGATTCAAACTGTATTTTAGAAGGTCTTATCCCAACAAAATACTTTGAGAAAACCTCTGAACAACTTAGTGCTGCAAATGGTACTAAGTTAAGGATCAATTACAAGTTGTCTTCAGCTATCATCGAAAACAACAATTTCAAAATTGATACCTCATTTCTTCTTGTCAAAGATTTGAAAAATCATGTAATTTTAGGAACTCCGTTCATAAGATCACTTTTTCCTTTTCAAATAACTGAAGAAGGTATCATAACCCAGCATTTGGGACAACCAATCAATTTTAAGTTTTTAAGAAAACCTTTTGTTAGAAACTTAAATCCAATTTCTTACAAAGAAAATCAAATCAATTTTTTAAAAGATGAAATTACTTTTAGAAATATTGATCACCAATTACTCAAGAAGGAAAATCAGTTCAAAATTAAGAGTCTTTTAGAACAAATACAATCCACTATTTGTTCTGATCTTCCTAATGCTTTCTGGGAAAGAAAACGTCATGTTGTGGAACTTCCTTATGAAAAGGATTTTCATGAAAGGCAAATTCCCACCAAAGCTAGACCTATCCAGATGAATCAGGATCTCCTCTTGGTTTGTCAAAAGGAAATAAATGATCTTTTAAAAAAAGGGTCTTATTCGCAAAAGTAAGAGTTCCTGGTCTTGCTCTGCCTTTTATGTTAACAAACAAGCAGAAATAGAAAGGGGAACTCCCAGATTGGTTATTAATTACAAACCTCTCAACCAAGCTCTTTGTTGGATTAGATATCCTATTCCTAACAAAAGGGACCTTCTCAAACGTTTTCATGACGCAAAAATATTTTCAAAATTCGACATGAAATCTGGATTTTGGCAAATCCAGATCAAAGAGAAGGATAGATACAAAACTGCCTTCACTGTCCCTTTTGGTCAATATGAATGGAACGTTATGCCTTTTGGCTTGAAAAACGCCCCTTCTGAATTTCAAAGAATCATGAATGATATATTCAATGATTATGCAAATTTCGCCATTGTCTATATTGATGATGTGCTCATTTTTTCACAATCTTTCAACCAACATGTCAGGCATATCAATACCTTTATTTCTATCATAAAGAAAAATGGTCTTGCTGTGTCGAAGACAAAAATCAATTTGTTCCAAACAAAAATCAGATTTTTGGGTCACAATATCCATCACGGAACTATTACTCCTATCACTAGGGCTATTGAGTTCTCAGATAAATTCCCCAATCAAATTATTGACAAAACTCAATTACAGAGGTTCCTTGGTTGTCTGAATTATGTCTCAGACTTCTTTCCACAACTTAGTAATCTCATCAAACCTCTTCATGATCGTCTTAGGAAGGATCCTCCTCCTTGGACGGATGATCACACCAAAATTGTCATACAAATTAAAGCCCAGGTTAAAGAGCTACCCTGCCTTTACCTACCTAATCCTGAAGCCTTCAAAATTGTCGAAACTGATGCTTCTGATATTGGTTACGGCGGAATTTTAAAACAAAAAATTTCTGGAAAAGAACAAATCATTGCTTTCACTTCTAAACACTGGAATCCTGCCCAGCAGAATTATTCCACTATCAAAAAAGAAGTTTTAGCTATTGTGCTATCCATTTCAAAATTCCAATCTGATCTTTTAAATCAAAAATTTCTCGTTCGTATTGATTGCAAGTCTGCAAAAGATATTTTGCAAAAGGATGTTAAGAACCTTGCATCTAAACAAATTTTCGCCAGATGGCAAGCAATTTTAAGTATATTTGATTTTGATATCGAATATCTTAAAGGTTCTGACAATTCCCTTCCGGACTACCTCACTCGTGAATATTTACAGGGAAATACTTATCCTTAAGCATGATAACTGTACCACTCTTTGTGGGAAAAACTGCTTAAACCACCCTGAACATGGTGATTGTAGTGTCTGCATCAGGCACGAAAAACTGTCCAATTTTCAAGTCTAAAACTTTCGACAAGCTTTGTTGTCTTTCGACAAGCTCTGTTGAACCACCCTTGAACATGGTGATTGTAGTGTCCTTATGGACATGAAAAACTGTTCAAATTTCAAAATCTAACCTTTCGACAAGCTCTGTTGTCTCTCGACAAGCTCTGTTGAACCACCCTTGAACATGGTGATTGTAGTGTCCTTATGGACATGAAAAACTGTTCAAATTCCAAATCTAACCTTTCGACATGCTCTGTTGTTTTTCGACAAGCACTGTTGTTTCCTTTTTGCAGGAACTCGATAAGGTTCTCCATTGCAAGACTTAGTGGACGTCCCACCCACTACTTTGTCTTCTTTGTCAAAGATTCTTGCTTTCCCACAAAACGATGTGGTCAATCCATGGGGACCCCTGTCTCCCACTATCTTCTGGCATTTTGGATTCCAAGGCTCCTTTTGCTCAGACCACGTGTCCTTATCCCTGCTGCTGCACAGTTCAAGTCAGATATTCTTGGATCCTCTACAGTGCAGGTCACTTAGTGCACAGTGCCGGTTTAGTAACCGGTTACTATTCAATTTTCAATCTATTTAATCATGTCTTAGGCTTGTGTTAGACACAGACTTCGACACAATTCTCTACTTCTCTCCCTAGTTCTAGTGAGAAGCCAGAGCACTTGTAATCTTCTTCTCTTCTTCAATCTTCAATCTTGTAACTCATAGATAGTTCTTAACTATCTCAATTAATTCAAAGTAACTCATAGATAGTACATGGAAGGTTTTACCTCCTAATCTATCTCGTGAGTTTTAATTGTCTTTAATTTATTTATTTGTTGCATTCCGTATGCTACCTACTTCCCCTCTGTCTCTTTAATTTAATCCCCCTCTCCTGGTTCCGACCCCCTCTTGGTATCAGAGCCAGATGGTGGAAGTAGGAATGTAGATATTAACTTTGAACTGTTGGTTACTTATCTGGATTATGCTTTGCAGTTACTTATTTTGTTCATAATCATATAAGTGCCTGTTATGGATATTAATTCAAAGTTAAAATATTTCTAAGTGTTACACTATTAGTATACTCCTTGACTATGGCTAGCCTTGTTCAGGCCAGTTTACTGGTGTATTTTCAAAGAATGTTCTGGGAGCCTCACAAACGTGGCCAATGTCTGTTGTGAGCAGTACCAGATGTCTGAGAAATCCCATAGTCAATCAGCCTACTATTTTATAACACATAAACATAAAAGGTAATTGAATAAGAAAATTATTCATCTGTGTTTATATTTTACAAAGATTTACTTTTGATCTTAAAACAGTTTGTTAAAGTGTGTTGTCATATGTTTAAATTGAACTTTCCCTAAGTTATATTTTGTAAACGTATTCTCTGCTTTTGATCAAGAACATCTATAACCTTTTCAAAACCATGTTTTACTTACTTTTGACATTATAGGATTTTGAAAGAATACTTGGAAATCTCGCTAACGACGAACGGCATAACGAATGCGTAAGACTCGCGAGTGATAGAGCAGCTACCTTGCCGCCCAGAGAGATGTTGTATTCTGGAAACATCTTGGTGTTTAAAAGAAAGTAAAACAGAAAACAGTTTGTTTATTGATCACTTGCATGTCAGAATCAAACTCAAAATATAATTTAAATAGTTTAAGTTAAATGTATTTCAGTATTTACTTTACCTGTTGTTTTTTGAGTAAAAGGATTTCTCTCTGAAGTATAAATTAGAAAATAATTCTTTTATCCAAGTTTTAATATCCTGCACTTGGCTATCCAAATTTGAAACTAGCCTTATTCATGGGCCAATCTTTTTCAATTGCTTCCCAGATTTAACTGTCAGTCTGGATGATAAGAACATCCTTGATGTTCTTTATCTTAATGTCAAGTGTCACGGCTATGACATGAAGGAAGGATCTGTCCCTATCACTTTGATATACAGAATTCATTACAAAGTAATGAACTCTATCAGGTCCAATTTCCTTAAAACCAAATGCCACAAATCAAGAGAAACAACTTTGTTTCTTACTGATCAATCTAAGGCCAATATTATGGTACCTAAAACCATACAATGGAGTGATATTACACTTCCTGAAACCTGGACCCTAGATAAAGCTGCCCCTACAGCACCTAGGATAACACCAGAATTCCAGGATGTTATTCAGCATCAATCTGGAAGAGTTGATCTTGTTTTTAACAGAAGCAACTCCTTCACTATCCCTAGGTCCCTCAGATCTGAAGAAGACTTCAGAACGGCTATGTCCAGAGGATCTTTCTCTAGAAGATCCTTCTCTGTAGCTAGAGAGTCCTCCAAACCTCAGATAGGAGCCTCCCATGATGGGTCCACTATCCATTTGCAGGGTTTTGAAACCACAACCCCTGTAAAAACCTCCTATCAGAAAGAGGAGGAAGACCTTAGGTCTATTCAATCCCCAACCTATTCCTCCCTTAATAATCCTTATGATGAAGTCTAAATTCATCATGGATAAGGAATCCCTTAGAAAAGAATTTTATTCTGAGGAATGGTCTCCTCATAGGAATTGGTTCTTTTCTCAGTATCAGGGACACAAACGTAAAGCAATCCAAGAGAAATTCTATGAATTTCTCAGAAAGACCAAACATAATATCCCTTTCTTTAAATGGTTTAAAGATTATGCTTTTAGGAAAGGTATCAATTATCCTTTTCAATCCATTTTATCTGATAGGAAACAGGATGTCCCTGTTGTCCCCTCTAAACATCCCAATGATGTCTTAGAACAAACTAAGAAGGTTTTAGGTATCCCTGCCCAGATAGAAAAACCTATTACCAAACCAGTTCCTCAGCAAACCTATTATGAAGAACTCTTAGCTAGGGTCAATGAGCAATTAAACCTTCTAAAAGGTATGGCTCTTAATCCTAAAACCAATGGCTCTATAAACACGATAACCAAAGTTCCTTTTGATGAAAGAAAGGTTATCTGCTTCAAATGTGACAATTTTGGCCATATTGCCAGAAAATGTCCTAATCAACCCAAACCTGGTTATATACCAAAACCCTACATTAGGAAAAAGGACAAAAAACCCAAGGATAAATCTCAAATCACAGAAATTTGTTGCACTTGCAATAAAAGAAAACCTGAGGTTTCTCCCATCAACCAACCTGCTAAGAAGATACATAATAGACCTAGTAAGCAGGTTACCTGCTTTGTTTGCAGTAGAACAGGTCACAAAACCAAGAGCTGCTGGGTTATTAGAAAACTCAGTACTTTCAATATCGATCCTAGTACCAAAAGAAAAATTAAGCTCATCTGCAGAGATGAAAAACCTCATAGGTACAACAGGATTTTATCTGAGCTTAAGAACCTTGAGCTCAAACCTAAGATTAAATCCAGAATCTACAATTGGTTAGGTTATTATTTTGATAAACCTGAATCTAGGTTTATTGACCTAGCTTCCTCCATTTGCAGATTCAATATCTCCATTTCATCCATTATTACCAACTTTGAAAATAGAGTCATCTGGGATTCCCCAGCTCTACTTGTTTCTTTTCATATCAATGAGTTTGGTATTAATGCTTATTATCTGGGGCAACCCTTTATGTTTTATCATCCGAGCAAATCTTTCAATAAAACTCAAAAAATTTGCTCCAAAACCAATTTCAATTCTGGTATTAGCATCAAAGCAAAAACCCAGGAGGAATTAATTGACGATATGGTTAATCACGCTATATCTTTGTGGCCTTACCCCCTGGTAATTTCGACCATGGTCGAACCCCTCTTATGGCCATATATTACGCAAACTTGGGGAACCCCACCCCTTGGTAATTTCGACTATGGTCGAAACCCTCTTGTTTCCATTATACCAATCTTTCTAATTAATCTTTTTATGTCTAGAAACCAAATGGTAGAAATTTTAGACATTTTATTCCATTACGATTATATAGAGATTATAATCAGAATTTTACTAACTGAATCATCTTTGACTCTCAGGGCTTCAATCAAGATGACCACCAGGGCTTCCTCCTCGAGAGGAAGAGGTAGAGGAAAAGGTAAAAATCCAATGATCTCTACAGGGCCTTCCACCCTAAACCAATCTGGAAACCAATCTGGGCATTCCTCTCAGAATACCCAAAACCAAATCAAACAGGCAAAGTCTGGCTATGCCTTTCCAATCCAAACCCTCCTGACTTTCCAGGAACAAGGGTTAACCAATCTTCCCTCCAGAACTTGGGCTAGTATTGCTGAGGATAGTGACCAAGACCTCCCTACCTTGGACCTAGCCATTCAAACCCAAAAATCCCAACAATTGCAGATTAACCCAAAAACCCAGGTTACCTCTGCCCAAAACCAGTCAAAATTGGTTATTAGAACCAACCCAATTACCCCTGCTCAAACCCAGTATGTCCCAAAGGAAAGCTATTTCTTTGTGGCTCATATTGAACCAGAATTCTGGGATGAAAATCCCAACAAAATCCCTCCAAAGATCTTTCCACCCCAATCCCATTTCTTACCTCTTACTCCAAACAAAACCCAGAAATTTTATGAGTTTATTCTCATAGATACTGAGTCAATATCCCTCAAACATTATAGGGATCCTAAGGATGATGCTGTCATCACCCATTCAACCCTTCAAATTCTAAATGTTCTGACACCCTCAGCATTTGGCTCAAATCCAAACAACACAAAGAAATTTTCCCAGCTCTTTGACCCTATGGGTTATAATTATTGGGATTATATCAAAGCTTGGGATTATGTTATCCTAGGCTTACAAAACAAAATTCTTAAACATTCTTGGTTGATCTATTTCAAAAAGAAAACCAAGTATTCCTTCCCTAATTGGTTCCTTCAATGGTGGGATTTCTTTGGCCCTTGCCCAGAAATCTTTCCCACTGAAGTCCAAGAAGGATTTCAAATGTTTTCAAAAAGATTCAACAAAGATCTTACCAATTATCCAATCACTTTAAATTTTTATGCCATTTTTTCATTATCATGGATTTTTTCATGGCAATATAAAACTGGGCATTTTCATCACCCAAAGACTTTGTTGTCTTTTTACAAACAAGGGTCTGTCAAATGGTGGCCTCGTTTTGATGCCTCTGCTGCATCTCCTGCGGGTGTGACCAATTGGTTTAAAACCAACCCAAAAGCTTTGCAAGTTGCTGACCCAGAAACTTGTAAATTTTTAAATCAAAAGGCTAGAATTTCTGCAGCTCTTGCAGCTTCTACCTCTGAAGATGATATTCTGGAAAAACTTCAGAATGTCATGAAACTTCTTCAAAACCAATCTGAGGCCAAGGATGTCCCTTCATCTTCAAAAAAGGACAATAAGATGAAACAGATTCTTGTCTCATCTTCTTCCTCCTCTCCAAAAGATTTCTCTGAGGAAGATGGCTTTGATTATTATTCTGATAATCTTTGCTGATCCCCTTGGGATTTTTAATCATAATCTTATTTTACAAAATTCCTTTCTTGGTGATCTCTTTTTGATCCTCTTGAAAGCTTCAATTTTATTCTCAAAATTATCCTTAAGCATGATAATTGTACCACTCTTTGTGGGAAAAACTGCTGAAACCACCCTGGACATGGTGATTGTAGTGTCCTTATGGACATGAAAAACTGTTCAATTTTCAAATCTAAACCTTTCGACAAGCTCTGTTGTCTTTCGACAAGCTCTGTTGAACCACCCTTGAACATGGTGATTGTAGTGTCCTTATGGACATGAAAAACTGTTCAAATTTCAAATCTAAACCTTTCGACAAGCTCTGTTGTCTTTCGACAAGCTCTGTTGAACCACCCTTGAACATGGTGATTGTAGTGTCCTTATGGACATGAAAAACTGTTCAAATTCCAAATCTAACCTTTCGACATGCTCTGTTGTCTTTCGACAAGCTCTGTTGTTTTTCGACTAGCTCTGTTGTTTTTCGACAAGCACTGTTGTTTCTCTGTTTGCAGGAACACGTTAAGGTTCATCATTGCAAGACTTAGTGGACGTCCCACCCACTACTTTGTCTTCATAGTCAAAGATTCTTGCTTTCCCACAAAACGAAGTGGTCAATCCATGGGGACCCCCTGTCTCCCACTATCTTCTGGCATTTTGGAATCCAAGACTCCTTTTTGCTCAGACCACGTGTACTTATCCCTGCTGCTGCACAGTTCAAGTCAGATACTCTTGGATCCTCTACAGTGCAGGTCACTTAGTGCACAGTGCCGGTTTAGTAACCGGTTACTATTCAATTTTCAATCTATTTAATCATGTCTTAGGCTTGTGTTAGAGGGAGACTTCGACACAATTCTCTACTTCTCTCCCTAGTTCTAGTGAGAAGCCAGAGCACTTGTAATCTTATTCTCTTCTTCAATCTTCAATCTTGTAACTCATAGATAGTTCTTAACTATCTCAATTAATTCAAAGTAACTCATAGATAGTACATGGAAGGTTTTACCTCCTAATCTATCTCGTGAGTTTTAATTGTCTTTAATTTATTTATTTGTTGCATTCCGTATGCTACCTACTTCCCCTCTGTCTCTTTAATTTAATCCCCCTCTCCTGGTTCCGACCCCCTCTTGGTATCAAAGCCAGATGGTGGAAGTAGGAATGTAGATATTAACTTTGAACTGTTGGTTACTTATCTGGATTATGCTTTGCAGTTACTTATTTTGTTCATAATCATATAAGTGCCTGTTATGGATATTAATTCAAAGTTAAAATATTTCTAAGTGTTACACTATTAGTACACTCCTTGACTATGGCTAGCCTTGTTCAGGCCAGTTTACTGGTGTATTTTCAAAGAATGTTCTGGGAGCCTCACAAACGTGGCCAATGTCTGTTGTGAGCAGTACCAGATGTCTGAGAAATCCCATAGTCAATCAGCCTACTATTTTATAACACATAAACATAAAAGGTAATTGAATAAGAAAATTATTCATCTGTGTTTATATTTTACAAAGATTTACTTTTGATCTTAAAACAGTTTGTTAAAGTGTGTTGTCATATGCTTAAATTGAACTTTCCCTAAGTTATATTTTGTAAACGTATTCTCTGCTTTTGATCAAGAGCATCTATAACCTTTTCAAAACCATGTTTTACTTACTTTTGACATTATAGGATTTTGAAAGAATACTTGGAAATCTCGCTAACGACGAACGGCATAACGAATGCGTAAGACTCGCGAGTGATAGAGCAGCTACCTTGCCGCCCAGAGAGATGTTGTATTCTGGAAACATCTTGGTGTTTAAAAGAAAGTAAAACAGAAAACAGTTTGTTTATTGATCACTTGCATGTCAGAATCAAACTCAAAATATAATTTAAATGGTTTAAATTAAATGTATTTCAGTATTTACTTTACTTATTGTTTTCTGAGTAAAAGGATTTCTCTCTGAGATATAAATTAGAAAATAATTCTTTTATCCAAGTTTTAATATCCTGCACTTGGCCTTGTTATGATTTTTAAACAAAACAGGTTTATATCCCCAGCATAATCTAGAAAGTAGTTGCTAGTTCATATTTTAATATTTATATTTCTAATGAAACCAAGTGAAGGCAATGATGCTTACGGGTGAGGAAGAATTTTATTAAAATGTTTAAAAGTTTTTCTTCTCGTTTCTCTTGCAACCCCTCATCCTCATCTTCATCTTCCAATCAATCTTTATCAAACAAAATCTTCAAAGAAGAAATACGTTTTGAAGATATCAATCAAGATCTTGATAACTGGGATATTCCAAAAATATCTCATAAAGATCTTTATCAAAATCAAAAATCTTTCTTTTCAAAAACTGATTTTATTGTCAGAACAGTTGAACAGAAAATCATACTCCGCAAAGATGATGAAGAATTTCATCTTCTCTCTGAAAAGAGTATGAAAGATCATAAGGCTAAGAACTTCAACTACCTACACATTGGAAGTGTTCAGGTAGGCATGAAGCCTCTTACCAGAGAATCTCTTAACGTGGCAGTTTTGCTCTGTTTAAGAGATGCTCGCCATAATCAGTTTCACGATTCCTTATTAGGAACTGTTGAAACTAGCCTTATTCATGGGCCAATCTTTTTCAATTGCTTCCCAGATTTAACTGTCAGTCTGGATGATAAGAACATCCTTGATGTTCTTTATCTTAATGTCAAGTGTCACGGCTATGACATGAAGGAAGGATCTGTCCCTATCACTTTGATATACAGAATTCATTACAAAGTAATGAACTCTATCAGGTCCAATTTCCTTAAAACCAAATGCCACAAATCAGGAGAAACAACTTTGTTTCTTACAGACCAATCTAAGGCCAATATTATGGTACCTAAAACCATACAATGGAGTGATATTACACTTCCTGAAACCTGGACCCTAGATAAAGCTGCCCCTACAGCACCTAGGATAACACCAGAATTCCAGGATGTTATTCAGCATCAATCTGGAAGAGTTGATCTTGTTTTTAACAGAAGCAACTCCTTCACTATCCCTAGGTCCCTCAGATCTGAAGAAGACTTCAGAACGGCTATGTCCAGAGGATCTTTCTCTAGAAGATCCTTCTCTGTAGCTAGAGAGTCCTCCAAACCTCAGATAGGAGCCTCCCATGATGGGTCCACTATCCATTTGCAGGGTTTTGAAACCACAACCCCTGTAAAAACCTCCTATCAGAAAGAGGAGGAAGACCTTAGGTCTATTCAATCTCCAACCTATTCCTCCCTTAATAATCCTTATGATGAAGTCTAAATTCATCATGGATAAGGAATCCCTTAGAAAAGAATTTTATTCTGAGGAATGGTCTCCTCATAGGAATTGGTTCTTTTCTCAGTATCAGGGACACAAACGTAAAGCAATCCAAGAGAAATTCTATGAATTTCTCAGAAAGACCAAACATAATATCCCTTTCTTTAAATGGTTTAAAGATTATGCTTTTAGGAAAGGTATCAATTATCCTTTTCAATCCATTTTATCTGATAGGAAACAGGATGTCCCTGTTGTCCCCTCTAAACATCCCAATGATGTCTTAGAACAAACTAAGAAGGTTTTAGGTATCCCTGCCCAGATAGAAAAACCTATTACCAAACCAGTTCCTCAGCAAACCTATTATGAAGAACTCTTAGCTAGGGTCAATGAGCAATTAAACCTTCTAAAAGGTATGGCTCTTAATCCTAAAACCAATGGCTCTATAAACACGATAACCAAAGTTCCTTTTGATGAAAGAAAGGTTATCTGCTTCAAATGTGACAATTTTGGCCATATTGCCAGAAAATGTCCTAATCAACCCAAACCTGGTTATATACCAAAACCCTACATTAGGAAAAAGGACAAAAAACCCAAGGATAAATCTCAAATCACAGAAATTTGTTGCACTTGCAATAAAAGAAAACCTGAGGTTTCTCCCATCAACCAACCTGCTAAGAAGATACATAATAGACCTAGTAAGCAGGTTACCTGCTTTGTTTGCAGTAGAACAGGTCACAAAACCAAGAGCTGCTGGGTTATTAGAAAACTCAGTACTTTCAATATCGATCCTAGTACCAAAAGAAAAATTAAGCTCATCTGCAGAGATGAAAAACCTCATAGGTACAACAGGATTTTATCTGAGCTTAAGAACCTTGAGCTCAAACCTAAGATTAAATCCAGAATCTACAATTGGTTAGGTTATTATTTTGATAAACCTGAATCTAGGTTTATTGACCTAGCTTCCTCCATTTGCAGATTCAATATCTCCATTTCATCCATTATTACCAACTTTGAAAATAGAGTCATCTGGGATTCCCCAGCTCTACTTGTTTCTTTTCATATCAATGAGTTTGGTATTAATGCTTATTATCTGGGGCAACCCTTTATGTTTTATCATCCGAGCAAATCTTTCAATAAAACTCAAAAAATTTGCTCCAAAACCAATTTCAATTCTGGTATTAGCATCAAAGCAAAAACCCAGGAGGAATTAATTGACGATATGGTTAATCACGCTATATCTTTGTGGCCTTACCCCCTGGTAATTTCGACCATGGTCGAACCCCTCTTATGGCCATATATTACGCAAACTTGGGGAACCCCACCCCTTGGTAATTTCGACTATGGTCGAAACCCTCTTGTTTCCATTATACCAATCTTTCTAATTAATCTTTTTATGTCTAGAAACCAAATGGTAGAAATTTTAGACATTTTATTCCATTACGATTATATAGAGATTATAATCAGAATTTTACTAACTGAATCATCTTTGACTCTCAGGGCTTCAATCAAGATGACCACCAGGGCTTCCTCCTCGAGAGGAAGAGGTAGAGGAAAAGGTAAAAATCCAATGATCTCTACAGGGCCTTCCACCCTAAACCAATCTGGAAACCAATCTGGGCATTCCTCTCAGAATACCCAAAACCAAATCAAACAGGCAAAGTCTGGCTATGCCTTTCCAATCCAAACCCTCCTGACTTTCCAGGAACAAGGGTTAACCAATCTTCCCTCCAGAACTTGGGCTAGTATTGCTGAGGATAGTGACCAAGACCTCCCTACCTTGGACCTAGCCATTCAAACCCAAAAATCCCAACAATTGCAGATTAACCCAAAAACCCAGGTTACCTCTGCCCAAAACCAGTCAAAATTGGTTATTAGAACCAACCCAATTACCCCTGCTCAAACCCAGTATGTCCCAAAGGAAAGCTATTTCTTTGTGGCTCATATTGAACCAGAATTCTGGGATGAAAATCCCAACAAAATCCCTCCAAAGATCTTTCCACCCCAATCCCATTTCTTACCTCTTACTCCAAACAAAACCCAGAAATTTTATGAGTTTATTCTCATAGATACTGAGTCAATATCCCTCAAACATTATAGGGATCCTAAGGATGATGCTGTCATCACCCATTCAACCCTTCAAATTCTAAATGTTCTGACACCCTCAGCATTTGGCTCAAATCCAAACAACACAAAGAAATTTTCCCAGCTCTTTGACCCTATGGGTTATAATTATTGGGATTATATCAAAGCTTGGGATTATGTTATCCTAGGCTTACAAAACAAAATTCTTAAACATTCTTGGTTGATCTATTTCAAAAAGAAAACCAAGTATTCCTTCCCTAATTGGTTCCTTCAATGGTGGGATTTCTTTGGCCCTTGCCCAGAAATCTTTCCCACTGAAGTCCAAGAAGGATTTCAAATGTTTTCAAAAAGATTCAACAAAGATCTTACCAATTATCCAATCACTTTAAATTTTTATGCCATTTTTTCATTATCATGGATTTTTTCATGGCAATATAAAACTGGGCATTTTCATCACCCAAAGACTTTGTTGTCTTTTTACAAACAAGGGTCTGTCAAATGGTGGCCTCGTTTTGATGCCTCTGCTGCATCTCCTGCGGGTGTGACCAATTGGTTTAAAACCAACCCAAAAGCTTTGCAAGTTGCTGACCCAGAAACTTGTAAATTTTTAAATCAAAAGGCTAGAATTTCTGCAGCTCTTGCAGCTTCTACCTCTGAAGATGATATTCTGGAAAAACTTCAGAATGTCATGAAACTTCTTCAAAACCAATCTGAGGCCAAGGATGTCCCTTCATCTTCAAAAAAGGACAATAAGATGAAACAGATTCTTGTCTCATCTTCTTCCTCCTCTCCAAAAGATTTCTCTGAGGAAGATGGCTTTGATTATTATTCTGATAATCTTTGCTGATCCCCTTGGGATTTTTAATCATAATCTTATTTTACAAAATTCCTTTCTTGGTGATCTCTTTTTGATCCTCTTGAAAGCTTCAATTTTATTCTCAAAATTATCCTTAAGCATGATAATTGTACCACTCTTTGTGGGAAAAACTGCTGAAACCACCCTGGACATGGTGATTGTAGTGTCCTTATGGACATGAAAAACTGTTCAATTTTCAAATCTAAACCTTTCGACAAGCTCTGTTGTCTTTCGACAAGCTCTGTTGAACCACCCTTGAACATGGTGATTGTAGTGTCCTTATGGACATGAAAAACTGTTCAAATTTCAAATCTAAACCTTTCGACAAGCTCTGTTGTCTTTCGACAAGCTCTGTTGAACCACCCTTGAACATGGTGATTGTAGTGTCCTTATGGACATGAAAAACTGTTCAAATTCCAAATCTAACCTTTCGACATGCTCTGTTGTCTTTCGACAAGCTCTGTTGTTTTTCGACTAGCTCTGTTGTTTTTCGACAAGCACTGTTGTTTCTCTGTTTGCAGGAACACGTTAAGGTTCATCATTGCAAGACTTAGTGGACGTCCCACCCACTACTTTGTCTTCATAGTCAAAGATTCTTGCTTTCCCACAAAACGAAGTGGTCAATCCATGGGGACCCCCTGTCTCCCACTATCTTCTGGCATTTTGGAATCCAAGACTCCTTTTTGCTCAGACCACGTGTACTTATCCCTGCTGCTGCACAGTTCAAGTCAGATACTCTTGGATCCTCTACAGTGCAGGTCACTTAGTGCACAGTGCCGGTTTAGTAACCGGTTACTATTCAATTTTCAATCTATTTAATCATGTCTTAGGCTTGTGTTAGAGACAGACTTCGACACAATTCTCTACTTCTCTCCCTAGTTCTAGTGAGAAGCCAGAGCACTTGTAATCTTCTTCTCTTCTTCAATCTTCAATCTTGTAACTCATAGATAGTTCTTAACTATCTCAATTAATTCAAAGTAACTCATAGATAGTACATGGAAGGTTTTACCTCCTAATCTATCTCGTGAGTTTTAATTGTCTTTAATTTATTTATTTGTTGCATTCCGTATGCTACCTACTTCCCCTCTATCTCTTTAATTTAATCCCCCTCTCCTGGTTTCGACCCCCTCTTGGTATCAGAGCCAGATGGTGGAAGTAGGAATGTAGATATTAACTTTGAACTGTTGGTTACTTATCTGGATTATGCTTTGCAGTTACTTATTTTGTTCATAATCATATAAGTGCCTGTTATGGATATTAATTCAAAGTTAAAATATTTCTAAGTGTTACACTATTAGTACACTCCTTGACTATGGCTAGCCTTGTTCAGGCCAGTTTACTGGTGTATTTTCAAAGAATGTTCTGGGAGCCTCACAAACGTGGCCAATGTCTGTTGTGAGCAGTACCAGATGTCTGAGAAATCCCATAGTCAATCAGCCTACTATTTTATAACACATAAACATAAAAGGTAATTGAATAAGAAAATTTATCATCTGTGTTTATATTTTACAAAGATTTACTTTTGATCTTAAAACAGTTTGTTAAAGTGTGTTGTCATATGTTTAAATTGAACTTTCCCTAAGTTATATTTTGTAAACGTATTCTCTGCTTTTGATCAAGAACATCTATAACCTTTTCAAAACCATGTTTTACTTACTTTTGACATTATAGGATTTTGAAAGAATACTTGGAAATCTCGCTAACGACGAACGGCATAACGAATGCGTAAGACTCGCGAGTGATAGAGCATCTACCTTGCCGCCCAGAGAGATGTTGTATTCTGGAAACATCTTGGTGTTTAAAAGAAAGTAAAACAGAAAACAGTTTGTTTATTGATCACTTGCATGTCAGAATCAAACTCAAAATATAATTTAAATAGTTTAAGTTAAATGTATTTCAGTATTTACTTTACCTGTTGTTTTTTGAGTAAAAGGATTTCTCTCTGAAGTATAAATTAGAAAATAATTCTTTTATCCAAGTTTTAATATCCTGCACTTGGCCTTGTTATGATTTTTAAACAAAACAGGTTTATATCCCCAGCATAATCTAGAAAGTAGTTGCTAGTTCATATTTTAATATTTATATTTCTAATGAAACCAAGTGAAGGCGATGATGCTTATGGGTGAGGAATTATACAATATTCTGAAAAAACCTCTGTTACTTTTATACTGCTTTCCTCACTCTCTCATGTCTTTTATTACTATGCCTTCTCTAGAAAATCAATTTTCTGAAAATAACAATCAAGATCTTAGTAAAGATCTTACCAATCAAGATCTTTGCAAAGATCTTATCAACAATCAAACTTTTTTTGTCATAAATAAAATTTCCCTAAAAAAGGAATTTTATTCTGAAGAATGGTCTCTTCACAGAAAATGGTTCTTCAAACATTACCAAGGGAAGAATAGAAAATCCATTCAGGAAAAGTTCTATAAATTCCTTGAAAATGTCAAATACAATATTCCTTTTTTTGATTGGTTTCATGCGTATACCATCAAGAAAAATATCAATTATCCCTTCCAAGATGACATTATTGGAAGGAAAATAGTGGATGTCATCACTATATGGCATCTAAAAGATGGTCAAAAGGTCCAGTCTGAATTACCTCCTAAATGCCCTTTTACCCTCAATATTCAAAACCAATCTGCCCCTGTCATGGCTGCCCCTTTTAAAGCTAGGCCTGACAATGAACCCATAACAGCCAGAGACATCAAAGACCTCATGGAACAATCCAACTATACAAACAAATACCTCCAAGCACTAGGAGATTCCAAATTAAGTAGAAACAATGATGCCTCCCCTAGAACTGAGTCATCTTGTCCTTCTGCTAAGATAGAGAAACCCCTATTCAATCCCTATAGGATATCCAAGACCTTTAAAGCCTTCAGGCAAGAAGGTCATATCAAAAGGGAAGTTGATGAGACCAAGGATGAAATCTTGGAAAAAATCAATGAGCATTTAGCTCTCCTCAAAACAACTATCCCTGATACGCTTTCTCCTCATACCCCTAGGAAAAGCATCAATATGATAGACGAGACCTCTTCTGACCATTCAGAAGATGCCTCTCCTAAGAATAGAGTCAGTCCAATCATTTACAATCCTAAAAACAAATGGCGTAGGGAAACCAAGCTTTACTACCCTAGGGCCACTGCTCCTGACCTTCTCTTAGAAGAAAAGGAAACCAATTTTAAAAGTTTCAGTGCCAACAATGTTTATGAGTGGAACATTGATGGAGAAAATGAGTATGGCATAACCAAAATCCTCCAAAACATGACTATGGTTGCCACTGCCTATGAAACTTCTAACAATTGTTCAGAAAACATGATCGTAGAAATCCTCATTGCAGGATTCTGTGGTCAACTCAAAGGTTGGTGGGATAATTACCTCGATGATGAGGATAAGCAATCTATCCTTACCGCCATCAAAAGGGAACCCAGCGGAGAACCCATCACTGAAGAAGGGATTCAAATCCCTGATGCAGTTAACACTTTAATCTTCACCATTGCCCAACACTTTATAGGAGACCCTTCCTTGATTAAGGATAGATCTGCAGAGTTGTTGTCCAATCTTAGGTGCAAAACCCTCGGTGATTTTAGATGGTATAAGGACACATTCCTTACAAGAGTCTACACCAGAGAAGATAGCCAACAAGCCTTCTGGAAGGAGAAATTCCTTGCAGGTCTCCCTAAATCCTTAGGTGATAAGGTTAGAGATAAGCTTCGCAATCAGGACCCTAATGGAAATATTCCCTACCAGCAATTAAGCTATGGTCAGCTTATTGCTATCATCCAAAGAGTTGCTTTGAAAATTTGTCAAGACGACAAAATTCAGCAACAATTATCCAAAGAAAAGGCCCAAAATCGCAGAGACTTAGGAACCTTCTGTGAACAATTCGGCCTCCCTTGCATCAAAAAAACCAAACCCAAACCAAAACCTATCAACACCTTACCTAGACCTGACTATTACAAGGAAAGGCATGATAGGAAACCAAGGCCAAGGATTACTGGTCGTTTTACCAAAAATCATTATGAGAATAATGATAAAAACCCCATCATCTGCTTCAAATGTGGCAAACCAGGCCATATTAGTAGAAACTGTAGAGTTATAAACAAACTCAAAGTTCTTAATCTTGGTTCAGACATTGAGAGCAAGATTAACAATTTACTTGCCCAATCTTCAGGAGAATCCTCGGATCAACCTTCTGAGAAGATAAATCAAATTCAGGATGATGATTTATCCAATTCTGATTCCTCTAATAGCATCAATGTCCTCACCAAAGAGCAAGATCTTCTCCTTGAAGCCATAAATGCCATTCCTGACCCCCAGGAAAGGGAAAAGTATCTCAAAAAGCTTAAGTCTACTCTTGAGACTAAACCTCCCAAAAGTCCTTTAGTAACCAATAAGTATAATCTCAAGGATACCTTCAAAAGGTTAGAAAAAACCAGTATCAAACCTGTTACTATCCAAGATCTTCAGTATGAGATCAACAACCTAAAAGCTGAGGTCAATAAACTGAAAGAAAAACAGGCCAATCACCAGTCCATTATTGACCATTGGAATAATCATGAAACCAGTTCCTCTTCAAGTGTCCCTGACTCTGATAAGGAAATGGATTCAGATTTCTTAGGGCTGATCAATTATGTAAAAATTCAAAAATTTTACATAAATGTCAAAATTATTATCAAAGATTTTATTCTCGAAACTGTTGCCTTGTTTGACACAGGTGCAGATTCAAACTGTATTTTAGAAGGTCTTATCCCAACAAAATACTTTGAGAAAACCTCTGAACAACTTAGTGCTGCAAATGGTACTAAGTTAAGGATCAATTACAAGTTGTCTTCAGCTATCATCGAAAACAACAATTTCAAAATTGATACCTCATTTCTTCTTGTCAAAGATTTGAAAAATCAAGTAATTTTAGGAACTCCGTTCATAAGATCACTTTTTCCTTTTCAAATAACTGAAGAAGGTATCATAACCCAGCATTTGGAACAACCAATCATTTTTAAGTTTTTAAGAAAACCTTTTGTTAGAAACTTAAATCCAATTTCTTACAAAGAAAATCAAATCAATTTTTTAAAAGATGAAATTACTTTTAGAAATATTGATCACCAATTACTCAAGAAGGAAAATCAGTTCAAAATTAAGAGTCTTTTAGAATAAATACAATCCACTATTTGTTCTGATCTTCCTAATGCTTTCTGGGAAAGAAAACGTCATGTTGTGGAACTTCCTTATGAAAAGGATTTTCATGAAAGGCAAATTCCCACCAAAGCTAGACCTATCCAGATGAATCAGGATCTCCTCTTGGTTTGTCAAAAGGAAATAAATGATCTTTTAAAAAAGGGTCTTATTCGCAAAAGTAAGAGTTCCTGGTCTTGCTCTGCCTTTTATGTTAACAAACAAGCAGAAATAGAAAGGGGAACTCCCAGATTGGTTATCAATTACAAAAATCATTATGAGAATAATGATAAAAAACCCATTATCTGCTTCAAATGTGGCAAACCAGGACATATTAGCAGAAATTGTAGGGTTATAAACAAACTCAAAGTTCTTAATCTTGGTTCAGATATTGAAAACAAGATTAACAATTTATTAACCCAATCTTCAGGAGAATCCTCTGATCAACCCTCTGAGAAAATAGATCAAATTCAGGATGATGATTTATCTAATTCTGATTCCTCTAATAGCATCAATGTTCTCACCAAAGAACAAGATCTTCTCCTTGAAGCCATAAATGCCATTCCTGACCCCCAGGAAAGGGAAAAGTATCTCAAGAAGCTTAAGTCTACTTTTGAGACCAAACCTCCCAAAAGCCCTTTAGTAACCAATAAGTATAATCTCAAGGATACCTTCAAGAGGTTAGAAAAAACCAGTATCAAACCTGTTACTATCCAAGATCTTCAGTATGAGATCAACAACCTAAAAGTTGAGGTCAATAAACTGAAAGAAAAACAGGCCAATCACCAGTCCATTATTGACCATTGGAATAATCATGAAACCAGTTCCTCTTCGAGTGTCCCTGACTCTGATAAGGAAATGGATTCAGATTTCTTAGGGCTGATCAATTATGTAAAAATTCAAAAATTTTACATAAATATCAAAATTATTATCAAAGATTTTATTCTTGAAACTGTTGCCTTGTTTGACACAGGTGCAGATTCAAACTGTATTTTAGAAGGTCTTATCCCAACAAAATACTTTGAGAAAACCTCTGAACAACTTAGTGCTGCAAATGGTACTAAGTTAAGGATCAATTACAAGTTGTCTTCAGCTATCATCGAAAACAACAATTTCAAAATTGATACCTCATTTCTTCTTGTCAAAGATTTGAAAAATCAAGTAATTTTAGGAACTCCGTTCATAAGATCACTTTTTCCTTTTCAAATAACTGAAGAAGGTATCATAACCCAACATTTGGGACAACCAATCATTTTTAAGTTTTTAAGAAAACCTTTTGTTAGAAACTTAAATCCAATTTCTTACAAAGAAAATCAAATCAATTTTTTAAAAGATGAAATTACTTTTAGAAATATTGATTACCAGTTACTCAAAAAAGAAAATCAATTCAAAATTAGGAGTCTTTTAGAACAAATACAATCCACTATTTGTTCTGATCTTCCTAATGCTTTCTGGGAAAGAAAACGTCATGTTGTGGAACTTCCTTATGAAAAGGATTTTCATGAAAGGCAAATTCCCACCAAAGCTAGACCTATCCAGATGAATCAGGATCTCCTCTTGGTTTGTCAAAAGGAAATAAATGATCTTTTAAAAAAGGGTCTTATTCGCAAAAGTAAGAGTTCCTGGTCTTGCTCTGCCTTTTATGTTAACAAACAAGCAGAAATAGAAAGGGGAACTCCCAGATTGGTTATCAATTACAAACCTCTCAACCAAGCTCTTTGTTGGATTAGATATCCTATTCCTAACAAAAAGGACCTTCTCAAACGTCTTCATGACGCAAAAATATTTTCAAAATTTGACATGAAATCTGGATTTTGGCAAATCCAGATCAAAGAGAAGGATAGATACAAAACTGCCTTCACTGTCCCTTTTGGTCAATATGAATGGAACGTTATGCCTTTTGGCTTGAAAAACGCTCCTTCTGAATTTCAAAGAATCATGAATGATATATTCAATGATTATGCAAATTTCGCCATTGTCTATATTGATGATGTGCTCATTTTTTCACAATCTTTCGACCAACATGTCAGGCATATCAATACCTTTATTTCTATCATAAAGAAAAATGGTCTTGCTGTGTCGAAGACGAAAATCAATTTGTTCCAAACAAAAATCAGATTTTTGGGTCACAATATCCATCACGGAACTATTACTCCTATCACTAGGGCTATTGAGTTCTCAGATAAATTCCCCAATCAAATTATTGACAAAACCCAACTACAAAGGTTCCTTGGTTGTCTTAATTATGTCTCAGACTTCTTTCCACAACTGAGTAATCTCATCAAACCTCTTCATGATCGTCTAAGAAAGGATCCTCCTCCTTGGACGGATGATCACACCAAAATCTCATACAAATCAAAGCCCAGGTTAAAGAACTTCCCTGCCTTTACCTACCCAATCCTGAAGCCTTCAAAATTGTCGAAACTGATGCTTCTGATATTGGTTACGGCGGAATCTTAAAACAAAAAATTTCTGGGAAAGAGCAAATCATTGCTTTCACTTCTAAACATTGGAACCCTGCCCAGCAGAATTATTCCACTATCAAAAAAGAAGTTTTAGCCATTGTGCTATCCATTTCAAAATTCCAATCCGATCTTTTAAATCAAAAATTTCTTGTCCGCATTGATTGCAAGTCTGCAAAAGATATTTTGCAAAAGGATGTTAAAAACCTTGCATCTAAACAAATTTTTGCCAGATGGCAGGCAATCTTAAGTATATTTGATTTTGATATTGAATATCTTAAAGGTTCTGACAATTCTCTTCCTGATTATCTCACTCGTGAATATTTACAGGGAAATATTTATCCTTAAGCATGATAATTGTACCACTCTTTGTGGGAAAAACTGCTTAAACCACCCTGAACATGGTGATTGTAGTGTCTGCATCAGGCACGAAAAACTGTCCAATTTTCAAATCTAAACCTTTCGACAAGCTCTGTTGTCTTTCGACAAGCTCTGTTGAACCACCCTTGAACATGGTGATTGTAGTGTCCTTATGGACATGAAAAACTGTTCAAATTTCAAATCTAACCTTTCGACAGGCTCTGTTGTCTTTCGACAAGCTCTGTTGAACCACCCTTGAACATGGTGATTGTAGTGTCCTTATGGACATGAAAAACTGTTCAAATTCCAAATCTAACCTTTCGACATGCTCTGTTGTTTTTCGACAAGCACTGTTGTTTCCTTTTTGCAGGAACACGATAAGGTTCTCCATTGCAAGACTTAGTGGACGTCCCACCCACTACTTTGTCTTCTTTGTCAATGATTCTTGCTTTCCCACAAAACGATGTGGTCAATCCATGGGGACCCCTGTCTCCCACTATCTTCTGGCATTTAGGATTCCAAGGCTCCTTTTGCTCAGACCACGTGTACTTATCCCTGCTGCTGCACAGTTCAAGTCAGATACTCTTGGATCCTCTACAGTGCAGGTCACTTAGTGCACAGTGCCGGTTTAGTAACCGGTTACTATTCAATTTTCCTTCTATTTAATCGTGTCTTAGGCTTGTGTTAGAGACGGACTTCGACACAATTCTCTACTTCTCTCCCTAGTTCTAGTGAGAAGCCAGAGCACTTGTAATCTTCTTCTCTTCTTCAATCTTCAATCTTGTAACTCATAGATAGTTCTTAACTATCTCAATTAATTCAAAGTAACTCATAGATAGTACATGGAAGGTTTTACCTCCTAATCTATCTCGTGAGTTTTAATTGTCTTTAATTTATTTATTTGTTGCATTCCGTATGCTACCTACTTCCCCTCTGTCTCTTTAATTTAATCCAGGAGAGGGGAAGTAGGTAGCATACGGAATGCAACAAATAAATAAATTAAAGACAATTAAAACTCACGAGATAGATTAGGAGGTAAAACCTTCCATGTACTATCTATGAGTTACTTTGAATTAATTGAGATAGTTAAGAACTATCTATGAGTTACAAGATTGAAGATTGAAGAAGAGAAGAAGATTACAAGTGCTCTGGCTTCTCACTAGAACTAGGGAGAGAAGTAGAGAATTGTGTCGAAGTCCGTCTCTAACACAAGCCTAAGACACGATTAAATAGAAGGAAAATTGAATAGTAACCGGTTACTAAACCGGCACTGTGCACTAAGTGACCTGCACTGTAGAGGATCCAAGAGTATCTGACTTGAACTGTGCAGCAGCAGGGATAAGTACACGTGGTCTGAGCAAAAGGAGCCTTGGAATCCTAAATGCCAGAAGATAGTGGGAGACAGGGGTCCCCATGGATTGACCACATCGTTTTGTGGGAAAGCAAGAATCATTGACAAAGAAGACAAAGTAGTGGGTGGGACGTCCACTAAGTCTTGCAATGGAGAACCTTATCGTGTTCCTGCAAAAAGGAAACAACAGTGCTTGTCGAAAAACAACAGAGCATGTCGAAAGGTTAGATTTGGAATTTGAACAGTTTTTCATGTCCATAAGGACACTACAATCACCATGTTCAAGGGTGGTTCAACAGAGCTTGTCGAAAGACAACAGAGCCTGTCGAAAGGTTAGATTTGAAATTTGAACAGTTTTTCATGTCCATAAGGACACTACAATCACCATGTTCAAGGGTGGTTCAACAGAGCTTGTCGAAAGACAACAGAGCTTGTCGAAAGGTTTAGATTTGAAAATTGGACAGTTTTTCGTGCCTGATGCAGACACTACAATCACCATGTTCAGGGTGGTTTAAGCAGTTTTTCCCACAAAGAGTGGTACAATTATCATGCTTAAGGATAAATATTTCCCTGTAAATATTCACGAGTGAGATAATCAGGAAGAGAATTGTCAGAACCTTTAAGATATTCAATATCAAAATCAAATATACTTAAGATTGCCTGCCATCTGGCAAAAATTTGTTTAGATGCAAGGTTTTTAACATCCTTTTGCAAAATATCTTTTGCAGACTTGCAATCAATGCGGACAAGAAATTTTTGATTTAAAAGATCGGATTGGAATTTTGAAATGGATAGCACAATGGCTAAAACTTCTTTTTTGATAGTGGAATAATTCTGCTGGGCAGGGTTCCAATGTTTAGAAGTGAAAGCAATGATTTGCTCTTTCCCAGAAATTTTTTGTTTTAAGATTCCGCCGTAACCAATATCAGAAGCATCAGTTTCGACAATTTTGAAGGCTTCAGGATTGGGTAGGTAAAGGCAGGGAAGTTCTTTAACCTGGGCTTTGATTTGTATGAGATTTTGGTGTGATCATCCGTCCAAGGAGGAGGATCCTTTCTTAGACGATCATGAAGAGGTTTGATGAGATTACTCAGTTGTGGAAAGAAGTCTGAGACATAATTAAGACAACCAAGGAACCTTTGTAGTTGGGTTTTGTCAATAATTTGATTGGGGAATTTATCTGAGAACTCAATAGCCCTAGTGATAGGAGTAATAGTTCCGTGATGGATATTGTGACCCAAAAATCTGATTTTTGTTTGGAACAAATTGATTTTCGTCTTCGACACAGCAAGACCATTTTTCTTTATGATAGAAATAAAGGTATTGATATGCCTGACATGTTGGTCGAAAGATTGTGAAAAAATGAGCACATCATCAATATAGACAATGGCGAAATTTGCATAATCATTGAATATATCATTCATGATTCTTTGAAATTCAGAAGGAGCGTTTTTCAAGCCAAAAGGCATAACGTTCCATTCATATTGACCAAAAGGGACAGTGAAGGCAGTTTTGTATCTATCCTTCTCTTTGATCTGGATTTGCCAAAATCCAGATTTCATGTCAAATTTTGAAAATATTTTTGCGTCATGAAGACGTTTGAGAAGGTCCTTTTTGTTAGGAATAGGATATCTAATCCAACAAAGAGCTTGGTTGAGAGGTTTGTAATTGATAACCAATCTGGGAGTTCCCCTTTCTATTTCTGCTTGTTTGTTAACATAAAAGGCAGAGCAAGACCAGGAACTCTTACTTTTGCGAATAAGACCCTTTTTTAAAAGATCATTTATTTCCTTTTGACAAACCAAGAGGAGATCCTGATTCATCTGGATAGGTCTAGCTTTGGTGGGAATTTGCCTTTCATGAAAATCCTTTTCATAAGGAAGTTCCACAACATGACGTTTTCTTTCCCAGAAAGCATTAGGAAGATCAGAACAAATAGTGGATTGTATTTGTTCTAAAAGACTCCTAATTTTGAATTGATTTTCTTTTTTGAGTAACTGGTAATCAATATTTCTAAAAGTAATTTCATCTTTTAAAAAATTGATTTGATTTTCTTTGTAAGAAATTGGATTTAAGTTTCTAACAAAAGGTTTTCTTAAAAACTTAAAAATGATTGGTTGTCCCAAATGTTGGGTTATGATACCTTCTTCAGTTATTTGAAAAGGAAAAAGTGATCTTATGAACGGAGTTCCTAAAATTACTTGATTTTTCAAATCTTTGACAAGAAGAAATGAGGTATCAATTTTGAAATTGTTGTTTTCGATGATAGCTGAAGACAACTTGTAATTGATCCTTAACTTAGTACCATTTGCAGCACTAAGTTGTTCAGAGGTTTTCTCAAAGTATTTTGTTGGGATAAGACCTTCTAAAATACAGTTTGAATCTGCACCTGTGTCAAACAAGGCAACAGTTTCAAGAATAAAATCTTTGATAATAATTTTGATATTTATGTAAAATTTTTGAATTTTTACATAATTGATCAGCCCTAAGAAATCTGAATCCATTTCCTTATCAGAGTCAGGGACACTCGAAGAGGAACTGGTTTCATGATTATTCCAATGGTCAATAATGGACTGGTGATTGGCCTGTTTTTCTTTCAGTTTATTGACCTCAACTTTTAGGTTGTTGATCTCATACTGAAGATCTTGGATAGTAACAGGTTTGATACTGGTTTTTTCTAACCTCTTGAAGGTATCCTTGAGATTATACTTATTGGTTACTAAAGGGCTTTTGGGAGGTTTGGTCTCAAAAGTAGACTTAAGCTTCTTGAGATACTTTTCCCTTTCCTGGGGGTCAGGAATGGCATTTATGGCTTCAAGGAGAAGATCTTGTTCTTTGGTGAGAACATTGATGCTATTAGAGGAATCAGAATTAGATAAATCATCATCCTGAATTTGATCTATTTTCTCAGAGGGTTGATCAGAGGATTCTCCTGAAGATTGGGTTAATAAATTGTTAATCTTGTTTTCAATATCTGAACCAAGATTAAGAACTTTGAGTTTGTTTATAACCCTACAATTTCTGCTAATATGTCCTGGTTTGCCACATTTGAAGCAGATAATGGGTTTTTTATCATTATTCTCATAATGATTTTTGGTAAAATGACCAGTAATCCTTGGCCTAGGTTTCCTATCATGCCTTTCCTTGTAATAGTCAGGTCTAGGTAAGGTGTTGATAGGTTTTGGTTTGGGTTTGGTTTTTTTGATGCAAGGGAGGCCGAATTGTTCACAGAAGGTTCCTAAGTCTCTGCGATTTTGGGCCTTTTCTTTGGATAATTGTTGCTGAATTTTGTCGTCTTGACAAATTTTCAAAGCAACTCTTTGGATGATAGCAATAAGCTGACCATAGCTTAATTGCTGATAGGGAATATTTCCATTAGGGTCCTGATTGCGTAGCTTATCTCTAACCTTATCACCTAAGGATTTAGGGAGGCCTGCAAGGAATTTCTCCTTCCAGAAGGCTTGTTGGCTATCTTCTCTGGTGTAGACTCTTGTAAGGAATGTGTCCTTATACCATCTAAAATCACCGAGGGTTTTGCACCTAAGATTGGACAACAACTCTGCAGATCTATCCTTAATCAAGGAAGGGTCTCCAACAAAGTGTTGGGCAATGGTAAAGATCAAGGTGTTAACCTGATCAGGAATTTGAATCCCATTTTCAAGGATGGGTTCTCCGTTTGGTTCCCTCTTGATGGCAGTAAGGATAGATTGTTTATCCTCATCATTGAGGTAATTGTCCCACCAACCTTTGAGCTGACCACAGAATCCTGCAATGAGGATTTCTACGATCATGTCATCTGAGCAGTTGTTGGAGGTTTCATAAGCAGTGGCAACCATAGTCATGTTTTGGAGGATTTTGGTTATGCCATACTCATTTTCTCCATCAATGTTCCACTCATAAACATTGTTGGCACTGAAACTTTTAAAATTGGTTTCCTTTTCTTCTAAGAGAAGGTCAGGAGCAGTGGCCCTAGGGTAGTAAAGCTTGGTTTCCCTACGCCATCTGTTTTTAGGATTGTAAATGATTGGACTGACTTTATCCCTAGGAGAGGTATCTTCTGAGTGATCAGAAGAGGTCTCATTTATCATATTGATGCTTTTCCTAGGGGTATGAGGAGAAGGCGTATCAGGGATAGTTGTTTTGAGGAGAGCTAAATGCTCATTGATTTTTTCCAGGACTTCATCACTGGTTTCATCAACTTCCTTTTTGATATGACCTCCTTGCCTGAAGGCTTTTTTGAAGGTTTTGGATACCCTATAAGGACTGAATAGAGGTCTCTCAATATTGGTAGAAGGATAAGATGACTCAGTTTTAGGGGAGGCATCTTTGTTTCTACTGGGTTTGGAGTCTCCTAAAGCTTGGAGGTATTTGTTTGTATAGTTGGATTGTTCCATGAGATCTTTGATATCTCTGGCTGTTATGGGTTCATTGTCAGGCCTAGCTTTAAAGGGGGCAGCCATGACAGGGGCAGATTGGTTTTGAATATTGAGGGTAAAAGGGCCTTTAGGAGGTAATTCAGACTGGACCTTTTGACCATCTTTTAGATGCCATATAGTGATGACATCCACTATTTTCCTTCCAATAATGTCATCTTGGAAGGGATAATTGATATTTTTCTTGATGGTATACGCATGAAACCAATCAAAAAAAGGAATATTGTATTTGACATTTTCGAGAAATTTATAGAATTTTTCCTGAATGGATTTTCTATTTTTCCCTTGATATTGTTTGAAGAACCATTCTCTGTGAAGAGACCATTCTTCAGAATAAAATTCCTTTTTGAGGGAAATCTTATCTATGACAAAAGTTTGATTGTTGATAAGATCTTTGCAAAGACCTTGATTGGTAAGATCTTTACTAAGATCTTGATTGTTATTTTCAGAAAATTGATTTTCTAAAGAAGGCATAGTAATAAAAGACATGAGAGAGTGAGGAAAGCAGTATAAAAGTAACAGAGGTTTTTCAGAATATTTTGTATAATTCCTCACCCATAAGCATCATAGCCTTCACTTGGTTTCAAAAGGAATATAAATATTAAAATATGAACTAGCAACTACTTTCTAGATTATGCTGGGGATATAAACCTGTTTTGTTTAAAAATCATAACAAGGCCAAGTGCAGGATATTAAAACTTGGATAAAAGAATTATTTTCTAATTTATATCTCAGAGAGAAATCCTTTTACTCAGAAAACAATAAGTAAAGTAAATACTGAAATACATTTAATTTAAACCATTTAAATTATATTTTGAGTTTGATTCTGACATGCAAGTGATCAATAAACAAACTGTTTTCTGTTTTACTTTCTTTTAAACACCAAGATGTTTCCAGAATACAACATCTCTCTGGGCGGCAAGGTAGCTGCTCTATCACTCGCGAGTCTTACGCATTCGTTATGCCGTTCGTCGTTAGCGAGATTTCCAAGTATTCTTTCAAAATCCTATAATGTCAAAAGTAAGTAAAACATGGTTTTGAAAAGGTTATATATATATATATATATATTGACCAAATATATATATATATATATATATATATATATATATATTGTAGATGTTTATAATTGTATAATTGTTATTTTCGGAAAAAAGAACTCACATTTATAGATTGAGTTATTAGAATACAAAAAGCAATTAATAGATGCATACTGAATATTATTATTTTTATGTATTATAGTATTTTATGTAATCATCCTTGTGATTTGCGTATCATTTCTTTTGCATCACCAATCTCAGGGCCTTAGATCCTCCACTACTTAAAGCACTTGCTAAGAATGGATTACTTAGTTTGACTGCCTCTGAATAAGTCAACAATGTTATTTCATGCAAACATCTGATCTCCTCATGATATGCTTTTAGTCTATAATTTAAATATTGATACTCAATAGGTTTTTAGTGCAAAACATAATGTTTTCTCAGGGGGTGTGGTTGAGCGGTTGGGGCTCATCATCTCTTAACCAAGTGTCGAGGTTTCGATCATCGCTTTGGGTATGAAGCAGCTTTAAATCTCTAGGCCAGCTGACCCACCCTCGAGGTGCCTCCAATCCAGCGAGGGGATTAGTTAATGCGTTCCGAGATGTAAACTGTACCGTACATATTGATAATTTTTATTTTTTATTCAACATCTGGGAGCTCCATCTAAAATAGTTTAACATTGTAATTTGGACTTTTGAATATAATGCCAAGGTCTTAAATATTATTTGAATAAACAACGTTATATTTTGATTGACAAATTGAAAATATAGTTTAGAATTTGTTCACACTTTTTTTTGTATACATCTAAATAATTGTGTATTATAGACATAGGAAATAGTAGGAGAATGAAATATAATATTAAAGACAAACTTATAAAACATAAAACAAATTTAATCAGTTACAAATTTAGTCAGTTTCTCAAGGGGATAAACTTAATAATATATTGTTGGTGTGAGTTTCTGACGATGGATATGAAGAAATTTGTCCCCTCTTGTGGTTCCATTTCCTTCTCTTGAATCAGTTGCTTAATGCGGGGCTAATCAATAGTGGTAAAATATTTGCCCCAATGGACGGACATTAAAGCTTCTCTGAAGATAATAAAAAATAAACTTCATGAATATTATTGCATAGTCGTAATTGATCCAGTATGTAATGAAGGTATGCAGGCAGGAGTTAACATTGTGCAGAAAAGTTTACAAATATTTTTTTTCAAAAACTATTTATTAATACCTTTGTGCATCATGCAATAAACATTCACAGTCTTCACATGTCGTAAATGCATGATCACCAAGCTTTGCATGTAGATCTCATGACATGCATGACCTAGTTGAAGAAAGAAAGAGTTCAATAAATAAGTATTTCAATCAGGGGCTTAATATCATAATTTCATCCGCTATTGCAATGCTCCGAACATTACAACTGATATCAAGAAGGAAAAATTAAATCATTAAGTAAATTTTCAAATAACCTTGAGATAGTAATCATTACAAATTCAGAAGGATACCTTAATTTGGGGGTTGTAACTCTTATCCTATGTCAGTCGGCTAAACCCTGTTTTAGTCACACAAAAAAAAAACTCCATGGTAGCAATTTCAGCGCATGGAAGAACGATGCAGGAACCCTGTTTTTATTGAATTTTATTGGCAATGTCAACAATAAGAAGAGTCATTAAAATCAGTTTTAATTTATGTAAGAAAATCGGATCTGATATTTGGAGAATTAATAGGGTTGACTTCTGATAGGTGTTAAATGGATCCGTTTTTTAAGGGATTTGTAATGTATGCCTTTAATTGATTCATTGGATGACTGCTGTAGGTCAGATGACGTGGTGCCTGTGTGTCAACAAATTGAGGACGTGGAATTCTTTTAGTGATGACGTATTATTCTTGAATATGTGACGTAGACGCTGACATGTAAAACTTATGGTTTAATATAATAAAGATTTCTTTTATTTCTCTCTATTTTTGTAGTTTTTTCTCACATCTTCTGATTTAATTTATTCTCTTTTGTTTATTCTAATTTTTTGTTTAATCTAATTTATTAACGTGATCAACTTTATTTTATAATATTACTTGATGCTTTTAATTCCCGACGAGAAAATACATATCATCATCAATATAACTAAAATCAAACACTATGCTAACAAAATAACAGTTTTCGATATCCTACTTTTCTACCAATTGTTATTTTTAATGCCAAAATTGTAATTTCCTTTTTCTTCTACTTTGCTTTTTCTCTTTCTCTATGTTACTTTTCAGTTATTTTGATTTCTCTCTCATACTTTTAACTTTTTCCCTTTCTTACTTTTACTAATTTTAGTTTATTCCATCCTTTAACTTCAATTTCTTCTCCCTCTCTCTCTCTCTCTCTCCTATTTCACTCTATCTCTTTTATTTCTCCCTTTTTTTAGTTTTTCTCTCACATTTTTCTAATTTTAATTATTCTCTTTTTTATTCTCATTTTGATCTGTACCGAGCTCGTGAAGTGAGTAACTCTCGGGGTGCCAAACCTTATCTGCTTGCTCTGTTGGTCGTGCTCCACACCAGAGGAAGAGGGCGTGTGTACCTGCAATTACACTCCAACGCCCAAGTCAGGAGCGAACGAGCAGAGTAACAATACTAGTGAATAGTATGTACCTGACAATTGACGCAATGAATGCTTATATAGTGTCAGTGGATCGCTCGTGGCCGTTCGATTATTGTACTGATCGATCAGAACCATGTATCTGATTCCTTGTTCTTTTGGCTCTTTCTTAATGGACCGTTCTTCAGCTCTGCATTGGATTGGGCTTCGGCCCATTTCAGAACACATTTTTTGTTTAATCTAATTTATTAATGTGATCAACTTTATTTTACAAATATTACTTGATTGCTTTCAAGTCCGAACGGCAAAATTTATTAAAAAAATTCTCGATGGAAAAATATTACTTATTATCGATCTAATTGTTATTATAATTTTTCTTCATGGATTGATTTTTTTTATATATGTTGTCTTTAAACAATCTTAACATCAATAAAACTATAACCAGACAACATGCTAAAATCTTTATTTTATCCATTTCAATATATTGCTTTTGAGTCTAGATAGTTAAAGACGACATGTTGTTACTGTAATTATTCATGTTTTATGAAGTTTAATTTCTTATGGGAAAACATAATACGCTGTCCTATAATCATTTTTAATATTTTGTTTTCATGATGTATTTTACAATCATTTAAGAGTCTTGACAATAGAACATTAGATGTAGTCAAAATAATTATTTTATATTTTCTTTTTGAGTTCCAACGGGGAAACGTTAAATGTTATTATTATATTTCCGTAATTTTGATTCTCGATGGTGAAATCTTACACGTTGTCGGAATACAAATACTTACTATTTTCTTTTCACAAATATTACTGGTTTAAATTTTTAGTCTCGACGGGAAACTGTTACATAGTACTAGTATAACTATTTTTGTATCATGACAATAGAGGTTGTTAGATTTTCTTATTTTTGAGTCTCAGCGGAAAACAATTAATCAAAACATTTTAGAGGATTAGCCTTTTGTAATAGTTAATTAAGGTATCTTCCTTATTTTTAAATTATCGATTTTTGGGCTTTTCCGTTAACACTTTTAAATCAAAAGTGCAACTACTTACCTAATCATCAAACTATCAAATATATCATTACTCACGCGGTGCGTCCCATGCGGATGCAAGGGTATACTGCTAGTAGTAATATATAATATATAATATATAATATAATCAATGAAGGTTCTACCAAAATTTCCAAGTACAATAAATCAACTAGGTTGCTAGGATGAATATCAAAAATAGAGCCCTTGTGAGCTTGCCATGTATCCAATTTTTCGGGAAGAAATGTCATCTATCTAATATCTCTATAATCAAGTCATTATACAGGAAATCTACATTTTTAGACATCTTTCAATTTTGCCATTTGTCACAAAGTAGGGGCAAAATAGTAAATGACCCACAAAAGGACAAAACAAACAGCCTTTGCAGCTTTTTCAAAAAAAATAAAAAATTGCCGACCCACTGACGCGTTCTGACGCGCGTCATATTTGTCTTTATTTTTTTCAGTTTTTCTAAACTGATTTTTTTTCAAAAAAAAAACAATAATACCTTTTGCAGTTTTTTACAAAAAAAATAAAAAAAAATTACTGATCCACTGACGCGTGTCAGTTTTTTTTCAGTTTCTTTTAATTTTTTCCCAGTTTTTTTTACTAAATAAAATATAGGTTAAACACTTACTTATATAATTACTACATTGTGCAACCAAAAAATCTAGTTTTATAATCTACTAAAATTAATCAATTTAACTACTACTAATAGTCAAAATAGACTCGCCTCTAACAAAAGTTTCAAATTAATTTTTTTTAAAAAAAATTATTAAATTAATATTGTACTTACTAATTAAATAAATTAAAATTTACTATTTACTATAGTCTCTCTATTAAAACTATTAAAATTAGTCAATTTAAGAACTAAAAATTGTAAAAAAAACTTTAAACACTACCAAAAATTAAAAAATAACTTTTTTTTATAATTAAATGAATATGATAAGATTAATAATAAATCATATAGAAAAAAGGAGTAAACACGTGGCAACGGAAGTGACAACGAGAGCGGCAACGAGAGCGGCAACGAAAATGCTAGCGGGAGTGGCAACGGGAGCGCCAACTGTAGTGCATATTTTGCCTTCAATCTTATTTTCCCTTTTCTTCATTTTTACTCCTTCTAAAATTAACAATTTACTATAATTAATCTAATAAAACTATTTAAATCAATCAATTTAACCATTAAGAATTGTAAAAAAAAAAAATTCATCCCTACCAAAAATTACAAAATAAATTTTTAAAATTAAATTAAATGAAATGATTAAATTAATATTAAATCATATAGAAAAAAGGAGTAAACACGTGGCAACAAGAGCGACAACGAGGAACTGTCAATGGGATCCGACAACAATTCAGCAACGGGAGTGGCAACGAAAGCGCCAACGTGACGGCCGGAGTGCCAACAGGGGTGCATATTTTAACTTAAATCTTTTTCCTTTTTCTTTAATTTTACTTCATTATTAATATTATAAGATACTTTTTTTAAAACTTTTTCCAACACAACTATTTTAATAAATTTGAGAAAATAGCCTCTTATCAAGTTTTTCCTTTTTCTTTTATTACATTTTTCAACTTTCAACGTATTTATAATTTCATAGCAAATTAGAACAAATACAGTATACCTGTGCCTATGCACGGGTAAAATACTAGTTTATTAACTAAAAGAGAAAACTATGTCAGCTTTTGCTTTTTCCTCTCTCTCTCTGATTCTCTTTATTTCACCAACGCCTTTCTCTCTCTTTTTCTTTCTCTCTCCCTCTCTCTCTCTCTCGCTTTCTTTGACAGATACATCTCTCTCTCTCTCTCTCTCCTTTTCTTTTTGTTTTAATTCTTTCTCATTATCTTTCTTTTTTACACACTCTCTCTCTCTCTCTATCTCTCTATCTTTCTCTTTTTATGGCATGTTTCTCTCTCCTTTTCTTTTTTTTTCCCCGTGTTTCTGTGTCTCTTTCTACAACTTAATAAAACTTTTATGGTGTGTTTGGATTAGGAGAGAAAGAGGGAGGAGAGAGTGAGGGAAGAGAGAGTGAGGGAAGAAAGAGTGAAGGAAGAGAGAGTGAGGGCCCCTTTCTCTCCACCTTCTCTCCACTTGTGGAGAGATTATAAAAACCACTAAACTAATCTTTCCTCCCTCTCTCTTTCCTATTTCTCTCCTTAACCAAACATCCTAAAATCACTCTTTCCTATTTCTCTCCTTAACCAAACATCCTAAAATCACTCTCTCTTCCCTTACTCTCTCTTCCCTCACTCTCTCTTCCCTCTTTCACCCCAAACAAACACACCCTTAGAGTTTGGTGGTATCGACGGGACAACAAGGAGATGGGGGCAGTTTCGTAGTCGTTGTAACGAGGCTGGATTCACTTTAACTGTATCGTCTTCCTCTCTCATTTGCATATTCTTTCATCTTATCTTTATCTCATTTTCTTTTTTCTGATTTTTACTACATTTTTAAGATTTGAATAAGGTATATATTAGTTTTTTTTAACTTTCTGCAACTTCAATTTTTTTGGGCATGCTGGCGACGATGGGTAAACGCAACGGGGGGCGACGCGAGAGGGAGTTACTAGTTTTTTTTTTAACTTTTTGTAACTTCAATTTTATTGGGCATAGTGGCGACGATGGGTAGAGACGACTAGAGGCAGCGACAGGTAGAGGCAATGAGTAGAGACGATAGGGGCAGCGCGAGAGGGAGTTGTAATGTGGCTGGATTCACTTTAACTGTATTTTCTTTCTCTCCCATTTGTATATTATTTCATCTTATCTTTATATTATTTTCTTTTTGCTGATTTTTACTCCATTTTTAAGATTTGAATAAGGTACTAGATTTTTTTTAAACTCTCTGCGAATTAATTTTTTTTTGGGGTGGTGGTTACGACGTCGGATGGGACGGGGAGCGACAATCGAGGTGGTTGCAACGTCACTGAATTCACTTTAACTCTCATTTGCACATTCCTTCATCTTATCTTCATCTCATTTTCTTTTTTTCTTTTTTTCTTTTTTTATTATCCTTACTCCAATTTTAAGATTTGAAGAATGTAATGACTTTTTTCTCTAAACTTTCTACAACACAAATTTTTTAAGCAACGTTAAATAAAACATTTTTTTCATCAACTTCTGTCGTATTCTTTTATTAAATTTTATAATTTTCGAAGTATTTATGGGTTCATAACAAATTATAATAAATAAATACACCGCCACCCCATGCGAATGCACATGTATAGTACTAGTAAGTTAATAAATGTAATCAAGTGCTCCACAAAAGTAACCAACACCGTTGGCTTGAGGCATAAGCTACTGCCCGGGAGACGAGGGTCAACTCAGTGCTCCTGAGTTCGCAATAGACAAAATTAATGTTGGCAAGTATTTCCTAAATACAAACAGAGATTAGTCTTTCGTTTAAAGTGTTCCACATTCCATCGGTAATCAACAATAGTTGGAACAAAAAAAACATCTCCAACTAAAGTGTTTAGTCCACATGTAACAATGAGTTTCAAATTTTCCACTATCTTTAAAATTGTGAATTTTCTTCCTCTCAAAAGGCTACACACGTGAGACACATATTTACACGTTTAGTGAGTCTGATTAATTTATGCATATTCTAGTTTTCATGACTAGGCCAGAAACATGAAGTTTTCATGACTACGTAAAACATTAATTTTTGTTTGGATACATTTAATTAAATTAATGCTTTGTTTCCAAAATAAGTGTTTCTGTTCTAAATTCTAGTAGTTCTTAAATGTTCCATAAACTAATTTCCAAACACACGTTATGTTCTGTTAAATATAGGCTATGTTTGGCAAGCCAGATCCGCTAGCTTATAGCAGATTTGACTAACGGATCAAAAAAATTAGACCTGTTGGCATGAACTAACGGTTAGCATTTTTAGGGTAGCTTATAGTGTTTTTAAAAAGGTTTAAATATGCGTTTGGCCCTTGCAAATACACGCACAATCCAAACAGGCCCCTGTAAAAATAAAAACTTTAAAATAGCCCCTGCAAAATATAAATCTTTTACGGTTAGGCCCCTCGGTCAGTTTTCCATCCAAAAAAAACTTTAAAATAAAAATAATTGACACGTGTCATCATCTCATTGGACCATTATGCCACGTGTCACTGACACGCCACGTCAGCACCCCACGTCACCATGGACACATGGCACTGACATGTGCCACGTCAGCATCCAATAGATGGCTGCCACGTGGCGCTTGGGTGGCAAAGTGAGGCTCATTGTTGTTATTAAAAAATTTGCAATTTTGGGAAGGGACAAGAGTTGAACCCGTGACCCTGCACTTGGTAACAAGTCTTAATACCACTTGAACCAGTTAACAAGTTGTGATTTCAAACACCACATTAAATATATATTACATAAAACCAAATTAATTTAAAAAAAAATCAAAAAAACTGTAGCGTTTAATCTTATAACTTATAGCATTTTTTTTCATTTTTACCCTGGATACTTTACAGTATTCATTCTCTATCCTCATTAAAATAAAATATAATTTGTAATATTCTTTATTTTGAATTAGGCCTCGTTCGTTACCTGTTGTTTTTTATCTGTTCTATCTTTTCTTTTAATTCTTTGATCAGAACTTTTTGTTTGTATCATCTCCATGCATATTTATGTACCGAACCTAATAAAGATTATTTTTATTTTAATACACACTGTTCTGGACTAGGCCAGGAGGTCCACTATGCGAGCTGGATCCGAACCAGCTAGCATTGCATATTGGACCATGAGGTCCATGCCTCTATTTGAGCTTGAACAAGCCCAATTTCTTGGATCCACATCTAAAGTCTGATCCCTCCAACCTCGACGGCTTAGATTTACCCCGAATGATCCAACGGCTCAGAGCTAGCATGTATCTCTATAAATACAGGCTCGCATTACCCTTTGTGTGGCCATGCGAGCTTGTATTTATAGAGATACATGCTAGCTCTGAGCCGTTGGATCGTTCGGGGTAAATCTGAGCCGTCAATGTTGGATGGATCAGGCTTTAGATGTGGATCCAAGAAAATGGGCTTGTCCAAGCTCAAATAGGGTAATGCGTACTTTGCAGGCACCCCCACCCTATGTAAGCCCAATTTGTTGTTTAATTGTAGCCACGATTCTCTACTAACTTGAGCATCAGAGTGTCTTTGCAGGTATCCCCACCCCTCTCGCTCAAAATACACTGAGATCCAACCCGACAGGAGCCCTACCAACTACAATCTCAGACCGATCCAGAAAGACAACAAGGTACAGAACACATACATTATCTTTTTTATTTTAATTTAGACTTTCAAGTAAATATAAAAATTAGATTATTAAAATATAAATTTAAAAATTTATTTTCTAAATATCTTAATAATTAGTTTAATTATCATGAATTAATAGCAAAATAATTTAGACATATGTTTGGACCCTGCAAATATGGCCATAATCCATTTAGGCCACTGTAAAAAAAGTTTTAAAATGGCCCTTGCAAATATTAAGTGTTATAGTTAAGTCCCTCCGTTAACTTTCTTTTAAAAAAATGTGACGTGACAAAAGGAGAAGGCGTCTTCAATGACGTCACTTCCACGTGTCACCATATTATTGGACCTTTGTCCCAGGTGACACTGACACACCACATCAACACCCCATGTCACCACTTTCACGTGGCATTGACATGTGCCACGTCAACAACCAGTAAATGGCTGCCACATGACACTCACATGACAGTAATGTGCGGCACCTTTGTTACTAAAAAAATAAAGATTTTGTTGGGAATGGGTTGGGGTGTCCAAATACCAATTTTAATCCAACAACAAATATATATTACATAGAAAATCAGATTTTCAATATAAAAAATAGATTTTCGTTTCAATCACAATTCTGGAAAACGAAAACAATTCATCAACGAAATGAATCTTTCAATGAATTTTGAAAACGAAATCAGTCTTCAATTCTGGAAACAAATGGATTCATCATCAAAAAAATGATTTGTTACCATTTCAATCCCAGACACTATTCTAAAACGATTTCATCAATAAAAAGTGATTTGTTACAATTTGATTACGATTTGTTGATTCTCAGATTCATCTTCTTCTTAACCAAAATGTCTTGCACTATCCCTTTTACCAATATATTGCGTCATTTTAACTCCAATTTTACAATGAATATATATATATATATATATATATATATATATATATATATATATGTATATAGTGTATGTTTGGTCACAGTGATGAGAATTGATTTTGGGTAAAAGTGATTATGCATATTCACAAAAACAAATACAGTGTCACATGTACGAATGAACGAGTATAATACTAGTAAGTTAATAAATGTAATCAATCGATCCAACAAAAGTAACCAACACCATTGGCTTAATGACATAAGCTACTTGGAACACGAGAGTCGACTCAGTACTCTCAAGTCTGATTCCCATTGTGGAAAAACTCAATATTGGCAAGTGCAAATTTTGCTCTAAACAAGTGCAGACAATGTTCCAAAAAAAAGTTTCAAATTTTACACTATCTTTAAAATTGTGAATTTTAAAAGCCTACACACGTGGCACACACAATCTATATACTTTCATTTTCATTGTTTAGTGAGTCTAATTGATTTGTGCAGCGTTATGAAATCCGAACTGACCTGGCCGATTTCCTGAATAAATTGTTTTATTTTTGACAAGTGCAATGAATTGACCACTAAACCACATGTGGTTGTTGAAACTTACTTGACAATATATATATATATATATATATATATATGTTTTGGAGAACAATTTATTTTCCTAGAAAAAGATTTGATGGAAAAACAAATTGCTCAACAAAAAATTATTATAGATCAATTGAGTAAAGAAAAATTTACAGAAGTCATCCTTGTTATAAAGGATGTTCCTCTAGTCCAACCTCCTATTTTCATAGAAGGTTTTAAAATGGACAACGATAACACTGAGTTCACTCGTATCCTCGAACAAAAGTTGAAGGATTTACGTTTAAATGTTTTGTCTCAGAAGGATACTTCTGAAAGTACTTCAGAAACTTCTGAAGATAATGGAGAGATTGGTAATATTGACGAATTAACTAGGATGTTTAATAGCCAAGACATTAATAAAATGTTGACGTTAATCCCATCTATATGAATAAGTCCTTAGAAAAATATTACTATAAAAGGCCCTCACCTCAAGACTTACTCTTTGAGGAGACTGAGCCATACCAGAATTCATATTCTGGAAAATCCATCTATGAATGGAATATTGATGGTTTAAATGATAAACAAATTATAGACACTGTACATAGAATGATTATGTATTCTACTGTCTGCAAACAACATGGTAATCTTGATAGCTCTATAGCTTCCTTTATAGCTACTGGCTTTGTCGGCCAATTAAGAGGTTGGTGGGACCATTACCTCACAGATGTTCAAAAACAGGAAATTCTATCTCATAAGAAAGAGATTAAGCTAGAAACTAGCAGTAGTATCAATACCACAACCACAGGCGAAGAAGACGCCGTATATACTTTATGCCTTTCTATTCTACAACACTTTGTAGGAACCAATGTCCCAATAGGAGAAAAATTACAAACTCTCCTTCAAAATCTAAGATGTCCTTCTTTAACCCATTTTAGATGGTACAATGATACTTTCTTGTCCAGAGTCTTTCAATTTAGAAACTCTGGTTCCATTCATTGGAAATCCAAATTTGTAGATGGATTACCTTATTTATTTGCTGAAAAAGTTCGGCAATCCTTAAGAACTAAGAATGATGGCATAAACATAAATTATGCTGACCTAACTTATGGCCAAATCATTAGCAGCTGTATTAATGAAGGGTTAGCCTTATGTAATGACATAAAACTAAAAAACCAACTTAAGAAACAGAAACTTTCTGAAAAACACCAACTAGGTGAATTTTGTGAACAGTTTGCTTTTGATTTAGATAAACCCCCAGGTTTAAACAAGAAAAACCAGAGAATAGGAAAGAATAAACCTTATAAAAATTATAAGGATAAGACGAGGGATTTTTATAAAACCCCTAATAAGAAGAAACATAGAAGAAGGTTTTACAATAGGGAAAGACCCAAAGAAGCTAAAAGGCTTGATATAACCTGCCATAAATGTGGCAAAGTTGGTCATTATGCCAACCAATGCTGGACCAAGAAAGCCCTTAACGAGATTAAAGACGAGCACTTAAGAGCTCAATTAGAAAAAGTTTTGTTAATTAATTCTGACCCAGAAACAGAATCCTCAAGTGAAGGTATAGGAGTCATATATGAATCCTCAACTGGATCATCTTCCCCAGACAACAATGATTGTCAATGTAATGAATTAAATTACTGGAAATCTATTGTCGACATGAACGGCTTGAATGTTCTCACTGCAGAACAAGATGAAGCCTTAAAGGCTTTAGAGACTATTTTAGATAATAATCTGAAAAGAAGAATGATCAATTTTCTAATAAAAGAAAATGATAAAAGGGAATCTCCTTTAATCATAGAAGCACCATATCAAATTAGTGAGGTGATGTCTAGATTTAGACAGTCCAATATTAAGGAAACACCTGTCTCTATAGTAGACTTGAAAAGAGAAATAAATCTCTTAAAATCTGAAATTTCCCAGATTAAAAAGGATAATAATATTTTGTATCAAAGGATAACTCTTCTAGAGAATCCAGGAAAAATGGAAGGAATTTCTTCTAGTGATAATAATTATTTGTCTCTTTTAGATAGAGTGACATTACAAAAATGGTTTGTCAAAGTTACTTTGATGATTAATAAAAATTTTATTTTAGAAAATGAAGTTGCCCTTATAGATAGTGGAGCAGATTTAAATTGTATACAGGAAGGGATTATCCCTACTAAATACTTTTCGAAAACATCTCAAGCCCTCACACAGGCTGGAGGCGACAAACTGCAAGTTAAGTATAAACTTTCAAATGCCTATATTTGTAATCAAAATATTTGTTTACCAACACCTTTTATTTTAGTCAAAAATTTGACTCATAGAATTATACTAGGTACCCCTTTTTTGCACAATATTATGCCTATTATAAATATTGATCAAAGTGGAATTACTACCATTATAGATAGTAAAAAAATCATTTTCAAATTCATTATTGACCCTCATGTCAGAATGTTAAATGAGGTAAGAGATATTCTCCTTAATAAAGAAAAGCAATTATGCTTCCTTAAAGAAGAAGTAGACTTACTTAATATAAGTGAGCAGCTTAATAAAGATAATATTAAGAAACAAATCAAAATTATTGAGCAACAATTTGTTGCAGAGGTTTGCAATGATCTTCCTAACGCTTTCTGGAATAGAAAGCAACATATTATATGCTTGCCCTATGAAGATGGCTTTATTGAAAGTCAAATCCCTACCAAAGCTAGGCCAGCTCAGATGAACAAGGAATACCTTGATTTATGTAAGAAAGAGATTAACTCTCTTTTAGAAAAAGGATTGATTAGAAATTCTAAATCACCTTGGAGCTGTACAGCGTTCTATGTTAATAAAAACGCTGAACAGGAACGAGGAGTTCCTAGACTAGTTATTAATTATAAACCCCTTAATAAGGTTCTAAAATGGATCAGGTATCCTATCCGTAATAAAAAAGATCTTTTAGACAGATTAAACGATGCTTTAATCTTTTCAAAATTTGACATGAAATCAGGTTATTGGCAAATCCAAATAAATGAAGCTGATAAATATAAAACAGCTTTTACTGTACCCTTTGGACATTTCGAATGGAATGTTCTCCCCTTTGGCTTAAAAAACGCCCCTTCTGAGTTTCAAAATATCATGAATGATATTTTTAATCCTTATTCTGAATTCATGATTGTCTACATAGATGATGTTTTAATCTTTTCTAAAGATATTGACCAACACATAAAACATTTGAAGGTTTTCAAAGGTTTGGTCAAACATAATGGTTTGGTTATCTCTGCCCCAAAGATGAAACTTTTTCAAACAAAGGTTAGATTTCTAGGTCACGAAATAGACCAAGGAACTATTATTCCTATCAGCAGGAGCATAGAATTTGCTTCTAATTTCCCAATGTTATTTCTGAGAAAAAACAATTACAAAGATTTCTAGGAAGTCTGAATTATATCTCAGACTATTACGAAAATTTATCACAAGATACAGCTATTTTATATAATAGGCTTAGAAAAAATCCAGAACCTTGGACAGAAAAACACTCTCAGGCTGTCCAGAGAATTAAGGCCAAAGTGAAATGTTTACCTTGTTTAAATTTAGCAAGTCCTAAATTTTTTAAGATTGTTGAAACAGATGCTTCAGATTTAGGATATGGTGGTATCCTAAAACAGGTGAATCCTAATAATTCAAAAGAAGATCTTGTAAGATTTACATCAGGAAAATGGAATCCAACCCAGTCAAAATACTCGACTATTAAAAAAGAAATGCTCTCCATTATAAAATGCATTTCAAAATTCCAAGATGATTTATTAAATCAAAAATTTTTACTCAGAATTGATTGCAGTTCTGCCAAATCAATTATCGAAAAAGATGTGAAAAATTTAGTGGCAAAACAAATCTTTGTCAGTTGGCAAGCACAATTGTCTGCTTTCGAATTTGATATACAGTATATTAAAGGAGAAAATAATTCTCTTGCTGACTATTTGACACGTGAATTTTTGCAGGGAGAATAATAGTCCTCCTAGGGAGAACCCTAGGGAAGATGACAACCCCCAACAGGGGAAGAGGGCGTGGCTACAATAGCCGTGGCCGTGGTGGTCGTGGAGGCAACAATATGCTGCCTTACCAGGAAACAAATATTCCTCTAATAGGGGATTGGACTACGGTCCATTATAACAGAACTAGAAATATGCAGCAATTGCCTGCACCTCCAAGGAAAGAAGATATACCTTCTTCCTCATCAAGTAAGACAGCATCTTACAAAGAGGCGGCAGTCAATGACCCCCCTCAAGAAGTAGCAGAATATTTTGAAAACCCTGTTACTGAAGATATAATGTATATCGAAGATGAAGACATCATCATGATTCCCAATGATGGGTGGTCAATTAAAACAAGATACCTCAAATCAAGAGGGTATCCCGGTCTCTATGGCAAGACCAGACCAAATTTAGAAATATTACTAATAGTTACTGAATCAGTAACAGTTACACATCATTACCAAAACAACAATCTAGACAGTTTTATAAACTTCAGCAAATGCCATATCAATAAGGTATTGTCACCCAAAGAATGGGGATTAAATCCTAATGGAGAAAAGGCAATAAAAATTGCCGAAGGAAAATATGTGTATTTAACTATTGGGATTACATCCAGGCATTTTCTCTAGCCTTTTACTATCAAAACCCGAAGAATAAGCATTCTTGGTTTTTTAGCATTAATCCAAAAATACTGGAGAAACCTTTACCAAATTGGTTTTACAACTGGTGGATAAAGTTTGGTCCTTCCTTGGAAATTCTACCAGAAAATATTCTGGACTTATATGATTCATGGTGCAATCATAGCCCTTTAATTCTGAAGAATGCTTCAAAATTAATAACAGGACAAGGTCCATGTTTGTTTTTTATCAAATTCCAAATCCCGTGGATATGGAGATGGACTATCACCATAGCCCAAGATAACTCCAATATTCCTATCCTTAGAAGAAATTTCTTCTACAAATGGTGGACTAGAATGGCCACTGAAGACCTTCAATATATGGAAGCCAAAATTGAGACAGCCATAGCTGATGATCAATGTAAGACAAAAGAACAGAGTTCTCAAGAACTTTCAATAGCTAATTTAAAAAATTACTTCCAAAAAATTCATCCAAATGAGACAGAAGAACAAATTATGGTCAGAACTCTTGATCATATGAAGAATCAGTTCTTTAAAACTTTTCAATTCAAAAGTGAGGCAGTATCGATGAAGACCAGTTCATCGCAAAATTCAATGGACTCAGGTGCCTTTGATTGCCTAGCTGGAGAATCCCAAGCTGAGGAAGACCCTACCCCCGAAGACTTTTGGGACGCCATGATTCAATCAATGACTCAGCAAAACAAAAAAGGATAAGGACAATAAATCAATTGTCAGCCATGACGTCACAAAATCAATAATACATATCCGGCCAAAGAAAGAATCTTTCTTAGTCAAAAGAAAGCAATAATTTCTGCTTTTACTGTTTCCTTTTTAAGTTTTGTCGTTTGTCATTATGAATGTGCCTATGGGGCCCACAAAAGCGTACCCGGCATTGATAATGGTTTTTGTCGTTTTGTTTACCGGCTACCGAATGTAGCAGTAGCTTTTTACCGGCTTAAATAGTAAGCCTTTACTTTCTCTATATAAGGCACATCTGCCTCAGTTGTAACATAAGCTTTGAAAATATATAAAATTTTAGTCTTTGTATTTTATGCTCTTTTCGGACAACCTCTTCTCTCCTCAATTGACGATCCTCTTCCGCCACGCTCTTGTCCGCTTTTGGTATATATATATATATATATATATAGGGGGCATATCTAGTGAGAAAGCCCATTCTCATGTGAGAGTGAGAGTGTTAGGGCCTCTTGTTAGTTTTGGGCCATAATTACTGGGCTCTGTATTTTGTGTAATGGCTTTAGCCCCATATGTTAGATTCCTTCAATTTTACTGTTATCATTCTGTTATGAGTTAGTTTAGTTTAGTAACTAACTCTCACTTGTATAAAACTCTCTTTGATCAATCAATAGACAAGTGAATTGATTCCACCTTTTACAATTGGCATCAGAGCTTGCAAGGGCCTGATACGATCATCCACGCGAAAGAACGAAGCAACTGAATCTTGAAATCATGAGCGAACGCGAGCACACATTTCTCCATCCCTTGATACCTAAATTCGATAGGCATTATGACCATTGGTCAATGCTCATGGAAAACCTTCTAAGATCCAAGGAATACTGGAATCTCATTGAAGACTGAGTGTTCCTACCACCGGCCGGAGCAACTCAAATAGGGCGAAGATAGCAAACTGAAGGATCTCAAAGCTAAAAACTATCTTTTCCAGGCCATAGATCGCGACATTTTGGAAATGATTCTCACCAAGGACACGACGAAAGAAATCTGAGAATCGATGAAGCAGAAATATCAAGGCGCCAACAAAGTGAAGCGTGCGCAATTACTGACGGCGAAGAAAGAATTCAAACTACCTGGGATGAAAGAAGATGAAACCATCTATGATTACGTTGCAAGAATCCTAGCAACAACAAATCGCATGAAAATGTATGGGGAAAAGATGGACAATGTGACGATTGTTGAGAAGATTCTACGATCGCTAAACCCTAAATTCAATTATATGGTTTGCTCGATCTTGGAATCAAATGATATTACTCAATTGATTGTTGATAGTCTACAGAGCAGTCTGAAGGTCCATGAACAATTAATGATTGGACAGAAGGAAGAAGAGCAGGCCTAGAAGGTCACAAGTGCAGGGCGATTCGCATGTAGAGGGCGTGGAAGGAATCAAGGAAGAAGTGGACGAGGCAGGGGAAGAAATCAAGGGAAGGAGTCTATCGAATGCTACCATTGCCATAAATTGGGACATTATCGAAATGAATGCCCTAATTGGGGGGAGAAAGCCAACTTTGCAGAATTTGATGAAGAAGAAGAAGTTCTCTTGATGGTATACATAGAGAAAGAGCAGAAATCTGATGATGAGGTATGGTTCTTAGACTCAGGATGTAGTAATCATATGTGTGGGCATAAAGACTGGTTTCTTGAATTAAATGAGCAAATTAGGGTTTCTGTAAAATTGGGAAATGGAACCAAATTGATGACATAAGGAAAAGGATCTGTGAAATTAGAAGTTAATGGCATTACTCAGATAGTGACTGATGTTTACCATATTCTTGGATTGAGTTGTAACCTTCTTAGTATTGGTCAACTACAAGAAAAGGGGCTGGAAGTAGTGTTTAAGGGAAATCTTTGTAAGGTGTACCATGAAGACAGGGGTCTAATCTTGCAATCTAGAATGGCAGCCAATAGAATGTTCAAAATTATTGCAAAAGCTGTCCTAGTTTCTTGCTTTAAAGCCACAATTGAGGAAGAATCACACCTGTGGCATTGTAGATATGGCCACTTAGGACATAAGGGGTTACACATGATTGCTAACAAGAATACGGTGAAGGGATTACCTCCATTGAATAAGACTGATAAGGTGTGCAGTGACTGTGTCAAAGGGAAGCATCACAGAGAGACATTTCCTCAACAAAGTTTATGGAGAGCATCTCAAAAGTTGGAATTGATTGATGCTGATATATGTGGACCAATCAAACTAGAATCTCACAGCAAGAAAAGAACCAATGGCATAAAAACTTTTGCAGGCCAGGCTTTCGCAAAGGCCAGGCCAGGCCTAAAGGTTGGGCCTTTGATAGGCCACAGGCTAGGCTCAGGTCTATCACTTTCAACGTAGGTCAGACCTAGGCCAAGTAAAGCCTAGCTCGGCCCAACCTATTCCCACACCTAATAAAAGGGCAGCTAACAGCTGCCTACACATGAGCTCAACAGAACAGAGTGGCAGAGAGAAAGAACAAAACTCTGCTAAATATGGTGAGATGCATGCTGTCAGAAAAGAACATGCCAAAGGAGTTTTGGCCAGAAGCTGTGAAATGGTCCACTTATGTGCAGAATAGGAGTCCTACAACTGCTCTAGAAGACATGACACGAGAAGAGGCTTGGCAGGGATTCAAACCATCGGTTCACTTCTTTAGAGTCTTCGGGTGAGTTGGCTATGTCCATGTCCCCCAGCAAGAAAGAAAAAAGCTGGATGATAGAAGTGTCAAATGCATCCACTTGGGTAAAAAAATATAAAAAACACTCGTTGTATTTTTTGATCAAGTTTGTTTAGGTGCTAACCCATTTATCCCTCCCCTGTAAACTGCGAACCCTAACATACACCTTTGCGAAGAACTTCTCCGCCACATTCAACATCATTCAGCAGCTCTCATCATTCATTGCACGCAAATAGTTCAAGAGCTCCTACTTACAACATGAAATCGAAATCCCTATATCCCTCTAACAGCATGAAACCAAAATCCCTCCCTCATCATCGATTCCGCATCTCTCACCATAAATCCATTTCGCATCTCTCACCATGAACCTGATTATAATCGATTTCACGTTCCTATCTCATCATCATCTACCAAGGATTTCACATCTCTCTCCGTGTCATCGCAAGCTGAGATTTAGACTTCGATTTCGATCATTTTCCAACGATTTCGCATTTCCCTCTCTCTCTCTCTCTCAGCGACATCGCAAGCTGAGATTTCGATCTCTCTCTCAGCGTCATCGCATCTCTTTCTCAGTGTCTTCGCATTTCAATTTCCCGATTCGCATTTAGATTTCAATTTCGCATCGCATCTCTCATCACATATCTCTCAGGTTTGTACCCTTCCATACTTCGCATTTCATATGTATATGCTTCATGTTTTCCATAGGGTTTCTATGTTGATTAAGAACCAGTTGTCTATAATCTCTTTTCCTATGATTTCTCGTTTTTGTGTGGATGCAGATGATTTTGTAGGTCGAATTATATATATGTGCAGGTACTTTCCCAAAAGGTTGATAACACATGATTATCTTAGATTGTTTGCTATTTTTGTTTACCCCTTTGATTTGCCATTTTTTTGGCTTGTATTCTTATATGAAGCTGGGATAAGCAATCTGTATAGTTTCAATTCTTATCAAACTATAATGGGTTTAACTCCTTTTACAAATGAGCAATTTCACTCTTTTTCTCCGTAAGGATGTTTTCCTTACATCTCAGGTGTGGGCTTTCTTTTTTCCCTCTCATTTTCTTTCAAACCTTCTATTGTTGTTGATTTGTTTTTTGTAGAGATTTTATGGGTTGAGAGATTATTGATGGTGCAGGTTCTGTCATGAGGGTTCTCTTCTTTACAAAGCTTGATTTTGATTTCATAGGAATATGAGGTGTACAGGTTTCAAATGTAGAAAGCTTTAAGCCTTCACTTACATGCTCATTTGTAACTAGTGGACCAGCTCTATGTGATTCATTTGGATCCTTGGAACACTTGTATATTTTGCTTGAAACCTTGATTTGTTGATCCACTTTTGACTTTTAGTGCTTTGCCTGATTGCATTTTTTACAAGCAGTTTAGATATTTTTGATTCAGGAAGCATATCAGATCTGTGTTGGAATTTTTTGTTCTCATTTCGTAACAAAGTTATTTAAGAAGACCTTTGTCAAACTATAACTGGTTAAATTTGATTCAAAAATTACTTTCTCTTGTTTATTCATTGCAATTCTCTATAATGAGGCAACTCTTTTTTTTTGGCAGTTTAATGACAGGATGCTGCTGGATTCACTCAATTAAGTTCGATTGTGTAGGAAGTGTTTGCTAGTGGTGATCTCCCTTGTGGTGCCGAAACTCTAGCTAACATGAGGCATTGCTTGTCTGCTGTTGGGGAGGTACTGATTTACCCTTTAGTTTATCTCCTTGATTGAATGAGTTTTGGTTATTAATTTAATTCATTCGGATCTAATGCATAATCTTAGCTTAAAATTGCTATTTTGGAGGATTCTCGTAATGCATTGCCCTATTTTGTGTCTCCTGAGAAACAAGAAAACTTTCTTAATGTTAGTTTTGCTTGAATTAAGTTAGTAATTGTACACATGTTGTATGTACTATGGAGGCTAGTCAAATTTCCGCCACTGATTTCTGCTATAGCACTGCCATGGCCGTTATTAAACAAAACTGTTTGTTATTGAACTATAATTTTAAGACTGTTTGAATCTATTAATATTGGCTAAAGTTTGTTGATGCCTTTTGTTCTAAGGAAATTTTGACCCTGTTCAATCTATTAGTATCTGCTAGTGAAAAAAACTTTAGTATGCTTGCCTCATCTCTTTGACTAGAACTGGTAAACTACTCTTATTTCTAGTAGTATATATGAAAGGGAAAACCAATAATACAAGGCACACACTCAAATTGATTTTAGCAGGCTAAAGTTTCCAAGATCTGCACTTTGACCTTTTTAGCAGGTTTTGCTTCTTTTTCAAATTGATTGGATTCTTTGTTTTTCTAGGACACCAACAACAAAATGAGATGAGATTCTCATGAGAGAATATTATTTTGAAATGTAATAGACAAATGGAGTGGTAGTGAATGAATAATGTCATCAACCTTCCACTTCAGTATTTGGTGTGAGGTGATCATTCTTATTGTGAATTGAAGACTTGGAACTTAGGAATCAATAATATTATGGCTTCCTTAGAAGCAAAGGTTAAAACTGTTGGGGGTTGGAGGAGGAATAGTTGTTGGAGGTTAATCTCAAACTCAATCTACTGTTGCTGAGATGAAATTGCTGAATAATAATCTTTCTTTTTGACGATCACAATTATATTATATGGTTTTATGTTAGTAGTTGTGCAACCAAGAGCAGTTCTTAATATGATTTGATGGTGATAATTTCAGGGGTAAGAAAGACTTTGAATTCAGAGTTATGGCATGCTTGTGCTAGCCCTCTTGTATCTTTACCTCAGCTGGGGGATTTTGTCTATTACTTCTTGTATATTACTTCCTTCAAGGACACTGAACAGGTGAATTATTTTCTTAATTTTTGTTAAGTTTCTTTCTACCCTGCAACATTTTACTGTTGATTGGTTAAAGCATGTGTGCCTTTATAAATGTGGTGCTCATTAGCTTTTTACCGTACTCGCATATTTAAGTGTTCATTCATTATATACAAACTTACTCACACAAATCCTTTTTATTTGTTCTTTGCTTTTTGCTTAGGCTCAGTGGACCTCCTCACCTCCATTCAACATCCAAGGACTAGCTGGAGAAACTTATTTGCAGCATGTATCATTCTTTCATTGGCCAATGATGGAATGCATGCAGATACTCCAAAATTTAGTATAGGCAGAACTATTTTTGTTATTTGTACAATTAACTGATTTTGTAGTTAAATTTGAGTAAGATCACAATTTTTTTGTTGAGAAGAAATAAAATGGACCTCTCTTATAATTTGCAGAATTTTTTTTTGTTTTTTATTTTCTATGGCAACGTTTTTGAAATGTTGCATCTGATGAAGATAGCAACGGTTTTATATTAGGAAACGTTTTTTCACCGATGCCATTGATTGCAATGGTTTTATAATGTTGTTAAAGAATAGTGAAAAAACCGTTGTATTTGTTACTCAATAGCAGCGGTTTTGTTGCTGGCGTTGCCTTTGATAGCAAAAACCGTTGCCTGAACAATAGGCAACGCCCGCAAAAACAACGGTTTTAAAAACGTTGCCAAAAGCAAAGACAACGGTTTATTCGCTTTAGGGAACAGTTTTCAAGCGTTGTCTTAGGGTCAAAATGTTGTAGTGCATGAATTATGAAACTGATGATGGAAATACCAGTCCAAAGGAAGGGAGGATAAGGAGAAAGCCTACATTCTCGAATGACTATGATACTAATCTGGCAGTAATTGAAGAAGAGTTGCACTTGATTTCTGCTGCTCAAACAGAGGATCCTGTGACTTTTATTGAAGCTGTTAAGAGTGAGGTGTGGAAGCAAGCCATGGATTGTGAGATAGAATCCATAGAAAGAAATGATATGTGGGAGCTCACTAATTTGCCTAAGAATGCTAAGAAAATTGGTGTGAAGTGGGTATTCAAGACCAAATTGAATGAGAAAGGTGAGATTGAGAAGCATGATGTGTGGAAACGCGTGCAAGTATACACAGTTACAAACAAGTAATACAGTGAAAGTAGAGTATCGTTCCCACAGGGATTGGATTAATTTACAAGTTTAGAATCAATAGTTCACTAGTGAAAGGTAACCACTAAACAATATATGGTGAGAGTGCAAGAATGTAAATAAACAGAAAATAAACAAGCAAATAAAAAGGTGTAGGAAATTAGTGGATTGTGATAGTTGAGATGTCTTCACTAAATAATTCACTTTGAGAGTATTGTGTTTTCTCGTGGTGCAGATGCACTTAGGTGCAGCTGCACAAGTGTGTGCTGGTCAGCTACTTTCTTCAGAGTTTCGTTACAAGCTCTTATGATCCTGTTTTTTTGCAGTAAAGAAAGAAGTAGTCAATTCCTTTCTCGCCCCCTTACGGATAATCCAAGTTGCTAAATAAGTACACTCTTGTATCTTAAGATCTCACTACACTCTTGTAAGGACTATGTTAACCTAAGGTTAGGAATTAACGTGGAATTAACAAGCTAACTTCATTAAAACAAGTTTAACAAAAAGCTTCATTAAACACTTATCCTTACTTAGTTCTTGATTTCTAGTTATAAGCCAATTAAGTGAATATAACTCTACTTGTTCTAAGCGATCAACCTTAAACAAGATTAAGAATTTAAACACAAGAACTAAAGTGCTTACACCACTTGAAAACACAATAACTTTCCTCAAAAGATCATTGGAAAGTTAGAACATCCCAACTTAAGAGATTTAGCTCATAATAGGCATTGCAAGGCAAATAGAGATGAAATAAAACATGTTGAAATAAAGGAAATTACAAGAGAAGACAATAGGGTAGAGATTACACCAATTGAAGAACTCTTGCATAAGTTTGCCAAGTAAGTGCAACTGCACTGATTCCTTGCACTACGAATTCTATGAAGAAGTGAAGGGAGAAGTTGTCAATTCCTTCCTTACCTTCTTACAATCTAACTATTATTTAAACTAGAAAAGTAAATACTATCTAAAGTGATTTCCAAAGAGAGAGAAGTGAGATGAGAGATGAAGATGAAGAATGGAGATGATTTTCCAAGTGAAGGATGAAGTCCTTTATATAGCCCTTGAGATTTCCTTCAAGTGAGGGTTTGCTTGGAGATGAAGTTAACTTAACCATGGTTACTTTTCAGAAGTTGATGATGCCATTTGAGTCCAACACTCAACCTTAAAGAGAGGTCCAATTATGTTTCGCCATGTGTCCCATGTGAAAGAATCTTCATGATGATCTTTATCTTGTAGGAGCCTCCTTTTGCAAGTGGCCATGTGCCCCCATGTGACTCTTAAGCAAGCAGCATGCCATCAAAGCATTATGGCAATGGTAAGAATTGAGGTGCTTCCAATGTGGGGTTGTGAGCTGCTTCGGTGCAGTTGCACCAAGTGCAGATGCACTGTGAGAATTGTTTCTGGTGCAGATGCACCTAACTGCAGCTACACTGAACAAACACATCAAACATACCAATATACATGCAAAATGCTAAGTTATGAACATCATTCACCTTAAAACCATAACTGTTGTTATTTTATTCATACTAGCACATTTAACACATATTAGACTTGATTTTGGGCAATTATCTAAGTGTAGAAGCACGAATAACTCTATATAAAATAGAGTTATCAAAGCACAAGGCTAGATTTGTAGCCAAAAGGTTCACACAAAAGGAGGGAATAGACTATAGTGAAGTATTTGCCCCAGTTACTCGTTGCTTCTGCATTAGTTGATCTAGAGACATTATGACCGAACGTTCCTCAATATCCTCTAGGATATTTTAGGGCATTCATTACATTGAATTTCACCTCTTGATCATTCACCTTCATGGTTAGTTCACCTTTCTGCACATCAATGAGTGTCTTTCCAGTTGCCAAGAATGGTCCTCCAAGGATGATTGGGACTTCTTTATCTGCATCAAAATCAAAAATAACAAAATCTGCAGGAACCACAAATTTGTCAATTTTAACCAAGATATTTTCTATGATTCCTTCTGGATATGCTATTGATCTATCAGCTAATTGAAGTGTCACAGTTGTAGGACTGACATTTCCAATTCCAAGTTGTGTAAATATGGATTTAGGCATCAAGTTGATACTTGCACCTAAATCACATAATGCACGACCAGTATAGAATTTTCCAATTGAAAGTGGAATTGTAAAGCTGCCAGGATTATTCAACTTCCTAGGAATTTTGTTTTACATGATTAGACTGCAATCCTTTGACATGGCAACTGTTTCAAAATCCCCTTATCTTTTTCTTTTTGAAAGCACATCTTTCATAAATTTAGCATAATTAGGCATTTGCTGAAGTGTTTCAACTAAGGGAACATTGATGTCTAATTGTTTTAAAACTTCAAGAAACTTACTAAATTGATTCTCCTCATGTGCCTTTTTAATCTTTGAGGAAAATGAGGAGGAGGGTATTCAGGAACTAACATTGGAGTTGGAACTTCATGAGATGCAGATGCATCCGGTGCTTCTGCATCTTGAGAATTTTTTTTATTTTTATTTTTTCTCCCTTACCTGTACCTTCATTCTCATTAGGTTCTGCAAGATTTTTCCCATTTCTGAGAGAGATAGCTTTGACCTGTTCTTTACCTGGCCTCTGAGATGGACTTGCTTCTGTATTGGATGGTAATGTACCTGTTGGTCTTTGATACAGAGCAGTTGCTAACTGACCTACTTGATTCTCCAGATTTTTAATTGAAGCTTCATGAGCTTGCCTAGCTGTTCTAGTTTCACTAATGAATGCTTCATGGGTTTGCCTAGCTGTTCTGGTTTCATTAATGAAAGATTTAAGCAAACCTTCTAAGGAGTTATCAGTAGTAGGTTGTTGTTGTTGTTGTGGCCTTTGGTAGTTTTGAGATTGAAATATTGGTGGAAGGGTTGGTGCAGTTGCACTAGGTGCAGGTGCACTAGTATTGTTCCCCCACCAGAAATCTGAGTGATTGTTCCAATCTGGATTGTAGGTGTTTGGGTAAGGGTTGTTATTTTGGTTGTACCCTACATAGTTAACAGAAATAGGGTTGTTAGAACACTCCTCATACCAGTGCCCTCCTCCACAATATACACAACTAATTGTTCCTAGAGGGGCTTGTTCTAGTGCAGCTGTTCTGGTTTCTGTTGATGCTGCTGCACTAGATGCAGTTGCACTAGGTGTGGTGAAGTTTTTGAACATGGTTGCTAGTAAGGCTACTTGAGCAGATAGGGCAGATATTTCGCTAATTTCATGTACCCCTGATGGTTTCTTTTGGGCACTTACCCTCTCAGTAGGACAACTAGAACTATTGGTAGCAATTCTATCAATCAATTCACATGCTTCATTATAAGACAGTTTTAACAAAATACCACCAGATGATGCATCAAGCATTATTCTTGTTTGTGGTTCCAAACCATTATAGAATGTTTCCATTTGAATAATGACTGGAATACCATGGTGTGGACATTTTCTTAAAAGTTCTTTCCATCTTTCCCATGCTTCAAACAATGATTCAGATTCTTTTTGTCTAAAAGATGTAATATCATTTCTCATTCTGGCATTTTTGATAGGTGGGAAATATTTTGACAAAAACTTTTCAGCCATTTCATTCCATGTATGAATAGAATTAGGCTCCAATGAGTTTAACCAAGATTTAGCCTTACCTTTCAAAGAATATGGAAATAGCTTAAGTCTAAATGCATCTTCACTAACACCAGGAATGATAAAGTTACTACAAACTTCTAAAAACTGTTTTAAATGTTCATGGGGATCCTCATGAGGAAATCCACCAAATTGACTAATTGTTTGCAGCATTTGAAACATCATGGGTTTAAATTCAAAATGGACAGCATCTATGTGAGGTCTTGCTATGCTTGTTTGCATATTTTGATGATCAAACATAGCATAATCTCTCATAGGTCTATCTCTATCATTAAACATACCTGTTGCTCTCATGTTGATGAATTGTTGTGGTGAAATCATGCTAGAACCTCTGCCTTTGGTTATTTGTTGTCTTTGCCAGCTCCTAAATATCCTCTCTATCTCAGGGTCTAACTGGGACCTGTACATAAAAATGCTAAACACAAGAAAAGAAACAAAGTAAAATGTTCACTAATTAACTACTAATCTAAACTATAAAATTAATGGCAATCCCCGGCAACGGCGCCAAAAACTTGGTGTGTGGAAACGTGTGCAAGTATACACAATCACAAACAAGTAATAAAGTGAAAGTAGAGTATCGTTTCCACAGGGATTGGATTAATTTACAAGTTTAGAATCAATAGTTCACTAGTGAAAGGTAACCACTAAACAATATATGGTGAGAGTGCAAGAATGTAAATAAACAGAAAATAAACAAGCAAATAAAAAGGTGTAGGAAATTAGTGGATTGTGATAGTTGAGATGTCTTCACTAAATAATTCACTTTGAGAGTATTGTGTTTTCTCGTGGTGCAGATGCACTTAGGTGCAGCTGCACAAGTGTGTGCTGGTCAGCTACTTTCTTCAGAGTTTCGTTACAAGCTCTTATGATCCTGTTTTTTTGCAGTAAAGAAAGAAGTAGTCAATTCCTTTCTCGCCCCCTTACAGATAATCCAAGTTGCTAAATAAGTACACTCTTGTATCTTAAGATCTCACTACACTCTTGTAAGGACTATGTTAACCTAAGGTTAGGAATTAACGTGGAATTAACAAGCTAACTTCATTAAAACAAGTTTAACAAAAAGCTTCATTAAACACTTATCCTTACTTAGTTCTTGATTTCTAGTTATAAGCCAATTAAGTGAATATAACTCTACTTGTTCTAAGCGATCAACCTTAAACAAGATTAAGAATTTAAACACAAGAACTAAAGTGCTTACACCACTTGAAAACACAATAACTTTCCTCAAAAGATCATTGGAAAGTTAGAACATCCCAACTTAAGAGATTTAGCTCATAATAGGCATTGCAAGGCAAATAGAGATGAAATAAAACATGTTGAAATAAAGGAAATTACAAGAGAAGACAATAGGGTAGAGATTACACCAATTGAAGAACTCTTGCATAAGTTTGCCAAGTAAGTGCAACTGCACTGATTCCTTGCACTACGAATTCTATGAAGAAGTGAAGGGAGAAGTTGTCAATTCCTTCCTTACCTTCTTACAATCTAACTATTATTTAAACTAGAAAAGTAAATACTATCTAAAGTGATTTCCAAAGAGAGAGAAGTGAGATGAGAGATGAAGATGAAGAATGGAGATGATTTTCCAAGTGAAGGATGAAGTCCTTTATATAGGCCTTGAGATTTCCTTCAAGTGAGGGTTTGCTTGGAGATGAAGTTAACTTAACCATGGTTACTTTTCAGAAGTTGATGATGCCATTTGAGTCCAACACTCAACCTTAAAGAGAGGTCCAATTATGTTTCGCCATGTGTCCCATGTGAAAGGATCTTCATGATGATCTTTATCTTGTAGGAGCCTCCTTTTGCAAGTGGCCATGTGCCCCCATGTGACTCTTAAGCAAGCAGCATGCCATCAAAGCATTATGGCAATGGTAAGAATTGAGGTGCTTCCAATGTGGGGTTGTGAGCTGCTTCGGTGCAGTTGCACCAAGTGCAGATGCACTGTGAGAATTGTTTCTGGTGTAGATGCACCTAACTGCAGCTGCACTAAACAAACACGTCAAACATGCCAATATACATGCAAAATGCTAAGTTATGAACATCATTCACCTTAAAACCATAACTGTTGTTATTTTATTCATACTAGCATATTTAACACATATTAGACTTGATTTTGGGCAATTATCTAAGTGTAGAAGCACGAATAACTCTATATAAAATAGAGTTATCAAAACACAAGGCTAGATTTGTAGCCAAAAGGTTCACACAAAAGGAGGGAATAGACTATAGTGAAGTATTTGCCCCAGTTACTCGTTGGGATACCATTAGAGCTGTTGTGGCTGTGGCAGCTTTAAAGGGATGGCATGTGTATCAATTGGATGTGAAAAGTGCGTTCCTATATGGAGAGCTAACAAAAACTGTGTTTGTAGATCAACCACCTGGCTATGTAAAAAAGAATGAAGAGGAGAAAGTGTACAAGCTAACGAAGGCCTTGTATGGTCTAAAGCAAGCCCCAAGGGCATGGTATAGTAAAATAGACTCCTATTTTACTGATGAGGGATTCACTAAATCATCCTCTGAATACACTATGTATGTAAAAAACCAAGGCAATGATTAGTTGTTGATCATTAGCCTTTATGTAGATGATTTGATCTACACTGGGAATTGTCCTCAGATGATCACTGATTTCAGATCCTCAATGAAGAAACACTTTGATATGACAGACCTTGGCAAGATGGATTACTTTCTGGGAGTAGATGCAAAGCAAGACAGTGCTGGAATCTCTCTCAATAAGAGTAAGTATACTGCTGAACTGCTTGAGAGATTTGGAATGGGCAACTGCAGGCCTGTTTCAACACCAATAGTCCTTGGCTCAAGACATTGTAGAGAAGGAAGTGGTGAAAAGGTAGATGTGACCTACTACAAACAAATGGTAGGATCACTAATGTATCTGACTGCCACTCGGCCAGATATTATGTTTGTAGTGTCACTAATCAGCAGATACATGGACTGTCCAATTGAGATGCATCTACAGGCTGTGAAGAGAATTATGAGGTACTTGAAGGGAACTTGTGATCTGAGAATAATGTACAAAAGAGGTGGAAATGAGACTCTAACTGCTTTCACAGAGAGTGATTATGCTGGGGATTGTGATGATCAAAAAAGCACATCTAGGTATGTGTTTTTGCTTGTTTCTGGTCCTGTGAGTTGGTCTGCTAAGAAGCAGCCAGTTGTCACACTATCCACAACTGAGGCTGAGTTCATTGCAGCAGCTGGTTGATGAAGTTGGAGCTGCCTCAAACTAGAACCACAGTGATCCATTGTGATAACAGTTTAACTATTAAACTTTCCAAAAATCCTGTGCTTCATGGTAGAAGCAAGCATATAGACGTACGTTTTCACTTTCTCAGGGACTTGGTGAAAGAAGGAACCGTTGAGTTGAGCTACTGCAGCACTGAGAAGCAAGTAGCTGACATTATGACTAAAGCTTTGAAGACAGATACTTTTCAAAGGTTGCGCGCAGAGATGGGAGTCACCAACATCAGACTTGTATAAATCTGTTTGCTCACAACAATTCAGATTTAAGGGAGGAGTTTGTTAGGGCCTCTTGTTAGTTTTGGGCCATAATTACTGGGCTCCATATTCTGTGTAATGGCTTTAGGCCCATATGTTAGATTCCTTCAATTTTATTGTTATCATTCGGTTATGAGTTAGTTCAGTTTAGTAACTAACTCTCACTTGTATAAAACTCTCTTTGATCAATCAATAGACAAGTGAATTTATTCCACCTTCTACAAAGAGGACTCATTATCAGCTATTGGATCTAAATGAACGGGTCAGATTATAACACCAAATTAAAAAGTCACGTGCCCTCTTTCTCTCTCTCAACCTTGTTTTCTCTCTCTCGACCTTGTTCGTCTCCACCGTTTCATCTCCCATATGACCGCAATAGTGAATCAGTAATCTAATGGTCTCTTTTATTCATGACTGATATTAAGAAACAACTTCGTAATCTAATGGACAGAAATTCAATAGTATTAAGAAACACCTTCGCAATCTCTAACACCTCTTTGATAATAGTATCAATAATAACAAGCTCCAAACTGAAACTCATCTTGGCAATCAATTAAATTAGAAATTCAATAAAACTAAATTAAGAAATACCTCAGATTGTAAATTTTAAAACCAAAAGAAAATCCCAAATGAAAAATATAATATGATCAAAGCCAGTGTAGAAGAAAATAAATGAAATTTCAGAGGAGAGATAAAAATGGAAGCACTGTGTCGTCGCCGTCGTCGGAGATTTTTGTGACATGCAGCAACGACATGTGTCTATGGCTGCTCAACTTCATCCTATGGTCAGTTGGAGGGCTGCAATTCTGCGGTGGAGGCGAAGCGGAGCATGTAGGAATGTGCAGCAGTGCGCAGAACGATGAAAGAAAGAAAACAAAAAGAAGTTACATGACTCCTTTAATGAGAGCTTTTAATCCGGTCCGTATATTTTGATCCAATGGTTTATAATGGATCCTTTCATCTCTTACATAAAAGTAGCTTTCTCACTAGATATGCCCTATATATATATATATATACACACTGCTTTGAAAAATATATATATTTATACTATTCTTTATTTGGTAAACAAAATGTATATTCTTTATGAATTGGTAATGGTTTTTTTTTACTTAATGCATAGGTAATAAGAAGATAATAATATATATATTTTTTTATGCATCGGTAAGTATACTTTTTATTTATTATTATAATTTTATTGAGTCATGTAGTTTAATAAGTGATCATTTGGTTTGACCCCCAACCCAGTCATGACCCAGTGCCCTGACCAGATTGATCACCGATTTTAATAACACTGGATTTATGCATATTCTAGTTTTCATGACTATGTAAAACATTAATTTTTAGGGAAAATAGTTTGATTATTTAGTACAAGTTTTAATTAAATTATTTATTCGTGGGCACTTCAAAACGAAAACATATATATATATATATATATATATATATATATAATATGCTAAATTGTTATTAGTAATATTTCTACAATAAATCTCATAAATATGTCAGTTGTTTGGATTTTACTTTAGATTTGGTTATATTCAAAGTTTTTTTAGATAGATTTGTTATATTCAAAGTGATGCTACTTCACTACATAATTTGGATATTCAAATGTTGTTTCTTGGTTTTTTTTATTTGTCATCTTTTGTTGTTGTTTAAGTGGATATTTGATGAATATTCGGTTGTCATATTGTAATTTGTATAACTTTTTACCTGTTTTTTAATCGTCTATCTTAGTTTTTTGGATGATATATAGTAAGTTGTTATTTTAAAGGTTTCCTCTTATAGAATTTTAGTGTTTTTTTTATCTATCTTCATTAGTTATACTATAAGCTAACAAATACATGATAAAAATAAATGCATAACGAAATTTCTAATTTTATAATATAAAAAATAGTGTTAAAAAATAGTTAGTTTTGTATGGAATTTGGTTTTGGCTTAAATATTTGATCCCCCTGCAAATATCCCAATTTTCAATTTATCCCTTGTAAAAGAAAGAAATTTAAAATCAACCTTGCAAATAATAAGTGTTTCTAGTTACCCTTACAGGGGATAACCGTAAACTTTTTATATTTTGCAGGGGGGTAACCGTACATGGTTTATGCCCATTATACACTACATAATCTAACAGAGGGGGGACCGAAAATTGTGTATATTTGCAGGGGGTAACCGTAAATTTTTTTTTACAGGGGGTAAATGGAAAATGGGTATATTTGCAGGGGATCAAATATATAAACCTTTCGTGGCTTTTATAAAAAATATTTTTTGTTAGTTTAAATAAATATTTATGGACATCTCTGATATCGCCACGTGCATCCTCACGGTACAGGACGGATACATGTAACATGTTTTTATCGAAGGGCGTTGACATCCCTACTTACATGTGTGTAATCTCCGTGTCTGGCCCGTGCAAGATTTGCAAGACTGCGTTACAGTTTAATTGTGCTAGGAAGGGCTACTCATTTCACATTCCCCCACTCCCACTAACATTCCCCCACTCCCACTAACATTTGCTTATAAAAAAATGCTTTGTTTCCAAAATAAGTGTTACTGTAACTCCAAGCTTGAGTGTTGGATCACCAGAGATAGAACAAATTGGAGTTATGCTTTACTTACCTCCCGACAGAGAACTCCTGATTATTTAGGGCCCATTTCCTTCAGACACCCCGAAAACTAACATTCCCCCACTCTCACTAACATTTGCTTATAAAAAAATGCTTTGTTTCCAAAATAAGTGTTACTGTAACTCCAAGCTTGAGTGTTGGATCACCAGAGATAGAACAAATTGGAGTTATGCTTTACTTACCTCCCGACAGAGAACTCCTGATTATTTAGGGCCCATTTCCTTCAGAAACCAGAGCGAGGTCAAAGACCTCTAAACGACAAAATAACTAAATTGATAGACAGAGATAAACTTTAGAGACTTTTTAAAAGATTTTCATAGTTTAGAAATCAGAGAGTGATAGTTTAGAGATCAATGTGAGGGCATCAATGTTCCTCTTTTTTATTTTTTTGCTGAATCAAAGTAAGCAAACATTTTTATACTTGTGCACATTATTGTAGTAAGTATACTTGCAAAGTTCCCATTTATTTTTCTCGTCTTGGGACCTTCCTTATATTGAAGTTATAGGATTTGGTCATATATGTATCAAATGAGGTAGAGGAACACTTCAAATAGTAAAATTGATGGGAATGATATGTTGGGTGATATAACAGAATTCACAATCTAATATTTATTTATTTATATTAATACTTTACTCTTAATTCTAATTGAGTAAGTAAACAAATCATGATATAGAGACAATTTATACTACTCTAAATAATTTTGAGAGACAATCAAGATATTATGAGATACTTTTCATATTTTTTGGTCTTTAGTACAAACTACAAACAGTTGGGGATGGGATGGCGAAGGGGAAAGTGCAATAATGTTAGGGAATTGCTAGTCAAAAGTGCATCTCATTGAGAAATTTATACCTTTAAATTAGGAAGTCTAGTAAATGGAGTACACAAAACAAACTTAGGAACAAAAAAACACAATTAGGTATGTGTAACTATGCAATCTATGTAAATATGTATGTGTGTGCGCGCACAAATTTACTCAACTTTAACTGCAAAAACGGTATGAACATAATGTCGACCATCGAGCCAAGTTAGAGACCCAAAATTGTATCCACCATGTGCCTCTGAGCCATAGAATAAGACTTCATAAGTAATTCTTTGAACACCCTTTGAAAATACTAGTTTGTTGGGGATAACCTTGACAACCAATCCTTTAGCTGCATGCACATTTGCAACATATGTGGCATTTAGGGATCCTACATTGGTGACTGTTCTTGTGATCACTTTTGGTTTCTGTTTCCTTTTAAGTGATTGTATTGAAATTGATGGGTAATTGATGTTGGATATAAGATTTTGAGAAGTCCTTGGGCAAGTTACATTGGTTTTAGACATTGATCTTATGTTTTTGTTTGAGTAGCCGTAATAACAAAGGAAATTGATGTAATCTTCCACACCTGTTTCAAGTGACATTAGTCTTAGACATTGGCTTTTCACTTTTTAGTCCCTTTTAAATTTCACAATTTTTGTTTTTAGTCCCTATAAAATTTTTCTTTAATTGAAGGGTATACATAAGTTGACATTTTATAGAGACTAAAACTGCTGGCGAAAAATATTGTGGAAGTTGACGAAAAATTCTATAGGGACTAAAAAACAAATTTTTGAAATTTTATAAGGACCAAAAACATATTTAAACCGATAATAAATAACAATTAGCAAAGGGATCTGATGCAATTTTTCACACCTGTTTCAAAGACTAAACCAGGGTTGAGAGCTTTTAGTGGATTAACCTCACCAACTCCCATTTCATGTGGGTTGGCAAAGTAGTTTGAGCTGTTTGTCACAGGCTTCCTCATGTTATTGTAGGTTGTAGCTGAACAATGGAAGTACAGAACAACATAAGTATCAATATTCTCTGTCTCTTTGGTACTTCCTCAGTAATAAAATATAAGCAAAATATGTCACTTTCATACTTATTAAGATTAAGATAATTAGTTTTTCATAAATACTCCTGTTAATTTCAGTTGAAAATTGAACTTCATTACTTAAATTACTCCTAATCTCATTTAACTGCATAAAAAAGCGTGAACGTGTAATCTGAAAACTCTAACTTTTCATGTTCCTCAGCATTAAATATTTCCTTTCAACAAAAAGGTATTTTTGGTATACTATCATTAAATAATATTGAAAGATTTATGTTTTGCTTAAATTTCATTCCAACTTAGATAAGCGAAAATTTTCTTATATTCTGGTACGAAGGGAGCATATCCGTAAAAGAATAGAAATTTTTTTCATCACCTGTTGTCATTAATGCTGATTTGATCATTGAAGGAGTCCATCTTCCATGTACTGATTTGATAAATGCTGCAGCACCTGTTACATGTGGGCAAGCCATAGATGTACCGGATTTTATGCCAAATAATGATGGCTTTTTCCCAATTGGAACACTTCCTGGTTCATCAGTTTTTGGAATCATGGCAGCCAAAATGGAAACGCCTGGAGCCATGATATCCGGCTTGACAATATATCAGTGAAAACAGTAAGTTCAGTGTTCTCAAAATGCTCAATAATTCTTGATTCATGGATGAAATGAATTGCAATACTACGAATCATCTTCAACATAAAGTGTCGATGCTACAGAGATTGCATGTAGAATCACACGGAGAAAGAAAAGTACCTTGAGAATGTTTTCTGTGAGGCTTGAAGGACCTCTAGATGAGAAAGATGCAACTATTGGTGCAGGTCTATATCTAGGAACTTCTGTTGTTGGAAGAATTGTTGCAATTGGTTTCCTATAACAGAAGCATATGATAAATTGAGTATATAGCTAGCAATATTATTTTTCAACTTTTTATATGCAATAAAAATTACTTTTGGAATGCAAGTGTTTTAGATTCTTACTTGGTAGAGTTTATGTATTGAAGAATGTTATACCCTTCAAGATTGCCAAACTCTGTGAAGGGAAATGCACCTGCATCAAAGGAAACATCTCTATTTTCCTCATCAATGAGTATCATTCCAATGGCTCTTGCATCTTGTAAAACTAGCTTCTTGATTCTCCTTGAAATGTTTGGATCATCATTAACACAAACAACAATTTTTCCTGCAATTTTGTTGTAATCTAGTGATCCAGGATAACAGTTCCTGCATTTTAGAGAATACATAGCATACTTTTTGTTATGTTGGTGGTTTTAATGCCTAACCTAACAGCTGCTCTTAACTAGTATTTGAACTACTCATATCTGTGTATGCAATCAGAACATACTACGTTGCTTGCATTAGTGCCATTACTTACACACACAATAATAGTAACACCAACATTAAATTTTAGGTTTAATTGCATTTTTTGTCCTTAATTTCCCAGTTTGGCGATTTTGGCCCCCATTTTTCTCAATTTGGCGATTTTGTTCTCTTTACTTTTAATTAAATTTTTGATTCCTCAAAATCATGGATTTTGGCAATACTTGATCCCCAAAAATCTTGGATTTTGGAAAAATAAGGACAAGTTCACAATCGACGAATTTTGAGGGACCGATAGTGAAATTAAAAAAACAAAGGGCCAAAATCGCCAAACTGAGAAAATTGGGTACTAGGTGTTGTAATTTTATGAGATATTTCAAAAGTATGAAAGTCCTACATTGTGTGACTTTTTGTGTTAATTTTTATTTACTGATATATTATTTTATAATATATTTTTAGACTTACTTGAGCCTATCCAAAAATACATTTTAAGCTATTTTTATCAAGATATTTCACTTCATTTGGTCAAACCGTTTTGTAAAATTAATTTAGCTTTATTTCACAACGGCTATTTTATTACACCGTTTTATTACTATTGATTTTGTAACGGTGTAACGGATTATTTTAATGACTATTTTATTACACTGTTTTATTACTATTAATTTCGTAACAGTGTAAAGGATTTTTAATGGCTATGAGTTGACTAATGGAGTGTCTACTACATCAACTATGTGTAGCCTATAAAAAGGCTATCGAGTAGCACTTGAAGGCATTCGAAAAATCCATTTCGTTTTACATTCTCTACTTCCAAAATATTCTTGGGTTCATCTCCTGTCCAATTGTTCTTGCCAGTTCGGATTCCTCATTCGTTATTTGCGATTGGGACGAGACCGGTTGTATCTCGGGGAATTTGCGTTGTAGAGGTGAATAAATTCTTCAGGACAGCCACCAGGCGCCTCCGGTTGTTTTCTCTAACGTTTGTTCTTTTCGCAGGCTTTCTGGTTTGTTGGTTTTGTTGCGTATATCACTACAATCTGAAGAATTTATCATCACGTCTGTTGAGACCAACAGCAACGGCGATACCTCTGTTCCCGTCAACAACAACCTTCCACACAACTTCGAGGGAGATAGGAGCAGCGCCACCAGTCCAACACTTGCGATGATATTAAGGGAGGAGGAACCTCAGTTCTTCAATTCGTGCATAATACTGTGATAGTAGAGGAAATGAAGGTGGTGATTTTCTTGCTGCCTTTCGTTTGGGTGGTGCTGTTTTTGGAACTTTAACTGTTGTTTTCGCTCCCCAGGTGATATCTTCTTATTTCAATTTTGTGTATTGAGATTTGCAAGTCTAACGGAAAAACAATGTCTGTTAGTTAAGCCTGTTTATTGTATTGTCAAAGAAAGAGAAAGGAATATCAGGGTAACTATGCCATAGATAACTACTTTTATTGGGGAAGGAAGTCTGAGTCAACGATGGACTCTTCTATGGCAAAGTTTTAATTAGCCTATGTCATATATAAGTTTCTCTATCGATATAATCATATGATTCCTAAGTTAAGAAAAAGTCCTTATATGTTTATAGTTGCTTCTAGAAATATTAGATGATAGAGTTTTGAAAAAGTTAAGGTGCATAAGCTTATTTCAACTTATCATGGAAAGCTGTCAATTAACATACTATAGCGTTTATTGTAAGATTATTTGAACCCTTTTTCTTGCTTTTGTTGAAAAGGTTGGTCGAACTAACTCTAAATCATTGTTGTTGTGTTAGTCGTTAATCACTACCTAGTGGAACATTAGAAAGAGATGTGTGATAGGCTGATTCGAGCTATTTATGAAGTTTGTTGGTTTTATTATTATATGTGATAACAAATATTCTTTTTGATGAGTTCATCCGCTGAGGAGAAGAATTCTATGGGAGATGAAACAAAAAACTTTGTGTATAAAAGAAGAGTAGTGTGCTTCTACAAGGCTTTTGCGTCAATGTTTATCAGGTTCTATCGTTCTGATCCCGTTTCTTGCTTTTAGCATTGTTGGTTCTTTGCTTTGCAAATCGGTTTGTATCATTCGAGTGAAAGTTAATTTGCAATTTGGGATTGATTGAATGCTGTCTTCGATTACAAAACTGGCTTGATATTTTTTTTCGTAATTGTTGATTTAGCTCTTGTCTGATAAGGCATCGCTTTCTTACTTATTTCGTTTTGGCTTTATTCTATCCATGTTACCAAGTTGTGGTTTTGATAATAAACAATTTAATATTGACATTTAGTTGTTTATCCTGATTGTATGACCTTCTTGAATGTAATATAATGTGGTTTGGGTCTGAATAATGTAAAAGGGTAGAATCTGTATTAAGGGATTTGGACTTTTTATCTTTTGTGAATTTCAAATTCCATTTTTGTATATTGTTTGTTTGCCTCCCTTTATTCCGTTAATCGATTTGTTGTGCTTGTATCGTCACGCGGTCAACAGAGAATCACGGTAAACTAACAATTATAAAATGTGAAATTGAGATTGATATGACACAAATCAGCAAATGAAAGGAAAATTAAAGGTTTTATTTAGAGTTTCAACTTGTGTGTAACAATTTTCATATTAGTGATATATGTATTGTATTACTTTTGGTTTTGCCATACTACATTGTGGAAGGCATGTTTCATATGAAAATACTATACTAGGCATATGTGTTATTCATGAGATATCTTCGTTTTATACTGTGAGAACTCACTGGGAAGTTTTAATTTACAAACATTATATTTTTATATTATTGAAAGTTTTTGATATAGTGGATTTGCTTTTAGCAACTACTAAAAGGTGAGAGATGAACGGTATTTTATGTTCACTAAGAAACTGTCCCCAGCTAAACTGTTATACATTTCCTCCTTATTGTTTTTGGTTCGCTAGCTTCTATTAGCTTTTCTTATTATACCATCCTTTATTTGCAACCTTAAGTATATCTTTTGATTTACGTATGTCCATTTCATTCTATGGCTGTGGTGAAATGAGGAACTTTTATTGGTATGAAATAATTGCCCATACTGCTGTGTGACCTTTACACGGTCCTAAATATAGTCCAATTTTTATTGAAACTAAAAGAAGCTCTTATGACATGAAATTACTTAATGGTTGCAAAACTAAAATTGTGAGATCATAACTAGGATTCATTGTGATTAGTTGTGGTCGTATGTGACAAAATTGAGATTTTACTCATTGTAGCTCGTCTTTGTTTTGAGATTGTGTTTTCATTATGAGTATGATTGTATCTGTGACAAACTGAACTATTGAGATTTCATTGTCATAATTTTGACTGTGGTGTGGTTACTGTTATTGCTAACAACATTCTTATGAGTTTTCCAAATGGAGAATATATGGAGACCTAAAACGAAGAACTCTTCTACTTGAGTATGGAGGTAAGGTATTTATCTCTTTACCATACGAGATTATTAAAATTGTTTAGAGAATGAGATTTTTTTAATTCTCTATAACTTGAAATGTTTAGAAGTGTGGGGGTCTTTTGCTAAGAAAACAAAAACTTGGTTGTAAAACCTCTGATTGTAATTTCTTTCATCTAATTTTGATATGAAAGATATGGTGAGGCAAGTGTAATATTAGGAGTTAGAATCATTAGGGAATGTGATAGTATTATACTATCACAGGAACATTATGTTGAGAAACTTCTTAGGAAGTTTGGTCACTATGACTCTACCCATTGAGTACCCCTTATGATGCTACCCATTGACCAACCTCAGTATGCCCAAGTAATTGGGAGCCTACTGCATTTAATGAATTTTTCTCGACCAGACATTGCATATGCAGTTGGTCGTCTGAGTAGGTATACTCATAACCCTGGTCAGGATCATTGGAAGGCAATTGCTCACCTTATGAAATATTTGAGAGGTACCACAAATTATGGTATTACCTATAGTGGATTTCCCGCAGTATTAGAAGGATACTGTGATGCTAACTGGATATCTGATTCAAATGAGACAAAATCCACTAGTGGTTATATTTTTACACTTGGTGGTGGTGCGGTAACTTGGAGGTCAGCCAAACAATCCATAATAGCTAGATCGACTATGGAGTCAGAATTTGTAGCTCTTGAATTGGCTGATACTGAAGTTGAATGGGTGAAGAACCTTTAGCTGAAATTCCGTTGGGAATAAAACCGACGCCATCAGTGTCAATAAAACCGATCCTCTGACAAAACCTCTGATGAGGAAATTAATCTGTGAGACATCGAGGGGAATGAGACTTAAGCCAATTGAAATTAAGAAGTGATGGTAACCCAACCTTTGTGATTGGAGATCCCATGAATAAGGTTCAAATGTGGTAAAAACAAGTCACTTCTTAATATTGCTAGCACTGAAAAATTAATTCAAGTAATTAATTTTATTATTGTCCCTTCCTATGGTGTCATTGTGATAGTGCTAGACTGCAAGGTTTAAAGGTTAAGCTTCAAGTTTTTAATGATTTTCATAGCCCTTATGGGTGGTGTATGACTTGCAGCATACACTTGATGAAATCACCTATATGAGTGTCAAGTGGGGCCGCTTGCATGAGATCCTGGCGAGATCTCTAGAGCACTCATTAATACCGAGCACGCGCATGGCCTAATAGCGCACCACCGCGAAAACAGCAAGAATTGTGGGGGGTGTAATGTGATAGTAAAACCTCTAGCATATAACAAGTGTCTTGGGTTCAATAGCATGCTAAACCAATTCACTGTATGTTATGTTTTATCTGTCTAGGACTGGTTCCATAGCTTGCTATACAGCTCCGATGCATTACACCTACGATGTTAACCCAGGAAATTTCTTTTATTTATTTATTTTCCAACTTTTGAAATATGTGGGGGAATGTTGTAATTTTATGAGATATTTCAAAAGTATGAAAGTCCTACATTGTGTGACTTTTTGTGTTAATTTTTATTTACTGATATATTATTTTATAATATATTTTTAGACTTACTTGAGCCTATCCAAAAATACATTTTAAGCTATTTTTATCAAGATATTTCACTTCATTTGGTCAAACCGTTTTGTAAAATTAATTTTGCTTTATTTCACAACGGCTATTTTATTACACCGTTTTATTACTATTGATTTTGTAACGGTGTAACGGATTATTTTAATGACTATTTTATTACACTGTTTTATTACTATTAATTTCGTAACGGTGTAAAGGATTTTTAATGGCTATGAGTTGACTAATGGAGTGTCTACTACATCAACTATGTGTAGCCTATAAAAAGGCTATCGAGTAGCACTTGAAGACATTCGAAAAATCCATTTCGTTTTACACTCTCTACTTCCAAAATATTCTTGGGTTCATCTCCTGTCCAATTGTTCTTGCCAGTTCGGATTCCTCATTCGTTATTTGCGATTGGGACGAGACCGGTTGTATATCGGGGAATTTGCGCTGTAGAGGCGAATAAATTCTTCAGGACAGCCACCAGGCGCCTCCGGTTGTTTTCTCTAACGTTTGTTCTTTTCGCAGGCTTTCTGGTTTGTTGGTTTTGTTGCGTATATCACTACACTAGGATTGCCAAAATCTAATAGAGAGACTAAAATCAATTAATTGGTGACGGAAAAAGCAATTAAACCTAAATTTTATTGAATCTATTTTGAGTTGGCCTAATGAGTTCCATTTGGCAAGAGAAAATGATGGGCTGAATTGTGAAACTTAAAATGATAACTCTTGGTTTTTGGTTTAAAAAGATAAATAACATGACAAGAATAATCACAATTTGGTACCTAGCTTCTGATGTTGGTGCAAATTTAGCAGCAACTTCTTCTCCAAAGACAAGAGGATACATCTTTGAACGTGTAAGATTTGAGAAGTTAATGCCAGTACCCTAACAACAAAAAATGAAAATTGAGTTGTTTAGCACACATGAAGAAGAAATCATAGTTAAATCCACCATAATATTCTTGGCATGGAAGCACCAAATCTGTAGCACAGATACTTCTGGTCGAAGACGTATCTGATATCCGACACCTATTGTGTTGAACACCAACACCAGTACTTCAATTACCCGTATTTTTCAAATTAAAACTGGTGTCTGCGTGTCTATGTCTGTGTCAGTGCTTCATATACCAAAGATCAAGAAACATACCTGGAATGTTTTCCCATTTCCAAGAACAACAATAGACTGAAAATTCCTATCAATATTAGAAGCAGCAACAGTAAATATCCAAGGAGCTGTATTCACAACAGTATAATCATGAGGACCATCATTTCCAGCTGAACACACAACCATAACTCCCAATTGTTCAGCATGCAATGCTCCAATAGCTATTGGATCATTCAAATAATCTGATTGCATTAATGAACTAAGTCCAATAGAGATTGAAATTATGTCTACTCCATCTTTTATAGCATCATCCATAGCTTTTAGTATTGTAGCACCAGAACATCCTTCTTCTGAACATGTTTTGTATGCAGCAATTCTAGTTGATGGTGAACCACCTCTTGCTGTTCCTTTTGCTAAACCATAGTAACTAGCATTGTTGACAGTAACACCAGCTGCTGTTGATGCTGTGTGTGTTCCATGTCCTATTGAATCTCTTGGTGAGCCTTTTGATTCTTCATTATGAGACTTGTTGTTGCTTGATATATCTTGTGTATTGTAGTATCTTGCACCTATCAATTTTCTGCAGTTGTTTTAGGAAATTTTAAGGCTATGTTTGGATAAACAATTTAATTAAGGCTTATAACATAAACGCTTATGCATAAGCTGTTTCTATAATAAATGATAAAATAATGTGGAACTATTTTTCTATAAGCTTTAAGCTGTTTTTATAAGTTATCTTAGAGAACTTATGAAAATTAGTTGAATACGGCTTATGAACATGCCATAAGCTGTTTCTATACTCACAGGGGCTTATGACAGTAGATAAGCTCAAATTAACCGATCCAAATATGTCCTAAATGTAACATAGATTAGTTTCTGAAGACTATAAAACAATTTTTAAAATTAAAAAACCAAAACACAATCAAACAAGTCCTAGCCTTTGATGTTTGTCTGTCATTTTTAAAGCATTTATAAGAGAAAGGATGATCACCTGTTGCAGTTAGATTTCTTAAAATCATGACCCTCCATGCAAACTCCTTTCCATTTTGAAGGAATCTTCCCTATGCCTTCATCTCTGAAACTTGGAGACTCTGGCCAAATTCCTTGATGCAGAACAGAGATAGGGATAATATAGTTGAATAATATTTCAAACAAACTGTTAATAACATGTAACATGCATATTATCTTTGACTTTGTGTGGAAAGTTGTTAATTTTTTTGGCTGCTCATTAAGTCTACGTGTTGATTACATGTTTTTTAAGCAATGAGATGGGAATAACAGGATGGATGACATAATTTGGGAATAGATATTTTGTTGGATGGAGAGCAGGAAAGGAACGGTGTGTTGGACGCGTCGAGATCCTCTCCATTTCTCAAAAGAAATGGAGAGTTCTATTTACTATAGTTTTTGGTGCATAAATACACAGTTCCTAAAATGTGAGATATATATTAGGCATTTATAAATTTTATGAACCAAAAACTATCGTAATGAAACTCTCTACTTCTTTTGAAAAATGGAGAGGATCCCAATTCGTGTTGGAGAGTTCACTCTAATATCAACATATTGAGCGTTTGTCTGGTTGTGACCACTTCCCACATCCAAAGTAGAAGATTTGGAGCTTCTATACTGACGCGAGTGTTTCATGACTACTTTCCATATAGACACTAGTTTGCTACTTAAAACGCATATCCAAACATACAGTGAGAATGTTAATGGAGAAAGTTTTTGGAATCCGATAAGCTTCATAATTGTCAATAAAAAGGATTCCAATATTCCATTATAATTATTATAATGAATGAGGATCAATAGTTTATATCACACTTCACTTTGGCCGCAATTTATAGTAGAAAGAAGACCATTCTTAGAAGGTGAGAAGAGTGGGTACATAATGATGTCATAGCTAAATCGTATCAATAAAACTGCCCCAAATTATTGGAAAAAAAAAGAGGATTCTGAATCGTAGTGCAAAAAAAGTTCTATTATCAAGGTGGTTGGTTCACAAAATTGTTGACAATTTTATTTTCAAACATCTTAACTCGATTCATTCAAAATAAAAAAAAATGAATTATTTAACTTTAACTCTATTTAATAACAAATCCTCAATCTAGTCTCTAAGCATAAACTCCATCGATCTCCTATTTAGCCCATAAAAGAGATCAAATTTACCTGCGACATGTCGAATATATAGGTCCTATCATGCTACACTAAGGCAGTCCCTTGAGTTGGTCAATTTAGTTTCTAAAACTTACACTAATGTGATTAACTTTTTTTAAATTCAAGAATTATTTTGGAATACTATTAATTTTAAGTTCTTATTTGATGAAGACTTACAATATTAGGGACTCACTCAGAATAATAAACTGTGCTGAGGAAGGGTGATGATATGAGATGGCATTAATTACACCTAAACAATTTTCTTTCTTTAATTTTCACTTTCCAAACTCATCATTGGGCATCGCTTCCATTTAAGAGGCCAGCCTCATATCCTACGCTTTATTAAACACATAAAAAATACCCTTCTCAAAGGAAACCCATATGATATAATATATGCCAAGATAAGCCTGTAAAGATTTTCAATAGGCATAAAGTGCTATGGAAACTGAGTAATTATTGTTCTTGTTTTCTACCAAAATGAATAATGTGTGTGGACAGCAATCATAAAAGCAAGTTGTGGGTCACAATGAGTTGCTGCTTACACTCGAGAGATGTTGATGCTGCAACCGTCAAATGGCCTCAGCCACAAAGATATCAAGAGTGAATGATGGTCAAAGAAATGTGTAGTGAATAGTGACAAATCAGTTTCTCACATGAGAACACCATAGGTTTTGGGTCCATATGCTATTATGGCATGGTATTGGTAGAAAACGTTGCCCTTTCTAGCCTCGTTCATTTTACTTTTTTAGTTAGTTTAGTTAGTTAATGGTATTATTACCAATTGAACCAAGGCGGTGTCTAGGGTACTGAAGGCCATCAAGTGGTGTATCGTACACAACTTAAAAAAGAAGGTGACACAAACTTCAATTATATCTACACTATTTGACGACAAAAAAAGGGTTAAAGAACCCTAAATTCCCAATGTTGATAAGGCAACTTGGTAAAGAAAGGGGACTCCAATGAGAGTAAGCGGGTATGGAGGTGCCGACCAGGTCATGCCCTCCATCCTCTCTCGCGGTCCCATCCTTGGTGAGTTTCTTCACATTGATGTTCTGAATGATATCAGTTCGCCTTTGCCTTCGCCCACTATTACGGTTGCTAGACATATGCATATTTACGACGCAGTGGTCGTCTCTGGTAGAGCTTAGGTGGTGACGAGTTCCCCCGACTATGTTGTATATGGAAATCGTTAAGCGCAAATCCCAACTGACTTGTTAACATGTGGTGGTGGTCCTGATGACATGACAAAAGCTTTGAGGGCCTTGAGTGGTAGTTAGGGTGAGCAATCATGAGAGAAAAAGGAACCTAGTAATGTTGGTTTAGAAGGTGTTGTAGCCGTTGATGAAGATGACGCAGTGGCAGCCAGATTAATTTATAGATGGCGCTGCTAAAGGTGACTAACCATTGATGCGGTTGCATGTGGTTTGTTTATGGTGTTTAGAAGCTATTGTTCATTGTAGAAAGTGGTGGTGCTGGCGGAGAAGAATGCGAAAGGAGCTCTACAGGGGAGAGAGATTTGATTAGGTATGCAATGGTGCATCATTCAATCCTTGAGATTGTCTAACTTAATGGTCGTGTATGCCATACACAACATGATAGCCTTGTGTAGGCTAAACAAAAAGCCTCGAATCAAACATAGAGATTATGTTATTAGAGATTATCTTATTAGACTTTTTCTAACCAACGTAATACTAGTAGGTGATGTAGTATCCAAAAGTCCAAAAACAAATAGTGGCACACACTATGTTTTCCCTTTCCCTGCAACTCCTTCTCACAATCGACTTTCCCCTATGTCCAGAAGAGGTCATTCGACCCCACAACGTCATCCACGAGATCACACACCTCATAGCCCTGTGCTCGATTTAAGAGGAGTTCAACTAGAGAAGAAAACTCCGTGACATCGCCGAGTTTCCCCCAGTGGTGAGTCCCCGAACCAATCGAAATGAGTTGATTTCCACCAAACTGGGTAGCTTGCGTTACTTGCTAGCCGTTTTGGCTACAAACAACAAGGCCATGGAGAAACTAACGATGGACAAATTGAGCGAACTAGGTGCCACCGGAGAAGTTTGTATACGTTTTGGAACCCGCCAAAGGAAGAATACAGATTTTGAACCTTAAAGTCTAAAATCCCTGAATTGGATAACCCCTAACTTTTCCTTTATTTTTCACTGTTTTCAAAAAAAGTTAATAGGGTAATATATGAATCGTACTTCTTTTTTTAACTTTTCTTAATAAACATGATTAGCCATCTTTTGCTTATATATGAATATGGAGGGAGTACAAGTATATACTCCCTCCGGTTCCTATTATAAGAAAATTTTGCAAACTACAAAATTTTCTTATGTTAGAGACCGGAAGGAATATTAAGTTTGACTTTTGTCAAAAAAAAAGAAAGATTAAGTTTGACTTACCAGTGTCAATAATAGCGATGATGACATCTTGATGGGTAGTTGAAGAGTGTTGTAGGTGGTTTGGAAAGGCAGTAGGAGGGTTCATTCCCAAATCTGAATCCAAGAAATCCCAAGACCGCGTTGTATGCAATTTAAGAATTGGATCTGGGAACACTGACACAACACCATCGTGGCCTGTTTACAAATCACGAAGTCATAGTTACTTCATAGCAGACAATAATACCAACACTTCCATAAAACTATATATAAATGTCCGTGGATAAAGTTACCTTTACACGGACACATGTGAATTGTGATAGAAAAGCCAAAAATTGTGAACATAAACTTTGTATATATTTTGTATAAAATAAAATTAAACACTAAATAATACGATACTACATAATTTTGGTGTTACTTGTATGAATTTCAACTAATAAAAGCAGTATCTCAAAAGAGAAATGCTAAAGATCACGATAAGAAATTCGTGAAGATACCCACAAATGATGTGATTTATTTTTGCTAAAAGTTTTCGCTAGATATAACAATTCTCGTCTCAAAAATGTGTTAGAGAACATATGTGTGTTCCTACCATTTCCGATTTGGATGGTTTTTCCTTATTATATGTTGGATTTTAGAAGAAATTTGTTAGACCAAATACACGAGTTTAACTAGTATTCACTAACGGTGTAACCTTATTAATTACACCGTCGTGAATTAGTAAAAAAATCATAGTAACTAGTAAGTGCGACTTTCAAGATGAAATATATAAAAGTCATCCTTTTTATCGTGTGTCAATTTATAATTGGTTGACATAATAACATTTCTATACATTGTATATTTGCATATTATTTAAATCCAATCCATGTTTATTTACACTTAACAATAACATAGATAAATTCAACTTGATGGTTTTCATCCTTAAACCACACACTTAAAATCGTGTTGAAATATCCGTAAAGCATAGCTTAATTGGTAAATGTCGAAATTGTTAGGTTGACTATAGTGGATTTTTGCACTTTTGTTCTCTATATTTCCAAAATCAACGATTTTTTGGGATAAAAAATGCAACAAATTTACAATCTTGAAGGTCCTAAATTACAATTAAAAAAGTGTATAGACTAAATTTACAAAATATAAAAATCGTAGAAATCAATTTCGTGAAAAATAAAATCGTGAATACTAGAAAGTAAGGGGAAAAGAAAATGTAATTGATCCTCTAATCAATTTACTATTTTTTTTAATTTAAGCAATATACTATTTTTTTTGGTACATGCAATATACTAAATTTTATGGTAAAAAAATGTGGTAGGACTAAAACACCCTTACACTTTTCTTGGTTGGTGCAAAAGCACGGTTATTGATATTCTAAAGTAAGGGTATTGTTGGAAAGTAATAATAAATGTTGTATTGAGATTCTAAAGTGACAGATAATTTGAGACAAAGAAAAATGGCAAACAAGACACTTAATATGAGAGGGAGGGAGTACTATTTTTTTTAACAAAGCATGGGGACCATGCCACCCTATTCAACAACATGTTAAACAACTTATTTCCCAACTTGTTTTTCCTTATGACCATTCTTCTCGAAAGTTATCGTTCGTTTGTCCTTCACATCATTTTGAACATAATTAAGGTTGGTGAGCAAAATTATTTATGCAGAGTAAAAATTTATATAAGTACTAATTATTTATGCAGAGTAATAATTCACTTTGAACCAAATTATTGTACTAATCCTAGACAAACTTTTGCTTCAAGTAAAGTATCCATATTATGAAAATTAATTAAGAATCTTTTGTCTTTGTTATAACAGAGTAAAATAATGACCATAAAGAATAAAGTAAAATGACAATATCTTCAAAACAAAGCAGTAGAAAAAGTTAAAAAAAATCATGGAAGTTACGAATCTGGATTAGAGACAAAAAGGAAAGAGAAGCTAGAAGACAAGATTAATTACCAGACAATACAGAAGCTTCACTCTCTGTAAGCATAGCAGAGAATCCACTAAAAGCATGACTGTAATGGTGGATAAGTCCTACCCTCTCACTTTCTTCACTGAGAAAATAAAAAGGAAAAAAAATAGCATTTAATTTCCATTTCATAAACTGAATTTATATAAATGTTTATTGATAAAAATGAATAATGTTAACTAGAAGACAATAGATTGGATATTGAGGGTACGAGCTCGAACTCGCAATGCTCTATTTTCCCTCTTCACTATTCTTATCACTGATCGTTTGTACAAAGGACCAAATAAAGACACTAGTGGAAACCAACATCGAGTAGCACAAGTGGTAGATATTTGAGCTTCTCAATCATTTAGCCAAGGGTTTGATCCTTGTTCGGTGCGTATGGAAAAACATCTGGTGGGAGAGGTCAACCCATTGAATAAATCTTAGTACCTTGATGTATTAGTCTCTACAGTTGTGCACAGAGGATACATTGATTTACCGAGAAAAAATGAAAGTGAAAGGAAGTAGCTAACCTTGGAATGATTGATGACAGTAACTGAAGATGAGTTGATTCTAGAATATTATCTGGAGATGAATTTCCCATATAAACAACATAAGGCTGCAAAGAATAAAAGAAGCTTAGGTGATTAATTCTATCATAACAAAATACAAAATTTAAGACAGAGAAATTAAAGTGTATGCTACATGATGAACCTTAGTAATTTGATCTGAATTTGCTGTAGTGCATATAAGAAGAGAAACTACAAAGAGAAGATCAAGGAACTGAAGAAACTCCATTGAAGATGAGATCATTTGCTTCTAATGAAGAGAGCTCCCTATGCAATCATCTCCATTTATAATAGGCTAAGGTGTGAGTTTGATGTGAGTATTTTCTTGATACAAAGGTGTTTAAAGCATGAAGCATGTGAGAGCATATTTGTTAACTCTTTTGCTAGTTCACTCTATGTACAAGTGCGGTTACTTTTTTTGTTTGTTTGTTTACAATAGAGAATACAAGTGCGGTTTTTACTACTACTACTACTACCATTATATTTTTTTTCTTCTTTTATGTTTTCCTTTATTCTCTTTGTTAAATTAATGTGATAAAAACCATCTACCTTGACCAAGTGGCTTAATACGCTGAGACACGATTGGGTCGATCCGGTGCTACTGAATTTGATTCTCGTAGTGGACAAACCAAGTGTTGGCCAGTGCGAAATTTGATTCTAAACATGAGCAGATATTAGTCTTTCGTTGAAAACATTGGGACACTCCGTGAGTAGCCGAACAAAAAAAATTAATGTGATAAAACTTAGGTACAATACATATTTGCCAATTATGACCCTACCGACCATACTTGTGTTGGATGCAATTATTTACCTCCTTTTTAAAAGAGAGAAATTAATGCTCATTAAACAAGGGAAAGAAATGAGAACATTTTGTTTATTGGAAGGTTTGAAATCTTAACTTGTTAATAATTACTCCGAACATTTGCATTGCATCAATCAAATAGCATTGTCTACCAAAATTTGCATTTGCATTGTAAGTATTGAAATTACAAAAAGAATTCATGGACGTGTTTAATGTTAGTCACTTTGATCATGTATGTGCTTTTTGTTAGTCATCGTGATATTTTTTGTCTGTAAAATGTAAATAGAGTAGTAAGTACCACCTGCAGACTCACACATGCAAAATGAAGATTTTAATTTTGAACTCTAATATCTACGGAAAAATATTCAGCATAAAATAAATTGTGCTAGGCCTTTCAGATAGTCATCTTGATCTTTGACATGCATCGATTTGGGTCTAAAGTGTGAGACTGAAGTTAACGTCAAGTAGTAACTAAATTAACGAGAAAAAAAGTATCAAAGTAACTAACATAAGACTTCGAGTAGTATTTGTAGTTTCAATATATAAAGGGATATTACTAGAAAAAACTAAATTGCTGACGGAAAACTTGTATCCGTCACTAATTTTAACGTCACAGAATTTAATGTTGATATTATACACAAAATTCATAAATTCTGTTACTAATTTCCCCCTCTGGTTTCAGTTTTTTTCTGGGTAAAGTGAATGTTTCCCATTAACTCTTGAGTCCTTGGGAATGAAAAAGATATGTATTTGAGAATTTCGCTTCTTTATATAAATCTTACAACTTATTGTCATAAAGAAAATAAATCTTACAACTTGACTCGAATTAATTAATTAAGATTTAATATGATTTCCAGATAAAGAGAGTCTAGACAAAAAAAATATATATTATCATTATCTTCTCAATTCAAGTGTATCATTCTCAAGTTGATTTCAATTCCCTGAATTCTTATTGGAAAAAAGAAAGGAAAAGCAAGATTCTAATTACCTGTATAGATGCTCTCTCTTTTTAATTAGGTTGTATGAATGAAATAAAGCAAATTATATATGCTTGACATGTAAGTAAATTTGTCTCTTTTTGTGCCCAAAGAACTGGGAAAGCGTACTCCTATGCTTCCACAGCCATGTGTCATTCTCTTTCTCTCATTCCTATTTAATTTCTTCATCTTCAAGTTTTCGGTTCTCTTTTTTTTTTAATTGTTTATAGGATCTCGATTGGGCTTCTACATTGGAGAAGCTTTCATAATGTAGAGTGCTAACAATAAATCACTATTAGAACTATTTATAAGATTTTGGGTAATATTGACCAAATGCGCCTCTTTGTTTTTTATATTTTATTTTTAAAAATTTAGTTCCTACAAATAAAACAGTGGAAAAAGCTATCAGTATGTTGAGCCTTTTTTGCGGGTTGTAAGAAGTATTGGTGAATGGTGATATTAGACTAGATTTATATGTTATGAGATAGGACTTTTCTTCAAAGACCACAATAAGAAAATCGGTCATTACCGACGACCATAATCTGCCGGAACAACCAAAAATCCATATAAAGAGCCTTTTCTGATGGATTACTGACGAAAATTTAACCATCAGAAAAGGGCGGGTCAGTAATCATTAAAGACAATTTTCATAAATAGCTATAGGAAATTAACAATGGATTATCCCACGAAAAGTTTCTGATTCAAATTGTCTGTTGGTAAATTACCAACAGATTAAACCCTCGCTAATTACCTATTAATAGTTTGCGACGAGATTTTCGTGGGTAATGTTATGTAGATTATTCTGAAAATTCCTATTGCATACTTATCATTTACAGCATACACAACTTAGTTCACAACCTTTCCATTTCCTACTTTCATTTTCATACTTTCATATTTTATTAATTAATACGGAATGAATTCTCTCAAGTCACTTTATTGTTGATCTGTACCTTAAGATCGCCTGTAGAGATGGTCAAGGGACAGGTAGTCTGATGCTGTGATTGAGGTATCAGGTCGATCTGTATACTGATGAGGGTGGTCGACCTGATGTTGATGAGGGCGGTCGACCTGATGCTGATGAGGGCGGTCGACCTGATTGACTGCTAGTCGTATCCAGAGCTCGGGTTGTACCTGCAATGACACTCCAACGCCCAAGTCAGTGGGTAGAGTTTGGCAGAGTAACAGTAAGGTTGAATAATCTCCCTGACAAGTGGGGTCAATCCTCTATTTATAGAGTCAATGAATCGTGGGGAGTCGTTGGATCAACGTAAGTGGATCCTGACCGTCTAGATCTGATATGCTCTTCTTGCTTGCTTTTGGGCCGTTTTTGGTCAGCTCTTTGATTGGATTGGGTCTTCGGCCCACTCCAGAACAGTTGCCCCCCTAGCCAAGGTCGATTGTTGAGCGGGCTTAGGCTTGATGCGAGGTATCGGTGGTAACTTGGTGAATTTTTCGGTGCTCGAAATCGCCGCGGTCGTTGGTGAGAAAGAGGGGGGTGCGCCTGACAGCTCTTGTTAGGCTGCGTTTTGAATATTTTGATCATTCACGGGCCTAGACAATTGGTGGTAGGGTTAGCTTTGCCTTATTCTCCTCATTCATCTCCCAAGTTATTCTACTCCTTGCGCGACCCACGACCCTCGACACCGTGCGACTGTCCGTGGAACGAGTGTTCTCGTGCCTTGGTCGTTGCCACGACCCGTGATCAGCTCAACGCATGGCGACCCGCGACCTGATTGGCACCGGTGAGCCACGATCAGCGAGCAGCGAGCCCTTCGATTACGAGGGTGACCCACGATAGAGGAGGGAGACCCACGATCTATTCGGCACTGCTTCAGGTGATTGAGGGTGAACGACGCTTCAGGGTGATCGAGGGTGATCCGAAAGCCACGACCAGATTTTCCGGTTCAGACGCTTCAAGCTGAATGGCGCTTCAGTGGTGATCGATCCACGACCCACGACGTTGATTCGTGACATACGACCAGTTTCTTGCGCTCTTCCGACTTGCGCTTTCGCGAGGGTGACCCACGACCTGTGTTTTGAAGGAGGTGACCCGTGATTGCTGTTTGAAGGAGGGCGACTCGTGATTGTTGTAACCAAGTACTTCGGGCGACCCACGTACGTTGCCTTTCCTTTCTTTTTCTATTACTTCAATTGATGCTTTGGTGTGAGTAGGGCGCAAATGACTTAGATTATTTTTGTCGTTTTTCATCTTCAAGGTCACGTCGAGGTCGATATCTTTTTTTGACTCGGTGATTGGATTTTGAGGAGGGTTGATCTATCTTCCAAGGTGTGCGACCTTGGTATTCGTTGTTTAGTAATCTGTCTGTTGGTTTCTGACTTGATGTGATACTCACTCTGGTCGACCTCTGGTCAACCCTGCCCTTCAGGCAGCTTACCAAGTTTCTACTAGGGTAAGTTTTCTTTAATCGCTTTGGTCGACCTCTTGTCGACCCTGCCTTGCAGGCAGCTTACCAAGTTTCTACTTGGGTAAGTCTTCTTTAATCACTTTGGTCGACCTCCTGTCGACCTTTTTTTTTTCGACCTCTTGTCGACCCTGCCTTGCAGGCAGCTTACCAAGTCTCTACTTGGATAAGTCTTCTTTAATCGCTTTGGTCGACCTCTTTTCGACCCTGCCCTTCAGGCAGCTTACCAAGTTTCTACTTGGATAACTCTTTTTTAATCGCTTTGGTCGACCTCTTGTCGACCTCTTTTCGACCCTGCCTTGCAGGCAGCTTACCAAGTCTCTACTTGGATAAATTCTCTCTAATCGCATTGGTCGACCTCTTGTCGACCCTGCCTCGCAGGCAGCTTAGCAAGTCTCTACTTGGATAAGTCATTTCTAATCGTTTGGGTCGACCCTGCCCTTCAGGCAGCTTACCAAGTTTCTACTTGGGTAAGCCTTCTTTAATCTCTTTGGTCGACCTCTTGTCGACCCTGCCATGCAGGCAGCTTACCAAGTATCTACTTGGATAACTCTTTTCTAATCGTTTTGGTCGACCTATGGTCGACCCTGCCCTTTAGGCAGCTTACCAAGTTTCTACTTGGGTAAGTCTTCTTTAATCACTTTGGTCGACCTCTTGTCGACCCTGCTCTTCAGGCAGCTTACCAAGTTTCTACTTGGATAAATCTTCTTTAATCGCTTTGGTCGACCTCTTTTCGACCTCTTTTCGACCCTACCTTGCAGGCAGCTTACCAAGTCTCTACTTGGATAAATTCTCTTTAATCGCATTGGTCGACCTCTTGTCGACCCTGCTCTTCAGGCAGCTTACCAAGTCTCTACTTGGATAAGTCATTTCTAATCATTTGGGTCGACCAAAGGTCGACCCTGCCCTTCAGGCAGCTTACCAAGTTTCTACTTGGGTAAGTCTTCTTTAATCTCTTTGATCGACCTCTTGTCGACCCTGCCATGCAGGCAGCTTACCAAGTATCTACTTGGATAAGTCTTTTCTAATCGTTTTGGTCGACCTATGGTCGACCTTGCCCTTCAGGCAGCTTACCAAGTTTCTACTTGGATAAATCTTCTTTAATCGCTTTGGTCGACCTCTTGTCGACCTCTTTTCGACCCTGCCTTGCAGGCAGCTTACCAAGTCTCTACTTGGATAAATTCTCTTTAATCGCATTGGTCGACCTCTTGTCGACCCTGCCTCGCAGGCAGCTTAGCAAGTCTCTACTTGGATAAGTCATTTCTAATCGTTTGGGTCGACCTCTGGTCGACCCTGCCCTTCAGGCAGCTTACCAAGTTTCTACTAGGGTAAGTCTTCTTTAATCTCTTTGGTCGACCTCTTGTCGACCCTGCCATGCAGGCAGCTTACCAAGTATCTACTTGGATAAGTCTTTTCTAATCGTTTTGGTCGACCTATGGTCGACCCTGCCCTTCAGGCAGCTTACCAAGTTTCTACTTCGGTAAGTCTTCTTTAATCACTTTGGTCGACCTCCTGTCGACCTTTTTTCGACCTCTTTTCTTTCTCGCACGCGGGCGACCTGAATCTTGGAGCGACCACATCTCGGGCGGCCAAGGGTTTCTTGGGAGGCCACATCTTGGGTGGCCACTTATCTCCATGGGCGAGCTGCATATATCGAGGGTGCCCGTCTTCGTGCTGTGGTCGCTCCAATCTTGGGCGACCAGCAGGGGTCGAAAACGTTCGAATTAGATTTTGAGCTTAACATACGAGTTGTAGCTCTCCTTCTCAGCTTTCCAACTCATGCTCACACGCCCCAATCGGATAAACATGAACGAAGTTATGGTCTCCCGACTAGGCAGCGCTCCAAGGTTGCGCGCGAGCGACCAAGAAGTGGTCGCCCTCATCTTGGGTGACCTCTTCATGAGCATGCGCTGTTCTTCATGCGAAACGGGCAGGTAGGGCGACTTGCTACTGCCTTCTGTTATTATCTTATTTTTGACTAAGTATTTTTTACTAAGCCATGATTGACGTCCGCTCCTGGGGTCGTGGCCTCATGGCCTCGTTGGGGCTAATCTTCCCCCTCTTCCCCTTCAACGGGGTGGAGATCTATGGATGAGATGTCCGCGCAGAGGCGAACGATGCCTCATTGATGGGTTGGCCCGAGGGATGGGCGACCCATTGTTGCGACGGCGCGGCTCGGGTGTTGTGTTCCCTCGTCTGGAAGCTATTAGTTCCTCCATCTGGGTGAGGCGGTCATCTCGGTGAGCGATCTGCTGATCCCTGTCACGGAGCAAGTCATGAAGCTCCTAAACTAGATTGGCCGGAAGGGTGACGTCAACCTGTTGGGTCGTGCATGGCTGGGGACCGGGGGAAACGACCTCAATGTTGGTCGCCGTTCCTCCCAGTCATCGAGAATGTTGGTGGGATAGTGTTCTCCCACTGTGGTCGCCAATGATCTTTACCTTAAGATCGCCTGTAGAGATGGTCAAGGGACAGGTCGTCTGATGCTGTGATTGAGGTATCAGGTCGATCTGTATACTGATGAGGGTGGTCGACCTGATGTTGATGAGGGCAGTCGACCTGATGCTGATGAGGGCGGTTGACCTGATTGACTGCTAGTCGTATCCAGAGCTCGGGTTGTACCTGCAATGACACTCCAACGCCCAAGTCAGTGGGTAGAGTTTGGCAGAGTAACAGTAAGGTTGAATAATCTCCCTAACAAGTGGGGTCAATCCTCTATTTATAGAGTCAATGAATCGTGGGGAGTCGTTGGATCAACGTAAGTGGATCCTGACCGTCTAGATCTGATATGCTATTCTTGCTTGCTTTTGGGCCGTTTTTGGTCAGCTCTTTGATTGGATTGGGTCTTCGGCCCACTCCAGAACAATTGTGTAGTGAAATCTCAGCCAGACATTGAATAAGATAAAGAGTGAGAAAAAATATTATAAAAACTGAAAGAGATAGTTGAATGGTGGAGATTTAAGCGAAAAGTCCAGCTGATGAGAGACTTCTTCATTCCCATTTTATTACTACAATATACAATTCAATTTAGATTCAGTCTATGCAACTCTGCTCACTATATTATACCCATTGCTATTATCACCACACATCACTAATTATTCTCTCTCTCTTCTCTCTCAAACTTCATCTCCCACCGTTCCACTTTACTCTTTTTTTTAGTCCCACGAGTCACGACCTTTCATCTCTTACCCTCCCACTTCACCCTCCCTTTCATTTCCATGCTTCACTCTCCCTCATCTCTGATCCTCTCAATCTCCACTTACTTCATCTCCCTCACATGCACATACGTTTTCCCCCATCTCCTGGTAGCTTTATCTTTCCCCCTCAAACTACTTGCTTTATCTCTCCCCCGCCCTCTCATTCACGCTTCTCATCTTCTCTCTGTTTCACTCTCGCTTCTTCAGAATGTTTTCACCTCACCCATTTCCTTCATGTTGCATGAAAGCTCCATCTTTCCATCCACCAAGAAAAAGAAAGTTCCACCTCTCTCACGCTCCATCTCTCTGGCCTCTCTCACCTAGACTTCGATCACTATCGTCATCACCTGTTTCTCCAATCCCTCATCAAACATTGCCCGCTCCCTCATCTCTCTTACCTGCGGTCCACGAATCTACTCAAAAATGGTCTAGCTCCTCAAAATTTCCTTGGGCACTCTCTGATCCGGCAACCCTGGTTGTAGATCCACTCTCACAATGTATTTTGAGTTTCCAATTCTGCACAAAGTTTTGACAACTTCTATATAAATTAGTGTGCTTCTATGTTAATTATTTGTTCTACAATAAGTTTTTTATTCTAAAATTTTTCAATTCTATATATTGTTATATGGTTCTTCTCCTTCTTTGTGAATATGTTAATTTTACCTCTTTTCTAAATTGGGTTTTCTATAATAGAGAGAGAGAGAGAGAAAGAATTATAAAATAGTGTTTAGTTATCGTTATTTAAAATGTTCACGACACCTGAATTTAGCCACCATGTGGATCGGACATGCACGTAACTCGGTCAAAGTCATTGAAACTTGGCTGACTCTGCCTGACTTAGTATTGAACTTTAGATCTCCGAATAATCCAGTGAAAGCTTTACCACCAAGCCAGCTTGGAATTGTTGATATTGGCTTACAAATAATGCTATATATTCTTTAAAAACCGGTTATGCGGTTTAACTGTTGACCATTCGATCCCACCATTGACCCGGTGACCCTCGTCAAGTTGGTCACCGCTCCGAGTTTTAAAACACTTCATAAGACTGCTCCAATGATAGTTAAGGCACGACAACTAAATCTAATTCAACGCACTACATCCCCGTGCAAAAGATGCACATGTGTTCAATTGAACACTTTTTATGAAAACCCACAATTTTTATACATGAATACTTGTACACTTCCTTGGGAGTAGCATCGACCAGCGATTGTGCTACATTTGCTTACCCTGATTTAGATTGTACTCCCTCAGCGTTTCTTGAAAATCAAACGAATAGCTGACGTGGCAAACTTCCACAAAACAGATTCGACGAAACTAACTAACCGTTATCTTTCCCTCCAAAATCAGCTTTTGAACGAGCGAAGCTACCTTCCTTTCCCTCAACAATGGCGTCAACCTCTGGCTCTACCGAGAGGCCTTCCTCGCCACCACAATCAACTCCTCCGCCGTCACAATCTCCCCTACGAGACCCGTTTTGTGAAGATCCAATTCCACAGAGGAATCACTGGGAAGCAAGAGTAAACAAGAGAAAGCGCGCCGAAGAAAATCAAGATAAGTCACTCCTTCACGGCTTCGAACTCAAACCACACGTTATCAAGATTCTTGAATCCAACGACTTCTCGTCACTGCAAGAGTTAATCAGCGATTTCATCAACCCGCCGTTATCTAAAACCCTAATAATAGATTCTCTCGCTCTTCATTACCCTAACGCTTTATCTTTCAAGCTTGCAAAACTTCTTCAATCTCAACCTTCACTCAAAATTCGAACCACAATTGTCTCTATCCTCTTCAACATTTTCAGAAGCGATGTTAAATTTAACTCCTCCGTGCTCATTGAACTCAAAAATCCTCTCCTCGATTCCGTTAAGTTAGAATCCGATGAGTCTCTGCTTCCTCACCTCTGTGGAGTAATCGGCTTCCTCACCGGCAATTTGTACTTATATCCCGTTGGTGGTTGGGAGGAACTTCTTGAGTACGTTTGCACGTGCGTTTCCGACGAAGTGAATTCGAATTCAAATTTCACGAAAGGGCTTATGTTGTTGGCGGCATTGCCAAGCATAGTTGCTGAAAACAGAGAATTCTGGATCGATCAAGGGAACTACAACGCACTATATTTGAAACTCTTGATGGTCGCTGATGACTTGGTGGATCCGAAATTTCAGGAGTTTTTGATCGATGCTTGGATAACGTTGATGGGAATGTCGAACGACCTAGATAAATCGGTAATATACGATTATTTATTGCCGATTTTGTTGAATTTTATTGATCGTCACAAGGAAGAAGAGAGTGTGGTGTTGCAAAAGATTCGGCTCTTGGCGGATTTAGTTATAATGGACATTGGGAAAACCTTTAAGGGGAAAGAACCTGATGTGTTTTGGTGTATGATTCGAGTCGCGGAGGTGAAAGAAGCGAGCGAGGAGCTGAGGATCGCGGTGGTTATTGTTTTAACGGGGCTTGATGAGAAGAACATGGATGTGATGAAGAGTTTGGTACTGAGTCTTTCTGGTGAGGAAGTGAAGAGGGTTTTTGAAGTTGCTATTGGTATGATGTCGTGTTTTGTGGAGGATCCTATTTGGTATGAAGTGGAAAATGTGAACTCACCAGAAGCTGGGATGACTGAGAGTTTCTTTCGTGGGAGGTGCTTGTTGAATTGGCTATATCTAGATGGGGATAAAAGTGTTGTTATTCCCATTGTAGTTGAGATGTTAACAGTCAAATATGCATGTCATTGCGATTGGCAGGCACGTTATGCAGCAATGATGACCATTGGTGTTATTGCACAAGGTGGACACTTCAATAGGGTATGATATGTTCAATTGTCTTCATTTTTCAAAGTATTACTAGTGTCAGTGTCGTGTTCGGTGTTTGTGTTTATGTCGGTGCTTCGTAGATGATATGATAATGTTAATTCATTAAGCTTTTAAGTCTGAAACTGTTTCTTTTATTGGCTCACACATCAGAATTTTCATTGGGTGGTTTAGTGCACTACAAAATGATTGTTTTTTTGTTGATTTTGTTCGTATCTAGTTACTTGTGTCAGTGTCGTATTCGGTGACTATGTTTATGTCGGTGCTTCATAGATGATATGGTAATGTAAATTCATTAAGCTTTTAACTCTGAAACTGTTTCCTTTAGTAGCTCACACTTCAGAATTTTGATTGTGTGGTTTAGTGCGTTGCTTAGAGAAGCATGACAGTGTTTCTAGCTAAGAACTACAAGACACTTCAAAATGATTAGTTTTTTTGGTTGATTTTGTTCATATCTAGTTATTTGTGATGCTAACAATTTCATTAATTCTCTCTTTTTTTTTTTTTACATTCTGCTTTGCTACCGCAGGACATGATTAAGCATTTGGAGCAATTTGTGGGATTGATCGTTAAGTCACTGGATCATGAGATGAACCACCAAGTAGTTTGGGCTACTATCCATGCAATTTGGTGTTTGAGTGGATATAAGGAACTATCCAACAAAGAATATCACGTGCAGTTCTTGGCTAAAATGGCTCCCATCATCAACTCTAGTGTTGACCGTTTAGAGGTACAAACAGATTGATGCTGCAGCACTGTCAAAAAAAAAAGATTGATGCTGCAGCTTCACATATGTTAATGAATAGTTGCTTATTTTCCCAATTTGTCATATCTATATGTGCAGCTAACTTTTTGTGCTAGTGCTGCTTCTAGCATGGTTATTAAAATTCACAAGTTACAAATGATTCATTCTTCTTACAGTGCATGAAATCTATCTGAAATATTGGAAACCTTTTTTAACTTGCTTCATATATATGCATTGACTAGGGCCTCTTTTTTTTTTAATCTTAAAAGTTGATTCCAATGAAATTATCCCTGTATGTATGCATTGAAGCATTATTCAGCTGTTTAATACTTTCTGCAGCTATATGCTCTTATTGCCGTTCGTTCATTGGTTACAAATTGTGGCTTAGAGAAAATATCAGCTATTTTGGAAGACATTTTAAGAAGAGTACTTTTACTTTTTAAGGTACATAACCTGCAATTCTCACTATAAACTTATCATTTATATATTTAATTATTGTGCTTATATGTGTAATAGTTTCATAGACTACACAGTCTATATGATTGATTCTGCGTGTTTACACAGCATATTTTTAATGGTCGAGTGGCTCTTGTGAGTTTTCAGCTTGGAGATAAACAGATGGTACAGCTAGAAGCAATTGAAACCCTGCAATCAATTGCAGTTAAAATACCGGTACATCTTGATTTTTGAAGTCGAAGAATTATGTGGGTTTTGATTGGATTGCAATAAACCATTATCCAAATGTGAATTGATGTGCAATTGTTCCATGCAGATTACTTTTCAAGATTCTTATTATGATCAAACAATTATAGCAGTGAAGGACATTATGTTAGATAACAGTTCATCCAATTATTTTCTCCGTGCCAAATGTCTCGAATGCATGGCTAATCTTGTTAGGAAAATTGAACAAGATAAGTTCAAGGATCAGGAAGCTGCTGTTGTGAGTGTTTGTACTAATTCCTACTAATCATTCAAATTTAAATATAGTCTGAGCCATATTCTTATTAAGAGCTCTCAAATAATGAAATAACTATACTAATTTCCTTCTGTAACGTTTGAAGGTCATGGACTTTGTGGTAACTCTAGATGGACTATTGAGCAATACTGATCACATAACAAGAATTGTCATCTTAACGGTATATTTGAAATCAATGATAGACCATTTAATTTATGCATTGCTCCCACGCTGATTAGAAGTTATAAGTTTGCATTCCTACAATAAGTAAACACTATATGCAGGCACTGGATCAGTTCTGCAGATGCCCAAAAGTAGATGTTGACAGATTTATTGATAAAGTGATGCCAATGTTGCTTAGATCTGCTCAACTGGATACGGACTTAACGGCTGAAAGGTTTGCCTATATATTTTAGCACTACAAGAATAAAATGTTTTCCGTTTGTTTTGAATTGATTGAATCAATAATATTGAGAAATGTTATTTGAAGGTTAACTTTGGATTTGGCTAATGATTATATTAAGTGTTAACTATGAATCAAATGTTATTTATTACAGTTTTCAGGTGTTCAACAATTGCATGTAGATTTTAACACTTGAAAATCATTGTTTTTTTGCTCTACTTAGATGATATGACAAAAAAACACCACTCGCACACACCCGGCTTCGAACCCGGGAGACGACACACACACATTACCACTGCTCACACTCCGGTTAGAACCCGGGAGATGGCGCACACACTATCGCTGCTCACATCTGGGTTCGAACCCAGAAGACGACGTCTCCATGTCGCTGAAATTGTCAAGACAACCAACGGTGAGGGACTTGAAAATCATTGTTAATCATGTTTAAATAAATTTGTGGTTAATGAAGTTCAATTGATGATTATTCAGTTGTCACACTTGATACATTAGTCAAATAAACACTTGGATAACCACGTGTAAACTACGTTGGTCAAGTTATTGATTATAGGTGTCTCACATTAGTTTTCAAATAACAACTAATAGTATTTTGTGATATTGATGCCTTAGATTGAGCTTTGATCTCAAAGTCTAAAAATGTATTTTTTATTTATCTAAGCAATTTATCTTATTTGCAGCCAAGATGATAACGAGCGTTATGTTGAAGTTCTTAGAGTTCAGGCTTGTAATTTATTGTCATTCTGTGCTCATCGGTCATTCAAAAAGTTCCCCCCTTATATTGATCAGGTTGGTTTTGTTTCTTTTGATGATTGTGACTTCCATAAAAGCTTCTACCAATGCTCAAATGATTTTTCTACTCTTTTTCTCAAATTTAATACTTATTTATTTAGTTATTAGACATTTAGTTTAATCATATTGTAACGTAGATCTCGATCTTCCATTCAGTTTTAAAAATTCGTTTCTATTTAAAACACAAACACTCGACTAAATATATGTATTCAAATGTTTAAGGTCACTAAAATTTTTAAGCGCTGGATTGGTTGTTCTAGTTTAGAAACTCGCAAGGCTTCTATTTCAGGTGAAAATAAATTTATTTGATTTAACTTATAGTCTTGAACTTTGTGTATAAAATACTTTCGACAAAATAATTCACTTTATGTTTTTAGCTTTTCCAAACATACTCCACTCAATTAAAGTAAGTGCTCCAAGTGACTCGTCTAGAAGAGCTTTGACCAGCAGAAGTGTGCACTCTCTGATTGACGCGCTACACAAGGTATTTTGACCGTGGTTCTTACTTCTTACTAATATTATTAGTTAATGCATTGACCTATTCTTGCCATTGCGACATATAATATTCTCTCAAAAAATGTTATAAATATTTACTAAGTGGGTGATTTGATTGCAGAAAAATCCAAAAAATACATAATCTTTTTATAAATTACAAAGGTAAATACATAAAATTAATACTAACTTGCTCTATTTTAGTGAGGCTTAGGTTGTCTTTGAAAAATGTAACTTATCCAATCTCATTTTATTCAATTAAAATCTTACACATGTATCTACTAATTTCATATCAACTTGATGTAAGCGTACAAATATATTCCAATTGACATTTTGTTCATAACTCAGTTATGTGGTTCAGTGGAAATACAAGTGAGATTGATAAGTTATCTACGTTTTTTAGAGGCAAACCTTGACCTCAAATTTTTCTTATAATAACTGTACTAAGCAGTGGGTTAATGTGCAAATAATAAAATGTATCTATAAAAATCTGCAAAACACTAAAACATAATTATATGTGGTTGATTATATTGGTGCCACACACGGCCAATGAATGTTGGTCTAGTTGGTAAGGATTCAGCTCACTCCCAAAAGGACATGGGTTTGAACCCCGTTGCCGATGTGAGGATATCGATGGTGGGTAAAGAACTACTTCTATAAGCGCTCAAAGAGTCTTGATGCTTTTCTTAACCGTGGTGAGCCCCCGAGACCCAAATTGCCTAAACTTTTTTGTAACAAAAAGTATATTCAATTCGTGTCCCACAATTTTGGGTTAACTACCCATATTTATTTTAAGGGTAACCTAAAATTTATATTTTTTTTTTATTTCTTGTGAACTTTTACCATTTCCTCTCCCTCATCTCTCTCCATATATATATATATATAATTTATATCTATGAACAATTTCGTTCACTTTAAAATTACTTCATGTAGGAAACTGATAGTGATTTGTCTACAAAAATGTTGAAGTTACTCTCCAGCTGCATTTTGGTATGTCAAAGCCTCGATTAACCTCAAAATTCTCCTAAGGATGTCCTGGTGTTTGTTAACTCTATGTCATTATTTAGTAACATTTTTTGTCCTTAATCTAAATATTGTACACTGCAATTCTGATAATATGCTTAAATCAAATTTTGCTCATACAAATAACTCATGTTCTTATGCAGATCTCTGGTTCATTTTTCACTAGTCAACTAGTCAAAAGTATTGCTGAAGAGATAAGGCGTATAATGAAAATTTCCTTTGAAATTGAGGCCCTGAGGGCAGATGAAGAAGAGTCTTCTGTATGGGGAGGCAAATTTTTATCATTTGAAGACGTAACCCAGGTTTGTATCTTTAAAGTTTATTTTTGGCGCTATTGACTTTGACACACACACAAATATATATATATATATATATATATATATATATATAATTGTGGTTATTGTAGTTAGTTAGTTGAGTTAACTCAAGCTAGTGATAATATATACTTAGTTCCCTTGTGTCAAAAAAATATATATACTTACTTCCCTTCGTAAATCATTTTTTTTTGGTCAAAATTCGTAAATCATTTTTACATCGAACCACTAGTGATCCTATTTTCTATGTGCCAAGCCCACAGTTCCATACTATCTATAAGAGTTTCAAATTTTCCGATTATAAAAAAAACGATTTCCAGATTTTTCTTATATGGTATTTTTTACTTAATTATGAGAATTAAATCAATAAGTATGTATGTCGAACATTGCATAGCATTTTCAAATTAAAAATATATAAAATTTGAAAAAATATTTAAAACTATAATATTAAAATAAAATTTAAATTTAAATTCCATATATAGATTTAGGAGATAATTTGTCCAAATCAAAAACATATTTGAATTTATGCTAAGTTTTTCTAATGAAGATAACATCAACTGAGTCAAGTTATCTTCCAGGGACAAGTTTTCTATATATGTTGCTTAGATGGTCTTGAACTTGAAGGGGTGTAAACTCTAATAGCGAAGTCAAACAAGCAATTATGATTATGAGTTCCTTTCTGGGTCCTCGATACTCCAATTTGGCCTAAGATATATAAGTGTTCTACATTATCTATCAATTACAAGTTAACACGTCATTAAAAATAAGTTAGTCAATTAGTAACCACCTTATTAGTCAACTAATTCATAAATTGTCATTGGTTATGGCTGCAAAAGCTTATATACAATATGTTTACATAAATTAAACTTTTAGTATTACTGCTTAAAATTCTGATTAATAGCATAATCTTTTGAACATGGTACTCCACTCATTGTTTGTCACATTACAATAATAATTTTTATTATCTTTTTCCAGTGTTTCCCAGTGTATAAAAAATTTCCATAGAAAAACTACTGCATAATGTTAATGTATAACTATGTATACTCCTTTTTATGGGATTAACAAAGTCTCAAATTTCTATTATATTTGTTGATCTATAAATTGGGAATGTTAATTAATTTTTTTCACTCATTACAGGATCACATTTACTTGATATTAACAACAATTGAAACATTTAGGGATCGATACTTGCCATACGTTGACGACTTCTTGACAATTGTTTCCCTGTGTTTGGTAAGTACGTTCACCTTTGTCATTTCTTCTCATCTAGATATAATTATCAGCCAAGTCCTTCTTAATTAACCAACTAAAAAACATAGAACTAGGTTATTTGTTTTGCAATACCAAAATGTAGGGATGGCAATTTGGGTCACACACAAAACCCATTACAATTTTAACTACGTACAATAATAATAATAATAATAATAATAATAATAATAATAGTAATAATAATAATATATTGCATGGACTATTCTTGTCAGATAAGAGACAATGTGGAGAATTGTTACAAATCACCGCACCACGAGATTTCCATATCAGGTTTCTCTCTTGACTTTTACGATAGAAGATACTATATTACTAGAGGGAGTAAACATCCTCTCTATTTCCCAAAATCAAAGTAATTGAGCTTTCTATTATTTCTAGTGATGAATTAAGAAATATTCCTATTTGAATTGGACGAGATTTTTATAATGAATAGTACATGTTATACACATAATATAATATTAAGTACAAATTGGGCTTTGGGAATTTTGTTTTCATAAAATTTAGCATGATCTTTGGCAGGACGATGGAATCTCTGATAGACTGACAGCTATTTCACTTAACATTTTCAACATTATCGTGCCACAATTCCCAGAAAAATTGCCCAAGTAAATCTAGTTTCTATTATCAGTTTTATCTGAAGTTATGGCAACTATTGCCTCTAATAGTGATATATCTTATCTCATGTTAATTGAACAGGTTTATCGGTAATTATATTCATACCGCATGTCATTTTTCAAAGGAAATTTTTCCTCGTTCCCGTCTGGTAATTAAATTATCACTTTCAAAATTTGTCATTAAATTTATTTCTATACTTATATATATATATATAGTATATGAATGATGAACGTTTGTTTTTGGATAATGGTTTTTGCAGCATGCTGCACGGGCGATTGGTATTTGTGCTGAGTTCGGAGCAGATCATTTCAAATTTATGGCCCCTGGTGACTTCTTTAAACTCTTTGAATTACTACTAATTAACTAAAGTATATATAATTCATTTTTATTTTTCAATATAACCACTAACAAGTACTATGTTTTTTGCAGAGGGTTTCGCTAGATTATCCGATATCATTATAACTAAACAAAATGGAGATTTATCAACGTTATGTGATACGGCAGTTGCAGCTCTTGGGAAAATTTGTGAATTTCAACGTCACACTATCGATGACCCTATGGTAATAATAATCAATCTTCCAAAAACCAATACAGAATGGATAGTCATTTTTTTTCTTTTGTTATTCTCAATCACTTCCGATATTGGTATAAGCAGGTAGTTCGAAAGTGGTTAGACTTCTTGCCGTTAAAAAGTGATTTCAATGAAGCTAGATATGCACATGGATTGCTTTCTAAAATGATACGAAGGTGTTAAATCTTTTTGAATTAGTTCTCTTTTTTGACCTCTTGTTGTTTTATATTCAAATTAATTATTAGTTTATAACATATACATATATGCTATAAAATTGTATGCATCAGGTCAGACACAGACCTATTTGGAGACAACAACGAGAATCTTCCCAAAATTATTTCCATCGTGAAGGAAGTAAGTTGAATTTTTCTTTGAGAAATGTTATTTACCCCAAAAAAGTGTATCAAAAGTGTTCCAAAATACGAATACGAATGAAATACGGAGAAAACACGCGTATAATACTTTTTTTTATTTTAAATTAATTACATTATACGCGTATGACACTCAACTTAATTTTCTTGTAGATTTTATCTGGACCTGATCGTATGGCAAATGAGGAGGATATTAATCAGATGATTGACTTCATAGATCAACATGGTGGGATGGAAATGGATAATATGGAAATCAGCTTAGGAAGTATTGCACTATAACTATAACCCCACTTTTCCCTACCTATAATTATTAGGCTTCATTTTCCTTGTAGATAAACTGGGAGGCGCAACACTTGTTTTTTTTTCCCAAATTGAATTGTACATGAGACAATGAGAAAGGAAGATTTTGATCTTCCAATGTGTAAAGGTATAATAACATTCACAAAATTAAGAACCAACTTCTCTCTAGGTTTCCAATTTCTCCTCCCAATCCTAGGGTTAGTGGAGGTTTGCCCCTCCTTCATGGAGGTTCTCTCCACCGTCATGGTGGCTCGCCCCTCACTCGTGGAGGTCCTTTCCCTCCCCATCGATTGGGGTTCACTGTTGCTAGCCTTTGTTCTCTCCACCACCGAGCCCAAACCACCATCGGAACCCATCCCCACCAAACATTCAAATCCCTCTCTTCGCTGTCCATTCCTCAACCGCCACCCACCCTTCCCACCCACCTGATTATGGAAGCTTTCCCCTACCCCAGGCACCCCACTAAACCAGATCCCCTTTCCCCAAACCTCAGCGCCTCCATCAGGAGCTTTCTCACCACCCCCAAACCCTCAATGCCTCCATCGCCTTACACCCATGTTTCGGTTCCCCTCATTTTGCTGGTTCTCCGTTCGAGTTCTGATGCTCTGTTTCCTCATCCTCGGACCACCACTCTTCCGGCGGTGGAACGTCCTCCGGCCAAGCCTCCTCCACTGCAGCGAGTCTGCTACTTGGTAAGGCTTACTGACCCTTCGGTTTCTGCGGTTCAGTTTGTGAATTCTCCTACCTTGTGTGTGCCTCCGACCCGGCCACCACCAAAGCCACCATGGCTCTTGTATGCTCCTCTTGTGTTTCTGGTCTGGGCGTTTGAATATGGAGTGTCTATGGGATTTTGGTATCAAGTTTTTGGTATTTGTTTTTCTTGGCCTAAATATGCACAGCAGGTGTTTGATGAAAGCCACCATAGAGCTCTCGGTTGCCTAAGCACTCGGTTGTGGATGTTTTGCAGTACATGATGATTGTTAAAACCTTTGGAGATGACTCCTTTGCCGATGACTGCGCCAGATTTCAGTCTGCTTTACTGTCTCATGATAAGTGGGTTAATCTTGAGACCATTTTTAGTCGAACTGAGCGTATACAAGTCAAAGATATCATCCGTAATTGGATTGGGAGAAAGACTGCAGAGTCTCTGTCACTGATTACCACCTCTACTTGGGAGTTAAAACTTCTGTTACTCTGGTTGTATCGTTGTTGTGTTATGGTTGCTTATGTCCTTAGGGACCTTAAACATTCTAAATGTATTGGTTTGAATGCCCATAAGTCATGTGTAGTAGTTTCCTTTGTAGTTGTTGCTCCTAGTCTTTGGTTTGGAAATGTCCAACCTCACCTTCTTCATGTAATCTCTTTGATGCCTTTGGTATCTTTTGATTGAATGAAGTATTTTGACATCAAAAAAAAAAACATTCACAAATTATACAAAGTTATAAATAATACAAACAAATGTACAGCAATTTTCTACTCTGTTTCAAATGTGTTTTCTCCTATTAATATTTCTGGCCCTCCTTCGTCTCTTATCTCAAAATATTAATACAGTTTCTCATTTGATCTATGTTTTACTTTTTTTCAAAATGAATCCTCTATAAATTATCTTTTGCTTAAATAATTTTAGCCAACTTCGCCACATATATTTTGAGAACACGTGTAAATAGAGTGTTTGAGTCGTTTATGAGCTTCCATCATCGTTTACATATCATGGCAAGATTAAAACCTGAGTATGTGGCACAAGTGGTAGATACTTGGGTTCCTTAACCATTTGGTCATGGGTGCGTATGGTTTTTCAATCGAAGCCAATTTATGCATTTACAAACGGTGTTTAGAACCCTAATACAAACAATTAAGCATCCTCTCAATCAATTCCCCTAATGTAAGGAGAAGGAAAGAATCCATACAATACGATGGGATAGCTTCAATAAAACTAAACTCAAATTTTCCTGTAACTTGAACCGATCCAACCCTACCTTCAACCGATTGGGTTTGGCCGTTGTTTTTCAGTAAATTTCGTTAGAGTTTTCTGTCAAACAAATGAATTCGAAAAAGATAAGATAAGATGACTCGAATTAGATCTTGAGTTCACCAATTAACATGTTTACAATACCAGCCCCAACTTATGTGCTCTTTGGAAAGAAAGTACGGTTAAAGCAGAATTCAATCGCACAATCAACCGAATTAGAGATTCTGGATCAATCATTCAATTGTATTCGAAACTATATATATTTAAAAGAAGCACGAGAATCACACCCATAAAGGATGTCATGAAACCTTTGAACACTTTGTACTAATAGATTTCGAAGTGTAATTTAAGCAAGAATAAAACTTAAGCGATTCAAGAAAATCAGTCCTGAGAAGGAAAGAACATCACAAATTATTCAAATGCAATAGTGAAAGAAGTAAGTAAAGTGCAAAAACATTAAAAGAAAAGGACAATTGAACGGTTCCTTTTGGAATTTTCTTACTAGAATTTCTTCATGTTGAGTTTTGGAATTTTCTTACTAGAATTTATTCATATTGAGTTTTTGAAAAAAAAACTAAAAAATAAATAAGAGCCTCTATCGTTTTAGCTCCCTATATTGTTAAAGGTATAGCTGAGCACTGGGCGGGTTCGGCCCCAAATGGCCCAAAATGCCGAAAACCGAATGGACTCGGTTTTGGGTGGGTTCGGTAACTGCGAGTGGTTTTGTGCGGGTTTGTGCCTTATTGGGCCAGTTTACTTTTGTAGCCTATTACGTTTTTTTATCAGAAAAACCAATTTCAAGCAAAAAATATTATGTGGCCAACTCTAATTTAAATAGGTCTATTTTTGGGCCAAAATTTTGGACTAAAAATATCAAACATTGTCAAATAAAACACACCAAACATAGTGAATTTTATACTCTGTAACATTTAAATAAATAAATACCAATTTTCATAACTGTCATGAAACACATGATTTTTAACTCAAAGCCTCAAATATACTTTCATTTGGGAACATACTATGAACCAAATTTTCGGACCTTTACCAAATTGGTTTACAAACTATTGAAAATTTTCCCTGTAGCTATATAAATACGATAGCATTATCAATTGAAAGCCAATGCAATCCCACTTTCATTTTCAATTGAAAGCCTAGAATTAAGTCGTTGACTACAAGTCCATAATATAATGATAAAAGTCTACCCTTGACTACAAGTCCATAATCCATAATAAAATAACTTATAAATTAATACAACCAAATGTCCATAAAACTTTAGCATCATAAGTCATAATGTGACTCCCTTTCAAAATACTGGATTCTTGAAAGAGATTTTGTGTAGGAGCAATTTGATTAGGAGGCTGGTCCATTACTGAAACTTAAAAATTAAAGAGACAAGCAAGTTGTTACAAACCCAAAACAAGCAATTTGTTACACAAACAGAACTTAGAATTTACATGCATATTGTAGGATTCACAATATAACAGAATCAACTTGTTCATTTTATTGAATGTATTGAGATATATACACAAAATGAGAGAGAGTTTGTTACAGTTGAAGCTAACTGCCTGAACTAACTCAACAAACTGAAATGAACCTCTACCTATCACAATATGGCCACTACTTACCACACTCTATCTTAAGTGATAAGGGCAATGACTTATTACAATAAAACTGATATACACCATGACCTATATACAAAGATTTAAGCTATTCTCAACTTTAACACCCTCTCTTAAACCAGAAATGCTTTGAACATTCTGGTTTATGCCACTACAAGAATTTCGGTGATTTCCGAGGGAAATATCTGTCGGAAAAGCTGGAAAATCCGTCGGTAATAGGAATTTTCTACGGACAAAAATCCGTCGCATAAACGCTCCTCGCAAACGATTTTAGAGGGAATTTTCCCTCGCAAATGCTTCCGTCGCAAATTCCGAGGGATATTTATGTGTTACCGACGGAAATGTCCCTCGGAAAGAAGCGAGGGATTTCAATTCCGTCGGAAAGTTAAGCGGGAAATGCCTAAAACATGTTGCGATGGAACTATCCGTCGGAAATGAATGTATTAGCGACTGAAAAAAATCCATCGGAAATATCAGGTAGGTAAATCAACATATTCTTCTCAACCACACAGTTTGGCAAGCACAGTTAGCTGCAACTATGAATTCAACCTCAGTAGTTGAAAGAGACACCACTGGATGCTTCTTAGCAGACCAGCAAACTGCACCTGAGTCTAGAATAAACACATATCCAGATGTGCTCTTGCGGTCACCACAGTCACCAGCATAATCACTGTCTGTAAAGGCAATGATTTCATTATTTCCACTTCTCTAATACTCATTTCCCAACTCAATAGTTCCCTTCACATACCTCATAATTCTCTTCACTGCTTCCATATGAAGTTCAGTAAGTTCTTCCATATATCTGCTGATCAGAGACAGAACAAACATGAGGTCTGGTCGTGTGGCTGTTAGGTACATCAGTTAACCTACTATTTGTTTATAGTAAGTGGAGTCAACTCTGCCACCACTTCCTTCTTTGTGTAGCTTAGAACCAGGGACAGTTGGAGTCATTACTGGCTTGCAATTGCCCATTCTAATCCTATCCAATATCTCAGCAGCATATTTGGATTGATTTAGGGAGATTTCTTCCTTTCCTTGTCTCACCTCTACTCCTAAGAAGTAGCTAAGCATTCCCAAATCAGTCATATCAAAGTGTTCTTTCATTGATGCCTTGAATTCACCAACCATTTGAGATGAATTGCTGGTGAAAATCAAGTCATCAACATAGAGACTCACAGTTAGTATATTATGCATTTTATCCTTCTTCACATACAAGGTTTGCTCAGATGGAGACTTAGAGAATCCTTCCTTAGTGAAGTAAGAGTCAATTTTGCTATACCATGCCCTAGGGGCTTGTATAAGCCCATACAAGGCTTTCTTCAACTTGTACACCTTCTGCTCTTCACCTTGTTTTACATATCCAACAGGTTAAAATACATCTAGTTAAAATACACTCCGTTCCCTCAATGCAGCTACAACAATTATACTTCTGATAGTGTCCCAACGAGCTACAGGTGCAAATGCCTCACTGTAGTCTATTCCATGCTTTTGAACATAGCCTCTTGCTACCAATCGTGCCTTGTAGTTTTCTACTTATCCTTTCTCATTTAGTTTGGTTTTGAATATCCATTTTACCCCAATCTTCTTAGCACTTTGAGGTAAGTCAGTCAACTCCCAAGTTCCATTTCTTTCCATGGATTCAATCTCAGCATTCATAGCTAGTCTCCATTTCTCTTCTTTTACTGCCTCACTAAAGGTTACAGGATCCTCCATATCTGTTACTGACATCATATTCAATTCTTCTTCAATACTTGATTAGTATAGTAATCATTTAGGTATGCTGGATGTCTTCTAACCCTCCCTTGCTCAGAGGATTCTACTATCTCTTCATCATCATTGTCATGAGTTTCTTCTTGATTACCTTCTACATTTTCTACACTGCTATTGGTCACTGGTTCTAGGTTCTGCACATCAGGAACTACTTTCTCAACTGACTCATTTTCATCAATTAGAAGCACCTCCCTTTTGTGAGATGGTTTCTCCTAATCCCACTTTTCATCTTCTGCAAATTGCACATCTCTGCTAATTATTATTTTCTTGCTTAGAGGGTCATATAGCTTGTAAGCTTTAGATCCCTCACTTACTCCCAGATGAATGCACTTAGAACTCCTATCATCAAGTTTCTTTCTTTGTTGCCTAGGTACATGGGCATATGCCACACACCCAAACACCCTGAAATAATGAATTGCTGGCTTGATTCCTTACCTTACTTCCTCTGGTGTGACATCCTTGAGCACAGTGGTAGGTGATATGTTTTGAACATAAATTGATCAATTTACAGCATCAGGCCAAAATTCCTTAGGTAAACTTTTCTCTGAAAGCATACTCCTAACCATATTTAAGATGGTTCTATTCTTTCTTTCCGCCACAGCATTTTGCTGTGGTGTATAGGCAACAACTAGTTGCCTCTTAATTCCATTTTCACTACAAAATGTTTCAAATTCATTTGAGATGAACTCACTACCTGTATCAGTTCCGAGACACTTAATTACACAGCCAGATTGTTTTTCAACTTCTATTTTAAACTTCTTAAAGTCTTCTAAGGCATCAGATTTTTCATTCAAGAAAAATGCCCATGTTTTTCTAGTAAAGTCATCTATGAATGTCAAGAAATACCTCTTTTTGCTGTGTGATTGAGGGGTAATAGGGCCACATATATCAGCATGCACAAGATCCAATTTGCCCTCTACTCTCCAAGAATTTTGCTGAGGGAATGGCTCCCGGTGTTGTTCCCCTTTAAACAATTACTGCAGAGTTTTGTTGGATACTGTAGGCTAGGAAGACCAGTCACCATTCCCTTGTCTGCAAGCATTTGGAGAGACTTGTATCCAATTTGATCAAACCTGCAGTGCCATAGATGAGTTGTGTCCTCTATTGAAGCCTTGAAGCATGATGCCACAATCACCTTAGCAGTAACTTTGAACATCCTGTTTAATTGCATCTTGGACTGGAGGATCAATCCTCTATCATCATGATACACCTTACACATGTTGTCTTTGAATACAACTGCAAGACCAAGTTTCTCTTAGAGTTTCCCAATGCTCAACAAGTTGCTGCTAAGTCCTAGAATGTAATACACATCTGTAACAATCTGCACGATTCCATCCACCTAAAGCTTCAAGGTCCCTTTACCTGCAGTCATGAGTTTCATACCATTGCCAAGTCTTACAGATACTAGTATATTCTCATTCAGATCCAAGAACCACTCCTTACAACCGCACATGTGATTGCTGCGGCCAGAGTCAAGGAACCACACTTCTTGTTCGCAATCTTTCATCATTTCTGTATACGCCATGAGAAGTTGGCAATCCCTAATTAGAGGTCTCCTACAACAACACCAATTTGACTAGCGGTCGTACGTGGATCAAAATAATTAAAAGGGTAAAAATAGTATCAAGGTAAGAGACCTTGGTCGTCTCTCGAGGACCTCTAAATACTGAAATTACCAAAATCAAAAACGAAATTAACAATAAAAAGGGGGTTCTATGAAGAAAACAATTTTTGTTTAAGGGGGTTTAACAATATAGAAAGACAATCAATCCATTGGTTTCAGGTGCGTATCTTGGATTTATCACCGGTTCTAAAATAAATATTCGTGCAAGGTTAGGGCACAAAATTCTCTAAATTGTATAATAATGCTTGATGCTTGATAAACCAAAAATGGCTCTGAAAAGTGTATTTAGTCTCAGAAAATGAAAAATCTAAATCCCTAATTGGGTTCTATGATAAAAGCCCGTTAACAAAGTAGTATTCGGCCCAAAAACCCGTTTTACATTAAAATGCTTCACTAGTTAGAAGTTTTAACCTTCAAGGCATCAGAAATGGGTCTCAAGATCAACAGAAGAATTGTAGCTCCATTCCTTATCTTTCCAACTCATACTCGCATGCCTAACTCATATAACCACAACCAAAGTTATGACCTGCAGAGTAGCAGGGGACAATATGCAGTCAAAACAAGAATTAATCAAGAAATTGCTATATTGCTCAAATGAGACCCAAAATCTAAAAACGCGCTAAGACTTAAATATTTCATTAAAATGCAAAAACACCAAATGCAAAACTCTAGATAATTATTTAAAATTCACTGATCAGGTCCATATTAGATGGACCTATTGTTAGGTTCTGAACGCTCCTTTTAGAGGTTGTCAAGGTTCCTTAGAGTTTGGATTAATTGTTTTTAGGTGTGTTAATCCTAAAGTTATGTCTATGTATATTCTACAAGGAGTAGTTGGTGCTTTATGTTGCGTTAAAAACACACTTGAGAGCAAGTGTACTCTCTTGCAGAAGTAGTATAAAAAGTATCGTCTCCACAGGGATTAATTAATAAGTACCAAACTACTTAAGATTAATTATTATTTAGACTAACGAATATTGGTGATTGTAGAAACTAAAATGCGAAGAAATAAATAGCAAGAATTTAAATTTATGAAAGTTGATCAATGGAGAGAAGCCTAGGGTCTCGGTTTCACTTGCTAGCTTCGATTCCTCTATGTCTAATTCTACCTGAATTCCCTTATTTTATTCAATTATCAATCCCTTTACTAAAACTATTAATCCGTTTGGTTTCGTGATTAATATTCTTTTTCCTGAATTAACCCTAGTTTGGTCATGCTAGAATTTAAATTTAAGAAAAGCATAAAGTACAAAAAGGTTGAGTGATTGGAAGACTAAATTAAAGTTTGGTCATTCATTAATTATAGTCTCAATTATCCTATAGGTCCACCAACTAGTTGTAGTACGGTCGCTAATCAACTAATTGATTATAAACATGCAAAGGGTTGTCAATCCTAATTATGTAATAAAGCAATAGGATAATATTAATTGAAATAAAAATTGGGAATTCAAAATATAAATTAAAACATAAAAAAGTCTCTAATCAAGCAAGATCCACCGAAAACCCTAGAAGAGGATTTAGCTATCCATAGTGTTCAAGAACATTGGATTAAAATAAAAAGTCATGAATTACAGAATATAAAAATAACCTGGAGATTGAGTAAATTCTGATCCTGTATTCAGTCTCTGTATTCTGCTCCAAAGCTCTGTCACGGTGTCACGAACAGGTTCCAAATACTCTTTCTCTCCTTCAGTCAGCGTCTGTGTTGTTCCTGTTGTTGTCCGGCGGCTCTCTTTCTCAATTCAATTGTTTCTACTTTCTCTCCTAGGGTAGCGTGTCCAACAATAATATTCCCCTCCTCTTTTATAAGTGAGTGCTGCCGTGTTTTCCAAGTGCTCTCTCTCCTATTTTTTAATTAATCATCAGTCATCCCTTTCTTTTCCACCAAGCTAGGGTATATAGTGTGTTGCTTTTTGTCCAATCCCTCAGCATCATGTGCGCTGAATTCCTTGCCACATGCACATGGGCTTTTTTTTTTCTTCTTCTTTTAAACTAATGGATTAGCCTTATAGCCCAACTCTTTTGTGCCAACCATTTCAAGCCCAATATATTGTGGTGATGCATAAGAATATAACAAGAATGTCCTTTTGCTAATACAACCCCATTTTTGCTTCAAAACACCTAATCATAACTTTTTCTTTATTTATCTTCTTTCCTACAAAATAAAGAGCAAAGTAAGTCATTTAATTATTTATTTGGTATAATTGCTCTAAAAATTGTCCAAAGATATCTATATAAATACACTAAATTGGAGTTTATCACTTTAAGTGTGTTAGATGTGACATGCCTTGCAGATAGTTTGTATTTGCTTTTTGATTAGCACTTTTTTGGTTTGTCCATATCAATGAACACCTAATTATCAAAACAAAAAAGACTTTGAACACTCCTAATAAAATGGAATTGTTGCCATAGAACTTTTGTTGCATGTAGTAAATAAAATCAATATACGTACTAACCATTGAATTAGTTCTTTTAAGGACTATTAATTAATAATTATTCAAAGTAACTTGTTCTCCATATTCATTTTTTTTTCGATATGTTGCTCTCCATATTCATCTCTCACAGAAATAAAAAATTCATCTCAGAAGCCTATTTTTTTTGTTTAATGGAGACACTTAGTATAAGCCTCTATGCTCTTACTGTATATATGCCCTTTCCATCTTTGAAATTTTTTTACTGTAGAAAGTGTGTCGGACAACTTCTTGTTGCATTCTTCACCCATTTGAATCAATTGTTTACAACATTCTTTGAACAAATTTGTTCTTGCATAAAATATGAATTCAAGCATCTGTTTGCCACATTTTTCTGACAGCACTTTGATACAACGATTCAATGTTTTATAATGTCCTTCACGAGGTTCTGGTGGTAACTCCAAACCATGCCAAAAGTTCTTTTGTGTGATGTCTTTTTTAGACTGAGTTTGAAGACATATAACATCATTGGCTAATGTGAAAACTATCATCATAATCATGACTAACCCAAAAATTATTTTCCCCATTCTTGACAAATTAAGTCACGACTATGTAATGTTGTTCTTTGAACAGAACTAAGAAAGTGCTTAAGGTTTACGTTTAAATTTGAATATCCATAAAGGATTTACATGCATCTTTATATACTAAGATATACAATGGTTGAAAAGACCAACTGCTAGTATTAATAGCGAAACTTTTAATCTGAAGTTACTATTTCTTTCTCGAGAGTTACTTACAACTTTCACTAGTTACAAATAAGTTATTATATTTTTAAGATAACCAAGAAAATGTTAAAGATTTCCGGCAAATACATGCAATATGTTAAGAGTCCTACATCGAATGTGACATGGCCCGAAAAAAAACTTTACAAGTAGGAGGCATCCCTCACCTTGTAAAGCGGTTTTGGGACGGTTGAGTTAGGCGTAAACCATATTCTAAGATGGTATCAGAGATAATTCAAGATCCGTTGGGCCATCCGCTATCGGGCCACTACGGTCACGCTCCAGTTGTCTAGTCCTAGGCGTGAGGGGTATGTGTTAAGAGTCCACATCGAATGTAATATGGCCCGAAAAAGACTTTATAAGTGGGAGGCATCCCTCACCTTATAAGCCAATTTTGTGGGGTTGAGTTAGGCCTAAACCACATTCTAAGACAATACATTTTATTATTTAAATTTAATATTAATAATAGGAGAGGGAATCGGTTTGAACTAGTTAGTTTAAAAAAAAACTATTTTTGAAGCAAAAAAATATTTTTTAGTTAAGTAAAATGCCAATATAAAATTATAAAATTATAAAATTATAAAATTACATGTATATAGTTTTTTTAATTATATTATCATTTTGATTAATATTAAATAATTGTTTTATCCTAGTCTATAACTTAGTTATATCTAAAATTTATCATTTAATATACTATATTATCATGTCTTCACCTGTTCAATGTCCAGTCTGGTTCAAGCATGGTTGAAAAACCTTAAACCAATGTCTTCACTGGTTTACTAACCGGTCCGACTTTCCAACCATTGCTTTTAAATCCCCATTTTGTTAAGGTGTTCAATGTTTATGGGAAGAATTTTAATAGGTGGTAAACAACTGCATACATAATAAGAAATCTATATTTATAATAGCAAGTAGCCAAGAGAGGAAAATAGTGTGCCCTCCTGAATTCCATTGTGGTAAAATGATGTATACGCTTTTCATTTTCACACAAATTTCACTCTTCTTGATACAAAAAAATGATGTATACACTTTCCATTTTTTTCTTTTCTGTTGACTTTTTTTCTTTTTTTTTTGGAATATTTTTCTATACAAATGTACCTGCCAAACTTTCCATTGAGAACCCAAGAACGAACCCAAATGAGAACTACAATTGTAACAATTTGGACATCCCCACACTTATGGATTTGACAATTTTCATTTCAAAGCTCCTTCACCCTCTAAAGATTGCGTAATATAATTGTTTTTCACTTTTGGGCTTGTAATGAGCTATAAAACAAAGAAAGGGATAAAACACTCAAAGGGATTAAACAAAGGGATAATTTCAGGATAGGCTTATTCAGCTTGTAGCTTAAAGAAACAAAATTGCCTAGATCACTTCAAACATGCGTGTGAGTAAGTGCTTCAACAAGAACCAAGTCAAGTTCAAGCACTACAAAAGAACATGTAAATAGCGGCAATTTTAATATGGCGGCTCATAACGACCGCCATTATTCACGTTGCATTATGGTTGTTTTATAATCCCCCATAATATACGATTATAATGTGGCATTTTAGACTGTGGTGTTGATGCGGGCACAATTTCTACTTAGATTTCAATTTCCTTTTACCAAAAAAAAAAGATTTCAATTTCTTTTTTTCAAATTTCATTATCGAAGTTTTAATTAGCTCTATCTATCTTATAATCACATTGAATATGTGAGAAACCCTAACCCCTCATTCATAGAATCATATCCCCTTTCTTCTCCACCATCTCTTAATCCCTCATCCTTCGAATCACCATTCTCTGTCGCGTTTAGCTGTCTCCCGACCTCATCCCTACTATCTAAAACTTCCATTCGCGCCACCCTTACCAGCCGTCGACCACTCCGCTTAGCTACCACATGACCATGGGAAAGGAACCGGGAAATTCCTAAATGAAAATTTCATTCTCCCTCTAAATTTTAATCGCTCCAACTCGTTTTCCCCCTTGTTTCTTTTATCTCTCTCTAACCTAGGGTTTCTTTCATTCTATCGCTATCAATTGCGCTGAAGGTGAGCCTTCCAAACTATTGTCTTCTCCTTTCTATCCATTTGCTCAGCAAGAATCATTCTCTTTTCTATTCATTTTTCCTCTAACCTAGGGTTCCAAACTACTGTCTTCTCCTTTTTCTCTACAGGTGAGAACTCAATAGAAAGGAAAGGAAAGGAGAGGAGCATCGCTCTAACCTAGGTTGTGTCATTCTTAATAAATAAAAAGTTGGAGCATCACTGGAAGTTAGATTTAAGTGTATAAATAAATTAACTTCTAATTGTGCAAGGTTCTGCTGATATCAATTTATTGGTTATCAAAAGAAAAGTAAATAGTTTTCAGTTATTATGATATAATACAGTTGCTTGAATTGAATAGTTGGCTACTTATATGTACACAATCAAATTTCATCCCAAATTTTATAGCAATATTTTATCAGCTTTTATAGCAATGTAACTAATATCTGTATCCGTGCTTCCTGCACCAGGGGCTTTAAGAAGAGAAATGAAGGAAGGTTTAATAGGACCCATCATATACTAGTTAGTTCAGGCTATTCTCTCTTTCAGGATAAGTCTAAAGGTTGCATGAGGAGCTAAATCAGTGCCAGGTTCAGGTAGCTTTTATAGTGTAAGAGATTGGTTTGAGTTTGTTAAAACAAAAGTTGCATTTGCTAAGTCTTGGGAAAAAGGAACTAGTTGACTATTGTAACTGGCAGGAAAGTAACAATGGTTATACTTATGCTTGTATTTTCAGCTATCAGAGCAACTACTTCATTTTGATTGTTTCTGTTCTCAAAAAGTGAGTATGATATATACTATTTATTCAATATCGTTTTTTTCCTCACACATTTGGTGATGTGTGCCTTGATGTCTCATTATTGGGTTTTCTTTGGAGGCCACTTGCTATTGTTCTAATGAGTTTCTTAATTGCTATTATTTGATGATGTTTAGTAGTTGTTTTCTGATATACAATTTGGTTATAATTATAACTAATCTAATTTGAAGGTCTGGAAAAGGTTTACTCAGTTTGAGCAAACTTGTGGTGATTTCGCTAGCATGCTGAAGGTAGTACTTTAATTTGTTTTCTATACAGCATTTACCTTCCTATGTAAGGTTGTTTCTTCTGCATCATCCTGTTAATTAGGCTTTTCAAATTGTTACTTATTCTTAATCATGAGATGAACTTTAAATTGTTGCAGGGTCTCAATGCTACAACATTATAGCTATTAGTAAGTCAAGTGTGGCTATGACAGTTGGATCGTTGTGCTTGGTTAGAAAGTTCAACCTTATAGTCAGTTATTAGAAATACTGTGTTTACTTATGAGATCATGTGACTCTTCAAAATACTGTGTATATGAATTATTAAATAAATGAATGAGAAGAGATTTTTCACTGATTCATTATGTTTTATTAGTATTCAACAGCTAAATGTTTGTAAACTATTTAATTGCCATTATTGGGACTATTTTTTTTGTGAGAAGAGTGAACATTATGGCGGTTATAATCGTCATAATTTACCTTTTTTTTTTGTAAAAAAATGTTGATTAAGGCGGTTAAAGCTGCCGTTATTTACAAAAAACTAACCGCCTTTTCATACAATATATACTATGGCGGTTTGTGTGGCGGTTTCAAAAAACCGCCGTTTTATACTTTGTGGCATAAAAAATTATGGCGTTTTTTGAAACCGCCATTCATGTAAAAAGTGGCAGGTATAACCTCCACAATTTGCCAAAAAAACCGCCATTTTTTCCATGTTTTTTTGTAGTGAAGAGTAACTAACAAACATGAGTTAGTCACAGACAAAAATGTAGTCTGTCCATTAAAAGACTCAATTCTCACCAGGGACACTGAGTATGACAAATGATTCAAAAGTTAGTGCTCATATCTAACTCATCATACCAAGAGCAACAAAAAATCAATCAAATCATGTCACAACACGTTTGCTCCTAGAATAGTGAAATCACTCACAACTTATACAAACCAAGAACTCATGGAAAAACATGCAAAAATAACAACTTTTTTCTTTTTTTTAGTCAAAAATTAAAAACGTAACTACTAAAACACACACCCTCACACTTAAATCACACATTTCAATGTAAACAACAAAGTATAACTTAAGTATAAGGAAACAAAACTCCCTCTTGAGGATGGAGAACTTGAATCTTGTGGGTGGTTGGTATTTGCCAAAGAAGGCTCTTTTTTGGTTACCACAAACATGTTTGGTCACCTTCTTATTCACATTCAGAATCAAGATATTAATTTGTTGTTGTGTTTTCCATACTTTCTAACTAGGAGTATCCGCCAATGTCCATTTGATACCTTTCCTATGTTCCCTTAGAATTGGCGGTAGCTTTTCCTCTTCAGAGTCAATGTTAACTGAAATGATCACAGGCAAATTTAGACATTCTTTTAAATATGCGAATTTAAAGTTTTCATCGAGTTGCTTAAGCTCTACAACATGTTGCTGCTTAATGGTAACAACACCTACCTCGACAAAATCAGTTATGGAAAGTGTATCAACTTGTAAAGTATTTTCAATCTCAACACAAACAAAATGATTATGAGAACATTTATAATCCACCAAACCATCAGGAAATTCCATTTTCTAAAGGGAATGCTCTTCCATGGGGTGTTTCTTAGCATTAAAGATGCCAAACTTTTCACCGTTGTCACCAAATTTTGCAGCTTTGTTATTTTTTGCAACAACTTTTCAGGCACCCATGGGGTTTCAACAAGAGTAATTAACTGCACTGACAATGGGAGTATTTGAGACAGGAGAATTCACTACTTCATGGGAAGGAAGTTGTTCTGATCTCTGGGCCTGTAACTAATTCAAATGAAGTGGCTAGTGGTCCAAATATTGTCTCCAATTTCTTAAGTGTGAAATTTGTTCTTTGTTGAAATTGCAGATTTTGAACAGCCATTTGCTTAACAAGGTTCTCAAGTGAAGGTTCATATCTAGCAGACATGTTACGAGTACCAGAATAATGAAAAAAAGAATCGCTAAACATAAGGCAAATACGAAAAATATCAAAATAAATGGAACAAATCAGAAAATTCCATCTATGTCCTAATGCTGACATTAAGGCAGAAAATCAAAAACGAATCAACTCTAATCTAAAAAATAAAAAAACACCACTAAAATTATAATAAAATCAAAAGAAGATTATGCAATTTTTTTGGATTTTTTTTAGATTACGAAGAATTCAAACAATTAAACAGAAAATGTAAACGAACAAACTTAGGATTTTTCGGCCCTAGCTTCCTTTTAAAGAAACCTATTCCATTTTTTTTTTCCGGATTTTCTGACAAATTTTTGAAGCAATCAGAGAAGGTCACCTGAAAACCAATTTTTTGTCTAGAAACCTGTAAGAAACCTGAAAACTAAAAAAAACACAAACTAAAACTTTAGTACTGTTAGTGTGGTCCTGAAGTTGGCAATCCCTAATTAGAGGTCCCCGACAACGGCACCAATTTTACTAGCGGTCGTACGGGAAGGGTAAATTTAGTATCAAGGTAAGAGATCTTGGTCGTCTCTCGAGGACCTCTAAATACTGAAATTACCAAAACCAAAAACAAAATTAACAATAAAAAGGGGGTTCTATGAAGAAAACAATTTTTGTTTAAGGGGGTTTAACAATTTAGAGATACAATTAATCCATTGGTTTCAGGTGCATATCTTGGATTTATCATCAATTCTAAAATAATTATCCATGCAAGGTTAGGGCACAAAATTCTCTAAATTGTATGATAATGCTTGATAGACCAAAAACGGCTCTGAAAAATGTATTTAGTCTCAGAGAAAATGAAAACCCTAAATCCCTAACTGGGTTCTACGATAAAAGCCCATTAACAAAGTAGTATTCGGGCCAAAAACTAGTTTTACATTAAAATGCTTCACTAACTAGAAGTTTTAACCTTCAAGGCATCAGGAATGGGTCTCAAAATCAACAGAAGAAATGTAGCTCTGATCCTTATCTTTCCAACGCATACTCACACCCCTCACTCAGATAACCACAGCCAAAGTTATGACCTGCAGAGTAGTAGGGGACAATATGCAGTCAAAACAAGAATTAATCAAGAAATTGCTATACTGCTCAAATGAGACCCAAAATCTAGAAACGCGCTAAGACTTGAATGTTAGGCAAAAATACAATCAAAAACACCAAATGCAAAGCTCTAAATAATTCATTCAAATGCACTGTTCAGGTCCATATTAGAGATGGACCTATTATCAGATTCTGAACGCTCCATTTAGAGGTTGTCAAGGTTCTTTAGAGTTCTTGGTCAAAAAAAAGGTTCTTTAGAGTTTGGATTAATTGTTTTTAGGTGTTTTAATCCTAAAGTTATGTCTAGGTATATTATTCTACAATGTGTAGTTGGTGCTTTAGGTGTGTTAGATGTGACACATGTCTTACGGACAGTTTGTCTTTGCTTTCTGACTACCTCTTTTTTGGTTTGTCAATGTCAATGAACACCTAATTATCAAAACAAAAAAGACTCTGAACACTCCTAATAAAATGGAATGGTTGCCAAAGAACTTTTGTTGCTTGTGGTAAATAAAATCAATATATTAACCATTGAATTAGTTCTTTCACGAGTTATAGTGAAACTTTTAATATATACTAAAATATATTAACCACTGAATTAGGGCAATGAGGAATTCCAGGTCCAATACCACTACAGTAACTCCCTATCAGCAAGTGTAAGAAGTTATAATGTAATTAAACCTCAATTATAAACAAAAAGGGTACTTAAAGTTTTTAGACTTGAATATAATCAAATTATAACTAACTAAACTAGTTTACTTTTACCATTATGAGCCTTGCACATTCTCAATATTATAATAGTACTCTCCTTTTGTCAAAAAAAAAATAGTACTCTCATCATTCCAAATATAAGAAACAAAGTCTTAGGTCACACAAGTCAATGAATGAAATTGAAATCACCTATTCTTATTTTAATAAGACTAAAAATTTAACTTCTTTCTAAAGCTAACCTTTTTATTAAATGGTTGTTTATATTAATAACTTCATCTTTAATTACACCACGTAAATAACATATAATTGGAATTCATCAGTTAATTTATCTTAAAAATGTTTTCTGTTTTTGATACTTTGGAGAAACATAAAACACCTTTTGTTTATTATATTTTGGACAAAGGGAGTAGTTGTATATCGGTAAAATTAGTTTGTATTTTTTTGTACGAGATCAATGAAGTTGAATTAACATAACTAACTTACTTAATTTGTATTAAATTAGTATTTTTACTTACTCCTTCCAATCTCTATTTTAACAAAAAAACTATTTTCACGGTGATTAATAAAATTAGTTAAGTGCAATTAATTATATCATTTTCAAACAAAAAGCTAACCAAGTTTCTTTTTAATTTTAATAATTAATGAAAAAATTCTCTTATTTTACTATATTTTCAAACACACAATTAAAACAAAGGTATATATGGAAGAATAAAATAAGGATAAAATACTAAAAAAAAATTATAAAAGGGTTCAAAAATTGAACTGTTTGTTTTGTTTGTTATAGAGACTTAGCGTGGAGGCAGTGGGGTTCGAACCCTGTACACCAACTTTTCACCAACGAGGTCCCTTATTTCAACCAAGTGACCTCCTCACCATACAGCAACATTTCGCTAGCAATAGCAATTAATGTTTTATAAAAAAACAAAAATAATATTTAAAAACGATAGCAGTTAATGTCGTAAAAATGCAAACGCCATAATCATATATTTATTAAGTTATTTTGACTGCATTAAAAAGTAGCTTTTGACAAAAGTCAATTTACTATTTTTTTTGGCAAAAGTTTATTAATCTTTATTGACAATAATTTATTTATTTATTATCAATTAAAAAGCCATTATTTCAAAAATTTCAAACTTCCCAAGCCTCTATTTAATTCGCACTATTTATGCAATTCACATCGTCTCTCATCCCACACCCTCTCATTTGCTATGCATTCGCATAACAAATGAGAAGAACTCTTTCTCTAGTTATGGCTCCAAAAAACAAGAAAAAGGTTAGTAACCATATACCCGACGATCTTTTCTTCTCTATTCTCTCCAAATTGCCTCTCAAATCTCTCAAGCATTTTACATGCCTACGCAAATCATGGTCTCGTTTCTTTGAAAATCCTAAATTCATGAACATGTTTCGTAAGAATTTAATTTCTGCTCATTGTTCATTGTACGGAAACACTTGTGTCCTCCTAAAAGAACCGGTGCAAGATCCTCGTGAATATTGCCGGTTGCATTTGCTTTATGGTGATAAGTATGAAAATAAAGTCCAATTGGAAATACCGCTTCAATTTCAAGACGAAGATTTTTATATTTCGGATTGTGCTAATGGTATTTTTGCACTATTCGGATTTCATGATCAAAAAGGTATATTGTGGAATCCGTCTACTCAAGAATGTATTGACATTCCTCTTAGCCCTCCTCAGTTTATACCTTGGACAACCGCTAATAACTATTTTTCTTTTCAAGGATTTGGTTATGACCTCGTTAGAGATGACTATAAGCTGATCTCCGTTTTGTTGGAATATATCCAGAAACCGATATTAAAGTTCAACTTGGAGATTATTGGACGTATAAGCCATTGAGGTCAACCTCCATATGGGAGATTTTTAGTCTACGAAGTAACAGCTGGAGGGAACTTGAAGGGGACTTTCCACACCCCTCGTACTTTTATTTTACATATTCACAGATATACTTCAATGGGATGTGCCATTGGTTGGGGGGAAGTGGTGGTTCTGTGGTGGAGTGGGTGGTGTCTTTTAATTTGAGTAGTGAGGTGTTTGTTACTACACCTTTAATTTTAGATAGACAGGCTTCTTGGTTGGAGCAGAGAGAGTTGGTGTTGTTAAATATGGGTCTATTGCGTTAATCTCAAAGTGTTCAAAGACTGCTTCTTTTCACTTATCAATTTTAGGTGAGCTCGATGCCAAGGACTCATGGGTTAAACTCTTTATTGTTGAACTTTTCATTGAGATTCCTATTGGAATGGGGAACAAAGGTGAAATGTTCTTCAAAACAAAAGATGGTCAACTAGTTAGTTTTGATTTAAATACCCAAACGTTTCAAGAGATTGGCTTTAAAGGTAATGGTAGCTCTTATCAGGTAGCAATTTATAAGAAAAACCTTTTTCCGATTGGAGGAATAAATAAATGAATAATTATTTTTTCAGCCTCATTCAGGAGGTTTATGGGTATTGTTATCAAGATTTAGGATTGTATTACCAAGTTGATTGTTATGAAATCATTTATGTATAAATAGATGTGTCGATTTCCCATGTTATATATACTACAATATCATATTGGGAAAAAAAGATTCACCATATGAATCTCTACTTTATCATTTTTATTTCAATGTTTCATATGCTTTCTTTCTTGCATATTATTCTGGAATCCATTTTGTATGAATGACCTCCATTTTTTATATAGAAAAAGCCTATATGTTTGAAACTTTGACAATCTAATTAATGTATAAAATATTCTTGTTTGAACCTCAATGCATTCTTATTCTGCTTAAGATATAAATCCCACCGAATTTGCTTTTGGTTTATTATTATTATTATTATTATTATTATTATTATTATTATTATTATTATTATTATTATTATTATTATTATTATTATTATACTTTTCAAGTCAACTAACCTGACCTTTTTTATATATTTATACCTTTAAGTCAAAAAAAAAAATTAACTGGTACATTTCAAACTACTTCACTACTTAGTCAACCAAGCTTAGAAAATTTTAGAGGGACCTTGCAAATGCAAAAGCACACTAATTCCAGAATCTACTAAAATGAAATTTCATGATAAAATGCAAGTAGTAAACTGGTAGCTAAACAAAAAAAAAAAGCATATATGATAAAAACCAGAATTGGAAATTCACAGAACAATTTACGCAAGCTTTTGAAATCAAAGGAGTGACGGACTTATTTAAAATGATTTGTAAAAACTAAGACGATTATGTATTTTGTAAAAGATGCTTTGAAATCAAGAAATACTTATTTAAAATAAGTATTCTTTGAAATCAAAGGAGAGAAGGACTTATTTAAAACGAATCATAAAAACTAAGACTTTTTTAAAATGGTTTCTTAGAGAATACATAAGTATTCTTTTTTTCTAAAGTACAAGTTTGGACCTTTACACTTTTTATCGTAAGATCGATTATGTATTTTCTAAAAGATTCTCGTATTTTTTTAAGAAAAAAAAAGATTAACTTTTGCTCCCACTATAGAAAATTTCTAGATCTTCCACTGCTCACACTGACGCAGCATGTAATGTAATATAAATAAATAGGTACTTGAAATAATTGACAAAAAATGTGTCCTTAAACTAATTTAAATTTATAAAACATGGTCCTTAAAAAAATAATGAATACATCAATTTGGTATATCCAAGCCACAACTCAACCAAAATATATATAACTGTCAATAGTTTGGTATATTATTTTGTTGTAAAAAATCAAAATAATAAAAAGTTGTATTTTCTTAAAACAAAATTACAGCCACAAAGTGTTATGTTTATAAATATAGGTAACAAGAAATAAACCAGTACTATTATTCAAACGTAATAAATTAAATAGAATTCTTCTATTAGAGTTAGGATCCTCTTAAGTACTAGATGTGTCAAGTAGGAGAGAGAGTTGCATATACAATAAAATAATAAATGCAATACATGTTTTTATCTTTTTCTATGTGTCAAACTCTCTCCTACTTGACACAACAAGTACTTGAGAAGATCTTAACTCCTTCTGTATTATCCTAATTATTTAGATAGTTGTAACACCCTAATATTTTAACCGTAGACGAAATATCGGAACACACATAAAAACATACATCAGAGTAATATTTCTAATCTAAGACATTGAACAACTAGACATCAATGACAACTCGTCTAACTTTCCCAGTTAGTACCATCACAAGTAAATAAAAGGAATTTCATTTAACATTAAACCAAAGGTTCAAAGTCGTTTTATACTTAAGAGTTCAACATCTTAAACCGAAATACAAAATGCGATACATAACGTCGAACAAGTCTAAGTCACATGATCGAAATACATCACAAGCTAAGGGAAATAAGCAAACAACTAGTAGATCTTCAAGATCCCTAAGGTCTTCATCATAAAACACAACTGCTACTCATGTTTCTTCGCTTTTGCCATTCCCTGCTTATCTGTAAACACCACAAACATAAAGGGTGAGATAAACATCTCAGTGAGCTCTTTTGTGATCCCTCACAACTCCACTCGCGGTGTTTTATTCATCTTTTATCGTAGCCAAGTCTGGATAGCTACGCGCAACATGGCATAAGCACAACACCAGTAACTACTACACGGTTTCCTGGTGAACCCAATTCGCTAATATCTAATTAGCGGGCAAACATGGATGGGGCTTGGGTTCTGGGCTCATGACTTCTCTCTCCTAGTATGCTAACATCTCGAGTTCGTCACCCCACATATTCATTATTAATTTGGTTATAGAAAAAAATGAGTAAGAGGGAGATTGAAACCGTGCATTTTCCTATTGAATGGTTGGATCCACTATATGGCCCTTTGTAGTTGTTGTTGTCGTCTACGCAAGGAACGGTCATACTGCTGTCACACTTTATAGTGGGGTTGTGAAAGGGAAGATCGCACAACTTGAGAGAAAGAGCCTTTCGGATATGAGAGAGTTTCTGAAAAATAGAGAGGTAAAGCAAGTTGGTTTTAAAGAGAGACTCGAGTACACACGATTTGGAAAATGTAAATGAAATTAAATGACTCGAGTACACATAAAACAATTAACGTCGTAAATGAATTATATCAATCCTATGAACAAGCATCATAGACTCTATCAATTTCTATCCAAACTAACTTAACAAGCGATAAAATAGTTTGAATAATGACAGTTGCAAAACGGAATCATGATTAAGTGATTAAGCAAAACCGAATCACGTAAGCAAAACATGGAGTTTGAGTAATTAAACAAAACAACAACCGAATTTGCAGCAAAAAATGGCTCTGAAAAGTGTATTTACTCTCAAAGAAAACCAAAAAACACCTAAATCCCTAAATGAGTTCCATTATAAAAGCCCGTTAAGAAGGGTGTATTTGTTCCAAATACCCCTTTTACAATAAACTGCTTCAGTAATTTGAAGTTTTGACCTTCAAGGAATCAGAAGTGGGTTTCAACCTCAACCGAAGAATTGTAGCTCTGTTCCTTAGCTCTCAAACGCATACTCCCACGCTTCAATCAGATAACCACAGCCAAAGTTATGGCTTGCAATGTAGACAGGGGTCAATATGTCGTAAAAACAAGAATTAATCAAGAAATTGCTATGCTGCTCAAATGAGGCCAAAAATCTAGAAATGAGCTATGTAACATCTCAGACTGCTTTCAGAACTATTGACTGCCCCCACAAACCAGCATGTGTCTTTCCAACACGCGTTGTCCTCACTTGCAAGCTTTCCGGGAAACTTCTCAGAAGGTCACCAATTAGCGGACCTACATATACTTCAGGGGGTTCAAGTGAACCCTCTGCAAAAATAAAATTAACACTGATAGCTTAGGAAAAAATTATTATGTACACTCTGAAAAATACTCCCTCCAATCCACACACAATATAAGAGAAAAAGCACAACATTACACAAATCAATGAATGACATTGAAATCAACTATTATCATTTAATACGGCTAAAAGTTTATCTCTTTTCCAATATTGCCATTTTCATTAAATGTTTATTTACACTCCAAATTAATGACATTATTTTAACTACACAACTTAAATAAGGATAAATTTGGGATTGATCATTTAATACACCTTGAAATTTGTGTTTATTTCTTATATTGTGGACCATCAAAACTCACTTTTTTTCTCTTATATTGTGGACCTGAAGGAGTATCTTTTGCACCCAAGTTCTTAGTTTTGCACCAAAGTTCCCAGTTTTTCACCATTCTAATGCACCACACTCACACAATCACACAATCTTATATTTTATTTAAAAAAAGTTTCTCTCTCCCTCTCTCTCTCCTTGGGTCTGTTCTTGTTCTTATTGTCCTAACTTTGATTCTGTTAGTACTATTTAATTGGTAATTTGTGTTAATTCTATTTAATTAATTTGTATCTTGTGTTAGTGCTATTTAATTTATTTTGATTATGTTTGTTTTTCTAATTTGAATTTTGATCCGAGTGGTAACTGACTCGGATCTCATCCCAAGATCTCGGGGTTCGAATCTTGAGGGTGGCAAAAACTCAATTTGGAGAGGAGCATGACAAGGACTACCAAAGTTGGGTATAGCGATGGCCAGCTAGCTAGCCCCGGACTAGTGCTATTTAATTTGTGTTGGTCTGGTGCAACCCAAGTTGTGAACCTGTTAAAATCTTATTTTTATTACACATTTAGCGATGTGTATGTTTGAAAAAATTTGGACCCCATGTCCTAGGGTCCTGGGTCCTGGGTCCGCCACTAAGGTCACCTATCTCATTACTACTCCAAGTCAAGCACGCTTAGCTATGGATCTTGCTGGTATAGGTAATCAATTCTTCTAAACCTTCCTTTAACTATAAAGTCCCATACCTGCACAGCCCCAGGATCCTTCTCATTCCAATGTGTATTTGGTTCACTCACATGTCCCCTCGCCTAGAAGCTGCCAGGAGCCGCTCTTTGTCCGTGCCAACTTTTAGACACCAGCGATCACTCCCTGCCCTCGTCGGCCATGGATGTCACATGCCCACCAGCTTCCGCTTGGTTTGTCCCCGAACCACACCATATTGAGAGAGATCTGCTGCTCTGATACCATTTGTGACATGCCACATTGCTTTCAGGACTGTTGATTGCCCCCATAGACCAGCATGTTTCTTTCCAGCAAGCGTTGTCCTCACTTGCATGTCTTTCGGGAAACTTCCCAGAAGGTCACTCATTCACTACTACTCCAAGTCAAACACACTTAACTATGGATTTCTTATGTGAAGATCTCCCAAAAAGAATATGCATCTTGCTGGTATAGGTAGTCCAAATCAATTCTTTTAAGTCTTCCTTCAACTATACAGTCTCATACCTGTACAGCCTTAGGATCCCTCTCACTTTGGTGTGTATTCGGTTCATTCACGTGTCCTTTCACCTAGAAGCTGCCAGGAGCCGCTCATTGTCCATGCCAACTTTTAGACACTAGCGATCACTCCCTGCCCTCGTCAGCCACGGATGTCACATGCTAAGACTTAAATATTAGTCACGGAAGACAATCAAAAACACCAAGTTCAAAGCTCTAAATAATGCATTAAAATGCACTGATCAAATTCCCCCACACTTATGCTTTTGTACTCCGGCCAAAACACACAAAACAAGACACAAAAACAATACATGAATTTCCACTAAACAAAAATATTGCAAAGTCATAAGAGAGATTATTTTCCTAGGCTTCAAGGAGAATGAAAATTAAAGATAGCACTTAATTGCAATCAAGGAAAACAAGAGGATAGAGTACCAAAGAATGAATCATAAGTGATGGATCCTCTCACAGAATATGTATAAGTAATACCCTCAACCACACAAGTGTTTAGGCTTGTCTTTACTAATATATATATATATATATATATATATATATATATATATATATATATATATATATATATATATAGACACACACGCACACACACCAAGCACATCAATGAGAGTTAGTACTACCATATGTTTGATAAGCTTCTAACATCCACACTTAAGAATCAAAGAAGATAAAGAAGCAATGAAAATCAATTGTAAAGTAACTTCAAAAAGAAATGACTAACTTCTCTATTTTGATACTTCTCCTCATAACTCTCTCCACACAAATTTCATTGCAAAAATAAAATGATGTATACACTTTCCATTTTTTCTTTTCTGTTGACTTTTTATCATTTTTTTGGGGAATATTTTTCTATACAAATGTACTTGTCAAGCTTTCCATTGAGAAACCAAGTGAGAACTACAATTGCAACAATTTGGACACGCATTTATGGATTTGACAATTTTCAATTCAAATCTCCTTCACCCCCTAAGATTGGTTAATATAATTATTTTTCACTTTTTGACTTGTAATGAGCTATAAAACAAACAATGGGATAAAAGGCTCAAAGGGTTAAACAAGGGATAATTTCAGGGTTGGCTTATTCAGCTAGTAGTTTGTTTCAAAATTGCCTAGATCACTACAAACATGCATGTGTGTAAGTGCTTCAACAAGAATCAAGTCAAGTTCTAGAGTAATTAACAAACATGAGTTAGTCACACACAAGAAAGGAGAGAATGACAAAAATGTAGTCTATCCCTTATAAGGCTCAATTCTCACCAGGGACACTGAGTATCACAAATGATGCAAAATTTAGTGCTCATATCCAACTCATCATACCAAGATCAACAAGAAATCAAGAAACTCATGTCACAACACCTATGGTATTAGAATAGTGAAATCACTCATAACTTATATACAAACCAGGAACTCATGGAAAAACATGCAAAAATAAGAATTTTTTCTTTTTTATAGTTAAAATTTAAAAACATAAATACTAAAACACACACCTCCACAACTAAATCACACATTTCAATGTAAACAATGAGTATAACTTAAGAATAAGGAAACAAAACTCCCTCTTGAAGATGGATAACTTGAATCTTGTGGGTGGTTGGTATTTGCCAAAGATGGGTCTTTTATGATTACTGCAAATATGTTTGGTCACCTTCTTCTTCCTCACATTCAGAATCAAGGGATTAATTTGTTGTGCTTTTTCCCATACTTTCTTACTGGGAGTATCTGCCAATGTCCATCTGATACATTTCCTATGTTCCCTTAGAATTGGCGGTAGTTTTTCCTATTCAGAGTCAATGCTGGCTGAAATAATCACAGGAAAATTTTCACTTTTCTTTAAATACTCACATTTAAAGTTTTCAGCGAGTTGCTTAAGCTCTACAACATGTGGCGGCTCAATGGCAACAACACCTACGTCGACAACATCAGCTATGAAAAGTGTATCAACTTGTAAAGTATTTTCAATCTCAGGACAAACAGAAGGATTATGAGAACATGTATAATCCACCAATCCATCAAGCAATTTCATTTTACAAAGGGAATGGTCTTCCATGGGGTGTTTCTTAGCATTAAAGATGCCAAACTTTTCACCGTTGTCACCAAATTTTGCAGCTTTGTTACTTTTTGCAAGTGTAATTGCACTGACAAAGGAAGTATTTAGGAGATTAGGATTCACTACTTCATTGGAAGGAACTTGTTGTAATCTTTGGGTCTGTATCTGATTCAAATGAAGTGACTAGTTGTCCAAATATTGTCTCCAATTTCTTAAGCGTGAAATATGTTCTTTGTTAGAATTGGAGATTTTGAACAGCCATCTGCTTAACAAGGTCCTCAAGTGAAGGTTCATATCCGACACACATGTTATGAGTACCAGAATAAAAAAAAGGAGAATCACAAAGCATAAGGAAAATCAGAAAAATATCAAAATAAATGGACCTAATGCTAAAATTAAGCCAGAAAATCAAAAACGAATCAACTCTAATCTTAAAAATATAAAAACATCACTAAAATTCTAATAAAATCTAAAGAAGATTATTCAATTTTTTTGGACTTTTTTTTGAGATTATGAAAAATTAAAAGAAAATGTAAATGAACAAACTTAGGATTTTTCTGCCCTAGCTCCCTTTTAGAAAGTCCTATTCCATTTTTTTTTCATATTTTCAGATTAACTTTGAAACAATCGGAGAAGGTCACCTGAAAACCGATTTTTTGTTTTGCTAGAAACCTTAGAATTTATCATAGACAGCGTCAGTGACCTGTAAAAAACCTGAAAACTAAAAAAACACAAACTAAAACGTTATTAATATTAGTAGGTTCCTGAAGTTGGCAATCCCTAATTAGAGGTCCCCAACAATGGCACCAATTTGACCAGCGGTCATACGCGAGTCAAAATAATTAAAAAAAGTAAATATAGTATCAAGGTAGAGACCTTGATCGTCACTCGAGGACCTCTAAATACTGAAATTACCAAAATCAAGAATGAAATTAACAATAAAAAGGGGGTTTGATGAAGAAAACGATTTCTATTTAATGAGGTTTAACAATTTAGAGAGACAATCAATCCATTGGTTTAGGTGCGTATCTTGGATTTATCATTGCTTCTAAATAAATAGGCTAAATTGCACTTTTGGCCCTTTATTTTTGGGGTTGGTGTCACCTTGGCCCTATTATCTTTTTTTTCTCGTTTTAGCCCCTCATGTTTGTTTTGTCTGTCATTTTGACCCCTGCCGCTAGTTTTTTCTAACGGATGCCACGCTTGCAGTTAACTGCTGACGTGGCATCCTAATTGTCCAATCTGACGTGTCTTCATTAAATGACATGGCCAATGAGGGACCAAATTGAAACACATAAAAATTATAGGGGACCAAATTTACACAAACACAAAACATAATCAATCACTCTCTATCTTCTTCCTCCATCTTCACATTCTTCTTCTCCGGCGAGCCACCACCATCTCCGGCGAGCCACCCTAAATCCCAATATCAATCCTAAATCCCCAAATCCTGAATCAACAAATCCTAAATCCCTAAATCCCAAATCCTAAATCCCCAAATCTCTAATTTCAACAAAAACGCTCTATAGATGAGTTAGATGCGACATGCCTTGCAAATAGTATGTATTTGCTTTCTGACTACCTCTTTTTTGGTTTGTCAATATCAATGAACACCTAATTATCAAAACAAAAAAGACTTTGAACACTCCTAATAAAATGGAATTGTTGCCAAAGAACTTTTGTTGCATGTAGTAAATAAAATCAATATACGTACTAACCATTGAATTAGTTCTTTAACGAGTATTAATTAAATTATTCATATATAGTAACTTGCTCTCCATATTCTTCTCTCACACACTAATAAAAAATTCATCTCAGAAGCATATTTTTCTTTGCTTAACGGAGACAATTAGTATAAGCCTCTATGCTCTTAGTGTATATATGCCCTTTCCATCTTTGATATTTTTTTACCGTAGAAAGTGTGATAGACAACTTCTTGTTGCATTCTTCACCCATTTGAATCAATTGTTTACAACATTCTTTGCACAAATTTGTTCTTGCATAAAATATGAATTCGAGCATTTGTTTACCACATTTTTCTGTCAGCACTTTGATACAACGATTCAATGTTTTATAATGTCCTTCACGAGGTTCTGGTGGTAACTCCATACCATGCCAAAAGTTCTTTTGTGTAATGTCTTTTTTAGACTGAGTTTGAAGACATATAACATCATTGGCTAATGTGAAAACTAGCAACATGATCATGACTGATCCAAAAATTATTTTCCCCATTCTTGACAAATTAAGTCTCGAGTTGTTAATTCTTTGACAGAACTAAGAAAGAGACTAAGATTTACCTTTAAATTTGAATATCCATATATATAGGTATTATATGCATCTATATATATACTAAGATATACAATGGATAGATAGTCTAACTACTATGGTCAAGAAAAAAAGAAAGACTAACTACTGGTTTTTCTATCATCTAGATCTATGTATAAGTTATGTTTTTTATATTTTGACGAAAGTAGTAGTAGAATCAATCAACACCTCTTAAGGCTCTTATTGTGTAGTTACTATTTTCTATAGGAGTTACTTGTAACTTACAAGGGCTTCTATCAAAGAATTGTGTGTGTCTATATATATATATATATATATATATATATATATATATATATATATATATATATATATATATATATATATATTTCTAAACCTAGGTATCCTCCACGGCGACTGTGGAGACTAATCCTTCGAGGTATCTAAGATCCATTTAAGGGGGTGATCTCTTCAAACAAATGTTTTTCCATACGCACTGATCAGGGATCAAACCCTGGACCAAATTGTTAAGGGACCCAAGTATCTACCACTTGTGTCACATTATGTTGGTAATGAATTGCGTATATTGTTATTCACTTTGCAATTTAATTTTTAAAAGCACATAAACGTTTGCATTGACACAAAGGCTTTAAAATGGGGTGGTGGTAATATGTTGGGTCAAGCTGGGCTTTGCAAGACTAGAGTCTAGCCTCCGTTGAAAATATTGGCCCATACTTCGTCCAACCCTCTGGTTACTCAGTAGACACCCCCTAAACGTGTGTAAAGACACAAATACCCTTAATGAAAGTTGTGTTTTCCAATTTTTTTTAAGTTAACTATGGTTCGGCGCACGGTCAAACCGAAGTAGTTCGGTTGGGCCAGCGTCGAGTATTTTATTTTCACACAGACCCTCCCTAAAACGTTTTTGCTAGGTTCGACCCATGTCCTTCGGAACCAGTTCGGCGCTCGGTCGTTTGAACTGGCTCCACCGTCCATATCAACGGCGCTGATTAAACCGTCCATTATCATCAACGGCTTAAAATCAGTCAAAAAAGGAGTCAAAAGGTCAGTCAAACCTACCATAAAAACGAGTGGTTGATAATGACGTTTGAAATTGTGCCCAACGATTAGAACTTCAACGGTTCTGATCGTTCTAAATCAACGCATCACGTTCGATCACACCTAATATAAATAGGCTCTCACACTTCATTGAGTTTCACACTACCCATTTCTGATTCATCTTCTCTGCTTCTTCACAAACACTCTAACCCCACCCGCTAAAATTGAAGACCTAATGCAATGGCAGTTGTGCACAACCCTGACATCCAAAGACAAATTCCTAACCGTCCTGCATCGCCCTAGAACGGTCACCGACAGGGCCGATGGTGTACTTTTTAAGTCTCGCAATCAAATCTTCTGTAGGTTGGATAAGAATATAACATTCAGGCAGTTGAAGGAAAAGGCGGAGAGGAAGGTTTGCCAAGAGGGAGAGTGGCCAAAACATTAGGCCTAAGTCTGACATGTGGCATGTCAGAGGCCCAAATTTTAGGCTTGGTCTGGCCTTTTTGAAAGCTTTATAAGGCCTGAAAACATATTTGAAAGCCTATCTTACAACTTTTTATGTAAACCTAAAATTTTTAGTTGTGTTAGGCTTTTGTAAATAGACTAACGAGATAATAAGTTCAAATTTGAAATATGACAAAATCTTTTAAATAATTATCTTTATATGGCATTCTATTTAAATTTAAATTCTACTTTATGATAATGTCAGAAATTGATGTAGGTCAATATGTTTGAATTAACAAAAAATGTTAGTAAATTTATGATTTGGCAGTACAAAATTTAATACAATAACAATAATATTAATAAAATATATTACTTATATTTTCTTAAGTGGCCGGCCTAGTTGGTTCAAAAGGCCTGTTCGTTGGCCTAAAGTCTGGCCTTTTTTTTTAAACAAAAGAAAGGGTTATGGAGCCTCGTTAAAACCTTCTGATGCAAAACCCTCCTTAGGGAAAAAGCACTAGGAAGGAAAGAGTACTCCCCCTAAATTTTATTGATAAAAAAGAGAAAAAGTACAGAAAACATGGGGGGACTAGACCAAAACCCATGAGCATAAACATCATTATAACTGGCTAAAAATAAAAGCAAAACCTACAAAGGTGCGCAAAAGCATCACTATAACGACTCTCATCCCAACCAGGTCGGCACCAAAGTCGCTAACAATCATCTGTAGCACACCAAATATAGGAGGCAAAAGACGAGCTTAGCCCATCGAGGGACAGAAGAATTAACAAAACCTGTAGTTAGGAAAACCTAACCTATTCCTGAAAAAGTCTTCCGCAATGAAGCTCGGGATGAGATTCCACCAAGTAAAGCCACTTGAATTAGTCGCATGACCTGCAAGCTTATCGGCACAAGCATTACCTTCTATGCAAACGTGGGAGCAAACGAAATTCATCTGTCTAGTCAAGTATAAAAAATTGTTCCATCTATTTCGGTGTTTCCAAGGAACAACATTACAGTTCTTAAAGGCCGAAACAACTAATTGAGAATCACATTCTAACCACAAAGACATCTAGCCTTTATCAAAAGAAATCTCAATAGCCAACATAGCTCCGATAAGCTCAGCATGAAGGCCATAACTGTTACCTATCGAGGCAGAAAAACCCCCAAGAAAAGCATCACTCATGTCTTTAAAAATACCACCACAAGCAGCTGGACCAGGGCTCCCTCTAGCAGCACCATCTGTATTGCACTTAATCATGTAAGGAGAAGGTGAGGTCCAAATTACCTCTTTGATGGTTGATGAATTTCTGTAATTACCATTGACAATAAAGGCCTTTATAATTATAAATTCAGCAGAGGAAGACATTGTAGATTTAGAGGCATTTCCTGCTAGTCACATTGGAAATGATCATATTGATAGAAGTATGTAAGGGGATCACATAATTATCAAATCTAGCATGGTTCCTGCAATACCAAAGCACCCAAAAAATGTTTACAATAGCAGCAGAGACAATGTCACTCAATTACGGACTCCAACCATGGGAGGTCAAGGATAAAATGCTCTGGAAAGAAGCAGTGTCAATATTGAGGGTTAGGATTCCTCCGAGCCAATTCCAAATGTGTGTGGAAAAAGGGAAGACTAGGAAAAGGTGGTGAGAAGTCTTTGAATCACTACCACAAATGCTACAAACAAAAACCACAGTGCAACCTCTATTCCAAAGTTGGTCATCAGTTGGCATCTTATTATGAATAGCCCTCCAAACTGTTCCAAACTATCTTAGTCCGAGGAACAACCTGCCCAGCGGGAGCGTGAAAAAAAAAAGAATCCCTGAAAGTATGATCTCCAGAATAAGAGCAATCCCACATCAATTGATCGTCCACCGGGATATTTGGGATAACAATTTTCTGAATTTTGGAGTAGATTTGGGGGAAGTGATTAATGAAATCGATGGGATAGACCATCTACCGTTTACTATAAAATCACTAAGAGTTGCTTTGAGATCCCTGTGTACATTAGGAGGTATACCAATGATATCCACAATAGGCCTAGAGAGGCAAGAGTCCGTCCAAAAATTTATTCTAACACCATTTCCAAGCTTCCAAGTTGAGTTCTCGAGAATCACAGAAATACAAGACTTAAATCCAAGCCAAATAGAAGAAGAGACGTGATACTTCACCGGCTTATTATTTTTATAGACCCTGGCTTTCAAAAGAAGAGCCCATTGTAAGTTGGTACAGATGAAATTCCAGCCAAGCTTTAACATACCGGCCTTATTAATTGTTTTGATAGATCTAAGACCCAGACCACCTTCTTGAAAGGGTTTACGCACCTTATGCCAAGCAACAGTAACAATTTTCTAGTAGTAACATCTCCCGACCACACAAAATTTCTAAACCATGTGTCAACAATATTAAAGAGATTAGTAGGCCAAGCATAAATGCGAAAGCTATAGACCAACATGCTCAGAATGACAGAATTTACGAGTTGAACTCTACCCATAACAGATAATAACGAACCTTTCCAGGAGGATAGTCTAGCCTTAATTCTATCCGCAATAAGCAACAAATGGATTCTCTGAGGCTTTCCTTCGAATAAAGGAACACCAAGATAAGTAAAAGGGAGAGATCCTTTAGAGAATTCGAGCAAAGCTGAGATGGCGTTGACACGAGAGGAGAGATCCTTTAGAGAATTCTCTTTACTGATAATCCAGCCCGAGACTTGTTCATAAGAGGAAAATAGTTCCAGCAAACTAGAAATACTCTTTTTAGTAGCTCTACAGAAGATCATTATATCATCAGCATATAACGCATGACTTGGCATACAGAAATCTCGCGGGCCAGCCATGAGCTGAAGCTTACCATCTGCCACCAGTTTGGAAATGCCTCGACTAAGAACATCTCCAACCAAGCAGAATAGAAGAGGGGACAATGGGTCTTCTTGTCTAACTCCCCTTTTACAACCTAATAAACCAACAACGGAGCCATTAACAGAAAAAGAGAGCTTAGCTGAGTGATGAAGAATATTAATTCAACAACAAAACTTATCATTAAAGTCAAAAGCAGCTAGAACTTGAAATAAGAAATTCCAGTCTATAGTATCAAAAGCTTTTTTGATGTCAATTTTCAAGGCTAATTGGCCTTCAAAAGACTTTTTCTGAAGCAGATTGATAGATTCGGAGGCTGTGCAGATGCAATCAGAGATGTTTCTAACTTTCACAAATCCCCTTTGGTTAGCAAAAATAATGGCAAGAGCGACTAGAGCAAGTCTGTCAGCTATAACTTTAGTGATAATTTTAAATTTAAAATTAGCTAGCACTATAGGTATATAATGCTCTATTCTATCAACTCCGTCAACTTTTGGAATCAGAGCAACAATATTAGAATTAAAGTTAGGGAGCAACCAACCTTGTTGAAAAAATTGAAGCACAGCATTATAAACATCTTGAGCGACAATATCCCAGTAGTGCTGAAAGAAGAAACCGCCAAATCCATCAGGACCAGGGGCGCCATCACCATTGAGAGAAAAAACTGCAGTTCTAACCTCATCCAGAGAAGGTAAATTAGTAAGCATAATATTGTCCTGATCCGAAACTAAAGCAGGAATAACGTTTCGAATAAGAGCATTGGAACGACAATCATTGTTCACCGAAAATAAATTCTGATAGTAATTCAAAATATGGTTCTTGATAAACTCTAATTTAGTGCATTTATTAGAGATATTTTGAGTTGTTTTTAGAGTAATTATTTCTGATTAAATAAATAACTGACTTAAATTACTCTATATTTGCAAGAAGGTAGAAAAAGAAAATAATGTAAATGTGGGCTGAAATTAGAAGAATTGTTAGAATAAAAGAAAGCAAGCCCAAGCCCAAGCCCATTAATGCAAGAAGGCCCACAGTAATAAAAAGAAGAAGATCCTCTTGGAGATTTCAATTAAAAGTGATGCACATGTGACTTGGAGAGAAAGAAAGAGACATGAAGTGGATAGCAAGCAACACATGTTTAGGAAGGATCTAAATCCCAATATTTAGGGATTGGCATATCTTGCAATTAAAAGTGGAAGCAATCTTGACTTGATCCCTAGCTTAGAGAGAAAGAAAAGGAACCAATATTAAAGGAGGGCTTCACTTGTGAATGGTGGAGGGAGAGAAGAATTTTGGTACTCGTTCTTGACACCGTGAGAGAGCTCTGGAGCATAATAAGCAGATTGAAGACAAAGATTAAGACTTTCTCTACATCCGGGTTATTCTTATTTTTGTAATTCATAAACCTTATTTTTATTGTTCTTGACTATTATGGATACCTAAATCCTCTTCTAGGGTCTTAGGTGGATCTTGCTTTCTTAGAGACCCTTTTTTATGTTCTAATTTAATATTTGAATTCCCATTTTTATTTCAATTAATATTGTCCTATTGTTTTTGTCACATAATTAGGATTAGCTACTCTTTTCATGTTCATAATCAATTAGTTGATCAGCGACCGTACTGCAATTAGTTGGTGGACCTATAGGATAATTGGCGCTATAATTATTGCATGACCAAACTTTAATTTAGTCTTCCAATCATTCAACCTTTTTGTACTTTATGCTTTTTCTGAATTTAAATTCTAGCATGACCAAACTAGGGTTAATTTAGAAAAAAGAATATTAATCGTGAATGACCAAACAGATTAATAGTTTTGGTAAAGTGACTGGTAATTAAATAAAATAAGGGAATTTAGGTAGAATTAGACATAGGGGAATCGAAGCTTGCAAGTGAAACCGCAACCCTAGACCTCTCTCCATTGATTAAATTTTACATTTTAATTCTTGTTATTTGTTTCAATTTAGTTTGTTTTTATATCTTTAAAACAACTCAATTATTCGTCCGTCTAAACAATATATAATCTCGACTAGTTTAGTACTTGTTAATTAATCCCTGTGGATACGATAATCTTTTATACTACTTCTGCGAAAGAGTACACTTGCTCTAAGTGTGTTTTTAACACAACAGTTCTCAAGTCAGCAGCATTGATAAGAATACTATCACCATCCTTCATAACAGAAATCCTCTTGGTAGCATTTTTAATTTTTGTCATTTTATGGAAAAAAAAAAGGCAGTGTTTCTATGCCCAAAGTTATGCCAGTTAACTCTAGATTTCTCCTGTCAATATGCTTCTTCATAATTTAGCGCATATTGCAAATTAGTTTGAGCCTCCTTCTCAAGAGAGAATAAATCATCGGAACCACCTAGATTATTAATCTGATCCTGGATATTATCAAGTTTGGCTAAAGCCTCATTAACATTAGTGAAAACGTTACCAAAAACGGTAGTATTCTAGTCCTTCAGCTTTGCTTTCAAGTTTTTCAATTTCTGCGATAAGATATGCATGTGGCAGCCAACAACAGGGCTTTGCCAAACCTCTGAGACAAGCCTCTTACAATAAGGATGTTGAGCCCACATTCTCATAAACTTAAAAGAAGAATGTTTCTGTAAAGACTCCTTTTTCATAAGGAGGAGAAGCGAAAAATGATCTGACTTACTTCTAGTAAAAGTGCAACAATCAACACTATCCCAAAAATTGAGCCAATCCTCGTTACATATGGATCTATCGAGTCTCTTCTCTGTATATTGATTTCCAAGTCTACCATTAGACCAAGTAAACTGAGATCCCCGCGTAGGAATATGGATCAAGTGATTCGAATTGGTCCAAGCTGAGAATTCTTCACAAGAGTCTGATTATCCACAACTATAGAGAAAGCCACCTACTGGCTAGTAGAAGAGATAACTGCAGGATTATAAGCATTTGTACAAAAGCACCAAAGATTAGAGGACAACGATCCTCTATTATTCTCAGCAAACAGCTTCAAATGCTAGTTAGAAAAAAATTAGCGTGAATCTGATCAATTCCAATCCAAGGTTCAGAAATAAACAAAAATCAGGCTTATGCAATTTGCAAAGCTTTTTTAACACTACTCTTGTATCAGGATTACCAATGCCCCTAACAATCCAATAAAGGATTTTTAACATTCAGAAGAGTATTGGAGACTACCCTTTGATAGCTTCCTTTCTGTTGAATTAGCAATTGCTTCTTGCGCAATTTTTTCTTTTGGGATTTAGATAGGACCTCTGAAAAGTTATCGCCTTTTTCAGAAATATGCTCATATTCAGACTCACCATCCGAATCACCACAGAAGCGACTAGCAATATGCATATCATTAACAATGTTTGCATTAAAATGAACAATAGGAGTATCCATATTATAACCACTGATGGTATCAGAAATATCTTCTATCTGAATAGAGTTATCTTGAGCAGGCTGATTTACCCCCTTGTTTGAAGCAAGTGAGTCTGGGCTAATTTGTACCGAATTGGTTTCCTCACAAGAAACACCTCTATTCACTTCTTGTACCTTAAGTAGTTCTGTAAATCCCATTAACTGGTTATCATTACCTACCATATCTGTGACTACCACCCTACCCAGCAAAGGATTTGGGTCCGCTTCTACCTCCTGAGGAGATAATACAATGTTGTTGATACCCCGAAATTGGTTACAATCATTATCTTCCTCTACTGATATAACAATCTCTGGAGCCTGTACCGCCTTAGATTGAGACACAGTTACAGAAGGCCCAGCAATAGCCTCATTTTCATCCACAACAATAGATTTTCCTTTATCAATCTTATGAACGTATTGAGGCAAAGGACCTGAGGGATTTTTCTGTAAGACCTCCTTCCTCACTCTGTTCTTTGTCATAACAAAATCAGCTTTCCTGAGAGCCTGTTCTGTTGTAACTCCATGCTTGCATTTCTGAATCGAGTGACCGAGGCAATTGAATGATTTTCAGAATGAAGGCACATGTTCATATTCAACACCAATAAGAAAGACATGCCCCTCTCTCTACTAACAATTGATCTTGGAGAGGCGCATTTAAGTTAATATATATCCGAACTCTGGAAAAATGACCAAAAGATCGCTTAGCAGTGGCTTCATCTTGAGCAATGGGGACGCCAAGACTCCCACTAGTATCCAACAAAATTTTCGGTCTCCAGTATTCACGAGAGAGACCATGCAACCGGACCCAACAGTGTGCAGTAGATTGTTTGGTGGAGTAAGAATCAAAGTCAGCCCGAATGAAATTACAAAACCCTTGAGACAAAACACTTCGAAGATCAATGATAGAAGAGAAGTAGAATTCGTAAAAAAACCCTTTCCAAGAGAAACCATGGACCAATCGACTGTGAGGTTCCAAATTTTAGCGATCTTTGACTGTAAATCATTGACCTTATAAGGCTTATCACCCTTTGACAATATAAGTTTCCCAATTAAAATATTTCTGCAGTGATCAGCAACCCCTGCTTGATATTCATCCTCAGATATTTTTATAGCAAGCACATCCCCCTTGAGACACGGCTTTGGTAATTGACTCATAGTTGTATAAAAAAAAGCTGGACCGGAAGTGGAAGGTTTAGGGTTACCTGGGGACTCACTGTGTACCACAGGCCCCTTTTTTGCTGCAAAATCTGCCTCCAAATAAATGCATTGAGTCCTCCAAAATTGGCTTGTGATTGGGTCCCACGTGGGACAAAGGCTGCTGCGCTGGCTCTGCGCTGCTGATGACGTGATGGTGACGCTTCTCCGCTGACAAGGATCTGCGCACCTGAGTCGCCTGTGTTCCTGTTGGTTCTAGCTCCAGCAATACTCTGCGTGCCTGTCAGCTCTGGGCCCGCTGACGAGCACATGACGGCGATGTGATGGAGCACCAATTGAAGGTCTGATGGGCACGGGAATTCACGCATTACGGCTGGGGCGTAAAAACCCTAACAGAGCCCTTCAAAAATTTCTTTGCCTTATCTATTCAAGAAGCTTGGCCTGGCAAGGGCCTCACGTAAGCTGGGTCATAAAAAATATATTTTCTTCATAAATTAAAAAATACTTAATTTATGATAATTTAATCTTGTGGATTTACTTTTTATAATCTTTAGAGTTATAGAGTTTCTAGGTAATGTATAGTTACTAGAATAAATAAGTCATGGTGTCTGTGGTTTAGTCCACTTCTAGAAGAAAATATCAAAGGGTATTTAGTTAAATCAATTAGACACTTACCGTAGATTTTCGTAATACCCTAAATTTGAAAATGATTACCCACTTTTCTTAAAATGAATGAGTGAGATTAATCACAAAAGTAACTACAATTTTTTTTTCAAACTACTAGTTGATTTTTCAAATCGCCTTCTCAAAAGAAATTCTAAGTAAAGAGTTTGCTCAACTAATAGGATTTTCGGATCCAACTTGAAAGCTATCTTAAGTGATTCTAAGTAAAGATCTTGTTAGGCTTCAGCTGAACCTGGAGTCTTATGGAAGATTTTTTTTACAATTGTGGCAACCTCTAGGTTATTGGAATGTTGTTTCTTTGGGCAAAGGGTTTTTCCGAATTCTATTTTACTCATGCCGAAGATTTATTTAGGCTATTGTTTCCCGGATTCTAAAAACAGAAATCCCTAAAATTATTCGATTGGACACTGGATTTCAATCAATACGTGTTAAATCAAACTTGTGCCCAATGTTGGCTTCGCAATTTTGGTTTTCATAAGAGTATTGGAGACCAAAGACCATTTTCTCTATAAAGGTATAGGTTTTCCAAATGGTCTTGATGAAGCTGGTAGCAAGAAGACTTTTGGTCATTTTGTTCGCGTCTTGATTTATATGGATATGAAAGATCCAATTTATGATAAAACCTTGGTGGAAAGACAAGGTTTTTCTTTTACTATCTATTTAGAATACGAAAAAAAAATCCCTCCATTTTGTATCTCATGTCACTCCATTGGTCATTCCATTTCAAGTTGTAAAAACGAGTGGATGCTAATTTTGTTGATACTGCCCTTGTTAAAAGAAAATGTCCTATTATTGACAAAGTTAATGCTCCTTTTCAGCAGTAGGCTCCTAAGAAAAAAGTATTCAATAGTCCATGAAAGTGGTCAACCTAAGGATCCTGATGATGCCAATGGCTCAAAAGATCATAAAAATAAAGTTGTTGTTGTTATAGATCTTGAAAATGGAAAGGTTGAAGAAGTTGAAATTCCCATGACTCAAATTTACATGATGATGCTATCGATGATTTTCTCAGTTGGTAAGGAGTTGGCTCATTCCCCACAAGGTCATGGGTAATTCAACTTTCGCTGCCGATGTGAGGACCTTTTTAGTGGGTGATCTGTAAGTACATTTGTAAGCGTTCAAAGAACCTTGAGGCCTGCCCTGATCCTAGTGAGCTCCCGGAGCCCAATTCACCTAAATTTTTTAATCTCAAAAAAAAAATTATATGATGATGAAGAAACTCATGGAGCAATTCATAAAAATGAGAAGATGAATAAAGAAGTGTGTGATCATTCACCTAACAATTGATTTGCCAATTGAAGATAGTCAAAAAGTTTTAATACAAGGTAACCACATTAACCCTGTGGATGTAGTGGTTAATAAAGTGCATGGATTTTTAAATTCTTTATAAGTCTCATGTTCAAGTAACTAAGGAAGTACCAGAAAATGTAACAGTAGACTTGAGGATTTTGGAAAGGCTATGGAATGTTGATATAGAAGAATCAACTAAATAAGAAATTTAAGAATCATTTAGCAACTCTGAAAAAATGTTGATGATAAATATAGCCAAAAGGATAATTCTTTTACTTGTTATGTCCAAATCCAACAAGAAAAAGATCGGGCAAAGGATATTGGAAGATAAACAAATCACAACTTAATATTTTGGTAATAGTTTTATATTTCGTTATTGTTGACACATGATTGTTGACCAATTAAAATTAATATGTGTGATTGATAATTAATTTTAATATATTGTTGATGCATGTTTGTAATTGATTAATTTTAATTTTATCTAGCACGTTCCTATTTTTAAGCCTATTTTTTTATGAACTTATTTTTTTACCTTAATATCTACTTACTCTTTTGGATGATTTTGCAGTTAACATGGAATGTCCTATAGGACGAACGGATAAAGGAGAAAATCACACTCACCACAAACTATGTAACAGGTAATTGATAAAAACAAGGCAACACAATGCCATTTTCAACATATACTTACATCTCAAAGGAAGAATGGGATCTGTTTGTAAAGAGAAAAGAAGACGAAGAATATAAGGTTAGATATATCAAAATATGTTTCCTTCTTTTTAGCTAACTGGATTTTGTTTAGTGAATTTTCATTTATTTAGTTATTTTAACAATGGTGGAGTGTCCTGCGAAAGAAAAATACAACAAAGACTATATCTACCCGCACAGAGTGAACCAATTGAACCATGACCCGGAGGTCTCTCCAGTTTGATTTTAAAAACATTAAGTTCAAGCCGGGTGTAGAAGAAGACGCTTATATCATTTTTCATAATAAAGAATTAAAAAGTATGACTTTTAATTTAGAAGTCTACTTGGACTTGGACATGCCACCAGGGGTAGTCCTTGCTAGGGATGTAAACGAGACGAGGCGGGCACGGGTAGCAGTTACCCGCTACCCCAAAAGGAAAAAGAACAAATGCACATATATACTTACTGAGTTATGCCACCCCAAAAAACCAACTAATAAAACTAATAAGCATGAGTGTCGAGCCATGTACAATGTACCACAAATGAAAGTGAAGAACCTACTACTATATTTTTGGTACAAATAATTTTAGGGTAAGGGGATGGCGCCCCAGTCCAAGGACTTACGAAGGTAATTATATTTACCTCACCTCAAGGAGACTAGAGGGGAGTTGAACTCGTGTCCTCTGTTAAGCAACTTGCAATAAAGTTGCTCTTAAATATGTTTTAATCTCTTTTGTCAAAGAAAATGCTTTTATCTCTATCAAATTTAAGAATTTTGTTTTTAATTCGTATAAAAAATTTCTCTTAATTTAGTTCCCATATTTTACTCCGTCAATGTTCTTAGTCACTCGAGACTTTTAATACCACTTCTTTGAGCTATTAAAAGTTATGAGAGACTAAAATCATCGCCGGAAGAAAGTGTCGAAATTAAAAGTGAGAGAAATTTTATAGGGACTACAAATAAAATTCCTAAATTTTAAGGGGACTAAAAATATATTTAATCCTATTATATTTATATTAATAATACAATGTTGAGAACTATCTTACAGATAGTTTAGCTGTTTACATTGAAAAATCGTTGCTAGTCTAGTATTGTTCCGGACTGGGCCAAACCTTGCAGGACTTGGGCCTGGCCCATTCCCGTACTCCAAGTAATCCAGCGTCTACTCAAATTCGTGGTACCCGCATCCAACTGTCAGGATCCACTACAACAGATTTGGGGATGAACAGCATTTTTTTTTGCCATGGGCAGCGTTTCTGAGCGCTGCTAAATTTGGCGCCGCTGATTCCCCGCCCAAAATGGGTAGCGTTTAAGAAGCGCTGCTCATTGGTAGTCATAGGCAGCGTTTGCAGGGAGAAGCACTACTCATTCAGCCATCGCGTTTAGCAATAGGTAGCGTTTTGTAAAAGGAAGCGCTGCCCATTGTTAAAAGCGCAAGGTGAATAGCAGCGCTTGCAGGGAGAAGCACTACTCATTCACCTAGCGCGTTTAGCAATGGGCAGTGCTTCATATTGTTGCACCCCGAAAAATCCGGATTGGACCTTTCATCGTACAACGTGAAAATTTGTGAAGTCGCCATCAACATTTTTTATTTAGGGACCAAAACATTGAAAAAGGGTCCTTTTTTTTAAGGCGGGTAGTCCTTTGAGAACTAGAGATGTAGGTTCGGGGGTCGGTTAGGTGTGGGGAAGGTATTAGCACCCCACACCTCCTTTCTACCGAAAGGGAACCTTTAACTTGATGTGCGGTTATGACAGAGTTGATTTGAAACAATTCGTTCTACTTCTTTTTTTTTTTTTGAGAAGAGTGTTTTTGAAAACGGGGGAAAAGAAGAATCTTTTTATTGTTTTTTTAAAAGTGTGCTTGACGGGATGTGATCCGCTCTTACGTATCTCCCGGTGCGATGGAGAATTCAAAGCTTACGTAGTTCTCCTTATTCGAGAAACTCTGTGTTGGTGTTTTTTATTGTAGGGGTTTTCGGTCCTAGACTGTACAGTCCACTAGACCTAGAACAAAGACAACCCCGCCTGTACAGACGACGTGCCCCCTACTTATTGAAAATGATTTTTTTGATTAAGGGAGAAAAGATTTTGTTGTGAGGTTGGTTGCTTTTATTTGAGCAAGTATCTTAGGCTCGCACGAACTGTACAGCTCGCTAACCCTAAGACGCTAACCAATACCGGATGTACATCCGACTCGATTCCTTACTCATTTTTTGAAATAGGGTTCAAGTTGTTAATTACTTGTTTTAATTCTCATAAGTATCCCAAGATGTTTGAGCTGTACAGCTCCGATCTTAGGACGCTAGACAACACCGGCCGTACGTCCGACTTGCCTCCTTATGAGTTTTCAAAAAGGTTTATTGTTGATCTTAGAAAGAATTTGATTGCTGTAGAAAAACAACTTGAAGAAAAGTTTTAATTTGAAAAATAATTTGGAAAAAGAAATGACTTGAAAAAGAGAGGAAGAGAATTGGAGGGTGATATTGATCACAAAAGTTTGTTGGGATGGCGTGGCATCCAAAAGAAAAAGTAGAGAATTCAAATCAATTTCCAAATCAAGGACCAAAGTGTAAACTTTAACAAGTTGCAAGCAAAACAATCAACAATGCAAACGTAAGCATATACAATTAAAGTGTTGAATCCCTTTAGGTAATCTTTAACACTTAGGATATGTACAAGTACATAAGTGTTAAATCCTCTTACCAAATCATCAACACAAACATGATTTTCAAAGCAAGCAACAAAAACAAACACAAACCCTAATTATCTCATGAAATGCGATACCAACATAGAGCTAAAAGCTCATTTTATTCTTTGAAAGCAACAAAATCATGCAAGCAAATGACATAGATCAAACTTTTTGGCAAGGATTCATATGATTAAGCAAAGGAATGCACTAAAATCACACAAACCCTAATTTTTTCTATAATATGCGAAATGAAACATAATCCCAAATCACAATTTTATTCATGAAAATGCAAGCACAAAATGAAAATAGCACAAACACACAATTTATTCCAAGAGAGAGAGATGCATTTCAAGCATCCAAACCTCCCAAAGTGCTTGTCAAAATGCTTGAAACACATTTCTCCCAAATCAACATTTTATTCATGAAAATGCAAGCACAAAATGAAAATAGCAACACCACACAATTTATTCCAAGAGAGAGATGCATTTCAAGCATCCAAACCTCCCGAAGTGTTTGTCAAAATGCTTGAAACACATCTCTCATTCAATAACAACAATTATATTAACATTTCAACAACAAAAAAAATAGAGCACTAAAATGCAAAGAAATGCTTGATATGCAAAAAAAAGATTGATGATCTACATTTTTTATGCTAAAATTTGATGATGTTAAGAGTGAGAGTATACCTCAACTCCAAGCTAGAATAGCAAGAGAAATAAGGTGAATGAACACTAAACCACTTGAATCAACCCTCTAATCTTCAATCTTGAGCTTGATTCTTGAGATTTGAAGATCGATCTTTGAAGAGAATGCAAGGATGATGAAAGATTTAGGACTAGAATGTTGATTTGAAGTGAAAAAGTGAAGAAATGAGGTGAGGGAAGGAGGGGGTGATTTCGGCCAAGGGAAGAGAGGAGAGGAGAGGTTTGTGTGCTAGGGTTTTGTGAATGAATTGTGAGGCCAAAAGTTCTCTTTGAGGTGAGGTTTCTAAGGTATATATAGAGAGCAACTAGGTTTAAGGGTATTTAGGACATTGTGCTTTTGCAAACCATTGAGATTTGAGCTAGAATTTGAATCAAAGGCCAAGATTGCAATGCACATGGATTAGGGACAAGGAGAAAACACAAATGAGTGAGGAATAGCTGGTCATACACAAAAATTATGAGTTTTTGTTGCACAAAAATTGTTGGGGGCACCTAGGTCATTCTACACAAAGTTGTAGCCTAGGATTTGATCTAGAATTTTAATCAATGGCTAGGAATACAACTCACATGGATCAAGGGCATGAGGAAACACAAAATGAGGTGAAAATGAGCTGGAAAATTCGGAGCAAATGAGGCCTTGGTGCCCAAGTTTTGCAAGCTTTGTCAAGAAAAATAGTATATTTTGTCTTATTGGGGACACTTCCTTATTTTCACCATTTTTGATTATTCTTTTCTAGATAATTCCATAAAAATCATGCCACTTTGGGCCATATCCTAGGAATCAATGATTGGACCCAAAATTCCATGATATCACCCTTCCCAAAATTGATTTGAGACCTCACCTTGATGGAAATTCCCATTTTGCCCTTTTGCTTAAAATTTGAATTTTATGCCAAAAATCATGCATGCATGCGCACAAAAATTCATAACCCAAATCATCTAGATCCAAATAAATTCCTCTGAGATTGAACAATGATTTTTGGTGAGAAATTGCTTAATTTTGGAAATGACCAAAATACCCTTTTGCCCTAAAAACATTGTTTTTTTACAACAAATGCATTTCCACTCTAACAATGAATTTAAAAGCCCTAGAATGACTTTTAAAAACCCAAAAATGCATGCACAATGCTCTTCACTCTTCAACATAAAACCACACTTCTCAATTTATTTATTTTTTGCGGAAAATTAGGGTTTTGACCTAGGCGGACAAAATTAGGGTATGACACATATTACAAAACGCTGCCTATTGCTAAACGCGCTAGGTGAATGAGCAGCGCTTCTCCCAGCAAGCGCTGCCCATTGTATAATTTTTTATTTTATTTTTTTCTATTTTTATGTATTTTCCTTTTTTATATTTGATAATTTCCTGGTCATATACAGCCAATACCAATCCAATACATTATATACTAACAACACACACACACACACACACACACACACACACACATATATATATATATATATATAAACTAGTTATATATCCAAATGCACCAATATGACAAACCAAAACAAACTCCTAACAATATGCATGAATCCAAATCAAACTCTCTAACAATATGTATCCAAAACTAGCAAGCTACTTACAATATGTATCCAAATTAAAACAAGCTAGCAACTTACAATATGCGTGTATGCAAATCAAACTCTTAACAATTTACAACATTACAATCTATCCAAAATCAAAAAAATTGCGAGACAAAATGGCACCACTCTCCCCTAAGCTCATCAAGCTGTAAAGCAGAGTATGTCTTCCACCGACAATCGGGAAAATACTGAAATTATATAATTAAATAAAATTAGAATTGAAATATATGGTTAAATCAAAATAAAAAAGAGTTCTAAAAAGAAATCAAAGACTTTGATGTCTTCCATATTGTCATTCTTCCTATAATAAAAACAAGAAAACAACAAAAGTACCTGAACAAGTGGAAGCAACAATGTACTCCAACGCATGCGAACCACGCACTAGAGCGAACACTCGAACCAGGATGAACTCGAAAAATGAACACGAAGCTCCGGCAAAACAAACTCCATAAAACCTAACAAACAATTCGCATATTCGATTTAGGCATATTCGATTTTACTTTGCTAGTTTCATTCACCACACATATACAAGTTATTGAAGTACCCATATGCTTCAGAGATTGTCTCTTATCTGTGAAGTCTGGTTACGTTAAATGGTATCATAACATATAACACCACAATCACTGGGTTATTCTTGTTCAAGTATAAAATATATAATATAAAAAAAAAGGTGATCTATTCTAAAAAATAGTAATAGAAGAGTTTGCATAACTTATATTTGATAAGGTAGAACTACAAAAAATGAAAGAATTTATGCTATCAAAGTAGTAATAGAAGAGTTCTAGACATGCATAACTTATATTCAAATCAAGAATACAAAGCCTGCCTAAAACAAAAAGTTTCACAGTTCTTAGGTATCAATCTTAGGTATCAAGAATTCAAAGCCTACATATCAATGCAATATCTATGAATAAATATATCATCATGGTTCAATCAAAACAGTTCTTAGCAATAGATTTTTAGAATAATTGTTGTTGCCAAGACTAAACTTCATCACAAGTTAGGTATCAATCTTTCATTTCAAGCACAACTAAAAGAAAAGGAACACATAAAAAAAATAGGAGAGGCAACTTCAGTTTTAAATAGTCACTCTAGTAGCACATTTTCAATAATATAAATCATGATAAAAATAAAGTAAGACAACTGATTTTTTCCTTGCAAATTCTACTTATGATTAACAAAGCCTTGTGTAGATAGATACCAAACCAAACAAAACAATGCAATATCTATGAAGACATAAATCAACATGGTTCAATCTAATCAGTTTTTAGCAATAGATTTCAAGAATCATTGTTCTAGCTAAGCCTAAATTTCAGCACAGGCAAGGTACCAATATTTATTTCATTTCAAGAACAACTAAACGTAAAGGAACACATTCAGTTTTAAATAAGATCCACTCTAATAGCACATTATCCAAAATAATTAGCATGATATTAAGCAGTAAAACGACAACGAAATGGGTTTCTTTATAATGGGATTCTGAATCAAAAACACAAACACTTTAAATGCAAACTAAGAAATGGGTTTATGAATTACCTTCAAAGATTCTTGGCTTGAAGATGCTTGAACACTAACCAAAACGAAATGGGTGTGTAAACCAAAACCAAAATGCGAGAAATGGTTGAGGGAGAGAGAGAGAGAGAGAAACGAAATGGTTGAGAGAGAGAGAGAGAGAAACAAAATGGTGAGAGAGCAACAAAATGAGAGAGAGAGAGAGAGAGAGAGAGAGTACGTGAGTGAGAGAGTTGAAAGTGAGAGAGCTAGATGAGTACGTTAATGGAGAAGACCCGAAATAATAACGTTAAACCACTATAGGTACGCGAGGGAAGGAAAAAGAAAAAAAAAGTAATAGGCAGCGTTTATTTGGAAAGAGCACTGCCCATCTTTTTAGTAATAGGCAGCGTTTGGCAAGGGAGCGCTGCCCATTGCTATCCGTGTTTTAGCCAAAAGCAGCGCTTCCAGCAGAAGCGCTGCCCATTGCTCTCTGTGTTTTAGCCAAAAGCAGCGCTTCCAGCAGAAGCGCTGCCCATTCCCTGATATTTTAGACCAAAAACAGCGCTTACATCAAGAGCGCTGCCCAATAGGGCCCCCTTTTTCTCAAGATCTGGCGTAGTGATCCATGCACCTGCATCCAACGTCTCAGGTACGGCACCTTGCCTATAAATAGAGGTTCCGCCCTCCAGCCACGGTAACTTTTTATTCTCATTCGCATTACTCTACTTTTCCTTATCTCTCCTTCTCTTTCTCTTTCTCTTACTTACTTGAGCGTCAGAGTGTTTTGCAGGTACCCCCACCCGACGTAGATGTGTGAGCTACCTCGGACATCTCGTGCTCAATCCTTAACCTATGGAAGCGCATTCACACAATCTAGTACCCCAGGTTTAACCGTATCGGGAGCCTAGGTACCGAACAGTGGCGACCACAGTGGGAGCATAACAGCTTGCTTCCAGACTCCATCAACTCTCTATCTTCAGATCTCTCTCGATATACGAATTCTTTCTGATATGCTTCTTCTTCCTGAGGTAAGCCCCGACCTCCACTCATTGAATCAATTGCTGTCATTTCCCATCGCTCGCAGGTCTAGCTCGCCTCCAATACGGCTTGAGCACGTCTTTCTAGAGACTCTCATCTCAGGTGGTCATCTTACCTCGGACCTTCATCTTGGATCTTCATAGCTCGCCTCCAAAACGGCTTGAGCCCATCTAATCTCGAATCTTCATATATCTTGGATCTTCAACCCGTCTTGAATCTTCATAGCTCGCCTCCAAAACGTCTTGACCCCATCTAGTGCGGAACCTTCTATCTATCAGTCAAATTGGATTTCTTTTTTGAATTCTCGAATCTGACCTCGGATTTCTGTCTCAGCTAGCAATCTTGCAACTGGCCCACAGCGGCTTCAACAGCTCTCTGATCTCCGAGCTCCGGCTCCATTAGAGAGTCCGGATAAGAAGTCCACAGCGACTTCCTCCCAATTTCGCCCCGTGCGAGCCGACCTTTCCTCTGATCTCCGAGCTGACGAGCTCCATCAGAGACTGAAGGTATCCCAACTTTGCCTCGTGCGAGCCAACCTCTGATCCCCAAGCTTCGCGCACCATCAGAGGTAGAAGGACGGGGGTCCACAGCGACTTCCGTTGGAGGAATCATTGGAGAGGGGGACCACAACGACCTTCCCATCTGTGAAGACTGAGGCCAATCTCTCTCTGACACTTGGCTGTTTTGGAGAGGAGGGCCCGCAGCGGCCTTCCCATCTGTGGCTCCTCAATATCAGGAATCTAAGCCTCGGAATTCTGTTATTATATCTGCCTCGGAATTCTATTATTATATTTGCCTCGGAATTCTATTGTTACGTTTGCCTCGGATTTCTATTGTTATATCTGCTTCGGAATTCTATTGTTATATCTGCCTCGGAATTCTATTATCACATCTACGTCGGAATTCTATTACTACGTTTACTACGGAATTCTACTGATTATATCTACATCAAACTTTAGTTATCTCATCTCAGCGTCGGAATTCTCTCAGTTTTCAGTCAGAATGAATTAAACACACAAACAACATAAGGCATTCAAAGGAAGACGGGCAAAGCTAAAATTGAGGGATTAAGAAACAACATGGTAATTAAGGCCGGAAAAGGTATGGTGCCCAATGTACTTTTCAAATCAAAGTTGCCTCCAGACATGCCCGAGACCAACTTCAAAACTTACAGAAAAGAAAACAGACTAATCTACGCTCTCAACATTCTTCTCTCCCTCGGCCTCGGTAGCCTTCAGATTAGCAGCAGCTGGATTTCCTTCCTCTTCGACAGCTTCATTCCCAAGGTCGGCTTGGTTCTCTACTGCAGAAGATGTCGAGGCCGGATCATAAAACACTTGGCCTTTGAAGATGATCCTCCCATCCTCTACCTTGTTCGCGACCTTGAGCAAGCTGGTGTCCAGTGTAGGCTCGAGAAGGAGGGTTATCTGTAAGCAGCGCTTGAAGCCGGCCACGGCCCCAGTGGCGACCCTGTCAGTGAGGCTTGCTTTGTCTTTCTTCAACTGCTCTATCTCCTCAGCACTCTTCTCCTTCTCGGCCTCAGCTGCCGCCAATCTATCCCGAAGTGTTTGGAGTTCTGTCTGCAGCGTCGGGATTTCTGCAATCTTTTTTTCCTGCTCCTCGGCTTTGGAGTTCGCCTCGTCAAGCTCCTTCTGAACCTCAGGCAGTTTGCTCAGCTCAGCCTTCAAACTCCGGTTCTCTTCAAAATAAGCTACCAAATTACAATCCCGGTAAGTTTTTAGGTCACGGGAAGTGCGACTCAACTCACCATCTAAATATCTATTGTGAGCTTCAAATACAGATATCTTACCTCGGAGGCGGGCAGTTGTTTTCTCTTCTATTAGCTCCTCCAATTCCTTAAAGGCCTCAGCACCCATCCTGCTAACTCAGGCGCAAGCCTCATAATCGGCCATCGTAGCCTTTTCTTTGCCCTTCTTCTCTGTCCTCCTTTCTTTCTGCCATTGTTTTTGCCTTTTCAGGACGGCAAGATCAGCATTGACGGCCTCAGCGTGGCCTCTCTTGTGGCTCTCCTTGCTGATCGGCTCCGAGCTCGGCTTCGAAGAAGACTTGACAGCAGCAGGAGAATTTAATTGAGATTTTTGTTTTTCAGCGATAGGCTTGCCCCCAGTAGATTGGGACTTGCTTGCCACCTTTTCTAGGACGAGGCCGAATCTTGATCCTGAACACGTCCCCTTTTTCTCCGTGGGTTTCTTCTTTTCAGGTTGCCTTTTGGGCACCTCTACTTGCACGGAAGTATCGACATTGGCGTTCTCAAAAATGTCATCAAGATCATCCATTTTACCTGAAAAAGAAAAAGAAGACAGTCAGAATCGGCCTCAGAAAATTCTCGAGACCAGCTCGGAGCATAACAACATAAAAACATGGAAGTAAAAAGTCAATACAAGAAGCAAAGTATCTCTTCAACTTGGCCTCAGATCCGGCCACGGCATCAATCATGGAGCCGCAGTGGAACTTTAAGCCTTTCTTGGCCAACTCCTTCCCCGACTTGTTGATCAGCTTGTACGACTCCATGTCATCCCCTTTCAGCAAGTTCAACTTCATAATGTAAGACTTGGTCTCAATCTCCTCTCCGCCTCGGAAGAAATGTTCCCGGCTCCACGACAACGGGAAATGCACCCTGCTCAGATCCTTCCCCTCGTAGTCCGCAATCGATAATTTGGCTGCATTATTCGAGGCCTTAACAAAAAAGAAAGTCAGCTTGAAGTCCTTGTTGGAGTCGATTGCAGGAGCAAAGTAGGAGCGTTCTGTATTGCCCCGCAATCCGACATGTCCTTGGCTCTTGCCGCCTGACCCCGGCTCTGGCGAGTGAAATACGTTAAAAAAGCAGAAGAAGACCTTCGCAGAGGGAACCCTTCTGAGATACTCCATGACCAACTCGAAATCGCACATGAAACCCCAGCCATTTGGGTGCAGCTGAGAGAGGGGCACGTGCAGGTAATTGAGCACGTCCGTCTGAAATTTGCTGAGTGGAATCCGAATTCCCATAGTCTCCAGCATGGCTCCGTAGAAGAAAAATCTCATTCCGTCATGCTCAGTGAACACCAGCATACCATCGACTGCCATCAACTTCCATTTCTGGTCGGCAGGAGCAGCAATGAACCGCTCATAGTAAGCCACGGTCGCCAGAACGACAACATCCGCCGCGGTCAAAAAAGATGCTATGACTGAAATAATAGAAACTTTGCAGGAAAGGGAAACTAACCTCTGTGCAGGTATTTCTTGATGTCGACTTGAATTTTGATCTCGTCTCAGCAAAATCCCAGAAACCGTCGGTGGTGAACGTCGGCGTTGATCTCGGACGGTGGTCAGAAAATTCTCAGTTTGCAGAGCTCAATCTCTCAGAAAATGCAAGAGTGCGCAAATGAGCCCTTAACTCGCCTTATATAGGGGCGAGATGCGAAGCGTCATGTCACATCAATGCGTCCTTTCAATGTTGCACAACCAGGCACTCTCGATCTCACCAAGCGTCACGCCTCTGCTCCCCTCTCCATGAATGACATATGGCAGTCATTACCTCAAAGCAACGGGTTTATCAAGCCGAGGCCGACATCATACTTCTCTCATCCCCGACTTGGGGGCCACTGTTCCGGACTGGGCCAAACCTTGCAGGACTTAGGCCTGGCCCATCCCGTACTCCAGGTAATCTAGCGTGTACTCAAATTCGTGGTACCCGCATCCAACAGTCAAGATCCATGCAGCTGCATCCAACGTCTCAGGTACGGAACCTTGCATGTAAATAGAGAGTCTGCCCTCCAGTCATGGTAACTTTTTATTCTCCTTCGCATTACTCTACTTTTCCTTATCTCTCCTTCTCTTTCTCTTTCTCTTACTGACTTGAGCGTCGAAGTGTTTTGCAAGTACCCCCCACCCGACGTGGACGTGTGAGCTACCTCGGACTTCCCGTGCTCAATCCTCAACCTATGGAAGCACATTCACACAATCTAGTACCCCAGGCTTAACCGTACCGGGAGCCTAGGTACTGAACAAGTATGTTTAGAACGGAGACAACTATTGTTGAATTCGCTTTCTCGAGACGTTGTCGAGCTCGGTTTTCCTAAATGACTATGTCGATTTAATTTACATCAAATAGTTCATTTTGGTTCTCTTTTAATAAAGTTCTTTTTGCATATAAAAAACACGTATATTTTACCCCCGCATAAAAAATCGTCTAGCTTTGCAACTGCATGCCACATAAGAATTTTGACATCCCCGTCAGTACAATAATAACCAATAGACCTTTTTTAAACAGAGTTAGATAGAATGCAAAAAAAAGGTCAACTATGCTAACGTTTTGACACTTAAATGACCTATTTGGAAAGAAAAAAATTAAAGGACTAACCTGGTATACAAAAATAACTTAAAAAAACCCGAGAGTAATTTTGTCGTGTGTTTTTTTTTCTGGTAAGAAAAGAGGGGGTTAACACCCCAAGAGCAGAAACAAACTACAAGATAGTTATTCTCACACTATCCTCAAGAATAATCGGGTGGATAGCGAGAAGGACAGAATCGTAAATGACAAAATTACAATTTAAAGACTCACTACTTTTCTCTAAAGCATCAGCAGCTCTATTATTGGTCCTTGGAATCTTTGACCATCTCACAATTAACTCCCCTTTCACCATATTCTTAATGTTCTCAATTATAGAAGAGAGAGTGGTTGGTAGTTGTAGCTTCTTCAATGAGATCCAAGGCACCTTGACAATTGTTACAATGTGACAAAGTAAACTCTCTAACTTTATTGATGAAAGAATAAGAGTATATATACAAGGTTTGTACAAGAGGAAAAAATAAAACTTAGGTAGAATGGTAAGTCCTAAACTAATTGTATGTGCAGTAAATAGAATTTACAGTATAATATATCATCTAACAGCCTCCCTCAAGCTAAACCATGAATGTCTTTCATGTTGAGCTTGGAAATGAAGTGTTCAAACTGAGATGAATGGAGAGGCTTGGTGTACATGTCTACAATCTGTGCCTTCGTTGGGACAAGCATGAGGTGAATGACTCCATCTTGGACTTTATCACGAATCAAGTGGCAATCCAATTCAATATGTTTTGTGCGTTCATGGAATAAGGGATTTTGAGCAATGTGGATAGTCGATTTGTTATCACTGAACAGAGATACCGCAATGTTGTGTGGCTTGTGCAGATCCTACAAAAGATAGAGTAGCCACTGAGTCTCTGAAGTAGTTAAGGCAAGAGCACGGTACTCTGCCTCAGATGATGAACGTGACACAACACTTTGCTTCTTGGACTTCCAACTGATCAAGGAGGAGCCATAGAAAATACAGAAACCAGTTGTAGACCTTCTGCTATCAGAGCAAGCAGCCCAATCTCCATCACTAAAAGCAGTCAACATTCTATCATATTCAACAGCAAAAAATAGACCACGACCAGGGCAGGATTTTTTAAGTACTTCAGGATGTGTATGGCAGCTTCCATATGAGGGATGAGTGGATTATCAATAAATTGGCTAAGCTTCTTCACAGCATAGCACAAATCAAGCCTAGTATTGACCAAATAAATGAGCCTGCCAAGGAGGCGGCGGTATTGGGTGGGATCCTGCATAGGAGCACCTATGTGAGCACTCAATTTTAGATTAGGAACCATGGGTGTAGAAGCAGGCTTACAAGCAAGAGGCCCTGCCTCTTCAATCAACTCAAGAGCATACTTGCATTGAGATACAACAATACCAGCAGAGGATCAGGCAACCTCAAGGCCAAGAAAAAATTTCAGAACACCCAAGTCTTTTATCTTGAATTCATCATCAAGAAGCTGTTTAATCTTGTGGATTTCATCTAAGTTGTCACCTGTGAGAACAACATCATCAACATAGATGAGTAAAATTGTAATGGTTGAATCTGAGTGCTTGATTAGGAGAGAATAATCATGTTTTGATTGAACAAAACCCAAGGAAGGAAGGAATGATATGAGCTTGGCATTCCTTTGTCTGCTTGCTTGCTTCAAACCATGCAAGGATTTTTGAAGCTTGCATACCTTATTAGGAGAGGAAATGGGAATGCCTTGAGGAATCTTCATGTAGACCTCCTCTTGAAGATCATCATGAAGAAAAGCATTATTGACATCCAATTGTTGGAGATGTCAATTGTGAGTTGCTGCCAAAGCGAGAACAAGTCTGAAAGTGGTCATCTTGACCACTGGAGAGAAAGTTTCTGAATAATCCACCCCCTCATGTTGAGTGAAACCCTTGGCCATTAACCTAGCTTTGTATCTCTCTACATCTCTACAGAACCATCAACATTATGTTTAATCTTATAGACCCACTTGCAGCCTATAGGATGCTTGCCAGGAGGCAAATCAGTGATGACCCAAGTAGAATTCATGTCAAGAGCCTGAATTTCTTGTTGCATAGCATCAAGCCAACATTGATGCTTGGAAGCTTGAGCAAAAGTCTTGGGTTCAGTATGAGTGCTTATGGCTGCAATACCTGAGGATATGCAATACCTGAGGGTGCTTGATCAGTAGAAGAAATAGAGAGCACGCCACAATGAAAATCTTGGAGGTATGAAGGTTTAGTTTTGACTCTAGTGGAAGTCCTGAGGGGTGCAGGGTGGTCAATTGGTAAGGGTGAGACCTCAATGCTGTTGGAGTTTAGGGCTGAATATTGCACACAATTTGTTCTTCATTTCCAACGTCATAGTCATGGCTTGGATCCTTCGAGAACAGGAGTAACGAGAACGAGAGAGGGATTCTCATTAGGGTGAATATAGTAGAGATCAGAGTAATCCTTTGGCTTGGAAGATCGCCGGCGAGGAGTTTGCAGAGATGACCGACTGGAGTGATCGGAGTGATCGGAGGAGGAACACACCGTGGACGATGCCTTTGAAGAAGCCATTGAAACGCGAAGGTGAAAAACGGTTACACAGTTACGAGACGAAAGGGAGGGTAGTGTTTGGGAAGAGAAATATCAACTGATACCATGTTACAATGTGACAAAATAAACTCTCTAACTTTATTGATGAAAGAAGTATATTTACAAGGATTGTACAAGAGGAAAAAATAACCAATGTTAAATCTTTGGTTTGTTTGTTGACTCGTGTCAAATTTTAAATCGGGGTTTTACCCAGAGTTATAAGTAAAAGTAACACCAGTTAAAAAATCGGTGTTACAAAGCACTTACTACACCTGTAGATACTATAGCAGTCCAAAGTAGGTGTTAAAGTTAACTTTAACCGGTGTAGAATCCCTTTCCTGTACTAGTGGAGATTGTTTATAGTTCATTTACAGAGGCTGATCAAGGAACACAAAAACCCTTTCGATGAAAAATCTTCGACGCTTGAAGAGCCACTGTCTCAACGGAAACTAATAACACTAGAAATTAATGTGGTTTTGGAGGAGCAGAAAGGGAACAATGTTGGGGACGTAGCGGAAGTCAATTAGGATGTCTAGTCTAGGGACTAAATTTGAATGAGCCTTTATGTGCAAGAACACAAAAATATATTTAAGTCATACTTTATTCCTCTGTTTTCTTCATAATTTCGATCTCCCTCATCCTAGTCTTTAACTTTTGCATCATCAATTAGAAATATTTTTCAAAAAATAGTCCGTTTATTCATTTATGAATTTCCTAACTGGAAATTCCTCTTATCGTGTTTTTGAAGAAAAAAAGTTAAAGAGAAAATAAACAGAGTGTCTATCTTTTAAGCCCTCATCTTGTTAAGATGTGCAAGAATGTTTATGTGAAGAATCTTAAGAGCATCCGCAATGGAGAAACTCTCAATTGAGTACTTAGATAGGTCTTACGTGTACACATCATTTTTTTTAATTTTTTAAAAATAGTACTTAAAAAGAACTTCGTCTCTCCGAGTAATTCTTAGGTGGTCACAAATATTTAGTCACAACATCTGGTCACACCCACAAAACGGAAATAAATGCACTTGGGGAAACACACATCTATTATTTTATTAACGCATTTATTATTCTCCACAATGGAGATACCTATTAAATTTCAACTCTTAATAGATAAGAAATCATCATTGTAGATGCTCTAATAGTTTAAAATCTTGCCACGCATTTGGCGGTCTAAATGGTTTTTTGTGTTTGACCAAGGCATTCTAAATGATTATGGTTAATGCATGTAGCTGATTAATTAGAAAGGCCCATTTTTGACTAGGTCTATATTAAATGGACCTATTATTAGGTCACGCTAATAAAATGAACTTGTTGCCAAAGAACTTTCGTGTAGCTTGTGTGTACTATATGAAATTAATATATGAACTTGTTAATTAGTGTAGCTACCAAAAATATGTGCAGGAGGGTTCTTCAAAGTTAGAACGGAGTCGTCATCAAAGTTTAACTATTTGGAGAAATATTTGAAAAATCCTTTTTGAGATGGATAAGTGTCTTTGTTGGCCAGCGTTAGATTTGAAAGTCGACTATGCTCGTGGGTAGATACTAACATCCCACGACATCCTTTCTAACAAAGTTTATCTTTTAATAAAAATGTGCAAACAAATCTTAATGTGTTATAAAATAAGCAAGACTATATCAAAAGATGAACAAGAGAATGAGAGGAGAGAAGATGGAAGTCATTTTATTTCTCTTTTTTAGTGTTAAACTACACATAGGACATAGTCCTATTTATAGGATAGAATGGAAGTGAAAGATCAAACTATTGAAGAGCCACTAACCACCCATTACAAAAGGGAGTAAATTACAAGTGGAATTGGAAGAGAGGTGGACATCCATCCATTTTATTCATAACACTCCCCCCTTGGATGTCCACCGAGGATATGCCTCATTAAAACCTTACTAGAAAAAACCCAGTGGGATAAAAATCTAGTGAAGGAAAAAGAGTACAATATCCTGACAAAACCATGGCAAAAGAAAAAAGAGTGCAGCTTTTCTCCCCCTGAATGAAGCGTTACTTCAGAATATGAATTTCAACATCTGGAGTTTCTCCCTGAGTGCATATGGAGCAATCTACTTCGTTGTCACTTGTGATGTATCCTCTTTTAATGGAGATTTGCGGTCAGTATTATCTTCAAAACATCTTCCTTGAATTGTTGGCATTTTGGCATGAAATGAAGAAGCAAGAACTATAGGTCGTTTTGTAGATCAAAAATAAACTTCATTGTCACCACAAGTAAATAATAGCTGACTTGCGATCTGACTTCATCTAGATTAGAAAAATACTTTGTATTTGCATGGTAAATTTGTGTAACATACATAATATAATTTATTCATTAGGTTAGTCAAAAATGAAATATGCATCCCACTTTGTTCTAATGCCTTTTGGTTTGTAATGAACTATATTGCTACTAATTATTGTCATACCCTAATTTTGTCCGCCTAGGTTTAAAACCCTAATTTTCCGCAAAAAATAAATAAATTGAGAAGTGTGGTTTTATTTTGAAGAGTGAAGAGCATTGTGCATGCATTTTTGGGTTTTAAAAGTCATTCTAGGGCTTTTAAATTCATTGTTAGAGTGGAAATGCATTTGTTGTTAAAAAACAAGGTTTTTAGGGCAAAAGGGTATTTTGGTCATTGTCAAAAATAAGATAATTTCTCATCAAGAATCATTGTGCAATTTTAGAGAAATTTATTTGAGGCAAAACATTTTTGGTCATGTATGTATGTATGCGCATGCATGCATACATTGTGCACAAAATTCAAATTCAAAAAAGGCATCAAAAAGGAATATTCTACAAAAATTTCAAGATGAGGTTTTTATGATATTTTTGGTCATGGTGATCTCATAAAATGGCATATTCCTCAAGATACCTTGTATGTGGCCTAAATTGGGTGTATTTTTGTACAATTATCCTAAGAAGAATAATCAAAAATGAAGGGATAATGGAATGGTCATATAATAGTACAATAGTACAAGATGACAACTTGCAAAACTTGGTCACCAAGGACCCCTCCCAATGTTTATGCGCCACCCCCTCTCTATTCTCTCATTTTGTGTTTTCTCAATGTCCTCAATCCATGTGAGCCTCAATCCTAGCCTTTGATTCAAAATTAAAATCAAATCCTAGAGCACAACTAGTGCACAATGACCTAACTACCCTTAAACCTAATTGCTTTCTATATATACCCTATTAACCTCACCTCACAAAGAAAAAAGACTTTGGCCTCATCATTCACTCACAAACCCTAGCACACAAAACCCTCCTCACCTCCTCTCCATTTTATGCGCCACCCCCTCTCCCTCCTCTCTAACTCACTTCTTCATTTCTCATCTACCCACACACATTCAATCCATTTTCCAAGCCTAAAACACTAATTTTTAACCATCAATCCTTCATAAAATCACACAAAAGTTCAAGATCAAGGGTCATTTTTTGGAGATTGGAGACCAAGCTTGAAGATAAGTTGATTTGGTTGATTGTTTCTTCATCTATTGTGTTTATTTAGAGCTCATCTTAAGGTATGTGATTCTTAGACCCCTTCTCTTGTAAATCCTTGCATAAAGTCATCATTTTTTGCATATTTGTGAGATTTCCACTTCCAAAAATGTAGATCCTCTCTTTTAACTTCATTTTTATGCTTGTACATATTTTAATCTCATGAATCTTTGTTTTGATGCTTTGATTTTGGGGTTATATGCATGACTTTGTTGTTTTAGTTGAAATAAAATGTTATTGGCTTTGATAATAATTTCGCATGTTTTAAATAAATATGTGTTTTATGATTTTTGTTGGTTATCATGGTTGAATCTTGTGAATAGATGCATCTATATTATGGTTATGTCACTCGCTTGCTTGATTTGGTTGGCTTGTTAAAATAAATTGATGATTGGCCATTAAACTTGCAAATATTCAAACCTATGTTGTTAATTGTGAAATTTGTGATTTGAGAAAAATAAATTTGGGTTTTGGTTCATTTATGATCCACAAATGATCTTGGGTTATGCTAAGTTGGCAAGAGATAGGTTACTTCAACCTTGATGCCTATGCTTGTAAGCATTTAAAAATTCAATTCCCACTTGATGTGCTTGGGAAATGTGAGCAAAAAGGGGTCTATAAACAATTGAATTTGCGCACATGATTGGTCTCCAATGACCTTGATGCATCCTCAAGTTTAATCATGCTTTCTTTGCTCTTTGAGTTTAATGTAAATTGTTGTTTGAAGCTTGTGAAGTTTTGGCAAAGGATAGGCCACTTAGAGCCTTGATGCATTAAATTGTTGTGGTGCATTAAAATGTTGAATTGGTGTTCACAATTTGCTTGTTTTGATTTCCACCAATTGTTACTCGTTAGTAACTCTCCAAAACTTCAAAACCATGTTGCATACAAAGAACAACTTGTTACTCGTTAGTAACGTTCCAACTTCAAAACATTTTTTTTTGCATTTACATAATCATTGATAAACAACTTCACTTCTTCTCAAAACAATTTCAAACTATTTTTCACAAATTAAAAACTTTGTTGAGGATAATGCGAAGCCTTTGCTTGCACGATCGTCAATAATGGGGTGCTAGTGGTGATCACTTGGAGTCTTTGCTCAATTGATTATCATGAACACTCATTTTTCAAAAGAACTCTCATTTCACAAATCAAACTTTGTTGAGGATAATGCGAAGCCTTTGCTTGCACGATCGTCAATAATGGGATGCTAGTGGCGATCACTCGAAACCTTTGTTGTTTGGTCACTGTGAACATTCAATTTTCACAATTAAGCAACCAAAAAATAAAAACCTTTTCTCGACCACCGAGAACTACGTAAGCTTTGAATTCTCCATCGCACTGGGAGATACGTAGGAGCGGGTCACATTCCCGTCAAGCACGACAAATGAAAAACATTTTCTTTTCAAAAAAACAAACCCTTTTCCAAAACAAGGCAATTTCTAAAAACGAAACAATTTTCGAAAACAAGAACTACGTCGCTTTGATTCCTTCCCCAGGATACGTAGGCACGGTGCCCTCCCGTCAAGCACAAAAGATTAAATTTTCCTTAAGTTTTTTTCCATAAAGTAAGGAGAGATAAAGAGAGATAAAAACAAAGCATTTCTTAAATCAACCTTTTAAATCACACGTCAAATTGAGGTTCCCTTTCAGTAGAAAGGATGTGTGGGGTGCTCGTACCTTCCCCATGCATAACCGACCCCCGAACTCAAATCTCGTGGTTCCAAGGACCATTGTCTTTCAAGAAAGGTTTTTTTCAATGTTTTACCTCTAAAAAAATATTGGTGGCGACTCCAATTCATGTTGTGCGAAGAGAAATCCCTCCAAAGGATTTTTCGGGGTGCAACAATTATCACATAATATTATCATGTCAAGGGATATAACATTTGGTAATATGCATGCATGCTTTCATAGTATTCGGGACCGAGATATTTCATATGTACTCAATATAAATAATTTTTGCAGATCAATATGAGACTTTTTTCTCAAAAGAATTTAGTTAAAGATATTTCCTTTTATCTTGAATCCTTCTAGGATTTTTTATGTAGAGGTCACCTACAAGTTCAACCTCAAAAATCTATCAGATTTAATTTGATGTCATTCATTTAGAGCTCTTTGTTTGAACAGTCTATATATAGTTTTTTATTGGAAGCTCTTCAGGAGTTCTGATAATATTTATGTCATCAACATAGACATCAGTTATACCAATTCTTTCCCAAATACTTTGATAAAAATATATGGATAGGTGATGTCATTTTTTTCTCCTTTAGAATAAAAATTTACACGATTATCCCATATGTGTTCAAATTATATTCTCTCATGGAGGGATTGATTCAATTTAAGTGAGAATTCGAAAAGTGTGTATTGGAATATTAATCCTTCAGGGATCTTCAAATAATTATGACTATCAAATGAGTCATACAAATAAGTTGTAGCAACATTCATCTTGTGAAAATTGAGTTCTTCATGTGCTACTGGGCTAATTAAGTACTGAAAAGTACTTGCCTCCACCCTTGAGCAACATGTCGAGCTTTGAATCTCACAATTTCACCATCCTTATTCAACATCTGGTTTCACACCTTCAGGTGTTTGGACTACAGGTCCAAAAACTTTTGTAAAATGAGCTTAATTCTGCTTCAATTTCAACTTTCAATTTTGGCTAAATCTCACTTTGCCTACAATCTTTAGTAGACTTTGGTTCATGATTCTCGCTATCATTTATCAAATTTAGCGCTATATTATATGTGAAAATATCGTCAACGTTGACTTCATTTCGGTTCCATTGTATTTCATTACTGACATAATTCATTGAGATCTCTTTAATTTCAGAATTTTTCAGGTACCTGATTAGTTCTTCTCGCTAAAACGTTAATTATGTCTGAAGACTCCTCTAGAGTTTCTATATCCTCACTTGGACCATCTTTTGCTTTAGCTCCTTTTCTTGTTCAAGGATTTTTATCTTTGGAACCGATTGGTCTACCACGCTTCAGGCGCGATTGAGGCTCATTTGCAATATTCGATTGTCCAACAGGGACATCCAGTTTATTGGAGCATTTAGCAGCTGATTATGTATGATTTTGTCACACCTTTGGATCAGTGAATGCATTTGGTAGATGAATTTCTAAGCTTTGCAAATGAATTACCTTTTTAAACTTCTAGTTCACATTGTTTAGTTTGAGGAACAAGATGAGACAATGATAATTCATTCCTATTGATCTCTTTTTCCAGCTGCTTATTCTCTCCCCCTAATGTTGAGAAATTTTATTCATCAAACTGGACTATAAACAAATCTCAACTGTTTGCTCAAAATACTTTATTATACATGAAGATTTATTTATATCCAATGTGTATTCCCAAAATTCTTTGAGGACCTATCATAGTGGATTGTGAACGGAGAATTTGGATCATCTACACTACACATCCAAAAGATAGGAAATTTTAGGTTGGTGACCAAAAACTAAATCCAAAGGGGAAGAGTTGTGATAACTTGTTGGCTTGATGCGAATCAAATTTACAATATGCAAAATTGCATATTCCCAAGTAGAAATTGGAAGTTCTTATCTCATAAGTATAGGACATATAATTAACTTTAGACGTCTAAAGAATGGTTCTTCAAGACCATTTTATGAATGAACATTTGTTACGTGATGTCCAATATCAATTCTAATAGACATATCATATTCGTCAGATGTTTTCTAATTTATTGGAAAAAAATGTCCGCTTACAGATATATTATGTACAAGAGATACACCACACTTCCATTACGAATGTTTTATCTCGAACTTCAAGTTCATATCATACACGTTAGAATTTTTTTTCAGTACACTTCTATTGTGTACAAAAGATACATGAAACTCATAAGATTGAAGAAACACCTGGTTCTTTTCACATGAATCTGCAATTATTTTTCGCATCATTATAGACACGGGATGGCCCAAACGGTCTGCCAAACAACGAATTTATTGTGATTTGTAAACTTCTGGTTTACAACAACATATGCTTCTTGAACTAACATAAGTGTAAAACAAACTAGAGGAAAAGTGGGCAACACTTCCACTACAGTTATTTTATCCAAAACTATTCTATTTGTATCTTCTTCATTTCATGTTTCAATATGATATCCATTTCGATGGATATGCTTAAAACTTAATAAATTTCTATGAGTCTTAGGGGAATATATTGCGTTCTTAATGCGTAAATTTGTTCCCCGGGATAACGGTATATTGGCTCTTCCGGAGCTTACAATTATATTTGAAAAGCCAGATATAGTACTAACATCAGTTTCTCGCTTCACTAAACAAGAGAAATATTTTGATGCTAGTGTCAATACTCATTCTATCCAAAAGATAAAAAATTAGAGGAAAATACAGTTAAATATAAAATGTTAGAGATAAAATGTTAGAGGAAAATACTCATGCTAGTGTCTTACAATTGATAAGAGATAAAGGATAAAGATAGAAATTGAAAATACACTTAAATATAAAATGTTATTAGAGGAAAATATATAAGTGAGTAACAAGATACTGGTAAATTGCAACAAGATAATTTGCCTCCATAACGATAGCAAACATTTTTATTATTTTTGCTACTCTTCCTACCTTTTTCTTTCTTTCCAACATTTTTCCACTTCAGGGGAAAAAGCGTGTTCTTGTGATTTCCACTGCGTCTACGAACAAGACCACGACCACGAGTTTGCCCATAATGGTTGTGTGTTGCTACATTCACTTCAGGGAATGAAGCAGTACTAGTGGGACGAGTCTCATGACTTTTCATTAAAAATTCATTATTTTGTTATCGAGTGTTGCCACATTCACTTCTGGGAATGGAACAGTACTAGTGGGATGATCCTCGTGATATTCCGATGACTATTAGTTGAAGGCGCAACAACACCATAGTTAAGTAATAATATTCTGGCTTGGTGTACCGTCTACTAGAAAACGTATTATAAGGTTATGTTGCCTTTTCCAATGAAATTGTAAGACAATATATTATAGTAATGATCAAGCAATAGTTTACATGTAAAATTCATATTAGGATTACAACATATTTACAATTAGTAACAAAAGTTCAAATTACAAGGGATTAATTTGGAAAATTAACAAACCACTGAAATTTTAAAGTCACAATCCAAAAGATAAACAGACAAAACAAATCACACGACAAACAGACGAATAGATAAATAAAACTCTTTAAATATTTTAATCAAATATATTACTCAAGTTTCTCAAGTTGATTTCAAATAAGATTAAGAACTTAGATGAGTTATAACTGCAAGTAAAATATGACTTATCATGTCCAACATGACAACCTTCTAATCCAATAGCATCTAGTGAATTGTTGAATAGATCAATATATTAAGACCAAACAATACCAGCAAGTAACTAAGAACCGATCACAGATTGCAAAATCTCCACCAGGAAATGGTATAGACTCCTGATTAACCACCAAGTTAGATGAAGAGAGAAAAGAACTAAGCATAAGCTAATATGTGAAAGCTGTATACCGTATATCATGCACATCAAAAATACTACATATATTGATCTGATCACATGGATAAATAAATCTAGAACTAACTAATTATGCGTACAATGAATCTGGACAGAAGAATCATTACATATCCAACAATAGAGCACATGCAAATCATGTGGCTTTTCAAATCTTTCCAACAATAGGCCAACATTATGGAAACATATAAAAATGAATAAAGTGATAATTATAAAACTAAAAGATAAACTATGACTACAAATTAACACCTTTACCATACCAAAGGACAAATACTCCTATAAGTTAACACCTTCAGCAAACTACGGAGCAAAGGAAAAAAAACTTTTGAATGAACAAATGCGATTAAAAATCCTTATATCATGATTGATGAAAGAGCTTATTATAACAAAATGTAGTGGATGGAAGGGAATGATGAAAGATAATAAAAAGCCTTATATCATAAGAACAGATGCGATGGTATCGACACTATACACATGCAATGGTATCGACATTATCATCTCTAGCAAAAAGGTATCCCATACTACGCAATACAAGAACCAATATTATCATAGATTGTTACAAATATCCGAAAATCTATTAAAAGCTACAAACCCACATACTAAAAATAATCTGACAAAGGCATGGCTTGGAGGGAAAAAAAAGCCACGTAAAAAATTGTGATCTAATACAAAGGTTTGAGGGAAGAGCAATTTTTACACAATCATAGGGGTAACTTATATAATATTTGAGAAGATGAAAAATACATTAGGCAAACCACAAACCTTGATTCTGAGATGAAAAATACATCGTTGCACAAAGGTATCTCATACTACACTTCAAGTAGTATCATAGAACAAAAAAGAATTAATATTACTTTCAATTGGTAGAACTTCGTGCTGATAACGTGTTATAAAATAAGCAAGACTATATCAAAAGATGAACAAGAGAATGAGAGGAGAGAAGATGGAAGTCATTTTATTTCTCTTTTTTAGTGTTAAACTACACATAGGAGATAGTCCTATTTATAGGATAGAATGGAAGTGAAAGATCAAACTATTGAAGAGCCACTAACCACCCATTACAAAAGGGAGTAAATTACAAGTGGAATTGGAAGAGAGGTGGACATCCATCCATTTTATTCATAACATAATGTTAGTAAATATTTATATTACCATTTTGCTATGAATTAGGAAAATGTTAATTAAAGAAAAGGGGACTTAATAAAAGTTATTTATTTTTCCGCCTGACAAAGCTGGCTCCCTCTGTTTATTTTCACGTAGAGAATCAAAGGCTAAGTGATTTTTGGGTAGAGAAAATTTTGTGTTGGTGTTTTTTATTAGTGAGTATTGTTTATTGTTTATGTTAAACAAATTATTTTTGAGTTGAAAAAAATATTTTTTAGAAAACAAAATTAATAGTTAAAATAGAAAAAAGACGGGTGCTGTTAGCTTTGACCTGGTGTTTACCCAGAAAAGTTTAGAAGGCCCAATGTCAAGATAACATAGGTGGATTTGGGGTAAAAGGGGGTAGTATGAATTGGAAAATAAATGTGTGAATAATGAGTTATTCTTATTGATTTACAAACTTTTCTTTTCGAAGATAATTGATTTTACAAACATAAAAATGTGAAATGCAGTGAGAACTAAAATTAACAAAAATAAATCCCTCACTCTCTATTCTGTTCCAATTTCTTTTAACTTCATTTTATGCTGCTTAGTGTGTTTTCTGCTTGTTCTTATTTCTTCCAATGTTATGCCTTTGTTCATTTGCTTATCATTTCATTTTTTTTATCTATTTTTATTGGCAGTTTACTTTTTCTGCCTTAATTGTCCTTGCTTGTGTTGAAGCGTATGAGGTTAAGCATTGAAGCGGTTAAGGTCAACAACAGAGAATGTCGTGAAAATAGGAGCGAAGAGGTTTTACCCCACTAACTTGTGCTAGTGAACTCGTGGAGCGTGTCTTCGAGTTTCTAGGGCTTAGGAGTAATATGATGTGTTGATGTCGATCCAACAGGTAAGCAGTTGTAGGCTTGTAGTAGTGGCTGACAAAGGCTCCTCTATATATATATATATATATATATATATATATATATATATATATATATATATATATATATATATATATATTACAGCGGAATGAATAAAGACATTTTTATCTATGGAGGCACTAGTTCGTAAGAACTGGCCAGTTCACAACACTTATTTAGCTAAGTAAAACCATAAAAGATTACCTGGAAGTAAGCAGGATAGAAGAGTGGAACTCCCAAGCTATAACTTTAAAACTTTATTTAAACAGAAGTTATATTACAGAGAGAGGTTACAGGAATGAGAGATGAGAGATGAGAGATGAGAGATGAGAGATGAGAGATGAGAGATGAGAGAGAGGCTGAAGAGGAGCGTGCCTCCTATGAAACAAAGAAGTGCCTTATATAGGCTAAAAAGGCTTACTATTTAAGCCGGTAAAAGGGCTACTGTTCAAACCGGTAGCCTATCTGCAGAAAATGACAAAACGTCTTTAGTGATGCCGGGTGCGCTTAGTGGGCCCCATAGACACATCAGGAAAGAAAAGTCTAAAAAGAAAAGTAAAAGAAGGGGGACATCATTATTAGATGCCTTGTACAATTATTTTTGTCCTTTTCCTTTGATGTGCTGAGTCATGTTTTGGATCATTGAATCCCAGAAGTCTTCAGGATAGGCTTCTTCCTCTTGGGATTCCCCTGCTAGGCAATCCATGTCATTGGGGTCCATAGATCCTTGTGAGGACGTTGACATGTCCTTTACTGGGAAGGTGTTGAAGAACTGGGCCTTCATGTGATCAAGGGTTCTGACCATAATTTCTTCTTCTGTTTCCTGAGGATATTTTTTCTGGAAATAGTGCCTTAAGTTAGGCATGGATAAATCTCTTAGATTAACATTCTTAAGCCCATTATTTTTATCTTCGTTGATGGAAGTTTTGACCTTTTGGGTTAGGTTTTTTAAGTCCTCGGGGTCCATACGATTCCACCATTTGTAGAAGAAATTTCTTCTAAGTAAAGGGATGTTGTACTTGTCTTTGTCAATGGTAATTGTCCATCTCCAGATCCAAGGTATCTGGAATTTAATAAAGAAAAGGCAAGGACATTGTCCTATGATGAGCTTGTTTGAAGCTATACTGGTAATAGAAGGACTGTTGTCACACCATGAATTATATGAGTTCATTATTTCCTCTGGTAGGATTTCCAGAGATGGGCCAAATTTTTGCCACCAATTATAAAACCAATTTGGTATGGGTTTTGTGATAATATCTGGGTTAATGCTAAAGAACCAAGAATGCTTGTTCTTTGGATTCTGGTAGTAAAAAGCTTTGGAAAAGGCCTGGATATAATCCCAATAGTTAAAATAGGCATAAGAATTTTCAGCAATTTTGATTGCCTTTTCTCCGTTTGGATTTAACCCCCATTCTCTTGGGAGGAGGATTTTATTAATATGACATTTGCTAAAGTTTATAAAACTTTGAGGATTATTGTTCTGGTGGTGGTGAGTTATGGTTACTGATTCAGTAACTAGTAAAAGAATTTCCAAGTGAGGTCTTGGCTTACCATATAGACCTGGGTATCCTCTTGATTCAAGGTACCTTGTTTTAATAGACCATGGGTCCTTTGATACATTGAGGTCTTCATCATCAATATACATGATGTCCTCAGTGATGGGGTTTTCAAGGTATTCTTGAGCTTGTTCTTGGGATGGGTTAACCATGGCCTCAGCATATGAGTTGGACTTAGTAGCTGAGGAGGAAGCAATTTCTTCCTTTTTAGGAGCAGGTAAAGCCTGCATCCTTCTTTCCTATTAGGGTAAATTGTTGTCCAATCTCCTAAGAGGGGGGATATTAGATTCTTGTTGGTAGGGTAGCAAGTTGCTACTCCTTCCTCTACCTCTGCCTGGGCCTCCTGGTCCCCTGCCTCTACCCCTATAGGGGCTAGTCATGTTTCCTGCAAAAATTCTCGTGTTAGAAAATCAACAAGTGAATTATTTTCACCTTTAATATATTCTATATCAAAGTCAAAAGCAGATAGTTGAGCTTGCCAATTAGCAAAGATTTGTTTTGAAACCAGGTTTTTAACATCCTTTTCAATGATTTGCTTAGCAGAGCTGCAATCAATTCTTAGGAGGAATTTTTGGTTTAATAAATCTCCTTGGAATTTTGAGATACATTTGATGATAGAAAGCATTTCTTTCTTGACAGTGGAGTACTTGATTTGGGTAGGATTCCATTTTCCTGAAGCAAACCTGACTAATACTTCTTTGGAAGTACTAGGGTCAACTTGTTTGAGAATACCTCCATATCCTATGTTAGAGGCATCAGTTTCAACGATTTTAAAAAACTTTGGGTTAGCCAAATTTAGGCAGGGAAGACTTTTGACCCTATGCTTAATATATTGGACTGCTTTGGTATGGGTTTCAGTCCAAGGACTAGCATTTTTTCTAAGCCTGTTATATAAAGGGGCTGTATCATGGGCTAGGTTTTTGTAATAGTCTGAAATATAATTCAGGCTTCCCAGAAACCTTTGTAACTGTTTTTTCTCTAAAATTTTATCCGGAAACTTAGAAGCAAAATCAATACTTCTACTAATAGGAATGATTTTTCCTTGGTCAATTTCATGACCTAAAAACCTTACTTTTGTTTGAAAAAGCTTCATTTTTGGAGCAGACGGGACTAAGCCATTATTTCTAACAACATTTTTAAAATTTTTAAGATGTTTGAAATGTTGTTCTATAGTTTTTGAAAAAACTAAAATATCATCAATATAAACAATCATGTAATTCGTATAAGGATTAAATATATCATTCATAATATTTTGAAATTCCGAAGGGGCATTTTTAAGCCCAAAAGGCATTACATTCCATTCGTAATGTCCAAATGGAACTGTAAAAGCAGTTTTATGCTTGTCAGATTCATTTATTTGAATTTGCCAATATCCAGATTTCATATCAAATTTTGAGAAAATTAAGGCTTCATTTAGCCTGTCTAACAAATCTTTTTTATTGGGAATAGGGTATCTAATCCATTTTAATACCTTATTGAGAGGTTTATAATTAATGACTAATCTGGGAACACCTCGTTCCTGTTCTGCATGCTTATTAACATAAAAAGCGGTGCAGCTCCAAGATGACTTGGAAGGTCTAATGAGATTTTTCTCTATTAGAGAATCTATCTCCTTTTTGCATAAGCTAAGATACTCTTGACTCATTTGGGCTGGTCTGGCCTTAGTAGGCACTTGACTTTCATTGAAGTCATCTATGTAAGGGAGAGAAACTATGTGTTTCTTTCTTTTCCAGAAGGCATTGGGTAGATCACTGCAGACTTCAGCTATGAGCTGTTTTTCTAAAACCTTTATTTGGTTTTTCACATCAGTTTTGCTGAGTTGTTCACTGATATTGATAACATTGACTTCTTCCCTTAAGAAGCACAATTGTTTCTCTTTGTTGGTTAGAAGTTCTTTAACTTCGTTAATCATTCTAGTATGAGGATCAGAAATAAATTCAAAGACAATTTCTTTGTCTTCTAAAATGGTTGTTATGCCTTTCTGGCTGATGCCGGTAATGGGCATGAGTTGATGGAGAAAAGGAGTACCCAGAATTATTTTATGGGTCAGGTTTTTAACCAAAATGAAGGAGGTAGGAATACAAATACCTTGGTTGCATATGTAAGCATTAGGTAATTTAAAATTGACTTTTAATTTGCCACCTCCTGCTTGGGTAAGTGACTGGGTAGTTTTTGAAAAATATTTTGTAGGGATAATTCCCTCCTGGACACAGTTCAAATCAGCCCCGCTGTCTACAAGAGCAACAGTATTTTTTAAAACAAAATCTCTATCAATAATAAGAGTGATTCTCACAAACCATTTTTGGGAAGTTACCCTATCCAAAATGGATAGGTAAGCTTTTGAAGAAGTCTCAGCTTTATTGGGGTTCTCTAAAATAGAAACCCTTTCATTGAGAAACATATTTTCCTTTTTTATCTGGGAAATCTCATTTTTTAAAATGTTGATTTCTCTTCTTAAATCATTTATGGAAATAGGTTTTTCCCTAATATTGGATTCATGGAACCTACTGAGAACCTCACTAATCTGGTAAGGTGCCTCTATAATTAGAGGGGTATCTTTCCTGGAATCTTTTTTAGAATATTCTTTCATAAGAATTTCTATCATTTTTCTTTTTATGTTTCCATCTTCAATGGAATCTAGCGCTTTTAAAGCTTCATCTTGTTCTTCGGAAAGAACATTTAATCCATTCATATCAACAATGGATTTCCAGTAATTGATTTCGTTGCATTGACAATCATTATTGTCTTCTGGTGACGACTCACTAGAGGTCTGGATAATATCAGTATTCCCATTCGAGGATTCTGTGTCAGTATTTAATTCTGATTCAGAATTAATAAGTAAAACCTTTTCAAGTTGTGAACGTAATTGTTCATCCTCGATTTTGTTAAGTGCTTTCTTGGTCCAGCACTGGTTAGCATAATGGCCAACCTTGCCACACTTGTGACACTTGATGTCTAACCTTTTGGCCTTTCTCTTTCCTCCCTTTTGGAAGGGTTTGGTCTTATCTCTTTTTTCTGAAAGGATTTTTCTTTTTCTAAAAGTTTTCCTTTTGCTTTTATAAAAGTTGTTTGTTCTTTTGTCAAAAGATTTCTTTTCTCTTTTTCCCTCCTTACTTGGCGTGTTGCCAAGGTCAAAAGCAAATTGTTCACAGAATTCACCTAGCTGGTGCTTTTCTGTCAATTTTTGCTTTTTCAACTGATTTTTCAGTTTTATATCATTGCATAAGGCTAAGCCTTCATTGATACAGCAGCTTATTATCTGTCCATAAGTCAGATTATCATAGTTGATATTAATACCATCATTTTGGACTCTTAAGGTTTGCCTAACCTTTTCTGCAAAAAGATGTGGAAGGCCATCTATGAATTTTGCCTTCCAATGAATATCATTGGGCTTTGTTAGTTGGAAAACTCTTGACAAAAAGGTATCCTTATACCATCTAAAATGGGTTAATGAAGGGCACCTAAGGTTTTGTAATAAAGAAGTTAATTTTTCTCCTATAGGGACATTGGTTCCTACAAAATTTTTAAGAATGGAAAGGCACAGGGAGTAAACGGCGTCTTCCTCACCGGTGCTACTAGTAGCACCATCTTCCCTTTTGATTTCTTTTTTGTGGGACAATATCTCCCTCTTTTGGACTTCTGTGAGATAGTGATCCCACCATCCTCTTAATTGGCCTATGAAGCCTGTTGCTATGAAAGAAGCAATGGAACTATCAGTATTTCCATGCTGTTTACAGACTGTAGAGTACATGATCATCTTATGAACTAGATCAATGATTTGCTTATCATTTAAGCCATCTATGTTCCATTCATAGATTTGTTTCCCAGAATACGAATTCTGGTAAGAGTCATTCTCTTCGTAAAGTAAGTCTTGTGGAGAAGGTCTCTTGTAGTAATATTTCTCAACTTGTCGTTGAGTATAAATGGGATTTATTTCCTCATTATGATTGGGTGTATTAATATTCTGATTAGCAAACATTTTTGCTAACTTGTCAACTTCCTCATCAGAAGCTTCTGATAAGGATGCCTCCGAAAGAACATTTAGATGCATGCTCTTAAGTTTTTCTTCTAATATTTTAATAAATTCATTTTTATTGTCCTCTATCTTAAAGCCTTCTATCTTGATAGGGGGTTGAACTAAGGGTTCCTCTCTAATGATGGGAATAGGAGAAGAAAGGTTTCCCAAAATAATTTTTTGCTGGGAAATATGATTTTCAAAAAGGTTTTTTAAGGAAGAAATTTTTTCTTCAAGGACTTTAAATTGATCTCCTATGCAAACTAAAAACATGTTTGTATAATTCTGGGATTTAATAACAGAATTTAACTCTTTCAAAGTCATTTGGTCCTTTTCTATTTTTTGAAGACCAGCAAAAGCACTTGCTTCAACGTTTTCTCCTAGGACAATGTTATTTTTCTTAGGAGGAAAAGCTGAGGAGATTTTTTCTCCTTTTGTTGTTTCAAAGATAATTTCTTGCAAAACATTAGCTTCAGAGTCTAATCTGTTTATAAAATAGGTTAAAAACCATTCTACAAAAGGTTTGTATTTTTGCTCTGAAGTTAAGCATTCGTAAAAATCATTTTTTATCTTTTCTAATTCGGGGCCAGAGAAGTAATTAAAATACCATTTTCTGAAGTTGGCATACCTATCTGCCATGAACTCATCATTGATGAGTTTCCTTAGACTACTTCCTGGACTAAAGTTCATTAATATGGAAGCTCATGTCTGATTGGGTAGGCGATTGCCTACTTGTCGTGTTATAGACACCATGAGGAACATCGTTGCTACTAATTCTAATATTTTGGACTGTCTCAATTTCTTCATTAGTTTGAGACACAGAAGTCCTATCTAAAACACTTGGAGTGGAATAAAACTCACTAACAGAGTGCCTAGATGATAAGGATCTTGGTATCCTAGTAATCCTATTAGGATTAAACCTGATTTCTATGTCACCTTCAGTATTTAATATGGAAGCTCATGTCTGATTGGGTAGGCGATTGCCTACTTGTCGTGTTATAGACACCATGAGGAACATCGTTGCTACTAATTCTAATATTTTGGACTGTCTCAATTTCTTCATTAGTTTGAGACACAGAAGTCCTATCTAAAACACTTGGAGTGGAATAAAACTCACTAACAGAGTGCCTAGATGATAAGGATCTTGGTATCCTAGTAATCCTATTAGGATTAAACCTGATTTCTATGTCACCTTCAGTATTCTGAATGATTTGGTCTATGTTCCTATTGAGGATAGGTTTGGGTTCTACTTCCTGAGGAAGAGCCCATGTTTCTGGGAAGTTGATTTCTTCCCATTTTATCAACCTATTGGTTGCAACATTTGATGTGAGCAAATTTGTTTGCACCAAAGTTGTCGTTCCTGGAAAGGAAATTTGCTTAGCTTTAGGGTTAAGCGTGTTCATAACTTTGTAGTAAACTCTATAGCATATTGCTATGACCTCACTACCTTGCTTATAATCATACCCATTTGTATGGATATTTAACTGGAGAGCTTCTGATAAATTTTTATCAGATAATGATAAGTTTAAATTAGGAGCTATCTGGAAGTAGACAGGTCCATGGCACAGACTTGTCTCAATTAGGGCAGCTAGGGATTGCTTAAAATTATTGCATCTGCCATCACGGACATAGGCCATGATACTTGAATTTAGTCCAAGTAGAGTCAGGGGCTTAAGGGCTATTTGGATTAGTCCAATATGAATGAAATTATAGTCCTTAGAGAAATTCAAGTCCTTTTTATTAAGGAGCCTTATTATTTGGTCATCCCCAGCTATTTGGACTGTCTGTTCAAGCTGTTTGATAGCATACCTAGCTTTTAAGTCAAACATACCAAATTTATATATTTGGTTTGATGGTACAGAGGGAATAGTCCACTTATTAAGTTGGTCCAAATTATTAGGGAATTCAATTAATTCCTCATTTTTAACATCATTATTTTGATGATTGTAGTTACTGACTTCCATAAGAAGAAAGGATGCTAAAAGTGTTGTGAAAAAGCTAGTTCTAAGGACTAAGCCTGGAGATAAAAACGTTAAACATAACATCTAATAAAATAGATACCTTTTGATACTTCTTTTGTCATCTTTGTAAATGGAAAACCATTTGAACTATCAACCAACAAGGGATAGAAGGAGTAAACTCCTAAACCAAAGATGTAGTTTTGTTATCTAATAAAAATCCTCAAGGCTAAATACACGGTCTAATTCATATCCTCAGATAAACGAGGTTTAATGGACCATAGCCGAGAACACTAGATAACATAACTAGTTTTTGCGCAAAAAAACCCAAAGAAGTACGAGCAACTCAAAACTCTTGGTGTAAGTATAAGGAATATCCATTTCTGGACGTATCCACATGGGGATACCAGACTCCCAGGGTACTGCTCCCAATACTGACTCCTCTGTCAGATCATAGGGGACGGTTCGCCTAGAGAGTAAGATTACATAGCTTGTTTCCCAACAAGCTTTCCTATACTTACATCCTTAAGTTTAAAGTGGCTCTGATACCATTTTACAGCGGAATGAATAAAGACATTTTTATCTATGGAGGCACTAGTTCGTAAGAACTGGCCAGTTCACAACACTTACTTAGCTAAATAAGTGTTGTGAACTGGCCAGTTCTTACGAACTAGTGCCTCCATAGATAAAAATGTCTTTATTCATATATATATATATATATATATCTGTGTGTGTGTGTACATTTTGTAGAGACATATTCAATCAATCAATCTACTCTTTTATTTGCAAAGTCTTTACCTTCTATCCTTTTTATTGCGTTTTTATGTTTTACGCCCGTAGATAATCCAACCACACATCCCTCTCACTTATCCTAACACTCTTTCAAGGAGTTAGCAAACTCACAGTCGAGGAGCAGAGTTTTGTCCTCAGTGAAATTGCTTAAAGAAATAGAGGAATCACAAAGTTTCAAACCTCTAGCCAATACCGCAGCTAAGGAAAAGAGTTTGAACAAGAACAGCTTGTTTTGTTCATTCTTTTTATTTACATGCCTGTTTCTTTCCTTTATTAATATTATATATTATATATACAAAGTATCATTATCGAATTGTTCAAGTATAAATGCTAAGGCACGTTTATATATTTTTCTTTACATCAACAAGATCAATGTATTTTATTCAAAGCACAGTCAAGAACATAGCTAAACGCACTATGAGGAATATAGGTTATAGATGCTTGTGCTAAAGCATGAGCAACACCATTGGTTTGCCGTTTGACTAACGTGATTTTGAACGCTCTCCTAGTTTATCTCATGGGTAGGTTGTCTAGGGGCTCTGTCTGGTAAAATGTATTTGACAGCGGATACGCTAGTGGATAAGTTTGCTTATAGCGGGTAACATAGTGGATAGTGGATTAGTTAGCAGATCAAGTATTTGGTAAAATTAGCGGTTGAATTAGCTTATAAATATAAAATTGTATATATGGATATTTGTAATTAGTGCTTAAAAATGAGAGAGAATATTCATTTAATGAATGATTAATGAGAAATTTAATTAAGCTAATAAGGGTAAAAATAAGATAAAAATGAAATGTTATAAACTATAAGTTTAAGCGCTAATTTATGTAGCGTCTGGAAAAATACTATACGCTAGTGATAAAATGTTATATGCTAGTGGTATCAAACACTAAACCACGAGATTATCTGCTATAAGTTATTCGCTAAACGCTAGCAATTTGGCCTTGGCAAACAGAGCATAGCTCTTTAGGTTAAGAGAGGCTTCTATTCTTGAACCGTACATCAGGGTCGGGCAAGATGGCCTGCTGAGGTGTCTGGATGTTCTGTTGAGTTGCTGGCCGTGAGCAGAGCTCAGCCCGGGTTGTTCCTGCAATGACACTCTGACGCCCAACACAGTGGAGTAAGAGTGTGAGCAGAGTAACGGTATGGGTAAAAAGTGTACCTGTCAGCTGAGGTAAGACCTCTATATATAGTGTCAGGAACTTGCGGGTGACCGTTGGATTCTGTACAGATTGATCGGGACGTTGATCTAGCGAGTTTAGGTCATTTTCTTCTATCTCGTGTATGGACTGATCTCGGTCAGTCTATGCATGGATTGGGCCCTCGGCCCAGTCCAAAACAGTTCTTCTTTTTTGTAGTTTTCATTTATTTTAATTCTATTATTTGGTTAATTATTATTTTTATGTTATTTTAATTTCATTTTAAGAACTTTTGACTTTTCTTAATTTTTTCATAGGTGGCTTGTAAATTAACATGTGGGCTTGACCCAAATTCTTATGTTGATGCTTAAATTTGTTGTGAATAAGTTAAGAGTGAAATCAAAATCTGGTATAATTAGGGCCGGCCCAAGCGGCGGGCTTGGGGCCTCAAAATCTAGTATAGTATTTTCCTTTGTTATTGAAAATCCTGTATTTATTTTCTTCTCTCTCAATAAATGAATGATTTCTTCTCTATTTAATTCTAGGTTTCTTTAATTTTAATTTTTAAATAAACGGCTTCAATCAATGGTCTCTATTTCCAATTTCATTATTTCTGTTTGTTATTAATTTTAGCTTATTGGTTTTTCAATCTAAGTTTTAACTTTTCAATTATAACCATCAATATGATTTAGAATCGACAATTTTAAGAAAAATAATACAAGTTGAAAATGATACTCCGGTTGACATGCTTAATTATATAATAAGACTTGATTCTTTTCTAGATGCTTTTGTTAGTTATAGAATAATAATAATAACAACTTCGGTAACCATTGCCTTGGCGGAAAGAAGTTTTTCATAGCTAAAATTAATAAATCTTACCTAAGACCAACAATGTCTCAACAAAGACTAATCGATTAGCTTTATTATCGATTGAAAAAGAAATGTTACATGATATTTTTTTTCAATAGTTTGATGAATTTCGCATCACAAAATGCTTGAAAGATTAGACTTAAATTAGAATAAAATAATTTAGCAAAATATTATAATATTGAAGTTCGCTTTACGCCTTGTTTAGTGTTGGGTCGGCCCTGAGTATAATATGACGGATGTTTGACAGAACACTTAGCATAAGCTTCTCTACTCTTATTGTGTATATGCCCTCTCCATCTTTGAAATTTGTTTACTTTAGAAAGCGTGTTGAACAACTTCTTGTTGCAATGTTCACCCATTTGAACCAATTGCGGACAACAATATCTATTGAGCCAATCTTTTGCATAAAATATGTAGTCCAGCATATGTTTACCACATATATCTGTCAACACACTGATACATTCTCTCAATGTATTATAATACTCTTCACGAGGTTCTGGTGGTAACTCCAAACCGTGCCAAAAGTACTTCATATTCGGAACACTTGTAACAATATTCGCTAATGTGAAAACCAGCAACATGATCATGATTGATCCAAAAATGATTTTCCCCATTCTTGAGAAATTGAGTCGCGACTCGCGATTATGTTACGTCAATTTTGGAACAGAACCAAGAAAGTTACTAAGATTTTCGTTTATATGATTCTATTGAGATATACATGGGGTAGAAAGAGTAACTGTTAGTAATAATAGTGAAGCTTTTAACATGTTCTTTTTAGAGTTACTTACAACTTAAAAACTATAGTTGTCAAGAAATCAATGATTCGGTTTTGCTATTATGTACGTAGATCCATGTATATGTTTTTATTATGTAGTTACAATTAATCAACAACTATTGTTATGTAGTTAATATTTCTTTGTAAGAGTTACTTGTTACTTACAAGGGTTGCTATAAATGAACTGTGTATATTGTTATTCACAAGTTGCAGTTTGATTTTAATAAACGCATAAACATTTGCATCGATACAGAGGCTACGAATTGGGGATGAGATAGGTTGGGTCTAGTTAATTAGTAGTTTGCTTTTGAATCTTTGTGCATTGTACCTTGCTTGATCTCGGGTTAGTCCTAGCTAGCAGTTGGTAGGGCCCCTGCTTGAGTCGGATCGAGTGTGGTAGGATCGAGTCAGATCTTGGAGTCTACCCAGGGTGTGGTACTTGGGAAGTCACTACGACGCTCAAGTCAGTATGAGAATTTCAGAGTGAAGTAGGGAATGAATAGTGTACCTTTTTCAGCAGTGTGGGCCTGTATTTATAGACATCAGGTGCTTTTTGGTCCGTTGGATCGATTGTCTGAGTGCATCCCTTGGAGGTAGGGATTTGCCTATGATTTGAATTGCCTTGGAGCTTGACTCAAGTGATTAGGCTGATTTAGGGCCCAAAGTCGAACTTGGGCCTCATGGCCCAATCCGAAACACTTTGTACATCATAGATAGGTCCTGAGCCTACACTTTTGTTACTATGCATTGTATTTATATTCTCTTGGAAGCTTTGACTGTCTTAGGGAGTCTGACTTAGAGTACTAGACAATTATTTAGTAATTATTACTAAATGGGTATAATAGTGATTTCCCATCAATGAAAAAATCCAGTAACCACACCAACACTAAATTGTGGTTAGTATGTACTAATTAGTGTTTTCATTTACCGGCTCACTCACCACACAAACATTAAATTGTGGCTACTGGTTAGTATGTACTAACCATTGGATTGTTATCCGAAGTCCTTGTCGTCTTAGGGATTACATTTATATATATATATACACACACACAATATATTCGTGCATATGCACGGATTCAATGATTGTGGGAATTGATTTAGAATTGTAAAAGCAATTTATATATCTTGAGAAGTTAGTTTTATATGATAACTAGATATTTATCTAAAAAGAAGCTGAAGTATATTCAGTTAACAAAAGTAAAAATAATATTTATAAAGGCGAAATACAAAAATAAATACACACCGATAACTTGAATTTTCTCCTGTCGACACTCAAGAAAAAAATAGATAGTAGATAAGTTAAAAGTTTGACAACAGAGAGAAAAGATTAAAATGAGAGAGAGAGAGAGAGAGAGAGAGAGAGAGAGAGAGAGGGGGGGAGGGGGGGAATTCAAATGATACTTCTAATCCTAAAATTTAATAGGTGTCAATAATAAAAAATATCTAAACAGGTAATCTGGTAGCCTATTGTTTGTTAGATAATAATAAATTGTTCTTTGTATAGATAATAATAAATAGATAAATAATTGTATACCTACCAATGCATACACATGTGTCGTATGTATCGTGTTACTTCCTACAAATTATTCTATGATTGTTTGTATATACGTCTTGTGAAACTAATTCATATAAAAATCAGATATTTACTTATGAGTTATGATTAATCCAAAATGGGCTTTTTATACCAAGTCATTATGTGTGATCTCATCGAGACTCAATGTAAATAATAAAAGTACTTTTTCATCAAGAATCTGAAGTTCTTCATGCCCAGTTCACTCTGTTCTATCTCATAAATTTTTGAAATGCAATTAATTTATAAATAAAATTTTAAATTGAAACGAACATAAGGATTTTAGTTCTTTAAAAATGTACAAACGTATTGTTATTTGTAACTTTAGTATTTTGTTTCCAATACTATTTTGATATTGTTAATTTGGAAACGCTGAAACTAGGGATGTTGTTTTTGTGTTAAAACCATGTTAGGATAGGGTTAGAGAGACCATTGCTAAGATAGTAATTGAATATGAAATTGAAATTGAGTTAGGAATTATATTATTGTGGGTAGGATAATGGATGCCATTGAAATCGAGATTGTGATGAAATTAAAATTGAAATTGTGTAAGATTGGTTGTTGTTATTATATTGTTGTTAAATTGTCTGTTGTTGTTATTATATTGAGATTGTTATTATATTGTCCCTCATCCCTCACATTTGGCTCAAAATCATCTCCATTGAGATAATTTCGAAATGATTCTAACTACAACTTTGTTGGGAGTTAGAAATAATTTCCTTCATTGCTTTAAGGAAAAGGGTTTTGTGTTGTCTTTGACCTCCATATTTGGCTTGAAATCATCTTCACTGAGATCATATTGATGCCACTAACTTGATAGGTTATTGAGAATGTTATGGGAATCTAACACGTTTATTTTAAGATGCACATAGATGAATTTTAATCAATTGAATCGTAGTTGGGAGTACGATAGGTTATATCTGGGAAGAGCGGGTTTGAAAAAATCTTTTGTAGCTGGGGTTGAAGAGTTTATTATGGTAGCGAAGTAACATGATATGTTTGAAATTGAAGGGGGGATTATACATGTCCATCTGTTTCGACAGCGTAACTATTTGGGCCGAAGATGAAGTCAAGTATCACTTGTATAATTCAAAATTCAAGCCTAATTACTGGATTTAGGTTGATCATGTGGAAGAATTTCCAAGTTTTTACTTAGGGCTTCAAGCAGTTCTGGTGTTGCATCTAATGAAGAACTTGAGTCGATGGAAAACATGATTTGTGATGCTCTTGGAGTTTGCCATTTGATGAGCCTCAATATGACAATGCTGACAAACTTCGAATGAAGAAGCACATATATTTTATAATTTGTTAATAGAAGCAAACAAACCATTATTTGAAGGCTCCCCACAGACAAAATTTAGCTCTCAAGTCCATGAGTAATATTTCTTATATGGGTTTAGATTATGTCAGAGTTGACGATGGAAGCGACACTATAAAGGATAATTTGCCAAAAAGTTATTATGAGGCTAAAATGCTATTGTCAAAGCTAGAATTGAAAGCTAAGAAGATTGAATGTTGTGTGGATGAACACTTTGATACACATTTGATTCAATGACTCAAAGTTTATAATACCCTTCACGAGGTTTTGGTGGTAACTCAAAGCCATGCCAAAAGTGCTTTTGTGTGATGTTGTTTTCAGAGTGAGTCTTAAGACATATAACAACAATGGTTAATGTGAAAACTAGCAACACGATCATGATTGACCCAAAAATGATTTTTCCCACTCTAGACAAATTGAAGACAAATGATTTTGATTTTGTGTAATGTTGTGTTAAGTGTTAAGTGTTAACCGATAACGATAAAAAGAAGACTATGTTTTAGTCTCTGCAAATAAAGGATCATTCGGTTTTAGTCCTTGCAGTTTTTTAAATAACTCCTTGCAAATCGATGGCAGAATTTTCATTTACGTCTTCTATTGATTTCTTCGTTAGTAAGATGCTGAGTTGGCAAACTTCTATCCTATTTGGCGTTGTCATGTCATTGTTTTCATTTTCATTTATTTTAATAAGTTAACTTGGATAAATTAATCAATCCCCAAATTAAATTTTTTTGTTTTCTATATTTCACCAAAAATAATCCCCAAATTAAATTAGGTTTCTTCATTACCTCAATATTCTTTCTCCTCCATATTCTTATCCACTTTCACGGCTGCGACACCAAATAGAGAGTACCATCTCACCAGCTTCTTGTGCATCGCATCCTTAGCGAGATATCAAATAATCCCAATATTGGAAAGTTGTGCGAGGGTAATGAGGCAATGGAGGGGTTAAAACACTTTGATGATGGGAAGCTGTCTACTGAGGTGTTGGTGGATGTATTTGATGTGGTTAATAGCTGCAAGTCTAGATTGTTGAGTGAAGGAGATAACTGTGGTGATGATAGCGGTGATTGGAACCATATAATGTTGATATAGAGAGGTTTGGTTTGGTTTAAAGAGGAAGAGAAAGTATGAGTTCAAATTACTGAATCGGGTTACTGCATTGCCCAGAATCCTTGTGATCCTCCAGTTGGATCCTTGCATGTAAAGAGATAAAGATGATGAACAAGCCCTAATTTAATTTGAGGATTGAGTAGTTTATCCTAGTCAACATATTAGAATAAAATAAAATGAGAACAATAACATGGCAAAGCCAAATAGGACAAACGTTTGCCAACTCAACATCTTACTTGACAGAGAAATTAACAGAATGACGTAAATGAAAATTCTGATATTTGCAATGAGTTATTTAAAAAAATGTTGCAAGAACTAAATCCAAATGACCCTATTAATGTAGGGACTAACTCTTGTACCCGATTTTAGACGAGTTGGTTCTCCCTATAGACAAGTCTTGTAACCCAGATCAAATGAGTTTCGAGCTCCATACAGATGGGTGTATACGCAAACTAGATGAGCCGGTGCTCCATAAGGATGGGTCTTGTACCCCAAATAAGATGAGGTTCAATCTTGTTATGGATGGGTCTTGTACTCCACATTAGACGAGTTGGTACTGCGTACGAATGGGTATTGTGCCCCAAATGAGACAAGCTTTGAGTTTCACTCGAATGAGGCTTGTACGCCATACTAGACGAGCGACTGCTCCATACAATAAGATAATATTTACTTTGCGAGAGGGATATATCTCCATATAACAACGAAACAACTCATATATAGGTCCTTATCAGTGCGGTCGTCATAGGTCGTGATGACTGACCTATTCTCGAAGCCACTCGAGTAGGGATATAAATTAACTTTTTAAATATTATTATTGCTTTTCATGTAAGAGAATTAAGATTATTCTCTATTAAACATTTGATAACTTATGTTAGTTGATTAAAGGAGATAAAAGACACTTAAATATTTGTAATTAGGTATTGACTATAATGATTAGCATGTAACTTTAGCAGACACAGGTACAGGTACCTCATTATCTGCCTCCTTCCCGTTAATAGATGGGTAATTCAATTGCCTGTTTATTTTACTCGCATGTATCCCTTTGTAAGTGCTCAAAGAAGCCAAAGGTTTTCCCTATTTTTGACTGAGACACCATCCACTCACCCTAAAATTTTTATCACAAAAAAAAAATGAACTTGGGCCACCTTCATGATCGTCTATTTCTAAGCACGAGTATATAAAAGGCCGACAGCGATGGTCTAAACCAAAACAGTACAAAAGGCCGACATGAATAAAATATTTTTTATTTGGTTCAGACCATTATCGACTACCCACAGAATGTTCGAACGCTTTCAACGAAAAACTAATCTCCACTCATTTTTAAGATCAAATTTCGTACTGGCTAACACCGAGTTTCTCCACTGCAGGAGTCAAACCAAGAGCACCAGATCGACTCCCGTATCCTAAGGTAGGTTAAGCCATTGATCCAAACGTATTGGCTACATGGATAAAATGTTTGTTAACATTACTCAATAAGTTAAAAATAATTATAAATTTAGTTTTGGTAGTAACTAATTTTTATACATGTTATTTTGTACAAACAAAAATAAACCAATAAAATTGGATGCTTGTATAGCGTAGTTACAAACGTTTAAAATGCCATTTTTTTTGGGTAAGACATTACATTTTAATGTCTCTAAATTTTTTCGACTCGGGTCTCAAAAGTTCTCTGTAGAAATTAAACTATGGGGTCATTCTCACACGTAATAAAAGCTATTTTCGTGTAGAAATTAAACGACAGTTAGACAAATGAACTTAAAGGACTTAATTCGCACAACTAAAACTTCAAATATCAAAATCGCACAATTTCAAAATTTAGAGATAAAAGTACAAATAAACTTTCAATTGAACTATTTACACCATCTTAAAAATCTTCACCGAACTTTCAAATTTCTTCTCTCCAACTAGTACTTTATCCGTGCATTTGTTATAGTTTACTACGAACCTATAAATATTTTGAAAATTGTAAAATTTAATTAAAGAAAAAGGAAAAAGTCGATAAAAAGACTATATTTCAACTTATTTAAAATACTTGTGTTGCAAAAAGTAAAAAGAAAGTCGGTATCTCCTTCTATTAATTTAATCATTTTAATTTAATTATTTTTTTTTAAAAAAAATGATTTTGGAATTTTTGTTAGCGGAATGGTTTTTTCCCCACAATTGTTAGTTATTAAATCGATTGGTTTGTGTATATTTAATGTTTTTCACAAAAGAAAAAAGAAGAGTAAGAGATATCAGACATATGAAGGAAAAAAAGGTGAAATGAAATAAGATAATGTGATACAAAAGAGAGTTGCATAATTTGAGAAATTGGAATTTAAAAAGATAGCAGAAAAACTATTTGAAATGAAAGATAAGTGGACTACAAATCTTGGGAAATCTTGGACCACAAATATATTTTTTGACTAGATGGTGATCATAAATCTTGGAAAATCTGAGATTGAAAGAGAGAGCAAAGTGGAATTAAAAAGTAAAAAGTTAGGGTAAAAGACAATAAGATACAATTGCCCACAAAAGTGAAAGGACTAAAAAGCCAAAAAAACCCTCTTAATCCTCAAGCAGAAGCGAGTGGATAAACCGAGGGACAAAATTGTAAAGTATAAAATTACAATCCAAATTAAAACTATTTCTAGATAAACAGTCATCAGTTCTATTATAGTCTTGAGGAATATTTGACCAACTAATATCACCATCTCTCAATCCAATACGCCTGATGTCTTCAATGATATGAGAGAGTAGTATGAGTGGAAGTACCACTGTCCAACAATTCAATTAATTGAAAAGAATCTGTTTTTAATCTTATCTTCTTGTATCTCTTATCCCAAGTCAAACATAATCCGTGAAAAAACGCCCAAACACAAAAGTAGTGATATGTTAAAAACTAAAATGTCTAAAATTATATTTAAGCTGACACTTGATTTTACTAGTATTACAGTAGATAGTGTATTCCCTTGTTTTTATTTATTTTGTAAATAACTTATGCTCATCTTAAAAAAAAATTAAAAATTCAAAGATCTCTTTTATTTTTCTCCATTTATTTAATGTGAAGAGGAGGGAATATTCTCTGGGTTTGGTCATGATACTTTACTCCTCACACAATAATAGCGCAACGGCGTGTGATTTGTGAACTTGAAGCTCAAGGCAACACAGCCCATAGGCATATTGGTTGAATACTACAAACAACAAGTACATGTGCAATTTGCATGTGCATGTGCTTGCCATCCCGTGGACCCCACACTTCATCTCTGACTATACTTTCCAACCCCTTTAATATCATTATCTGTTTTATTATTGTATTGTTATTATTATGTTCCTTTTATTCCTACATTTCTTCTCTGCTACGGATCTTATTTTATAATAAAATACTCATTATTTCTATTATTAGTTCTTATTATGTCTTTGTCCATTTACACTCACTATCCTAAAACATCGAAACATCACGCCAACATTTTCTCTTCTTTTCGTCTCTAACACAGTCACTTTCAAACTTTTTAGACCTTATTATTAAGGCGACGTTTTTTTTGTCATGTTTCATAATTAATAGTATTAAAATATAGAATCCCCCATGGCCGTCTTTTTCTCTGGATGCGCATTTCAAGAGCAAAAATTAAGGAAAAAGTACCATAAAATAAATTATATATTTTATGAAAATAACCAAACACTCGATTGCTGATCCAATAGGAGTATAATAACCAAACAGATTTATAAAAATATTTTCGATATGAAAATTAAATAATTAAAAGAAAATATTTGATACTTTTAATTAATTGAGAATTATTATAATTAATTTACATATATTTTTGTCAAAAAAAATTAATTTACGCTTAAAACTTTCACAATAGGTTTAAATATTTTGCATAAAATAGGTTTAAATCAGTTTTCCATAAAAAAAACTTTAAAATAGGTTTAAATATGCATTTGGTCCCTACAAATACACGCACAATCCAAACAGGCCCCTGTAAAAAAAAACTTTAAAATAGCTCCTGCAAAATATAAATTGTTTACGGTTACGCCCCTCGGTCAGTTTTTCATCAAAAAAAACTTTAAAATAAAAATAATTGCCACGTGTCATCATCTCATTGGACCATTATGCCACGTGTCACTGAACGCCACGTCAGCACCCCATGTCACCATGGACTCATTGCACTGACATGTGCCACGTCAGCAACCAATAGATGGCTGCCACATGGCAGTGTTGTTACACTCAAAATTAATTTTGAAAATGTCAATAGAGGGACTTGAACCCACTACCTCTTGGTGGCACACAAGGGAAACTACCACTGAACCAATACTTCAATTGTGATACTAAACCAATTCAACTATATTTATATTGTTACAAAACAATTAAACACCACTTCTTCAACTCTTCATCTTCAACAATTACCTACTGCAACCTCTCTCTTTCAGTTTCAATGGCAACACTTTAATCTTCTTCTTCATATTAACAAAACGAAATCAAACCAAAAAAACGAAAATCAAAATTATTGCGTTTTCATGAACAAGAAGAACAAAAACGAAATCGATTTCAACCCAAAAACAAAATTTGTTTCTGGGTTTTCATTTTGGTTATGGTTTTCAATTTGTGGAAATCTACATAAACAAAATTGAAAATTCAATCCCAAATCTACCAATGATTTTCGTGTTCCAGTTGTGACATTACTGCATTTGGGTTGATGATGTTTATTTTCGTTTTCCAGTGTGTTTGGGTTGAAGATGATGATGATTTTTGTTTTTATGGAATATATATTTTTTGTTTGCATAATAATTGAATAAAATGAACATGTGGTGTAGTGGTAATTGAGTGTGTTTGTCATGTTGAGGTCATGGGTTCAAGACCCATGCTTGCCAAAATTTCATTTTTTTAAGTAACACATTATTCTCCACTTTGCCACACTAGCGCCACGTGGCAGCCAACTATTGGATGCTGACGTGGCACATGTCAGTGCCATGTGGCCATGGTGACATGGGGTGCTGACGTGGCGTTCAGTGACACGTGGCATAATGGTCAAATGATATGATGACAAGTGGCAATTATTTTTATTTTAAAGTTTTTTTTTATGGAAAACTGACCGAGGGGCCTAACCGTAAACAATTTATATTTTGCAGGGGCTATTTTAAAGTTTTTTTTTTTACAGGGGCCTGTTTGGATTGTGCGTGTATTTGCAGGGGCCAAACGCATATTTAAACCTAAATATAAAATGATACAAATGGACATTTGTAATTAATCTCTATAAACTCAAACATGTTATTAAATATAGAACCAAATATTTATGCCTCTATAAACTCAAACACGTTATTGGTTTCGGACCATTGTTGGCTACCCATAGAGTGTCTCAACGCTTTCAACGAATGACTAACCTTTGCTCGTGCTTAGGAGCAAATTTTGTATTGGCCAATACGAAATTTGACCACTGTGAGAATCAAACTCAAGAGCACTAGGCCGACCTCTGGTATCTTGAGAAATGCTTATGCTACCTTACCAACGGTTTTGGTTAGATTAACTCAAATATATAAATTCGAATAGGCAATTAATTCATTTGTCAAAAAAAGAATTTAATGCACATTAATTTGATCATTTGGTCAAAAAAAAAGAATTTAATGCACATTAATTCGATCATGACAAAAATAAAATTAATGCACATTAATTCGATCGTGACAAAAATAAAATTACATACTTCCTCTGTTCCTAGTCTTTAGTATCTTTGACTTGTTACACATAAATTAAGGCACAATTAATTGTGTTAGTTGATTACTAAAATACCTTATTTGTAGTTGTCTTGAAATAATTGAAATCGAAATAAAAGAGTTAATAGTTGTCTAAGGTCTTTAAACTAGTCAACAAATATAAATGGTACATTTGGAAAAGTTTGGTAAATTGTACATTGGATTTTTAAAAGCACGATTGTTTTGAGACAAAAATAAAAGAGCAAAAGTACTAAAGATTAGCAATAGAGAGAAAGTAGTATGGAGTACAATACTAACTCGTACTACCTTTGTTTTTTATTTATCTATCTTCTATAAGGATGTTTTTTTTTGTTCGGACCATCACTGGATACTCACGCAGTGTCCCAAAGCTTTAAACAAAATACTAATATCCCCTCGAGCTTTGGTTCAAATTTCGCACTAGCCAACATTGAGTTTATCCACTACGAGAATCGAACTCGAGAGCATCGAGAGCCCCCATGTCCCAGGATAGTTTAAGTCACTAAACCAGAGATTTTGGTCGTCTTCTATAAAGTTGTTCCGCATAAATCAATGAAATTAATAAATTTGGTTGTTTTTGATAAAATTTATTGCCCTCATTGTTATTAAACACAAATAAATGAATTCAAGTGGGCAATAAATTTCCTTATGTTAACTCCCAAAAGTTATTCAAACCATTAATATTCATGAACTAAATAAAGGAAAAACCTTTTATATGTATTTAATGCACATCAATTATATCATGACAAAAATAGAGTTATACAATGTGAAGTACAATGCTAAGTCATAGTAAAAAATTTATTTAACTAACACCTTTTGTTTAGTGACTTAATTTACTGGGGACATAAATGGTCGATTCAGTATTCTCGGATTCGATTCTCGTAGTGGACAAACTCAGTGTTGGTCAATCAAAATTTAATTCTTAACATGAGCAGAAGTTAGCCTTTTGTTGAATGTGTTGGGACATTCTATTGTCAACAATCGTCCAAACCAAAAAAAAGTATAACCCAAAGAACACATATAACTAAATGAACACCAAAAATATTATCAAAGCAAAACACCCGGTGTGAATTCGGGAGTCAATATCCTTGTATCGCTAAAATTACCTATACAATCGGTATTAGAGTACCAATAAATTTTTAATAGAAATTAATATACTCATTTTAGATCTATTTATAAGCAAAAAATACAGTTTTAAGTTCATTAAATAACAGATACATTTGATATATAATATTGACGAGATACATCGGTTATGCCATTAATCTAAAATTGAGCTTTTTGCTTATAAATAGGGCCAAAAGAGTAATCTACTTATCAAATAAATAAACAAAATATAAGTAGTATTTAAATTAATAATAATAACACGAGTTTGGAGTGTGATTTGAGAGTACACACACAAGATTGATTGAAACATTGATGAAGTGAAGGTTGGTGTGTTGATAGTACTCTATTTTCATCCAACCCTACATTTCTCTCTCCTACTTCCTCTCTTCACTTTCCATCATTTCATTTTCCCCTTTCTACACAATAAATAAATCGAAACCCTCTCTCCCTCTCTTTCTATCTCTCTCTCTTTCTCTCCGAGTGTTGTTACTCTGAGTTTTTCTTCAATGTTTCGTTCTCTCTTCTTTCGATTCCTCTACGGTTCGTAATTCTCTTTCTAAATCCATTCAAGCTCAATTTTCCTCTTTCAATCTCTTCTTCCTTCAGATTCGTAATTCCTTTTCTGACTGCACAGTTTCTAAATTAGGGTTGATTTTATATTAAAGCGATTTTTTCTTGTGTTTCTGATTTCTGAGCTAGTTTTGTATGATACTGATTTATGATCTTGCGAATTTTAATTTTCTTTTTGTTGTTCTTTTTTATTGAATTTCAGGAACAAGCTAATCACTGTAATCTTCAGTTTCTTAAGCTCAATTCAGGTTTCGATTCGTGTTCCTTCGGATTGATTAGCTTTGCGCCAAACGAGTTGTTTTTTGGATTTTAGCGTGACGTTTTTTAATCAGGTATCGTTTTCTAATGTTTATTGTTTGTTTCTCGTTGTTTTGAAGCTGCTCTCTAATTTGTTTTGATGGAAAATTTTGGATCTATTGACATGAGTGTAGTCATTTAATAATTAATTAATTATCAGTGTTGTTATTTATTAAAATTAGTACACTGCAGATTTCTCTTTCCTCAGGTTATTAAATTTCATAATAAATGCATACTTATTGAAATGACCGGATTTAGGGTGTTTGGTTGGTGGAAAAATTTGAAATCCATGTTATCGTCTATGCGTGATCTGCGTGTTATTTAAGGTTGATATGCTTTTTTAATTAATATAATTATCTTATAACACTTTCTTTATATATTTGATTCTAAATTCGGCAAGCATGATTGGTTTGATACTGTAGTGGTATTTTATGCTCTGTTTCTGTTTTGGGTTTGGGAAATCATGGATTACTCAGTTAAAGTTTGCTAAAGTAGAAACTTCTGCTATTGAATTTTTATGCTTACCTCTCTATGCTTTGATATTAATAAGAAGATGAAGCTGCTTGGTATTTTTTTTTTCATTTACATTATTTGCAACTCCACCCCCATGAAAATGAAAGCTATGAAAATAAAGGAGTAATATGAAATTTTGTAAATGCAATATCAAATTTAGAACTCTTGTTAATTTTATTCATGTTTTTTGGTATTTTCTGTTTGTCAGAAACCATATAGTATATGATGAAACGGATGAAAAAGGAGATTGAGGATGACGAACACTCCAATGATCGGACTGGGTCGAAGTTGAATGATGAGGATTCTGATGGAAGTCCCCGTGGTGTCGTTTTGAAGAAAGGTCCATGGACATCTGCTGAAGATGATATTTTGATTGATTATGTCAGGAAGAATGGAGAGGGAAATTGGAATGCTGTTCAGAAGTACACAGGCCTGTTACGTTGTGGAAAAAGTTGTCGACTACGATGGGCTAATCACTTAAGGCCAAATTTAAAGAAAGGGGCATTTACTGCAGAAGAGGAGCGGATGATTGCTCAGCTTCATGCAAAAATGGGAAACAAATGGGCACGGATGGCATCACATGTAAGCATTTTCTGTATTTTTTTCTTCTCCTTCCATATTTATTATAATTATAATATCTTCTTTTCGTTTCTTTTATTTTTTAAGTTGAAGTTTTCTTGAAATCTTTGAATTCTGTTTCCCATTAGTGATGTATTGTTGTTATGTCTAACTTGTATGGTGTTGCAAGGAACTTCTGTCTAATAATTTGTTTTTTACATCTCAAAAAATATGGAGCAAACAAAGTAGATTTGTGGACTAAATAAGGAAACAGTTGATTAATTATGGCTTGTCTGGTGATAAGCTGATGTAAAGATCCACACTAACTAATGTGGTAGAATACATCACTTGTATGCTTGTTAGATTCCTAATTCGTAAAGTCACTCATTATGTTGTAGTGTATTTAATTCTGCTATTTTTTGTCTGTCAACATTTATTCTGCAATAAAGGGCTTTACAACATACAAATTTCTGTGTTTGCAAATGAATTGTAATTCTTTCTTTTGGCTTGGACATGATTAAAGATGACTTATTAGGTCAGCCGTGATTTTACACAGTAGATATTAGAATATGTCATGTTAACTAACTGTTCATGCCTAGAAGTTACAAGGCTGCACATGTCACGTTATATTGGATTTTTATGATAATGTGCTTCTTGACCTGGGAATAGAGTTACTGATATTAGCTTGTGATAATAGGTAAACAAAAATTTGATCTATTATAAAGTATATTCAGTTTATAGGTGTGTAAATTTCGCCATATATAGTGGTAATTTAACCCCAGGCTTGGGTGTGAGTGCTTAACGCACTCCATTTAAAGGTACGGTCTCGGCTAATACCCAAGTTCGATCCCCGTGATGGAACAAACTGGGGCCAGACTTCACTACCTCCCTACCGAACTCCAGATTAGTCCGAGCCCCTTTCCCTGACCACTAGATAGACAAAAATATGGTTGTAATGAGTGATGTATGTACATAGAAAAGTCTGAACCATGTCATCGTTCATTCTTTCTTGAATGGACTTAATTATACGGAATCACATGGATAATTTTTCTTAATTATATATATATATATATATATATATATATAGAGAGAGAGAGAGAGAGAGAGAGAGAGAGACTTTAGTAAAAAAGGTTAATCTTAACCATCCATGTATGATTCGTATGCCTAGATTTTTTCCTCTCATTTTCACATAAAAATACTCCTCTTACGATATATATATATATATATATATATATATATATATATATATATATATATATATTGAAGGTTTAAGTTATTCAGGCATCTTACCATAATATAGTATTAAATGTTTTGGTACTTTTGAATTATAACATTTCAGGAATGGCCATGATGTGTGTTGCACCCAGCACCTTGTAATTGTAACAATCAGTATTTTCTTCAATTTTTATATTTTTGATATTGTGTGCTTAGTTTCTTTATCCATTGTAATGGTTAATTTCTCTGGCTTTTAGTTGCCTGGTCGTACAGATAATGAGATAAAGAATTACTGGAACACCCGGATCAAGAGGCGTCAACGGGCAAACTTGCCTCTTTATCCTCCTGAAGTGTGTTTGCAAGCATCACAAGAGACTCAGCATGGCCAAACCACTGTTGGAATTAACTGTGCCAATAAACTGCATCCTGATTTCTTACTGAAAAAGAGTTTTGAGATAAATGATGCAATATTGGACAGTCTGACGGATAGCCAGGGAATCTTACCTTATGCACCTGAGTTTTATGATATTTCTGCCTATGGCAGTATGCTGAATGGTTTTGATTCTTTTCCATATTGTAGTTTTTTGCCACCAACACCATCTAACCGTAAGCGTGTTCGAGAGCCAACTATGGTATTTCTCGATTGCAGTGGTATGAACAGAAATGGTTTTTATCCAGTTGATCATATTCAGGACAATACTTCTGATGAGATTGCACAATCACTTTGTATGCAATCACCAATTGATCCTGGTCCCTCCTCGTACAGCTCAATGTGTTTCAGCCATTCACTTTCAAATGGCAATTCCTCTACTTCCGAGCCAACTTCGGTGGCTGTGAAGACGGAGCTCCCTTCAAGCCAATATTCTCCAAAAATTGATTTCAGTAGCTGGGGTACATCTCCCCCACCTCCTTTGCTTGAGTCAGTTGATGATTTCATTCAGTGTCCTACACCAATTAGTACACTGGAGTCAGATTGTTCTTCTCCGCAGAATAGTGGGCTGCTAGATGCTTTACTTCCTCAAGCAAAGACTCTGAGCAGTTTGAAGAACCATTATTATCACAAGAGTTCAAATTCATCTTCTGCCACTCCCTGTGACAGAGCAGACAGCTCTGTTTTGAACATGGGCGAGACAGAATGGGAAGACTGTGCTAACCCTGTATCTTCATTTGGTGCATCTTCAATGTTGAATGAATACCCTGGAATTGATGCCAACAGATATACATTCGAGGAACAGCTACCCATTCAGGCCTTTGATGGTTAGTACCTTCAGCGTGTGCTATGAAGGATATGATCTTTTAAAATATTCACTCATACACATGTTTGCCACAAAATCTAAACCTAGTTAATTATCTTGGAGATTTCCTGTGAAATTGAGTCATTTGTTTTATTATTGCCAAATTTCATGATAATTGTTGACACATTCTATCAAAAAAGGCTTCATGAAACTGTTTTTAAAGCATACAAGTCTTCGTGCATTTGATGTACCATAAAATGTTACCGACTCATCGTTAGTAGTAATTTAAGAAGGCTGTTTAGTTTTTCTTTGATAGAGTTGGTGTATCCCAACAAATTCATTTATCGGATTTTTCGAAAATGCATTTCTAAGATTTTCCCCATAATTCCTTAATTCATGTGTAGGTAACATTGTGAAACAAGAGCATGTTGATCAGGTTTGGACTCCTGACAGTGAAAACCCAGTCATCTCTCTGTTGAACATTACCCGGCCGGACTTCTTGCTTGCTTCAGATTGGCATCATGAGCCATGTCCTGTGCATGACACCAACAACACCATCATGACTGGTGCTACATCGACATTTCTCGGAGATGATTTAGCTGCTGACTATAAACATATGAGTGCCGGAACTTCTAAATCAAGTCAGGTATGGGAGGTTGATTCTTGTGCATGAAACAACATGCCTGCTGTATCTCAGGTGTCTGATGTTGGTTAAGAAAACTAATGTGTGATTTGAAACCCTTTTACTAATTGCATTCATGTTCATTTCTTCAACATGGTCGTCAGGTGTTACTATCTGCGGTTCCAAGAAAGATATTGTATGGATAAGTGACAATTCATGGTCAGAGACCAACGCTTTCTTGTGGCTTTTATCATTTTTTTTTTTCTGGGCGTTGCATGTATTGTATGCCCATGAATCTTATGTACACATGCTTCTGCAGACTTCTGATTAATTTTTAGGACAACGTTGAATTTGAAACTGCATGGATTGGTTTGAACTGATTTTTTTTTTTTTTTTTTATCATTGATATGGTTTTGGACAAGAAAATCTTGATGTCCGAAAGTTAGTTTCATTTATATATCGTCGAACTAGTAAAATGTTTAGATAGGTATAGGATGAAAAATTCAGTAAGATTGACGGATTAAATTGATAAACAATACATCAAGTCCCCACATTTTTTAGTCTCCGGATAGAGTGACAAATTTCACCAATAAACTCACGCGCAAAGTGAAGATCTTAGATTTGAGTCTGAGTAACTAAGGATATCAGTTTCACCACTACTAAACTGAAAACATAAAAAACCTTTTAATAGAGAGCGTTTCTATTAAAAGGTTTTCAAGTATAATCTAAATCACTCCCCAAGTTACCATTGCCAATACATCCCCGAAGTTAGTACGTTGTTTCTTCTCTAAATTGGGAAGTTAACTTTCGGAAGTTATATTTATCTAGATAACTGATAGTAAACTTTCTTAAAGTAATTTTTGAACTATTTATAATTTTTAGAAGATAACTTTCAGAATGGCTAAAATATATATTGATTGGGAGAAGGGATTCTATCCATTTGAAATTTTCGCTTGAGAGTCTCAAGTATAATCTAAATCATTCAATACTCCTTCCCTTTAATCAATTGGTAAATATACATTGGAGAGAAAATATTCGCTTGATTATGAGTTCACTAAACATATTTCAAAATGCATGAAGTTGGAGAGGTAGGTGTGGTAATTAACTATACATTGGAAAGTATTTGACTATTCAAGTCATCAACTGTACATAGAGACAAAATGTGGTTCCCTTTCCTATCATACTTCGAAAACACAGGTGAGCACTCCAATGACATGTGTGCACATAAACATCACATAAGTAAAAGATCAAATTCGCGAGAGCAAGAAGCAGATGCATGGCCACGATGTAGTTTCAAGCTTTCAACATGCACAGAGCTTGCAAAACACCAAAACCAGAAAGGGGAGTGGCGTAGGGTGGTGAAGTTGAAGGGAAAGAGGGTAGGGACGAAGTGCGCTGAGAGATGTATTAGAGGAGGGTTAAGGGGGACAACAGAGAGAAAGGCGGTGGCGGCGAGAAAGAGGAGCCACCCACCACGAGAAGAATAGAGGAGGGGAAAAAGCAGGAGATGAAGGATGGTGAGAGGGAAAGAAGGGGTGGAGAGAGGCAAAGGAAGGAGAGACGACAGAGGGGCCGGGAGGTAACCCAAAGGCGGAGGGTGAGACCCTCGACAATGCTTCTGTTTATCTCTAAAACCCTAGTGCAGCGATTGCGATTGCGATGAAGGGATGTGTGTGTCTAAGAAACTGTGGCGTTTTCCACAAATGCTAATCACTGTGCATGAGTTTTGCAAATCGCACGTATAAAATTATTTCACACCGCAACGACCGCAATACCCATCGCAGCAATCGCAATTGCTGCAACCAGAGCTATCGTAACTGCAACCGCGTCCGCCAATTGAAGCCATGCTTCTATGTACGTATAAGTATTTACATTTGAGTGACAAAAAAAAGTACTTATATTTGGTGCCTCATATATTTTAGACATGGGTGCATTGATGTAGTAGTGCCATGTCCAATATAGGTTTATAATATTAATAATGAATTTTATTTTTATATCCCAAAAAGAAAACTAATATTCATAGTCAATAAGCAAAGTTTCGATACACAACCTTTTTCACCATAGGAAAAATCTATCTTTTAGTGAAGCTAAGGATTAAGGAACAAGACATGAGTAACATTATTTAAATTACAAATAGAGGAGATTGTGAAGATCATTTGACCTTCAACCCTTCTTATTATTCCTTAAATCATCAAAAGGAGATTCACTCATCCTTGTGGAAATGCATGATGTACTACTATTCAATGAAGTGCATCCAATTGGAGGAGATGGTGGGAGTCTTAAATTAATCGAATTACATCCTACACATATTATTCCATCTTCATCTTCTAGTTCAGCAGAGACATCTGATTTAAGAGATTCTGACATGTCATAGGATGATTCTGACCTTGTTGGGGAGCAGTCTCTTAGTACCATGCTACATGTGCTACCTTCTACTATATGAGTTAATGCACTTACCACCTTCAGACATATATAAGAACAAATTTATAAGACCATATCTTAATTTGACATGAATAAAAAATGCCTTTGTTTTGAAGTAATTTTGTGTAAGAAACTCATTGACATAAACTTACTGTATGCATTGATAATCGCTTTTGAGAATCCCTAGAGAGACATTTTTCTGCTAGACGAATCATCCAAAAGAGCTGATGACAATCATGGGTATCCATCATCCTATCATCAATTAGATCTGGATAGTTCCTTTCCTTCAGTAATGGCCTAGCCTGAAATAAAACAAGAGGTCAAAAAATTTGAATGGAACTTTTCAATTGTAATAAAGTAAGAAAATGGAAGGTAGTCATGTATTGCATATACATATACTTTGGATAATTATTGCATAACTCAATGTGAAATTTTGAGGGCAAAATTACTCTTTTGGTCCTTTTTCAGTTTCAATTATGTTGCAAATACGAGTGCTAGCAACACTCTCTTTGACACACACATTCCATGATTGAGTAAAATTAATATGGGTTCCACCAATTTGGAAATGGGACCACTAACTTCGTGAGACCCACATTCACATGAATTTCACTCAATCATGAAGTCAGTGTTAGTTAGAGAGTGTCAAAGAGAATATTGCTAGCACTTTTTATGCTCCAAATCAAAATAAACAAACTACTGCGAAAAACCAACCACATGCCCAATTAGACCAATATTGTTAACATGTAGAAAACGTGAGACAAATTTGTTACGAAAAAAAAGATAAAGAACCAAATCAAAACTGAAATTCAAGCAAAAACCTAAAAGAGTAATTTTGCATAGTTAGATATAGGAACACATAATGTATGCTACAAATTCATTGCAAGTATGTATGGTTTTAAAAGATTGTTACCCATCCCACAAGACTTTTGCCTCCAAGCCGTTTATCTGTGGTTCTCATTCCTGTTATTAGTTGAAGAAGCACCACCCCAAAAGAATATACATCTGATTTTGTTGACACTTTACCAGATTCTGCATATTCAGGGGCCATATATCCAAATGTTCCAACAACATCTGTTGAATATATTGAGTCCATTTGTTCTGTTCTAGCCAGACCAAAATCTCCAAGCTGATCAACATCCAAAAAAATATTATCACTACATATTTCTAAAAATAATAACGTAGATCTACATTGCATTTTAATTAAGGAGCTTATAGTTATAATTTCTATAGCACCGACACTTCAAGTTGAAGACGTGTCCAGTGTCTGACATGTGTCATGTCAGACACCGACAGTAACATTTCAATTACTTCCGTTTTTCAATTTAAAACCGATATCTACGTGTCCCTGTCAGTGTCGTGTCCGGTGTCCGTATCTGTATCGGTGTTTCATAGATTATAATACTATATCTTAACCAGTCCATAATTAATTTTCAATAATAGGCAAATGTCTAGACTAACATTCTATCTATGCAGTGTATTACCATTGCCTCATAATCATGTGTGACAAGGATGTTACTTGGTCTCATATCTCTATGTATTATATTATTCTCATGTAAATATAATAATCCTTTTGCAGCTCCAATAGCTACTTTGATCCTTTCTGGCCAACTCAGAGGTTTCCTAGAGTGTTCTGCATCATTGTCAAATGTACAAAGAGTTAGCCTGCATATATCAAAAAATAATTTCAGAAAATTCATGACAGTGATTTTTATTCACTGTAATACTATCTCCAGTCCATTTTATAAGAAACAATGCAGTTTTAGGTTACATCAGTTATTTAATGAACCTAAAACTGCGTTGTTTCTTATAAAGTAGACTGGACCGGAGGTAGTATCCGTTTCATTTTTTTTTCTCTTACGCGATAAATGTTGGTCGAGCGAGCCATTGCAAACGAATTCATAAACAAGAAATCTGTTATTTCCTTCAGAACAATAACCAAGCAACATGACAACATTTTCATGTATAGCTTTGCTAAGTGCATTAACTTCAGATTTGAATTCCTTTTCTCCTTGAGGACTTCCACATTTATGTTGTTTCACAGCAATTTTGAGTCCTTGCAGCTTTCCCTTATAAACAGAACCAAATCCACCTTCTGATAAATAATTCTTTGGTGAAAAACCAAGTGTGGCTTCATGCAACTCTACATATGTAAATTCTTTCATTAATTCAAATTTTGGTCTTCTGTTGTCACACACTGAACAGAGAGAATTTGTAAACTGTTCAACTATCTGATATGCTTCATGGTTACTGTGAAGAACATTAGTGTTTTGAGTACATGAAATAGGTAATAGGCAATATCCTCTTGCCATATCAAGATCATTGTTTTCAGGACTGTGTTTTGTTTGAGAATGAATTCGGCGACACGCGATTTTTGAATGAATTGATGTGGAATTGGAGCTGAAAACTGCATTTGCTATGTGCTGCATACTTGATGAGGATTCAGGACCTGTTCCATATAACATTTCATTAACTTGAAGTATCCTTTTAAGTCTCCATAGATGATTTGAATGATATTGGTTAACTCAAAAAGAAATAAATATGTTACAAGATTTAATCATAACATAATGCTTTAGATCAAAGGAGTTATTCTGTTGGTCCTGAATTGCGAACACGTATTTAAGTGTTTCTTTTGTTAGTAATTTTATAGACTAAATTGACTAACGAAAAATATATTTGAGGAACAAAACAACTAACTAAAGAGATATTTAGAGATGTATTTGCAATTTTGGTACATTCAAAAACTATAATGACAATGTCTCACATATTCAGGGACCAATATAACTGTTTACTCTTAAAAATATATTGATTTTAGGATTGGAAGGTCAATGATGATCTAATCTAACTTTAATTTTTTGATATATGTTAAATATTTGGGTAAATAGTCATTTTAGTCGGTGAATGTGTGAAGTGTTGTCATTATAGTCCTTGAATGTATTGACATTGCAAATAGATCCTTAAGTGTCTCTTTAGTTAGTCATTTTGGTCCTCAGTTTTTTGTTGTTGGTCAATTTAGTCCTAAAATTACGTATTTGCAATTTTGATACATTTAGGGACTATAATGACATCATCTTACACGTTCAGAGACCAAAACGACTATTTACCCTAAATATTTTGAGAAATCAGAAGTGAAAACATTCAATGTACACATGAAATTGAATACTAAGTGAGTACTAACTCTGGATGCTGAGTGTGAAGTTCAATATCTATCAAGATTATATGAAAGCATGGCTGAAATATAATATGATGACTAGAAGAAAACCATGGAATTTTTTTTAGCAATCAAGGATATCAAGATTATATTGGTTTAGTTTCCTTACTTACTTTTGATAGAATTTTCTTTGCCATTGTCTCTACCAGAAAGCTTTGTTTTCCTTGGTCCTCTCAAGTGTTTAATGGAGTTATCACGTTTCATTGATAACAAAGCACAAGAGAGATTCTCCATGAAGTCCTTCTTATATTTCTTCATGTCTCTGCAATTCAGCAATGTCAGAAATAAATCCCCACAACTCATTAAGAAATAGAGGCATATATGTTGCTAGCTTCAAAATATTGGAATTCAATGTGGGTTCCAAAGGTTGTCAATGTTTATTCATAAATCTATATACATCTTTTCTTTGAATCAATTCAAGAAACTGCGGTGGCGTATCTAGGATCTTGGGCCAGAGTGTGCAAAAATTTTTAAGCTTACTATCGCTATAAATATAATAAAAATAAAAACCTTTAATATATTTAAATAAATTACAAAACTCATAATTGGTCGCCGAGGAAGAAAAAAAAAAAGAACATGCTCCAGAGTGAGAGAACGCTAGGAGAGAAAATTAGAAACATGTAAGAGCGTGAGTAATTGTGTGAGTATAGTGCATAAATTGGTGCGAAATTAGGAGTTTCGGTGCAAAATAATATTCCCAAAGTGTGCAAAGTGTTTTCTAGTAGGACATTGATGCTAATATTATTTTTTAATAGGAGTATTGGTACTAATATTATTTTTTCAGGATGTGCGGTTGACCACCTTGAGGATAGGGTAGATCCGCCTTACATGAAAGAGTGCAACCCTTTGTGAAGAATTGCTTCTTCTCACCAAGTGCTATGATTAGCTCTATGAATAGATGTTAGTGCAAATCAAAGTTAGTGAACTATTTTTCTGCAAAATACCATTGACAATACACCCGACGTGTGTTGTATCCTGAACGGGATTAGCTGATTATCCTATTACTTCCAAACTAGAGTGATTGATGGTAGCGAATTAAACTAAAAGATTAGTATTGGGCACACACTTTAGAGTTATTTTTGGATTTCGGATTTGAAGGAAATAGGAATGAAAGTAACCTATCAAGTATAACTGATGTTGCCTTCAAACGAATAGCAGCATTTACAGCAACATCTGGTAATTTGCCTGGAACCACATCTATCAAGAACTGAATCTGACAAATTTAAATCATTAAAAAGATTATATCAGACAGCTTATTAAATTCTATACAACCAATATACATATATATATATATATAATAAAATATACTATGGTTTTACTAAAAAATATTCTTTGATAAATTGACTATAATATATTTTTCCAGACAGCACAGCGGAGAATCTAGAAATTTTCTTTAGCAGAAACAAAAACAAGAAAATAGTCTATAATATTTTGCAAACAAAAATATTTGAAAAATGTTCCAAAGAGAGATTATTGTGAAACCTTGTGTTTTTCACACTGCTCAGAAATTTTCTTGATGCATGGATTATTATGCAACTTTTCTTTTTTCTTGGCAACCTCTTCCTCAATAATTTTCTGATCAGTCCCAAATAATGCCCCTGAAAACAACAAAGTCAAGAAAAAAAGATGAAAATATGTACAAAAGGAGAAAAATAAATTTGGAAAGAAGGATAAATGGACAATTAAAGAAAACAAAACTATACTAGGAAACCATAATTCAAGCTCAATTCTCCTTATGTCATATGAAAAGAGTAACCAAATATTATGTCAGAGAATTATAACACACAACACACAACACAAAACTGAATTACTCCCTCTAGTTTCATTTATAAGAGAAAAATGCACTTCTTAAATTCATTGAATAACTGATATATCTGATCTTATATAGAATGAAAATAACTAAACTTCGGACACTTACTAAATTTGGCAGCAGTAGCAGGAACACTACTAGGACTCTTTACATGGCGAAGAATTGCAAGTAGTGTAAGCTTATTATCTCCAACTTCAGGTGAAAAGCCATGCAGAGCCAATCTAATGGCTTTTGTGTTAAACTCTCTAGAAGCAAGGTGGATCACCACAACCCTTTGTGATTCTTCAGACATGATAAAATTTCTATATCTTAAAGTTTAAAACAAAATATATTGCTATAAAGTTTACACACATAATTAAACATGAATTTTGGTGCTGCAATAAGATTTTTTTTTATTTGGTTGTTTTTCTTTCTCCCTAGTTTGTAACTTGATGACCTTGATTGGTTTTAGATTCTTGTAAGTTTATGTCACATATATAAGAACTCAAAACAATGTAGTTGCTAAATCCAAAATAGACAGCTATTTGAATATTCACTGAAATACTAATAAGAAATTTAAGTATTAATAAATATTAAGAAAAAGCTACTAAGGTTCTACATGCATGTCTCATTCCCTAATTTTTGCTGATTTAAAAAAATGGAGTTGTTTGATCATCGATATTATCTCATTCTTTTATAACATTTTTTAAGACGCTACTTCGATTAACGTTTAAAGTTTTACATATAGCATAATACATTTCCTTTCACTTTAAAACCTTGTTATTTTAATTGATCTCCTTCCATATCTTTTTTAAAAAATATTAAATAAAATAAATTAATCTTGTTAAATCCTGCACCCTCACATTTTTGTTATATCAACATCTAATGTTATATTGCAATAAAAAATTACATATACGCTTTCTTCCGTGCACATGTTCTGTATTTTAAAAACTAAGTATACGTATATGAATTTAAGTATATCTTTCCGAAGCATAAAAATTAAAAGAAAAAATAATTAAAAGTATAATAATGATACTAAATAAATATTATCATTGTGTCAAAAAAAAATTATTATTATATATATAAATTTTAAATTCAAAATATCTTAAGAATTAATTTATATGTAACATAATTTATTTTTGAGTTAATTTAAAAATAATCTTGTTTATATTTTATATTGATTGAATATCGAAATTTAAATATTACAAAAAAAGAAACTGAGCACTAGATTATGCATTTGTTGGTAAATTTGGTCCAAGTTCACGCTTAATGAATCATTCCATTGTTAAGCAAAAGGTTCATTATTCTTGATTACATCGATATACATTGGAAGGTGCTACATTCTTTGTTCATCACACATTATTTAGAAAAGGGCTAGAAATGTTCAAATGTCAGCATAATAAGGGGTTAAATAACCAAGTACTTTGGCACCATCTTTACAAATATAAGACAAGATGCGTTGACTAAAAGTTACTTTTTCTCTTTCTACTATGAAGGATTTTTCGGATTTGGATTTAGTGCATTCGGTTGTGGTGCATTCAGGTGCATTCGGGAAACATGTGTCTATCTCTCTCCTCACATCCTTTATATTATTTTTTACATATCAAATATTTAATGCATTTAGTGGTTCAAATACACTTGAATGCACCTGAATGTACCACAACCGAATGCACCGAATCCGAATCCGGATTTTTCAATGTAAACAAGATGCAAAAACATGAACAGATAGATGAAAATTCCCCGCAAGATAATAATTTAAAGGACTTTTACTTAGTATGAGATACTACTCCAACTCAATTATTATAAGAAAAAATAAGTTAGTAGACTTAAATATAAGTAAATATCAATTAATTTTTTTAATATTTAATGTTATTATTCTAAAAACAATGTTAAACTATTTAATTACTGATATTGTAAAGAGAAAATCATTATAATTAGAATATTGCAAAGACTAATCCTTCAAGATGAGTAAGACCACAAAGGGCAGCAATCCCTTAAGAGCTTTAACACTACTGCATTTCCAAGATTGGATTGGAATGCAAGACCTCTAGTAAAGTTGGAAGAGACCCGTCCCTACCCTATCTTTAGCGGGGTAGGGATTTGCCTCTCACATCCCTGCCCCTAACAGGACCGTGTTTTTGTACAAAACTCTGATTCCATCACTATATATTAAAAAAATTAAAAATTAAATTTATAATAAATAATAGAATGAAATCATACTTGTTATTTAGTATACAATGATATAATAAAGTAAAAAGTATGAAAAAGAGATCAAAATTAAAAATTAAAAATAAATAATATATGTGAAACAAAATAAATGAGTATAAAGTCATAAAATAAAATAAAAATTAACAATTAATGTTAAATTATATTCACTAAAGATGTTGAATTTCATCTATTAATTTAACTTTGACATATTGTTTTAATGATCATATACATACAATTTTTAATAAATTGAGGCAACCTTATAAGCAATAATAACTTGCCTTCCTAAAAAGAAAACATATATACGTTCAATTGAAAATTATTGAAAAACTGTAAACTTGATCTACTCAACAATGTCAGTAATCATACAATGTTTCCCTTGTTTACATAAATACATACATACACACACTTGGGAAGAATTTTATTCATTAGTGTCAGTAATCATACAATGTTTCCCTTGTTTACAAACTCAATTACAATACAAGCATAAGCGTATAAAATTAGATGGGTATAGTACAATATGCTCACATACTAAATATACATATCTGGTCTAATACTTCTCCAAGTGATCATAGTCACACATTAATCTTGGTATCTTGGGAAAGCATTGAAAATAGTTGCAACCATACTTTGATCATGAATTCATTCATGCTTGTTCCAATCTCCCAATATGCACAAAATAGAAAACCTTCAAGCTCTAAAACTTCCTTTCATAATCTTGCAAACCTAAGAAGCTGTATTTCTTGTACCCACCTTTGGGATGATTGAAGGTAGTTTGTTTTGATGGAAGTAACTTATTTCCAGATTCATCTGTACAAGTTTCGAGGCCACACGAATGGCAAAAGGATTCCAAATCTGATTCCTGACATAGTCGAAATTAAGAATATAACCATAATGAATGTATAAAGATTCAACTGAAACTGACATAAAAAAAACTGAAGTTACATCTTAATCTTAAATTAACACACAAAGGAAGAACTTTTGAAAAAAAAAAGTCACTGTTAGTTTGTTAAAACACATCCTGAAGGTAAAGCTTAAAAGATTACGTTAGAATTGGAATGGCGATGGTAGTTGGGGGAAAGCCCGTCTTTGGATTATGAGTGGTTTGCAGACCGACTTGATTATATTGGGAGGGGATAGTTCTCTCTTCTCAGCGTATATTTCAGGTGGGTTATCGTCTATGAAGCACATCTCTGACACCGACGCTTGACACCACATGGACACGGACACAAAGATGCCGACACTGCTAATTTCAAAAAGTATAAGACACTGACATGACACCGATACAAATATAATTATTTATTTATTATCATTAAATAAAATATGAATATGAATATTATCTATAAAGTATCTACATTGAGCAATTTGTTTCATAATAAAAAAGTTCTTGAACAAAATATGATATTTTTTCACATTCATTTTCCATCTTGTATGCCAAAAAGCTAAAAATGGTGTATTGGGTGGGTTGAAGTACCCTAGTACATCGATATAACTAATCATTTTGCTATTCAAAAAAAATATTAGAAAATTGATCCCATTCATCTTAAGCCCATCTAGAAAGACTAGCCTACCAGGAGGGAGGATCTCATGATTTAAGTACCATATTGAGACTTCATGTTTGTTTGCGAGCAACTTAAGATGGTGCACTCTAGGCGCCCACATAGAGTGGGTTTCGCTCGTAAGACCTTTCTAGTGCCATATGCTCATAAGGAGATCTCATACCAAAAGACATAAGCACCCTATTAGAAACATGTCTGAATTGGCTTATCTGGATTTGTCTACTAACATAAGCACATGTGAGATTGTTTAGGAGACCTTATTAAAACAATTTATAAACTTGTTTTAGCATATTCCCATAAGATCTTTAGAATTACTTATACAAACAGCTTATATAGTTTAACTTTATTTTATCTGTTATATAAAAATAGATTATACATAAGCACTTATAATAAGTGTCTATGTTATAAATGTTTAATTAAGTTGTTTATCAAAACAGGACTTAGGAGGGAGAGCCTCCATGTTCGCTCAATATGGGACATAACATAACAATTGTTTATACATGTTTACATGTTTAGGTGTTTCTATAGACTTGGTAGCAGAAAACAGAATTGTTACCTCTATCATCAGGTGTTTTGATAGCTCCAACAGAGGATATGGATGAAGCTTGTAGCCACTGAAATTTATACAAGATAAAGCCAGTGCACGAACCTAATAAAAGTTACACAACCAAAATCCTTATCATTAAATGTTGAAACATGATATGAAAAGCCTTTATTATGTTTACAAATAAAAGAATACATATTCCAAACAAATCACAACCTAACACATGCCCATAACAAGTTGACAAACCACTGTGAACAAGAATACAGTTCTATAAGCGAACAATTGAACATCGAGATAGATCTTTCTTTATATAGTTTTTTCTTTATTTCTTTCTTAGCATATCATAATATCTGACAAAGTTTTATTTTGGCTGTCCACAATCTAACACAACTCTGACTCTCCTCTTCTATCCATGTTTGGGACTAGCTATGTAAAGTTTGGCAATAAAATAACACCACACAAGCAGAGAGAGACCAAAGAAAACTCAGATAAATCACTAATATCACGGGTTCGATCCCGGCCGGTGCGTATGGAAAAATACCAGGTGGGAGAGGTCAACCCCTTAAATGGATCTCAGTACCTCGGGGGATTAGTCTCTGCAGTTGTGCGTAGGAGATACCTTGGGTTACCCAAAAAAGACCTAACTCTAACAGGATATAATCATCTATTGAAAAGCTTGGTTTCTTATAGGGCGAAATGTTGTCGGCATTAATAGATCTGTATAACTATTTCTTTTTTGTTACTGTGTTATTGGTGCGCGGTGTTCATCAACTTTGTTGGTAACTAATCTACGCCGAGGAACCTGGCTAGCCACGTGTAATAGATCTGTATAACTGATGCTGACAAGGTGGAAATTTCCAGTAAAGTGGTGCAAGGTGCTGGTGTTCTATCTCTGAAGTGTAACTTTCCATGATCTCTAAAGAGGAATATGAGAGAAAGAAGACCAAAAGGGATTTTTTTTTTTGCTAAAACAATCATAGTCATGATTCTATTTAAGTTTCCATTGTCTTTCCCCTGCACTTCACTTATTTGGTAAATCTTTAATGTTTTAGCCATCATTAGCAAGCCTTTTATTGGTATTCTTTAAGAGGTCTATTACAATGACAAAAGATGCAACATTTTTAGCTAGTAAAATACATATAAAGAAAGTAAGCAGGCATGTGTCAAGTCAGACACAAAATACATAACTTAATAAGTGAAAGAATGATAGGAAAAAACTAGTTACAGTAATTACTTCACTGATATAAGGCTCCATAAGACAGTACTGCAAATATGATGCCTCCGCTGCTGCAGTACTGAAGAAATCTATATAATTACCGAGTCGGAAAGATCTGCCAAGTAAAAGAAAATATCCACAATTAACATACATTCACATCTACTATTAAATATAAGAAATTCGCTAATGTGAAAACCAACAAAAATTAAAATTAATAATTAAAATCAACAAATTTAATGACGAGATAGGTTACCGTAGAATTCTCCTAGCAAAACGCATTTCCTTCGTCATCAATACTGGAGCTGATACACGACTAAACCACAAAGAAAGTGGCTCCCCCTGTGGACAAGAAATAGCTACCATTACATAGCATGAGACAAACAGGCCAAGAAATAACAAAAGAAAGACAAAAGCAACTAATATGTCTTTAGAGATTAACCTTTGGTTTGCTGTGAGAACCAAGATGTAGAAGCACATATAATGAATTGAACTCGGCTTCATTCTCATGCACTTCATTTGTATTTCGATTTGCTTCATACAGATTGAATAAAGATGCCAATGTCTTTGTGAGCTGCTCCATGTTGAGATGATGCATTGATGCGATGTTTGGATCACCCATTGAACACCGGAACTTGTAATGTGATATAACGTGAAATTTTACCTGCGTCATTAAATATGCGTTCAATTTATTATCCGAATTCAATGCTTGAATGGCTGCAAGAGGAAATCTATTAACTTTCAAAGAACAAAAATGTAAGTCCGTGTTTCAATAAGCATGCTATACTGTGTGACCACTGCAGTCCATAATATTGTACTACGCATCCATCCTTATTTAGTCAACAATCTGCATGATATCACCACCCAGCTTGACTGAAAAGAAAGAACATCTCTCAAGACTGGCAGACAACAATTAGGGGCAAAATCTCCCAGGTAAGTTTGCAGCCTTAAATTCTAGATTTCTAGCCTACAGTAAATAGAATTCTAACTTGTTGTCCAAGTACTTCTTGCATATACCCCACTCTTATAATCCACACAAAACCTACCAGTAAAGTGACGATTTCTTAAGCCTTATAAGGATTACATAGGCAACCGGCAATATCTCTAGGCGATGTTGGACTAAACACCTCACATCCAGCACAATGAAGGTAGCCGGAAGTTGCTGCAACAAACTGGCTTGCATAGTTGTTAATCTCAAATAGCAGTGTTGAGCAGCTAATCTCGACTGTGTGTGGGGGATATATATATATATATATATATATATATATATATATATATATATATATCTGAGTGTATGTGTGCGCGCGCGCGCTCAAAAATCGGAAAACTACTCAATTCATGAACTTTTCGTAATTAACAATAAAATGTCGTAGTACTTGAGTGAAACATAAAAGTAGATAGCAACAGAAGTAAATGAAACAAACCAATTTAAGCCTAAAATCTCCAAGATGCTCCATTCCCTTTGCTAGTGTGCGCAATAGCACTGCTATTGAAGAATAGCAGTCGCTATTTGGAGAATAGTGGCCAGCTGTTGCTCTGCCCTGCTCCACAGCTATAACGCCACTATTTGCCCCTATTGAAAACTATGTTGACTTGTAAGGTAAGGATTGACCAAGCCTTATAAACATTATTTGGCCATATCTCTAGACGACCCCCTCGCATCCAGCACAATGAAGAAGCTGGAGGCTACAATGAACAATTCAGACAGTCCAAAGTCGTCGTAATTAAGGCGCCTTGGGGTGGACCGCAATTAAGGTGAAATTCACAACACACTCCCTCATGCCTAGACCTAATGGGCTTGAAGCATGAACAATGCAAACAACCCCACAATGGATAACAATCCTGTAAAGCTCACAAGTTCTTTTATTCTCCATGGTAAGAAATCCAGACATGAAAACATATATTTCTGCCTGGGATGCATAGGTACGGTATAGGATATGGGTACGTGATACGACATTTTAAAAAAAAAACTAAAGGTACAAAATAAAAGCAAAGAATATTAAATTATAACATAAAAATTATATTGTTAAAATGACAACAAAACATCTAAATCAAAAAATTGTTTGTAAAACAGTTCAAATCTATGCATGAATACAAAAATCATACTCTAACAATGTCAATATCATTATCTTCTTGCCCATCATCAGGTAAAACAAACGCCTCAATGTCTCGTTCATTAAGAGAAAATTTGGCAACTTCAAGAATTTATTCCCCATCAAATAGATCCCATTTATCCCCACTATCTCTTTTTTCTTTAGAAGACGAAGGTTTGTGTGAACAAAACCGAAATCGTCAGCTCTCTTGAGATGGAGCCTATTTTTTTTAATGGGTGGATAAATGAATACGTGCTCCAACTTCTCTCGGTAGAAGAGAAAGAACTTGATTGTGAAATGAGCTTCAAGGCAATGGATTGAAGTTTAGGGATTGTTGATTCATACTTGACTCACCATTCTTTTGTATTCAAGTTCCACCTATTTTGCAATCAATCAAATTGGAAAAAATCTTCTTGAACGCTCGAGAATTTAACTGATTCTACAGCTGTCTCTATTCTTTCCTTTGCATCCCAAAGCAATTCATTAGGAATTTGATTCTCCTAATACAAATCTCATTGTCCCTAAGTGGGGCAACTCAATTTGGAGATTCATATTTACATTTACTCTACATTGAGCCAAACAATAAAGTGGTGTAAAACTTATAGTCTACACATCATAAAAGAATGAATACTGATCAACTTCTTGCCCTCATGATTGATAATATATTGCTAATTTTACATGCTCAAAGAATCCAATTTCTCATAAACCAAACGAAGGTTTGACTCATTAGTATCACATGAGCGAAGCAGGTCATGGGCTTTGCAAAGGTAAGAGACCATTTAAAATTGTTTCTTTCACATAGACAACCTCCTCTTGAACACCATTCTTTCTATAGTGGGACCATTGTACACCATTCTTCAATGGTTTTCAACCACTAAAAGCATAACAATAATTGTAGCAAATCTAGTCTCAGCAATAACAAACAGCTTCATATTCCTGAATCGATTGAACATAGATAGTCTAATAGAATGATTTATTTATAATAAATAATCAGCATTGGTGGTTGCAGAAAACCAACGATACTTTGCATAAACAATTTCGTTGCTAAGTGTATTTTTGGGTGCACGTATATTTTTGCAGTCATACTTAACGTGTGCACTACACTTGGTGTCCAAAAAATGTGAGGATGCATAGCTTTAACAATTGAACCGACAGCCTTGCAAAAAGGGGCATTATCAGTAATAATTTGGACAACATTTTGTGCTCCAAAGTCATTAAATATAGTCAAAATTAAATTAGGAATATAATGCTTGTCTTTGTACTCTCTTGACCTATCAATAGCCTTCAAGAAGATGGCCCCAAAACTTGAGGCTGCCATGAGGTTGATCGATGGTCTTCTTTATGCATCAGACCAACCATCTTTAATTATTTTCACCCTTTTTTGGCCAAGTGTCTTTGATAGGTCAGAGTAGTTTCAATAAATTGGCTTTCTCTCTTCGCAACATGGTAGTTCTTATGGAATTATAGCTAGGCTAGGCTATTTTATTCTGCTATTTTGCCATTCAATTTTCTAGAAATCCGTATTTTATCGGTGCATTTACTTTTGCGGGAACCAATTCTATCTCAAGCTATCTTGCTCCTAACTACAATTTCATAAAAACTACCTTGTTGCAGAAAGAGAAAGCCAATTTATTGAAACTACTTTAACCTATCAAAGACATTTGGCCAGAAAAGGGTGTGAGTATAATTAAAGATGACCGGACTGATGCAAAAAGAAGACCATCAATCAACTTTATGGCAGCCTCAAGTTCGGGCGCATGTTCTTGAAGGCCTATTGATAGTCCAGGAGAGTACAAAGACAAGCATTATATTGCTAATCTAATTTTGAGTACATTTAATAACTTCGGAGCAAAAAATGTTGTCCAAATTATTACAGATAATGCTCCTATTTGCAAGGCTGTCGATTTAATTGTTGAAGCTATGCCTATGCCTCCTCACATTTTTTGGACACCATGTGTATTACACACGTTAAGTATGGCTGTCAAAAATATATGTGCACCCAAAAATACACCTATCAATTAAATAGTTTTAGCAAAGTGTCATTGGTTTTCTGCGACTGCTAATGATGTTTTCTGTTAGAAATTTTATTATAAATCATTCCATGAGACTAGCTATGTTCAATCAATTCGGGGATATGAAGCTGCTTGCTATGCTGAGACTAGATTTGCCTCACTTATTTTTATGTTTTAGAGGTTGAAAACCATTAAGGAATGTCACTATAGAGAGAATGGTGTTCAAAACCTGTCTATGAAATAAACAACTTTAAACGAAGAATGGTAGGATAAAGTTGATTATATTCTAAGATTTACAAAGCCCATCCATGGCATGCTTCTTCATGTGATACTAATAACTCAAACCTTTGGTTTATGATAAATTGGATTCTATGAGTAAGCAAGTAAAATTAGCAATATATCAACATTAAGTTGAGCCAATATTCATCCTTTTGAGATGAGGTGTATAACATCTTAATTGATAGAATTTGAAAAATTCTGAGGCAAGAAAGGAGATTTTAGTCAATTTGATTCATTGCAATTTGCAAGATAGGTGGAACTTGAACCAAAAGAATGGTGGGTCATGTATGGATCATCAATCCCTAAACTTCAATCAATTGCCTTGAATCTCTTTTCAAAACCTTGTTCTTCCTCTCATACTGAGAGAAACTGAAGCACTCTCATTTATTTATCCACTCATTGAAAAGAAATAGTCTCAATCCTAAGAGAGATGAAGATTTCATTTTTGTACATACAAATCTACGTCTTCTCTCATGGAAGAGTAAGAGACTAAGAGTTATAACCGGGGAGAGACAAAAACGTGGGAGATTGGTTGAGATGAATGAGATCGACTTGATGGGTCGGAATTCTCGAAGTTGCCACTCTTTCTCTAAATGAACCAAACATAGAGGTTGTACTATTTACTAATGATGAACATGATGGGCAATGAAATAACGATATAGACACTATTAGAGTGGGATTTTGATAGTCATGCATGGATTTTTTAACTTTTTTCCCAACAAATTATTAATTTCGATGTTTTATTGTCATTCAAAAAATATAGCTCTTTTATGTTATAATGGAATATAAAAACAAAATTTATATTGACATACTCGTACTTTAGTTTTTATAAACCTGTATCCCGTACACGCCGAACAACCATACTAGATATCGATACCATACTCGTAACCATGCATCCCAGTTGACTATGAAGAATATTTCCAATAGAAAGTTGCCAATCAATCGGCCAATGGGCTCATAATTGCATAAGTTGCGTTTCTCAATCTAGTAGTTGTCGAAGTCCACGGCCATTAATTCAAGTGCCTATATTCATACCTTTACCAATATTTCCTCACTTCATTAATCTAATGGATGGGTCTAGGGTTGCTACGAAAGGAACTGGTCATGCCTGATCCACTCCTTTCATGGATTTGAAGTCTCTTTCACTTATTCCTTCTTGTCCCTTTACTCTGATCTCTTGGTCAACTCACTAGCTCTATTAAATGTTCTGCTAAATTTTGATTCTCTCACTACAGTATATCAAAAAGGGATGGATAACAAATTACGTATAGAAAGAGCAGCAAAGCAACCAACCCTGAGCAAGTACCACACATTTCACATTGAGTTGATCAACCTATTCACCCCGGTTCAGAAGAAGCAAGATATGCAATTAGCCCCCTAGTTTAGTATAGGACTCGTATTTGGACTAAAAAGAATGTCTTTGTATATCTATTTTGTAGTGTAATTTGTGCATAAGTTGACCTTGGAAATTTATTAAAACTGATGTTTATAAAATCAAGTATCAAAAATACAACTTTAATAATGTCTAAATTACACTTTCAGTCCCATAACTTTATCGTAGTTTTTGTTTTGGTCCCTTATCTATTATTTACTCTGTTTTGGTTCTTTAATTTAACAATGTTGCACCACATTAGTCCTTTCTATCAGTCACCCTTCGAACGTCGTCTACATAGATCGTCCTATACTCCTATGTGTTTAAGAAAAGCCTAATTTTAAATTGGGGAAGATGGAGTGACTAGTGAGTTGGGCTAACATCACTTGCCTAGCTGGAAAATGTTTATTGCCACATAGGCGATCATTGAACATGTAGTACAGTGTAGAACATTTTAGAATAATAGAATGGTGAATAACTAAAAGGGCTAATGTGGTGTCAAGTTAAATTAAGGGACCAAAAGAAAACTAAAATAAAGTCAAGGGACTAAATTAAGAGAAAGGTTGATATCAATAGATGATGAAAAGGAATGTAGCATATAAATCAAAGATATCCGAAGGAGAATTATACCATTCCCTCATACATGTAGATTGCTTTCTTGTTTGCAATATTCTGCATAGTAAGATCTTGACGTATGGACCTTGTCCTATCAAAGATGAAGTCATGAATTACTTCGAATGGATGCTCCTTAGAATCCAACAAACTTAAAAGGTAACTTAAAGTATCTTCCAATACAGTAAGAGGTCGCATATCAGATACTTGTACATATTTGGAGGATATAGTTCTGCAAAACTGATTAGCGAAGTGCAAGATGATAAGCTGCGAAACTACAAGATATTGAACAGCAGAGAGAATGGCCACAGACAACAATAACTTAAAGAAACAAAAAAACAACAAATAAGAAATGGAATCAAATGCTTTATAAATTTTAAATATCCTTTTTAATTCAAACACATTTCATATCATAATGCACCATGCTGGCATTAACTGGGCATTAAGCTAGAGGTTATTGAGCAGAGGACAATGAAACACAGTGAGAATCATCCTACTGAGCATAATTCATATTTAGGGAAATTTAGGTAAGATAGAATTAATGGTTAATCTATGTTTAGAGTCTAGTTAATGGTTATTCAAGTACTAACTAAATCAACAACAATTCTAGTTGATTAACCTTTTGTAGGGACAGATACAAGACACTGATGAGTCAGTGCCAAGTCAGCAACGACTCAGCACCCCTAACTAACTAACTAACAATAAACCACACAAAGGTAAAGCACGCAGCAGACAGTGAAGGCTACAAAACTGCTATAAGAAAAGGGAATTCAGCATGATCCTTGAGATATGAGAGTGCATCCTTCCTAAACTACACACAAGTGTACTTTTTAATTTTTATGGTAAAATGGAATAAGATAAAAGAACAAATGGACTTTACCTTCTTGACAGCAAGAGTTGGGGATGATTTTCTAGGATTACCATCTAGCCTCTCAAAAACTGCCAAATCTCGAAGATTCTCACGTTGGATCCTCTCTCTTTCTGTAGACACAGTGAAAACCTTTGAAAATAGAAGTTTCAGGTGGATATATTTTAAACGAATCACTTATGAAGAAAAATCATAGTAACTGATCAGTTTTCAATTTTCAAGTTAATGTTTGCAAGTATGCTTCAATTTTCAAAGGCCTAGGCCCTATACAACAAGCTTCTTTGTTAACAAATATAAAAAGACCGGCGTGACAAAACAATCAAAACACTCCTTTTTTAGATTAGCATGCTGAGCTTCATGAAAAGGCCAACCTCAAAGCTGAAAACAAGAAGCTAGAATTTTATGTGCCAAACCAAAAGCATGATAAAGCCATAATACTCACTGCCCAAAAAAGGACAATATAACTCTTCTCAATGAATAAGTATTCTTAAACTGCATCCTCTCACCACCAATGCAACACAAAATTTTAATAGAAAACAACTTATTCTCATTGCTCAAGAGAATTCCACTCGAATCACTTTCTTTTTAATCATCAGCACTTAATTAATGCAAACTCTTACTAACCTCAATGTAAATTAGAAAGACAAAGAAGCATTAGCATTGCAATGAACTAAAAAATCAAAGGTTCAAAATTGTATTTTGCAATATTTCACAATCATGAATTAAATTACTAAAATTTTATTTACCTGGGCACATATAAGGACAAGTTCCATTTAAAGTCTCAAAATTGGAAGATCCTTGTGAATCCTCTTCGCTGTTATTGAAATCAGAGGTAGAAGCATTGTTAATACTATCAGTAGGAGGAGGAGGAGTGACCCTTTGAGCAAAAGTTGAATTTTTGGGTTGATTGGTGGCATTGGAAGGAAATCTCTGGCGGCGAGGACGCCATAGTTGGGATAAAGAAGAACGAGGGTTTCCTTCCATCATCTCTCTTCTTTCTTCAATTATTATAATTATAATTCAGCCGTGTTTATATATTTATTCTTTTTTGTTCGAGAGAGCACGTATATCCACCACAGAACGCTCAACCACAATTCTTTAGGGTAAATAGCCAATTTGGTCTTGGAAGTTTAACTCGCTGTTAATTTAGTTTCTCAATCGAGCGAAAATGCAAAAAAGTCTCTGAATGTGTAATCCACCTGTCACGTTAGTCCCTCCCGTTAATGTGCGTCGTTAACTCCGTTAATCCGTCCGTTACTGTCAGTTTAGTCCCTGAAAGATGTCACTTACTGTCAGTTTGGTCCCTCAAAAAACATATACGTGAATTCATTTTAGTCCCTCGAATCTTAAGTTACTTCTGCAGAATTTTAAACTCTTACCTCGTACCTAGATTTCTATCCCCTTAAGCATTCTTAACCATATTTTGAGTAGCACGGAGATTGATAATGGTGTAATTATTAATTAGTATATTACATCGTGAGATAAAAGTTAAATATTGATAAAACTAATACTAATATTTTAAATTAATATTATAAATTGACTTTGACCAATGATTCGATTAAAATCAATTTGATCCCAGTGGATTTAGTTTGATGATAATTAGGAATTTGGGTGAAATTTAACTTGAAATAATTCGAATGACTTGATGTATTGTTAATGTGAAGATGATTCATGGAATTGACGATGGTATTTGTCAACCTAAATCTCATAACAGATTGATGCTTGAACTTCAACAGTTGGTGCTTCAACTTCATTTGCCAGTAAATTCTGGTTTAAAATTCTGTAAAAGTAACTTAAGATTCGAGTGACTAAAATAAATTCACATATATGTTTCAGGGACCAAACTGACAGTAAGTGACATCTTTCAGGGACTAAACTAACAGTAACTGATGGATTAACGGAGTTAACGATGCACATTAAAGGGAGAGACTAACGTGACAGACGAATTACACATTGAGGGGCCTTTTTGCATTTTTGCTTGATTGAGGGACCAAATTGACAGCGAGTTACACTTTCAGGGACCAAATTGGCTATTTACCCTAATTCTTTATTATTTATTTTTTCTTTATTATTTATTTATTTATTTCTTTTCTTTTCTTCTTGCTTTTCCTAGGAATTTTTTTTGGACCCAATTACGAACTTTTTTTGAAAAACTTTTGTTAGGATTTTACATTAAAAAAAACTTTTTATATAAGTTTTTTTTTTATAATATAAGCTTTTTATGTAAGTAAAATTTTATGTGAGTTGACTCCACTCCTCTCCTTGATAAAGTCTAACCGTATGATATAACGATTTTACATTAGGTTATAGTTTTTTTTTAGTTTGTGGTATTTTTCGTGAAATAGCTTTTGATTTTATAGTTTGTATCAGTTTCCTTTTTTTATTTTTATCCATATAATTTTAACTAAATTTTTCATTTATTCTCTAAAATGAAGCGACTCAAAAGGAAGGGTTAAGGTAACCCAACAAATGTTTGGCCAATCATTCAAACTCGAGGAAATACCAGTTGATGGTGTTCTTTTGAGTGAGTTTGAATAAGACGTCTTTGGCATACTTGTAAAATGGTGAAGCAAACGTGAGTGCGTCAATTGATACGATTATTTAAGCTACTAATCAATGGCTAAAAAGGAAACTAAACATATTGAATTTTCTCAGCTTCTCCCACTCACCACAAGGAATACTAGTACTACAATCAAGATGAGAGACTCTTTCTTTTAAAATAAAATAATTTTTAAAAAAACTCAACTTCTTCCTTTCTACTTCTTCTGAAAAGCATCAAGCATCACAACTTCAACAATATTTATTCTTATTCTCAAACAACAATCGTTGCATCATAGTCTGGATTAATTTACATCATATCCAATTTTCTTCTCAAGTGGCTTGATATTGTTGCATATTCTCCATTAATTTACAGATCATTTTCGCATTCATTGTTGCAAGAAACCTAACCCAATTCTTTGTTCAATTACCCTTCAATCATGTGTTTTTGTTCGAAATTAACTTAAGGGCTCTTCATATTGTTGTCTTGCAATCAAAACACATCTAAGGTCAAACAAAATGGTTGCCTAAATCACAAGAACCAATCAGATCTCCATCGTGGGTCAAAATACCCTATTTTTCCCAGATCTGAGATTCCCCACAAATGGTTGAACGACTCACCGAATTTTATTGGGGCTTCTCTTAATTGATGAATAACGAATAGCATACAAAAAATCTCATTGTTCCGTTGTGTCTAAGGTCGAATCGGTCATAGTGAGGGTTTAAAGGACCCATTTTCTGATTAGTGTGTTCTATTGTCTTTGTCTGAAACTCGGCTCAATGGATTTCTTTCAGTCTCTACTTTATAAAATAGGGTTCTCTCTTGATAGTCGAGTTGCTTTTTAGCTAAAGTTCTTTATGATTTTTTGACAGCTTGAAGTTCTTTATTTTCCTTCTTCAATGGCGACAGTGTGTGTAATGAAAGCTTGAAGTTCTTGATGCTTGTTTGACGACTTGAATGCTTGATGCGTTGGTTTCTTTTTTTTGATGAACTGATGTGCTGGTTTCTATGAGAAGAAGAACCGATTATTTTTTTTTTAAAAAAGTGAGTTTATTTTAAAAACTATTTTATTTTAAACTTAGATTGAAATAATTATAATTAATAAAAAAATTGAGTTGGCATGCTACAGGGATGTCACATCAATTAAAATGTCCATGTGGCATGGCCAAGTCATGATTCTATCAATCCAGTCAGCATGATTTAACACCAGTGAATAATAATGAAAACAACAAAATAAGATGGAGACCAAAACGCCTATTTCGTTAATATAGGAGTTAAACTTAGAAGAACCCAATTTTATAGGGACTAAAAACATATTTTATCCTTTTTTTTTAAAAAACTTTTCTTGGGAATTTAATTTTTTTTTGAACGATAAATTTTAAGTGTTAAAATAAATAAATAACGATGCTCCAAGAACCCGCAAGAACCAAGTGACCTGTTCCACCTTGGAACCACCGCAAGAGATGGCGACGGCGCCGGAAGCCGTCGCCGGAACGGATCCTGATCAACAGAAACTACGACGTTGGAAGAAAATAAAGGGAGGGGAACATAGATTCTCCAATGATTCATCAACACCAACCTTTTATGGTGATCTTATTGATGACGACGGAGAGGAACGAAACCCCAAGGGTAAGAGATCTTTCAGAGACACCATCACCGGGCAAGATCAGTCTACGGCAAACAACGAGGATACTACGAACACTTCTGTCTACGAAACCTTCGAATACTCACCGGAGATGTTTGACGGCAGGATCGTGGTTGAAGAAAAAATGATAGGCAAACACGAATGCCCTGTATTTAATCTTTCAAAATGGGAGGAATCGCGAATATAGAAACCTTGGAAGAAGGGGCTTATTGTTAAATTTTGGGTCGCAAGATAGGATATAAAGCCATGGAATCTCGCTTGAATCAGCTCTGGGTATCATCTAGGATCATCAACATTATCGATCTAGGGCATGACTTCTTTCTTGTCAAATTCACCAGCGACAAGGATCGTGAATTCGCCTTGGGTCAAGGTTCGTGGTTAATCTACGACAACTACCTTACGGTTCGTGAATGGTGTCCAAATTTTCAACCGGAGAAGGCCAGTATTGATAGGGTTGCAGTTTCGGTGAGGTTTTCTGGATTGCCCATTGAATATTACGACCCCGCTTTCCTCCATTTCGTTGGAAATCGAATTGGAAGAACTATCAAAGTCGACAAGACTACCATGCAGCTAGATAGAGGTAAGTACGCGAGACTATGTGTTGAAATCGATTTACATAAACCCCTTCTAGCTGAATTTGAGGTCAAAGAAAAGTTGTATAAGATAGAATACGAAGGATTACACCTTCTTTGTCTTAAATGTGGGAAATTTGGACACAATAAGGAAGCTTGTTTAGTTGTGGATGATACTACAAAAATGGGGCATGACAAGGTCAATACTGAGAAAGATGACACGGGAAGAAATTCTTTATGGACTGTGGTCCAAGAGAATAGAAATCCTCCTAGAAAGAGACAACCTCCAAAGAATGATTTTGGTAAGCAAGGAAATTCAATGGGAGGATCTAGGTTCAATGTTCTTCACAATGAGGTGCCTGAAGAGACCACTAAGGCTACTAGTTCTGCTCATGACTCAGTTCACCAACCTCAACCAGAAAAAATGAATGACAAAAGAGGTCAACCAAGAGGAGGAATGGCTAGTCATCCTAAGAAGAATGTGGGGGAAGATCAGGGGCATAGAAAGGACAGTACAATGATCATGGAGGAGGATACAATTGTCAACACAGTGACTTCAAAAGATGATATCCAAGTGTCTACCAGTGAAGTTTCAGGGATGCAAAGGGACAGTCAGAAGAGAAATGAAGAGCCTGCTATGAGACAAGCAACAAAAGAGAGACCTGCACTTAGTAGATATGGATTGGGTGACTGTGGATGCTGATGGACAGGTTCATGTGCACTCCCAAGAGATTCTCTCCAATGTGGAAAAAGCCAGGAAGGTAGCTCAAGGGGACTCCCAACAATTTGAGAAGGATCCTTTGATTTGCCATTCCACTAGACCTCCAAATAAGCTAACGACTAAATTACAGAATCATGATCAGGTGACTATGTCTAAACCTTCTGTAGATCAAGTTACTGATGCTATGGACCATGAGGACCATACTAAGGAAAGAGTTGATTTGGTTATGGAGCAATTGGATGACTCCAATGCTCTAAACCGTGTCTAATTGTTTTTTTTGTGTGTTTTAATTATCGTAATCTGCCTCTTTTATTATGATTGAACAAAATAATATTTTGTTTGGAATATTCGTGGTGCTGGCAATCCAGCTCTATTTAGAAATATTAAACAATTTACTGATGTTCACAGGCCTGATATTCTGGTTATTGTTGAGCCTAGATTTGATCCTAGTAGACTTCAAAGAACCTTTTTGCTCCTTGGCTATGATGGTTTTTGTTTCTCTCCTGTGCAGGGCTTTGCTGGTGGAATTATTGTTGTCTAGAAGCAAGTAAAGATGCGCATCAAGGTGATCAAGACTACTCACCAGTTCATTCACACTGAAGTGACTTACAATGGAGAGCATGAGTGGTATTTTACTGCCATTTATGCCAGTCCTTATGAGCATCACAGTAGAAGATTGTGGGATGAGCTAAAGGTCATTGTTGACAACATGAATGGTGAATGGCTCCTCACTGGGGATTTTAATGACATTGCCAGCTTCTCTGAGAAGAAAGGTGGGGGTCCTCCTCCCTATGCCAATATCACCAGATTCCTTGGTGACATCAATAGATGCCAGCTGATGGACCTTGGTGCTGTGGGATCAAGGTTCACTTGGAAGGGTCCTCTTTATATTGATGGTCACCACATCTTCAAAAGACTTGATAGGGCTTTGTGTAATGATAGCTGGCATATTCGTTTCTCTGAAGCCATTGTGAAAGTTCTTGCCAGAGTGCACTATAGTGATCATCATCCTCTCCTTATTATCACTAAAGGGAGAAACAACAGGAATGTAAACAACAAGTTCAGATTTGAAAGTCTCTGGTTAACTGAGAATTCATACAAGGACTTTGTCAAGACCCAATGGAACAGTACTCTGGATATTGATCAGAATCTTCTCAATTTGAGCAACAACCTGAAAACTTGGCAGCAGCAAACTTTTGGTGACATAAAAAGAAAGAAGACTGCTTTGCTCAACAGAATTGCTGGAATTCAAAATAAGATTTGTCAAGGAAAGGAGCGAGCCTATCTTCACAAGTTGGATTGCAAGCTTCAACAGGAGTTACATATCCTGAATTATCAAGAGGAGCTTTTATGGTTTCAACGCTCTAGAACTAAGTTGTAACACCCCCCTTTTACTATTACAACTAAATAGACAATTATCAGAGTCACCTCGAAGGGCGCTACATTTTTCACCATTTTAAAAAAAAAACACCATTTATTCCAAAAAAAAAAACTCCAAAATAATTTATATAAAAGAAATCACCAAGCAGCGGAAATATTAACCAGTTTAAACATCTCCAGAATTAACAATTAAAGACATCTCCAAAATTAATTAAAACAATTTCCAATAACTAAAATAATAGTTCAAAACGATAATTAACGACTCCCCGGTGCTACATATCAGAGCTGACACAGACCCAAACGAGAGAGGAAGCAAAACCTAGCAATTCCTCCACGAGCACTAGCGATCACCTGCAGCGTTGCCGCATGAGAGCAACATTCCAAGCAGAAGGGGTGAGTCTAACAGAGGTAATAAGCAGATGATAACAATATGCTAGCATCAGGTAACTACAGCAACACAATACAATTACACCATATCACAGCACCAGATACCAAAGGAAAAATCCATTTGACAGTGAACCACCAAAATTATAACATTCATAGACAATGGGATGATATGCAACCCCTCCAGTGGGCATATGCATGCGGTACCGATCACCAAAATGAGCCACGACGGGCATATCACCAATAAACACCAGAGGCAGAGCCTATATCACCAAAACATGCATATGACAATGCGACACCATGATTATGCACCAACTCACCATAACAAGTATTTAAAATAAATACTATATCACCAGAATCAAAACAAATGATTTCACCAAAAATAGCACCAAGTTGTAGCATCACAGCTACCACTAAACTCTCCTGAGCATACCAGCACCGCACCTGAAATATTAACACCAGACGGCTCCACAACGCGGACATAACGCACGCACACCACGCACAAGACTGGCGCACAGCGCCTAGGCACATCGCACCTACTTCAGCGAATTAATTAAAATAGCAAACGACATCGGATTTCAACAAATAAATACTTGTTGGAAAGCCCTATGGGTCTGGTTATCATCCCTAAGTTCAGTTTTTGAAGGAGAGTGTCCAATAGGTACAGTTTTCGAAAAGCACACAGGCTAGTTGCAAAAGAGGACAGTTTCTGTCCTTCAAATTCAAGCAATTCCAAAGTGACCAAAACTCAATCAAATTGCTTGAAACTTGTGCATAAACTGGGGCAAATTTTGTCTAGTTTTCAAAGAAATTGGATTCGTTCGAAAAGGAGTTCTTTTGAAAACGTGGTAACCAAAACACTGACCCTGTGTCCAGATTGTTTCCAGAATCTTACTCTAACTTGTGGAATTCATATCTCGAGCTACACAACTCTAAACGCAACCAAACCAGTGCCAAATTAACAAGCATTAAGTCTATTTTCCAGAAAAGTAAACCACATAATTTTTCGGTCAATACAACGTTCCCAGTCTTCGAAATACCGAATCTATACCCAAATCGTTTCCAGAATTTTAACCTAACTTGTATCGCCTATAACTCGAGCTATACAACTCCGAATTTGACGAAACCAGTGCCAAAACGACCGGCGTTAAGTCTATTTTCAAAAACAATCAACCTCATAATTTTTGGATCAACCAAACAGCGCCAGTTTTAGAAAAACCGAACCTGTGTCCAGAATCGCTAAATTGCCAAACACCAAACCCTAACGGCAACGACACCGCAACCACCACAACAAAAACGACAATTCGACAACGCGACAACAACAATCAACCACGCACAGCAACAACAAAAACACGAACAATAACAACACCATCATCGTGATACAACAATCACACAACAACAAATAACGAAACAAATCACAATAACGTGCAATAATCATCAAAGCACCAATCTCAACGAAAACACGATATGCAACAACACGAACAATTCAACAAAACCCTAGACTACCCACACATAATTATCATCAACCCATTATCAAGGTTAAGCCCACCCTTACCTTGAATAACGTAAGCTCCGGAACACGACGAACGAGACACGAACAAAGCCACAGCAACACGAACGATCTCCTTTTGAAATTCTTCGCGAAACCCTCCTCTTCTCTCCCTCTTTGCGCCGCGTGCTCTCTCTCTCACTCTCACTTTCGTTTTTCTTTTGCTTGCTGCGAATGAGGGTTTGGCTTAAACCCCCAGGGTTTAAGTTGAGGGCTCAGTAAACACTGGGCTCTCTACGTCACCACCTCCTTTACTCGTTTCACCTCCTACGCATATAAAATATTAACCTTTTAATTTATCTATATCCCGCCTCCAAATTATTTTAATAATTCAATCAACTATTTTAATTAAATTATTTCCGGGGTGTTACATAAGTGGCTTGAGGGTGGTGATAGAAATACTAGATATTACCACCTCAAAGCTACTACTCGAAAGAAGAAAAATCATGTGCTTGCTCTTAGAAGAAGCAATGGTATTTGGGAGCATGATGAGGAGAACATTCAGCAAATGTTTACTGAGTACTACCACAATCTCTTTAGCCATAATGGAAACGAAGATAATTGGTTCCAAACCCAATTAACTTATCCTGCTATTGACAGTGTTAGTCTCCAAAGTTTGGATAGGCCTGTGACTGATACAGAGATTCAGAATGCCATATTTAGTATGGCTGGTTGGAAGGCTCCGGGTCCTGATGGATTCCCTGCTGGATTCTATCAGAACACTTGGGACATTGTTGGCCCTCAAGTGTGTGACTACATCAAGAGTTTATGGAATGATCTTTCTCATATTGGAGCAATGAATTATACTGATATTTGTCTCATCCCTAAGGTGGCACATTCTAAATTTGTGGACCAATTTCGTCCAATATCTCTGTGCAATACTCTATACAAAACCATCAGCAAGATTCTTGTGGCCAGATTTAAAGACATGGTGCTTGCAATCATCAGCCCCTATCAATCAGATTTTGTTCCAGGTCGTAGGATTCAAGATAATATAGTTATTGCTCAGGAAATGATGCATAGTATGTCTAAAATGAGGGGCAAAAAAGGTTATTTTGCAATTAAGGTTGACCTTTCCAAAGCTTATGATATGCTCACTTGGTCTTTCATTGAGAACACTCTTGGTGAACTTGGGCTGCCTAGCTCTATCATCAACATTATCATGTGCTCTGTTACTAGTGTTTGGACTAATTGCGAACTGGAATGGTAAGAGAAATGCTTACTTCAAGCCTCAGAAAGGTATTAGACAGGGGGACCCTATGTCACCTTATTTATTTGTTCTTTGCATGGACAAGTTATCTCACTTGATATGTGAGCAAGTTAATAATGGCAAGTGGATTGGGGTTAAAGCTGGTAGTGGTGGGCTTGTGATATCTCATCTTATGTTTGCAGATGATCTGCTTTTGTTTGGCCAAGCTGATATTGATCAAATGACTTGTGTGCTTGATGTTATTAAGACTTTCTGTGCTCTATCTGGTCAAAGAGTTAATTTCTCCAAAAAAAGTATTTGGTTCTCCAAAAATGTCTCTCCTTTGGTCAGAAATGAGCTCATAACTAGATCTGGTTTTAAAGAAGTTCACTCTCTAGGGAAGTACCTTGGGATTCCTCTTATTAATAAATCTCCTAACAAGGCTGATTACCATTATTTGATTGAACAGGTGAATCAAAAGCTTGCTGGATGGAAAGCAAGGCATTTATCCAAAGCTGGAAGGATTACTTTAGCAAAGTCTGTGCTCCAAGCCATCCCTATATATCCTATGTTGGCTACTACCATTCTTAAGGGAGTGCTTTATGAGCTTGAAAAACTCCAAAGAAGTTTTGTTTGGGGTGATGAAGTTGGTCACAAGAAGCTCCATGCCATTAGCAGGGATGTCCTCACTAAACCTAAATATTTAGGTGGCCTGGGCTTGAGAAGACTCTCAATCATGAACACTGCCTACATTTTGAAGCTTGGGTGGGATCTTAGGAAAAATTCTAATAAACTTTGGTGTCAAGTTATGCTCGGCAAGTATGGCAGAAATCCAACTGGGCAACAACATTGGATACATAAAAATATTGCCCCTCTTGAGTCTTTCTTCAAAACTCCTGAGTTCTGGTCCATTGGCAATGGTAGAGATACAAATGCGTGGAGTCAAAAGTGGTTGAATTGTGATGCTCCTATTGGTGACATGTGGTATAAACATTCCTACTGACTTAATAAATATGTGTGTGGCTGACCTTGTCAACAACTTTGGTGATTGGAACATGGATCTACTGTTTGATTGGTTGCCTGAGGAGACATTAGCTCTCTTCCATGCCAGTCCCCCTCCCTTGACTACTGGAGATAATGATATGTGTGGTTGGCCTTACAGTAACAATGGTGACTATACAGTGGCTGATGGTTACAAAATTTTGTGCAATTTTGAGAATCCTAATACAAATAAGCTCTGGAAGGTGATATGGAAGCTTGAAACTAAAGAGAGAGTTAGACATCATATTTGGCTCATTGGTCATGATAGATTATTGACCAATGAGAGGAAGGCTAAAATGCACTTGGGTTTACCTGACTGTCATCATTGTACTGGTGAATTTGAGACTACTCTTCATGTCCTTCGGGACTGTCCCATAGCCATGAATATGTGGTTCCATCTTGTCAAATGTGAGTGCAGAGTTGTTTTTTTCCAGCAGCAATCTGCAAGATTGTATTACTTTAAATTTGCTTTCTGACTTGGGCGGAAATTCTACAGTTAGTTGGTCTGCAATTTGCGCAAATGGTTGCCACCTCCTCTGATCTTGGAGGAATAAATTGACTCACGATGACAATTTTGTTATGCCTTGGAAACCTTGGCAGATTACTCTTAAGGAAACTACTGACTATGAAGCTGTTATTCAAAAGCAGGTTCAGAATCCTCCTATCAGAAAAATCACTAATCTTGTGTGCTGGTGTCCCCCTATGTCTGGCTGTGTGAAATTAAACATTGATGGGGCGAGTTCTGATGTTGTTTGGTTAGCTGGTTGTGGTGGCTTGTTGAGGGACTCAAGTGGTGGTTAGATAGGTGGTTTCTCCAAATCCCTTGGTTACTGCAATGCTTGTGGAGAGTGATGCTGTTACAACATCATTGTGGATAGTGATGCTGCTATTATCATCAAGCATTTACAGAGCAAGAGTTGGGGCGTGGTGAAGGCTGGACCATCATGCAAAGAATCAGGAACGTCCTGTTGGAGCACAGTTGGTGTATTCAATTTAATCACATCTACAAGGAAGCTAACAAGTGTGCGCATATCTTAGCTAATTTAGGTAGCCATCAAGTTTAGGATCTAGTTTACCATGATGTAATAATGTCTTTGGTTTTGTCCAAAGCTTTTAGTGATGATATGAGGGGTGCTGCGTCACCTCGTGTAGCTCTTGCTTAGTTTGTTCTCCTTGGGCTTTTAAGCCCTCAATCAATTCAAAAAAAAATTAAAAAAAGTTTTTATATAAATAAAAATTTATGTGAGTTGGACTCTACTCCTCTCCTTGATAAACTATAACTGCATCATATAACGAATAAACTCGTAGAAGAAAAATAGATATGTTTGATAGTTATTAGCTTATGGTGTTTTTTGTTAGTTTAAGGTATTTTTTGTGAAATAGCATTTGATTTTTTTATAGGTAATGTTAGTGGAGGTGGGGGAATGTTAGTTTCCGGAGGTTGAACTCGGGACCTCCTTCTTACACTCTTATGGTGCACTCCCTTGGTATCCCTTAGCTCGTTAACTGAGCTACCTACTTGGGTTTACTCCTTTTTTATAGTTTGTATTGGTTTCTTTTTTTATTTTTATCAGTATTATTTTAACTAAATTTCTCATTTATTCTCTAAAATGAAGCGACATAACCCCAAGGGGTTAGCCTAGTCGAGCATGACTGGAGTTGTATCCGAGAGGTCCCAGGTTCAACTCCCCACTAGTCCCCTTGGGGGTGAGGTAAATGTAATTACCTTTTTAAGTGCTCAAACAGGTTCAACTCCCTCACCCTAAATTTTATGTAACTAAAAAATAAGATGAAGCGACTCAAAAGGAAGGGTTAAGGTAACCCAACAAATAATTGGCCAATCATTCAAACTCGAGGAAATACCGGTTGACGGTGCTCTTTTAAGTGAGTTTGAATAAGGCGCCTTTGGGATACTTGTAAAATGGTGAAGCAAACGTGAGTGCACCAATTGATACGGTTATTTAAGCTACTAATCAATGGCCAAAATGAAAACTAAACATATTGAATTTTCTCAGCTTCTCCCACTCACCACAAGGAATACTTGTACTACAATCAAGATGAGAGACTCTTTCTTTTAAAATAAAATAATTTTTAAAAAAACTCATCTTCTTCCTTTCTACTTCTTCTGAAACGCATCAAGGATCACAACTTCAACAATATTTCTTCTTATTCTCAAACAACAATCGTTGCATCATAGTCTGGATTAATTTACATCATATCCAATTTTCTTCTCAAGTGGCTTGATATTGTTGCATATTCTCCATTAATTTACAGATCATTTTCGCATTCATTGTTGCAAGAAACCTAACCCAATTCTTTGTTCAATTACCCTTCAATCGTGTGTTTTTTTCGAAATTAACTTAAGGGCTCTTGATATTGTTGTCTTGCGATCAAAACACATCTAACGTCAAACAAAATGGTTGCCTAAATCACAAGAACCAATCAGATCTCCATTGTGGGTCAAAATACCGTATTTTTCCCAGATCTGAGATTCCCCACAAATGGTTGAACGACTCACCGAATTTTACTGGGGCTTCTCTTAATTGATGAATAACGAATAGCATACTAAAAATCTCATTGTTCCGTTGCCTCTAGGGCCGAATCGGTCATAGTGAGGGTTTAAAGGACACATTTTCTGATTGGTGTGTTCTATTGTCTTTGTCTGAAACTCGGCTCAATGGATTTCTTTCAGTCTCTACTTTATAAAATAGGGTTCTCTCTTGGTAGTCGAGTTGCTTTTTAGCTAAACTTCTTTATGATTTTTTGACAGCTTGAAGTTCTTTCTTTTCCTTCTTCAATGGCGACAATGTGTGTAATGAAAGCTTGAAGTTCTTGATGCTTGTTTAACAACTTGAATGCTTGATGCGTTGGTTTCTTTTTTTTTGATGAACTAATGTATTGGTTTCTATGAGAAGAAGAACCGATTATTTTTTTTTTAAAAAAAGTGAGTTTATTTTAAAAACTATTTTATTTTAAACTTAGATTGAAATAATTATAATTAATAAAAAAATTGAGTTGGCATGCTACAGGGATGTCACATCAATTAAAATGTCCATGTGGCATGGCGATGTCATGATTCTGTTAATCCAGTCAGCATGATTTAACACCAGGGACTAATAATGAAAACAACAAAATAAGATGGAGACCAAAACGCCTATTTCGTTAATATAGGAGTTAAGCTTAGAAGAACCCAATTTTATAGGGACTAAAAACATATTTTATCATTTTTTTTGAAAAACTTTTCTTAGGATTTTAATTTTTTTTTAAAAAAGTTTTTATATAAATAAAAATTTATGTGAGTTGACTCTACTCCTCTCCTTGATAAACTATAACTGCATCATATAACGAATAAACTCGTAGAAGAAAAATAGATATGTTTTATAGTTATTAGCTTATGGTGTTTTTTGTTAGTTTAAGGTATTTTTTGTGAAATAGCATTTGATTTTTTTATAGGTAATGTTAGTGGAGGAGGGGGAATGTTAGTTTCCGGGGGTTGAACCCGGGACCTCCTTCTTACATTTTTATGGTGCACTCCCTCGGTATCTCTTAGCTCGTTAACTGAGCTACCTACTTGGGTTTACACCTTTTTTTATAGTTTGTATTGGTTTCTTTTTTTATTTTTATCAGTATTATTTTTACTAAATTTCTCATTTATTCTTTAAAATGAAGCGACTTAACCCCAAAGGGTTAGCCTAGTGGAGCATGACAGGAGTTGTATCCGAGAGGTCCCAGGTTCAACTCCCCACTAGTCCCCTTGGGGTGAGGTAAATGTAATTACCTTCGTAAGTGCTCAAAGAGTCTAAAGGTCTTCCCTGCCTTGGACAGAGGCGCCATCCCCTCCCCCTAAATTTTATGTAACTAAAAAATAAGATGAAGCGACTCAAAAGGAAGGGGTAAGGTAACCCAACAAATAATTGGCCAATCATTCAAACTCGAGGAAATACCGGTTGATGGTGCTCTTTTAAGTGAGTTTGAATAAGGCGCCTTTGGGATACTTGTAAAATGGTGAAGCAAACGTGAGTGCACCAATTGATACAGTTATTTAAGCTACTAATCAATGGCTAAAAAGAAAACTAAACATATTGAATTTTCTCAGCTTCTCTCACTCACCACAAGGAATATTTGTTCTACAATAAAGATGAGAGAGACTTTAGTAGCCGAATTATTGCTAACATATTTGGGGACAAGAAAATCTACCCATCTTTGCACACAGGTCTAACACAATAGTACAACTAATTGGACAACAAAGCAATATAAGAAATTAGGGAATTTCAGGGACAAGATAAATGACTCTAATACTTCAAGACATAATCTTTCAAATATATGGGCCTTTGCTTTTTCCTAATGGGGCGTCCCATACGGCTTGGCTCATCAGCATTGGAGTTGTTATTGTCTGCACCAAAGATAATTTCAATCAACTAAACCAAACACAAATAGTTCAGACATGTAAATCAACTAAACCAAATACAAATAGTTCATTCTACTAAAAAATATAGTATTTTTAACATAGAAAAATTGTAGTGTTTGAAGAGTTTTGATTTTTAGAAGTTTAGATTCATTAATGAATATTATTATGTTTTCGTCTACTTAGTAAACTCATAGAAAAGTAAAGGAAGAGGAAATATATGGGCCTTTGCTTTTTCCTAATGGGGCGTCCCATACGGCTTGGCTCCTCAGTATTGGAGTTGTTGTCTGCACCAAAGATAACTTCAATCAAATCAACTAAACCAAACACAAATAGTTCAGACATGTAAATAAAAAAGTAGTAGTTAAGCCAAGTTTAACATGGAATCATCTGAATGGAACTGCTAAGTCTATATAGAATTTAATATCGTTATTTGTTCTCAAATAGGCTTAAAGAACTAATAAGGGTTGTTGGTCCGAGTGGTAACCAGACTTAGATCCTACCCTAAGATCTCGGGTTCAAATCTTGGATGTGGCAAAAACCCCGTTGCGAGGGGAGAACCACACGGGCCGACAAACCCAGATACTTGTGGCAAAGCCGGACACCAATGACAGGGTAATAAAAAAAATAGGCTTAAACAACTTTTAAGTTATATTTAAAAACAAAAAAAAAGAAATACCGTGAAATTGACCTAGTAAAAACCCAGTTTTAGCTATATATGTAACTATTTCCTATATTTGAAGAATGAAGTTGAAGGTGGTTTTGGAGAGAGAATATGCCAGTTACAATCACTATGCCAAAGTTGTGTTCAGATAGCAGTGTTCAACATCACGTTTACTGCACCTAGCGCCATCTAAACCAGCACAAATTACTTAAATCTTCAGATAAGGCTTTCTTGAGCAAGCATTATCTCAAAAACATACAAGTAGAATTTGTAGATGTAAACATCATGTCTAAGAATACAAAGCTCGAGTAAAACTCATAATGTCTGTTAAATTTTTTTATCTAAATATGTATGATTTCAATAAGGTATCTCTATATCTTAAGCCGCTTGTCACTTTTGGAGCCAATTTCCTTTTTTTTTTTTTTTTTTGCTTCACTTTTTTTTCCTGCTTTTATATTATTTAACTTTTTTTTTATTTTCTTCCTTTTTTGTTTCTTTTTTTTTTGCTTTTTTGTTTTTTTCTTCGGGTTTTTTTCTTTTATATTTTAAGGTTTTGGATTTTTCCTTTTATATATTTTAAAGAGTGCTTTACAGTCTCGAAAATTTTTAGATGCTTAAATATGTAAATTTTGTTGTTAAATAATTGATTCGGTGAATTTTTTTTGATTTCATCATAAAATACGTAAAGTGAGATGCTAAACAGTGTACTTTGGTGTACTTGATGGTTAAAACAAATTATTTTGTAACAAAATGCGTAAAGTGAAATGTTAAATGGTGTGTTTGGGGGTACTTTAGGATTCGGAATTTTTTAACTCTACAAATACTAGAAGTTTCTTCGTAAATAACCGATTTGGTTAAAAAAGTGAGTTTGCGACAAAATACGTAAAGTGCGATGCTGGAAATATATTTTGGGGTACTTTAGCATCCCGAAAAAATTTTAGATGTTCAAATATGGAAATTAGTTCCTCAATAACCTTTTTGATAAAAACAAAATAAACTTGTGACATCCGCGGCTGAAGAGGGCGGGGAGTGATCGTCGGTGCCCAAAAAGGTGGCATGGCAAAGAGCGGCTCCTGGCAGCTTCAAAGCGAAGGGGCACGTGAATGAACCGAATACGCACCGGAATGTGAGGGATCCTGAGGCTGTGCAGGTATGGGACTGTACAGATGAAGGAAGGCTTAAAAGAATTGATTTGGACTACCTATACCAACAAGATGCATCTTCTTTTCGGGAGTCATTCTCATAAGAACTCCATAGTTAAGCGTGCTTGACTTGGAGTAGTAGTGGGGTGGGTGACCTTCTGGGAAGTTTCCTAAAAAGCATGCAAGTGAGGACAATGCATGCTGAAAAGACTCGTGTTGGTTCGTGGGGGCAGTTGACAATTCTGGAAGCAGTCTGGGATGTTACAAAGGTACTTTAGCATCCCGAAAAAATTTTAGATGTTCAAATATGGGAAATTAGTTCCTCAATAACCTTTTTGATAAAAACAAAATAAACTTGTGAGAAAATATATAAAATGTGATGCTAGAAAAAAATTTACATTTGCAAATAGGTGTTTTCTTCTTTATTTTGATAATTTCGCACCAACGAGAATTAGAAACATATTTAAATTGGTATTTAGTTTTAAATCAAACATGGCATGATACTTACGTATGTGTTTCATTTTCTAATTGTGTTGTCTTCTTTTCTCTTTAACTATGAGTTACGTTTTTATATTTTTGATGAATATAGATAACGTTATTAAAAAAAGTTAGACTTTTTCTTTTTATTATCTATGGATGTTCAATTCCAACGTCCGTGTTAAAGTATATTTTTAATTTTATGATATTGTTATTTAATTTATATTTATAATTTAACTTTTTTTTGGGAACTTCGACTTCATTTACAATAGAATTCCCCAACTTTTTCCTTCTGGTTTTGGGCTTCAATTTTTCAGGTTTCAGCAAGGCCAATAGAATTTTTATATTTGCACCACCCTCTCTTTTTTCTACATTCTAATGCTAATTCCACCAAATAATTCTGGTGTTTCCACCAAAAAAAAACATTCTAATGCTAATTTTTAATTCTTAATATATACATGTAGATGTAGAATGTAAATTTTGTGAAATTAAATTCATCCGTATGTAGGAAGTGAGATGTCAGATTACTAAGTTTCAGATTCATACATACATCATCATATTTTGTGGTATTTCAATCTATGTAGAGTTTTTGGACAAAAATAGCAATTGCTAATTTTGATGGTTTTAAATTCATAAAATATACATTATGTATTGTTTTCACCGTGCTGATTTACTTAACATGTTTAGTTGTTCCGGAGTATTAATATGCGGATACCGCTTTGCAGTCATCCTGTAGTTGCGGTTCCACGCCAAATTTCGCTTTTTTTTCAATTTTTATTTTTTATATTTTAATGTTTTTTAAATAATATTCTTTTTTTCCTTTTTAAATTACAGTAATATTAATTTACTAATAGTGTGTTTTGATCATTTTGGATTAACTGGTATTAAAAATATACCTAAATTAGTGTTTATATTATATGCGAGTAACGTGACTTCGGTCAGTACTTCGCATCAAACTTCCATGTTTTTTCATTTTTGGTTTTTATATTTTTGGGATGTTTTAGAGTCTGAAAAAAATTAGATGTTCAAATACACGAAGTTCATTCCTCAATAGTTGGTTCGATTAAAAAAAATTATTTCCCAAGAAAATACTTAAAGTGATCGAGATGCTAAGCGGTATATTTTGGTGAACTTTAGAGTTCAAAAAAACTAACTGTTCAAAACACAACGTTTGTTCCTCAATGACCAGTTTGGGGAATAAATTGTCACAAAATACGTAAAATGCGATGCCAAACAGTATATTTTGGGGGTACTTTAGCGTTTAGAAATTTTTTAACTATTCAAATACACGAAGTTTGCTCCTCACTAACCGATTGGTGAAAAAATATAATAATTTTGGGACAAAATGTGAAAAGTGAAATGCTAAGCAGTATGTTTTCGTGTACTTTAGAGATAGAAAAAAATTAACTGTTCCAATACGCAAAGTTTGTTCCTCAAGAACCAGTTTGGTGAAAAACAAATAGAAAAATACGTAAGCTGCGATGCTAAGCAGTATGCTTTGAGATACTTTAGCGCTTAGAAAAATTTTAATATTTAAATACCTAAAATTTGTTCCTCACCCTTTACTAATTTCAGCACTTTAAAATAATAATTTCTTTTTATACCTCTTCTCTTTATATTTTTTTAGGCCATATTTTTCTAAATCTTAAAAAAAAAATCATTTAGAATAGATGTTTCTATCTTATTTGTTATTTTCATCTAACTCTGCATGAATATGAATTATGATATTAAAATTCTTTAGACTTTTTTTTATTATCTATGGAAGTTTAGTTTAAATGTGTTTGTTGATGTTCTTTTTTAATTTTATAATCATTTTATTTAATTTATAGTATAATTTAATTTTTATTCATGGGAACTTCAGCCGCATTTACAATAGAACCTCTCATCATATTCTTTCAACTTTGTATAGGGGCTTCTATTTTATTGGTGATTATCATCCAAGCTTGCTTGATACTCACGTGTTTCACTTTATATTTTTGTTGTCTTCTTTGTTTTGGTCATTTCGCACCAACGAGTATTTGAAGCATACTTAAATTGATGTTTATATTTTTATATTTCTTTAGCATTTACTCCCGTGGGAACTTTAGCCACATTTATAATAAAAACCGCATCTTCTTCTTTTCAACTTTGTAAATTTGCTTCTATTTTATTGATGATTTTCATTCAACCCTGCATGAATATGGATTATGTTATTAAATTTCAGCTACATTTTCACAATAGAACTCCTTATCGTATTCTTTCAACTTTGTATACGAGTTTCTATTTTATTGGTGGTTTTCATCCAACCATGCATGATATCCACATGTTTCACTATCTATTTGTGTTTTCTTCTTTGTTTTGATAATTTCGCACTAATTGGTACTAGAAGCATACTTAAATTGGTGTTTAGTTTTAAATGAAACTCTACATGATATACATGTTTCACTTTCTAATTATGTTGTCTCATTTTCTCTTTAATTATGAGTTAAGATTTTATATATAAATCTGATGAATGAAGATAGTGCTATAAAAGTTTTTAGACTTTTTCTGCTAATTATTTATGGATGTTCAATTTCACGTCTTTGATAATGTTCATTTTTAATTTTACAATAATCTTATCTAATTTATAGTTATAATTTAATTTTTTTCACGGGAACTTCATCCACATTTACAATAGAACTCCCCATAATATTCTTTCACTTTGTGTAGCTTCTTCTAATTTATTGGTGGTTTTCATCCAATCTTCCATGATACTGAGGTATTTCACTTTCTATTTGCGCTTTCTTCTTTATTTCGATAATTTCGCACCAATTAAGGGGTATTAGATGCATAGTACTTAAATTGGTGTTTATTTTTTTAAAATTTCCTTTATATTCGAAAACCGCGTTGTAGCATTTAGTATCGCGGGAACTTGCAATGTTTACTCCCGCGGGAACTTCAACCATATTTACAATTGAACACCCCATAATATTCTTTTAACTTTATATAGTTGCATCTATTTTATTGGTGGTTTTCATTTAACCCTGCACGATACTCACGTGTTTCACTTGCTCATTGTGTTGTCTTCTTTTCACTTTATATAGCCACGTTTGGAAGATGTTCAATTTAAATGTTTTTGTTAATGTTCCTTTTCAAATTTATAATCTTCTTATTTAATTTATAGTTATAATATAATTTTAACTCAACGTTATTAGATTTTATATTTTGCAAACTAACAACATTGGCCCAATGGCATAGGCTACCATTGAACACAGGGGTCGACTCGATGCTCCCTAGCTCGATTCCCACTATGGACAAGCTCGGTATTGGCCAGAGCAAAATTTGCTCCAAAGGACGATCATATATTAATCTTTCGTTAAAAGTGTCGGGACAGTCCCGAATAGCCAACGATAGTCCAAACTAAAGAAAAGTATATTTTATACAAAACAGATTTAGCCGTCCCCGTGCATCGCACGGGTATTAGGGCTAGTGCATAAGAAAGCGAATATTGGAAGCGTAAAACATAATATAAAACATGATAAGTCTATGTACTTCATTAGTTCATTGATCTAATTGTCAAAAACTCTAAACACTTACTTTGAACACATCGATCATAAATATATAGCAGCAAATTTTTTGACTTCCCATAAATATATAGCTATATACTTTGAACCTTAATGGTATAAAACATGATAAGTCTATGACACAGGAATTTTTTGACATAAAAAGTCTAATTGTAAATCAAATGGGAAATGCTTATTCTAGCAAGGGAAGTTTTCACAAAAGAATTGAATTGTACATCTATATTATTATTGGTTAGTCACCCAACAAAATTTCATTATTGCCTCAGCAGATGGGTGATTTCTAGGAATATTGAATTAAACAAGTTATCATGAAACATGACACGTATGTATTTGTAATATTTCACAGAGCTTCTCTCAAATATATAGCATTGTTCAATTAAGATTATTTTCTTGATGCATATACTTAACAAAAATAAATTGAGCAAATTTACCTCCATGTTCAGCATTATACTTTTCCACATCCTCTCCTGCATTAACATTCATCTCCTCTTCCTTCATGTTTTCTTCAATGTCATCATCATATGTTCTAGGCTGTTTAAGGTAGAAAAGAAAGAAAAAGTTTGGAAATATTGATAAAAATAATTTACATAGACATTGTACACTCAAAATTATTTATGCAATTGTAATTCTATTTACAAATTACTTATTGCAGTTAAGTTCAACTACATTATCCTACATTTGATGTAAGAAAATAAGTATAAGAGAAAGATTGGAGAGAGATTCTTGGGTGTTCTAGCGATTAAAAAAACTTTTTTTTGAAAAGCAATATATATAAAATGTCAAGCATAAGGAGTACTCAACCCAAGTGCAAGCAAGATAAGTCTGACCCCTTAAAATGACAAAAACCGAAAGAATCACTTACCTCCTAGAAATACAATCAATAGGATCAAATAAACAAGAGGGAGTATTACCCCTAACCTGGAACCACTGTCAGGAAAGGGATAAAATCCTATATAAACAACTCCCAAAATTAGGCACACCTCTCAAGAAAATACATTTGTTCCGCAGGTCCCAAATAACCCATAGAAAAGAATGTCAGATGAGCGTCAAACCACGTCGACACCTCAAAGGACCACCAATATGGATGAACTGAAAAAACAACGATGTAATATCCTGCTGCATGACAAAATCGAAGCCCAACCAACTGATTATAACATACCAAACCGCTGAAGCAAATCAACACCTAAAAAAGAGATGGAGGGAAGAATCCTGAAAAACCCTGCACAAGATGCATGCTATAGCGTCCAAATCCGAAATCACCCCTCTTCTAAATAGGTTAGACCGAGTAGGTACTCTATCTAAGAGAAGTTGCCAAGAGAAGGCAACAACCTTAGAAGGAGCGAAACTGTTCCAAACCATGTTTAGAACCTGAAGCACCTGATCAGAAAGCTGAAGAAAACGGGATGAAGACTAAGAGAGATGATGAAAAGCAGAAGCCACCGAGAACATTCCTGAGTCATGAGGAGATCAAACTCAAGTTTCTGGAGCCGTTGCTCCTAGAAGAAGAAGTAACTCCCCCAAGATAACCTCCTCCCAAGCGAACAACTGTCGCCTCCAAGGGAAAGCCCAAACCCAAACCCAAACCCCACCCGACAAACTACCAAAAGAACTAACTAAAGCATTAGGGTCATTAGTCACTGAAAAGAGCTAGGAAACCTGAACCTAAGAGACGAATCACCCAACCAAACGTGATGCCAAAAAAGAGTGGTATTCCCATCGCCCACTTTCATCCTAGTGTTATTAGAGATCTCGTCCCCTCCCTCGGATCCCCATCTGCCTATACGACAGAGATCCTTCCACCATATAGAAGCAAAGTGAGGAAGATTCAACTATTGAAAGTGGGACAATGAACGAATGGTCTGCCCATACTTTGACACCAAGACGTTGATCCACAAGGCATCCTCCCCAGTAAGGAGCCTCCAACGCGACTTACCTAACAAGCAAACATTAACAACTTTGAGGTCCCTCATCCCAAAACCTCTGCAACTCTTAGGCTTACAAATATCTAACCACCTAACCCACGAGATTTTCTTCGCCCCTAGAGCTCCCCCCACAAGAAGTCCCTATGAAACTTAACAACTTCCTTCCATACTACTACCGGTATCTTCATAAAAGAGAGGTAGAAGATTGGAATGCTTCTCGAGACTGAATTGAGAAGGACTATTCTCCCACCTAGACTAATTGATCTATGTTGCCAACTCCAGAGTCTTCCTCGAACAACTTGGAGCAAATGGTCCATAGTAGAAGCCCTCCTAGGTTTAGCCCCCACTGGAAGCCCTAGATATCTGAAGGGAAGGGCCCCTCTCTTACAATTCAAGAATCTAGCACCCATAGCCAAGACTTCCTCATGGACGTTAACGCCTGTTAAACAACTTTTTACAAAGTTCACTCTAAGCCCGGAGGCAAGCTCAAAAGTTCGTAGGACAGACTTCGTGGCCCACAAATTATCTGTCGTTGCCTCTCCAAGTAGAAGAGTATCATATGCAAATTGTAGGTGAGAGACCCTCAGCCCTTGCTCACCCATCATGACCCCAGAAAAAAGACGTCGATCCACATCCTGACGCATCAGCCCACTCAAGCCCTCGACAACTAAAAGGAACAAAAAAGGGGCAAGAGGGTCACCTTGCTTCAACCCCTTCTTAATGCAGACCTCCTCTGTTGGGCTCCCATTGACCAGGACTGAAAGATGTCCAGAGAAAACACATGCCTGAATCCACGCCCAACATCTAGCATCGAACTCGAAGCGCCCCATCATATAATCCAAAAAACTCCAACTGACTGAGTCATAAGCCTTCTCAAAATCTACTTTAAAAATGAGACAGTCTTTGTTATTCTTCTTCGCAAAGTCTATCACCTCATTCACCACAAGCACACTATCGACCAAGTTTCTGCCTTTTATGAATGCTGACAGGAGAGATGAGGGAGTCCATGACAGTGCTGAGGTGAGCCAACAGAACCTTAGCTAGAATATTGTATAAACATCCTTGTAAGGAAATCGGGTGATAGTCCCCTAAGGAGAAAGGAGACTGAATTTTTGGGATAAGAGCAATAAAGTAAGAAGAAAAGGATCCTAGGAGCTTAGCATAAGAGAAGAACTCCTCGAAGAAGGTGCCCATATTTGGGCGCAACGAGTCCCAGAAAGCCTTAATGAAATCAAAATTAAAACCATCCGGTCCAGGGCTCTTGTGTTGACCAAGTGATTTCAAATAGGGGGGGGGGGGGGGGGGGGGGGGTGGTTGAATTGTGAACTTAAAAATTAGTGTTTAAATGAATCACCTAAATAAAAAATTAATGAATTAAAATAAAGTGTTTAGAAAAGGTTTGAATTAAAATAAAACACAATAAATAAATAAGTTGAAATAAATAACAATAAAATAGCTTGCAAAGGAAAATAAAAGAGATAATGAGAAAGAGAGAAGACATGCAGAAATTTATCCTACTTCGGCCACTCCTATGGCCTACGTCTAGTCCCCAAGGCAAAACCAACAAGGGATTTTAATCACTGAAACACGAGCTTTTAGAACAGGTTCAGCTAGAAACCATTATTTTTCCTTGCATTGCAGATAGATGATGTATGACCTTTTCTACCACAATAAAAACATTTCACAAAAGGGCTACTAGATGTGTTGTTGGGTCTAAAAAACTTTTTGAAAGATCTTTCATGAATTTTTGGTTTATAGCCCAAACCAGCTTTATCATAAGTTCCCCTTTGATTTCCCAAAATGATATTTAGATTATCTCTTTCCATGGTGAATTTTGCAAGAGTGTTGTGCAAATCATCAACTTTATTTTTCAAAACATTGCACTCTTCACACTTGGGAATATTCTCCTTTTGATTTTTATAAGAGTTGCAAGAGGAGACTTCACTTACAAAACTTTGTTTCTCTTTAAGAACTTTTATTTCCATGTATAAAGTTTCGATTTTAGATTGAAGAGTGGAAATAGTTTTCTTAGAAGTGGAAACAATTTTTCTAAGTTTAGTTGACTCTTTATTTAATTCTTCATAAATACTAAGCAACTCATCATAAGTTAAATCAGGTTCGGTTTCAAAGGAGCTTACCTCATCTTCCTCATGCTTTGCCATGAAACATAGTTTTGCTTCCTCATTTTTAGATTCATTGGATGATTCGATATTGTTTTCATCCCAAGTGAATGACGCTCTTCTTCCTTTTGATTCCTTTCGGGAGTTTCTAACTGGTTTCTCATATTTTTGATTTTGAGGACAATCCGGCTTTATGTGCCTCTTCTTACCACATTTATAACATGTTGGATTGAAGGAAGTTCCTTCCTCATTTTTCTTTTGAGGATTAGAAGACGGTTTAGGTTTGCCTTTGTGCCTCATGAACTTTTTGAACCTTCAAACCATTACGCTCATGTCTTCATCACTTTCATTTGTGCTATCGTAATCTTCCGTTTCACTTTCTTTGGAACTTACTTTTAGAGAGAGTCCTTTCTTTTTCTTTTCACCTTCCTCACTTTCAGTGAGTCGATTTAATTCGAGCTCATGTTCCTGTAATTTACCAAACAAAGTGGTTAAATCCATAGAAGATAAATCTTCAGATTCTGAGATAGCTGTCACTTTGGGTTGCCAATTTCTATTTAGGCATCGCAAAACTTTATTGATCAAATCCTCATTTTCGAAAGATTTTCCAAGGCCTTTGAGATGGTTAACTATATGGATGAATCGTTTGTTTAGTTCTTGGATGGTTTCACCCTGTTTCATCCTAAATAGCTCATACTCATGAGTTAATGTGTTCATTCTAGCCCTTTTGACCTCGGTAGTACCTTCATGGGTCACTTGAAGGGCGTCCCACATTTCCTTGGCGGTTTTACAATGTGATACACGATAGAACTCATCAACGCTTAAAGCGGTTGTAATGATGTTCTTAGCTTTCAAATTGTATTGAACCTTTTCCTTTTCATCTTTGGTCCAAAGAGATCTAGGTTTGTTCACCATTACATCATTGACACGATGAGTGGGAACAAATGGACCATTTACTACAGCATCCCAAATATCACAACCTACTGCCTCAATAAAAAGTTTCATTCTTGTTTTCCAATAATCATACCCATCACCATTGAAAGATGGGGGTCTGTTTAAGGAGCCATTGTTTGAAGTCATCTTGCTCTTGAGACTGTTAGTCTTTACCAAGAGCCTAGCTACGATGCCGCTTGTTGACCAAGTGACTTCAAAAACGAGAAGGGGGGGGGGGGGGGGGGTGAATTGTGAACTTAAAAAATAGTGTTTAAATGAATCACTTAAATAGAAAATTAATAAAATAAAATAAAGAGTTTGGAAAAGGGTTGAATTAAAATAAAACACAACAAATAAATAAGTTGAAATAACAATAAAAATAGCTTGCAAAGGAAAATAAAAGAGATAATGAGAAAGAGAGAAGACACGCAGAAATTTATCCTAGTTCGGCCACTCCTATGGCCAACGTCTAGTCCCCAAGGCAAAACCACCAAGGGATTTTAATCACTGAAACACTAGCTTTTAGAGCAGGTTCAGCTAGAAACCATTACAAATACAAACAACTTCCAAAAGGGTCTCCTTTATTCAAGAGATATAACCTCTCTATGAATTTATAGGATCACACCCCAAAAACAAATTACAATTGAGAAAGAAACAAATAAAGAAGATTACACCCATCTGTAGATGAGACAAATTGAAGCACAAGTTATACAACTCAAACTTTATGGAATACAAAGCTCTCAAATAAAATATTAGCAACGGTAAAGTGAATGAGAGTGATGAGAAGATAATTTTGATATAGTTCCAATGTAAAAATGAGTTGTTGAAAAGAGCTACCACAAGTCTACTATTTATAGAGAAGATGAAATGAAAGAGACTAAATAAAAAATAATTGAAACCAATTAATTTCAACGGTAACAATATAAGAATCAATGAATTGGATTACCATATGAAATGATTTCAAATTGGTCCGTTGAAAAATAGAAGATATGCCTTAATTATCAAATATGTTTTGATTTTAAACAATACACTCAAACTATCCGTTGATGAAAGTATCATAACAATATTTGCAAGGAAAAAGTCCATGTTAAGAATCAACGGTAACAATATAAAATCAAATAGTTGGATTACCATATTTATACATGATAATGAAGATATTTCAAAAGGTACTCAAATATGTCCGTTGGAAAAATGATATGCTCTATGTGTAGCAAATTTATTTTAAATTTCAAAAGCATGGATCACTATGATATGGCAAAACGAGAATTACGTAAAACTTATTAAAAAGGCCGAATGATTATGTGAACAAAATGTGATTATGAAAAAATATTATTTCCAGACAATTGATTAATTATAATCAATTATTAATTGTTCTCAAAAATATTTTCATGCAAAACATATTTTTGTGAGAGTGTGAATTATTTTACTTTAGAGAGCTTTATTTCCACTTACACAAATGTCCTAAACCATACAATAAACCAAACAACTCTTGACTTGAAAGCTTGTTCCCCTTGTCCGCTTTTTGCAATCTTGACATTTTTGAACTTCTTTTGTCAATCATCAAAACCAAATTATTTCTGTCAAGGCATATATTCACATTCTCCCCCTCTTTGATGATGACAAACATCATTAGGAGGGATTTGCACAATGAAGAGGTTAGGATACAAATATTTTGTAACAAGGTATATATCAGAGATAAGGGCAAATTATACTCCCCCTTTTTGTTTGCAGACATTAAAATAATGCTCCCCTTGAAACATGCAAATCACATACCTCTCCCCCTTTTGGCATTATCAAAAAGCGGGAAAAAAGAATCGTGACAAGGCATATATTTAAGAAATATGTGTAAACCATTTTTGCTTATGATCTATTTGCACCTTTTTTTTTGTTTTTTTTGAAAAGAACTTCAAATGATGTCACCACCTGTAACATAGCCACATTTAGTTGATAAAAAGGAGAAATTGCTTTTATCCTCCTTTACGTGCTTTGAATAGCCACTATGAAGATACCCGTTTGAGTTCTTGGTCTTCAAGCACACCTACAACACAAAATCAAATTTTGGCTTTTGGTACCCAAACCATTGTGGTCCTTTTATGTTAGCTTTGGGAAAAGTGTCCTTTGGAATCCATACATCTTTATCATCCAAAACTTTATTTTTCCTTGCATTGCAAATAGATGATGTATGACCTTTTCTACCACAATAAAAACATTTCACAAAAGGGCTACTAGATGTGTTGTTGGGACAAAAAAACTTTTTGAAAGATCTTTCATGAATTTTTGGTTTATAGCCCAAACCAGCTTTATCACAATTTCACCACCCTTAGAGTTGAGATTCTATTCCTAGCCCCTCTAGCCTTAATACAAGAGTGGAAGAATCGCGTATTAGCATCCCCTTCTTTTAACCACCTCGACCTCGACCTTTGGAAAATCAATCCGTCCTTGCTTTTCAGAAGATGCCTAAGATGCAAGAAGCTTTCATTTCTCTTGGACATCTCTTCCTGTGAAGACCAATATCCTCACATTTCAAGTCAAGAGACTTGATTGTTTCCACCAGCACCTGAATCTTTGAGTCCATGTCCCCATAAGTATCCTTATTCCGTTTTTTCAAGGTGATTTTAAGACTCTTCAGTTTCTCTTTCAATCTAAAGCCCATCCAACCACTAGGTTGTAAATCATTCCAGGACCTTTTAACCAAGTCCCTGAACCCCTGTGCTCGAGCCAGTGATTATAGAATTTGAACGGTTTGGGGGCCCCACCTCTCACTAGAGTACTTCAGAACCAAAGGGCAATGATCCGACACATCCCCATGTGAACTTACGTCCCAACAAAGGAAGATCATACACTTGTTTCCCCCTCATGTAGTCACACAACGAAGCTTGTACATCCTCCATCTTTGTTTCTTGAATTGCAATAAAGTCCAAATTATTTTCCCGGACAAGGTCCCTAATCTTATTCCTCTCTGACCTCGTCCCCAACCCTCTAATATTAATAGATCCAACAATCATTAATACGCCTTATTCTTTCCCCCCCCTCTCATCCACATGCATGCGATCCCGCGATTTAGCTTCCAAAATTTTCTCTAACAAAACGTCTTTATCAAGCTTTAACCCCATAGCCTCTCCCATGTCAAGGATTTTTCTCCCAATGAATTCATCTCTACACCTAGATGAGTTTGGTTGTTCTTCTTGGCCACCCTGAGTTTCTTGAGCCAACCCTGTTGGCACACAATGTAGCCAATCATCATTTAGTAAAAGCTCCACACCGCTACCTCCAGGGCACAACTTTCTCCCTGCAATAGAGCCCCCTTGATATGCAACCTCTTTACCTTTAATCTGGGTACAAAATTGGTGGACCCGATGCCTAGAATAAATTTTCTCCAAAGAGGATTTCTTCCTACCCAATACGCCATTCAAGGGAAGAGATGTCGCTTCTCGTCCTTTCCCTCTCTTCAAAGGAACACGACCAAAAAAATCTAAATAATAGAGTAATTACAGAAGACTTAAGTATCTGAATTTATTTGGTTCACATCAGATAAGGTAATGACTGTGTGACAAAAAGTCTTTTCCATCTCAGATAAGGTAATTATGGGATCCAATTTCATCCAAATCCACTACAGTCAATTATAACTACAGTCAGTCAGGGTAGTTAAAAGCACATCAGTAGTCTTTAGATTGAATGTTTTTATAAATCATAATTGTTGGTTAATTTTAAATAAAAATATTAAAAACATGAATAAAGAGAGATAGATCATGTTGAATGTGGATCACAACCCATAATTATGTTTCACTCATCACCCAAACTATGAGCATCAGAAACCGAACACAATGCAAGTTGACCAGCATCTTAAATAGCCAAATGATAAATAGCATATAATACCAAAACATACCATGCATATTCAAGTATAGGGTCCCAAAAGTATAGAGTTATTATCGTCAAACACAACACGACACATATAGAGTTTTTCTTTCAAATGACATCTTAAGTGATAACTGTTCCAGTGTCCACATTTGGAGGTTAGGAGCCCATGTTACAAGTTTCATCAGATCCACAGTATAGAATTTATAGATAAAACTAATAATGAAAAAACTAATAGAAGTGCAATTTTACCAAATGAAACAACCCCCTTTGCTATTTTGCCAATGATGTAAAACACAAAAATGATTGTAAAAGAAAGGTCAGTAGGGAAGGAAAGAAAAATAAGTTTGTTTGGTTGGGAAAAGGGGAAAGTTCGAGATATTAATGAAAATAATCAGTATTTATTAATAAATATCTACTTATCTAAAAGGGTGTTTACTAAACTAGCACCGTTGACCCAATGACTTAATCTACCCCGGATAGTAAAATAGAACTACCATTAAAGTGTATATAAACTAATTTGTGGATTTCATACACAAAATCAATTCCACTTAACTTTAATCAAACAACTACTGTTATTGTGCAGCTCTTTTTTTACCACCAGAAACAAGATTTTGTTAGCATTCATACTAAGTCAGAATAAACTCTAGATAACGATTCTGTGTCACCAAAGGGTAATGGTTTCGACCACTAAGTTGGTCAACATAATAAAGAAGGTGCAAATATCAGATTCCCGGTTTAGATGAAAAACCCTAGAATAGTGATTCCTTTTCAGAATCACTAATCGAGGTATACTTTTTAGGAAGCATACGATTGCAACTCTCATTTAATTTAGAACCTCTATCCTTAGCAATAACAATTCAAGCTGAGTTTATGTTTTCAAAATAACTTATATACACTCAATTACACATTACATATAGTTGGTTCAAGTTTACAACCAAAATTTAAAGACAAATTCATAAAGGTTATTGGTAACTTGAACAAAAGAAATCTCACATGGAATGAGTTAAAAAACACTCAAATTTGACATGGAAAATAAATAAGTCACAATTATGTCTTGTTACTCCTACCACTATATGAACAACATAGTTATTTATATTTATTTACCTAACAAATTAAAATATATATCATTTGAATATTATAAATAACCTAGGTTTTCAACTTTTACATGAAATATATATCAATTAAAGTATAATTTACTAATGAGGAAAAGAATCACCTTATGGCAATTGATTTCTGGTGTTAATGGTCGCGGTGGTGGAGATACTCGATCTTGAATGCGCACTCCTTGACGGCGGCGACGAAAATACGTAATACTGAAATATAGTTTATGTTAGGAAAAAAATCAATAAAGAAATATATGTCAAGAAAAGAGAAAAAGGCATAGAATAGCACGGGATTGAGTTATTTCTTATGCGATTGATTGCTGGATGAGGATCCATTGTTAACCTAAGACGAAGGGAAAAGGAGACTAAGGCTAAGGTTTTTCAAAAAGGGGGAAAGGAGATTTTAAGATAACTAGGAGGATATTATATCAAAAAAAGATTAGTAAAACATTAATGGTCTAAGCAAAATTAGTAAATATATTTTAAAAATTAAATTTCGCATACTGTAATAAAATTATTATAAGTTCTGCTAACTAATAAGTTTCTTATCAAGTTTACAACTTGTATTATTTTTGTATACTACTTGTATTACCACTACTTGTCTTATAAAATTTTGTATACTACTTGTATTATTTTTGTATATATTCATTGTTGATTCCACATCTAGTCTATAAACACAATGTCACCCCAATATTCATGATTAAATCTGGGATTACTCGTGTGTTTAGTTCCCCAATTTATGGATATGTGCAATTTTGATCCTTAAATTTTTGGTCGAGACCAGGGTATCCACCGCCGAACGCAATGACTAATCCCCTCGTTGGATTGGAGACACCTCGAAGGGTGGGACAGTTGGCCCGGGGATTTAAAGCTGCTCCGTACCCAAGGCGAGGATCGAACCCTCGACACTTGGTTAAGGGAGGATGAGCCAAAACCGCTCAACCACACCCCTGAGTTTTGATCCTTAAATTTTAAAAGTATTTTTTTCGCTCAATGTTCTGAAATGTGCTAAAACTAGCCTTCGTTAATTTAATGAAGTCCATATACATGAATTTTTTAGGCCCTGTTTGGGGTGGTTTTCTGTTTTGAAATTTTCAAAAACCAAAACCAGTTTCTGTTTTGAGTTTTAAAAATTTCAGAAACCAAAACCAGACTGAGTTCTGAGTTAAGAAACTTTAAAAAATAAAAACTATAGTTTAAAACATGAACATAAAAGTGGTATCAAATTTGTATAGTTGACGGTGGTCGGAGTGGTGGTCGCCGGTGGCTAGAGTGGTAGTTGACGGTGGTCGTTGGTGGCTGGAGTGGTGGTTGGCGGTGGTCAGAGTGTTGGTCGGTGGTGGTCAAAGTAGTAGTTGACCGTGATTGGAGTGGTGTTCCGCGGTGGCCAGAGTGGTGTTGGGCGGTGGCCGGAGAGGTGTTCGGCGGTGGTCGGAGAGGTGGTCCGTGGTGGTCTGAGCAGTGGTCGACAGTGGGCAGAGTGGTGGTCGGGAGTCGAAATGGTGGTCATTGGTGGTCAAAGTGGTAGTTGACGGTGGTCAAAGTGGTGTTCGTTAGTGACCAGTGCGGTGGTTGACGGTTGGCGGTGGTCGGAGTGGTGTCGGCGGTGGTCGGAGTGGTGATCGATGGTCAAAATGGTGGTCAGTGGTGGTCAAAGTGGTAGTTGACGATGATCAGAGTGGTGGTCGTCGGTGGCCGGAGTGGTTGTTGGTGGTGGCCGGAGTGGTGGTCGGTGGTAGCCAGAGTGGTGGTTGGTGGTGGCCGAAATGGTGGTCGACGGTGGTCAAAGTGGCAGTCGGTGGTTGTTGAAGTGATGGTTGGTGATGGCGTGTTATTGTTAAAACAAAAACTGAAATTAGAAAACCTCTTTTTTTGGTTTTGTGTTTTGATGGAAAACTGTTTCGAAAATAAGGAAAAAACCAATTTAGCACCATTTTACCCAAACATATTTTGGTTTTGAAATCGACTTTCAAAACCAAAAACCAGAAACTTACAACCACCCCAAACGGACCCTTAGTTGTTTATTTTTGACTCTGTAATACTTAATTTATGTTCGGTTAGTCCCTAAGTTTATACTATAGGCACTAAAACAAAACAATGACGACTAACTCTAAAAATCACAATAAAAAATGACGACATGAGAGAGAAAGGTAGAAAGAGTCATGGTGGTTTCCGGTACACTAACCGGTGGAACGGAGACCAAAGACAAGCTATCGACGGGAGAGAGAGGAGATGGAAGGAGAGGTATGGTTACGTATCGGATACCAAGGAGGAAGCGTACTATGTCCAAGACGGTTGGCAAAGGGTGCAACATAGGAGGGAGCGGAAGCTGGGATCTTGGAGCGGGGGGAAGAATATGGATATCGCATCCGGTCGTATCAACTTTCCGAGGGAGGAGGTTATATCGTCGTTCTTTTTCACAAATTTTCCTGTGGCGTATAGGGCTCGTGATATGCTTCATGTCTTTTCGGATCATGGGAGGGTAGTAGAGGTGGTTATTCCGGCGAGGAAGGATGGTAGAGGGAAGAGGTTTGGGTTTGTTAGATTTATTCATGTAAATGATCCTGATAGGATGGTGACTAGATTAGACAATCTCTTTGTGGAGGGTGTGAAGATCCACGTTAATCATCCAAAGTTTAAAAGAGATAATGGTTTGGTTCATGAGATTAAGGAGCCTTCTCGGCCGAAGTTTCATAGCACATCAAACACTAAGCAGGTTTGGGTTAAGAAGCAAGCAAAAGTTATTAATCATGGAGGAAGTGGGTATAAGGATGCGGTGTTAAAGGGGAGAGGTAGTGAGCACGTCATCTCTGTTGTCGTCAAGGATGAGTCCATGCATCAGTTTGAGAACGCTATGGTGGGAGAGGTTCTTTGGCCGGGTAAATCCTATACTATTCAGGATGAGTTTATCCGACAAGGAGTTTTTTCTATCAAAGCGACGGCCATGTGAGCTAATATGGTTTTGTTAGAAGGTGCCAAGGATGAGGAGGATTTTAAGGGTTTTGTTGATGAAGCTAGAGAATGGTTATTTCAATGGTTTAAATGGATCCGTCCATGGAAACCTAATGACGTGGATAACGAACGTGTAGCTTGGGTTAGATGTTTTGGGGTTCCAATGCATGTGTGGAACAATGAGTTCTTTGCCAAAATTTTAGAAAATATGGGAACTTTCTTATATGCTGATGATAACATTGAGAAAAAGCGATCCCTTGATGTTGCTCGGGTTTTGATTCGTACTACTTCAACAGATTGTTTAAATCAGATTGTTAACGTGTGTATTAATAATGTGATTTTTTCAATCAAGATTGTTGAAGATTGGAGTGTGCCGCGTCAATGGAGTTCTCCGGTCACAAAGGAATATACAAGCGAAGCTTCTTTGGATAGTGAATCTTGGAATTTGGAGGAGGATTGGAAAGATAATTTTGATGGTGATGGAGACAGTGGTCCGGCGGAGGAGGCCGGTGGTGGTCCGGTGGAGGATTTGAATGGTATTAATTCACAAAATTGTTTTAAGACTCATAATGATACTAGGCAACCTGATTTGGAAATCAATGATGATAGAATTAATTCTATTGATTTGAGTGGTAAATGTGTGAACGGTCATGGCTCTATGGTGGGCATGAAGAAAGGAGAGAGGAAAGGGAAAGTGCACCGCGTTCACCATGAATTGGCGGAGGTTTCTGAGAAGACCAATGGTGTTCGACCGGCGAGTTGTGAAGCAGAGGATATCCCAAGGGCGAACTCTTCTTCTCTATTTTCAGCTGGAACGGTGTTGTGTGCTGATTCGATATCATCATCAGATATCCGGTTGTGCAACAACAAGTTCTGAGCCCTTCAAAGCAAATCAGTGGCTAGGAAGGTGTGGGAATCAGCGAAGATCATGGGGGTGGAAGGTACGGGAGCAGACGAGGAATATATTGACCTCATAGAAGCAGGAGAGAGAAGGGATGAAGAGACATCGAAGAAGGAGGCGACCAACACAGTAGGTCCAAGAATATTTTGTCTCTCAATATGCGAGGGTGGGGCGACAGAGCTAAACGGCGTCATCTTGCTTCGTCTATTAGAACGGGTATGTTTAATTTTATATGTTTACAAGAAACGAAAAGGGAGGTGCTAGAAGATATTCATATTCGGTCTTTGTGGGGTAATCAATTGTTTGAATATCTGTATAAACCCTCTAATGGATTATCTGGTGGTATCATTTCTACTTGGTCTGTTGGATGTTGTTCTTTTCTTTTCACTTTTAGGGGTACTGGTTTTGTGGGTGTGGGTGTGACCGTGAATGTTGAGGATTATGTGCTATATATCATTAATATTTATGCTCCGTGCTTCTTAAACGAAAAAAGAAGAGGTTGGGAGGAATTGAGAAGATTCAAACATAGTTTTATGGAAGGGGAATGGTGCTTGGTGGGGGATTTTAATTGTGTGACGGACGTCCATGAAAGGAAAGGTAGGAATGGTGTAACTTTCACGCAGGAAATGGTTGAGTTCAACACTTTTATAGTAGATATGGAACTTCTGGATGTAGCGGTAGTGGGGAAAAAGTTTTCTTGGTTTGGGCCTGATGGTTCTTCCATGAGCAGACTTGACAGATTTTTGGTATCTGAGGGGTTGATTGATAAATGGAACATATCGGGTCAATGGATAGGGAATAGGGATATATTAGATCATTGCCCTATTTGGTTACTCAGATCTATCAGAAATTGGGGACCAAAACCGTTTCGCTTCTTTAATGCTTGGTTAAGCCGCTCTGAGTTCAAAGATTTTGTGTCTAATTGCTGGTCTCAATTTCAAGTTTCAGGTAATAAGGCTTTTATTATCAAGGAGAAATTAAAATTGTTGAGAAACAAGTTAAGGGTATGGAACAAAGAAGTTTTTGGGATCGTCGATTTAAATATTGATAAAAACGTCAATGAGATGAATAGCTTGGATAGTATTCTTATTGAGAATTGGGATGAGTCGGTTGTTGTCAGAAGAAAAGAGGTTACATACAAATTCTGGAAGGACATAAGAACTAAGGAGAGCATGCTTTATTAGAAGAGTAGAGCTAGGTGGATAAGAGATGGCGATGTGAACTCAAAATTTTTTCACTCTATTTTGAGATATAGGCGCAAAAAGAGCTTATTACAGTTGCTGGATGATGGGGGTAGGTTACTGGAGGATGTGGAGGTGGTCAAATCCACTATTAAAAATCATTTCCAATATTCTTTTATGGAGCATGTTTCCAACAGACCTGTGCTAGGAGGTATGACTTTCAATCAGATCTCGGATGAGGCAAATTTGATGTTGTTGGAACCTTTTGAGGAGGATGAAATCAAGGAGGGGGTTTGGAGCTATGATGGTGATAAAAGTCCAGGACCGGATAGATTTAATTTGCAATTTTTTAAGGATTCTTGGGAGTTGTTAAAAGATGATATTGTTGATTTTTTTTTTTTACAGAATTCCACAGGAAGGCAGTTTTGCCAAAAGCAATTTCTGTCTCGTTTATCACTCTTATACCGAAAAACGATAATCTTCAAGGATTGGGAGAATATAGACCGATTTGCTTGATAGGGAGTTTGTACAAGATTCTTGCAAAAGTTTTGGCTAATAGACTCAAAAAGGTTCTCTCTTCGGTTATTTCAGATTGTCAATCAGCATTCCTCGGAGGGAGGAACATTTTGGATGGGATTGTTGTTGTCAACGAGTTGGTTGATTTAGCTAAGAGAAGAAAGGACGAGTGTATGTTCTTCAAAGTTGATTTCGAAAGGGCCTACGATACTATTTCTTGGTCCTTTTTATTTTATATGATGGATAGAATGGGCTTTAGTTTGGTATGGATCAATTGGATGAAAGCTTGTGTATGTTCAAGTTCTATGTCAGTGCTTGTTAATGGAAGCCCAACTCAAGACTTCTTGGTGCAAAGAGGATTAAGGCAAGGAGATCAGTTGTCCCCTTTTCTTTTCTTAATTGTTGCCGAAGGATTGGTAGCTTTGGTTAAAAGGGCTGTGAATGTAGGTTCGTTTTCTGGATATAAAGTTAATGACAATCTTGATTATTCTATTGTGCAATTTGCGGATGATACTATCCTTGTGGGAAAGGCGACACGGAATAATTTATGGAGCATCAAATCCATTCTTAGAAGTTTTGAATTGGTATCTGGGTTGAAGGTTAATTTTCTTAAAAGTAAGCTCATTGGCATTAATGTTTCTGATCACTTCTTGTATCGAGCATCTTTGTTCCTCAATTGCCGTACGGAAACGATTCTGTTCAGATTTCTTGGTATTCCGGTTGATGCAAATCCTAGGCGTGGTGAAACTTGGAAACCAGTTTTGGAAAAACTTTGATCCAGGCTCACGTTGTGGAAAGGTCGTTATTTATCTATGGAAGGACGTGTCACCCTCATTAATTCAGTCTTGAATAGCATCCCCTTGTACTACGTATAAGGCTCCCAAGGTGGTCCTTAAGTCTATGATTAAAATCCAGAGGGATTTTCTGTGGGGTGTAAAGGATAACAGTCACGGTATGTACTGGGCTTCTTGGGACAAAGTTTGTCGCTCAAAGAAGGAAGGTGGCCTTGGTATAAAGAATTTAGAACTTTTTAATATTTCTCTTTTATCCAAGTGGAAGTGGCGTTTTTTGGTGGATAATAATGCTTCTTGGCGAGGAATTCTGAATCATAGATACGGTAACTTGTCTTCATTCATGAACAATGACAGGTTGAGGGGAACTAGGAGTGACTCCTTATGGTGGCGTGACCTTATTGGCATTGGGGATGATGTACTCAACATAGGTTGGTTCAAGGATTGTGTTAGAAGAGGATTGGGGAACGGAGTGGATGTTCTTTTTTGGAAGCATCAATGGATTGGCAACCAGCCTCTGTGTTGTGTTTTTCCTCATTTATTTGCAGGTTGTAACGATCAAAATATTATGGTGGCAGCTGCTGGATCCTGGGAAGGAGATTTGTGGCAGTGGACTCTTCCGGATATCATTTGTACTACGCATCACCATAGGGAGGAGTTGTCTCTTTTATTGAATATCCTGCGTGATGTAGCTCTGGTTCGTGACTCGGTTGCTACCTGGAAATGGCTCCTTGAATCAACCAAACAATACTCGGTCAAATCCTGTTACAATCGTCTGATGCAGCGCCGTTTTAATACATCAGAAGCTGCTGTTTCTGCTGCTGAATCAGCTACTGTTCTCGGTGATGCTGCTGTTTCTGCTGTAGAACCTGTTTCTGCTGTAGAACCAGTTTATGCTGTACCAGTGTCTGCTGTTTCAGCAGTACCAAATTATGCAGATTCAGTTTCGGTACTCAATTCTATCAAATATGCAGTTTGGAAGACCCGGGTACCATCTAAGATTAACATTTTTGGTTGGAGGATTTTCTCTAATGCGCTTCCTACGCGAGAGCTACTGCTACATCGTCATGTGATACAGACAGAAGAAGCAGCGATGTGCATTTTTTGTGGACAACATAAAGAGAGTTTATGGCACTTGTTTTGTTCATGTTTTCTGGCAAGAGGAGTGTGGCATAAGGTGGGTGTTTAGCTTGATTTGGATATTGTTCCGAGTACTAGCATTGGGAATCATTTCCATTCTTTTGGCTCGGCTTTTATGGGAAAGCAAACACAAAAGTCAAGACATATTATATGGCTTGCTATATGTTGGAGTATTTGGCTTGCAAGAAACAATTTAATGTTCAAAGGAGAGGAGACTAGTATAGATTCTATTGTTATGTATATTAAATGTTCTTTTTGGCAATGGTTTATTTATGGGATGGGTAGTCGATCGAATTATTCGGTTATTGCTTGGTGGCACAATGCTTTTCTTTGTATTAACAATATGGAATTGCGGTTTGGAGCACACCTAGTGCCCTTTATCAATATATCAATTGCTTATCGAAAAAAATATATATTTAAGAAAAAATGAGAATCATAAAAAATATACTTCCCAAACTTTAGAAAACACAACCAAACATGGGCATAACTTGACAGACTTAAAACATAATTTACGTTGTAAATATAAAAACAATCTCAAAAATAACATATCACGATTCTGTCACTACATTTTTACCATATAAAATTTGTGTATATCGTGAAGATCCAACTTGGTGAATCTATACTGATCTATACTTTTTTTTTAAGTAAAGATCATCTCCATTAATTATATCTTCCATTATTTTTAATACTATAATTTTGAGAAAATAAAAGTATTACATTAAATGGGATCCAAATATCTTTTATACACTTAAAACACTCAAAAATCAGTGTAAAAAGTAATGGAGAGAATAAATGGAGAGCATTTGGACTCCTTTTTTGGCATAAAGTTGGTATTCTCTGCGAGCAAGACAATGGGCGACAAAGCTCTTCCTCAAGAGATTTAACACTGCTGCATTTCCAAGGTGGATTCAAACCCAGGACTTTGGTTAATTATGCTGGAAGAGACCCCTATCATCTCATCCAAATGCTCTTGGGTATACTGATTTATACTAATAACAATTGAGAATGGATTTCAATAAATAATTGCTAAATAACACTTTTGCTCCTTTATCTTGATCAATGTTTCATTTTGGTCCTTTATCTTTTTTTTTTCTCGTTTTGGTCTTTTATCTTTCATTTCTGTGTTAGTAATTGGTCATTTATCTTTTTTTTTCCACTTTGGTTCTTTATCTTTCATATTTGTTTCTGTTTGGTCCTGCTAAACAAAAATGAAGAACACTATGAATGTCTTCACGCACACCGAGGTCCCTTCAATTTCTCCTTTCTTGAATAACTCATGCTATATGTGACCAAGTTGAATGAGCCGACTCTAACTTGAATAACATTTCCCAAAGAATTCAATGGAACCAAAATTAAGCTAAAATAGTGCTTATGCGCAAAAAAAAACACCTTCTGAAATTGAAATCTTGAATCTTGAATTCAATGGAACCAATATTTCGGCTCACGAAGTGATTTTGCACATAAGCAGTTTTTTGAGCTAAATTTTAGTTCCATTAAATTCCTTGCAAAATTTTATTCAAGTTAGAGTCCAATTTCATTCAATTTGGTCGTGTATTGAATGATCTATTTTAGAAATTAGAAATTGAAGAGACCTTGTTGTGCTTGAAGACATTCATAGTGTCCTCGATATTTTTGTGTTTTTGTTTAAAAGAACCAAACAAAAACGAGTATGAAAGATATAAGATCAAAGTAAGGAAAAACAAGATAAATGACCAAACTGACACAAAAATGAAAAATAAATGACCAAAACGAGAAAAAAAAGATAAATAATCAAAAGTGTTTTTTAGCCTAAATACTAAATACACGGGTCAAGTGTCAACTTATCTTGCATTTGTTAGTTAAAATATTTTTTTTGTTACATTTCGGTTGTTTGTGGAATATTCTTATAGGGTCTCGTTGTTTGTGTACTAGCTGTTGCAATTCGAACTTCTTTCAAGCACCTCAGGCCTTAATTATCACTATAGGAGAGAATTTTCAATAAAAATAATTAATTGCATTTATAATCTTAAATTATGAAAATAATGAATTTCATTAAACTGCAATGGAAATAACTTGTCATTCTGATTGATAGATAAAAATTATTACAATTTGCCAAATCAGTTACAACTTTTAAATTTCGAATTTCAAGTGTTAAAAATTTACCACCAGAAAGAAATGAAATTACTTCTATATAAGTGATTATTTCGGTGGGTAGGCACATTCGTAATAATTAGTGTAGAATCTGCAACTTTGTTTTTTATTTACATATTACCTACAAAATGGACATTGGTGCACAAATGGTTGAAGATTTCCTATTCATGAGTAGGAATCTATCTTTGGCCGAGTTGGATGTACCTATTTGTGATTTTTAAAATTTCTATTTTGGAAATCCAGTTGTCTAATTACTTGGTTGAATTTTTCTCAAGACTGTAATTTCATTGTTATGGCCCGAATCGATGAAACAATAACTAATCAAAGGTGGTACAAGCCCTGCAATAACGATGTGTATGAACACTTCACTTATCTTCCACGTCCATAAATCAAGCTTCTATAAAGATCTAATATTATCGTTTTTGTATAGATACCATATTATTCAAGTGAAAGTCATGGATCACACCAATTCCTGTTGAAGCTGTCCTGTTATGTCCCAAGTCGGGGGGTGTTGTGTGAAAAGAGGTGTGCAAGTATACACAGTCTAAAACAAGTAATAGACTGATAAGTAGAGATCCTACCTACAGGGATTGGATTAATTTTAAAGAGTTTAAAGTAATAGTAATGCTAGTGATAAAAGGAAAGTAAAATAAAGTTGATGTGAGGATGGTGTATGCAAACAGAATGTAAATTAAAGCAAGTAAAGATGTTGTGTTTCAATTGAGAGAGATGGTTGAAATACTCTTTCCTAAGTAAATTCACTTTGAAAGCATTATGTTACATATGATGCTCAAGGAGCAATGATTGCACCTACAATCATTGCTTCTACAATGATTACACCTGCAATGAATGCTGTAATAAAATGACTTGTGCATTTCTGCAACTATATTTGGCGTTTCGTTATAAGTCTTATGTCTAAGCCCTAAATAAGTTCACCATTGTCTTTTAAACCCTTACAGATTCACCCTATGGACTACGCTATCTTATGTCTAAGTCTTAGCATGGTTTTAACAAAGTTTCCTCTTATTAAAACACTTATCCATATTAGTTCTTGAGTTCAAATCACAAACCATTTCTGTATTTATGACCCTAGTTATTCTAAGTGATCAGTCTTAAAATAATTTTGAAAGAATTATAGCACAAGAACCAAATTGCAAGAACATCAATATAACATAATAACTAATCAAAGTTTCATTACAAAGTTAAGGTATTCCAACCATAAAGAGTTTAGTTCATGCTTAACATAAATAGGCACATATAAACAGAATGAGACATGTTTATAAGAAAGAAAATGCAAATGAAATAAGATGAGATAGGAATTACACACATGAAGATCCTTTGCATTTTCTACCTAGCTTATGTTGAGGTTCACTTCTCAACAATGGAAAACATCAACAAGAACTCCATGAGAAGAGAAGGAAGAAATTGTCACTTTCTTTCCTTCTTTTCAAGCTTTGTTGAGTACCTCTAAGTCTAAAAATATAATGAAACTATTTACTAAACTATGGGGATGGAGAGAATATAATAACTAGTGATATTCTTGATGTGTTTTTGAATGGAGAAGAGGGGATGTATTTATAGGCTTCAAAAAGTGCTTTGCCTTGGTCACCAAGCTGATTTTAGGGTTCCCTTTTTCCCTTGTCTTCAAAAAGCAAGATTGGAAGTCCCACCAACTATGAAGAGTGGTCCAATGATGTGTGGACAAGTGTACACAAAAAGTTACAACTTGTTGTCCAAGGGGTCTGAACTTGACGCTGTAACCATCCACTTGCACAACTTGCACTTGCAACTTGGCATGCTGACGTCATCATCATAGTGCTGGAGCATTCTGTGTTGTGGTCATTGCAGGTGCAATGCTGGTGCTTCAAAAAGGGGATTATCATCTGGGCACATTGCAGGTGCAATGTATCTGCTTTCTTCAGAACTTCTGTTTCCTGTATTGCAGGTGTAATGATTGCTGCAGCAATTGAACAAACACATAAAATGCCACAAATCATGATAATCAATGATGATGAGTTCCTAAATTAAAGATGTTGTTTTTCTTCTGTTTTCCTTTATTTGAAGTTATAAATTTACAGAGTTCTTTACAATAATTTAGATATGAAAGCGTATATAACTCTATATAAAATAGAGTTATCTCACCCTCAAACTTAAACCATTGCTTGTCCTCAAGTAATGACTTAAGAAAAATTTCAAAAATTCTTGGTTTTAATTCTTAGAAAATCAGATCAGCTAAGCCCTTTTAAAAACATATTTTCACTGAGTGCATTTCTTTTGAAATGTAACTTCATTTGTTTTCCACAAAGCTTGTGAACCCGAGATTCTTCCAACATTCAAAGTTATTGTAGCTCTTTTTTGTGGGTGTGTGACTTCACTGAACTTTAGATTGGTCCCTAACTAATTTTGAAAAGTTTGTTTAGCTTTTGGATAGAAAAAGTTTGCTTTTGATCAAAACTACAAGATTTTTCAAGATTGAGAATAGACTAACAACTTCTTTAAGTATTGGGGAGCTTCAAAGCACAACAAAGGGTCTTTTGTAAGCAAATCAACTCGTGTCAGTGTTTTCTAAAATTTTTGGTGGTTCCCTATTGCAGGAGCAATGTAAGTGTTTGAATTGCAGGTGCAATGAGTGCTATGAGATTTTTTTTTTGTGGCTCCAGCTTCTAACTTTTGAAGTGTGTAACTACATTGTCCTCCTCGCCAGCTGTTCCCCTTTTTGCATATTTTATTTTATTTTCTTTTTTTTTGACTTTTTTCTTCTTTTTCTCTTTCTTTTTCATGCAATTATTGGAACGGATACAGCTCATATGATTTGGATCAATGTAGCTTTTTACATGATGGTGTATGCGTTTGTAACCTTTTTGCACTGACTTTCCTCAAAATTGATTTACGTAGCCTTAGTTTTCATTGTTGCACCCCCAAACTTATTTCTTTATGCTATTCTAAATTTTTAGTAAAAATTTAGCATTTGATCTTGGTTCACTAGAACTACCCTTGGCATCCACTTATTTTCTAGTTAATCAGGTTCTTTTCTTAGGTTCAGTGAGATAAGTGTTGAAGCAAAAATAATTTTGATCGTTGTCTAAACCTAGGCTTTAATACTTAGTGTTTCACAAAGAAATTGGTTTCTTGAAAATGCACTTGTTCTTTTTCACAAAATAGAGTTTCAGCTGATCATGCTTCTCAAAATGTTACCAAGAAATTGTTTTCACAAAAACTTATTTTCCAATCTACTTAACTATCACATAAAAACATACATAAACTACTATAAATAAACATGCATATTTAAGTATAACAGCAGTATATGTTCACAAAATATAGCAAAATATAGTTAGTCTCCTTCCCCCAACTTAAGGATCAGCAGTGTCCTCACTGCAAACAGATAATGGGAGAGGAGAAACAAAAGCTGCATAGTTAAAGTTAACACAATACTTAAAAGTTGTTCACAAAAGATAACAACATAATTTAAAAAGGAACTTTTTACTGCTTAGGAGCTCCACTCCTTAGCCTGCTACTAGTTCTCACTGGTGCACCCTTTGCCTTCTTCTGCTTCTTTTTCTTTTGCTCATTAGCTTTGGATGCTCCTGCATCCATTGCTGGTGCATCAGCCTCTACTGCTTCAGCTTCAACTGTTGGTTGTGGATTGGGCTCTTTTGTGGCAGCAACTTTTTCCTGCTTGATCCTTGCTATTTCTTCATTCCTGAGTATTGTCAGGGTCTGTCTGACCAACTGTGTTGCTGCTCTGCTTCTATAGGATCAACAGCTGGTTTAGATGCTCCTACATTTTTGACCTGCATCATTGCAGGTGCATCCTTCTCCATTGCAGATGCATCAACCTGTTGCTTCATTGCAGATGCATCTTGTCCTTTTTGACCTTCAGGTACAGCTGGCTCCTTCATTGCAGGTGCATCTCCTGCTTGTTGTGTTGCAGACACATCAGTTGCAGCTGCATTTGATGCAAGCATTCCAGTGGGCTTCTTTGGCTGCTCATGAGTTGGTTCTTTCTGAGTATCCTCCTCTTCTTCTTCTGTGTCTTCTTCCTCACCTTCCTCTTCTTCACCTTCCTCTGATTCTGGTTCCTCCTGTTCATGAAGTACATCCAATTTTCTTTTTGTACCTGATTTTGATTCTGCCATCCCAGCATAGAATTCACGAATAACGGGGATGCAGTAGGAATCTCTATGCTTTGTGAATGATTCCCATCCCAAATTGTTGACAGTTAAGATGGAAGATGGAGAAGCATCACTGGTTCTGAATACTCTTTCTGGTAGGCATTCCATTCCCCAGAATTTTGCTCCTTCTTTGCTGATGTATGTAGGAGCAATAGCAGTGGTAGTTTTCTTTGTGATTTCAGTCGATGCTCCTGCATCGCCAACTGATTTCCTTGATGCTTTGAGTGCTGATTGCTTCTTCACCATTTTTTATTTGTTGGAGTTTTGGAAATTTTGGTTTTTTGGAGAAGATGAAAATTGTTTTGTCGGTTTGAGAGGTTATTCAAGAGTGAATGATCTGAGAGATAGAGTAACGGTAACAATTGCTGATCGTGGGTGGTTTTAAATGGAGAGGGAGGTTATGGGTAATGGGAGGTTAGGTTAAGTGAGTGGGTTGTGATTTGACATTTAATTTTGACCGTTATGCAAGGTGGGCACGCATGCAGAAGGACGCGTGGAGGTTTAGGTGGTGTAAACTGTTTATGGGTTAAGTTAACAACTGTTCAAGTGAAGAAGATAACGCATCAGTGGAATTGTTGACTTTAATGCACGTGCAATCTAATCCCATCCATTGTAGGTGCAATTGCTCTTTGCGACGCTGGTGCGATGGATGCTTTCCTCATTGCTGGTGCAATGGATGCACCTGCAATTCATCTCCTGCAAAAATTTAAAAACAAACTAAAACACATAATTAAGTTAGTAAATTAAAAATTCATGGGTTGTCTCCCAGAAAGCACTTGATTTAAGAGTCATTCAACCTAACTATCTCCATTTTGTCTTAGGTATCTTGGAGATGAGTAGTGGTTTTGTTTCTTACCACATGATCACCATGGTACATTTTTACTCTTTGTCCATTTACCTTGAAAGTGGTATTGGATTTTTCATCAAATAAGTCTACTGCACCATGAGGGTAGACTTTCATTAGCTTGAATGGTCCTGACCACCTTGATTTGAGCTTTCCAGGGAATAATTTGAGTCTGGAGATGTAGAGTAACACCAAACTCCCTTCAATCAGTTCTCTTCTCTGAATTTTCCTGTCATGCCATAATTTTGTCTTGACTTTGTAGATCTCTGCATTCTCATAGGCAAAGTGCCTGATTTCCTCAAGTTCATTGAGCTGCAGTAGTCTTGACTTTCCATCTTGGTCATAATTGAGGTTGAGCTTTTTGATTGCCCAATATGACTTGTGTTCCATTTCCACAGGTAGATGGGATGCTTTCCCATAAACTAACCTGTATGGAGACATTCCTAGTGGTGTCTTGAATGCAGTTTTGTATGCCCACAAGGCATTATCTAAGTGCAATGACCATTCTTTCCTTGTGGGTCCAACCATTTTCTCAAGTATCCTTTTAATTTCCCTGTTGGATAATTCTGCTTGTCCACTGGTTTGTGGATGGTAAGCAGTTGCCACCTTATGCTTCACTCCATACTTGGCCAAAAGACTTTCAATGAGTTTGTTGCAGAAGTGTGACCCTTCATAACTGATAATTGCCCTAGGAGTACCAAACCTAGTAAATATGTTTCTTTGCAGAAACTTACTTACTGATCTAGCATCATTGTTTGGCAATGCCACAGCTTCTACCCATTTAGAAACATAGTCTACAGCTACCAAGATGTATAAGTTACCAAAGGATGGGGGAAATGGTCCCATGAAGTCCATTCCCCAAACATCAAAGAGTTCAACCTCTAAGATATTGGTGAGTGGCATTTCATGTCTATTAGAGATATTCCCAGCCCTTTGACATCTATCACAGTTCTTGACTAATTGATATGCATCTTTGAATAGTGAGGGCCAATAGTAACCTGATTGGAGTACTTTAGCAACAGTTCTTGTGCTGCCAAAATGTCCACCATATGGTGCTGCATGACATTGCAGGAGCACTGCTTGTTGTTCATCTTCTGGTAAGCATCTTCTAATGATCTGATCTGGACATTCTTTGAAAAGGAAAGGGTCATCCCAATAGTATTTTTTTACTATATGGAAGAACCTTTTCCTCTGTTGGTAGGTCATGTTGACAGGTACAACTTTGCTTGCAAGATAGTTCACAATGTCAGCAAACCAGGGTGTTGCAGTCTCTATTGCTGCTGCAATTGTTGCTTCTTTTGGTGCAATGAATGCACCTGCATCCTCTGTTGTTGCAGAAATTGCCAACAGCTTCTCATCTGGAAAACTTTCTTTAATTTCTTCCCCTGTGATACCTGCACTTTCATTCTCAAGTCTAGAGAAGTGGTCAGCAACTTGGTTTTCCACCCCCTTTTTGTCATGAATTTCAAGATCAAATTCTTGAAGGAGGAGAACCCACCTAATCAATCTAGGCTTTGCATCTTTTTTTGAAATAAGGTACTTAATGGCAGAATGATCTGTGTAAACTATTACCTTAGTGCCAACTAAGTAAGACCTAAATTTATCAAATGCAAAGACTACAGCTAATAGTTCTTTTTCAGTCATAGTGTAATTAATTTGAGCTTCTATGAGTGTCTTGCTAGCATAATAAATTGAATGAAAAACTTTGTCATACCTTTGCCCTAGGACTGCTCCTACTGCAAAGTCACTAGCATCACACATCAACTCAAATGGCCTGCTTCAATCTGGTGTGACTATAACTGGTGCTGTCACCAATGCTTTCTTCAATGTTTGAAATGCTTCCAAGCAAGATTCATCAAAATGAAATGGCACATCATGCTGCAAAAGTTGGCATAATGGCTTTGAAATTCTTGAGAAGTCCTTGATGAATCTTCTGTAGAAGCCTACATGTCCCAAAAAAACTTCTGATACCCTTCACAGTGGATGGAGGGGGTAATTTTTCAATCACCTCAATTTTTGCTTTGTCAAACCTCAAGGCCTTTCTTTGAAACTCTGTGGCCTAGAACAATGCCCTCTTGGACCATAAAATGGCATTTTTCCCAGTTTAGAACTAGATTAGTCTCTTCACATCTATTGAGGATTTCTTCTAGATTGGAAAGACACAATTGAAATGTTTCCCCAAATACTAAGAAGTCATCCATAAACACTTCCATTGAAAGTTCAATGAATTCTGAGAATATTGCCATCATGCACCTTTGGAATGTTGCTGGAGAATTACATAGTCCAAATGGCATCCTTCTAAAAGCAAAGGTGCCATAAGGACATGTAAATGTTGTCTTCTCTTGATCTTCAGGGACAATTGCTATCTGGTTATAGCCTGAGTACCCATCTAAGAAACTGTAGAATTCTTTGCCTGCTAGCCTGTCCAGCATCTGATCAATGAAGGGCAATGGGAAATGGTCCTTCTTGGTTGCCTTGTTAAGTTTCCTGTAATCCATGCATATTCTCTATCCTGTGACTGTTCTTGTAGGTATCAACTCATTTTTTTATTGGCCACTACTGTCACTCCACCCTTCTTTGGTACACATTGCACAGGACTCACCCATGCACTATTTGAAATTGGGTAGATTATGCCAGCATCTAACCATTTGATTATTTCTTTTTTAACCACCTCCTTCATAAATGGATTCAATCTCCTCTGACTTTCAATGCTGTTTTTGGAATTTTCATCCAAAACTATTCTGTGCACGCAAATGGAGGGACTGATTCCCTTGATATCTGACATCTGCCAGCCAATTGCCTTTTTATGCTTCCTTAGGGTAGTAAGAAGATCATGCTCCTGTTTTTTTGTTAAGTCAGAAGCAATGATTACTAGCAAAGTATTATTTTCCCCTAGGAAGGCATATTTCAGGTGTTTAGGCAATTCATTGAGTTCTAGTTGAGGAGGTGCCTCAATTGAAGGAATGTTTCTTTTGAGTTTTGAATTCTCAAGTTCTAAGGATTCATATTTTCTTGCCCAAATTTCCTTCACAGCAATTTCTTCTTGCATATTTTCACTCTTCAGTTCGTCCCCTGGTTCTGGTACTAACCTAGTGTCATACCCTAATTTTGTCCGGCTTGGAACAAAACCTTAATTTTCCACAAAAAGCAATAAATTATGAAGTGAAGCATCATTCTGAAGGATGTGAAGAACTATGAGCATGCATTTTTGGGTTCTAAAAGTCATTTCAGCGCTTTTAAAATCATTTTTAGGATTGGAATGCCTTTTGGAGCAAAATTAGGGTTTTTTGGGCAAAAGGGGTATTTTGGTCATTTCCAAAATTAAGCAATTTCTCACCAAAAATCATTGTTCAATCTCAGAGGAATTTATTTGGATCTAGATGATTTGGGTTATGAATTTTTGTGCGCATGCATGCATGATTTTTGGCATAAAATTCAAATTTTAAGCAAAAGGGCAAAATGGGAATTTCCATCAAGGTGAGGTCTCAAATCAATTTTGGGAAGGGTGATATCATGGAATTTTGGGCCCAATCATTGATTCCTAGGATATGGCCCAAAGTGGCATGATTTTTATGGAATTATCTAGAAAAGAATAATAAAAAATGGTGAAAATAAGGAAGTGTCCCCAATAAGACAAAATGTACTATTTTTCTTGACAAGCTTGCAAAACTTGGGCACCAAGGCCTCATTTGCTCCGAATTTTCCAGCTCATTTTCACCTCATTTTGTGTTTCCTCATGCCCTTGATCCATGTGAGTTGTATTCCTAGCCATTGATTAAAATTCTAGATCAAATCCTAGGCTACAACTTTGTGTAGAATGACTTAGATGCCCTCAACAATTTTTGTGCAACAAAAACTCATAATTTTTGTGTATGACCAGCTATTCCTCACTCATTTGTGTTTTCTCCTTGTCCCTAATCCATGTGCATTGCAATCTTGGCCTTTGATTCAAATTCTAGCTCAAATCTCAATGGTTTGCAAAAGCACAATGTCCTATATACCCTTAATTTTGCACCTCATATAAAACCCAAAATAGGAGACCATGGGGGGGAGACTCATTTTTTTTTTACCCTAGCACCCAAATCTCTCCTCTCTTTCTCTCATTCCTTCGAAGCAACCAGCCACCATACCCATATTCTTTTCTTCAAAATTCTTCCAAAAAAATCAACCATCAAACCTTGTTTATTCTTCATCCTTTCAATAAATCTACTTCTAAACTTGCATAATCATCAAAGTTTCATCAAAAACCATCAAGAATCAAGCATTTGCGAAAGGTTCAAGAGGTTCTTGTGGTGTTCTTCAAGTGTTCTTGCTTCTATTCTCTTTCCTTCTTCATTTTCTAGCTAGATCTAGAGGTAAGCTCACTAACCCTTGCATTTTCTTTAATTTTCATCATGTAATCTCTCTTCTATTCCTCTTTCCTTCTTGAAAGAAGCTTTGAGGACTCATTTCAAACATTATTGGACAAGGACATTGGGAGCCTTGGGTGTTTGAGATGAGTCCTTGGCCTTGAAGGAAAGATTCTTGTGTTTTCTCATCATTCTTTGCATTTCTACCTCATTTGCATGATTTTGGTGAAATAAAACCTTGTTTTCCTACCTATTTTGCTTCGGCCATAGCATGGATTTTAGGGTTCTTGTGTTCATTTTGTTCATTTCATGATTTTAAGTTGAATTTTGGCTTGATTTTGGTGTTGGGTGCCTCGGGTTGTTGCTTCAAAACCTAGGGTTTTTGTTGCCTTTTTACTTCTTTGATTTTGTGAAGAATAAAATACATGATATGCTTGATGCTTACTTTAGAACATGGCATGATGATCTAGGGTTTAGTCTTGTGAATTGTTTCATGTATTAATTGTGAATTTTAGCATGAAATTTGATGGTGATTTGTGCTTAGCATTGCTTCGGCCTTAGGCCACTTTTGTGCATATTTTGTGCTTGAAAACGTGTTGTTTTGATCTTGTGTGAATAAATGCAATTGTGCAATTGTGTTTTTACCCTTTTACCTTTTTACTTAACCATCTCATTAAATAATTACCATTTACCTCATGCATTTTTACTCTACCATTTCATTAACTTCTCACTCAAACTTTTTACCACTTGTAAATTTGCATAAAAAAATCCCAAAACATTTCGATCATTTGCATTTTAAATTTTTACTACTTCTCATTTAAAACCCCAAAACATTTTTACCACTTCTTACTCAAAACATTTTCAAACTTTGCATTTCACTTATTTGCATCATCTATGCGACACCTTGCATGCTTGCACACACATTCACTCATACTTGTATACCATGCATAATAAATGCTCATGCATTCTTGTATGCTCATGCATTCTCTTGTATACTTATTCATGCATTCTCTTGTATGCTCATGCATTCACATGCTTGCTTAATCATGTATCATCGCTCACATGTTCATTCATTAAACCTAGAATACTCTATGCCTATGATCAATTGTGTTCACTTGTTCTTGATGCCATCTGAATGACTTGATTTAATTGTGTGCCCTTCCTTTCCACTAGTATGTATTCTTAATGAAGACGTAAGCCTACTTTTCCGGTTGTAGCATAGAGTCATTAAGGTATATGCACCCCTTTGAGATTGTTGCCCGTCCCGTAGCAATTCTCACACACACACACACACAATTGTCTTGAGAACTTTGTCTTGCATCCTTAATAATTGGATCTCTTGATTATATTGGCATGTTTAATCTTGGTTAATAATCAACATGTTTATGATTGCTTGATTGGTGAGTATGTTTGGATCTTGTTCATTCATTGTTGCATTTGGTTATGGACTTGGAATTGATTGAATAATGTTCTACTTGTTTTCCAAAACCCATTTTCTAAACTCATTTTCAAACGCTCCTTGCTTTGCGAAAACATTTTCTTCCTCCATTAAATAAAACAAATTGTCATTGATGATCACTCGCGCTGTTGCCGTTTAGATCGTTAATGATGATTTTATTTTCAAAAAAGAGTTAGTAGTGAGGCCATTCTAACCGTTGTTGTTCGGTCTTCACAAACGCTCACCCAATTGCGAAAAACTCTTAAGCCGTTTTCAGACACAAAAGCCGAGAACTACGTAGCTTTGATCCCTCAACCCAGTGAGGGTACGTAGGAGCGGGTCCGTCCCGTCAAGCACCCTTTTAAAAAATCTTTGTTTTGTTTCCACTTTTCAAAGATAACAAAAATATTCCTGTCTTCCGTTTTCAATAAAACGATTTTTTCAAATAAAAAGAAAAGAAAAGAAAAGAAAAGAAAAGAAAAGAAGTAGAACAAATCGCTTTCAACTCAAACCTTTGTCAAACCACACATCGAGTTAATGGTTCCCTTTCAGTAGAAAGGACGTATGGGATGCTAATACCTTCCCCATGCGTAACCGACCCCCGAACCTACATCTCTGATTTCGAAAGACCACTCGCTTTTCCAAAAAAAGGGTTTTTCCGATGTTTTCCCAAATAAATATTGGTGGCGGCTCTACAATTTTTCACGTTGCAAAACGAGAAGTCCCAAACCGGATTTTTCGGGCGCAACACCTAGGTGGTGCTGATGTGGTTCCTAATGTTGCAGCTTTGGATGCTCCTGCATTTGCTGGTTCTGCATCAATTTCTCCTGCATCTGTTGCTTCTGCATTGGATGCACAAGCATGTACCTGCATCAGAAATACTCTTTTTTCTTTTTTTTCTTTTTTTTCATTATTTTCTTTTTCTTCCTTTTCTACACCTTCTGTTGCATATGGTTCTGAGAGATCTTTCCCACTTCTCAGAGAAATGGCTTTGCATTGCTCCTTTCCATGCCTTTGTGAGGTTGATGCTTCTGTGGTTGATGGTAGTGAACCATTTGGCCTTTGAGATAATGCTGTAGCTAGTTGCCCCATTTGATTCTCCAAGTTCTTTAATGAGGCATCATGGGCTTGTCTTGTAGTTCTTGTTTTACTGATAAATGCATCAGTTTTGCTCATGTATGCTTTGAACCTTGCTTCCAAGGAATTGTCATTTGCAATTGGAGGAGCCTTCTGATAATTTTGGTAATTTTGAGATTGAAAGCCTGGTGGAGCTGATGGTGCTGCAGCATTGGTTGCTGGTGCATTATTGTTGCTCCATTTGAAGTTTGGATGATTTCTCCAACCTGGATTGTAGGTGTTAGAATAAGGATTGTTGTTCTTATTAAATCCCACATAGTTAACAGATACAAGGTTGCTTGGGCATTCTTCATACAAGTGACCACCTCCACAATATACACAACTTGTGGAACCTGGAGGTGCTTGTTCTATTGCAGCTGCAGTATCTGGCATTGCACCTGTATTGGATGCTGGTGCATTGTTGTTGTTGAGGTTTTTTTATCATGTTGGTGAGTGATGCAACTTGAGTTGCTAGTGCTGATACTTCACTGATTTCATGGACCCCAACTGCTTTCTTTTGAACACTGCCCCTCTCAGTGGGCAACTGTAGCTATTGGTAGCCATTTTCTCAATTAATTCAGCAGCTTCATTGTATGATAAGTTCAGTAGCACTCCTCCAGATGATGCATCTAACATGAGTCTGGTTTGGGGTTCCAAACCATTGTAGAATGTTTCCATTTGTATTATGACAGGGATACCATGATGATGACATTTTCTCAAAAGTTTCTTCCATCTTTCCCATGCTTCAAACAGTGATTCACCATCTTTTTGTCTAAAGGCAGTAATTTCAATTCTCATCCTAGCATTTTTACTTGGTGGAAAATATTTTGGAAGAAATTTTTCAGCTAATTCATTCCACTACGTGATAGAGTTAGGCTCTGGTGAATTTAACCATGCCTTTGCTTTATCCTTGAGGGAATATGGAAAAAGTTTTAGCCTAAAAGCATTTTCTGAAACACCAGGGATGATAAAATTGCTACAAATTTCTAAAAATTGCTTTAGATGTAAATGAGGATCCTCTTGTGGAGAACCACTAAATTGGCCTACAAATTTGAAGCATTTGAAACATCATAGGTTTGAATTCAAAATGTCGTGCATCAATTTGAGGTCTGACTATGCTGGTTTGCATGTTTGTTTGATCAAACACAGCATAGTCCCTCATTGGTCTGTCCCTATCATTTATCATACCTATTCGACCCATATTGATGAACTGGTTTCTGTAATTGTGCTCTGGATCACCCCGAATAGAGCCTCTGCCTCTACCTGAACCTCTGCCAGAACCATCATGAGAGCCTTCTGCTCCTAGATCAGACATTGTTTGTCTACCTGATTGTCTTTGAATCCTATGCAACTTTCTAAATCCCCTTTCTATTTCAGGATCTAACTAGAATTCTGGTGTGTTAGACCTGGGCATATGCAGTAGTGACTATTGCTGGTGCAATGGTTGCAGGTGCAACACTTTGCTAGTGCAATATCTGTTATACCACAACGAACAAACAACCAGAGTAAAATTGATCACTAAACTACTACTAAATTAAACACTAAAAAATTAAAGGCAATCCCAGGCAACGACATCAAAAACTTGTGTGAAAAGAGCTGTGCAAGTATACACAGTCTAAAACAAGTAATATACTGATAAATAGAGATCGTAGCCACAAGGATTGGATTAATTTTAAAGAGTTTAAAATAATAGTAATGCTGGTGATAAAAGGAAAGTAAAATAAAATAAAGTTGATGTGAGGATGGTGTATGCAAACAGAATGTAAATTAAAGCAAGTAAAAGATGTTATGTTTCAACTGAGAGAGATGGTTGAAATACTCTTTCCGAAGTAAATTCCTTTTGAAAGCATTATGTTACATATGATGCTCATGCAATCATTGCAGGTGATCGATCTTAAAATAAGTTTGAAAAAATTATAGCACAAGAACCAAATTGCAATAACATCAATATAACACAATAACTAATCAAAGTTTCATTACAAAGTTAAGGTATTCCAACCATAAAGAGTTTAGTTCGTGCTTAACATAATAGGCACATATAAACAGAATGAGACATGTTTATAAGAAGAAAATTACAAAGGAAATAAGATGAGATAGGAATTACACGCATGAAGATCCTTTGCATTTTCTACCTAGCTTATGTTGAGGAGAACACTTCACAACAATGGAAAACACCAACAAGAACTCCACGAGAAGAGAAGGAAGAAGTTGTCACTTTCTTTCCTTCTTTTCAAGCTTTGTTGAGTACCTCTAACTCTAAAAATATAATGAAACTATTTACTAAACTATGGAGATGGAGAGAATATAATAACTAGTGATATTCTATGATGTGTTTTTGAATGGAGAAGAGGGGATGTATTTATAGGCTTCAAAAAGTGCTTTGCCTTGGTCACCAAGCTGATTTTAGGGTTCCCTTTTTCCCTTGTCTTCAAAAAGCAAGATTGGAAGTCCCACCAACTATGAAGAGTGGTCCAATGATGTGTGGACAAGTGTACACAAAAAGTTACAACTTGTTGTCCAAGGGGTCTGAACTCGACGATGCAACCATCCACTTGCACAACTTGCACTTGCAACTTGGCATGCTGACGTCATCATCATAGTGTAGGAGCATTCTGTGTTGTGATCATGGCAGATGCAATGATTGCTGGTGCAATGTTGGTGCATTGTTATCTGGGCACATTGCAGGTGCAATGGTTGTTAGCATCATTGCAGGTGCAATGTATCTGCTTTCTTCAGAACTTCTATTTCCTGTATTGCAGGTCAATAGTTGTTTGACCTATTGCAGGTGCAATGATTGCTGCAGCAATTGAACAAACACATAAAATGCCACAAATCATGATAATCAATGATATTAGTTCCTAAATTAAAGATGCTATTTTTCTTCTATTTTTCTTTATTTGAAGTTATAAATTTACTGAGTTCTTTACAATAATTTAGACTTGAAAGCGTATATAACTCTATATAAAATAGAGTTATCAGGGGGCGAGGGGTAACTGCAAATACTCTGATACCAATGTCAGCAAGCAGAAGTCAGGATGAGGTCCAAATGGGAGATGCGTACCTGCACCAGCAGATTAGCTGGTATTTATAGGCACCAAGTTGGCTTCCAGTGCGTAGATAAGTTGGGGCGCCTCTGATCATTGGATCCAGGTACGCGAATTTGGCTTGGCTGAAGCATATGTAACATTAGCTATAACCTTTGAGGATTTCCCCAATCAAGATGAAGATATACAAAATACTATAACTTCCATAAAAGATTTTGTGAATATAGATATCCAATGAGTTCATAGTACTCAACAATTTCTTATTTACCTATCTTACAATCAGTTTCTCTATCAAATTGGGTCCTTTTATGTTTAGCCCCTATATTAACGAAATAGGCATTTTGGTCCTCATCTTATTTTTGCGTTTTCATTATTAGTCCCTGACATTAAATCATGCTGACTGGACTAACAGAATCATGACTTGGCATGCCACTATTTACTAGGTAAATACTAATTATGTACTAGTGATTATATTAAACATTAAACTTGTAACAAAAAAAAAACATTAAACTATAAATTAAATGTAACAGTATATGTAAATGAGTGGGGACGTGCCAATTTATCGTGAGTCCCTGAACTAGAAAACATACCATAAGAAGGGTAGTCGTTAATCATCCACATCAATGCTGCTCTCATCATAAATTTCTGCTTTCGTGTTGCATCATACATCAATACACCTTCCCATAATCTCTTGAGATCATCAATAAGAGATTCCAAATAGACATCTGTTAATGCCAGATTTTTCATTATAGTGGCTCTCCTCTAGATATGGTGGATGACAACTTCAAGTCTCCACGGCGAGAGGTGTCCCTACAAAGACACTCTGATGCCTAAGTTAGTATTAGGGCTTCTAGAAATATGAGGAGAGCGTGTAAAGATAGGGTCAAACTGACCTATCAAACCTGGGGGTGACGACCCCTATTTATAGTAGTAAGTAACAATTGATTCTGAGCAAAGTGCTCTACGCTAATTTAGGAGTGCATGTCCTATTTTTGAGGGATAATGATCGTTATGTGATTTGATCGTTAACGATATCTTGGAGAGCACACAATAGGTATTCCCATTTTTTGCGGACGTGGTGAAGGCCTACGTAGGGTAGAGCTCTGTACTCGGCATAACTACTTAGGGTAGAGCTCGGTACTCGGCATGACAACACAAGGTAGAGCTCGGTACTCTACCTCCTGCACTTAGCATATTTCACGCGGTGTTTCATGTAGACTTAGGTAGCACTCTTTTAGGAGAGGTAAGATCCCTTATTGCCAAAACAGTGGTAAACTCGATTTACGGCCGGGAGTTCAACTGGGAGCTTCACGACGGAGCTCGGTGGTGCAAATCGTGACCGTAACAACATAAATGTTAGCTTTCGATGGGATGGGCCGGGTATCCATCAAGTCAAAAACATATATGTTTTAGTTATGGTCATCTCAGAAGGAATATTTTTAAGGGGTAATAATTACTGGCCAACAAGAATATATGGAGAAAATCAATGAGAGCACAACCCAAGTCAAGCATTTCATGGGTCTATGGCAAAACCAAAATGCACTCGATCAAAGTGTTTTCACCCTTCACCGTCAGATGGGTGGCTGGTCAACAGTCATACACGGTTCAAAATAATTAAAATTTATAAAATGTAGTACAAGGTAGTTAACCTTAGTTGTCTCACAAGGATCTCTAAGTTGAAGAATACCGAAATCAAGAACGATAATAATAATAATAATAATAATAATAATAATAATAATAATAATAATAATAATAATAATAATAAGACAATGGGGTTTTGAGGAAAATAGTTCAGTTGAATGAGGAAATAATTGATGAGAAGCAACCAATCCATTGGTTTCAGGTGTGTTTCTTGGATTTATCGTCAGTTCTAAAAATTCGTTCATAATTTCAGTTCTTGACTGATAATAAACTAATCAAGCAAGTGTCAAAACAGTGTGTTCAATCAATCGTGATTGAATGTATCATCAATTCTAAAAATTCGTGCCACTAAACACAATTAGTATCATAACTGATTTCAATCAATGCTCTATCAATTCCTATTTGAATTAACTGAAACAAGCGTCATATATAAATAATTCGGGTATTGCAAGATTGAAAACAAGGAAATCAGATATGGAATTGAAAACGAAATATACGAAATAACCTCAAAAATCCTTTTAAATATGTCGTTTCACCAATGGACTGATCTAAGGTTTCATGCTTCCATGAAGGTTAAGGCTCAAAAACGAAATTAGAAAATAGAATAGCGTAAAAAGTAATCTCTGGCTGCTGACCAACCAATTTTGTCTAAGTATAAACAAACCCTAATTAACTAAAACGAGTTATTGGATAAAAGCCCATTAAAGACGAGTAATTAGCCCATTAACCCGAAATTAACTGTACTTATTCAGTAATCCGCAATTTCAACCTTCAAGACATCTGAACTGGGTTTTGAGCTTAACAAACGAATTGTAGCTCTTTTTCACAGCTTTCGAACGCATGGTTGCACGCCTCAGTTGGAGAAGCACATCCAAATTTATAGCCTACAGAGTAAATAAGGGTCAATATGCGATAAAATAGAAAATTAATCAAACAATCACATTAATGCTTAAGTAAGACCCAAAGTCTAGAAACATGCTAAGAGTCAAATATTAGGTGCAGAACACAACCAAAAACACCAAGCGCAATCCTATAAATAGTGCATTAAAATTTATTGATCAAATTCCCCCACACTTAAGCTTTTGCACGAGAGGCAAAACACAAGAACAAGACACAAAAACAATACATGAAGTTCAAATGAACCCTAAGTGTTCAGGACTGGGCCAAACCCTATACGATTTGGGCCTGTCCCAATTCTGCACTTGGAAAGGCCCGACGCACGCTCCACCATCAAGTGTCCGCATTCAACGGTCAAGATCCAAGCACTCGTATCCGACGCCTCAAGTACGACGCTTCCGTCTATAAATAGAGGTGCACCCCTCCATTTCCAGGTTCGTTCTCATTCCTTACACACCTCTTCTCTTCCCTTGCTGACTTAAGCATAGAAGTGTTTGCAGGTACCACCCCCTGGCGTGCATGAGCAAGCAACCTCGGACCATCTGAGGCAAATCTTCAACCATCCGAAGTCCATCTTCAAATCTCCAGAAGCACATCAACTTGTACCTCGGACTCAGTCGTATCCGACGTCCAGGTACTGAACACTAAGTATGCAACGTCATAAGAGAGAAACTTTTTCCTAGGCTTCAAGGAGCATGACAATTATGGATAACACTTAATTTCAATTAAGGAAAACAAGAGGACAGAGTACCAAAGAAGCACATCAATGGGAACAAATATGCAATGAAAACCCCTTAGGCTTGTGTTTACACTCAAAGCACATCAATGGTAGCTAGCAATACGATAGGCTTGACAACCTCCTAACATCCACACTTAAAGACACATGCATATAAGATCAAAAGGTCTTTAATAAGGTTGTAATTGAGCCAAGGTCAAGGTGGAATAATCCTTAAAGGGAACTTGGCTAAAAAAATCAAAGAGAACAAATAAGCAATGAAAATCAATTGTAAAGTGAGCATGAGAGACATTTCAACTTCGACAATGTATGATGAACTTCTCTAGTTTGACATATTTCTCCCCATAACTCTCTCCTCACAACTTTAACTCTTCTTTGATACAAAATAAAAAGTTATACTTCTTTTTCTCTTTTTTTCTTTTCTTTTTTTTTCTTTTGGGAATATTTTCCCATTTTCTTTATATAAAAATGTACTATTCAAACCTTCCATTAAGAACCCAAGAAACCAAGTTTGAACCACAATTGAAACAATTTGAACACCCCCACACTTATTTATTTAACAACTTTCAATTCAAAGCTCCTTCATCCTCTAAGATTGGTTAAAATCACTGTTTTTCGCTTTTGGGCTTGTAAATGACCTATAAAACAAAGAATGAGATAAAAAGGCTCAACGAGGTTAAACGAAGGGAAAATTTCAGGGTAGCCTTATTTGGCTAGTCGCTTAAGAAGAAAAAAATTGCCTAGATCACTTCAAACATGCATGTGAACAAGTGTTTAAACAAGAATCAAGTCAAATTCTAGATTAACTAAAAATCACGAGTGAATCACACGCAAGAAAGGAGAGAATGACAAAAATGTTGTCTATCCATTATAAGACCCAAATCTCTCGAAGGACAATGGCTATCACAAATGATGCAAAATTTAGTGCTCATATCCAACTTATCATACCAAGAACAACAAGAAATCATCCAAATCATGCCACAACACATATGATCCTAGAATGCTGAAATCACTCAAAACTTATGCAAACTAAGAATCCATGGGAAAAGTTGAAAAAAAATAACAATTTTTTTTTCTTTTTTTATGGTTAAAATTTAAAACATCAAAACAAAAGGACACCCCCACACTTAAATCACATATTGTCCTCAATGTAAGTGATAACTCTATTTTATATAGAGTTATTTACGCGTCTAAACCTAAATAATTGCCTAGTTCTAAGTAAAAATAAATAATATATATAGCTAAATAAATAAAATAACAACATTCAAAGTTTGAAGAAGGGTTATGATTATGATTAAGTATTTTGCATATATTTTGGTATTTTGATGTGTTTGTTCAGTGCACCTACAGTTGATGCTCCTGCATTAGCTATCAACAATGCACCTGCACTGGAAACAAACTACAATGGTTGAAGCAATCTTAGACCATCAAAATGCACCAGCACTCAATTGATGACATCATGTTTAGTCATAAGGGTACGTGCAACTTGCAAATTTCGGCGCCTACCATAAAAAGATAGCTTTGAAGAGTCACTCACCTAGAGACACATGTTCATCCATTAGTGGACCTCCCTTCTTGATTGAGTGATGGGTTTGAATTACTTTATGGGCTGGAATGATAAAGGCAACCCTACCTTCATCTTCAAGTAAACTTGATCACCAAGGAAGTTCACTTTTGAAAGCCTATATAAAGACCTTCACTTCTCATTTGTAACACATTCCATTACACTTCCATTCCATACCTTAGACTAGTTTTAATGTTTGTTTTCTCTTGTAAGAAGGCAAGGAAGAACTTGACAACTTCTTTCTTTACTTCAATACAATTAAGTAGTGCTAGCTGAATGCAGTGAAGTTGATGCACCTGCATTGCTTGGAAGAATTCATGCAAAGGAACTTCAACCCGTGTAATTTCTACCTTGTTGTTGTCCCTTTTTGTGACTTCAAATATATGAATATGATCCATTCAATTTATATATGCCTTGCAATGTCTAACATGAGCTAAACTGTTTTGGTTGGGATGTTTTAACCCTTATAATGATCTTTTAAATAGGTTATTGTGTTCATGTGTGATGTGTGCATTTTAGTTCTTGCTTGATACTTCTTTCAACACTTATTTTGAGGTTGATCACTTAGAATAAGTAGAGTTATAAATACATACATGGCTTATAACTAGAACTCAAGAACTAATATGGGTAAGTCTTTTAATTAAGGAAACTTTGTTAAGACCATGCTAAAACCTAGACATAGGATAGCATAGTCCATAGGATGATACTGTGGGTACTTCAAATACAGAAGTGAACTTATTTAGCCTCTTAGACATAAGAGCTTGTAATGAAACTCTGAAGACAGTGACTGAAAAGCACATTTCTAATGCAACAGCATTCAGTACACCTGCATCACATATAAACACAAAACTATTAAAAGTGACTTATTTGGTGAAAAATATCCCAACTATCATTCTCCACTGATTTCAACTTATTTTATAACTTATTTACATTCTGTTTTCACACCTCCCCTCCATTGTTTGTTACTTGGCTACTCGAACACTAATCTCTATATATACAAGCACTAAAAGTTAATCCAATCCCTGTGGATACGATCTCATCTTCTCTATATTACTTGTTGTAGACTGTGTACACTCACACATTACTTTTTCTCACACCAGTAAGCAACAAGTATAACTGAATAATATGGAAATAAAATTCCCTCTCGAAGGTGGAGAACTTGAAGTTTGTGGGTGGATGGTATTTGCCAAAGAATTCTTTTATGGTTACTCCACACATGTTTGGTCACATTCTTCTTTCACACATCCAAAATTAAGGGACTGAGTTGTTGATGTGTTTGCCACACCTTCTCGCCAGAAATGTCCGCCAAAGTCCATCTTATACCTTTCCTACGTTTCCTTAGAATTGGATGCAGCTTTTCCTGTTCAGATTCAAGGTTGGTTGAAATAATCACAGACAAATTTCCACTTGCCTCTAAATATGCATATATCAAATTTTTAGGGAGTGGTTTTTCCTGTTCATCATCAACAGGTTCATGTACTTTTTGAGTAACAACAACTTTATTATTTTTCACAACAGCCGTTTCAGGCACCCTTGGAATTTCAACAAGAGTAATTGCACAGACATTTGGTGTATTTGGGACATTAGGATTCACTATGCCTGGTCAGGAAGTTTTTATCCCCGGGCTTGAATTTGATCGACTGAAGTGGGTAGCTATCCAATTATTGTCTCCAAATTCTTGAATGTGGAATCTGTTCTTTGTTTGAATCGGAGATTTTGAACAACCATTTGTTTAACAAGGTCCTCTAGTGAAGGTTCATATCTAGCAGCCATATTATGAGAACTAAAGTCAGAAAATAAAAAGGATCAACAAATCAAAACATCATCAAGTATAAATGGTACAAATCAGAAAACTTCCTTAATGTCCTTTGCGCTAAAATAGTGGGGCAAATGACGTAAAAAACAAATCTAAAAAGTATAAAAATACCACTAAAAATACTTATTCCACATAAGTAGTAATAGTATTGGTGGTGGTGGTGGTAGTAGTGATAGTAGTGGTAGTAGTAGCGGTGGTAGTAGTAGTAGTTAGATGTGACTTATTTTAAAAATACTTATTCCATAGATCGATGCCCCTTACAAGTGCAAATATAAACATTTTTATTAGTATTTCTAACTCAATTTAAATTCATAATAAAAAGGAATAAGTATTTTTAAAATTTAATAATATTTTGCACGATTAGTTAGAGGCGACCTATTTTGAAAGAATTTTATAGGGAATTAATACATTCCCTGCACATAATCGACTCCCAAATCCAAAATCCGATTTTCAACACCTATTCTCTTCTTCCATGGGACTTTTCAATGTTTATCTTAATAATTAAATTTTGATAGCAATTGCATTAACCACAAGGAATTAATCTTCATATTTTCCGATTGCTATAACTAGCAACTTCAGTAGAGAAAATATATAGAGTCAAGCGTAACACAGTTACTATAGTGCAAAATTGTTAACTTGTTTTATATTTATTTCCGATATCATCTTTTGCTCGTTGTTTAAATATCATGTTTTTTTTTTGTAAATATGCCGAAACTTTAAGATAGATAACATATCTTATAACATGTGTTGTCTATTTTGCAGGTTGGGAAATGTTAGGTTGCCTCTACCACACACATCACCTAAACTTTTGTTACACACTTTTGAATAAGACCTTATGTCTAGGCCTGAGTACAATTTTGAAAGTGAGAGGTTGTTAGTGATAGTCACTTCAAATCTACTTTTGATTTAGGTATCACAAGAATCACATCTAGAGTGAGAATGTTTTGCGGAAGCTCACTTAGTATCTACTTCTTATTTGGGGTCATGTTTCAAAATGAAACTTTATTCTAGAGATTTTTTGTGAGAGTTATATTACTACCAACTATGAGAGTGCTTACAAGTAGAATGACTTATAGATAATTAGAGATCGATAGATATACTCACTAAAAATACGTTAGTAAGGGGTTTTAAAGCATTTTTTAGGGGTTTTGACATATGCAAATTGAATTGCAAGTTTTTGACAATCATTGGTAAACCTCACATTAGCAGTTGAAAGAACATGCAATACAAATAATTAACTCTTGCAAATTTCAGTATCAATATATTGTTTGATATTTAAAATACGACAATTGCTCCCGATGTCCTTCAACTTAATTTCAGTTTTTGATTTAGTCTTCTAAGTTTTTTTTCCCTCAAATTGGTCTTTTATGCTTTTAAATAATGACATCGTTGGCCTTTGTTACACTTTCTGCTAGACTCCCTTTCTAGAACTTGATGACATGGTTGTTGATATGGCAGGAACAGTGTTTACGTGTCACAAATGGTGCTGAAGTGTCAAATCCAATTAGGTCTTTATATTTTTCAAATATCCCCACTGACTCACTAACCTTACTCATATTTATTTTTCCCTTTCCCCTTGCAGCAAAGGAGAAACCACTCCTTGACCAGTGACCCCAGGCCCAATATAAAATTCAAATTACTGACTTCTTCAACATTGTGAATCAATAAGAGCATGGTAGACAAAAAAGAAAGAGAAAACCCTATTAATTTTAAATCGGGGTCTTTTAATTTTACGTAAATTCAATCTTCTCCTTATTATCATTCAACAACTATGAAATTAGAACTACTATTTTTACTTTCACCAGATCATTGCTTGTTTGTGTACTAAAATATACTTTCAAAACATCCAGCACCACTCCTAGATACTATTTCAACCAGTTATAATAGAAACATGAGGAAGAAGAAGGTCAAATAGTCAAAATATGTAGGTAATTTTTTTTTGGTACAAAAATATATAGGTAATTTTATCTTCGAGTATGGGGTGATCCCTTTTGGGACCTCTGCCTTGTTTTTCCGAAATTTTATATTCAATTATTAATAAGGAGTAATATGCTTACTTATTTTATTCAACTAATAATTTTTTTGGCTTTTTTTTTTACCCCCCACACTCTCACCCATACCCCCATTTTACACAAATGGACCAAAATACTCCTCAAAAAACTTTAAAAAAATACAATTCTCCTCATTTACACATATATCCGGAAATTAGTGAGTTTCTCTCCCTAAATTTTCTGGATTTATACGTATTTCCAAAAAAAAATTGTAAATTTTCCGGAAATATACATAAATTCGGAATGAAAATTCAATTTTTTTTTAAAAATTTCTGGAAATACACATAAATTCGGAATGTAAATCCGGAAATTACATTCCGAATTTACGCGTATTTCCAGAAATTTTTTTAAAAAACCTTCCGAAATTATGTGTAAATTCGGAAAATTCAATGAAAAAATTTCCGAATTTACACGGTAAATTCGGAAGGTTTTTTTTTTAAAATTTCGTTTTAACTCATTTTTTTTTTTGGTTTTTCAGTGGCAACCAATTGAGGAGGAAACTTTGTGCCAGGCGAAGCATCTGGACCTACACTGCGAGATGATCCTGGTCCTCGTACGAGGGTCAGATTGGTTAGACAGGCCGGTCACACTTCTGAGCGTCGGAGGCGTGTCCGACAGCGACAAGATCAGGAGCAGCCAGAGATACAGCAGGCTGAGCAGCCAGAGATACCGCTGCCAGAGATACAGCAAGCTGAGCAGCTAGAGATACCGGAGCCTGCTGAGCATCAGGCTGAGGCTAGGCATGGCAATGGGGCGGGGCGGGGACGGGTTTAACATTCCCCATCCCCATCACCGAATCCCATATAGGTCCCCGTTCCCCTACCCAAACCCAACGGGGATGAATTATTGATCCTCATCCCGTACCAAATGAGTTCGGGGATCCCCGCCCCAACCCCGTCCCTGCGGTGAAATCAATTTATTAAATAAAAAAATAGTTTTTACTTGTCCTAAACCCGAACCAGGCACAAACCCACAAATTATCCCACTCCCGAACCCACCCCCGAACCCAAAATTTAACATAACAACATAAAACTAATGCAAGACAACATATATCCAAAATATTATAAAACTAATAATGTTATTTCATACATTCGGGGTGGGTTCGGGGACGGGTTCGGGGCAGGGACCTATGTCCCCATTCCCACCCCATCCCCGTATTTTGATTTCGGGGAAAATCCAAATCCAAACCCAAACCGAAACCCAGTCAAAGCGGGGAAAACCCGTCAAATCGGGGCGGGTTTGGGTTGGTCCCCATGGGTATGGGTTTTTTTGCCATGCCTAGCTGAGGCTGCTGTTGAGCGGCCTTTGTTGCACCGCTTAGTGGATCACCGCGTCACTCGGCTATTGGCCGGGGAGGTAATAATAAGAAATTTATTTATTTTTTACCAACAATTATTTAATTAGTTTAAATCATTTATTAATTACTTTTATTTATTTATTGCAACATGGTTGGAGCAGGCGAAGCTATTTCAGTTGGACGCCACACCTCTCAACAACATCAACCATGAGCTTGTATCTCCTTTTGTTGAGAGGTGGCATTCTGAGACTAGCTCTTTTCACATGCCTTGGGGGGAGATGACCATCACATTGGACGACGTGGCTGTGTTGCTCCACTTGCCGCTCACCGGCAATCATTTGGCTGAGCCTCTACATCTTTCCACGGCTGAGGCCGTTCAGGTTGGGGTTGATTTCCTGGGAGTAGATGGGATGGCCTGCTAGAACGAGTTTAGTTCCTGCAGGACTCTGGCATTCAGATTCAGATATTTAGAGGATGCCTACAGAGATAACATGCATCAGGGGCAGTTTGATCATGCAGCACGGTGCTATATGCTACACTTGTTAGGGGGCACCATCTTCTCCAACAAGAGTCACACGTACATGCCTGCTAAGTGGATTGTCCTTATTTGCAATTTTGACACATGTGGCAAGTGGGCTTCGGGTCCAACTGCTCTGGCATATCTCTACGACCTGCTTAACTTGGCCGCTTACTGGGACACTAAGCAGATTGGCGGATACGCTTCTCTGCTACAGGTAATTAATAAATTAATTACTTTTATTATTTTAATTGGTTTTATTTATATAATTAATTATTTATTCTTTTAATTATTTTATTTCACTACTGGATTTATGAGTACTTCCCCACTATCGTCCGGCGGAGGATGTTCCCTGATACTAGGCTTCCACGTTGCAGTAAGTGGAAGAACTTTAAGTGCGACGATCTGAAGCTTAGACATTTTCGGGAGCTGATCGATAACCTGCGGCTGGACTAGGTCATTCTGACGCCATGGGATGACCACAGGCTGCACGTTCCATTCCACAGCATGGCACATTTCAGAGGTTGGCTGCTCTGGGGCGACATTGCTGTGACATATATGGCTGACCGGGTCTGCTGGCAGTTTGGGCGCATCCAACAGATCCCTCCTGCACCCATCTCAGGACCACGCCCATCAATGATCTCCATTTTAGAGAGATTGTCGGTGTATCCATCCCCAGCGCGGCATTTTTTTCGTAGTAGCAGAGTCGCAGCCATGCCGGGTGAGTGCACCGATGACTATCTACCATGGTATCAGCGGTGTCCATTCCACGACTGACTGCAGCTGAGGATGAGGATGTACCAGAGCAGCATGTACCAGAGCAGCATGTACCAGATCAGTAGGCTGTAGCTGAGGATGTTGGTCCACGGACCTTTCAGGATGCGATGGATGTTGCCGCTGGACACATACTTGATGCTATGGGTTTTGAGGGAGGCATTCCAGCCGATATATATGACAACCTCCTTCAGGCTTTAGGACATTTAGACTTTCATCCATAGATGTATTTATTTTGGTTTTCTTTTTGTATATGTACTCGTATTTTATCGACTTTATTATATTACGATTTTTGTTCCGTTTGTTATAGTTATCGTACTTTATTAAATTACTGTCATTTATCGAGTTTCATTTATCGACTTAATATGATTTTATGCTAATTTTTTTAACTAATTTAAACTGATTTTTTTTTAAAAAAAAAAATTTACATTTCCGAGGAATACATTTTTTCGTGTATTCCGATATTCCGAATTTATACGTAAATTCAGAATGTATTTTAAAAAATTGCATTCCGAATTTACACATCAATTTGGAAATTTTTATACCCCCTATCCGAATTTTTGTGTAAATTCGGAAAGTTAAAAAAAAAACACTTTTTTTTATTTAAAAAATAAGGGTATTTTGGTCCAAAAGCTAAAAATGGGGGTATGGGAGAGAAGGTGGGGGTAAAAAAAAAGGCTAATTTTTTTTGATCAAATTAAACTAATAATTTATTATGAGGATTGCTATTTGTCCTAAAGAAAAATCTCTCGAAAACACACGAAGACGTGCGAAAACCCCTCCCACGTGAAGCTTGATGTTTTCTTGACGGTAAGTGAATCTTATGTTTGTTTTAACAAAAACTAGTTTTTGTTTAAAAAAAGGGGAATGCTGCTTCTAACGAAAAGTCTGTGGAAAACTTCACGAAAGGAATTTAATTGGCTAGTCAACCACTCACCCTCCATGTTGTGTGCTGTTTTATTTTTTATTTTTTTAAATCTGAAAGACACGGTCGTCGATTCCACGAAATCATGCCTTCGTGGAATATAGCAGTCCTTAAAAAATAACCTTGAGTTTTAACATTGGTTCACGAAATACTTGATGTTAAAAATTATTTTTTAACATTTGTTGCATTGAACAACCAATGTCAAAAGTTGCATTTAATATTGGTTCTGGCTAAAAATTGGTGTAAAAAATGCAAATATACATGATAAAAACAGACATTTGGCATCGGTTAGTCAGAAACCCGATGTTAAAAATACTTTTAGCATTGGTTCGATACCTGATGTTAAAAATGCCTTATATTTAAAGTACGTCCACTAGGTAGTACATTCTAGTGTAGAATATTGATTCATGTATGTTTGGTCGCTATATATAAACTAAAATTTGTTCTCCATCTCTGGTTAAAATATATGAGAGGTATATTAGAGTTTCAAATAATTTAGAATTATATTTAAAGATTATTTTTGTTTCTATAAATTCATTTATACATGAATGTACTGTATTTGAATAAACTACTTCAAGCTTATATTTAATGCATTTCGATTAATTAATTTTTTAATGTTTTAAAAAAATTTATATTTAAAAAGTTCATTTAAGACAAAATATTTATTTCACTACAAACAGATTTAAATTAATTTAGGTTCAACCAAAGTCGTGTTCTTGAAGTAAATCAACCGAATAATATTACAAAGAATGACTTACATTATATAATTGGCACTCTGGACTAAGAATCCTCTAATACTACTATAAAATAGCAAATTAAATATCACAATACCTATGTAATTTAAATAATAAAAGTTTGCACCCCTAGCTAAGAAGCAAGCAGATACACTAGAGGCACCTATTGTTTTATAGTGTCCATAAATAGTGAGCAGAAATGTTTGTTTTTGTCCCATTGAATTTAATGACAAAACACTTGGATTCACTTCAATGTTTAGTCTTTGAGGAGCTGTCACGATAGTTTTGTATGTTGTTATCGGTGAGGCAACGTTTGTAATAGTTCTTTTGAAACTGCCACTTACATTTGATTGAGAGATTGGGATGGAGAATTTAGATCCTTTGTTGTATAACTTTTATCGGAGCAATTGGTGTCTTCCCTTAATTTGACATGTAAAGTGCTTGATCTATATCCTTGCCCACATAAAAATTTGATGTAATCACTTTTGGAGGGATCAATTTGTCCCGCTCCATATGCAAATTCAACATCATTATCATGTGCAGGACTCAACTCTTTAGCTGCAAAGAAGGCAATGTTTTTTCTATATTAGCTTATTTTATGTTTAAAACTATAATAACAACAACAACAATAATATATATATATATATATAGAGAGAGAGAGATAACAGTTTGATGCTACTCTAAGTTAAAAATTAGTCATTTTGGTTAAAGCATGACTTTTTCCTCTTCGTTTACGTTAGACTATGAGTATACTAAGTCGATGAAAACATAATGAAAATCATTAATGAATCTAAATTTCTAAAAATTAAAACTTTTCAAACACTACAATTTTTTTTTAGTAAAATGAAACATTTTTCTTCAAATTCAGGAGCCCATTAAGTAGATAAAAAAATATAAGATAAAAGTAAGAATCACTCATTTTTATTAAAGCATGACTTTTTCCTCTTCCTTTACTTTAGATCTATGAGAAAAGGATAGGTAGGTGAGTGAGTGTCTTAGTGAGCACCCCGAATTCAAAATTCTAAAGGTACTCATTCTGAGGACTAAATTTCCGATTTGATTCTTTGAAAAAATCGGTGATTAATTAGGTTTTGAAAAAATAAAAATTACTAATTTAATATTTGAGAAAATTAAATTGTGGGTCAAAATACTCTTAATTGGGACCAAAATATCCCTAAAAATTGTTTTAAAAGAACTAATTCGATTTACATTTAATATTATTGAGGACAGTATCTTTCATTTTCTAGAGACTCAATTGTATACTTACTGAATCTAGCAACAAAGATCTCAGTCAAAAAGCACCAAGAACAAGGGATAAAGACATTAAAAACACGATGTTTAATCACAAAAAAATATTTTAATGAACATAGTTTCCAAAATTTTCCGTCCAACTAGAAATACAAATTCACAAACATTTCTTATCACTTTAAATCTCATACTTTAAGTGCCAATATAAAGGATCAAACATAATAACTCATAATAATTTTTTAACAAGTCAATATTTAAATTCAACACTTTTTAAATTGGGGTTTCAACTCTAACCTTTTGAATCTTTTGATCACAAACTTTATATCCAAAGGGGTATGGTTCGGCCAACACGAAGATCAACCAAAGCCCAGGTTTTTTAAAATTTATTTTTAATAGATCATTAGATCTAGTAAATTTTAAGGTCATTCAACTAATTAAAGAAAAACTAATTTCTAATACTTTTTCAAAACCCCTAACTTGTGATCCAAAACATTTATTTTCAAAAATCAATTTTTTTTGAGATCCAACAACACAAATCATAGATCTATCATAAACATTAAGAAATCAATAAGGAAAAATTACAAAAGTCATAACTTATACCACACAAATATTCTTTAGCTACAAGTTGATTTTCTTTAGCATGTGTAGATCTACTTAAAATCCTCATAAAAGTAAAACCTTTTCAATTAGAAATATTTTTGTTTAACCAAAATTAAGTACATACGAAGAGAAAAGAGGAAGAAATATATCTCAAGAACTCAATAGAAGAAGGTCAACAACTTGAGGAAAGGAGACGTTGATGCTTCACTATTTCTAACACTATAAAATATATCTGAAATGTGTTGTGAAGGAGAATTGAAAAGAGTCCTTACCCCTCAAAAGTGAGTAGGCGACCAAGAAGAATTGATGATAAAAATAAATTAAAAAGAAGATTGTGAGAGAAAGAAAAGGGGATTGTGAGAGATAGGGAATGGAGGATATTGGGTTAGGTGGGGTTGTGAGAGAAAGAAAAGGGGAATTGGGTGTATTTCAGCAAAGGATGCGAGAAATATAAAGGTGTGTTCCCATAGTAAACAAACATAGCTATAGGTATTTTAAAAGAATTAAAAAAGAATAATTTAATACTACCAAATTTTTTCTTAAAGATTTATGTTTAGTCGTTTGTTTATTTTAGTTAATTTTAATTCCGTTTTAAATTATGTTTGATGTTAGAAAAAATCGAATCAACTGAACCAATCAAAACCGTATTGATTTAGTTTTTTTAGGAAGTCAACCGAACCAAACCAAATAATATATAATTTTACCTTGCGGTTCGATTCACTTTTTATCTCATAATCGAATCAAACCGCAACGCGAACACTTCATTGAGTTAGCTAGGTGAGTGTGTGGGAGAAAGAAAACGGGAATTGGGTGTATTATCAGAAAAGATTGGGAGAAATATAAATGTGTGTGCCCCATAGTTTTCAGCCATCTCTCATCTCTCCTCTATTATGCACGCCAAACAAGGTATCTAGACAATTTTTTAATTGTAGCACTAAAAAGATACTCTCTGTTTTGAGCTCATGATGGTAGCCTATTTGTCCATTTCAAAATGGTTCAATTAATTTCTTTGCAAGATTTTCTTTAAATAGCTAGGTTCTATCATATAGTACATGCCAATACACAAAATATAATAAATACTAGCCATTGATGTCCTGTTAAAACTTGACTTGTGAAAGTCAAAGTTGAGGGCAAGACTGCCAACTCAGTTCCACATCATCTCACCACGTGCTATCACCGTTTCTCATCTTATCACTTAACATTATTCACCTTTCCCTTCTTTCTCTGTATGTAATCAGATAGTTAGTGATAGAGAGTTAGTTAGATAGTTTTAATTCTGTTGAGAGCATCAACCCCTATATATTGTAAATACTGTGTAAATAATATTCAGTTGAATGATTCAACAAATTTCTGTTTTTCATCAATCTCTAACAGAATTCTCCCTCTTTCTTCTATGGCGACTGATCCAAATTTCACATGGTATCAGAGCTTCTAATTGAAGTTCTGTCGCCATTGTTACCATCGAAAGCTCGCTCATCTCAATCATTCAACTCACTCTCAAACTCTCTTCTCAATGGCTACTGTGATTCCTGAGAATGCAGAAAGCTCTGGTCATGGTTCCTTTGTTGGTGGAGCCGATTCATCCAAGAAAGCATATCAGAATGATATGCTCAATCCCTACTTCATGCATCCGAGTGACAATCCGAGAACGGCGATTTTCTCTCCGGCGTTGAACGGTGATAACTATCACACCTGGTCAAGGGCGATGATGATGGCGCTTCGCTCGAAGAACAAGATTCACTTCATAGACGGTTCTTTGCCAAGGCCAAACGACGAAGATCGTGACTCGATAGCCTGGGATCGATGCAACACCATGATTATGTCATGGATCAACAGTTCGATCATTCCAGAGATCTCACAAAGCATTTTGTGGATGGACACCGCCGCGGACGTATGGAAGGATCTGAAGGATCGCTTCTACCAAGGTGACATGTTTAGAATCTCATATCTGCAAGAGGAGATCTATATCGCAAAGCAAGGTGATGATTCAATTTCCAATTACTACACGCGATTGAAGAAGCTATGGCAAGAATTTGAGAACTTCCATCCTGCTCCTACTTGTGATTGCGTGTGTGGAATCAAGTGCAATGCTGCCATCAAATTCAAGGAGTACAGAGAACGAAGCAAGGTACTATGATTCTTGAAAGGCCTAAATGAGCAATACTCGGTTGTTAGGTCTCAAATTATGCTCATGGATCCTCTTCCAAACATTGGAAAGGTCTATTCCATGTTAATTCAACAAGAAAGGCAAGTGAACAATTCTGTGGAAGAACCTAAGGTCCTAGCTACTGTTGGATTTCAAGGAAATCAAAACAGAGGTGGATACAAGGGTAAGAGCGATCGTGGAGGACGATTCAATGGAGGTAGAGGAGGTAGAGGTTCAAAACTCTGCTCATATTGTGGTAGGACAGAACATACCGTGGATGTATGTTATAAAAAGCATGGATATCCTCCACACTTCCAACAACAGAATACTGTCAACAACTGTGTTGCTGAGAGTGGTAATGAAGATGATGATGAAAATTCATACCATGAAGATCAGCAAGTCTATGCAAAGAAACAAGGATCAACTTCCAATCTAGTTTTACACCAGAGCAACACAAAGCAATTCTTGCATTACTCCAAGGCTCTAACACATTGACTGCTAATAATATTCACTATACTACAGTGAAATCAGGTATAATCTGTGCTGTACCCAACTCTAAAAAGCTAAAGTCCTGGATACAGACCAACCATCACCAACTGATTCATCTACTCCAAATAACCCCATCAATGATCCTATAAGCACTCCTCTCAGTGAACCATTGGAACCTATGCATACCACTCCCATCCCGTTACCTCACATAGAACCTCAATTACCATTACCACAGCCTGATGAACTCAGGAGATCAACAAGACCAAAATCCAAACCTTCATACTTACAACAATACCATTGTTCTCTCATACAGAATACAATCCACAATTCTGATCTGTCCATCTCATCTATAGTCTCCAAAGGTGTTAAGCATCCCATTTCTAATGATGTTGCATATGACAGGTTATCAGCAGAACACAAACAGTACACCTTAAATCTGTCTTCAATTACTGAACCAAATACCTATGAGGAGGCAATGTGTGACAGTCATTGGAGAGATGCAATTAAAGCTGAACTGGATGCCCTGATAAAGACTGAAACTTGGAAGCTGGTCCCTCTTCCTGCAGACAAGAAGGCCATTGGCTGCAAATGGGTCTTCAAGCTTAAGCTACATGCTGATGGAAGCATAGAAAGGTACAAAGCTCGATTAGTGGCAAAAGGATTCACACAAACAGCAGGTATTGACTATTTAGAGACATTTAGTCCTGTTGTTAAAATGAGCACAGTGAGGACTATTCTTGGTCTTGCTGTTGTCAAGGATTGGCATCTCTGCCAACTTGATGTCAACACAGCATTCCTCCATGGAGACCTCCAAGAGGATGTCTATATGCTGCCACCACCTGGGCTGCCCATACCTACTCCTGGCTCAGTATGCAAGCTAAAAGGTCATTATATGGCCTTAAACAATCCAGTAGGCAGTGGAATGCCAAACTCACAAACATTATCAGCAAAGATTGGGAGAAATATAAATGTGTGTGCCCTATAGTTTTCAGCCATCTCTCATCTCTCCTCTATTATGCACGCCAAACAAGGTATCTAGACAATTTTTTAATTGTAGCCTAAAAAGATACTCTCTGTTTTGAGCTCATGATGGTAGCCTATTTGTCCATTTCAAAATGGTTCAATTAATTTCTTTGCAAGATTTTCTTTAAATAGCTAGGTTCTATCATATAGTACATGCCAATGCACAAAATATAATAAATACTAGCCATTGATGTCCACCTATTGCCATTAATCCTTAAGATGCTACCACTACCAACTTTGTACGATCAAGAAAAATAAGATCTTGAAATATATTTTTGAACCATACACTAGGTCACTTAAACATAAGGTACTCACAAAGTCACTTATTATTTGCAGCACAAGTATCATTTTGTCATCTTAAAGCATTGAAACGATCGATCATAATACATTTGGCATGTCAAATCAAACACATATAGGCAAAGCACGTCATGCAATTATTTTGATTGTTTGCTACAATGAAAACATGGACTTACGTCACAACAATACAATATCACCATTTTTTTACTCAAAACCTTAAGGCATTAAGTGTATAGGTCTCTTCCTTCAGAGCCGGCCATTGTCACGTATGCCTTGTGCTGTAGCACAGGGCCTCAGTCCAAATTCTTTTTTATAGGGCCCCAAAATTTCCATCCCAGCCCAATACCATGTTCAGCCTTTTAGCCTTTCCCATCCGAATTTACCCAAAAAAAAATGCCTTTCTCTGCAGCGTGCGATGATTCTTCAAATAAGGAATTCCGAAATTCTTGCTAACCTCCTCCAAGAAAGAATTTCAAATTAAATTAATTAATTTTTTTTGAATTAATTTATAAACATAATAGTATTAATTCAGATAATCAAAATAATATAACACACTGGCGGAGCCACATACATTTGAGGGGTTCAGTTGAACCCCCCAAAATTTATTTATTTTGGCTTACCACCCTATAAAAATATTTTTTTGACACACTTGAATATTTTAAATTGCACCAATAGCCTAAATTTTGCACCCATTTGCACTAAAGACCCAAATTTAATTTACCCAAAACACAACACAGTCACTGTTTCACGCACACACAACTCTCTCTCAGACTCTCACGTTCTCTCTCAGACTCTCACGTTCTCTACGAGCTCTCTCACTCAACTCTCTTCTCACGGTGGGCGGTGGCTTCTTTGTTCTTTCTCTCTCACGGGTCTGGTTTCTCTATTCTTTCTCTCACTCAGTCTCAGAGCTTCTCTGTTCTTCTCTCACAGCAGCAACTTAAAGCTGGAATTTCATTAATATGATCAATGCTTGAACAACAAGCTGTTTTGCTCTTTGTTTAGTTTTTTTTACTAGTTTTAGAAAACTTTTCAAGAAAAAAATAGTTAAGTTAATAGTGTGTATTAGTCTCCAATTAGTATTAGCTTAATTCTAATTTGTATTAATAGTGTGTTTGAACAAGGTCATCAAATGAATAAATTTTTAGCAAATTGTGTATTTAAAAAATTTGACACCCCCAACCCCGAGGTTCTGAATCCGCCACTGATATAACATACGATTTCATCATCAGTTTTACATATTATTTAATCATCCCAAATTACATACAAAATGTATTATTTAGCTGCCGATGCCCTTGGGATCTCCTTTGTGAGGCCTTAAGTCTTTGTTTTTTTCCTTTTGTAACCAAAAAAAGAAGAAGAGGGGTATAATAATCACGTGACGTGCATGATTACCAAACTTTTTGCCAAACAACTCTACTAGTATTATTGCATAGCTTTCCCGTCTTCCACCAAGAATTAAACCTTCAACTAAATAGAAAAATAGGAAAAATATGTAATATTAAGAGACATTTAGCATTGGGTATTCTATACAACTGATGTTAAATATACTTGTAAGAGGCATTTAGCATCGGTTGTCCTATACAACCGATGCTAAATATTTGTTTCGAGGTAGACAGTGATGAATTACATTTAGCATCGGTTATGTAAAAAAATGATGCTAAAGGTGACCTTTAACATCAGTTAAATAACCGATGCTAAATATCCAAAACAACCGATGCTAAATGTATTTTCTGCACTAGTGGTTATAAATGTTTCAATTGGACTCTTGTTTTCTTTTTTAGTATCACATTTATTTTGTAAATGTCATGCCGGTATGTCTTGAAATTGTCCATAATTATAGAAAAATTAAAGTGAATTAATATTCTTAATAAGACTCTTGTTTTATTGTTTTATCTATTAACTACTTTAAACGGAGTACACTAACCACTCGCATCCAACATCAAAGTTAGATGAAGTGAAATTATGTGGCATGTAAGGTTGAGGTGTAATCTTCAAGACTGGCATTTGAAAAAAAATCTCAAAGAATTGCAGTTCACCTTGAATATAAAATAAAATAGTAGATTAATAATATATTTGGATTCTGTTATGGTTTGGGCCCTTATTTCCTTTCACAAACAGGCCCATTATCAAAGAGGCCTTTATCAAAAGCAAATTCATTCATCAATGGACAGGATTACAACAGATGATCACAACTTGAATATAAAATAAAATAGTAGATCGCTTACACACACTACTCTTGCATTTTTACTTAGGATGCATAGCAAACCATGTTTGAATGAATGTAAGGACTAATGCTAGTAATGCAGCAAAAAAGGCAATAATAGCCCATGGGGTATTGAAATGAGTATTGTAAGCTTGAGCTAGCCAAGTCTTCCATTTATTTGTGTAATGCTTTTCAATTTGAAGCTTGACGAGAATAAATTTCTTGCTAAAGGCGACAGCATTTGTGCATGAAAAGTTGCAATACATTTTTGTTGGTAAATCATCACCCAATTCATTGAAGAGCTTTGCTAACTCTTGGTCGCTTTCAAGCAAGTTTTGAAATACACCAGCTAATCTAAGCTCTTTCACATCCTCAGCAGTGTCGATCAATGAATCCATGAAGGTGAAAAAAGAGCAGCATTCATAGTTGTAACGAACATCTGGACACATCTCAAACGCTATTAAATTTCGAAAAAAATATGGTGTGACATCATTGAATAAAAAAATAGGAAGCCTTAATTCTCCACTAAACCACTTGGAGGTGAATGAGATGTTACTCCATTTCCATTCATCTTTCTCATTTGGCATCACTCGGATCCCTGCTTTTTTAAGATCACATATGCTCTTATAAGTATTCCAACTGCAATCTATTTCATCGTCATCTTGTTGGTTTAAGATTGTATTTATACCCATTTGATTGTCTTCATTGCTATCTGATTGTGTTTCCCTTTGACTTACTGCTTCAACGTTGGAATCCTTATAGGCATATTGTGTTAAGTCGGAAAGGTATACTGAGCGGTAAGAATCGAGTACATGACATGGCTCGGGATTTTCCATTGCGATCATTACTATTCCAAGTCGCTTATATTGACCCAAGGAATGATAATTGTTAAAATAGTAATTCAGATTTGCACCCTTCTCTTTGCATAGAATCTCAAGCATTTTACTTGGAAGTTGGTTCTCTAACAATAGAACATCTCTCCACATATGCATTAATTGGTCAAACTTAAGGTTTAGAGCTTTTGGACATTCAACATCAATATTTTCCATAAAATATAGCAAAGAACATCCATCCACAAACAACATCCAAGCAAGATCGCTATCATTGTACCTTTCAATTGTATCCTTAAGGAACATGTTCTTCAATTCTTCAATGTTATCTTCAATCTTTTTAAACAGAAGTTGGCATGCTTGGTTAGCATCTTGATCAATTTTTCTTCCATATTCCTCAATGAATAATGATGTCCATAGAAGTTTATATTGTTCTCCTTCCTTAAGACTTTCACTCTCATAATGAATGGGACCGAATGATATAATCTTTGGTGTGCAATATTTAACAAATCTGTCATTTTGTCTCAGAAACTTAGGAATCCTTTGGATCTTAGGAATTTCAATTTGATTATTTTGATCAAACCTTTGGTGTGCCTCTTTTAGTTGGGTAAATCTTTTATCCATAAGAGCATCTAATTTCTCCATTCTAGATCATGGATAGATATTTTTCCTTTCGTTTCCACGTTGCTATACAAATATTTCAAGTCTCTGTGTTACCTACAACAAGAAAAAAGAAATTGGATATATATACGGTGGCAAATCTAGGACCGGAGTAAGGCGGTTCAATTTATTTTATACACATCATTAAAAATATAATATTTTTTAAAAATATTTAATTAACAAAATTATATGACTCATAATTATCTTTTATGCAAATGGAATGAAGATGAATTGATGTGAGTAATTATGCGACTGTGATGTAGTGTTGGCTGAGCACAAAAGTTATGTATTCTTTAATTTTATAAATATAATTTTCTTAAAAAACAAAATATAAACAAAATATCAGGTTTAATAAGTTAGAGTTGTCTAACTTGAGACTCGGTTGTTCGATAGCAGCAGAACACTTTATAACTTAACTAATATGAGTTCAATAGCCAAGTTGTCAAATATAGAATAACTTGGGTGTCCCTGTCTTTTATCTTTCATGTGATGGTTTGGAGCTAGGATATAGGTTGGGTTCAATAAAATATTGAAAAAATTCCCTGGGTAAAATGGAAAACTGTTTGTAAGTCTAAATGGAAGGTGGATTGGGGTCAAGAATTTTATTTTGTTGGGTTAAATTCACAAACATCTCTGATCTCTCACAAGTCACAGTGCACGCCTCATCTCTCAGTTCTCATCTCTCAGACTCTCAGCGGCCAGCGCACTCTCCATCTCTCGCCTCCCACTCATCTCTCGCCTCCCACTCATCTCTCATCACCGTTTCGTGACTGCTCGCCTCTCACTCATCTCACGCTCTCACCATGAAACGCACAGGTTTGTTCTTTTTACTGCGTTTTACTGATTTTGTTTTGCTTCTTTATACTGCGTTTTGCTTCATTTTATTCTTCATTTTTACTGTGTTTTACTGATTTCGTAGCTACTGATTTCGTGTGATTTTACTGTGATTTTATTCTTCATTTATACTGTGATTTCGTGTGACTTCTTTATACTGTGATTTTATTCTTCATGATACTGATTTTGTAGCTATTGATTTCGTGTGATTTCGTTTATATTACCTTGAAATCATGTAAAATCTTGTGATTTCGTGTAATTTTGTGTGCTTATGCTACTGATTCCGTGTGATTTCGTTTATTTTGTGTGCGTGTGATACTAATTTCGTATTAATTACTGCAAATATATACAATGTTGTTTTCTGCACATATAAAATCTTCTTTCATTTCTGTATGCTTTATCTGAGATGAGTCTATCTTTTATTTTAAATTTTAGACAAGACCGTTGATACCGAAGTGAACTCTGTTGCTGCCGCTGTTGCTGCCCCTGATGTTTCCGTGATCGAAAATCAGGTAATTGATCCCGTATCTCAATTTAATGAATCTGAATAGTAATTTAGAATGTATTGTCATTCTTACTTCATCTAATTTTCTATTTTATGTCATTTGTAGGCTGAAAATAGCCCTACAAAATTGGTTTGTAAATTTTGTTTTTGTGAAATTACAATTATTTCTTTTGTCTAATGTTTGTTAATATATTTGATACATTTGTAGAACTTGGTCCGATCCCACAACTGAATGAAGGACTTTCTGATATTGAATCAGATGATGATTAGATGTATCATATGAAATGGTATGTACTTGAATCCGGTTGAATTGCTTTATCATTTGTTGATTTTAGTTACTGATTTTATTTATTGCATTGCTTTGTAGGAGTGGGGCTTGAATAAGGAAATGTGAAGGATTCATTTTGAGGATGAAATGTGAAGGATTCATTTTGAGGACTGTGTTGAATGTTGATTAGTTATTTTGAAGACTTTATGTATTGATTTTAGTTACTGGCAGACTTTATGTGTGGAGAATTTATGTTATAAATTATGTTATAAATTAGTTTGAAGTATTGATTTGAAGTTACTGGCAGGTGAAAAGTTTTGATATGTTATAAATTATGTTATAAATTAGTTACTGGTAGAATTATAGTGAAAAGTTTTGATTTGAAGTATTTGTTTATCAGTTAAAATTTTTAATTATTGGCAGAATTCGGCCTTTTATAAATTGTGTTTTGTCTCGTCAAAAACCGAACAAAACCGAACCAATCCAAACCGCTTTGGTTTGGTTTGGTTTTTTTTTTTGAAGCACACCGAACCAAACTAAACCGCATCTATTTTTACCTCGCGGTTCGGTGCACTTTTTTGGTCAAAACCGAACCAAACCGCACCGCGAACACCCCTACTGTTAACCACATCAGTAGATGGCTAACAGAAGGACATTTTTAAAAAAATATTATTTTGCAAGGACTTTTTTTAAAAAATAATTTTACAGGGACTTATTTAAAAAGTCGCTATATTTACAAGGACCAAAAACATATTTAAGCCTATGTTATATGTTAAAATAAAATGAATTGATACAATAGCAAATCATTTTAACGTAACAAGGGCTTCGCCTAGTGAAGCATGACATGATTTGTATCCGGGAGGTCTCGGGTTCAAATCCCCAAATATCCTCCTTGGAGATAGGTAAGTGTATTTTCATTCTTAAGTGCTCAAATAACCCTAAAATTTCTCTTCACCCTAAATATTTTTAACAAAAAAAAAAAATCAAATGGTTTTAAAATTTTACACACTTGGTCTACTTAATAATAACTCAACTCAACCCAACGGTCAGCTAGATATAATTATGGTTCTACAAAGAGTTATTGAAGATATAACTATACTAATTAAGCTTCACAGGTAATTATTTATATTACTATGATTTTTGTTATATTTATGAGTAGTTTTGAAAGATTTTTGGATCGTATGCTAATTGAGTTTTAGTATTTGTTTTTTTATTTGTTGTTTTTTCACAGTCTGGTACATGTACTTAAATATCCAAAGTAAACAAGAGACTACTAAGATTGCTGCCCACATGGTGCATATTAATTAAATATTTTAGACTATCGAATCAGTTATTAAAATAAAATAAAATAAAACAGAAAAACTCACCAACATATCTGGATTTAGAAACGTTGCAGTGCAGGTAAAACTTTCAGTCTTGTTTTCCTTTCTTTCTTCTCCAACTTTTAAACCGTAAAAGTTGTTAAACTTCCACAAAGGAAGGGAACTCAACAAGAAAAATGTTCACAAAGTTGTGAGGTCCAAGTAAACTGGAAAAGGAAGATAAAGAGTGTGAAAATACTTATACAAGCATTTCTGGGTGTCTAGAAAAAAGCATGGTATTGGACCTTGGAAGATGGACTAAAGAAATACATTTTATTGGATAGACAATGTCTTTATGGATAGGAAACTTAATAGATATAGTGATTTCAATGAATGGTCGAAATTTTTGTAGATCCCACTTTCAGCTTTTCTAAAGCAAAATAATTAAAAGAGCGACAATTGTGAATTGAGTGCAACTCCTATTTGAGTGACTTTGGTGACTACATGAAGCAATGAATCTTTCTCCCAAATTTTGTGTCATTTGATATCAAACAAATGATTTTCTTTATCTGTTCTAGACTGGGATGAGGGCCCAATCCATGTATAGTCTGGCCAAAGATCGGTCCACACGCGAGCTAGAAGCGAATGACCTAAACCCATCAGATCAACGGCTCAGATCAACCCGTACAAGATCGCACGACCACCCGTTGACATTAAAAATAGAGGTCTTACTTCAGCTGACAGGTAAACTTTTAACGCATACCGTTACTCTGCTCACATTCTATCCCACTGACTTGGGCGTCAGATTGTCATTGCAGGCACAACCCGGGTTGGGCTCTGCGCACGACCAGCAACTCAAACAGAACGACCAGACACCTCAGCAGGCCATCTTGCCCGACCTTAAGGTATGGTTCAGTGGCAACCACAGTGGGAGCCCACGCACTATACCACCTCATCTCTCATGCCTCCACGAGGTAGGCCGCGAAGGGTTCCACACTTGCGGAGTGTGGCTGCAATCCCCGAACAGCCACAACCCGCTCCAGAAGGCGCTACAGCCAACGTTGAAGACATCGCTCACGGCACCCAACCTTATCCGATTCAGCAGACCAATGTCACACTCCTGGCGAATATCGTCCAGGAGCTTTGCGAGCTGCTACACGTGCGAGATTTGCACATCGCACATCAAGAAGACAAGATCACTCAGGTAGAGCAGCAGGTCGCCGAGAGGGGGGGGGGGGGGGGGGGGTTGAACGCCCCTCCCGAGTCGTCGACGTAAGGATGAGTCACCCATTCGTTGAGTGAACCCGTCTAGGAGACATTGCTCACCCCCCAAGCGTCATCTCGTTTACTGCTCACCACCTCAACGAAGGGGTAGAGGATGGGCTTAAACACCACCAAGGACACCACCTTCCACAACCGATCCTACTTATTGGCCAAAAGAGTCCCCGTTCCAAGAATCCTCGTATGACTCATCCGGCTCGCCCACCCAGTCAAGAAGAAGGTTGTTCGATCTGTACGATCGTCATCATCCAAAGTAGCGATCGCCAGAAAGACACGACCGCCATAGGTACTCACTAGAGTGACATGGTCATCGAAGTCGACACTTCGAGGACCAACCACCTCGCGGGGGGAGGAGCGACATGAGGATGGGACCTTTTACCAGAGACATTGACGAGCATCCTATTCCTCATGCCCTCGAAAATCCTCCCTCATATTTGAGAATGTACAATGGTCATACTGATGATGCAGTGCATGGGGCCTACTAACCAGTGAAGTGCAAGATCTTCCCCTTAACCCTTGAAGGACTAGCTTTAGTGTGGTTCACAATACTGAAACCGAACACCATTTTGTCATGGGATCAATTGGCTAGAGTTTTCTCCACCCGCTTCATAACATCAAAGGTGAAGCCAAAATCACACGCAGTCCTCAAAGGATCACGCAAGGCGCTAGTGAAACTATACGCGACTATGTGGAACAGTTTAATAAAGAAGCCACTAACGTGAGGGGGTTGGAAGATGACATGAGGCTATGGTTCCTACGGGACGGGCTCAGGACTGGCAACTTTTTCGAAATCGAGGTGGGTGTGAACCAACCGCCCGACCAGGAAACCTTCCTCCGCAGGTCACAACGATTCACGATCTATGAGAAGAGAGCGATGGCAACCCAAGCAGTCATTGAGATTGAAAAACCTCAGGAGGAGCGCGACGAAAGACCGAGAAGGGACCAAGGAGATCCGTCCCCTGACTTCAAATCTAGGAAATTTGCAGATCGCACTAAGATGAGCACACCATATGCCCAGATTCTGTCCGAATGTGCAAATACGAAATTCAGGGACATTAAGAGGCCCGAGCCACTTGTGCTCAAAGAAGGCCAACGCTCATCTCACAAGTACTGCCGGTATCATCGAAGTAACGGGCATGACACCAACAACTGCATTGCCCTCAAGGACGACATAAAGGAGTTGATTAGAAAGGGTAAGCTTACCCAATATGTGAAGAAGGGACAGGCGGACGAACGGGATGATAAACAGGCAACTCGTTCCCCTCGAAAGGGGAAGGAAGTGGTCAACGAGGTAGCAAAAGCAAGAGAAGAAGAAGACGATGAGGACGAGGAAGAATGAGACACTAGAAAGTCCAAAGGACGGCAAGTCGCCATGGTGATCACAGGAGGGTGTCTTACCGATGGAAGAGAAACTAATAAGTCCATGAAAAGGAGATGGAAAGAGATCATGAGTGTCGCTTCAACGTGTATCCCCGGGGTTCTCTCAAAGAGGCCGCCCATATCCTTTGGTGATGAGGATCTACTCGATGGGAAACCAAACAAGCAAGTCCCACTGCTAGTAGTCGCCTTAATGGCCAACGTGGGGGTAAGGAGGATCCTGATCGACCAACGGAGCTCGGTTGACATCATCTTTGAAGATCTCCTTGACGTGCTAAAGATATCTAGGGACGACTTGCGACCTTACCAGGGAACAGATCTGACCGGTTTCAATTGGTCGTCCACAACAACCCTTGGGCGCATCAAGCTAATGGTCACCTTTGGGGACGACAATGCTGAGAAATTTTTGTATAGAACAGTGAAGACTGATTTCTTAGTGCTACCATGTAAATCAGTGTACCAATGTATCATCGGGCGACCCACTCTAGGGCGACTTGAGGATGTCGCCTCAACCGTCCACCTTAAAATGAAGTTATACTCTGATGAAGGTGAAGTGGTCACCCTACTTGCCTATCTGCTCTATGCGAAGAGGACGTTCTATATTAGTTTGAAGGAACAGGGAGATCTCGAAATGAAGAAACTAGAGATCCCGAGAAATGGAGGGAACCAAGTCAACGTGGCCAACTTGGAGCTCGTTATGACCCTGATAGCGAAGAAGAATGGGGGGACGATCTCGATCCGGACTCGAGAACTTTAGAAAATAATTAAAAGGTCGGAGCCTGAGGGGGAGTTTACTCAAATCCAACTGGGAAATTATCCTAAAAAACAATTAAAATCAGGAACGATCTCCCATAAGAGGTACGAGAGCAACTCGTCCAATGCCTGAAAGAGCATGCCGACCTGTTTGCATGGAGTGCATCCAATATGTCGGGGATCCCAACATAGGTAGCATGCCATCACTTGGCTGTAGACCCATCAGCCAAGTGGGTCGCTCAACGAAGACGGGTTCAGAAGGAAGAAAAGGCACAGGCAACAGTAAAAGCGGTCGAATATTTAATCGAGGTTGGCTTCATTAAAGAGATCAATGTTTGAAGAATGCAGGAGCGACCTACCAGATAATGATGAACAAGGTTTTCCAAGCCCAGATAGGCAGGGTGGTAGAGGTCTACCTAGACGACATGATTGTGAAAAGCAAGGGGGATCCTGACCATGTGGCCGACTTGAGAGAAGTATTTGTAGAAGCCCGTAAAAACTCACTCAGATTGAACCCTGAGAAATGCACATTTGGAGTAAGGACAGGCAAGTTTTTAGGTTTCTACCAAACAGAGAGGGGGATCGAGGCTAACTTAGATAAATGTTGGGCAGTAACAGAGATGAGGCCGCCCACCATCAAGAAAGAGATTCAGAAATTGAACGGGATGGTGGCCGCACTCTCATGTTTCATTACAAAGGCAGCAAATAAGTCACTCCCACTCTTGAAGCTATTGAAGAAGGAGGCGGAGTTTGAATGGTCGCCCGAGTGCGACCAAGCACTAGATCAGTTGAAGACTACTCTGTTACAACCTTCCATCTTGACAAGACCAGAACCTAGGGAGACATTGTGTCTTTACCTGGCAATCGCTGATGACGCGTTGGCCGCAATATTAGTACGAGAAAATGACTCCAAGCAGAACCCTGTATACTTTGTCAGCAAGGCGCTCCAAGGACCTAAGCTCAGGTATCAGAAGATCGAAAAGCTGGCCTTAGCTTTGGTGGTGGGCGCCCGGAGGTTAACATCGTACCTTGTGGCTCATCAGGTTGTCCTAAGGACCGATCAACCCATACGACAAATCCTACACATGCCAGACTTAGCAGAGAGAATGATCAAGTGGGTGATCAAACTTTCAGAATTTGGTGTCAAGTACGAGGTCAGGTCGACCACCAAAGCACAAATCTTGGCCAACTTCGTTGCTGAAATAACCCCGGTCCCATAAGAAATAGTTCAACCGACATGGACTTTGCATGTAGACAGCTCGTCCAACAGCAAAGGCAGTGGGACGGGCTTAATTCTTGAAAAATCATAGGGAACAACCATTGAAGTGTCCTTGACTTTCTCATTCTCAACCTCCAACAGTTAGGCCGAGTACGAGGCATGTATTGCCAGACTTTTGCTCACTCGAGAATTCAATGTAAAGAGGGTAGAGCTACACTCAGATTCGCTCTTGGCAGTATCTCAGATGAAGGAAGTGTTTGATGCGAAGGACGTGATCTTGCACGGGTAAGAGAACTGCTCAAGCTTTTTGAGTATGCGGAAGTAAAAGACGTCCCTAGAACAGAAAACACTAGGGCGGACATTCTGTCAGAACTAGCCAGCACTAAAAACGCGGGGAACCGTATAAGTGCGATTCAGAAGGTCCTGCCTCAACCCAGTGTTTGACTTGAGGTCGCTCTGGCTTCGGATGCCTGCATGGTCGACCTAGAAGAAAGCTGGATAGACCCTATTCTCAAGTACATTAGAGACGGTGAAGAACCTGATGACCCCAAAAAGGCATCTCTTGTACGAAGGCGGGCTTCATCTTACTCGATCATTGATGGGAAGCTTTTCGGAAGAGGGTTCTCGATTCCACTCTTGAAATTCCTCCCACCAAAAGAAGCCAATTACCTCTTAAAAGAAATACATGAAGGGATATGTGGAAATCACCTTGGAGAACGAGCGTTAGCAAAGAAGGCGTTAAGGGATGGATACTACTGGCTCACGATGGATGAAGATGTGGGAAAGTTGGTGAAAAAATGTGACAAGTTCCAAAGACATGATGACATCCATGTCGCTCCCTAGTCGAGTTAAACAGTATGATTGCGCCACAGTCGTTCGCCTGGTTGGGAATCGACCTCAATCATGACTTGGATGATCTCTATGAGTCAGATTTTGCCCTTTTCCGCCAAGACCCTCTCCTCTTCACAATTGAAGTGGCCAAGGCTGCCTCTCCTCTCATTTCCAAGATTAAGCAGGGGAGGAGGAGCTTACACAAGGTTAGCTTCTCTTCGCCCAAAATTTATGGTTGGAGGGCGACCTTTTAGATAAAACCCGAAAACTAAATCATGATTTTGATTATATCACAGAGTTGCGGAAGCAGTTGGAGGATACCAAAAGCAAGCTCCAAGAGTCTGAGAACTCCCTCAAGCCAACCGCTGAAGCTCTTGAGGCGGCTAGGAAATCGCTCACTTCTGTTGCGAAGGAGCGGGACAATACTTGACCCACCCAAGCTAAGGCGGAAAAGATGGTGAAGTCGTGCGATACCAAGATCAACAGATATTCAGATAGGGTCAAGGAGATGAAGGGGGAGGTCAACAGCCTCAAGAAAGATATTAGTGCTTTGGAGAAGTAGAAGGACATGGTCATGACAGAGAATGATCAGTTGCTTGATGCTGCGGTGGTGCTGTGCAAGGAACTATTTGAGGATGCCCTAAATCAGGTGCAGTATGTCAATCCTGAACTCGAACTCAACCGCAACATCATCAACAACGCCCATTCCTTCAAGGACGGTCACATCGTCAACCCTGAGGAGAAGGATGAGGAGGGGAACATCACGAAGGAGGAGGAGCTTGTTATTGAACGACCTTTGTAACTTCTTTTTCTAGCTTCTTTTGGATGATTTGTAATTGGGCGGTCTCTAGGTCGCCTTTCTGTTGTAACATGCACTTTATGGAGCCCAGCCTTTTTCCGGGCAACTTTATATCAATGCTTTGCTCCTTCTTTTAATTATGATCGTTCCTCGTTCTTTATTTTAAGGATTTTCCTTTGCATGGGTGTGTTCACGTTAATGCTTGTTGTTTACTTCAACTTGTGATCGTTCTTTCGTTATATTGTAATGATTTCGCATTTCGTTTAAGTTTTTTCAATCGTTCTATTCGCGAGTGCCTGCGGTCGTCCGCGGACAGTTTACCGGATCTCTAACCAGAATGAGCTCGCCCGTGGGGGTGCGGCCATCTTTTAGGCCGCTTCTTTTGTAGCTTAAAATGATTAAGTATGTTTAGACCTAGTTGCAGTTTACCAAAGCTCGGTTCAGTTTTAACTCTCCCAGTGGGTCGAATATTATGAGTGGGAATATACAATTTAACACAGTAATAAAAATGCCTCATCTTTATTTCTAGACGGACAGGCGTGCCACGATAAAAAACCCAGTGGGAAAAAGAGTGTCCCGTCCGGTTCTTACAATTAATTGTTCTGAGCAATACTCTTTCATTGTTTTCAATTATATGAAATATCTCCTGAGATTCATTGCATTCCAAGTCTTAGGAATCACCCCACCACTCATCGTCCTGAGCCAGTACGCACCCTTTCCCGTCTTTGAGATGACCCGGTAAGGGGCCTCCCAATTTGGGGCGAGCTTGTCTTGGGACGCATTTTTGTGGCCTATGTCCGCTTTCCTGAGCACGAGCTCTCCAATGGCAAAATCTCTAGGGACAATTTTCTCGTTGTGTCTGGTCGCCATTCCTTGCTTGATGAGCGCCTCTCTCAGCGCGGCCTGTTGATAACTCTTATTTATGTGAGTTATTTATATTCTTTAGGCTTAAATTAATGTGAGTTCTTAAGTAATTATGTTGTTAAATATGTAAATATGTGTTAAGAAGTGTAAAAGAGGGTTAGGAACTGATTATCTGACATATTGGCACTTTTAGTGCTCTCTTGTTATTTTTAATGTGTTTGTTCAGTGCTGCAGCATTCTGACGCTATAGTGTTTGCGTCCTGCGTGAGCAAGAGAGAGAAAAGTAAAAAGCACAATTTTGGAGCTCAGACTTTATGTTATTTCAGCGCATATTTAATGTATATTTTGCTGCTGAAGTCACCAACCAAAAAAGTGTATAGACACTTGTCCACTTGCATGAAGAGGCTACTTTTTGGTTGGTGGCTTGTCAAATCACCTTTTTGAGCAAGTTGGCTTTATCTTTTGAGAAGGGTGTTCTTCTCCAACACACTTCATGCTTGCTGGTTCAGTTGGAGGGAGTTTTTGACACATTCTCCTTTCCATTTTCGTTCATTCACAAAAACTCAAAGTAAAAATTCTGCACTTCAATGCTGCGAACCAGTGCTATAACATCACTGGACATATTTGTGCAAAGGAGTTTGAGTAGTGTAACTTCTATGCTATTGTCCTTCTTTTGTATTTTCGGTTATATGAAGATGGTGTCCATCATAGTTTGTATTTCCTTGTTGATGTTTATCATGAGCTAAGCCTTTTGTAGTTGTGATGGCAATGTCGGAGCCGTGGGTGACTATTTTGCGAGTCATGAAGGTGGGAGTGACGGAGACACCATGATCGGGGATGGAAGACTGATCGATAAGTCGTGAAGACGCCACAACCAGCTATGGAGGTTGTGGTTGATAAGTCAGGATAAACGCCTCGACAAGCCGATAAGCTGTAGGAACGGCTCAAAAGAACCATAGAGACACGTCTCTAAATTTTAACTCAAAATTCAACTTGTTTATTTCATAAAATATATATATGGCTCTAGTCCCAGTTGACTCAATGAAACCCTAACAATTTTAAATCTGAACAAAATCTTGCAATAAATGCAAAAATCAAATCCTAAAATTCATATTTGAAAACAATCAAATAAGAACTAATTCTAGAAATAAAAACTAATCCTAATATTCTAATTTAGAATAAAGCATTAATGTAAAATCTTAATTTAAAAGAAACAATTCTACAGGCATTAAAGCCTTTATTTGTTTTTCCTAATAAAGTAATTAAATGTAATAAAAGTAGTGTGAGCTTCAATATCAAACAAAGATGGAGATTCCTTGTAGGTTTCCTTCCACATGCTCAAAGAAACCTTGATCACATCATTTTTGGCTTCTTTGCCGAATTCCTTCCACATGCTTAAGGAACTCATGCTCTCATCAAGTTGGATGCTTGTAGCTTTGTGATGACTTTTTAGTAGTTCTAATGTAATGTTTTGATGTTGCATTTTAATCCTTGTGTGAAACTTCTTTCAAACTTATTTTAGAATTGATCAACTAAATATAAGTACAATTGTAAATTCATAAATGGTTTACAATTTGAACTCAAGGATTATTATGAGTTAGTGATTGTTTTAAGGACACTTAGAACAACCCATGATTAAACCTAGACATAGGAAAGCATAGTTCATAGGGTGGATACTGTGGAACCTTGATATACAAGTGTTACACTACAAGAAATTCGTGTATTACTGGCTGACACAATCCCCCAGTAATGGTTAAAATCGGCCAGAAATTGCACATTACTGGCGGATTTAGTCCGCCAGAAATCCGCTAGAAAATCAGCCGCAGGTAACAGTTACTAACGGATTTTCAACCAGTAATTACTGGCGGATTTACTGGCAGATTTTCAGCCAGTAATTACTGGCGGATTTTCGGCCAGTAATTACTGACGGAATTACTGGCCGAATTTCTGCCAGTAATTACTGGCTGAAAATCTGTCAGTAAATCCGTTAGTAATTACTGGTTGACAATCCGTCAATAAATCAGTCAGTAATTACTGGCTGAATATCCGTTAGTAAGCAACAAAAATCTGCCAGTAATGTATTTTTTTTAAAAAGTATTTTAAAATGCAAATAAAAAAACAATTCATTTTTAATTCTTTTTTAATTCATTTTTTTAAATATTTTGATACATTCGTTTTTTTACTGGCTAAAAAATTAATATTATTTAAATATTTTTATTTGTTTTTTTAAGAACTATTTTTTAATTTGTTTATTTAATTCAAAAAATAAAACAATAATCGAATAATTTTTAATAATGATAAAATTTTCATAAATTTCATTAAACAAAGTAGTAATTAAAATATCCATAACAAATATAAATTAAAATGAAAGAGAAAGAGAAATTTAAGAAGTTTAAGAAGAGAAGTTTAAGAAGTTTGAGAAAAATGAAAGAGAGAAGAGAAGTTTAAGAAGTTTGAGAAAAATGAAAGAGAGAAGAGAAACTTAAGAAGTTTAAGAAGAGAAGTTTAAGAAGTTTGAGAAAAATGAAAGAGAGAAGAGAAGTTTAACAAGTTTGAGAAAAATGAAAGAGAAGAGAAGTTTAAGAAGTTTGAGAAAAATGAAAGAGAGAAGAGAAATTTAAGAAGTTTAAGAAGAGAAGTTTGAGAAAAATGAAAGAGAAGAGAAGTTTAAGAAGTTTGAGAAAAATGAAAGAGAGAAGAGAAAGTTTGAGAAAAATGAAAGAGAAAAGAGAAGTTTAAGAAGTTTGAGAAAAATGAAAGAGAGAAGAGAAGTTTAACAAGTTTGAGAAAAATGAAAGAGAAGAGAAATTTAAGAAGTTTGAGAAAAATGAAAGAGAGAAGAGAAGTTTAAGAAGTTTGATAAAAATGAAAGAGAAGAGAAGTTTAAGAAGTTTGAGAAAAATGAAAGAGAGAAGAGAAATTTAAGAAGAGAAGTTTAAGAAGTTTGAGAAAAATGAAAGAGAAATGAAGAGAAGAGTAGTGAAAACAGAGAGAAGAGAAGTTTAAGAAGTTTGAGAAAAATGAAATGTGACATTACTGGCGGAAAAGACCAATACTGACGGATCCATTACTGGCGGAACAGGTGGTGGATTGTAGTTACTGGCGGGTTGTACATTTTACTGGCTGAAACGTGACATTATTGACGGATACAGGATATTACTGGCGGATAAACAATTCGGCCAGTAAATGTCATTACTGACGGATCAATTCAGTCAAACACGGTAAACGAGGTGTGATCACTTATGGCGGATCTTGTGGCCAGTAAACGTCATTACTGGCGGATTCCAGTTGGCCAGTAAATGTCATTACTGACGGATTCCAGTTGGCCAGTAAATGACATTACTGGCGGATTCCAGTTGGCCAGTAAATGTCATTACTGACGGATGCATTTAGTGGCGGATTAAATCCGCCAGTAACTGCAATTACTGGCGGATTCCAGTTGGCCAGTAAATGCCATTACTGACGGATGCATCTAGTGGCGGATTAAATCTGCCAGTAACTGCAATTACTGGCGGAAATTCAAATGCTGGTCAAACGCGCAATACGATGATGGTTACTGGCGGATTTAATCAGCCAGAAATGTTATAGAATCCACCAGAAACGTACTGGCAGGCTAAATCGGCCAGAAATCGCCAAATTCCGCCAGAAATCTTACTAGCTGACTGATTCCGCCAGAAATGTGCAGCCAGTAATGCAAGTTATTCTTGTAGTGTTAATACCGAAAAATAATTAAGTCGTGGGCTGAGGGCTAAGAGAAGAAAAGGGGAATTATGGTGTGAAGGCAAGCCGCACGACAAGGTCAAAAAGGGTATTCGGCAGAAAGAGTGAAGTCAAGAAGAGGACCTCGGGGCATACTAAACGACAAAACTCCCCGAGGGAGGGTTACGCCCGAGGGGCAATGAGCCAAGCCGAAGGAAAGCGACTACCCCAGCCTATAGAGTGCCAAGGCCTAGGTGGCTCAGGTGCCTAAACTATTACACAAGAGAGGCTAGAGCAGCCGAGCCACCATATGGCCGAGGCAAGGCGGGCATTGCTTGGAAGTCAAGACACGACACGAAGGTAGAACGTGGAAGCGGTTGAAGTTCAAGTGGAAGAGCAAGGTCGGAAAACACGGAGCAACAAGCACTTACCCCAATAACAGTGCCAGTGGGATCGTGGGCAGTTACTCCGTCTCGTTGAGGGCCTAGGAAGCATTGAGAGCCGTTGATCTTAGATCGATCCGACGACAGGCAAATGTTGGCTAGCATAATGGCCGACGAGGGTCTATGTATATATATAGCAATAGAGTGAAATGTAAAGACGCAGACAATCAGTCAAACTCTATGTTTATTTCAATTTATCTTCCTTTATCGCACTTTTTATCCCTTTACTTTATGCATTAACCCTAGTATAATCCAACACTCGCATCCATCTCACCTTGCCTGACCTTTCTAGAGGAGTCAGGAAACCCAAAGTTGAGGAGCAAAGTTCCCTCCTCGACGCAAGTGCTTGAAGAAATGAGGAATCAAATACTGTCCAAACCTCCGACCGACCCCATGGCTAGGACCTAAGAGTTTGACGACAACAAAAATTGGCACGCCCAGTGGGACACGAAAAGGTGAGCAAACGCCTCTGTTTGATTCGCCTGGACTGGATTATAATTGGCGTATGCATCTACGCTCTGGCAGAAACCTAGGTATGATGCTACCCTCGACATCAAAAAAGGTAACTGCTCCGAAAACGAAGAACACTGAGCCAGTAAGTGTTTCGGAGACAACGCCCCATGATGTTAATGCTGAGTCTAGCGACGGTTCTCCTCAACACTACGCAGAACCTGTGGTCATGACCACGTCGTTTATCCGGCAACAAATGAACTTGGGGATACATGACATCGTGTATCAATTGTCCCACCAATTGGCTGACATAGTTAAACCTATGGTGCACAACGAAGTGCAACAAGCCAAGGAATTGGAACAAAGATGTGCTGCGCAAGCCAGTAGCACCATGAACTACGTTGTCTCCAGCCAATCACAAGGAAGACAACCTTCTTCTTTGGGAGGACCGCATCAGGCCCCGCCATACGCCAACCCAGTTGGACCTCAGTAGGCATCCTTCTATAACCCTATGGAAGGCATGCATTAGTGTCCACCGAGTGGGAGCATGACTGGGACTCAGTAGGCGTACTCTCATCAGGTAAATCCTAACCTTGTAATTCCTCAGCCTAGTACTTTTGCCACTGCCAACACTGGGGGCAGTTTTTGGCGAATGTCAGAAATACGGCTTCTCTTCAACAGGGACAAGCGCAATTGGCCAAAGGTCTCCCGAGGCAGCAGGCTTGGTGGGTCTGCCGCAAGGATCATCCTATGGGTGCTCTACTGCGGCTAATTACCTAGCTTACGTAGGTGGCAAGTCTTCATCTCAGAATCAGGGAATGGTAGGAACAGTGGGTATTGCCCGAATCAACAGCCATGGGTCCAGAACCCACCTGGCTCGACAAACCTACTTCCTAGTCAGCCGTACCCCGGTGCACTCAGTACCTACCTGGCAGGTTCATTTATACAGACACAGATGAATGTCGCCCCGGTTGAGCAGCCATGGAATCAAATTCCACCTCTTTGAGGCGCGCAGGCCTCTGTACCAGGAATTGGCCTTGTTAACCTGGCCCAAGTAGTACCTGGGCAGCCATGGACACACGCTACACCTTAGGTTCCACCGCAGTCACGGGCGCAAGGTCCCCCAGATACACTGTGGCGACCAACGCCTCCACCTGGACCATCGAGGCCCCAACTTCTGGACCCTAATCTCATCACTGACACCATCAAGAAGTTCTTCGGTGTTCCATTGAAACCACTCGACCGTCCAGTGTACAAGATACCTTACCCCGAGTGGGTGGACCGTTTGGTGCCTCTGCCCAGAGGATTCAAAACCCTGACTTTGCCACGTTTCCCGGGGACGATGGCAAGTCTACCATGGAGCACATCAGTCGATTCACAACCCAATGTGGGGAAGGAAACCTGAACGAGTATCACAAGTTGCAGCTGTTCTCTTTGTCTTCGATAGGGACTCCCTTCTCATGGTACTCCTCTCTCCCACCTGATTCTATACAGACTTTGGCAGACATGGAAAGGTGCTTCCATGATAGATTCTACTGGCCACAACCTGAAGTTACCATAGCCGATCTCATGAATTTACGACAGAAGGTGGACGAGGCTGTGACCGACTTCATTGAGAGATTCAGAAAGATGGTCAGAAAGTGCTCACTACCTTTCCCAGAATCCCAACTTACTTCCATGGCCATTTCTGGAATGCACCCTCAGTTGACGGAAAAGCTTGTGGGACAACCTTGCAGCGACCTCAGTGGCTTGGCTTCCAGGGAGTTTAGGTAGAACAATATGTGCAAGAAAGAGAAAGGAAGAGAGCTACTAGAGGCCAAAGGCCACAGTTGGTATCGGTGGTGGACGCACCTGAAGATTCGGACTATCATGAGTCAGCCGATTACGCGGTAGACATTCTAGTGGCCAAGATAGTTAAGGGGAAAGCCTACCCCTGTCCAGCTCTTAAACCCGCCAAAGGCAAAGAGAAGAACGAAGAAAGGGTTGAATATTCCTTTGACATCTCTAAGGCTGACCAAATCTTTGACTACCTCCTCAAAGACAAGCAGATCAAACTCCTTGACTACCATAAGATTCCCCCTCCTGAGGAAATCAATGGGAAGAAATATTGCAAGTGGCATAATTCCTTCAATCACGCCACTTCTAATTGTATTATCTTTCGCCAAGACGTTCAAGAGGCCATCAGAAAGGGGAGATTCAAAATGCCTGACAAAGGGGTGTCGGAGATGATTGTCGACATTGACCCTTTCCCCAACATGAATGTCAATTTGGTTTCCTTCTTAAGGAGCGACCGCGGGAAAAGGAAGAAGTATGTGTGGGTCCCTAAGAGGGAGATTTCCCTAGAAAGGGAGACTTCTGTGTTCAACCACTTGAGCTCACCACCCAAGGGATCCACAGTTGCAGAACGAATGGCCCTGTTACAAGAAAAATTACAGACAGGGGCGCCGAGTCAGCCTCAGAGACCCCTGTCATACCCTAATTTTGTCCGCCTAGGTTTAAAACCCTAATTTTCCGCAAAAAAATAAATAAATTGAGAAGTGTGGTTTTATTTTGAAGAGTGGAGAGCATTGTGCATGCATTTTTGGGTTTTAAAAGTCATTCTAGGGCTTTTAAATTCATTGTTAGAGTTGGAAATGCATTTGTTGTTAAAAAACAAGGTTTTTAGGGCAAAAGGGTGTTTTGGTCATTGTCGAAAATAAGATAATTTCTCATCAAGAATCATTGTGCAATTTTAGAGAAATTTATTTGAGGCAAAACATTTTTGGTCATGTATGTATGTATGCGCATGCATGCATACATTGTGCACAAAATTCAAATTCAAAAAAGGCATCAAAAAGGAATATTCTACAAAAATTTCAAGATGAGGTTTTTATGACATTTTTTGGTCATGGTGATCTCATAAAATGGCATATTCCTAAGGTTCCTAGTGTGTGGCCTAAATTGGGTGTATTTTTGTACAATTATCCTAAGAAGAATAATCAAAAATGAAGGGATAATGGAATGGTCATATAATAGTACAATAGTACAAGATGACAACTAGCAAAACTTGGTCACCAAGGACCCCTCCCAATGTTTATGCGCCACCCCCTCTCTATTCTCTCATTTTGTGTTTTCTCAATGTCCTCAATCCATGTGAGCCTCAATCCTAGCCTTTGATTCAAAATTAAAATCAAATCCTAGAGCACAACTAGTGCACAATGACCTAACTACCCTTAAACCTAATTGCTTTCTATATATACCCTATTAACCTCACCTCACAAGGAAAAAAGCTTTTGGCCTCACCATTCACTCATAAACCCTAGCACACAACTCCCTCCTCACCTTCTCTCCATTTTATGCGCCACCCCCTCTCCCTTCTCTCTAACTCACTTCTTCATTTCTCATCTACCCACACACATTCAATCCATCTTCCAAGCCTAAACACTAATTTTCAACCATCAATCCTTCATAAAATCACACAAAAGTACAAGATCAAGGGTCATTTTTTGGAGACCAAGCTTGAAGATAAGTTGATTTGGTTGATTGTTTCTTCATCTATTGTGTTTATTTGGAGCTCATCTTAAGGTATGTGATTCCTAGACCCCTTCTCTTGTAAATCCTTGCATAAAGTCATCATTTCTTGCATATTTGTGAGATTTCCACTTCCAAAAATGTAGATCCTCTCTTTTAACTTCATTTTTATGCTTGTACATATGTTAATCTTATGAATCTTTGTTTTGATGCTTTGATTTTGGGGTTATATGCATGATTTTGTTGTTTTAATTGAAATAAAATGTTATTTGCTTTGATGATAATTTCGCATGCTTCAAATAAATATGTGTTTTATGATTTTTGTTGGCTCTCATGGTTGAATCTTGTGAATAAATGCATCTATGTTTGGTTATGTCATTCGCTTACTTGATTTGGTTGACTTGTTGAAATAAATTGATGATTGGCCACTAAACTTGCAAATATTCAAACCTATGTTGTTAATTGTGAAATTTGTGATTTGAGAAAAATGAATTTGGGTTTTGGTTCATTTATGATCCACAAATGATCTTGGGTTATGCTAAGTTGGCAAGAGATAGGTTACTTCAACCTTGATGCCTATGCTTGTAAGCATTTAAAAATTCAATTCCCATTTGATGTGCTTGTGAAATGTGAGCAAAAAGGGGTCTATAAACAATTGAATTTGCGCACATGATTGGTCTCCAATGACCTTGATGCATCCTCAAGTTTAATCATGCTTTCTTTGCTCTTTGAGTTTATTGTAAATTGTTGTTTGAAGCTTGTGAAGTTTCGGCAAAGGATAGGTTCATTTAACCTTGATGCACATGCATTTTGCATATTCATGCATTCTTACCTATTCTTGCATCCTTGCCTACTCATGCATTCTTGAATTGAAGCTTGGTACTCCATGCTTGATATACTTGTTTATGTGCTTGTGGTGCATTAAAATGTTGAATTGGTGTTCACAATTTGCTTGTTTTGATTTCCATCAATTGTTACTCGTTAGTAACTCTCCAAAACATCAAAACCATGTTGCATACAAAGAACAACTTGTTACTCGTTAGTAACGTTCCAACTTCAAAACATTTTTTTGCATTTACATAATCATTGATAAACAAATTCACTTCTTCTCAAAACAATTTCAAACTATTTTTCACAAATCAAACTTTGTTGAGGATAATGCGAAGCCTTTGCTTGCACGATTGTCATCAATGGGGTGCTAGTGGTGATCACTTGGAGTCTTTGCTCAATTGATTATCATGAACACTCATTTTTCAAAAGAACTCTCATTTCACAAATTAAAAACTTTGTTGAGGATAATGCGAAGCCTTTGCTTGCACGATTGTCAACAATGGGGTGCTAGTGGTGATCACTTGGAGTCTTTGCTCAATTGATTATCATGAACACTCATTTTTCAAAAGAACTCTCATTTCACAAATTAAAAACTTTGTTGAGGATAATGCGAAGCCTTTGCTTGCACGATCGTCAATAATGGGATGCTAGTGGTGATCACTCGAAACCTTTGTTGTTTGATCACTGTGAACATTCAATTTTCGCAATTAAACAACTAAAAAATAAAAACCTTTTCTCGACAACCGAGAACTACGTAAGCTTTGAATTCTCCATCGCACTGGGAGATACGTAGGAGCGGGTCACATTCCCGTCAAGCACGACAAATGAAAACCATTTTCTTTTCAAAAAAACAAACCCTTTTCCAAAACAAGGCAATTTAAAAAAAAAACGAAACAATTTTCGAAAACAAGAACTACGTTGCTTTGATTCCCTCCCCAGGATACGTAGGCACGGTGCCCTCCCGTCAAGCGCAAAAGATTAAATTTTCCTTAAGTGTTTTCCATAAAGTAAGGAGAGATAAAGAGAGATAAAAACAAAGCATTTCTTAAATCAACCTTTTAAATCACACGTCAAATCGAGGTTCCCTTTCAGTAGAAAGGATGTGTGAGGTGCTCGTACCTTCCCCATGCATAACCGACCCCCGAACTCAAATCTCGTGGTTCCAAGGACCATTGTCTTTCAAGAAAGGTTTTTTTCAATGTTTTACCTCTAAAAAAATATTGGTGGCGACTCCAATTCATGTTGTGCGAAGAGAAATCCCTTCAAATGATTTTTCGGGGTGCAACAGCTGGCGACTCCGCTGGGGACCTTTCTTTAGTGGGTCGAGCCAATCGATTCGACATGTGATTTATTTCGTTGATTTGAATGCTTTGTTATATCTCTCCTCCTTTCCCTTTCTTCTTTCTTTCCTTTGCCTTTAAAAACATGCTTGCATTATTCTTAGAATTGTCGTGTGCATTCTTGTGATGTTGTGCTTGCGTGCATTGTGTGTTAGCCTTCTTCCCCTTCTATATTTGCTTCTTGAGTAAAATAAGAGTAGTTTCTTCTTCTTCTCCTCTTACTTTCGTCGTTTATATGCTTTTCTCATACATTTCCCCAATCCTAGCATGTTCCCCTCTTCTTTGCTCCCTTTCTTGAGGTAAGCTCATGCATTTCCCCTAATCCTATTATGTCCCCTCCTCTAGGCTCCCTTTCTTAAGGTAAGCAATGCTTGCGATTGTTGTTGGAACCCTAGGTTAGTATACTTATGTTGAAATGATATTGAACCCTAGGGTAGACGACATGCTGTTACTTGATATTGTCTGGACTGTTTTGGTTTCCCTTTGCAGGTGGGGTTTGGGTAGATTTTTAGGTGTTGTGCCCTCATCACACATTGCACACCTTATATTTGTGAGCATTGAGTGGGGCCTAAAACCCAAGGTTTGCAAAGAACCCTAGGAGAGTGGAAATGAGTAGTGACTACCATTCGTAGACCGTTGTCTGTCTGGCTCTCATGAAAGTTTCGCCCAAGAGTGCGCTTTCTTCATGATACCTCACAATCGGTAGCTCTCTACGATTGTGTGTGTATTCATGAGAGAGACTTTAGCTCTTGGTTGCCATTGTGAGGCAGTGACCAGAACCCACATGGGAGGATTACCCTTGTCGTTGACTTTAGAGCCTACGATCTTTACCCATTTGTAGGACATGGGGGCACGCAAATTGTGTGTTGCATTAGCTTAGGCATCCTCTTTCGAAACTCTTTTACCAAAAATGTAGAAAGTAATTTCCTTTTTCCCTCATAAACACCTATATGAGGAGGCATATAGCGGGTATTTTCAAAAATGTTTTGAACCGCCACCAATAAACATCATTTTCTTCTCTCTTTTCTATGTAAATAAAAGGTCATAATCATCACATCTGCGTCATTTTGCATCATCATCATTGCATTCGCATCTAACAAAAATTTTGAAAAAAAAACCTCCATTCTTTGCATCCTCCATGCATTAAAGTTGTTTGCCGGAGATCGCAACGTAACACAAAGTCTTGTCATAGGTGTGTAAGAAACGGAATGGAATCAAAAGGCAAAACCGTTTTCAATTCAAGGCTTCCTGTTGTAAAAGAGATTGATATGGCTAGTCTGAAAGAGTATGCATCCCTCCTAGGTCCTATTGAGGTCAGGTCTTTTGACAAAACCTATGGGAACATTCGCAAGCTGCTACAACTAGAAGTGCAAGAGAGTGCCATTGCTGCCCTGTGTCGGTTCTATGACTCGGAGATTCGCTGTTTCATTTTTAAGAATTTCCAAATGGCGCCTACCCTAGAAGAGTATGATAGGATTTTGGGCTTTGATCGATCCAAGTTTAAGCCTTACAAATACCAAGGGGAGTATTATTCTGATTAAAAGCTTGCTGCCTTGTTGCAAATCAGTGCTGAGAAAGTGCGGGCCCATAAGATAGAACGTAATAAGGTATTTGGGTTTCCTCAAGAATACTTTGAGAGTTTGATGACCAGCTATGTAGTGTCTGATGATTGGAATTCTTTCAAACAAGTGCTAGCTCTGACCATCTTCGGCATTGTGCTCTTCCCTCTGATAGAGAGGCATGTGACTGAAACTGCAATCGGTGTCTTCCTCGCCTTCAAATGTGCAAAAAATCCCATCAACCCGGTTCCCGCAATCCTCGCAGAGACATACCCTGCCTTCACTCGTCACCATGAATTCCAAAAGAATAAGATGTGTTGCTCCTTCCCTGTGTTATATGCTTGGTTGATCAGTCATGTGTGTACCAACAAAAGTGATGTGAAGGATTTGCTTTCCTATGGCTTGGGTTGTAATCCGAAGACTATGAACTCTCAAGAGCGGGTGCATGCTTTCAAGAACCAAGATGCTCTCCAAATTCGTTGGTTCTCACCTAAATGTTGGGTAGACAGGCCTTCAGTGGTATTTCGGTGTGGGAGTTTTCAGAACGTTCCTCTCATGGGAACCCAAGGATGCATAAACTATAACCCCTCTTTGACCTTGCGACAGCTCGGATACCCTATGCGGGATTCACCCTCCGAAGCTATGCTGTTTCGTTTTTACCTCCACGCGGGGATCCCTAAAGACGAGAGTCTACTTCGGCGAGTCCTGCAAGCTTGGGAAACCGTAGTGCGGAAGGACAGAGAAGAGTTAACCAGGAGGACCACTGCTATCTCTTTTTCTCAATGGCTTGAAGGGAGGATTAGTGAAACTCGGTCATCCAACCAAGGAGTACCACTGCCTGAGGAAAAGATACAAGAACCGCACATTCCTACCATTGAAGAATTGGAAGAGGTTAGGTTGGCCATGTCAAAGGTGGGAGAAGAGAAAAGGGCTCCGCAAGATAGATTGAGAAAGATGATGCAAGACAAGAAAAAGCTAGAAAATGAAAATGCTTTCCAAGCTGCAGCTATTGAGGAAGTCAATAGAAAACTTGAAATAGAGGGGAAAAGCAAGAGGGAAATGCAAAAGCACTTGAAGGGTGCCAAAGAGGAAGTGAAGAGGTGCACTACCAAGATGAATGAGGCTGTAGCAGAAGCAATTAAATGGAAGAGGCTATATGAGGATACATGGAAAGAAGAGCAAGCAGTCAGGCACGCACTAGTTAAGTCAAGAAAAGACTCTCGAATAATGAAGCTTGAATTGGAAGATCAATTAAAGAGTGTCAAGCAAGATCGGGAATCTATTGAAGGGATCCTGAGGGATTATCAGCAAGCACTAAGAAGGGAACAAGGGAAGTCGGAAAGCTTGGCCAATCATGTGCAGTACTTGGAAGGGTTTTACCTCCGGCTAAGGGAGAAGAGTGACTATTGGGAGAGTCAATTTGCGGAATTGCTCAGTAAGGTAAAAAGTCAACAAGTCTTTGAGGAATTGAAAAAGGAAGGCTTACATTTGAAAGACAAGTTCTCCAAGTTAGTTGGGTTAGCTAATCAGGCTGTGAGAGACATTCCCAAGAAGCTAAGAAAGGCGGATGCAGAAATGAACCCTTTCAACACCCCTGTCAAGGTGTGTGAGTTTGTTGAGTACTGCAAGATTCTCACAGAAGAACTCCTGGAGAAAGCCCGGGGGGCAGCTGAGAGCAAGAAGAGGAAAAGGAGCGAGGAGTTGAAAGCCATATGCCTTTAAAGTTCCCTTTAGAGTATTGTAGCGATCCTTAGGAAATTGTAATTTTCTTTAAGAAGTTGTAACTTTCTTTGGAAAATAGTACTTTGTTTAAAATCATTGTATTGCACTCTTAAGGAATATTGTGCTTTGATTTGCTTTCTATTTGTGATACTCCTTCGCATTCCATTTAATTGAAGTACGTTTGTTTTGCCTTGTTGCTTCCAACTTTGTTGCAATCCTAAAAACACCTGAACCTTAACACCTATGACAAGACGAGTTGCACCGCGATTCCCGGCAATAAACATAATAACATGCATATTGCATTGCATTTGCATCATTTGTCTTTGTGTTCATAAAAAAAAATGTTCCGTCCACAGAAGTAAGACAAGCTGGTTAATCATCGGTATTGGACGCGATCACAGGCAAGAAATATGGCCAACAATCAAGACAACGCGAATCTGGGCAATCATCAACCAATCCAGAATGATGCAGTTCCAGAAGGTCCGAATCCAAATGGTCAGGGTCAGCATGATCAGAATCAAGAGAATCGAGCAATCAGGGCTGAGATGGAAGTTATAAGAGCTCAAATGGCAGAGGTCATAAGAGTGTTAAGTGCCTTAAGGGATGCTGGCATAACTGAAGGTGCTGCTGCCGCAGGAGTGGATCCTCCTCCTGAACCTAGAGTCTCTCAGGCTCTCCAGAACGTGCAATGGCCTCCTTATGGTCTCCCATTAGGGTACACACCCCCTGCTGCCGGTGCAAACCCAGAAAGTGGTCCTTTGGGAACCACAGGACAGGCCCAGCCTGAATCAGCTGTGAATGAAGTTGGAACGGGGACACCTCAGGTTCAAATTCAGATTCCTACTCCTGCTATTACCCCGGGAACTCCGGTTGGCTTCAATTCTCCAGCAACAATCCATCCACAAGTTCAGGGTCCAATTCCTCAGATTATCGCTCACTCACGTGACCCACACGTGACCCCAGCTGTGGTGTCGATGAATAATCTTCACTACGGTGTGAGTGGTTTTCCGCCAAATTACCCTGATGAAGCTAGAAGTCAGTACCAGATGTTAGAAGAAAGATTGAGAGCTGTTGAAGGAACAGGTTCCCGGGCTAGGAACGCCCATGAGTTATGCTTGGTCCCTAATCTAGTCCGGCCACCCAAGTTCAAAGCACCATTTTTCGACAAGTACAAAGGAGCAACCTGCCCGCGCAGCCATGTGACGATGTATTGCCGGAAGATGACTGCCCACGCCCGTGATGATAACCTGATGATACATTGCTTTCAGGAAAGTTTAGCTGGAGCTCCCCTTGAATGGTATATGCAATTGGAGCCAACTAATATCCATTGTTGGAAGGATCTGGCGGATGCCTTTATCCGTCAATACCAGTACAACAGTGATTTAGCCCCGGATAGGACCCAGCTGCAATGTATGTCTAAGAAGGATAATGAGACATTCAAGGAATACGCCCAGAGGTGGAGGAACCTCGCTGCACAAGTAAAACCCTCCCTGCTTGATAAAGAGATGGTCCATATGTTCATGGAAACTCTTCCCCCAGTGTTCTATGATCGTTTGGTCGGCAGCGTGGCTTCGAATTTCTCTGAGATGGTTGTCATTGGAGAAAGAGTGGAGAACGGCATGCGCAGCGGAAGAATAGCCCATGGCCCAACACCTCCTTCCCATCAGAAAAAAGCCTTTTTCTGGTACCCACAAGAAGAAGGAGGGAGAAACTAATGCAATCAGCAGAGCTAGCGGTCCATCACACAACAATCCCCCACAAGCCATTCCAGTTCCTGCTCAGACGCCGCCTGCTCAGCCATTCCAGTCCAACAATCAGTACAGAAACTACAATGAAAAAAAGCCTGTTGTCTTTGACCCCATCCCCGTGTCATACGCCGACCTATGCAGCTATCTAATCAGTCATGGATGGATCACTCCTCGCAAGATGAGATCAGTTCAACCTCCATTCCCAAGCGGGTACAATCCAGAAGCCACTTGCGAGCTCCATGCTGGGGCAATTGGGCATTCTGCTGAAAATTGCTATCTTTTGAAAAGTTTGGTTCAGGGCTTCATTGATTCCAAACAGTTAACTTTTGAGAAGGGGGGAAGGATCAAGTTCTCAGGGTCTGTGGACTATTAAGCAAGGATAGCAGTTGTTGAAGAGGGTTGAAGTGGTGAAAGCGGCATCATCAAAACATTTGTGTCTTTGTCATGCATTTCATAGCATTTATGAGTGATTGTTGATTTTCATGTAGTTTTTCAGTTCAAAACAATTTTCTGTAATGCAATCCTTTGGCTCTGCCCAAGGCCTTAGGATATTTCAATAAGGGCACACATGTTTCCTTTTAGTATCATCATCAATAAAACGTTATTTTGAATTCCTCAATAAATATTCTTTCTTTCATTTTGTCATGTGTCTGTTATTTGCTTTTCAATTCCTCCCAACGCGGATCAAAAATAATAATAAATGAAAATAATCTTTGAAAACAACGACGCCAATGGTTCATATTGTGACTCTGATTACCCGATTAACCAAACTGAGAGAGAGGCTGAAGACAACTGGGATGTTTCTTCGGAGTTAATAAGTGAAGAATTGGCTAAGGCTGTAGAAATTCATGATGCCACAACTAGGTTGGGCAATGAAGTCAAAGCACAAGTTCAAGCAAAGTGGAGCAATGCTGAGGAAACCAAACAAATGTTACAAGCGAACCTCTTTCGCGACCAAACCCTTTCCCTTCCTCAGATCAACCAACTTTCCCATTTCCCATTACAAGTACCCCATCACAAAAAAAATTTTCATAACCAAATGCCTGCCATCGCCACCTTCCTCACTACCAGTGGCCCTTCTACAAAATCAACCCATCTCATTTGCTCCTCCCTCTGAACCTCCTGTCACCCCAGTTAATACCAGAACCCAATCAAGCATCCTCCAACCGCTGCAGGGGTTTCATTGCCATTATCTCTCCAATCACCCCAGACAAGGATCACTTCAAATATCCAAAAATAGTGTATCACTTTTATCAGCTCACTCAACTCAAAAGGAAAAAAGGAAAAAATCAGAAAAAATGAAACAAAAAAGAACAGATTCAAAAAAATGAAAATCCCAAAAATGAAAAAACAAGGGAAAAAGAGACGAAAGAAATATAAGTTGTGAGCTGATACATTTGGCCATAAAGCGTAAGAGATCCTTGTCTCAATGAACCTTCCTACACCTTGTTGTGTATGACCACCCTTTCTTCCATAAACCTTCAAACACTTCATCATTCCTATACATCTCTCCTTTCATAAAACCGCAAACACTACCTCGACCTCGTCATCCCGCCCTCCACAAACCCTCAGTCATTCCTCAGACTCCACCATCAGATTTGCAATCAAGCTGTTGTGCAAGAATAAGAGAACAAAGTGGTCCGTCCTCATGAGGAATTAAGTGACATGATCAATTTGAACAAAGGAGAGGATTGACGCCATGATAAAGAGCAATGAATCAACAAGTTTGTGTAAATCACCCTTCTGACATAAGACACTTGCCATTATAACAAAGTCTGTAATTACCAAAGTTCGGTCTATTGCGCAGCTTTCCAAGCTAAGGTAGTCACAAATGACAGTATGAAGACTCCAGGTCAAGCATCATGATCCCTCCCTACGCCACCCTAAAAATGGGGCAGACAATCAACAAAGGATATCAAGGACGATGATGACCTTCATGGAAATCAGGCTTCGTTTTACACTCTAACAGGGGCAAACCCCATATGATGGAAGTAATACTTTCATTGAGCCTTATCAAACCAAAGTACATTTGTCTTATGTCAGAAGAAGAATAAGAGAAAGCTCAAACCGAAGAAAGCTCATCTTCAACAATTTCAAAGAAGACTCAATGCTCAAAAAGATCATGAACCTCCAAAGGGATTCCCATGGAGATGAACCCAGTATCATGAAGACGAAGAACTTATTCTCCAGAGGGGCCTTTAATTCTCGCAAAATGGGATGCAAGAAAAGAAAACCCCAGTTTCCAGTAAATTCAGATGCAGTCAGAAAGGAGTATGCCTAAAGAAATAAATGAAAAAAGAGAAAGATGAGCCAAGTAAGAATCAGCTCGCTAGGTTGAAAACCCGCAAAGGGCAGCCTAGGCAAAACTAGAGCGACCCGGTGGATTGAAAACCAGCAAAGGGCGATCCAGGCAAAAATTAGGGTCAGAAAACTTGGACTTGAAATGAAAAAGGCAATCAGCACTCCCAAAAGTTTGGATAAAGGGGTGATCAAGGTCATGAGTATGGACGATTGGCATCGTTACTTCAAAAGAAAAAACACAAGATCTGCTTCCCCTTTTTCTTGTATTTTTCCAGTTTAAAAATTTTTTCAATGTACTTTCGATTGGCGTGACCTTCTGCACGTCCAGTTTCCATAACAATAAGAATTCAACTTTTTCTTCCATGTGTTTGCTTTTCGTGTCTTTTATCTTCACTTATTCTGTCTCTTTGTTTTAAAATAAATGTTTTTATGATTGATGATACTGAATTGTGAAACCTGTGCATGAGTCAAAAAGCATTACAATCATTGCGAAATTTCTGGAAATCACAGAAAAGAGGGGATTCCTCAAATAAATGAATTGGCAAAAAACAAACGCGGGCACAATCACTTCAAATGGCAAGCAAACTTATGCGCGGCTCTGGCATTGCTATTACCCTAGATGGTCCTCATGTCTCAGGCCCAAAGGAAAAGATTTGCACCAAAGATTAAAACAAGGTTTAGTGATCACCAAGCGAGGCTTCTTTCATGCCAAAAGTCAAGACATTCATAGAGAACCAAAGATTTGCACTGAGAACACCACTCAGATCCAAAAGTTGGGGCATTCTCTTCACCACCCACCTACCCTGGTCTTGGGAAAGTTTGTTCATTGTCCATCCCATTCATATACCACCCTCAGTTCATAACCAGTACCATAACTTCATTCCCTTTCACAAACCCACTCAAAGAACCCATTTGAAATTGTCATTCTGAAGTGGGGCATTTCTATAACTGTTCACTCCCGCTCAAATGAGCAGAGTTCTCCCTAAAGTCATTCACATCCATAAATTCCTGTCGGGGCAGTCTCTCAACTCACTGTCCTAAACCAATCCCAAGTTAACTGACTCACTCGTCCACATCTGCACTCTTATGCATACTTACTAGTCAATGCTTCAGAGAGAGAGAATACAAATTGATCATGTGGTGTTTAAAGTTCAGTCATCATGGAAATGGAAAGGAAAATAAGTGAGCTTGTTAATAAAAACCTTGAGAACACCAGAGTTTGAATCAAATCTAGTTTTTCCAAAGAATGGTCCATAGCCATCTCAATTCCTTGCATTCAAAGTCTCGCGTCTCATCATTATAAAAATGTTTACAAAAATGTTTAAATACTCCAATCATTCATCCTCCTCATGCATGTAGGCATTTCATGTTATTCAAAGCATTACATTCGCATCATCCACATTCATCACAATAAAAGCAAAAGAACACAGACATTCCATAGCATTTATCATCATCACATCAAACATCAAATCAGTTTTCAAAACAAAAAGAGGCATTCTTAATAAATAGTCATAGTCGTCACGATAGGACGCTTGAATTGATCACTCAAGAATCCTAAAGTCCCTATGCTAAAAGAAAATTGAAAACATTCATTGCATCCATGTGCATCCTAGCATCAAGAGCCTGCATTCCATGCATCATTCAAAGCTTCCCAATTTTCAAAAAGAAACTCAGTTGCTTTGGACTCGTTAGGCCCCAAAATTTTCAAAAAGTCAGTTACTTTGGACCAATGGGTCCCCGAAATCTCATTTTTAGAAAATCATCATGGCACCGAGTTAGTGAACTCCATCAGCACAGAGTTAGTAAACTCCCACAGAGTTAGTGAACTCCTTCCACAGATCACAACGTCGCGTACGAGCGCGCGGCAGATCCTACAGACTTCGTTAAGTCCATCGGATTAATTGTGTCAACCTAAGGCATAGCGTAGATCCATTGATCATATCAGTTCCGGACCTGATATTGATCGGCCGCTCGAAAAGGCCACCCCCAGAGCTCGGACTCGACGAGAGTCCATTAAGAGGTTTTAGGCAACCTCCGAATTCCCCAATTTACGGCACTTCCCATTTACTGCTTTCATTTACTGCTTTACGCAATTTACTGCTTTCTCGTCGACGCGACAAGTGTTGACTCTCTCTCTCTCAAAAGAAGAGAGATCAAAGAAAGGAAACAAAAAAAAAAGAGAAAAAAAAGAAAAAGGAAAATTCTGGTTTCTCTAAGTAGACAAAATTAGTATTATTTCTGAATTCTTTATTTCTATTTTGCCTCGGAATATGTTTCGGCCAATTCATATTCCTTGGTAAAATCCAAATAAAGAGGGGCAGCTGTTATACCCTAATTTTGTCCGCCTAGGTTTAAAACCCTAATTTTCCGCAAAAAAATAAATAAATTGAGAAGTGTGGTTTTATTTTGAAGAGTGAAGAGCATTGTGCATGCATTTTTGGGTTTTAAAAGTCATTCTAGGGCTTTAAAATTCATTGTTAGAGTTGGAAATGCATTTGTTGTTAAAAAACAAGGTTTTTAGGGCAAAAGGGTATTTTGGTCATTGTCGAAAATAAGATAATTTCTCATCAAGAATTATTGTGCAATTTTAGAGAAATTTATTTGATGCAAAACATTTTTGGTCATGTATGTATGTATGCGCATGCATGCATACATTGTGCACAAAATTCAAATTCAAAAAAGGCATCAAAAAGGAATATTCTACAAAAATTTCAAGATGAGGTTTTTATGACATTTTTTGGTCATGGTGATCTCATAAAATGGCATATTCCTAAGGTTCCTAGTGTGTGGCCTAAATTGGGTGTATTTTTGTACAATTATCCTAAGAAGAATAATAAAAAATGAAGGGATAATGGAATGGTCATATAATAGTACAATAGTACAAGATGACAACTAGCAAAACTTGGTCACCAAGGACCCCTCCCAATGTTTATGCGCCGCCCCCTCTCTATTCTCTCATTTTGTGTTTTCTCAATGTCCTCAATCCATGTGAGCCTCAATCCTAGCCTTTGATTCAAAATTAAAATCAAATCCTAGAGCACAACTAGTGCACAATGACCTAACTACCCTTAAACCTAATTGCTTTCTATATATACCCTATTAACCTCACCTCACAAGGAAAAAAGCTTTTGGCCTCACCATTCACTCATAAACCCTAGCACACAACTCCCTCCTCACCTTCTCTCCATTTTATGCGCCACCCCCTCTCCGTTCTCTCTAACTCACTTCTTCATTTCTCATCTACCCACACACATTCAATCCATCTTCCAAGCTTAAACACTAATTTTCGACCATCAATCCTTCATAAAATCACACAAAAGTTCAAGGTCAAGGGTCATTTTTTAGAGATTGGAGACCAAGCTTGAAGATAAGTTGATTTGGTTGATTGTTTCTTCATCTATTGTGTTTATTTGGAGCTCATCTTAAGGTATGTGATTCCTAGACCCCTTCTCTTGTAAATCCTTGCATAAAGTCATCATTTCTTGCATATTTGTGAGATTTCCACTTCCAAAAATGTAGATCCTCTCTTTTAACTTCATTTTTATGCTTGTACATATGTTAATCTCATGAATCTTTGTTTTGATGCTTTGATTTTGGGGTTATATGCATGATTTTGTTGTTTTAATTGAAATAAAATGTTATTTGCTTTGATGATAATTTTGCATGCTTCAAATAAATATGTGATTTATGATTTTTGTTGGTTCTCATGGTTGAATCTTGTGAATAAATGCATCTATGTTTGGTTATGTCATTCGCTTGCTTGATTTGGTTGACTTGTTGAAATAAATTGATGATTGGCCACTAAACTTGCAAATATTCAAACCTATGTTGTTAATTGTGAAATTTGTGATTTGAGAAAAATGAATTTGGGTTTTGGTTCATTTATGATCCACAAATGATCTTGGGTTATGCTAAGTTGGCAAGAGATAGGTTACTTCAACCTTGATGCCTATGCTTGTAAGCATTTAAAAATTCAATTCCCATTTGATGTGCTTGTGAAATGTGAGCAAAAAGGGGTCTATAAACAATTGAATTTGCGCACATGATTGGTCTCCAATGACCTTGATGCATCCTCAAGTTTAATCATGCTTTCTTTGCTCTTTGAGTTTATTGTAAATTGTTGTTTGAAGCTTGTGAAGTTTCGGCAAAGGATAGGTTCATTTAACCTTGATGCACATGCATTTTGCATATTCATGCATTCTTACCTATTCTTGCATCCTTGGCTACTCATGCATTCTTGAATTGAAGCTTGGTACTCCATGCTTGATATACTTGTTTATGTGCTTGTGGTGCATTAAAATGTTGAATTGGTGTTCACAATTTGCTTGTTTTGATTTCCACCAATTGTTACTCGTTAGTAACTCTCCAAAACATCAAAACCATGTTGCATACAAAGAACAACTTGTTACTCGTTAGTAACGTTCCAACTTCAAAACATTTTTTTGCATTTACATAATCATTGATAAACAACTTCATTTCTTCTCAAAACAATTTCAAACTATTTTTCACAAATCAAACTTTGTTGAGGATAATGCGAAGCCTTTGCTTGCACGATTGTCAACAATGGGGTGCTAGTGGTGATCACTTGGAGTCTTTGCTCAATTGATTATCATGAACACTCATTTTTCAAAAGAACTCTCATTTCACAAATTAAAAACTTTGTTGAGGATAATGCGAAGCCTTTGCTTGCACGATTGTCAACAATGGGGTGCTAGTGGTGATCACTTGGAGTCTTTGCTCAATTGATTATCATGAACACTCATTTTTCAAAAGAACTCTCATTTCACAAATTAAAAACTTTGTTGAGGATAATGCGAAGCCTTTGCTTGCACGATCGTCAATAATGGGATGCTAGTGGTGATAACTCGAAACCTTTGTTGTTTGATCACTATGAACATTCAATTTTCGTAATTAAACAACTAAAAAATAAAAACCTTTTCTCGACAACCGAGAACTACATAAGCTTTGAATTCTCCATCGCACTGGGAGATACGTAGGAGCGGGTCACATTCCCGTCAAGCACGACAAATGAAAACCATTTTCTTTTCAAAAAAACAAACCCTTTTCCAAAACAAGGCAATTTCAAAAAAAAACGAAACAATTTTCGAAAACAAGAACTACGTTGCTTTGATTCCCTCCCCAGGATACGTAGGCACGGTGCCCTCCCGTCAAGCGCAAAAGATTAAATTTTCCTTAAGTTTTTTCCATAAAGTAAGGAGAGATAAAGAGAGATAAAAACAAAGCATTTCTTAAATCAACCTTTTAAATCACACTTCAAATCGAGGTTCCCTTTCAGTAGAAAGGATGTGTGGGGTGCTCGTACCTTCCCCATGCATAACCGACCCCCGAACTCAAATCTCGTGGTTCCAAGGACCATTGTCTTTCAAGAAAGGTTTTTTTCAATGTTTTACCTCTAAAAAAATATTGGTGGCGACTCCAATTCATGTTGTGCGAAGAGAAATCCCTCCAAAGGATTTTTCGGGGTGCAACAACCCCAGAAGAAACTTTCTAAGTCGGGGAGGCTTGTCCATGAGCTCAGGGAGTTGCATTTGTCCAAACTCAATCTCGATAAACATATGCCCAAGACCAAGGACCTTAGGGAAAGACTCTAACCCGTCCCACTTGGGGGCACGGTAGGCCCGCCGATGACTCCATCGAGCGAGCTACCCTACCAACCACAGGTGAAGTGACTCGCCCCAAAGAAGAGAGAAGGGAGGCACAAGTCACCGAGACAAAAAGCTCTACCTTGGTGGACATTACGGTCCTTAATGATCAAGAGTTGAGAGCCACCAGAACAGTCCGCGGGATCAATGGATGACACAGGCGGCCGTTGAGATGCCAACCCCAAGATGCCCTCCAAATCTCGCTCGCGGAAGAGGAGGCTACAGAGGGTTAGAGCTTTCAACAGGATGAAGGAAATTCTCCTGATGCTCACCTCGGTAAGAGATGGGAATACCCAGACCATCCCCGCAACATCCGTTGCTACGGCATTGGAACAGGCTTTCCCAAAACCAGCCGAGGACCTAGCTCCAAAGCAGGTTCCGGAACAGGCTGTCCCTGAGTTACCCGTCGACCACAAAGGAGGAGACCAGGCGATGGTGGGTATGGTGGATGCACCCCATACTCCACTCACAAAGGCAGTGATAGAATGCCTTTATGGGCCTCATAGTCCCAGACGGTCCCAACTAGTTAGCGAGCCTCAGATTGAGGGGGCGATGACAAAGCAAGAACTACAAGAAGACGACCTCCTGGAAGAATAGGAACACCCTTTCAGTCCTCGGGATTTCGATGGAAACTTCGTAACCGAGTCAATACTGGACGACTTAGTGGATGAAGCTGATGGGCAGTTCTATGCTGACATAGAAATGGTAGGCCTCCTTCCACTAGAATTCTGGTGAGCCAAGGATCAACCAAAGGCCCTCGAGGGAGATGTCTTCGCCGAGGAGGCCGAATGGGCCTCCTTGACAGAAGCCGAGGGACCAATCACAGAAGGCATGTTATTTGAGAAGCCAACCGCAGACATGACCAGACACCTGAAGCCATTGTACATCAAAGCCCACCTCAACATGACAGGAAGTTGTTCAATAGGGTCTTCATGGATGGTGGTGTTATATTGAACATCATGTCCCTGTCGACCATGAAAAGGCTGGGGAAGAATGCCGAAGACCTCATTCCAACCACTATGACCATGACCAGTTTCATGGGCCACCCATTTCACGCATTGGAAGTGTTGGTGGCCGACGTAACGGTTGGGTCAAAGGTTACTCGGTCGGCATTCTTTGTCACTGAAGGAAAACCCTCATACACAATGATCCTTGGGAGAGACTGAATCCATACAAGTGAATGCATTCCCTCCACTTTGCACCAGCAGCTCATGATATGGGTGGAAGACAAGGTGGAAATAGTGGAGGCCGACCCCAATCCTTTCCTAACCGAGATAAAGATGTTCGAGGCCGTGCTCTCCTCTCCTCACCTGCGTGCTATTGCCATCCCAAGGGACTATGAAGAAGGTGGTATAGAGTTATGTGACTGGACCAAGTCGGGCTTTGAATTCAAAATGTTGGCCGACCCACGGCCTATCAATGAGGATAATGATTAGTCTCCCTCCGGAGGTACAGAGCCTGCTGGAACGACTGCACCTGTTTCAAATGTAGTCCAGCATTGAAGAGGCTATGTTTGGTGTTGTGTATGGAGAACATGAAAATTCTAAACCTTCTCCCTTGGAGGCTTCGGATGACCTTGGTGACAAGACGTCGGTCGAACCCCCTACATAGAGCCCATCCAAAGGAAAATACCTACTTTTGAAGCTCAGGACCCCCTGGTGGAGGTAAATTTGGGAACCGAAAGTGAACCGAGGATGACTAAAGTTAGCGGTAAACTCCAACCGCAACAATGTGGTTAGGTGGTGGCCTTGATCGGGACTACCACGATTGCTTTGCATGGGACTACCATGAGATGCCAGGCCTTGATAGATCCTTGGTGGAGCATAGGTTACCCATCAAGGAAGGCTGCAAACCCCATAGGCAGCCACCAAGGAGGTTCAACTCGCAGCTGATGCCGCAGATCAAAGCCGAAGTGGAATGACTCTTAAAGGCAAGATTCATCACAACTTCCAGGTACGTAGAATGGCTCTGTAAAATAGTCCCTGTGATCAAAAAGAATGGCCAGGTCAATGTTTGTATTAATTGTAGAGACCTGAACTTGACCACTCCAGAGGATGAGTACGGTATGCCTGTGGCCGATATGCTTGTTGATGCTGCGGCAAACAATGCCATCTTGACTTTTATGGACGGCTATTCTGGTTACAACCAGATTCCATAATCTCAAAATGAATCCTACTAAATGTGCCTTTGGCGTGTCTGCAGGTAACTTTCTAGGCTTTCTGGTGCATAACCAGGGTATTGAAGTGGACAAAAACAAAGCTCGGGCTATCCTAGAGGCGAAACCCCCTAGAACAAAGAAGGAGCTGCAGAGCTTGCTGCAAGATCAACTTTCTAAGAAGATTCATCGCCATCTTTAGCCTTCTCGCCGTTGTTAAAAATGAAGACTGACAAGGAAATGATTTGGGGAGCCAAACAACAGGAGTCCTTCGATCAAGTCAAGGCTGCCTTGACCAACCCCCATGTCCTAGTGCCTCCGGAGCCTGGGAGACCTCTAAAGTTATACATTATGGCCGAGGACCAAGCAATCGGCTGCTTATTAGCTCAAGACGATGATAATGGCACCGAGCTCTTTATATATTACCTCAGTAGGATCCTCAATGATGCTGAGACTAGATACTCCCCTATTGAATAGCGTTGTTTATCCTTGTTTAATGCTTGTAGAAAACTTGAATACTATCTTTTGCCTAAGGATGTTTTGGTTGCGTGCAAGGTTGATATTATCTGATACCTTCTTAATAGGCCTCTCTTACAGGGGAGACTCGTTAAGTGGGCCATTAAGCTGAACGCATTTGCTTTAACTTATGTACCTTTGAGAGCTGTAAAAGGCCAAGCCTTGGCAGACTTCCTGGCTTTACATCCATGTGTAGAAGTACACATGCTCTAGTCAAATCTGTCAATCACTTGGGCCTTAAGCCCTGGGTCCTCATATTCGATGGGTCTAGCACCCAAACGAGGGCAGAGGTAGGGATAGTCATGACCAGCCCTTGCGGTCAGACTTGGAGGTTCATGTGCCGGATAGGAGATCAAACCTCCAATAATCAGGCCGCGTACGAAGCCTTGATCATGGGACTTGATATCTTGGCAAGCATGAAGGCCCACTACGTGGAGATAAGGGGTGACTCACAAATGGTGATCAGGCAAATCACCAGAGAGTACAAGTGTTACAATACTAAGCTCAAAGAGTTAAGGGCCTCGGCACACGACTTGCTAAACTTGTTTTCCGACGCCTTCAACTTGTACGTCCACAGAAACGAGAACCAGGAAGCAAATGACTTGGCCTAACAGGCCTCGGGATACAAAGAACGGGTGGTCAAGGTGCTGCAACAGAGTGTCGTGACTCTCGCCGAGGAGGAGCCCGCCGATGCATGGATTGGGGTATTGATGAGGTACCTCCTCCGTAACACAGCAGCCGATACTGACTTCAAGGTCAAACAAGGGGCGATGAAGTATATCTTGATAGGGGACGACCTATACAAAAGAAGCGCCAACGGGGTATTATAAAAATGCCTCAAGATGAAGGACGCTTATATGGTAATGGCACAGATCCATGAAGGAGTCTGTGGTCCCCACAGGTCTGGCCCCATCATGAAATGGCTAATCTACAGGCACAAATATCATTGGCCGACGGTCACGGCCGATTTCTTCCAGTTTGCCAAGGGATGCGAGGTTTTCCAGCTGCATGGACCAATCCAAAGGGTTCACCCCATTGTCAAACCTTGGCCGTTTAGGGGATGGGCCATGGATTTAATTGGAAAGATATACCCCCCGAGTTCGAAAGGGAACAATTTTATCATTGTCGCCAATGATTACTTCACTAAGTGGGTGGAAGCTATGCCTTTAGAAAATGTTGATCAGGCCGCGGTGATTAGGTTCATCGAAAATCAAATCATATTCAGGTTTGGAATCCCTGAGACCATCACGATCGATCAAGGTACAATGTTCCCCGGGGAACGAGTGGTGGCCTTTGCCCAAGAATACAACATTAAAATGAGACATTCATCTTCTTATTATGCCCAAACCAATGGACACGCGGAGGCCACCAACAAGATTATCATTGAACTCATCAAATGAACATAGAGGGTAAGCCTTGACGGTGGCACGAGACCCTTAATGAGGTCCTGTGGGCTATGAGAAATTCTAAGTCTACGGCCACGGGGCTGACTCCCTATCATTTGGTCTACGGGAAGGATGCCGTGCTACCACTGGAAATCAGTGTAGCTTCGTTGAGAGTAGCTCGGCAGCACTCCCTAAGCATGGATGAGTACCAACAAGCCACGTGGATGGAGTTGGACTCGGTGGATGACGATAGGTTGGTTGCCCTCAAGAAACACGTCAAACCTAAGAAGTTTGTTGAAAGTGACCTGGTGTGGAAGGCCATTTTACCACTAGGGAGGAAAAATCCCCAGTTGGGCAAGTGGTCCTCGAATTGGGACGGACCCTACATCGTTAGCGAAGTATACCACGGTGGGGCGTATCATCTAATCACTCTAGACGGAGAAGAATTTGAAACGAAAATCGACTGCAAATATCTCAAAGCATATTATCCTACTCTATGGGAAAATATACGATGAATTGAAAGATGGATTTGAAAAGCAAGAAATATTGTCAAAGTGGCTCGCTAGACACCGGCGGCCTGGTGATAACCGAAGATACACAAAACGCTATCCTCACTAATCCTCTCTCCCTAAATAGGGTTGACTCCGTTGCCCACAACCTCCGCAGGCTCAGGGTTGGCGACGTTGGGATCAACAGCAGGGTCGTCTTCCAGGCGAAGGCGAAAGTTCTCCCATGAGGCGGTGGCTAATTGCATTCTGTTTTGGCCACGATCTGTGTCGAGGGCGGCAATGTTCCGCTGAGGCTGTGATTCTTGAATGTGCTGACCCAAGGGTTTGCTACGGTGGAATATGCGGGACTACTCCACCGAGATTTATTCCAATTTTCCGGCGGCCACTACATGTTGAGCATGCAAAACTTCAAGAACATGCTGAAGTCTCGACAGTGAAACCCCGATTTCCCCAATACGGCGCCTGCTGGTCTCCTCTTCAACTTGTGCTGATTGACGCGCTGCTGCCTTCTCCTCATAGTCAGAAAAAAGCGTGTTCTGCTTGGCCTGCAGGGTGCTTAGGCGCTCCAATGTTTCCTGAGCAGTAGCTTGGATGGCGTTGGCCGCCATGTAAGCCTGAGAAATCGGCGGGAGACGGTAGGCTATATCCTTGAGAGCTCTCATATGTCGCTCCGGCAAGCCTTCTTGGGCGGTGAGTGGTTTGCGCCAACAAAGTATCTCTCTTGAGTAGAGCGTAACGAGGTGAGAATCTTGTAAAAACCAGAAAGCATTTCTATGGTGGTTTACCTCAATTGCAAAACAGCTTACGAGTCGCGGCCCGACGTAGTTCGGAACATGGAGGGCATGGCCATCAGAAGGCCACGACTTTCAAGGAAAGCTCACCTAATCCAGCTTACGGGTCTCAGCCCGATCTAGCTTAGATGTAAGAGGGCGTGACCATCGGATGGCCACGGCTTTCGAGGATACCTCACTTAATCCAGCTTACGGGTCTTGGCCTAATCTTGCTCGGATGTTGGAGGGTGTGGCCATTGGAAGGCCACAGCTTTCGAGGAAACCTCACTTAATCCAACTTACGGGTCTCGACCCAATCTAGCTCAGATGTCGGAGGGCGTGACCATCAGAAGGCCACGACTTTCGAGAATACCTCAATTAATCCAGCTTACGGGTCTTGGCCCGATCTAGCTCGGATGTTGGAGGGCGTGGCCATCGGAAAGCCATAGCTTTCGAGGAAACCTCACTTAACCAGCTTACGAGTCTCGGCCCGATCTAGTTCAGATGTCGGAGCGCGTGACCATCAAAAGGCCACGGCTTTCGAGGATACCTCACTTAATCCTGCTTACGGGTCTCAGCCCGATCTAGCTTGGAACATGGAGGGTATGGTCATCAGAAGGCCACGACTTTCGAGGAAACCTGACTTAATCCAGCTTACGGGTCTCAGCCCGATCTAGCTTAGATGTCGGAGGGCGTGACCATCGGAAGGTCAAGGCTTTGGAAACCTCGCTTAATCCAGCTTACGGGTAACCCGATCGAGCTCGTATATCGGAGGCCGTTACCATCGAAAGGCCACGACTTTTGTGACCTCCCTTAATCCAGCTTACGGGTAACCCGAACTAGCTCGGATTTCGGAGGGCGTGACCATCGGAAGGTCACGACTTTGGCGACCTCGCTTTATCCAGCTTACGAGTCTCGGCCCGATCTAGTTCGGATGTCAGAGGGCGTGACCATCGAAAGGCCACGGCTTTCGAGGATACCTAACTTAATCCAGCTTACGGGTCTCGGCCCGATCTAGCTCGGAACGTGGAGGGCGTGGCCATCGGAAGGCCACGACTTTCGAGGAAACCTCACTTAATCCAGCTTATGGGTCTCGGCCCGATCTAGCTCGGATGTCGGAGGGCGTGACCATCGGAAGGCCACGGCTTTGGCAACCTCGCTTAATCCAGCTTACGGGTAACCCGATCTAGCTCAGATGTCGGAGGGCGTGACCATCGGAAGGCCACGACTTTGGCAACCTCCCTTAATCCAGCTTACGGGTAACCCGATCTAGCTAGGATTTCGGAGGGCGTGACCATCGGAGGGCCACGACTTTGGCGACCTCGCTTAATCCAGCTTACGGGTAACCCGATCTAGCTCGAATTAAGTAAGTCGTGGCCTTCTGATGGCCACGCCCAAAAATAAGTAAGTCGTGGGCTGAAGGCTAAGAGAGGAAAAAGGGAGTTATGGTATGAAGGAAAGCCAGACGACAAGGTTAGAAAGAATATTTACCAGAAAGGGTGAAGTCAAAAGCAGGTCCTCGGGGCATACTAAACAACAAAACCCCGAGGGCCAATGAGCCAAGCCGAGGGAAAGTAATTGCCACAGCCTATAGAGTGCCAAGGCCTGGGTGGCTCGGGTGCCTAAGCCATTACCTAAGAAAGGCTAGAGCAGCCGAGCCACCATACGGCCGAGGTAGGGTGGGTATTGCTTGGAAGGCAAGACACGGCACGAAGATAGAATGTGGGAACGGTTGAAGATTCAAGCTGAAGAGCGAGGCCGGAAAATGCGGAGCAATGAGCACTTACCCCACTAACCGTGCCAGTGGGATCGTGGGTAGTTACTCTGCCTTGTTGAGGGCCTATGAAGCAATGAAAGCCGTTGATCTTAGATCAATCCAACGGCAGGCAAATGTTGGCTAGCATAGTGGTCGACGAGGTCCTGCGTATATATATATATATACATATATCAATAGAGTGAAATGTAAAAGACACACATCAATCAATCAAACTCTACGTTTATTTCAATTTATCTTCCTTTATCGCATTTCCTTTCCTTCACTTTACTTTATGCATTAGCCGTAGTATAATCCAACACTCGCGTCCCCTCTCACCTTGCTTGAACCTTTCTAGAGGAGTCAGAAAACCCATAGTTGAGGAGCAGAGTTCCATCTTCGACGTGGAAAAAAGGCATTTCATAACGGTTAAAAATGACATTTCATAACGGTTCATGAACAGATGCAGAAAAAGGAGATATAAAAAATAGGGACTTTTAACATCGGCCGCAGAATAGATGCGAAAAATAGTTTCCATATCTGTTACCCGTAGGTCCGTTATAAAAAAGTCAATTTTATCAAGAATAAGCGTATTTTTGACATCAGGTTTTTATGGGAACCGATATGAAAAGTATTTTCCATATCAGTTTTCTATAAGAACCGATATGAAAAATGTAGCTTTTTTTAAAAAAATTGTTTCTTGACGTCATATAGCAAATCTTAATATCTGTAGCTTGTCATTTTATAATGAGCTAAAAGAAAGGTTTCCAATATGATATTCATAGATAATAATCTGTTTTTGGGGAACCAAATAGTTGAACTTATGAGACCCTCAAATCCAAATACACCATGATCTAAAAAAGTTGAACGCCGAAGGATAAAAAACACATCACCCAAAAAATATTCAAATATGTAAATCCTGAATCTGAAAGTGTACATTCCCAGTCCTTTTCTTCTTCCTTCAAGCCGTGCACTCTCAAATTGTTGACTATTCTGAAATTGATAAACTCCACAGCTCTGCATCTTTTCTGCAAAATATTCCCAGCATATATGTTCCATTTCTGCAGTAACAAACAACATATTAGCATAAAAACCTCAACAAAAAGAGATTCTTTTGTACTTATTGAGTAAACAAAATCTTTCAAGCACCATTGTTCTTTTATAATGCATCACATATATGTAGAAACCATAAGGTGCTACAACATTAATAAACCAAGGAGATTTTTTCTTTTGTCCATGTTAAAAAATCTGAACTAATAAAAAAAATAAAGAGATAGTAAAAGGAAATTCAATAACATACATGAGTGCAAAACTCTAGATAAGTGAAAGATGATTCATTTCTCCACACCACATGAGTGAGCCCCCTCTTAATTCCAAGGATGCAGGAGTGCGTACTGAAAATATCGCAAGGATGCAATAACATAAAAATTTGACACAATAAACAAAGTTTAAGTTACTTAGTAATAGTATACATGATTCATTTTTCACATAGCAACAACAATAAACTAAAGGTGATTCATTTTTCACATAGGGAAAATCAAATGGCAGATATTGTGTAACTATAGTAGAATTGGTATGAACAGTTTACCATCAACTCAAGTAGTATTGCTCAAAATTGGTCTATAAGTTCCAAATCAAGCTAGTTTAAGCCTAAAACATGGTATTTTGTCGTAATTTCTAAACTAAAAAGAATATGGAAGTCAAACTTATTTCGAAAGTACCAAATTCAACAGTTATGCAGGTCAAAATCTATTGGGAAATAGATTGGACCTATACATGTTATTTAAGAGGTTCTTGACAACAACTTTAGTACCAACAGTGAGTACATGAGTACCAAAATCTTCCCCTTTCACTTACAATAACAACATTTACTCAAACAGAGACTTCATTTGTTCGTGTGATAGTGACCTTTTCTTCGTGATATTAATCACAAGATAAAAAGGAAGATGAAATGGCTACTAGAAAATATGAAAGGAGAGCTTATGGTATACATCAGTTAAAAGGCAAATTAAAAAAGTAAAGCACGTGAAACTAACCTCAATTACACACATCAATAGAGTAATGGAGACCAAAAACGCAATAATTGTAGAAGGAAGTAGCACTAGAAGTCCAAGAAACCATTGTAGCTACAAATGTATAATTAAGATAGTTAAGAAATGATTGTAAATTAGTTCAATAACCTATTAAGTAAGCTAATGATCTAATTTTATGAATAAAAATGGCTAAAAGACAATTGGAGATGATGAAGATCCAAGTACTACCTATGTGAACCAATGATTTGTTGAAATGCAAACCACCATGTTATTGCACATTTGTTGCATGTTGTTACCTACACCAGGTGTTTTCAATGCTAAATTTAGCATTCCCCTAAATAATGATGGGGCTATTATATACTAATACAAGTAATTTAAATGGAACCTTGAGTTATGCTCCAACTAAAACAGAGAAATCAAAATTAATTAATCAACCTCAAAAAGTGCAAGACAAGGAAAATGATTCATTCCTCGACGTCACATAAGTGAGCCCCACTTAAATGATAACTCCAAGATATGTCTATTTGGTTGCAACAGAATAAGGAAAAATTATATGCTTTATCATCTAAATTATGCAATTAAATGAAGAAATAAATATTTGAAATTATTCATATCAAGGAAATGTTTGAAATTGTGTCTACAAGAAATTAATATTAAAACTCATCACACCGCACAATAGAAAATGATCTCAGGGAGTATGAGCTATCGTCACATTCAGATCCTCACAATCAGACCAAAAATAAAAACCCTAACCACAAACGATTCAAAAGTCCACATCATAGTAATAGATGACCCTAGCATCACAACTCCCAAATCAATTTCAGACTCACAAACTAAACCTCCACAGTCAAATATCACAAACTAAACCCAAATAAGTGCAGGTTGCAATAGCATGAAAAACGAAGTAGAAATAAAACACTTTAACAAGAAGAGGAATTAAAAACGTAGACGGAATAACGGCTAACCTAAGTGTTTGATTTGCATTTGGGTACTGCCAATTCATAGTTTAGGCAAAACCGCAAAAGCATCTTCATTCTTGTCTCTTATAGTTTTTGCCAAAACCATTATTTACAAGTTTCAAATTAACACAATATTAACAATCAATTACTCCAGATTTACAATCAATTTAAAACAATATTAACAAATTTACAATCAATTTGCAAAGAGGGAAGAAACGGGAAAGGGAATTAGGGGGCAGACAGATTCACGGGAACAGGAAAGGAACAAAAAGAAATTAGGGGAAATTAGGGAAACATTACACAAATCATAACAATCAAGATTAGAAGGGAAAAATTAGAAGCTTACCTTCAAACACAGAACAACACCGTCACAGGGAGGAAGATCAACGGCGGCAAAGGCGCAGCAAGGTCGAGCAGAGGCAGCGAGGATATAGAAATGAGAGAAGAGAAGACAGATGGAAGAAAGAAAAAATAGAGAGAAGAGGAAAGAAGAATCATAGATGAGAGATGAAACTGTTGCAGTGAGTTTGATGATGGACGCGAAGGGTTATTGCAGCGTGAGGGTTTTTGCGCGTTGCTTTTGTTTCTGGAGTGAGAGGGAAGGGAGTGCGCCAAAGAATTTTTGAAAATATTAGCGTTTTTCTATAACGGGTGTAGCATGGACCCGATATGAAAGATGTAAATTAGCGTTTTCTATATCGGTTCGAGAGGCAACCGATGTAAATATTGTAAAAATAATTACAAAACTGCCACCGTGTCATTTTTAACATCAGGTCATTTTTAACCGATATGGATTACTGATATAAAATGGCATTTTTCCATTAGTGAATTGCTTGAAGAAAAGAGGAATCAAAGACTGTCCAAACCTCTGGCCGACACTACGGCTAGCACCTAAGAGTTTGACGACAACAGAAACAATTTAATGCTCTCTTGATATTTTAAAGTGGTAAATAATTTTAAGAAAATTAATATTTCAAATAAGACACTTAAAATAGACAAAGAGAATAATATTTTATCGATAAATTTTATTTTCCTTGCAAACAAAAATAACTTTTGGCAACAAACAAATCTAAGTGGGTTAAGTGGAGCAAGGTTAGCAAGCCTTTGAGTAGAGGGGCTTGGGGCTGAGATGCTCTAAACATGTCAACACCTCTATGCTTGGTAAGCATATTTGGTATATCCTTCATAATCCTGAGAAACTGTGGGTTCAACTCCTTACACATATGGAAAACACATTAAACAAGTGAAAATAATAATACGAATTAAGTGAAAAAATTTACCTACTAAATAACTCCTTTTCGTAAAAAAATTGTACTACCCAATAGTCTTATCTGTTAAATTAATTTAGCAGATGATACTTTCGTAAATTATATAGGTTTATATATTTGATCCCCCCTGCAAATATCCCATTTTTCCATTTACCCTCCTGTAAAAAAATTTTTTAAGGTTACCCCCTGCAAATATAAACAGTTTTCGGTCACCCCCCTCTGTTAGATTATGTAGTGTATAATGGGTAAAAACCATGTACGGTTACCCCCCTGCAAACTATAAAAAGTTTATGGTTACCCCCCTGTAGGGGGGTAACTAGAAACACTTATTATTTGCAAGGTTGATTTTAAAACTTTCTTTTTACAGGGGGGTAAATGGAAAAATGGGATATTTACAGGGGGATCAAATATTTAAGCCAATTATATAATACTATTTAAAAAAGTTTACCGAGGGTTTATTTTTCATTTGCAATACTTATTAGTTATTTAATTAGTGACAAAAAAAGACACTTTCATCACAAAAAAATAAACAAGGAAATTTATACCATGATAAAAGAATTATAAAAGTAGAGAAAACAGGTATTGTCATGAAAAGGCTGATAGAGGGTGGATCATTGGCATGATCCTAGTTGGATGCTGCTACAAACAAAGAGCCAGTGTGTTTGTTTTGTAGGGATGCCTTCGTTTTGTAATCTCTGGACATGTGAAGTGAAGATCAATGTTTTCTAGGGATGCCTACAAACAAAAGAATAATTAGTTTAATAGTATAAAAATATTTAAATTTGTTTTTTTAAAAAATGAAAATTGTTACAAAAGAGAAGATATAAGATGAGAAGAAAATGAAAATATGGATACCATTGTTGAATTTTATACTAAATCCTATTGCAATTTTTTTTAAAGACAAACATAATTATATATATATATATATATATAGCTGAGTACAAGAGGTACTCACCCATATACATGTCTAGAAACAATGTCCAAAGTAGAGGAATAAAAATCCCAATAACAAATTACCTCCTATTGCAAATCCTTACACATTTTGTAAGGCATCCTGTAAAGCCTTTGCGACGACATAGTAGTAGGCACTTTGCAAGACAAGCTGCCCTAGGAGAAAGAAAAAGAACCTTAAAAGGTCTATTTGGATCAACTTCTTGAGATTGATTGATATCCTCATGAGCATGTGTTACAACTAGCATAATCATTAGCATTATCACAATACATTTTTTCACATCACTCACTGTCATAACTCTTCTCTATTCTTATATTTCTCCAACCTCTATTGAGTTTTCAAGTTTGTGATGTCTTCTGTTTTACACAATAGTTTTGTTTATAGCAATGCACAACTAATTCGTTTTTAAATGTTTTCTAAATACTTAATGAAATGTATTTAATAATATAATTTAGAAACACTTGTTTGAAATATAAACAAAAAGTAATTTTATATAATTTAATTATTTATTTAAATTAGTCAATTTGATGAGTTTAAAAAAACCAAAAAATTTAATCGACAAACATAATTTTGAAAATAAATAAATTTTAAGTTTATCTTTTAGATTTGAAAAAAAGAAAGTAATGTACTCTTTCTTCGGGGATGTATAAAGGGAAGAAAAAGTTTGAAATCCCGGTTTTCATATGAAAATTACTTTATTAAAATTTAGTTCTTATTACTTAAATATTATTGACTCACTGATTTATTTTCATAAGTCGTAATTTCGGTAACAGTTAGAGTTAATAGACATTGTAGAAGTATGTTGCTTTTAATATGAAATGATCAACAGTTTCAAAACGATGTTTTAGATCAAAGAAGTGATTAGATCACATCAAGAAAAAATTATACTCTTAAAATAATGAACATCAATAAGTCATGGCTCAAAAATTGTCAAGAAATTCCAATAAAATTTCGTCGTGTTTTGAGCCACTCGTTCAAATTTTACCCGCAAGTAAAATTTGAAAGGATTTATGATTTAGATGAAAAAGATACATTGGTGTCTTTATATGTGTTTTAAACTATTTGTGTGTGTCTATGTGTTTGTGATAAATTCCTATTGTTGTGATATGAAGATATCATGAGATTTTTAATTCTATAAAATTTTCAAGAAAAGAAAAATTATTTTACATTATATATAAAAAATCTATTTTAAGTAGATTTTATATATTTTTTCATAAACAACATAAAGTGACTTCTCAAAATAATGAAAATATAATTATCTTTAATAGGTTGAAAAGACGTGTTAAAAATGTTAAAACACTAAGTACTCTAAAAGTGAAACTAAAAGCGGAATCTAGTCCATTAATATTTTAATTGATAGCTTAATATGTTTATGGTTATTGCAGTAAATAATGGGCTGTCATGTACATTCGGTTTTAATGGCTTTAGACTATTGCAGTAAATAATGGGCTGCCATGTACATTCGAGAAATATAAAAATGATAGTTGTTCCGGACTGGGCCCAAGACCCACAAGGTCAGGTCAGGGCCATTTCCGCACCGGGGACAACCCAACACACGTAAGAATCACATCCAACGGGTAAGAGGTCCGCAGCCGCATCCGACGGCTCAACAACAGCGCTTCATCTATAAATAGGAGTGCAGCCCCTCACTTCTAGGTACGTTCCCATTTCACTCTTACCTCTCCACTTCCCTTGCTGACTTAGGCATCGGAGTGCTTGCAGGTACCCCAAATCCGAGGCACGGGAACGGCCTATCTCAGACCATCGGAAGTCAATCTACCATCCGAAGTCAATCCTCAAACTCTAGGAAATATAAGTTGTACGCCGGACCCGACGTCCAGGTACCGAACATTGGCGACGACAGTGGGAGCTCTTGCTCCAACATTGTCATCCCTCCCGAGACCGATCTTCGGCCGTTATGGAGAGTTTGGGTGGTTCATCTGTTTCGGCAACGAATTCGAAGAATACGTTGAAACGCAAGTGGAAATAAATTGCCAGTTTAACCTCGGACATCAATCCTGCTCGGGCCCCATCAAGAAGGCCCCTTTCCTTCTAAGACGTGGACTATCTGGCTGGCAAGTCGAACGAGTTCGTACCCCTTGTTATCTCGGCCACTATGCTGGGAGTGGAGGTAAAGCGAATCTTGGTGGATCAGGGAAGCTCCACAGATATCATGTTCCAAGATCTCCTCCTCAAGCTCGGGCAGTCCCTCGCAGACCTGGACCCTTATCTCGGGGCGGATGTATCCATTCATGGGGGCGAACCGACTCGACCCCTGGGCTTTTTCAACGTCATGGTGACCTATGGGCAGAAGAGGCATGCTCGAACAGTCAGGACAACCTTTTAGTCACGCCGCTAATTACCCCGTATCATTGCATCGTAGGCAGACCCACTCTAGACAAAGTTGGTGTTGTCGCCTCCCCAGTACATCTAAAGATGAAGTTTCACTCGTTAGCAGGTGAGGTCATAACTATCTCAACTGACATCGACGCAACAGAAAGGTGCCAGTATCTCACTCATAAGGGCATCTGACGTCAACGCCAGGAGATCCCCGAGTTGTCGCCCTCCGCAGCTGAGGTGAAGACGACGCCGAATTGGCCAAGGAGCTTAAGAAAAGAATTAAGCGTCCCGAGCCCCACGGTAAATTTCTCAAAGTCCCCTTGGGCGACGACCCCACGAAGTCTGTGAAGCTGGGAGCGGAACTCACCGAAGCAGTGAGGGAAAGCCTAATCGCGTGTTTACGACGCAACGCCGACTTGTTCGCTTGTACCGCGTTGGAAATGCTAGGGATCCCGCTCGAGGTAGCTTGCCACAACTTGGCGGTCAACCCCGACGCAAAGTATGTGGCTCAGCGACGAAGAGCTCAAAGCAATGAGAAGGCCGAGGCCATGACCATGGCGGTCGCCGACCTCTTGTCTACAGGCTTCATAAAGGAAGTAAAGTACACCACTTGGTTGTTCAATGTCGTCCTGGTCAAGAAGAGAAACGGTAAATGGAGGATGTGTGTAGATTACACCGACCTCAATAGAGCATGCCCCAAAGACGCCTTCCCCGTTCCGAGGATAAACAAGCTCCTTGATAAAGCATCTGGCTTCCGCCTCCTATCCTTCTTGGATGCCTATTCCGGCTACAATCAAATTGCGATGAATCCTCCAGAGCAGAAGAAAACCGCTTTCATGACGAACCAGGGGAACTATTGCTATAGGGTCATGCCCTTCGGCCTCAAAAATGCTGGGGCGACCTACCAGCGCATGATGAACAAAGTCTTCCGCGAACAGATCGGCAGAATTGTGGAAGTATACCTCAACGACATGATTGTGAAAAGTAAGGCAGATGAGAAACACCTGGCCGACCTATAGGAGATCTTCGCCGAAGCCAGGAAAAACAACCTCAGGTTCAACCCGGAGAAGTGCACCTTCGGCGTCAGGGCGGGGAAATTCCTTGGTTTCTGTTTGACCGAAAGGGGAATTGAGGTCAATCGTGACAAGTGCAGGACCGTGACCGACATGTGCCCCCGACCTGCAAGAAAGAAGTGCAGAAACTGACCGGCATGATCGCCGCCCTCTCCAGGTTCGTCTCCAGGGCGGCAAATCGATCCCTTCCCTTCTTCAAAGTTCTGAAGAAGGGCGTCGAGTTTAAATGGACACCGGAATGCGAGAATGCTCTCAATGAGCTCAAACAAATACTTTCAGAACCCCTGATACTACTGAAACTGGTGGAGGGGGAGATACTCTACCTGTACCTCGCCGTAGCAGAAGAAACGGTCAGAGCAGTCATGATCCGAGAGACAGAAGAAGGACAACGGCCGGTATACTTTGTAAGCAAGGTACTACAGGGAGCCGAGTCTAGGTATCAGAGAATAGAAAAGGTGGCGCTGGCCTTAGTCGTGGCCGCAAGAAGGCTAAGGCCGTACTTCGTGGCGCACCAAATTGTTGTCAGAATAGACCAGCCGATTCGGCAAGTCCTAAAGAGACCCGACCTCCCGGGACGAATCATCAAGTTGGCTGTTGAATTGTCTGAGTTTGCGATCAAGTATGAGGCTCGGTCCGCCCTCAAGGCTCAGGTCCTGGCTGATTTCGTCGCAGAAATGACACCAAAACCCTCTGATTCGGTCCCTTTATTATGGAAACTCCACGTCGATGCTTCCTCGAATTCGAAAGGTAGTGGGGCCGGACTCATCCTAGAGAACTCCGGAGGACTTATGATTGAAGTCTCCCCCAGTTTTTCCTTCACAACCTCGAACAATCAAGCTGAGTATGAAGCATGTATAGCCGGACTAAGGCTAGCCTTGAATTTCGGGGCTAAGATCATCGAGCTAAACAATTATTCACTACTGGTAGTTTCCCAGGTTAAAAAGGATTTGGTGACAAACGACCCCATCCTACAGCGGTACCTGGCACGGGTACGAGCAGACGTCCTGGCCAAGTTGGCCAGCACAAAACCAACAGGCAACCTACGAAGTATTATTCAAGAAAACTTAACAAGACCAAGCGTTGACCTATCTCCGACCTCGGTATCAGACGCCAATATCGTAATGGAAGGCAAGGGGTGGATCCAACCCATCAAGGACTACATTGAACTCGGCATCGAGCCAACCGACGCGAAGGAAGCCACGCCAGTCTGGCGAAGGGCGACGTCCTACTCAATTGTTGATGGGAAACTATTCCGATGTGAATTTTCCTCCCCCCTGTTGAAGTGCATCGAAGGGGAGGAGGCGGAGTACATATTCACAGAAATTCACAAAGGAATCTGCGGGCAGCATCTGGGGGCTCGGGCCCTGGAGAAGAAAGCCCTCAGGGCGGGCTACTACTGGCCAACCACGACTCAGGACGCTTCAAATCTCGTCAGAAGGTGAGACACTTGAGAACGGTATGCCGATGTCCATAACGCCCCTCCGGCTGAGCTCTCTTCCTTGTCGGCATCCCGGCCTTTTAGTTAGTGGGCAATTGACCTCCTGGGCCCCTTCCTGCCATCCTGAGGCAGAGTCAAATACCTTATCATCGCCGTCGACTACCTCACAAATTGGATCGAGGCGGAACCACTAGCCCAGATCACTACACAAAACTGCATCAAGTTTGTGAAAAAGAACATACTATCCAGATTCAGAATTCCCGCCGTCGTAATCACTGACAACGGGACGCAGTTCGCCGATATGGGGTTCCAGAAGTTGATGACGGACTTAAACATCAAGCAACACCTCACTTCTGTCGAGCACCCCCAAACCAACGGGCAGGTCGAGTCGGCAAACAGGGTTCTGCTCAACGGACTAAAAAAGAGGCTGAAAGAGGTAAAGGGAGCATGGCTCGATGAACTGCCACACATCCTTTGGGCCTATGAAGCCCCGATACTCCAAAATAGGCCACGTACCCGTGTCGGATACGTATCTGATATTGATTCCTGTCGGGTACTTCCGGATACGTATCCTGGGAGTATCCTGGAAGTTATATTTATTTTTAAATTAAAAAAGACAAGATACTTACCGGATACTTGAGGTACACTTTGGGGATACGTATCCTGGGAGTATTCTGAGATGTCTCTTGATGAACCAGAGTTGGAAGCTATGTTATTTTTTGAAGATGGAAATGGAGGAGAGGAGAATGACACAGTTAGTGTTAAGTAGTGAATAGTAGACAATTCTATAGAGCCTAAACTTCTTTCGGATATGACTTATGATGTTTTTTCCTATATTCTAAATTAGGTAGTAGACTGCATATTTTTTGTGACATGTTCGTAGGAAGAAAATATTTTAAAATGGGTGAGGAAAATACATTTAACTATGCTTACTTATTTTGATCAGAATAGTAGGCAATTCTATAGAGCCTAAACTTCTTTCGGATATGACTTATGATGTTTTTTCCTATATTCTAACTTGGGTAGTAGACTGTATATCTTTTGTGACATGTTCGTAGGAGGAAGAAAATATTTTAAAATGGGTGGGGAAAATACATTTAACTATGCTTACTTATTTTGATCAAAAGTGTGTTTTTTGTAAATGTGATCATATCTATTGAATATTATGAGCAATTGTCAATTAGTAAAATGAAGTATCTTTAGTTATGTTTTATATTTTTAAGTTTTGATTTAATTTTTTAATGAAGTATCCCTGCCGTATCGTATCTTGATTTTCAAAATTTTCCCGTATCAACGTATCGTGTCGTGTCGTATCCCGTATCATATCTCGTATTCGGGCTTCATAGCTTTGGGCATATCGAACCACTCCGCATTCCACCACCAACGAAACACATTTCAGGTTGACATATGTCACCGAGGCAGTAATTCCAGTAGAGGTCGGAGAATCTACTTGGAGAACTCTACACCTGCTCAATGAGGAAGCAAACGACAAGGCCACGAGGGAGGACCTTGACTTCCTACAAGAAGTACGGGACAAAGCACAGTTAGCCAAAGCCGTCGTTAAAGCTCGGATCGCCAAGCGATACAACCAGAGGGTCCTCACCCGGGATTTCAATGTCGGGGACCTCGTCCTCAGGCGCACCGATGTGGGCGATAGAAATGCTCGTGAAGGGAAACTTGCACCAAACTGGGAAGGACCTTACCGAGTTGCAGCGAAGACGGGAAAGGGAGCCTACCTCTTGGAAACCCTCTCCAAAGAGCCGATACCCAACGCAGCCAAACTCAGGGTGTACTACAGCTGATTGAATGTAATCAAATCGGACCATCCGTGTCCCTGAATAAAATCATTTTTGCTCTCAATTTTTGTCTTCTAACTTCCAGGACTCACGGGAACCCAAGTTCCCGAGGCAATACAACGGCCCTCTCACCCAAATCCGACCCGAGCTGGCCACTCGGGGGACGACAATATGAGGAGAGGCCATCGAAAGGCGACATAAATGTCCTCCTCGAGCTCAGTCTTGGGGCGCACAATGGTCCACAGCGACCCCGACACCGCTCCTAGGGAGCCAGCCTCCTCTCTACCTTGCCTTAAATGTTGAGACAGAGATCGGAGGAAGAAGTTCTAAGCGACTTTGCCCCTACTCCTTGAGCACTTGGCTTCTCCAGAACTCCGAACTTCAATGTTCAGTTCGGGACCGAGTAAAGAGTCCACAACGGCTACGAATCTTCTTGGCTCCGAGCTTAAAGCTCAGTCGAGACACAATTGACTCCGAGCTTGAATGCTCAGTCAAGATTTATTTGATTCCAAGCTTGAATGCTCTCTCAAGCTTTTTAGAGGAAATTGAAAAAGTAGCTCTTCAAGCCGAGATCAACCCCGGTAGCTGGACCTCGACTTGGGGGGCCACTGTTCTGGACTGGGCCCAAGACCTACAGGGTCAGGTCAGGCCCATTTCCACACCGGGGACAACCCAGCTCACGTAAGGATGACATCCAACGGTTAAGAGGTCCGCACCCGCATCTGACGGCTCAACAACAGCGCTTCATCTATAAATAGGAGTGCAACCCCTCATTTCCAGGTACGTTCCCATTCCACTCTTACCACTCCACTTACCTTGCTTACTTAGGCATTAGAGTGCTTGCAGGTACCCCACACCTGAGGCACGGGAACGGCCTATCTCGGACCATCCGAAGTCAATCTACCATCCGAAGTCAATCCTCAAACTCCAGGAAACATAAGTTGTACCCCGGACCCGACGTCCAGTTACCGAACAATAGCATAACACTTTAGTTGCTTTTTAGAATGATAAAAAATAATTATCTTTAAATTATTTAAAAGATGTGTTAAAAATGTTTAAAAAACTAAATATCCTAAAAGTTAAAAAGACATGTAGCCTCGTTAAATAAATAATGGGATGCCGTGGACATTCGGTTTTAATGGCTTTAGACTATGCCAATAGCTTAAGGCAAGATGTTTGTGGGCTATTGCTAGAAATAATGGGTTTTCATGTACAGTTAATTATTTTTATTAATGACTTTAGACTCTGAAAACGACATTAGTTGGTGTTTCGGAAAATATAAAAAATGATAGCATAATACTTTGGTTGCCTTTCAGAAAGATAAAAACATGATTATTTTTAAATTATTTAAAAGATGTGTTAAAATATGTTTAAAAATCTAAATATCCTAAAAGTGAAAAGGACATCGAGCCTCATTAAATATCCCAAGAGATGATTTGCTATCTGTTGCACCCCGAAAAATCCTTTGGAGGGATTTCTCTTCGCACAACGTGAATTGGAGTCGCCACCAATATTTTTTTAGAGGTAAAACATTGAAAAAAACCTTTCTTGAAAGACAATGGTCCTTGGAACCATGAGATTTGAGTTCGGGGGTCGGTTATGCATGGGGAAGGTACGAGCACCCCACACATCCTTTCTACTGAAAGGGAACCTCGATTTGACGTGTGATTTAAAAGGTTGATTTAAGAAATGCTTTGTTTTTATCTCTCTTTATCTCTCCTTACTTTATGGAAAAACTTAAGGAAAATTTAATCTTTTGCGCTTGACGGGAGGGCACCGTGCCTACGTATCCCGGGGAGGGAATCAAAGCAACGTAGTTCTTGTTTTCGAAAATTGTTTTGTTTTTAGAAATTGCCTTGTTTTGGAAAAGGGTTTGTTTTTTTGAAAAGAAAATGGTTTTTATTTGTCGTGCTTGACGGGAATGTGACCCGCTCCTACGTATCTCCCAGTGCGATGGAGAATTCAAAGCTTACGTAGTTCTCGGTTGTCGAGAAAAGGTTTTTATTTTTTAGTTGTTTAATTGTGAAAATTGAATGTTCACAGTGATCAAACAACAAAGGTTTCGAGTGATCACCACTAGCATCCCATTATTGACGATCGTGCAAGCAAAGGCTTCGCATTATCCTCAACAAAGTTTTTAATTTGTGAAATGAGAGTTCTTTTGAAAAATGAGTGTTCATGATAATCAATTGAGCAAAGACTCCAAGTGATCACAACTAGCACCCCATTATTGACGACCGTGCAAGCAAAGGCTTCGCATTACCCTCAACAAAGTTTTTAATTTGTGAAATGAGAGTTCCTTTGAAAAATGAGTGTTCATGATAATCAATTGAGCAAAGACTCCAAGTGATCACCACTAGCACCCCATTGTTGACAATCGTGCAAGCAAAGGCTTCGCATTATCCTCAACAAAGTTTGATTTGGAACAAGATTTTGGAAAATCGGATGTTCATGATGATCAAACAACAAAGGTTTCGAGTGATCATCACTAGCACCCCATTGTTGATAGTCGTGCAAGCAAAGGCTTCGCATTACCGCCAACAAAGTGTGATTTGTGAAAAATAGTTTGAAATTGTTTTGAGAAGAAGTGAAGTTGTTTATCAATGATTATGTAAATGCAAAAAAAATGTTTTGAAGTTGGAACGTTACTAATGAGTAACAAGTTGTTCTTTGTATGCAACATGGTTTTGAAGTTTTGGAGAGTTGCTAACGAGTAACAATTGGTGGAAATCAAAACAAGCAAATTGTGAACACCAATTCAACATTTTAATGCACCACAACAATTTAATGCATCAAGGCTCTAAGTGGCCTATCCTTTGCCAAAACTTCACAAGCTTCAAACAACAATTTACATTAAACTCAAAGAGCAAATAAAGCATGATTAAACTTGAGGATGCATCAAGGTCATTGGAGACCAATCATGTGCGCAAATTCAATTGTTTATAGACCCCTTTTTGCTCACATTTCACAAGCACATCAAATGGGAATTGAATTTTTAAATGCTTACAAGCATAGGCATCAAGGTTGAAGTAACCTATCTCTTGCCAACTTAGCATAACCCAAGATCATTTGTGGACCATAAATGAACCAAAACCCAAATTCATTTTCTCAAATCACAAATTAATCGTCAATTTATTTCAACAATTCAACCAAATCAAGCAAGCAAATGACACTAGCAAGACTTAGGAACATTTATTCACAAGATTCAAGCAATCAAACACCAAAATCAACAACTATTCATATTTTTTTGATTTTTTGTGAAAGTAAGAAGGCATGAAAAATGAATATTTGCAAAATCAAACAACATGTTTGGACATGGGAACTTCAAAATCAAGCCCCAATAACAAGATTGCATAAAGAAATGCATCAAAACTCGATTAAACCTATTTTATACTAAAGGTGCGAAACATTCATAGCTTCCTAACACAATTTTATTTCACAAAATGCAACAAGCAAAATGATAACAACACAAATCACAATTTATTCAAGGGTGAGAAGCAATCTCAAACACCCAAGCCTCCCTAAGTGCTTGTCAAAATGTTTGAGACACCTCTCACCAATAACAATCAACAAATCAACAATATAACAACACTAAAATGCATGAATATGGTAGGATGAAAAATTAGAAACATGATATCTACATTTTGATGCAAAAAAGTTGAAGATGATGCTAGGTTTTAAGAAGTTTACCTCAAATCCAAGCTAAGGAATGACTAATATGAAGAACAAGACCACAAATCAACTTGAATCTTCACCAAACTTCAATGAAACCCACGAAATGCTTGCTTAAAAATGCCCTTTGATGATGCAAGCTTGAATTAAATTAGGAGAGAAGGAAGATATATGAAGTAGGAATGGAAATGAGGTGAAAAAATGGTGATTTGGTGAAGGAGAAGTGAAAAATTGATGGAGGAAGAGGATGATATGATTTCGGCCAAGAGAGGGAATTAGGAGAGGGAGTTGTGTGCTAGGGTTGTGTGAATGAAAATGAGGCCAAGAGCTCCTTTCTTGTGAGGTGAATAGGGTATATATAGAAAGCAATTAGGTTTAAGGGTGGTTAGGTCATTGTGCACTAGTTGTGCTCTAGGATTTGATTTTAATTTTGAATCAAAGGCTAGGATTGAGGCTCACATGGATTGAGGACATTGAGAAAACACAAAATGAGAGAATAGAGAGGAGAAATTCGAAATAGCAAGGGAGGGGTCCTTGGTGACCAAGTTTTGCTAGTTGTCATCTTGTACTATTGTACTATTATATGACCATTCCATTATCCCTTCATTTTTGATTATTCTTCTTAGGATAATTGTACAAAAATGCACCCAATTTAGGCCACATACAAGGTATCTTGAGGAATATGCCATTTTATGTGATCACCATGACCAAAAATGTCATAAAAATCACATCTTGGAACTTTTTGTAGAATATTCCTTTTTGATGCCTTTTTTGAATTTGAATTTTGTGCACAATGTATGCATGCATGCGCATACATACATACATGACCAAAAATGTTTTGCCTCAAATAAATTTCTCTAAAATTGCACAATGATTCTTGATAAAAAAATTATCCTCTTTTGACAATGACCAAAATACCCTTTTGCCCTAAAAACCTTGTTTTTCAACAACAAATGCATTTCCACTCTAACAATGAATTTAAAAGCCCTAGAATGACTTTTAAAACCCAAAAATGCATGCACAATGCTCTTCACTCTTCAAAATAAAACCACACTTCTCAATTTATTTATTTTTGCGGAAAATTAGGGTTTTAAACCTAGGCGGACAAAATTAGGGTATGACACTATCATGTACATTCAATTACATGTATTATTGCCTTTGAACTATGTATTATTGCAATAAATAATGGGCTGCCATGTACATTCAGTTTTAATGGCTTTAGACTATGGAAATGGCTTAAGGCTAGTGTTCGGTACCTGAAGTTCGGAGGATGTCTAAATCCGGGGTACAAGTTGATGTGCTTCTTGGGATTGAGCCTGGGGGTTTTTGGCCCAGTCCGGAATAGTGGCCCCCCAAGTCGAGGTAGAGCACCTGGGGGCGCTCAGCTTGACAAGTCATCAGTTGATTCGTGCTACCTGCCTCGGTCGTGGATGGGCGAGCATCCTCTGCATTAGTTATGCACGTGGTCGTAATGCTTTGCAATGCTCTCTCCTAGGGTTGACTTCGGAACGCCGCGGTCCTTCCTGTAAAAGCTTGACTTTAAGCTCGGAGTCAAGTAAATCTTGGCTGAGCATTTAAGCTCGGAGTCAATTGAGTCTCAGTTGAGCATTTAAGCTTGGGGTCAAGAGGGTTCGAAGTCGCTATGAACTTCTCCCTCGGTTCCGAACTGAGCATTGAAGCTCGGAGTCCGAGAGAAGGCATGCGCTCAAAGAGCAGGTGTCGAAGTCGCTTGGGACTTCTTCCTCCGGTCTTTGTCTTATTAAGCCAAAGGGGAGGCTGGCTCGCGAGGAGCGTGGATGTCGGAGTCGCTGTGGACTTGTGTGTGCTCCACGACTGAGCATTCGGAGTCGAGGAAGGCGTGTGCGTCGTTGGTTGAGAGCCTCGCCTCATACCATCGTCTGCCAAGTAGCCAGCCCGGGTCGAACTCGGGTGAGATGGGCATTGCGATGAGTCGGGAGCTAGTGTCACTGTGAATCCTTTAAGTTAGAAAGACAAGGTAATTGAAAGTGATTTCATTCAAGGACACAGATAGTCCGATTTAGTTACATTTGATAGATGAATGATCAACTGTAATATTTTCTGAGCTTGGCCACATTGCATGTTCTGGGAACCGGCTCCATGGATAAATTTTCCTGGTGATAGGCCCCTTTCCCTGTTTTTGCCACGGCTTCGGACAATTATGCTTTATCTCGGACCTCTTGGACTAGGTCGAGCTCTTCTCTTGTGGCTTTATCGTTTTCTTCCCTTTTGAGGGGATACAGGGTTCTCCATGTGGACTCTCCGAGCTCCACTGGGATGACGGCCTCGGTGTCGTATGTCAGTTTGAAAGGTGTTTCGCTGGTAGTGGAATGTGATGTTGCCCGATACGCCCAAAGGACATATGGTAGTTCATCGGGCCAAGCTCCCTTCGCCCCCTTTGTTGCACCCCGAAAAATCCTTTGGAGGGATTTCTCTTTGCACAACATGAATTGGAGTCGCCACTGTCATACCCTAATTTTGTCCGGCTTGGAACAAAACCTTAATTTTCCACAAAAAGCAATAAATTATGAAGTGAAGCATCATTCTGAAGGATGTGAAGAACTATGAGCATGCATTTTTGGGTTCTAAAAGTCATTTCAGCGCTTTTAAAATCATTTTTAGGATTGGAATGCCTTTTGGAGCAAAATTAGGGTTTTTTGGGCAAAAGGGGTATTTTGGTCATTTCCAAAATTAAGCAATTTCTCACCAAAAATCATTGTTCAATCTCAGAGGAATTTATTTGGATCTAGATGATTTGGGTTATGAATTTTTGTGCGCATGCATGCATGATTTTTGGCATAAAATTCAAATTTTAAGCAAAAGGGCAAAATGGGAATTTCCATCAAGGTGAGGTCTCAAATCAATTTTGGGAAGGGTGATATCATGGAATTTTGGGCCCAATCATTGATTCCTAGGATATGGCCCAAAGTGGCATGATTTTTATGGAATTATCTAGAAAAGAATAATCAAAAATGATGAAAATAAGGAAGTGTCCCCAATAAGACAAAATGTACTATTTTTCTTGACAAGCTTGCAAAACTTGGGCACCAAGGCCTCATTTGCTCCGAATTTTCCAGCTCATTTTCACCTCATTTTGTGTTTCCTCATGCCCTTGATCCATGTGAGTTGTATTCCTAGCCATTGATTAAAATTCTAGATCAAATCCTAGGCTACAACTTTGTGTAGAATGACCTAGATGCCCTCAACAATTTTTGTGCAACAAAAACTCATAATTTTTGTGTATGACCAGCTATTCCTCACTCATTTGTGTTTTCTCCTTGTCCCTAATCCATGTGCATTGCAATCTTGGCCTTTGATTCAAATTCTAGCACAAATCTCAATGGTTTGCAAAAGCACAATGTCCTATATACCCTTAACTTTGCACCTCATATAAACCATCAAGAGTCAAGCATTTGCGAAAGGTTCAAGAGGTTCTTGTGGTGTTCTTCAAGTGTTCTTGCTTCTATTCTCTTTCCTTCTTCATTTTCTAGCTAGATCTAGAGGTAAGCTCACTAACCCTTGCATTTTTTTTAATTTTCATCATGTAATCTCTTTTCTATTCCTCTTTCCTTCTTGAAAGAAGCTTTGAGGACTCATTTCAAACATTATTGGACAAGGACATTGGGAGCCTTGGGTGTTTGAGATGAGTCCTTGGCCTTGAAGGAAAGATTCTTGTGTTTTCTCATCATTCTTTGCATTTCTACCTCATTTGCATGATTTTGGTGAAATAAAACCTTGTTTTCCTACCTATTTTGCTTCGGCCATAGCATGGATTTTAGGGTTCTTGTGTTCATTTTGTTCATTTCATGATTTTAAGTTGAATTTTGGCTTGATTTTGGTGTTGGGTGCCTCGGGTTGTTGCTTCAAAACCTAGGGTTTTTGTTGCCTTTTTACTTCTTTGATTTTGTGAAGAATAAAATACATGATATGCTTGATGCTTACTTTAGAACATGGCATGATGATCTAGGGTTTAGTCTTGTGAATTGTTTCATGTATTAATTGTGAATTTTAGCATGAAATTTGATGGTGATTTGTGCTTAGCATTGCTTCGGCCTTAGGCCACTTTTGTGCATATTTTGTGCTTGAAAACGTGTTGTTTTGATCTTGTGTGAATAAATGCAATTGTGCAATTGTGTTTTTACCCTTTTACCTTTTTACTTTACCATCTCATTAAATAATTACCATTTACCTCATGCATTTTTACTCTACCATTTCATTAACTTCTCACTCAAACTTTTTACCACTTGTAAATTTGCATAAAAAAAATCCCAAAACATTTCAATCATTTGCATTTTAAACTTCTACTACTTCTCATTTAAAACCCCAAAACATTTTTACCACTTCTTACTCAAAACATTTTCAAACTTTGCATTTCACTTATTTGCATCATCTATGCGACACCTTGCATGCTTGCACACACATTCACTCATACTTGTATACCATGCATAATAAATGCTCATGCATTCTTGTATGCTCATGCATTCTCTTGTATACTTATTCATGCATTCTCTTGTATGCTCATGCATTCACATGCTTGCTTAATCATGTATCATCGCTCACATGTTCATTCATTAAACCTAGAATACTCTATGCCTATGATCAATTGTGTTCACTTGTTCTTGATGCCATTTGAATGACTTGATTTAATTGTGTGCCCTTCCTTCCACTAGTATGTATTCTTAATGAAGACGTAAGCCTACTTTTCCGGTTGTAGCATAGAGTCATTAAGGTATATGCACCCCTTTGAGATTGTTGCCCGTCCCGTAGCAATTCTCACACACACACACAATTGTCTTGAGAACTTTGTCTTGCATCCTTAATAATTGGATCTCTTGATTATATTGGCATGTTTAATCTTGGTTAATAATCAACATGTTTATGATTGCTTGATTGGTGAGTATGTTTGGATCTTGTTCATTCATTGTCGCATTTGGTTATGGACTTGGAATTGATTGAATAATGTTCTACTTGTTTTCCAAAACCCATTTTCTAAACTCATTTTCAAACGCTCCTTGCTTTGCGAAAACATTTTCTTCCTCCATTAAATAAAACAAATTGTCATTGATGATCACTCGCGCTGTTGCCGTTTAGATCGCTAATGATGATTTTATTTTCAAAAAAGAGTTAGTAGTGAGGCCATTCTAACCGTTGTTGTTCGGTCTTCACAAACGCTCACCCAATTGCGAAAAAACTCTTAAGCCGTTTTCAGACGCAAAAGCCGAGAACTACGTAGCTTTGATCCCTCAACCCAGTGAGGGTACGTAGGAGCGGGTCCGTCCCGTCAAGCACCCTTTTAAAAAAAACTTTGTTTTGTTTCCACTTTTCAAAGATAACAAAAATATTCCTGTCTTCCGTTCTCAATAAAACAATTTTTCAAATAAAAAGAAAAGAAAAGAAAAGAAGTAGAACAAATCGCTTTCAACTCAAACCTTTGTCAAACCACACATCGAGTTAATGGTTCCCTTTCAGTAGAAAGGACGTATGGGGTGCTAATACCTTCCCCATGCGTAACCGACCCCCGAACCTACATCTTTGATTTCGAAAGACCACTCGCTTTTCCAAAAAAAAAAGGGTTTTTCCGATGTTTTCCCAAATAAATATTGGTGGCGGCTCTACTATTTTTCACGTTGCAAAATGAGAAGTCCCAAACCGGATTTTTCGGGCGCAACAGCCACCAATATTTTTTTAGAGGTAAAACATTGAAAAAAAACCTTTCTTGAAAGACAATGGTCCGTGGAACCACGAGATTTGAGTTCGGGGGTCGGTTATGCATGGGGAAGGTACGAGCACCCCACACATCCTTTCTACTGAAAGGGAACCTCGATTTGACGTGTGATTTAAAAGGTTGATTTAAGAAATGCTTTGTTTTTATCTCTCTTTATCTCTCCTTACTTTATGGAAAAACTTAAGGAAAATTTAATCTTTTGCGCTTGACGGGAGGGCACCGTGCCTACGTATCCTGGGGAGGGAATCAGAGCAACGTAGTTCTTGTTTTCGAAAATTGTTTTGTTTTTAGAAATTGCCTTGTTTTGGAAAAGGGTTTGTTTTTTTGAAAAGAAAATGGTTTTCATTTGTCGTGCTTGACGGGAATGTGACCCGCTCCTACGTATCTCCCAGTGCGATGGAGAATTCAAAGCTTACGTAGTTCTCGGTTGTCGAGAAAAGGTTTTTATTTTTTAGTTGTTTAATTGTGAAAATTGAATGTTCACAGTGATCAAACAACAAAGGTTTCGAGTGATCACCACTAGCATCCCATTATTGACGATCGTGCAAGCAAAGGCTTCGCATTATCCTCAACAAAGTTTGATTTGTGAAAAATAGTTTGGAATTGTTTTGAGAAGAAGTGAAGTTGTTTATCAATGATTATGTAAATGCAAAAAAATGTTTTGAAGTTGGAACGTTACTAACGAGTAACAAGTTGTTTTTTGTATGCAACATGGTTTTGAAGTTTTGGAGAGTTACTAACGAGTAACAATTGGTGGAAATCAAAACAAGCAAATTGTGAACACCAATTCAACATTTTAATGCACCACAAGCACATAAACAAGTATATCAAGCATGGAGTACCAAGCTTCAATTCAAGAATGCATGAGTAGGCAAGGATGCAAGAATAGGTAAGAATGCATGAATATGCAAAATGCACGTGCATCAAGGTTAAATGAACCTATCTTTTGCCAACTTAGCATAACCCAAGATCATTTGTGGACCATAAATGAACCAAAACCCAAATTCATCTTCTCAAATCACAAATTTCACAATTAACAACATAGGTTTGAATATTTGCAAGTTTAAACAAGTAATTTAAGAAAATCAATTCATAAACCCTAGTATGCGAACCTTTTAGCCCGAAGAAATCAAGATACACATCTTGCAACCATTCCTTTAAGCGACCCAAATTCACAATCAAGGTTCATTTCCAAGCAATTGTACGATTGAACCTCAAAAGGCATCAAATCAAATATTAAAACCTAATTATTGAACATATGCGAACCAAATAGCCGAAGGAAATCAAGATTTACATCTTGTAACCATTCCTTTTGGCACAAAAGCTCACAATCATGGTTCATATTCAAATAATTATAAGATTAAGCCAACAAACACCCAAAAATCAACATCAAACCAAATTATCTCAAAATATACGAAATACATACATGGCCAATCATCAATTTATTTCAACAAGTCAACCAAATCAAGCAAGCGAATGACATAACCAAAACATAGATACATTTATTCACAAGATTCAACCATGAGAACCAGCAAAAATCATAAAACACATATTTATTTGAAGCATGCGAAATTATTATCAAAGCAAATAACATTTTATTTCAATTAAAACAACAAAATCATGCATATAACCCCAAAATCAAAGCATCAAAACAAAGATTCATGAGATTAACATATGTACAAGCATAAAAATGAAGTTAAAAGAGAGGATCTACATTTTTGGAAGTGGAAATCTCACAAATATGCAAGAAATGATGACTTTATGCAAGGATTTACAAGAGAAGGGGTCTAGGAATCACATACCTTAAGATGAGCTCCAAATAAACACAATAGATGAAGAAACAATTAACCAAATCAACTTATCTTCAAGCTTGGTCTTCAATCTCCAAAAAATGACCCTTGATCTTGAACTTTTGTGTGATTTTATGAAGGATTGATGGTTGAAAATTAGTGTTTAGGCTTGGAAGATGGATTGAATGTGTGTGGGTAGATGAGAAATGAAGAAGTGAGTTAGAGAGAAGGGAGAGGGGGTGGCGCATAAATGGAGAGAAGGTGAGGAGGGAGTTGTGTGCTAGGGTTTATGAGTGAATGGGGAGGCCAAAAGCTTTTTTTTCCTGTTAGGTGAGGTTAATAGGGTATATATAGAAAGCAATTAGGTTTAAGGGTAGTTAGGTCATTGTGCATCTCATCTCACCCTAGGATTGCATCTAAAATTTGAATGGAGGGTGAGGATTGAATCACACATGGATTGAGGTCAAAAAATGAAAATATGAGAGGGAATGAGAGGGATAGGCGACACACATTGGGAGGGGTCCTTGGTGACCAAGTTTTGCAAGTTGGCAATTGTACTATTGTACTATTATGAGACCATTCCCTTTTCCTTTTATTTTTGATTATTCTTTTCAAGATAATTGTACAAAAATACACCACTTTGAGCCACATACAAGGTATTTTGAGGAATATGCCATTTTATGTGATCACCATGACCAAAAAATGTCATAAAAATCACATCTTGGAACTTTTTGTAGAATATTACCTATTGATCCTTTTTGAAATTTTGTGCACAATGTATGCATGCATGCGCATACATACATACATACATGACCAAAAATGTTTTGCCTCAAATAAATTTCTCTAAAATTGCACAATGATTCTTGATGAGAAATTATCTTATTTTTGACAATGACCAAAATACCCTTTTGCCCTAAAAACCTTGTTTTTTAACAACAAATGCATTTCCACTCTAACAATGAATTTAAAAGCCCTAGAATGACTTTTAAAACCCAAAAATGCATGCACAATGCTCTTCACTCTTCAAAATAAAACCACACTTCTCAATTTATTTATTTTTTTGCGGAAAATTAGGGTTTTAAACCTAGGCGGACAAAATTAGGGTATGACACCCTTTAACCTCTTCTTCAACCCCTTGAGCATTACCCGGTTGGCCGCCTCGGCCTGCCCGTTAGTTTGAGGATGCTCAACGGAGGTGAAGTGTTGCTTTATGTTCAGATTTGTCAGCAGCTTTTAGAACCCTTTGTCGGCGAATTGAGTGTTGTTGTCGGTGATTACGACGGCAGGTATCCCGAACCGGGTTAGGATGTTCTTTTTAACGAACTTGATGCAAATCTTGGCAGTTATCTGGGCAAGTGGTTCTGCCTCAATCCACTTAGTGAAGTAGTCCACGGCCACAATGAGGTATTTAACTCCGCCCCGGGCTTGCGGGAATGGTCTGAGGAGACCTATCCCTCATTGATAGAAAGGCCATGGCGCCAACAAGGAGGTGAGCTCGGATGGAGGAGCGTTATGGACGTCGACATATAGCTGGCAGGTGTCACACTTCCTGACCATGTCGGCAGCATCATTTGTCATGGTTGGCCAGTAGTACCCAGCCTTGAGGGCTTTCTTGGCCAAAGCTCGAGCCCCTAAGTGTTGTCCACAGATGCCCTCGTGGATCTCGGTGAGCACGTACTCTTGTCATACCCTAATTTTGTCCGCCTAGTTTCAAAACCCTAATTTTCAGCAAAAATAAATAATTTTGTGAGTGATGCATTATTTGAGAAAGGGTTTAGGGTATTTACCCAAGCATTCTAAGGTTTTCAAAATCATTTTTGAGAAATTAAGGAATTTTGGGGCATTTAAAAGGGGCATTGTTTGGTCAATTTCAATTTAATAAATTTTTGCTAGCTGAAAATCCAATTAATTAATTTTTGGGAATTTATTTAATGAAATTGTATTATTTTGAACAAAAAAATAAATAAAGAAAATCATTTTTCAAATTATGCGCATATTTTATATGTGTAGTAAAAATCAAGTTCCAATTAATTCAAGAAAAGCATTTCAAAAAAATAGTACAAGGAATATTCCCAAAAATTATATGATAATATTTTTGTTGGCAATTTTGGTCATCTCTCATTTTCAAAAATGGCATATTCTTCAAGATACCTTGTATATGGCTCAAAATGGTTAGATTTATGTACAATTATCTTGAAAAGAATAATCAAAATTGAGAGGATAATAGAATGGTCATATGATAGTACAATAGTACAAGATGACAACTTGCAAAGCTTGGGCACCACTCCTCTCCCATTGTGGCCGAATTCTCTCCCCTTTATTTCCCTCTCATTTTTGCATTTTTTTGACCTCAATCCATGTGTGGTTCAATCCTCACCCTTGATTCAAAATTAAAATGCAATCCTAGAATGAGATGAGGTACACAATGACTTAAATGCCCCTAAACCTAATTGCACATTATATATACCCTCATATCCTCACCTCTCATGAGGTTTTTGCTCACAATTCACACTCAAAACCCTAGCACACAAACCTCTCCTCTCCTCTCCTCTCCTCCTTTGGCCGAAATCACCCCCTCATTCCCTCACCTCATTTCTTCACTTTTTCACTTCAAATCAACATTCAAGTCCTAAATCCTTCATCATCCTTGCATTCTCTTCAAAGATCCATCTTCAAATCTCAAGAATCAAGCTCAAGATTGAATATTAGAGGGTTGATTCAAGTGGTTTAGTGTTCATTCACCTTATTTCTTTTGCTATTCTAGCTTGGAGTTGAGGTATACTCTCACTCTTAACATCATCAAATTTTAGCATAAAAAATGTAGACCATCAATCTATTTTTGCATATCAAGCATTTCTTTGCATTTTAGTGCTCTATTTTTTTGTTGAAATGTTGATATAATTGTTGTTGTTGAATGAGAGATGTGTTTCAAGCATTTTGACAAACACTTTGGGAGGTTTGGATGCTTGAAATGCATCTCTCTCTTGGAATAAATTGTGTGTTTATGCTATTTTCATTTTGTGCTTGCATTTGCATGAATAAAATTGTGATTTGGGATTATGTTTCATTTCGCATATTGTAAAAATTAGGGTTTGTGTGATTTTAGTGCATTCCTTTGCTTAATCATGTGAATCCTTGCCAAAAAGCTTGATCTATGTCATTTGCTTGCATGATTTTGTTGCTTTCAAAGAATAAAATGAGGTTTTAGCTCTATGTTGGTGTCGCAAATCATGATTAGAATTAGGGCTTGTTAATTTTCTTGTGAAATGAGTTTACAATTGTGATCAAAAACGTTTTCTCAAGTTATTTTGATGTTAATTGATTGTATCTTGCTTGCAAATTGTTATATGTTGATGATTGGCAAGAGGACTCACACTTGTGCCTTAGGCACTTCACTTTAAGTGTTGAGGATTGCCTAAGATGATTCAACACAACCTTGTGCTTTGATTGAATATTTTGGTTTGCTTGTTAGTAACTTGTTTGCAAAATTACTCTATGTTGATGATTGGCAAGAGGACTCACACTTGTGCCTTAGGCACTTCACTTTAAGTGATGAGGATTGCCTAAGATGATTCAATTTTCTTTGTGCAATTCTTGCTTGAAAATGCAAAATGCTAGTTTTCTAACTTGATTAATCAATTTTGGTTACAAAATGACTTGTTAATGCCCTCTTTTGGTCACTTTTGGTCTTGCAAATGTGATGTTCTTTCTAGGTCAATGTTATGCTTTAATGTTGATGATTTGGTAAAAGGACTAGACACTTATGCACTTGTGCATTGTCTCAAGCGTCAAGGATTACCAAAAGGGATTCAACCTTGTGCTTTATCTTGTGTTGACACTTAATTGAATTGAACTTTTGTATGATCTCCTTGTGTGCTTATTGTTGATCTTACATATACATGCCATTAGACGTTGATGACTAAGTGTCATTCTTGTGCTCAAATGTCGTAATTGGTAATGTTTATGCTTATACTTACATTGTTGATTGTTTTGCTTGCAATTTGTTAAATGTTGCACTTTGGTTCTTGACTTGGAAATTGATTGAATGTTCTACTTTCTTTTCCTTTTGGATGCCACGCCATCCCAACAAACCTTTTGTGACCAATGTCACCCTCAAACTCCCTTCTCCTTTCTTCAAATCAATCATTTTCTAAAGCTTTATCCAAACTCAATCTTTTCTCGAATTGTTTTCATAAGACAATCAAATTCTTTTTAAGATCAACAATAAACCTTTTTGAAAACTCATAAGGAGGCAAGTCGGACGTACGGCCGGTGTTGTCTAGCGTCCTAAGATCGGAGCTGTACAGCTTAAACATCTTGGGATACTTATTAGAATCAAAACAAGTAATTAACAACTTGAACCCTATTTCAAAAAATGAGTAAGGAATCGAGTCGGATGTACATCCGGTATTGGTTAGCGTCTTAGGGTTAGCGAGCTGTACAGTTCGTGCGAGCCTAAGATACTTGCTCAAATAAAAGCAACCAACCTCACAACAAATCTTTTTCTTCCTTAATCAAAAAAAAACATTTTCAATAAATAGGGGGCACATCGTCTGTACAGGCGGGGTTGTCTTTGTTCTAGGTCTAGTGGACTGTACAGTCTAGGACCGAAAACCCCTACAACAAAAAACACCAACACAAAGTTTCTCGACTAGGAGAACTACGTAAGCTTTGAATTCTCCATCGCACCGGGAGATACGTAGGAGCGGGTCACATCCCGTCAAGCACACTTTTAAAAAACAATAAAAAGATTCTTCTTTTCCCCCGTTTTCAAAAACACTTTTCTCAAATAAAAAGAAGTAGAATGAATTGTTTCAAATCAACTCTGTCAAAACCGCACATCAAGTTAAAGGTTCCCTTTCGGTAGAAAGGAGGTGTGGGGTGCTAATACCTTCCCCACACCTAACCGACCCCCGAACCTACATCTCTAGTTCTCAAAGGACCACCCGCCTTAAAAAAAAAAAGGACCCTTTTTCAAAGTTTTGGTTCCTAAATAAAAAATGTTGATGGCGGCTTCACAAATTTTCACGTTGTACGATGAAAGGTCCAAACCGGATTTTTCGGGGTGCAACAACTCTGCCTCCTCCCCTTCAACACATTTCAACAGGGGAGAGGAGAAGCCTCGTCTGAAGAGTTTCCCATCAACTACGGAGTAAGATGTTGCCCTTCTCCGGACTGCTGTAGCTTCCTTGGGGTCTGGTGGTTCGATCCCGGACTCGTTATAATTCTTGATGGTTGCATCCATCCTTCGTCTTCAGTAATGGCGTGAACGTCCGACATCGAGATCGGAGTGAAGTCGACGCTGGGTTTCATCAAGTTTTCTTGAATGATGCTTCAAAGATTTCCTGTTGGCTTTGTATTGGTCAACTTGGCTGGGACGTCCTCGGCCCGAGGTATGTGCTTCAATTCAGCTTGTTCAAATCGGAGGATTAGCTCCCGCACCCGAGCTAGGTACCGTTGCAATATGGGATCCTTTGCCACAAAATCTACCTTGACCTGGGAGACCACCAGCAGTGAGTCGGTGTTCAATTCGATGATTTTTGCCCTGAAGTCCAAGGCTAGTTTTAATCCAGCAATGCATGCTTCATACTCGGCTTGGTTGTTTGAGGTAGTGAAAGAAAAACTGAGGGAAACCTCAATCATGAGCCCTTCAATTTTCCAAGATAAGTCCGGCCCCGCTACCTTTTGAGTTTGAGGACCCGTCGACATGGAGCTTCCATAGTAAAATTACCGAGTCGGTGGGCGTTGGTGTAATTTCAGCGACAAATTCGGCTAGGACTTGAGCCTTGAGGGCAGATCAGGCTTCATATTTGATTCTGAACTCGGACAGTTCGATGACCCACTTGATGATCCTTCCCGCCAGGTCGGGTCGATGAAGTACCTCTCGGATGGGCTGATCTGTTCTCACCACGATTTGGTGAACTACGAGGTACGACCTCAGTCATCTAGCTGCCACGACCAAGGCTAGAGCTACCTTCTTGATTTTCTGGTATCTGGACTCGGCTCCCTGCAGTACTTTGCTGACGAAATACACTCAGCTCCGTTATCAGGACTGCGTTGACTGTTTCCTCGGCCACGGCGAGGTAGAGGTAAAGAATATACCCTTCACTGGTTTCAACAATATCGGAGGCTCCGAGAGTATCTGCTTGAGCTCTGTAAAGGCATTTTCGCATTCCGGCGTCCATTGGAATTCAACGCCCTTCTTTAGGACTTTGAAGAAGGGGAGTGATCGATTGGTTGCTTTTGAAACGAACCTGGAAAGGGTAGCAATCATGCCGGTCAGTTTCTGCACCTCCTTCTTGGTGGTGGAGGGACGCAGGTCGGTCACGGCTCTGCATTAGTCTGGATTGGTCTCGATCCCTCTTTTAGTTAGGCAAAAACCGAGGAACTTCCCGGCCTTGGCGCCAAAAGTGCATTTTTTAGGGTTGAATCTAAGGTTATTCTTCGTGGCTTCGGCGAATATCTCCTGCAGGTCGGCGAGGTGTCCCTCGTCCACCTTACTTTTTACTATCATGTCGTCAATATACACCTCGACAACCCTGCCGATCTGGTTGTCGAAGACTTTGTTCATCATTCGCTGATAGGTGGCCCCTACATTTTTAAGGCTGAAAGGCATGACTCTGTAACAGTAGTTCCCCTGGTTGGTCATGAAGACCATTTTCTCTTGGTCTACGTTGTCCACGAGTTTATCTATGTTGGGAACCGGGAAAGCATCTTGGGGGAACGCTTTGTTGAGGTCGGTGTAATCTACACACATTCTCCATTTTCCATTACTCTTTTTGACTACCACCACGTTGAATAGCCAGGTAGTGTATTTTACTTCCTTAATGACGCCAGCTGAGATTAGGTTGGCGACGGCCTTGGCCGTGGCCTCAGCTTTCTCTTCGCTCTGCGCCCTGCGTCGTTGTGCCACGTATTTGGCGTTGGGGTTCACTGCCAAGTGGTCACAGGCTACATCCAGTGGAATGCTTGGCATCTCGGAGGAGGACCAGGTGAATAAGTAGGCGTTTTGTCGTAGGCACGCAATTAGGCTTTACCTTACTGTGTCCGTGAGGTCGGCCCCCAATTTCACTGTCTTTGTGGGGTCGTCACCTAGTAGGACTTCAAGGAATTCACCATGTGGCTTGGGGCGCTTAATCTTTTTCTTGAGTTCCTTGGCGAAGTCGTTGTCGTCTTCGTCCTCTGAACAGTCAGGATCATAGCGAGCGTCGACCTTGGTGAGGTTCACTTCAGCAGACGAAGGCGGTAGCTTAGGAATTTCTTGGAGGTGACGTCGGGCCCCCTTGAGGGCAAGGTACTGGCACCTTTCTGCAGCCTCGAGGTCGGCTAGAATGGTTATGATGTTGTCGGTTAAAGAGTAAAATTCATCTTTAAGTGCACTGGAGAGGCCGCGGCACCGAGTCTAGCCAACGTCGGCCTGCCTACGATGCAATTGTATGGATATATGAGTGGCATGACTAGGAATGTTGTCTTGACAGTCCTTGCAAGTTTCCTTTGTCCGTAAGTCACTAGGACATTGAGGTAACCCAAAGGCCGAGCTTGCTCCTCCCCCAGGCCGGGTAGGTCCATTCCGAGGTAGGGAGTCCGGTCGGTGGATGACAGGCCGAAGCTGTGGAGCAGGCCTTGAAACATGAAGTCGACGGAGCTCCCCTGATCCACCAAGATCCGCTTCACATCGACACCGAGCATGGAGGCTGAGATGACTAGTGGGACAAACTCATTTGGTCCACCGAGAAGGTACTCTTCGGCGGAGAAGGACAGCGGTTTCCTTGAGGAGGTCGTCAAAGAGTTGAAGCTCGACCTCAACTTGGCTATCTCCTACCATTTACGCTTCAACGTACTTTTGGTTTCTGTGGCCGAGACAGATTGACCACCCGAAATCACCATGAGGGAATGAAAGATTTGGAGAAAGAGCTCCCACTGTGGTTGCCAATGTTCGGTACCTGGAGTTCGGTGGATGTTTGAATCCGAGGTACAAGTTGATGTGCTTCTTGGGATTGAGCCTGGACTTCGGATGGTTGAAGATTGGCCTCAGATAGTCCGAGGTAGCTAGCTCATGTGTCGGGCGAGGGGTACCTGCAAGCACTCCGATGCCTAAGTCAGCAAGGGAAGAAAAGAGGTATGCGAGGAATGAGAACGTACCTGAAAATGAAAGGGTGCACTTCTATTTATATACAGGAGTGTCGTTTCTGAGGCATCGGATCCGGGTGGCTGGACCTTGACCGTTGGATGCGGACGCCTAATAACGGAGCGCGTATTGGGTTGTTGCAAGTACGGAATTGGGCCAAGCCCAAGTCTTGCGGGGTTTTTGACCCAGTCTGGAACAGCTAGTAAATTAATTGTTCAAGTTGTTTGTGGATATTGCAAGAGAAAATGAGTTTTCAAGTATATTCAATTATTTTTATTAATGACTTTAGACTATGAAAACGACATTAGTTGGTGTTTCGGGAAATATAAAAAATTGTAGCATAACACTTCGATTGCTTTTCGAAACGATAAAAGAATGATTATTTTTAAATTATTGAAAAGATGTGTAAAAAATGTTTAAAAAAACTAAATATGAAAAGGACATGGAGCCTCGTTAAATATCCCAAGAGATGATGAGTTGTCATGTACAGTCAATTACATGTATTAATGCCTTTTGACTATGCAAGTTATATTAATTAATGTTTCAACCAATTGGTACTTGTTTGTAATTTATTGGCTGGGCGACCATGGGCCTGTTCGGTCTATGCAGTAGCACAGGCCCTCAGCCCAATGTCATTTAATTAGGGCCCCCCAAAAAAAACTAGCTATGTTTAATTATATATATATAATATGCTAAAGTTTTAGAAAATTAACATTGTTGGTTCACTGGTTAAAGTTCCAATTTGTCACTCAATGAACGTGGGTTCAAAACTTCTTGGATACATTTTAATATTTTAAAATCAGTGCTTAAAAAATTAAAGTGAATTTTTTGGAAATTGGCCAAGAACAGTTTTGTATGAAAACTGCAAATATGTTTATATATTACCTATCATTTGAATATAAAAACAAACTGTCACACAAATTCTTTTTTTAGGAAAACATTCTACTAACTTTTGGAACTCTCCATGGCCATTATATTATTTTTTTTTTTATAAAATATACTCTATTATTATATGGAGAAACTCAATGCATTAGTTTTTAATGAGTTTAATTTTAGTAAATTAAATTTTATATGTATGAAATTTATTTGTCCTAAAAGTTTGAAAATTTTTAATCGAGATAGAATCTATGGTCATGTGGTTCAACTATAGACCCTTCATTACTTGACAGACTACAGAGCGAAACCCCGTTACCGCAAAGTCGTAGTGACATTTTGTTTAAAAATTTGAATAAATTAGGTTCAGGTTTTGGTCTGATCTCTCAATTTCTAAAATTTGAATAGGGACCCCAAATTGTTTGGGACGACCCTGTTTATTGGCAAAGGAGTTTGGCAATAAATTACTTTGTACTTGTGAGGTAAGGAGTTGAATCAGAAGTAATTGTATTAGAGCCATTAAGTGCAAAATAATTTTTTTTGGAATATGCCCTTCCGAAAGTTAGAATTTTAAATACGTCCCTGCAAAATAACTTTTTTTTAAATACGTTCCTGTAAAATAACCTTTTTTTTGAAATACGTCCCAACAAAAAAAAAATTGTGATATTTTGCAGGGACGTATTTAAAAAAAGGTTATTTTGTAGGGACGTATTTAAAAAAAGGTTATTTTGTAGGGACGTATTTAAAAAAAAAAGCTATTTTGCAGGGACGTATTTAAAAAGTTTATTTTGTAGGGACGTATTTAAAAAAAAGTGATTTTGCAGGGACGTATTTAAAAAAAAAATTGCAGGGACTAAATCGAAAAACAGGGACATTTATAGGGACTAAATAGATATTTAAACCTAGTTAATTATATATATGTAGTAGTAGAGTTGGTGGTTGAGCTTGGTTCGTGGGTATCGGATACTTGGTGGTGGGGCACAAATAATGAACATTACTTTAAATGATGTTAGAGCTGTAAAGCGAAGACAAGATAAATGGTGTTTGATTCTGGATAATATTGCTGTCCATTATGCAACGAGGATGAAGAATCAATTTAACACGTGTTCTTTAATTGCATAAGGGCCCAATTAGTATGAGAATGATTTTGGAAATGGATTGACCAAATTCATGAATTAAAGGTCCGTAGATGTTGTGAAACATTATTGCTTGTTTGGTACAATGGTGATAGGAAAGAAAGCTACAAAACTTAATTATTGAAAACTACTAGTATTTTACCCGTGCATACGCACGAGAGATACAGTATCTGTTATAATTGCGTATGGAATTATTAATACGTTGAAAGTTGCAAAATATAATAATAAAAAGGGAAAACTTGATAAAAGGTTATATTTTCAAATTTATTAAAATGGTTATGTTTGAAAAAGTTTCATAAAAGTCGGTATTTCTTATAATAATGTTAATAATGGAGTAAAAATGAAGAAAAATGAAAATGAGATTTTAGGTAAAATATGCATCCCGTTGGCCCTCTCATTGGCACTCCCGTTGGTAGTCCTATTGGCGCTCTCGTTACCTTTATCGTTGTCACTCCCGTTGGCACTCTCTTTGCCGCACTAGTTGCCGCTCTCTTTGCCGCTCTAGTTGACTGACAAATGGCTTTCTAAGCCGATTTCCTTGGTTTTAAGTTTTCCTTTACAGGTTCAGAAGTTGTTGACTTCGAAGGTCAGTGATTATAACATTGACTCCAACTGGCATCTCCCTGCGGAGCTTCAACTTTGGTGCCCATCCATTTATCAAGAAATTATCAGTCTCCCTATTCTTTGCTTTGCAGTAGAAGATACTTTAGCTTAGGATCATTCTTCTTCAGGTTTGTTATCTTCTAAAGACGCTTATGAGTTTCTTAATCCTAGATCTGTGGTTGTCTCTTAATCTAAGGAGGTTTGGCGACCGTCTATTCCTCCTTCAAAATCGTTTCTTTTTTGGAGAGCTGCCCAAGACCACATGCCTACAAATGAGAACCTTAAAAAGCGTGGTTGCACGATGGTCTCCATTTGCTGCCACTGTGATAAGAGTGAGGAATCTACTAGTCATTTGTTTCTTAGTTGTCCTTTTGCCCAAAAAATTGGCACTGGGTCCAATCTTCTATCAATTGCTTTATCGATACTTCTAGTATTTTATCTCTTCTTTCTGTGTTGAATGGTTCTTGGAGTGATCAAGTTTCAGATGTCTTAGTTGCTGCAGTTATTCATGTTCTATCCAGCATTTGGTTGAGCAGAAATAAATTACGCTTTGACAATAAAGTTATTCCTCTTGAATCTCTTCTTCATCAGATCAAGACCTCCACTTCTCTCTCGGGTTCCTCCTCGCATGGCAACATGTACAACACTGTTGCTGAGCTCTCTATTTTAAAATCTTTCCGTCTCACAGGCAATCCTAGGAGAGCTCAACGGATTATTCAAGTTGATTGGATAGTCCCTCTCTGTGGTTGGTTCAAATGTAACACTGGTGGTGCTTCTAAAGGCTTTCCTGGGCCTTCTTCCTGTGGTGGAATTTTTCGCGACTACAGGGCCTCTATTGTTGGGTGTCTCGCGTTTTTTCTGGGCAATGGCACTGCCCTTGATTCTGAGCTTTTGGCAGCCATGATTGCTATTGAGACTGCTTATGATAAGGGTTGGCGCAAAATCTGGCTCGAATCTGATTTCTCTTCTGCTGTTGCTGCTTTTAAGAACCTTGGCATTGTCCCTTGGAGATTGAGAAACCGTTGGGGCAACACCTTGAGGCTTTGTTCGGATATGAACTTTATTGTCTCTCATATTTTTAGAGAAGGAAATAGTTGCGCTGATAAATTAGTTGCTTTTGGTCTAGTTAGTAGAACTTATACTTGGTGGACTTTGCCTCCAAGCTTCATCTTAGATGATTTTTGTCGTAATAGGCAAGGTCTTCCTTTTTTTAGATTTAGATGACTTATCCTTTGAGTTTTTCTTTGGCTTTCTTCATCTTTGTTGTAGTGCTGTTTCTTTGGATTGTATCTTTACCTGACAAGGGTTTCGACCTAGTCCTCGTCCTGCTTGTACTACTTTTTCTTTTTAATTTAAGATATCTTTTTCCTTCTGATGATTTATCCCAGAGGAGGATTTGCATCAAAAGGATTTACCGAGGCTCTTTAAACCAAAAAAAAAGTCTCTCGTTGTCGCTCCCGTTACCACATGATAACTCATATTTTTCTATATGATTAAATATTAATTAAATCATATTCATTTAATTAATTTCATTTCCGCTCCTGTTGTCACGTTTTTATGACTAAATTTATTCATATTACGTGGTAACGGGAGTTAGATCATAACTTTTGTTAAAGGTACGTCTTTTTTTGTTGAGTAGGATAGTTTTAAAATGAATAATTTTACCGTTGTCAAAAGAAAAGATTAATTTTAGTAGTTTGAGTATATTATAAAAAAATGACTAATTGATTTTTAGTAAAAAAACTTATTTTTTTAAAGTTTTTGACAAAAAAACTCAAAAAAAAAAAAAGAAAAAAGTTTTTTTTTTAAAAAACTGTTTTAATTTTTTTAAAAAATAAACAGTTTTTAAAAAACAGTTTTAAAAAGAAAAGTTTTTTCAGCAGAAGTGCCCCAAACGCATGCAGAAGCGCTTGGGCACTTTGTAGCAGATCTTTGAAGTAGTAGGCACTCCAAATGCTTGGCAGACGCGTCCTTGGACGCACAGTTGAACTCTTAGCAACTCAACTCATTCTTCCAAACTTTAACATGATCCAAAACATCAATTTGCACCTGAAAATCATGGTTATGACAAATGTAACATTTTGTGGTCCAAAATCAATGTAATTTCACAAATTCTATATAAAAACACCTAGTTTGGGAACAACAAAACTGTATGCAATGCATACTTATCATTATCCAACACAATAAATAAACTTGTAGATATTTAAATAAGTTATCATCATTTAAGGCCAGTCATTCAAAGTCAATAGTGGATCAAAATACTATAAAAAGTGAAAGGGATCAGCATATAACTGCAAGCACTCAAACTAACCTTTAAGGTTAATTAATTACTTGAAATAAAATTTCATTTTCTTGTAGTGTGAACTACAAATTCTAACAACATTTTCTGCAAAGAAAAATATAAAAAAAAAATTGACAGCACAACATGGTGTAGTCAAAAGGGTAATGTAAGCTTAAATCAAGCTATTAAAGAGCCCTTGCACCACAACTAAAAATTTCGATATTTCCTGCGGAATTTCTTGCGGATTTTTTTGAAAAATTCGCAAGAAACTATGCTCCTGCAGATTCAAGTTCACAGGTATTACGTTCGTGGGTAATTGTTTCCTGCGAATTTTCAATTCGGAAGGAAATTTCCGCAGGAAACTCCGCAGGAAATAGCCAAATTATTTTGAACATCATGAACAAGTATAACACTAGTGGTTATATATTTTATGATAGAATGGGAAAAATGACCTGTTGTATCCCATAACCTCCAATTAGAGTTACACATCTAGCTAGGAGAGAAAATTATAAAACTTGTTAATCCCTAATTGAAGAAACAAAAAATAACAAGTGTATGTGCTCCCAATACACATCTAGCTGATAGGCCACAAGCACACAGTTCTATCTAGTAGTAAGAGAGTATCGATTAACAGAGACTTTGTAATTACCGATATTGTTTTCAATGGTGATTAGCTAAAAGGAATGATTTTTTTTGTGAAAAGGAATCTTTGTTGGTTTTAATCCTTGTAACAACATATTGGAAGGATGTTGTGACATACTTTCTAGATGAAGTGTTTGATTTTTAAGGGAACAAAACGTCTCCATATAGAATCCCACAACTCTGAGTAGATTGCATGAAGAGGAAGGATTGGAAGTAGAAGTAACATATAAATTGTTCGGTACCGGAGTACGGGTTTGAGGTTCCTAGAGCCAGACAGGATCCAAGTCCAGGACTCAATCACTCTGAGTACTTCCAGTCGAGCTTATCTTTGAGGGTGAGGGCTGGAATCGGCTGGTAGATGTTGGAGCTCGGGTGGCCCGAGGTAATCTTCCGTCCACGTCAGGTGGGGGGTACCTGCAAGACAGTCGGACGCCCAAGTTAGTAAGGAATAGAGATGTGTCAAATAAAGAGAAGATATAGAAGTATCAGAAATGCTATCTAGGCACTATGCCGAGGTTGATTCGAGAGCGTCCCGGATATGGGATTGCTCTGGGTGTAGATGATATTATTATTATTATTATTATTGTAATAATTATAGCAAACAGCTTAATTGTTATTATAATTATAACAATTCATAGAAGTTATAAAAATACAATCTTGTTGAAAAATTAATTGAGTAATATATTATTCAAAGAAATTGTATGTTAAAAATTGTTAAGTGAATTTTAGTAACTTAAAATAAAATTGGTTATGGTTGATAACTAATTAAATCGAATTATATGATACTGTAAGATATTATAACATAAAATGACTTATGGTTCAATTAGTTGAATTGAAACACATTGATAAGCTTTATATTACAATATATTATAGTACTAAAATACTGTTGTATAACTTAAAATGACTTATGGTTCAATTAGTTGAATTGAAACACATTGATAAGCTTTATATTACAATATATTATAGTACTAAAATACTGTTGGACACAATTTGTAAATAAATTTACTACATTGGAAAATTCTATTTAAAAAAATAAGAAAAACAAAAAAAAATCGTTTAATGTGTAGGCCCGTGCTACGCACGGTATAAAATAAAAAAAACTATAAATTTTATGTTTTTAGAAAATATCAGTTTTTATATTATTAAGTCATTTTACTATTATTATAGATAGTTATTTAATAGAAACTAATAATAATAATAATAATAATAATAAGAATAATAATAATAATAATAATAATAATAATAATAATAATAATAATAGTGTTAATAACAACAACAACAAACATATAAAGAAAATTGAACAAACTCGATGAAATGAAATTTTTAAACTATTTTTTTTGGGGATTTTATTTAAAGCTTAAGGAAATAGTAAAATAAATTATTAAAAGTGAATAAATGTAAACTATATTTTTATAATCAAATATCTCTAATAGTAACCTCAATAATTAATCAAAAAAATAATGATTTGCCTAAAATATTAATAGTTAAATTATTATTTTTGAATTTGCATCAAAAGACAAACAAATAGAAAATAATTTAATATTGACTATAATTAAATTTAATTAAGTAAATACAAATTTTAATGTTTTTCAATATAAAGACTCTTCACTTTACATCGTAGCATTTCAAAATGAATCACTTGAACCAAACCTGGATTTTCGTTAATTATTTCTAGGGATGACAATGGGGCGGAGCGGCGGTGGGGAGTACTCCCCTGTTCCCTGTTCCCGCCTGTCAAATTGTCTCCCCTTCGCACCCCTGATTCCCATTTCGGGGAGTTTTTCTCCTCAAATCCCCTTCAATACGGATCCCCGCGATCTCGCGAGGACACCAGAAATTTACTAAAAGTTAGCAAAAATATGAACTAAAATATAATAAAATGGAAAAAATATATAAAAGTAAGACTGAAAGTCAAGAAGTTTAACATTTTAATATAAAAAGTATAAAAGTTAGCCTTACTTTGTTATTTGAATATTTAAAAAGTTAGCCTTACCTCTCTGCCTTCACGCCCCTAATTGGGAAGTCCCCGCAAGGATTCTATTGCTAACTGGTAGAAATTTTCACCCTTAATTGTTCTTACATTTTCTTCATTATTCAAGTGGATTTTCTTGTCTCATTGAAAAGAAAGTTGGATAATATCAGATGAAAGTGAAACAACAACTCGAAAATGAATAGAGAATCATCGAAATGTACTTATCAACATTCCTATTTATGATTGTATTCCAAGAGTTTATTCAAACTCAAACAATAATATTGATGGTAGATATTTTGGGGGCACCATGTTAGTGTTATGGGTTGCACTTATTTTAGAGAAAAATGTATAGAAAATGGTAATTCAAGGTATATATGGTCTTAAAAGAGATGATTCATCAGTGAATAGATCAATGATCTGCAAAATAAAGTTCATATTAATAGCTAAGAAAGAGGGTTAATTTGCAAATTTGTTTATAATAAAATTGAGGAATATAAAAAGTTTCAAAATATATATTTTGTTTTAGAGATTAATTTTTGGTTTTTTCATCCCAAATGATTCTCTAGTAAACTTATTAGGCAATCATTGCACTTAAGATAAAGAGAAATTAGGAAAAGTGTCATCCCATTAAGACATGCATTTTTATAACATATGTCATCTAGTGAAAATTGGTAGATTGAGCAAGAAATTTGTTAGCAAAATTAATCCAGCCACTTTAATAACAAAATATATAAAAAAAAAAGTTGTTAATTTAAATGTTATGGCATTAACCGAAACACATAGTCCTAAATTTTATGTACTGGAACGACAATATGAACTTCTCTATTGATAAAACCAATTCTAGCACAGCAAAAGGGGAGTCTGCTATTGTTCAAATCAAAGACTTCGCACTTCCTTGCGATGCCCACAAGTAGATTTCATTTGCCATGTCTAGTATTAATGTCAGATATCATGTCATATTTGAGAGACATTTTGCAAATAGGAGTCAAAATAAAACTTTTGGATAGAAAACACAAATTCGTTTGGTTCTTATCAAATAGTGGAGGAATGTGGGTGATGGTATACTTCCTGTATGATAGTTTTTTTTATAGTTGGGTGAGATCATTTCGGAGCCGGATATTGGTAAGATTGTTCACATTTAATAAAAACAACGTTTTATTCCAATAATTACATATGAGTACATATATTAGTTTTCTTACAATGATTTCATATCAGTTTTTTTTACAATGATATTGATATCAATAAAATCCGAAACAGACCCAAAACTATGACTGTTGATTGTGGTTAAAAAAAGTCTTTTGCAATAATTTTAGATGATTAAAAATATCAATTTTTTTAAAGTATTCATTTGGTATTATGGGAGAGGAATCAATGGGATATGTGTAATGTTATTGTTGGAATCTGTTAATATCAACTTTGTAAAGATGTTGACCCTCATTATATATGAAATAATGATGGAATAGAATTGTGCATCCGTTTGGATAGCTATTTAAAATAGTTGCATCAGTTTTTTTTATTAAATTAGCAATCGACAATGATTTAATAATTTTGTTATGTAATTAGTAATTTATAATATATCATTCAGTGAATTAGGTAAAGACCCAAAACTGATGGCATTTATATAAAAAGTGTGTTGCACCCCGAAAAATCCGGTTTGGATCCTTCTTCGTACAACGAAAAAAACAATGAAGCCGCCACCAATATTTTAATTTAGGAAAAAAACATTGGAAAAATCCTTTTAGGCGATTGGTCTTTTGAAAACGAGAGATATAGGTTCGGGGGTCGGTTATGTGTGGGGAAGGTATTAGCACCCCACACATCCTTTCTACCGAAAGGGAACCTTTAATTTAGTGTGTGGTTTTTGACTGTTGATTTGAAACAGTTTGTTCTACTTCTTTTCTTCTTTTTTTTTATTTAAAAAAATGTTTTTGAAAACTGGGGAAAGAAGAATCTTTTTGTTATTATTTTTTTTTAAAAGGGTGCTTGACGGGAGGTGAACCCGCTCCTACGTATCCTCCGGTGCGATGAAGAATTCAAAGCTACGTAGTTCTAGTCTTGTTTTGAAAAGGCTCCTTTGTTTTTAGCTTTTTAGTTTTTAGGTGTTTTTTGAAATAAGACTCGAGTGTTCACTAATACCAAGCAAGCAATGGCTTCGAGTGGTTTTCATTACTAACTCGAAAGAAAATGAGTTGAAACCGATAATCAAACAAGCAATGGCTTCGAGTGATTATAAGTAACAACGTTTTTATTTTATCTTTTTGCAAATGAACCGAGCATCGGTGATAATCATCTAGCAAAGGCTTAGGACAATTACCACTAATGACTCGTGTTGTTTTTGGAATTGAATTGGGTTCGCATGTGTTTAAGGTTTGGGAGCTTTCATGATAATCAAACAAGCAAAGGCTTCGAGTGACTACCACTAATAACTCTTCAAGTGATCAAACAAGCAAAGGCTTCGAGTGGCCACTAATGATTTTGTTTATGAAAAACTTAGGGTTTAAGCTTGGAAAAGAAATTGGTTTTGATTTGTTAAAGACATAGTTTAGAAAAGAAGTTTGAAAACAATTTGATTTCGGAAAAGAGTTTTGGAAAACTAGTAGAACATTTTCAATCAAGTTCCAAGTCAATAACCAAAATGCAAATTGCTAAACTACAATTCATGCAATGATCTAAACTAGTAACCATTTTCATGTCAAGTTGTTTAGAAAAGAAAACAATGAATGCAAGAAAGTTCATAAATGCAAGCATAGCACATTCATTGAGACCATGTTATCAAGCAAGCAACAACATAGACACAATTTGCAACGTACCCTTTCATGTTGAAAACATCTCATTACAACATTTGAATACACAATGCATGAAAAGGCAAAGATGAAACTAGACTACACATATCATGTCACAATACATAGATAGGCAAAGAATGAACCCAAGTTGAACATTTTGGCAAAAATGCATGAATAGGCAAGAGAATGAACCTAGATTGCACATCTTATTGAAGATGCTAGGCAAGATGAACCTAAATTGAACATTTTTGCAAAATGCATGAATAGGCAAGTGAATGAACCTAAATTGAACATCTTATTGAAGATGCATGAATAGGCAAGAAATGAACCTAACTAGGCATTTATGACACAACATGTGAGTAGGCAAGGAAGTTACAAAGCACAAGTGAATTCAAACATTTAATGAATCACTTGCAAAACCCTAGGGATTTCACATCAACATTTGACATAAGCAACAATGCGGTATCATTTTGATGGCATCAACATTTAGCATATTTCTACAATCAACCACATGAAAGGAATAAGTTGGAAAGGGCATTTGCCTCAAGTAAGATCATTAGCAAGCCATGAAAAATCAATTTGACATTTTATTTAGTAAGCATATGCAATTAAGGTGTTGAATCCCTTTAGGTAATCTTTAACACTTGGGATATGCAAAAGTGCATAAGTGTCAAATCCTCTTACCAAATCATCAACACAAACATGATTTTCAAAGCAAGCAACAAAAACAAGCACAAACCCTAATTATCTCATGAAATGCGACACCAACATAGAGCTAAAACCTCATTTTATTCTTTGAAAGCAACAAAATCATGCAAGCAAATGACATAGATCAAACTTTTTGGCAAGGATTCACATGATTAAGCAAAGGAATGCACTAAAATCACACAAACTCTAATTTTTCTAAAATATGCGAAATGAAACATAAGCCCAAATCACAATTTTATTCATGAAAATGCAAGCACAAAATGAAAATAGCACAAACACACAATTTATTCGAAGAGAGAGATGCATTTCAAGCATCCAAACCTCCCAAAGTGTTTGTCAAAATGCTTGAAACACATCTCTCATTTAACAACAACAATTATATCAACATTTCAACATAAAATAGAGCACTAAAATGCAAAGAAATGCTTGATATGCAAAAATAGATTGATGATCTACATTTTTGATGCTAAAATTTTGATGATGCTAAGATTGAGAGTATACCTCAACTCCAAGCTAGAATAGCGAAAGAAATAAGGTGAATGAACACTAGACCACTTGAATCAACCCTCTAATCTTCAATCTTGAGCTTGATTCTTGAGATTTGAAGATGGATCTTCGAAGAGAATGCAAGGATGATGAAGGATTTAGGACTAGAATATTGATTTGAAGTGAAAAAGTGAAGAAATGAGGTGAGGGAATGAAGAGGGGTATTCGGCCAAGAAGGGAGAAGAGGAGAGGCTAGGTTTTTGAGTGTGAATTGTGAGCCCAAAACCTTGTGAGAGGTGAGGATATGAGGGTATATATAATGTGCAATTAGGTTTAGGGGCATTTAGGTCATTGTGTACCTCATCTCATTCTAGGATTGCATTTTAATTTTTAATCAAGGGTGAGGATTGAAACACACTTTGATGAGGGGCAAAAAAAATGCAAAATGAGAGGGAAATGAAGGGGGGGAATTCGGCCAAGAAGGGAGAGTGGTGCCCAAGTTTTGCAAGTTGGCAATTGTACTATTGTACTATCCATGAACCTTCCAATTATCCTCTCAATTTTGATTATTCCTTTCAAGATAATTATACATAAATCTAACCATTTTGAGCCATATACAAGGTATCTTGAAGAATATGCCATTTTTGAAAATGAGAGATGACCAAAATTGCCAACAAAAATCCTATCATATAATTTTTGGGAATATTCCTTGTACTATTTTTTGAAATGCTTTCTTGAATTAATTTGAACTTGATTTTTTTACTACACATATAAAATATGCGCATAATTTGAAAAATGATTTTCTTTATTTATTTTTTTGTTGAAAATAATACAATTTCATTAAATAAATTCCCAAAAATTAATTAATTGGATTTTCAGCTGGCAAAAATTTATTAAATTGAAATTGACCAAACAATGCCCCTTTTAAATGCCCCAAAATTCCTTCATTTCTCAAAAATGATTTTGAAAACCTTAGAATGCTTGGGTAAATACCCTAAACCCTTCCTCAAATAATGCATCACTCACAAAATTATTTATTTTTGCTGAAAATTAGGGTTTTGAAACTAGGCGGACAAAATTGGGGTATGACAGCTGCCCCTCTTTATTTGGATTTTACCAAGAAATATGAATTGGCCGAGACATATTTCGAAGATAAAATAAAAATAAAGAATTCAGAAATTATACCAATTTTGTCTACTTGGAGAAACCCGAATTTTCTTTTTCTTTTTCTTCTTTTTCTTTTTCTTCTCTTTTTTTTTTGAAAAATGAACACTTAGCGCGCTGATGAGAAAGCAGTAAATGAAATGATTAACGACTTGCACGCTAACTGCGAAAAGCAAGGAAAACGCTAAATGAAGAAAGCGATATAGAAAGCGGTAAAATGCAAGGTTGCCTAAAACCTTTAAACAAACCCTTGGCGAGTCCGCGTTTGCACGTGGCTTTGAGGAGCACGCATCCTGAGAATGGCCTTTCGAGCGACCGGGGGGGATCGTTATCAGCTCCGGAACTGATATACTGATCAATGCACGGCGTCCACTGTATCTTAGGCGGATATAACTATTCCGTTGAACCTCACATGGGGCTGCGGTCCATCGTGTTGCTCGTACACGACGTGAGACCATGAACAGAAGGGAGCGATGAACTCTGACAAGAGCGAATTGAACTCCAAACTGCAATGCACGCTTGAGCGCTGAACTGAAAAGCATTTGAACTCCGAACTGAGGGAGCGTTTTCTGGGAACTGAGTGCGGGGATTAACACCGAAGTATTTATCCGTCTTTGTACCTGCAAGTGAGATGAACAAATGCATGCAATGCAAATGCCATGATTGCTGTTTTGATGGAATGAATGTAATGCATGACTTTCTCTTTTTGTTTATGTTTGATGAATGCAATGTAATGCATGATTTTCTTTTTTCTTATTGCTCTTTTGCTCTTTCTTTTTTTTTTTTTTTAGCTTTTCTTCTCTTCTTTTCTTTTGCTAGTTGTTGCTCTTTTGCTCTTTTTGGCTTTTTCTTTTGCTGGCTTGACCAAATCGTTGGACTTGCGTTACGAGGCACAATGATCGTCCATGATGACAGTGCGAGAGCCACGCTCCAACCTTTTTGAGATTTGTTTTGATGCAATCAGTGCTTTTTGTTTAGTTCTTGTGAATTTTACCTGACTGAAAGATCATCTCTTTTCTTTGTAATTTTCAAAAATTTCGCAATGATTTTAATGCTCTGATTTATGCACATTTTCATAATCATTTATCATCTACCATAAAACATCATTTTAAAGCAGAAATGAAAAGAAAGCAAATGGTAAAACAACAAACAGATGGAGTGAAAAAACTTGGACTTTTATTCATATGGAAACCGAACGTGCAGAAGGTCACGCCGACTGAAAAGAGTACATTGGAATTTTTGAAACTAAGAAAAAAAACAAGAAAAATGGACGCAACAGATCTTAGGAGCGCTTTTCATCTTTGAAGTGTGCCAATCACCCATACTTGCAGCCTTGATCACCCTTTTATCCAAACCTTTGGAGGTGCTGCTTGCCTCTTTTTCTTTTAAGTCCAACTTTTCTGACCCTAATTTTTGCCTGGACCGCTCTTTGCGAGTTTTCAGTCCACCGGGTCACTCTTTTTTTGCCTAGGCCGCCCTTTCGGGTTTTCAACCTAGCGAGCTAATTCTTGCTTGGCTCATCTTTCTCTTTTTCTTTTCATTTTTCTCAGGCGTAGTATTTCTTGACTGAATCTGAATTGACTGGGTTTCTGAGTTCTTCACCATCCATGCTGGTGAGTATCAATGCTCCTCCAGAGAAGGCTTTCTTTACCACATAGGGTCAATCATAGCTAGGAGCCCATTTCCCACGAGGGTCACTCTGAATAGGCAGGATATTTTTTAGCACTGGGTCTCCTTCTTTGAATTCTCGAGGACGCACTTTCTTGTCGAAGGCTGTTTTCATCCTTTGTTGATACAGTTGTCCATGACACAGGGCAGCAATTCTTTTCTCCTCAATGAGGTTCAACTGGTCTAGACGAGCTTGAACCCATTCAGCTTCTTCCAACTTGGTTTCCATCAGCACCCGCAGGGAGGGTATCTCAACTTCGATAGGGAGGACTGCTTCCGACCCATGAACCAAAGAGAAGGGGGTTGCCCCGGTTGAAGTGCGCACTGAGGTACGATACCCGTGCAGAGCGAAAGGAAGCATCTCATGCCAATCTTTATAGGTTACTACCATCTTTTGCACGATCCTCTTGATGTTCTTATTGGCTGCTTCGACTGCCCCATTCATTTTGGGACGGTATGGAGAAGAATTATGATGTTGGATTTTGAAGTCTTTGCACAGCTCTTTCATCATCTTGCTGTTCAGGTTGCTACCATTGTCTGTGATGATCTTGTCTGGAAGGCCATAGCGACAAACCAGATCTCTTTTTACGAACTTAGCAACCACAGAGCTGGTTATGCTGGAGTACGAGGCGGCTTCAACCCATTTGGTGAAGTAGTTAATGGCGACTTGAATGAAGCGATGCCCATTTGACGCTTTAGGCTCAATAGGACCAATGACATCCATTCCCCACATTGAGAACGGCCAAGATGCAGTCAGAACATTTAAGGAAGCAGGTGGCACATGGATATGATCGGCATAGATCTGGCACTTGCGGCACTTTCTCACAAAGCTGTAACAGTCGGATTCCATTTGCAACCAATAGTAGCCGGCCCTCAATATCTTTCTTGCCATGGTATGTCCGCTGGAATGAACCCCAAACGAGCCTTCATGGACATCTCTCATAATTCTTTCTGATTCCTCCTTTGTCACACACCTGAGGAGTACCTTATCATGATTCTTTTTATAGAGCACCTCGCCGCTCAAGAAGAAATTCATCGACAACCTTCTGAGTGTTCTCTTGTCATTCTCGAAGGCCCCGAGAGGATACTCTCTGTTCAAGATGTACTGCTTGGTGTCATGATACCAGGGTTTACTATCAGATTCTTCTTCAATTGCTGCGCAGTAGTGATGGGCTGGCAGATCCCGATGCTGAATTCTGATGTGAGTCAAGCTTTTGTCGCAGTTGATGTTGAACATTGAAGACAAAGTGGCCAGTGCATCAGCCAACTGATTCTCATTGCGAGGAAAATGCTGAAATGTGATTTCCTCAAAAGGCTCAACCAACTCTCGGATGTAGTCTCGGTAAGGAATCAACTTGGGATCTCTGGTCTCCCAATCGCCGTTTACTTGGTGAATGACTAGAGCTGAATCTCCATACACATCTAGTCTCTTAACTTTCCAATCTAGGGCTGCCTGAATGCCAAGAATACATGCCTCATATTCTGTAATATTGTTTGTGACATAGAAACTCAGTCTGGTAGTGAATGGGATGAAGCGACTATCAGGGGAAATCAGTACTGCCCCAGCTCCGTGCCCATATATGTTGGAGGCACCATCAAATATCACTCTCCATCTTTCATCTCCCGGGGATTTCCCTTCTTCAAATAGGGCCATGATATCCTCGTCTGGAAAGTCATACTGCATCGACTGATAGTCTTTGATAGGCTGATGTGCTAGGTACTCGGCCAGCGCACTACCCTTGATGGCTTTCTGAGTGACGTACAGGAGGTCATATTCTGCTACCGCTAGGAAACCAGCATCAAACTGCTTTTTCACCTCATCTCTGATCTTTAAGGACATTTCTGGTTTCATCCTTCTCAATTTCTGCTTCACTGGAGGACACTCAGGCTTGACTGGAAGCTTGTGCACCACTATATCAGTATCTAACCCTGGCATATCCTGGTAAGTCCATGCGAAGACATCATCATAATCATGCAGGAGTTGAATTAGCCTCTTACGCTCACTTTCATTCATCGAAGTGCCAACCTTGACTTCTTTCTTACTGTCCTCTGTGCCCAGATTGATTGTCTCAACAGATTCCCCATGCGGCTGAATAACCTTTTCCTCTTGCCCAACCATTCTCATCAATTCTGGAGGAGTTTCCCAGTCATCCTCAACATCCTCCTCGGCTTGGTTAACGGGGTAATCAAAGTTAACATATGAATCATTGGCATCATTATTTTCAAAAATGTTCATTTTAGATCTGCATTTGCGGGAATAGAAACAGAATGAACAAGCAAAATAGAAACACAAGATGAAGACACACAATAATGGTATGAAAAACGATTTTATTCATTTGAGAATTCAAAACAACATTTTATTGATTGATGATATTCGAAGGAAAAACATGCATGCCCTTATGAAATATCCTGAGGCCTTGGGCAGAGCCAAAGGATTCGCATTACAAAATCATCACTTTGAAATGAAAGCAACAGGGAAATCGATGATCTTCCAATTGCCAAGCTCTTCATTTGCAGCACTGCGACGCACCAGGTCCACACTCTTGTCTTCCACAGCTGATTCTTCACAAATGACAGCCACCTGATTGGGGTCCAGCATGCCCGCGCTCCTGAAGCTCTGCTTGAGATCACAGATGGGAACCCTCTTCAAGCTTCGTTCTCGCCCCTGAAGCTTAGCTAGTCTTCTTTCTCGCTTCTCCTCAGCCATTCTCTTCTTATCAGCTTGAGTGGGCCAATATCCTAACCCACATCTATCCTTGTACTCTTGCAACTGGACAGGTGCTAGAATTCCTTGCTCGGACCTTCCTAAACCCTTTCCGATCTGGTAACCATTTCTCAGCATGACCTTGGCGACCATGATATCAGCATTGGACATTCTTGGTGCAGGCAGTGGGGCTTCCTCTCCCACGAAAGCGGCATTTGCAATTTCCAATGACTGAAAAGCAGTTTCAAGGGATTCCTCTGCAGCGTCGATGTATTGAGAGGGATGGGGCTTGTTAATCATAAACTCTTCTTCTCCAAAGACGACTATCAGTTTGTCGTCGACTACAAACTTAAGCCTCTGATGGAGAGATGAAGGAACAGCTCCTGCAGCATGAATCCAAGGTCTTCCCAGGAGACAGCTGTAGGATGATGCGATGTCCATGATTTGAAAGTTCACATAAAACACCTCAGGCCCTATCTGCACTGGAAACTCTATTTCCCCGATAACCTCTTTCTTGGATCCGTCGAATGGTCTGACTAGCGTTGAGCTAGGCTTCATATATGAACAGTCTACGTCTAGCCTGTTCATTGTAGATTTGGGCATGACATTCAAAGAGGATCCATTGTCTATGAGGACCCGAGAAAGTGTATATTCACCAAATCTGACTGAAATGTGCAATGCTTGATTATGTCCCTTTCCTTCAGGGATGAGCTCGTCATCAGTAAAGGTAATATAATTGGAAGCAACGATGTTCCCTACGATGCCATCAAGCTGGTTAACAGTGATGTCTTGGGCTACATGGGCTTCATTCAGCACTTTCACTAGGGCAGCACGGTGGGCCTCTGAACTGAGCAGCAAGGACATGATAGAGATCTTTGCAGGAGTGTGGTGCAGCTGGTCCACCACTTTGTAATCACTTTGCCGCATGATTCTCAGAAATTCGGAAGCTTCTTGCTCTGACACCCTTCTACTTTCCACGGGCTCTTGCTCTTTACCCTTACCCTTTCGAATTCTTTCCTCATCCTCTTTTGATGGACCCACTTTAAGGGCTTCAGGGACATAGACACGTCCGCTTCTAGTGACTCCGCTGCTTCCCGCAATGTTTGTGACATCGGGAACAGCTTGAGGATTCTGAGTTTGAACTGGCACGCCATAACTCCACGGAACAGCACTATCCTTTTGGTAAGGAGCTGGGACAGGAATCACAATTGTCTTAGGTTTCTCCATGCTCGGCTTTTGACTATACGGGACCTCAATAGGCTTCTGGACACTTCTGTTCTTATCAGACTGGAAAGTCAACACATCTTCCACTTTTTCTTGCACACCTATTTGGATTATATGACGATCCAACAGGTCTTGCAAAACTATCTTGAAGGCCTCACATGCCCCAGCACAATTATCATCAGCACAGACTTCTTTCTGAGTACAGCCTTTCTTGATGACCCCAAACTTGCACAGCTCTACATGAATGACCTTCAGTGGTGTCTGAATACACTCCACAGTCCTGATTAAGGGTTGGCCTCCCGTGTCAAGGATGGCATTGGTTGCAGGTTCTTCATGACCAGGCAGCGGGTTAGTTGTAATGCTTGGGTTTTCTTGTTTGAAGGTTATCCCTTTGGTGTCAATCAGATCTTGCACTACAAGTTTGAAGGCCTTGCAGTCTTCCACAGCATGTCCGACTGCCCCTTCATGAAATCTGCTGGTAATGTTGGGATTGTATCCTCGGAAATAAGGTGGTTGGACTGGTTTCATGGGTCTGGTGTTGATGAGCTTGTTGGTGACAAGGTAGTTAAAGAGGTCGGTGTATGACATAGGAATGGGATCAAAGGTGGTCCGTTTTCTGTCATGATAATTTCTATGGTGATTACTTTGTGGTGAGCGGGTTGGTTGTGTTTGAGTGGGGATAGGGATATCTTGTGGTTGATAAGGTGGGCTTACGGTAATGGTGTTGGTCTCTCCTTCCTTCTTCTTTGGAAATCCGGAAAACGGCTTTTTATGGGTGCTTGTACCTGCGGAACCATGGGCAATCTTGCCGCTCCTCAGCCCATTTTCTAATCTCTCACCGATGATTACCATATCTGAAAAGTTGGAGGACACACTGCCGATCAACCGATCATAGTATAATGGAGGCAAAGTTTCCATAAACATGAAGACTAATTCCTTTTCTAACAGAGGTGGTGACACTTGTGCAGCTAGAGCCCTCCACCGCTGGGCATACTCTTTAAATGACTCGTTGTCCCTCTTTGCCATGCTCAGTAACTGTGTTCTATCCGGCGCCATATCTGTGTTGTACTGGTACTGTCTGAGGAAGGCATCAGCCAAGTCTTTCCAACAACGAATCTGGGACGGTTCTAGCTGCATGTACCAGTTGAGAGATGCCCCAGCAAGGCTCTCTTGGAAGCAGTGAATTAACAGCTTGTCGTCATGAGAATGCGTAGACATTTTTCTACAGTACATGGTCAGATGGCTCTTAGGGCAAGTTACACCTCGGTACTTATCGAAATCAGGCACTTTGAACTTAGGAGGTAAAACCACATCGGGAATGAGACATAAATCGCGAGCCTCTCTCGATCTAGAGCCTGATCCTTCAATCATTTTTAAGCGCACTTCTAACACCTGAAACTTTTCTCTAGTTTGTTGGTGCTCAATATAATAGCCTTGGGGGAAACTGTTCATTCCAAGGTGGGGACGGAACATTAGAGCCATGGTTGAGACTGCATGCGGAGCATGAGGATAAGCAGAGTTCCCAAGAATGAGGCTTTGGGCCTGAGGATTTGCAGCTGGCTGGGGAGTAAAGCCTTGTGGAGTCACCTGAGGTATGACAATGGGATGTGGAGACTGAACTCGAGGTTCGCCCATTACTCCCTCTGATCCTGCAGATGCAGGTTGTCCATTCTCGACATTCACCAAAGGACCAGTTCCTTGGTTAACTTCTGGGTTTGAAGGAGGAGTGTAGCCTAGAGGCAGTCCAAAAGGAGGCCATTGAGCAGCTTGGTAGTCATTTCCATTCTTCAGGGACAGCAGGACCCTCATCATCTCTGACATCTGTGCCTTCATAGCATTCATCTCATTTCTGATTTCTTGGTCACCTTGACTGGAACTATCCGGAGTTGGGTTACCCTGATTCTGCACTACTGGACCTGGGCCTGTCTCATTTCTGATCTCTGAGCTCAGATTTGCCTGATTCGGATTCTCCGCACTTGGATGGGACTGATCAAGATTGTTTAGAATCGTTGCCATGCCTCTTGCTTGAGAACGTGTCCAATAACGATGTTGGCGAACCAGCTTGCCTTACTTTCTGTTGATGGAACACTTATATGAGCTCGTGAATGAATTAATGAATGAATGCAATGTAGATGCATATGATTTTATGTTGCTTGATGCCAGGAATCGCGACATAGTTCGTCTTGTCATAAGCACATAATCATTTTTTTTTATTTTTTTTAATTAATTTTGGAAATGCAATGAGAGGGGAATTGAAATAGCAAGTCAGCACACTTCCTACATCGGGAATTCAAACAAAAACCTTAACAACTTCCTTAAAGGGAAGGATAGTACAACATTCATATGGAGTACAATACTCGAAAGCAAATAAAAGAGTACAATATTCAGGAATACAATACTCAAATGGAAAGTAAATACTCAAAATGAAAGGTACAAATAAACAGCTCAAATACAAAGAGCTTTGAAATCTCCGACCCTCTTCCTTTTCTTGCTGACGTTCGCATCTCGGGATCGCTCTCTGAACTCCGTGATTAAAGCCCTGCAGAATTTCACAAACTGGTAAACCTCGGGTGGGGTATTGAGGAAGTGCATTTTGGCCTCGGCTATTTTCAAATTCTTGGGGACTCCCGCAATGGCTTGGCTAGCTAGCTCTGCCAGCTTTGAAAATTTGTTCTTCCGAAGCTGAATCTCCTCTCTTAGCTCCTTGATGATTTCTTGATCCTCTATTTTGCCAACCAATGCCATGAAGCGTTTCTCCCAGTACTGGCTTTCTGCTTGCACTTGCCTATAAGCCCCTCCTAGACACCTGAGATTCCTCCTCAGTTCCTCAGATCTTCCTTGTTCGAACCTCAGAGCTTGCTGATACTGCTTAAGGATATCTTCAATAGAACTCCTCTCTCGCTCAAGGTTCCTTAGCTGATCTTTCAATTCTACTACCAAGCGGGATTCTTGTCTTGACTTAGTTGCTATACTCTTCCACTCTTCGGCTTCCTCAAGTGCTTTTCTTGTTTTCTGCTTGCACCTTTGGAGTTCCTCTCTAGCTCCCCTCAGGTATTTCTGAGCCTCTAGCTTGCTTTTCTCTTCTCTTTTGAATCGCTTGACGCTCTCCTCAACAGCGATCATCTTGATAGCATCTTCTTCCTCTAACCTTTCTTTCTCTATGGTCATTTTCTCCAATTCTGTTTGCAATGCCTTCTTTTCTTCCTCCACTTTTGCTAAGGCTGACTTGACTTCATTCAACTCCTCAAAGGTAGGAGTGTAAGGCTCTGATATCTCCTCTTCAAGGGATAGTGCCCCTTGATTTGGCAATTTTGCATTTTGAAGCCTCTTTATGAGCCACTGGTTAAAGGTGATGCTACTGGTTCTCTTGGACAGCTCTTCGCCGAAGCAAGTCTTCGCATTTGGGACTCCCCTTATAGAGGTAAAAGCGAGACAGCATGCTTTCGGAGGGTGAATTCCGCATTGGTTAACCGAGTTGTCTTAAGGTCAGTGAAGGGTTATAGTTGATACACCCTTGCGTTCCCATGAGAGGCACATTCTGGAAACTTCCACAGCTGAACACCACCATAGGCCTTTCCTTCCAACAAGCAGTGGTAAACCAGCGGATCTGGAGATCGTTGAGACTTTTCAAGACCTCAACCCATTCAAGAGAAGTCATGATCTTTACATCACAGCTTAAGGCATAGGAGATCAACTCCCTAACTTCTTTTCGGTTGTTGACAACATGAGTGACAAGCCAAGCATAGAGGACGTGAGAGGAGAAACACATTTTCTTCTTGTGGAAATCACTGTAACGGGTGAAAGCCTGATAAGTGTTGGCGAGAACAGCGGGAACAGGATTGATAGGATTTTTGGTGTCTTTGAATGCCAAGAAAGCACCAGTTGCAGTTTCATCAACATATCTCTCTATCTGAGGAAAGAGGACCACACTAAAAATGGTTAGAGCAAGCACCAGCTTGAAGAGACCCCACTGTTTGGCCAGAGCATAAGATTGCATCAAACCCTCAAAGTACTCTTGCGGAAACCCGGCTATACCATTCCTTTCCAACTTTTGAAGCTTCAGTTTTTCTAAACTGATTTTGAGCAATGATGCTAGCTTTTCATCAGTGTAATAATGACCTTGATATCGGTACGGCGTCACTTGCGACCTAGAGAACCCCAAAAGTTGTTCATACTCTTCCAATGTGGGCGATAGTGGAAAGTTTTTGAAGAGAAAACATCTGATATCAGAGTCATAAAACTGACTTAGAGCCACAAGAGCATTTTCCTGAACATCTAACTGCAGCAGCCTACGAATGTTCCCATATGTCTCGTCAAAGGACCCCAACTCAATTGGACCCATCAGTGCGGCACATTGCTTCAAACTGTCAACATCAACCCTTTTTACAACCGAAAACCTGGAAGTAGGTGAAGCTTTGCTATTCGATTCCATCTTTATGCACCTATGACAGGACGGTACATTATTTGGCGATTCCCGGCAAGCAAATATGAATGAGATGCAAAATGTATGCAATATACTTTTTTTACATTTGGTTTTATAAATGCGGCATGATGCAATGCAATTATGATGCTAATGATGCATGTGGAAAAATAAGGACAATGCTCATGAGCGGTAGTTCAAAAATTTAGGAAACACGCTACGTGCCGCCTCACGTAGTGGTTTATGGAAAAAGAAAAGATATATTTTGGATTTTTTTTTGAAAATTCTTTTTTTTTTAAAAGCTCACTTTGAGGAAAACATGCCTAAGCTAGCGATGCAGCACACAATTTGTATGCCCTCGTGTCCTACAAAGGTGGGAATCCTAGGGTCTAAGGCAACTCAAAGGTACCTCCCATGTAGCTCTAAATCACATCCTCACAATGGTTACCGGAGCTAGAGACATTCTCATGACGGCACCCACAAATGTAGAAAGCTACCAAGTGTGAGGTATCATGAGAAAGCGTACTCCGGTTGAAACTTTCATGAGAGTCAGACAGACAAAGGTCTCGAATGCCAGTCACTATTGTCTCCACTCTCCTATGTGTTTTTTCAGATCCGGGTATAGGACCCCACTCATAGCACATAAATCATAAGGTGTGAAAGTGTGTGATGAGGGTATAGCACCTAAAGCCTACCCAATCTAAAATTACCCCGCCTGCAAGGAAAAACCAGAACAGTCTAGACAAAGAGTCGTCTACCCTAGGGTTTTGCAAACATATATCATTTTAATATAAGCATGTAAACTAACCTAGGGTACCAATCAACAATCGTGTGCAATGCTTACCTTCAAGAAAGGGAGCCAAGAAGAGGGGACATAATGGAATCGGGGAAATATGCATGAACTTACCTCAAAGAAAGGGAGCAAAGAAGAAGGGAACATAATGGAATTGGGGAGAATGATGCATGAGCATAAGCATATAAACAAAGAAGAGGAGGAGAAGAAACTACACTTCAAGCAAGAAGCAATCATAGAAGAAGAAGAAGTAAATGCACATGAATGCAACATGATAGTATGAGAATGCAAGAGAGCAATTAACACTCAAACTTCATTGATGAAGAAAGAAGGGAAAAGAAAAAGAAGAAGAATAAGAAAAGGGAGAAATAGAACAAAGCATTCAAATCAAACAATTAAAACCACACACTAAATTAAATAGGTTCGACCCTCTTAAAAAAAATGTCCCCAGTGGAGTCGCCAGCTGTTGCACCCCGAAAAATCCGGTTTGGATCCTTCTTCGTACAACGGAAAAAACAATGAAGCCGCCACCAATATTTTAATTTAGGAAAAAAAACATTGGAAAAATCCTTTTAGGCGATTGGTCTTTTGAAAACGAGAGATATAGGTTCAGGGGTTGGTTATGTGTGGGGAAGGTATTAGCACCCCACACATCCTTTCTACCGAAAGGGAACCTTTAATTTAGTGTGTGGTTTTTGACTGTTGATTTGAAACAGTTTGTTCTACTTCTTTTCTTCTTTTTTTTTATTTAAAAAAATGTTTTTGAAAACTGGGGAAAGAAGAATCTTTTTGTTATTATTTTTTTTTTTAAAAGGGTGCTTGACGGGAGGTGAACCCGCTCCTACGTATCCTCCGGTGCGATGAGGAATTCAAAGCTACGTAGTTCTAGTCTTGTTTTGAAAAGGCTCCTTTGTTTTTAGCTTTTTAGTTTTTAGGTGTTTTTTGAAATAAGACTCGAGTGTTCACTAATACCAAGCAAGCAATGGCTTCGAGTGGTTTTCATTACTAACTCGAAAGAAAATGAGTTGAAACCGATAATCAAACAAGCAATGGCTTCGAGTGATTATAAGTAACAACGTTTTTATTTTATCTTTTTGCAAATGAACCGAGCATCGGTGATAATCATCTAGCAAAGGCTTAGGACAATTACCACTAATGACTCGTGTTGTTTTTGGAATTGAATTGGGTTCGCATGTGTTTAAGGTTTGGGAGCTTTCATGATAATCAAACAAGCAAAGGCTTCGAGTGACTACCACTAATAACTCTTCATTAGTGATCAAACAAGCAAAGGCTTCGAGTGGCCACTAATGATTTTGTTTATGAAAAACTTAGGGTTTAAGCTTGGAAAAGAAATTGGTTTTGATTTGTTAAAGACATAGTTTAGAAAAGAAGTTTGAAAACAATTTGATTTCGGAAAAGAGTTTTGGAAAACTAGTAGAACATTTTCAATCAAGTTCCAAGTCAATAACCAAAATGCAAATTGCTAAACTACAATTCATGCAATGATCTAAACTAGTAACCATTTTCATGTCAAGTTGTTTAGAAAAGAAAACAATGAATGCAAGAAAGTTCATAGATGCAAGCATAGCACATTCATTGAGACCATGTTATCAAGCAAGCAACAACATAGACACAATTTGCAACTTACCCTTTCATGTTGAAAACATCTCATTACAACATTTGAATACACAATGCATGAATAGGCAAAGATGAAACTAGACTACACATATCATGTCACAATACATAGATAGGCAAAGAATGAACCCAAGTTGAACATTTTGGCAAAAATGCATGAATAGGCAAGAGAATGAACCTAGATTGCACATCTTATTGAAGATGCTAGGCAAGATGAACCTAAATTGAACATTTTTGCAAAATGCATGAATAGGCAAGTGAATGAACCTAAATTGAACATCTTATTGAAGATTCATGAATAGGCAAGAAATGAACCTAACTAGGCATTTATGACACAACATGTGAGTAGGCAAGGAAGTTACAAAGCACAAGTGAATTCAAACATTTAATGAATCACTTGCAAAACCCTAGGGATTTCACATCAACATTTGACATAAGCAACAATGCGGTATCATTTTGATGGCATCAACATTTAGCATATTTCTACAATCAACCACATGAAAGGAATAAGTTGGAAAGGGCATTTGCCTCAAGTAAGATCATTAGCAAGCCATGAAAAATCAATTTGACATTTTATTTAGTAAGCATATGCAATTAAGGTGTTGAATCCCTTTAGGTAATCTTTAACACTTGGGATATGCACAAGTTCATAAGTGTCAAATCCTCTTACCAAATCATCAACACAAACATGATTTTCAAAGCAAGCAACAAAAACAAGCACAAACCCTAATTATCTCATGAAATGCGACACCAACATAGAGCTAAAACCTCATTTTATTCTTTGAAAGCAACAAAATCATGCAAGCAAATGACATAGATCAAACTTTTTGGCGAGGATTCACATGATTAAGCAAAGGAATGCACTAAAATCACACAAACTCTAATTTTTCTACAATATGTGAAATGAAACATAAGCCCAAATCACAATTTTATTCATGAAATTGCAAGCACAAAATGAAAAGAGCACCAACACACAATTTATTCCAAGAGAGAGATGCATTTCAAGCATCCAAACCTCCCAAAGTGTTTGTCAAAATGCTTGAAACACATCTCTCATTCAAAAACAACAATTATATCAACATTTCAACATAAAATAGAGCACTAAAATGCAAAGAAATGCTTGATATGCAAAAATAGATTGATGATCTACATTTTTGATGCTAAAATTTTGATGATGCTAAGATTGAGAGTATACCTCAACTCCAAGCTAGAATAGCGAAAGAAATAAGGTGAATGAACACTAGACCACTTGAATCAACCCTCTAATCTTCAATCTTGAGCTTGATTCTTGAGATTTGAAGATGGATCTTCGAAGAGAATGCAAGGATGATGAAGGATTTAGGACTAGAATGTTGATTTGAAGTGAAAAAGTGAAGAAATGAGGTGAGGGAATGAAGAGGGGTATTCGGCCAAGAAGGGAGAAGAGGAGAGGCTAGGTTTTTGAGTGTGAATTGTGAGCCCAAAACCTTGTGAGAGGTGAGGATATGAGGGTATATATAATGTGCAATTAGGTTTAGGGGCATTTAGGTCATTGTGTACCTCATCTCATTCTAGGATTGCATTTTAATTTTTAATCAAGGGTGAGGATTGAAACACACTTTGATGAGGGGCAAAAAAAATGCAAAATGAGAGGGAAATGAAGGGGGGGAATTCGGCCAAGAAGGGAGAGTGGTGCCCAAGTTTTGCAAGTTGGCAATTGTACTATTGTACTATCCATGAACCTTCCAATTATCCTCTCAATTTTGATTATTCCTTTCAAGATAATTATACATAAATCTAACCATTTTGAGCCATATACAAGGTATCTTGAAGAATATGCCATTTATGAAAATGAGAGATGACCAAAATTGCCAACAAAAATCCTATCATATAATTTTTGGGAATATTCCTTGTACTATTTTTTGAAATGCTTTCTTGAATTAATTTGAACTTGATTTTTTTACTACACATATAAAATATGCGCATAATTTGAAAAATGATTTTCTTTATTTATTTATTTTGTTCAAAATAATACAATTTCATTAAATAAATTCCCAAAAATTAATTAATTGGATTTTCAGCTAGCAAAAATTTATTAAATTGAAATTGACCAAACAATGCCCCTTTTAAATGCCCCAAAATTCCTTAATTTCTCAAAAATGATTTTGAAAACCTTAGAATGCTTGGGTAAATACCCTAAACCCTTTCTCAAATAATGCATCACTCACAAAATTATTTATTTTTGCTGAAAATTAGGGTTTTGAAACTAGGCGGACAAAATTGGGGTATGACAAAGTGCAATATTTTTTGTCACTTGGGTCATTTACGTTTTTTTTCTTCTGAATATCATTTAGATGGTAGACAAAAGAATTTGGATAGTGTAACGTAGGCACTGAATATCATTTGTATCAGTTTTTGTTTTTACCAATGATTTTGTATCAGATTTTTCACAATGTAACGTATGCATTGAATTGCTTCAATTATAATCAGTTATGACTGTTGACATGGTTAAAATAAACGTATATTTGCAATAACTTCATATGAGTAAATATATCATTTTTTTTAGTGTAGATTTATTAAAACACATTTGGGGGTTTGATATAATCCATATATGTTAATGATCATATGTCGATGATCTAATAGCCCGGGAACAAAGATCAAAAGATTCAAAACTCAAGCAACTATACCAATAATCAATGACCACTACCACTACAAAGCAAATGCATTAAGTTCATCGACATATGATCCAAATAGAGATATTTGGAATCGGAAACGAAGATCAAAAGCAACAAAACAATATTTTAATAAATGGTTGCGCAAAAGTGTTTAAAGAAAAATACCCATATAAATGCAAATAAAAAATAAAAGGAATCGCACACATTGTTATCCAATTCTATTGTCACGACCTTCGACTTTGTACCATTTTTCTCATGCTCCCTTTTCTTTTCCGATTCCAGTCAGCACACCTATAAGGTCTGTAGGCATGTATACATTACAAATATTAATGTTCAATCTTCAATAGAGTGACATGTGTAGTCAGTGTTATATCACTTTTGAATATGTATATATATACAATGACATGATATCGTGATAGTGTATTTATGTACTAACCAATTAAATAGTAAGTGTTGATATCACTTTTGAAAACATCAGCAGGAGAAGTATAAGTCTCTGGGACCATGTTGATTTGAATATTAGAGACCCTTTGGACCCTAGTATTATACTGAAAATTAATTTTAAATTTGTGAACAGTTGTACGGTATGCACCAGAATTAGAAACAACATCAAAATTTGTGATCATATAAACATCCCCTTCATTCAAGTCAGACTCAAATTTGTAAATAAGTATTTCCGAATAGTTGCATGTATCTCGTTCCCCTGCAGAAAACATAAATGATATAACAAAATTAGGAGAAAATAACAATTACAAAAGGCATCAAATATACAAAATGTTTGTATTTGTCAAAATTATTGAGATCCTACATATTCGCAATTGACCATCCCTAGTAAATATATAATCACAAAATCATGAGCAATATGATAATTACAATGGAAAAAACAATATAACATGTAAAAAGAAATTTTAAAGTGCATAATATTAACCTCACTATCAATAAAAACGAATTCAACCGAAAAGGGGAGCCTGGTATTGTTCAGATCAGGGACTTCCCATTTCCTTGTGATGCCCATGAGTAGGTTGCATTTGTCATTTCTGACATCGATGTCAGAAATCAAGTCATACTTGGGAGGCATTTTGTGAAGGGGATAGGAATGAATCTCGGTAGAATACTGTTTCTTTTGGCTATGAGGAATGTTGGTAGTGGTAAATAGTTGGTTGTAATGATCCTATTTATAAATGGGTGTGTCTCTTCATAAGAGGGAAAAATGAAAAAATTTAAAATTTGCAAACACAATTTTAAAATTTGAGTATTTGTTCAAATTAATTACTATTATAACCATTGATATCATTATATATTGGAGCCGTTTGTCATAAAAAAAACTGATTCATATAATTTTAATAACATAAACGTTACATGTACTATTATTAATTATTATGTCAAAATAAACGTTCAAATTGTTTTTTTGAGTTCATTATTACAATAACGTAAATGTTTTTATTAATGAAAACGTTACATGCCAAACGAAAATAAACGTTCTAAATTTTAATTTTTTTTCATTTAATGTTTCATGTAACTGTTTTTCTTAATGCAAACATTTTTCTTAAAAGGGGTCTATTTGTATTTATCCTAATGCGAACGTTACTTTATATAAATGAAATTGTGAACTTTATTATATTCATTTCTAAATTAATTATATATCAATTATTTTGTGAAATTTATAAAACATTATATCTCAGTAAAACTTCCTAACAATGCTAATAATTGTAAACCTTCAAACAAATTAGCATTTTATATCATCGATATTAAACCTATAAATACCTAATTTATAATATAGACTTAAACCTATCATCATATTGTAACTACTTTTATTCTAGCATTATACCTATTGATATATTGTAACTATCCACTACAATATGAATGCATATTGTAACTAATTTTTTCTAACATTACAGCTATTACTAATGGTTACAATTAATAGCATTTATATATAGTTTAAAACGTATTATAGGTATTTATAGGTTTAATATCAATTGTCCGTTACAATTTTATATGGATCCGTTACAATTTATTTGGTTTTGTTACACTTGATACAATGAATTTCAATTGAACTGTAACATTTAAATGTTTCCCGTTATAATTTGAATTGTATTATCAAAACATGTCACTACAAATTATACGTTTAAGTTAATTTTTCAAAGTAATTTATTAGTTAAATTTTTGATCCCCTTAACACTTGAATATTTTGAACATAACATCACTTTTTGTTTGTCAACATCCAGTTCTTATTTTGTTACCGATTCAATTAGTGCAGCTTCGCATTTTTACCTAACTGGCGTTAATTCAATCTCATGATCATCGTATTATAATGGCACCATTTCACTTATAGGGAAGGAAATATGGTATAAACTTAAATTAGTATAAAATAATAAATAAAGATGAAGGATGACAAACTTTCCAAAATACGTTACAAATGCTTTGTATAAACATTGTTAAAAAAATCACATCAAATAAGTTAATTGTTTGATACTAAAATACAAAAAGTCTCGTTATACCCTTAAAAATATTCAATATTTTAATTCTAAAATAGAAAAAAAATTCATTTGGTGATTTAGATTACATGAGTAACAAAAGTTAAATCACAAAAAAATTATTCCCCAATCTACCATACTCGACCAAAATTACTGATACACTATCTGAATCTCCTAATACCCTTATATTCAACTTGTAACTCAACCATGTAGCTCATATGTGATTCAACCCAACTCCCAATGTTTAAACCAATAGTTTCAACTCCTTCAACCTGAAATTTCCATTTGGTGATTTACATTACATTTGATATGGTGATTTACATTACATGAGTGAAAAAAGGATTGAACACAACCCCAAAAGTTGGGGATTGGTCAAATAAAGAACAAAATGATGACTTTGCATCTAGCTGACCGTTCAGTGAATTTTGTCCTTGTAAAAATTGACAAATTCATCTTCCTAGTGGATTTTGTGGTTCTTGACAAGGAATGCGACAATGAAATCCTGTTGACTTTGGGTAGACCTTTCCTAATTACCATATGTGCTATAATTGTTGTGGCGGATGGGACTTTAACATTGAAAGTCAAAGATCAAGCTGTGACCTTTGATGTTTTTAAAGCTATTCGGTACCGGAGTACGGGCCTAAGGCTCCCGAATCCTAGGTGCGGTCCAGATCCGAGGCTCAGGATACTTGTGTGCTTCCAGTTGAGTTGATCTTCGAGAATGAATGTTGAGCTTGGCGGATAGGAGTTGAAGCTCGGTTTGTCCAAGGTAGTCCTCTGTCCACGTCGGGTGGGGGGTACCTACAAGACACTCCGACGCCCAAGTCATTAAAGAGTAGAGATGAGTAAAGACAGAGAGATTAGAGAGAAGCATAAGGAACATGAGCACGACGAGGTGCCGTGGTTAACTTGAGAGCATCCTCGGGTGCGGGGTCACTTAGGGAACATATTCTCGCGTGCTAATATGTGAACTTGAAGGTTAGAACTTGTACCTAGATTGGAGGGCAGAGCCTCTATTTATAGACGGAGCGCCGTACTTGGGCCATTGGATGTGTAGGATAGATCCTGACCGTTGGGTGCATTCAGAATGCAGACACGGATGTCCTGGAATGCGGAAATGGGCCAAGCCCAAGCCAGTGAAGGTTTGGCCCAGTCCGGAACAGTGGCCCCTCAAGTCGAGGGCGAGGGCAGCATGAGTTCTTTCGAGGTGGGGATTCGTTGAGTCTTCTCCCTGAAATGCAAGTCGGATAGATATATGTTTCGAGGAGTTCGGATACCTGTTTGCAGAGTTGAGGAGGCGCGCATTAATTCGTTGCGACGCTTCGCCTCCTGCCTCCATAAAAGGTAAGTTGGAGATCCACTTGATTATTCTCGCATATTCCATCGTTGTGAACTCTGCAAAGCGAACTCTTTTGGTAAGCGTGCGAGATCAACATTTCACCTGTCGACATCATTTCCTGGGTTTTTCCTTTGGCGAGATCACAATTCAGTCCGACATCCGAAACTATCTACACAAAGGTTAGTTTTCCTGCACAAACTTTTTAAATGCTTTAGTACGCTTTTGTCTGCGGCCGACATCGCCATCTCGGTGACCGTAGTTGCTCACTCTAGGGGGAGGAGGTAGTCTGGCCTCGATAATGCCGAGGCCTGAGCTTGTACCGCTCAAGTTTTAGATAGGAAGCCAGATATAGATTTAGTTAGTGATGGCACCGTCCTCCCCTTGCAGATAATGTCCCGAATTAGGAGTGAGGAACCTGCGCCTCCCGGAAAGCCACCTCCTAAACCAATCTTGAGGAAGTCGGCAACAGGAGATCCGATGCCGGCCCCTAGGGGGGGCCCGTCACTGATGTCTTCGACATATGCCCTTTCTCCGGCAGCGTCGGGGGCTTCGGCTAGAGAGCCGGTTAGCCAGACTTCCGAGTGCACTGTTGAGGAGAATCCAGAAATGGGATAAGCTGAAGTCAAATCTTGGGCGGAAGAGCTTGAGGCCGAGCCTGAAGTTGAGACCGAGGTGGAAGAAGAAGAGGTCCCAACCGAGGTCCCGTATGGTTGGGTAGCCAGGAGGATTGAGGGCGGAGAAGCCCCTACCTTATTACGAGAAGCTCATCGTGGCCCCTTCTGACTAGAGGTGGAAGCTGCTCGAGGCCGAGGACTGCCCAGTGTGCACGGAACCCAACGGAGTAGGACTCTTCTTTTATGGGGTCGTCCTAGAGACCATGGGGGTCCGGATTCCGCTTATCGTGTTCCCGAAAGGTGTGCTGAGGTTTCTGCATGTGGCTCCTTCGCAACTGCAACTGAATGGTTGGGGCTTCGTCCGAGCCTTCGAGATGGCCATGGAACGCCTCGGGAGGGTTCCCACTGCGGAAGTCTTCTTTTGCTTCTTCAACGTGCTCCGTTCTCCGGAAGCTGGAATGGGAGGCAAGAGGCAAGGACATGTTGGATTTAGGTGCAATGCCGGACGTTCTTATTTCTTCCCAGCCAATGACTCAAACTAGGACTTCAAGCCGAACTTCTTCTTTGTCCGGGCTCTGAGCAGTGCTGCCAAGCTTGCTGTTGGAGACTTCGAGAGTGGAAAGTTAACGAAGGTGCACTTCCCGCTGTCCTGGGTTCATGGGCACTTTGTCCGAGACGGAGAGGAGATCGAGCCCCAAAGCTACATGATGAACCCTGATAATCGGCAAGGAGAGAATAGGAAGTCATACGAACTTTTTAACAAGTGGGGAAAAGTGATGGTCAAGGCCGGCCTGAGATTTCACTACGGCTCTATAATAGATGTCGTGGCCGAGTCCAAAGCCAAGTTGAATAGATACTTTGATACTTGTAATTCTCTTTTTATTTAATCTTTCCCTTGTTGTTTTGAATAGATATAGTTGCTGATTCCTTTTTTTATTGCTACAGAAAAAATGGAAGAGTTGGACCTCGATGTTGTCTTCACCGAGGATGGAGTGGATACTACGGTCAAGATCGATAAAAACACTCCTGCAAGGAAGAATGCAGACAAAACCTCTGGGTCGGCCTCGGGGACTGGCCCTTCAAAGAAACAGGCAGGCAAGTCCCATTCTGGGGGCAAGCCCGTCTCAGAAAAACAACAATCACAAAATCAAAACAAGTCTCCTGTGGTCTGGTCTTCTACCCAGAAGCCAAGCTCGGGGCCCAACGGTAAGGACAGCCGCAAAAGGGGCAATGCCGAGGCTGCCTCCGATGATCCTGCACAGCTGAAAAAATAAAGACCAACACAACCAGAAAAGAGCATTGAGAAGGGGAAAGGCAAGGCTTCCCTGGCTGATTTTGAGGCCTGCATCCGGGTCGGCCAGACCGGTGCCGAGGTCATCAAAGAGCTGCAACAGCTGGCGGTAGACAAGATGACTCAACGCCTCCAAGGTAAGATCTCTGCCCTTGATGCTGAAAATAGACATTTAAAAAGCAAGTTTATTCATGTATGTCGTGAGTTGAATACTTACCGAGACCGTAACTTGGTAGCTTATTCTAAAGAGAATCGAAGCTTGAAAGAAGATCTTGAGAAGCTAAAAGGAGTCCAGCTGCAGCTTGATGAGGCCAACGCCAGGGTCAGTCAGCAGGCGAAAACTATTGTTGATCTCCCGAAGCGGAAAGCTGATCTGAAGTCGGCCCGGGAGAGGTTGGAGGCCGCTGAAGCCAAGAAGGGAGAGCAGGCCAAGCAGGTGGAGAAGCTGAAGAACGACAAAACCGAGCTCACCACGAAGATGGCGAGGGCGGCCATGTCTGGCTTTGATCGCTGCCTCAACATGGCCATAGTCTTGGAACCTGGACTAAACATCAGCTTGTTGGACGACAAGTACAAGGCTGAAGGCGGGAAGATTGCTTACAAGGATGCAGTGATCTATGACCCTGCTACCGCTCCCATTCCCGAGGATGATGCCGTGCCAACCAATCGGAGTAGGTTTTTGGGGCCGAGGAAGGGCAGGAGGCTGAGAAGGCTGCTTGACTTGCTTCAATTTTTCTTCTTTTTGCTTATTGGCTCCGGGCATGTCAGGGGTCCATCTCAATTTGTAATATACATTGGGCACCGTCCCTTTTCTCCGGCTTTAATTCACCTTGCACATTAATGATTTGGTTGCCATATATCCTGTCTTATTTGCATGCTTTGATTGAGTGCCCGCAGTAGAGTAGAAAACCGTAGCCGAGATTAGAGAATAAACTGTTGTAGGATGACCAAACTTTGTCATAGATAACATAACTCCTTTGCGGATACCAGGGTGGGAATCTGGTGTCGACGATAGAGAGCCAAATATTTGCAAGATTCCTGCAATTTAGAAAAAGAGTTAAGAGAGATCCGCTGAGGGCCGTGCTTCAAAGATGGGAAGGCCACTGCGGGCCCCCTCTCCATGCTGACATTGCATAAGAGGGCCGCTGCGGGCGTGAGCCTTCATAGATGAGAAAGCCGCTGCGGGCTCCTCTCTCCAAAGATTCCTCCAACGGAGATCGCTGTGGACCTCCGCCCTTCAACCTCTGATGGTCGGAGATCAGAGGCGCTGCAGGCTCGCATGAGGCGAAATTGGGAAGACCTCGGCCTCTGATGGAGCTCGTCAACTTGAAGGTCAAAGGGAGATTGGCTTGCACGAGGCGAAATTGGGAACCCTTCAGCCACTGATGGAGCTCGTCAGCTCAGACATCAGAGGGAAGGTCGGACTCTCTGATCGAGCGCGGAGCTTGGAGATCAGAGAGCTATTGGAGCCGCTGTGGGCTATCGACTGGATGCGAGGAGCATAATAGAGATCCGAGGTTGGATAGAGACCTGCATGGGAGTCTTGAGAGGGGTTGGATGAAGGTCCAATCAGAGATGGAAATCCGAGATCAGATTCAAGAATTCCAAGAGATCCATTATGATAATAAGGTCTCGGACAGGATCAAAGCTCAAGCCGTGTTGGGGAGGCGAGCGAAACTTTGAGAGCTCAAGCCGTGCTTGGGAGGCGAGCACAACCTGCAGATGAGAAGAGATCATAGTATCTAAAGTGATTATGAAGTTCAGGACTTACCTCGGGGGAGAGAACCAGTCCGGAGAGGTATGATGAATTCGATAGAGTACAGAAGCAAGTGGTGACGATGCTCCCACTGTGGTCGCCAATGTTTGGTACTGGAGTACGGGCCTAAGGCGCCCGAATCCTAGGTGCGTTCCAGATTCGGGGCTCAGGATACTTGTGTGCTTCCAGTTGTGTTGATCTTCGAGAATGAATGTTGAGCTCGGCGGATAGGAGTTGAAGCTCGGATTGTCTGAGGTGGTCCTCAGTCCACGTCGGGTGGGGGATACCTGCAAGACACTCTGACGCCCAAGTCAGTAAAGAGTAGAGATGAGTAAAGACAGACGGATTATAGAGAAGTATAAGGAACATGAGCACGGAGAGGTGCCGTGGTTAACTTGAGAGCGTCCCCGGGTGCGGGGTCGCTTAGGGAACGTATTCCCGCATGCTATTATGTGAACTTGAAGGTCGGAACTTGTACCTGGATTGGAGGGAAGAGCCTCTATTTATAGACGGAGCGTCGTACCTAAGCCATTGGATGTGTACGATAGATCCTGATCGTTGGGTGCGTTCGGAATGCGGACACGGATGTCTTGGAATGCGGAAGTGGGCCAGGCCCAAGTCAGTGAAGGTTTGGCCCAGTCCGGAACAAAAGCTATGGAACATCCAAAAGGAAAGGAAGGGTGCTACCGAATTGAAGTTCTTGATTCCATCATTGAGAAGGAACTCCAAGAGCATGTTCCATCCTTACCTCTTGAGAAAGCTCTTGTGTTACTAAAGGGGGAGGTTAAAGAAGGGTGTGATTTCAAGATAAAAGAAGCCATTGCCATGCTAGATGTCTCCCCCTCTCATTCTCTCCATGTACCTCCTAAGTGGGAGGAGTTGAAGGTTGAAGAAAAGAATGTCCAAGAGGAAGTAAGGAAGGCCCCTGTAGTTGAACTCAAGAAATTCCCCTCTCATTTGAAATATGTGTTCCTTGGTGAGGGGAATGTGTAGCCTCGATTACTAATTCTAACTTGAGTGAATTGCAGGAGGAAAAGTTACTTAGAATCTTGAAAGAGCACAAGGGTATTGGTGGTCCATTGAGGATTTGAAGGGAATCAGTCCTTTATTTTGCATGCATAAGATACTCATGGAGGAAGATCATAAGCTAGTGGTGCAACCATAAAGAAGCTTAAATCTGGCTAGGACAACTGTTGTGCAAAGAGAAGAATTCAAGTCTTAAGAGCATAAAGATGAAGTCCCAACGCCTAAAAATGCAAAGGAACCGAAGAATCAAGAGAAAAAGCAAGAAAGTTGAAGAAACAAGAAGTTGACCCGACCGGGGTTAATCTAACCCGACCTTGTTTGAGCCTCCAAAAAATAGAGCAGTCGAAGAGGCACCAGAAGCTGACCCGATCGGGGTTAAAATAACATGTCTTGGGTTATCTCATCAGATTCCAAAATTGTTACTTATTCAGCATGCATTGCTTGTAATTGGCTTTAACTCTAATGTTCCCTAGCTAGGCCTATATATAGCACAGATTTCTGAGTGCTAAGGACCATATTCCATCACTTTGAACCGCTTCTCAAATTACTCTAAGAAATTGGTAATATCAAAAATCTCTGTGGGATCGATACTTTTTATTAGGCAATAGAACGGTGTAGTTGCGGCCTATCACCCCTCGATCTCATGAACGTTAATCAACAAACAAGCACATAAAGTATCATGTACCACAAAAACAGTTTATAACCCGAGGCGTGTGAAGGCACTACTGTACTCAATGATTTATTCGCCAAAGACGAAAATCTCTGAAGATTTAACAGCCTCTTTAGAAAAGATGCGACCAACAGAAGTACGAGAAGAAACCATTACTAACCCAAGAATAAAATAATGAATAATTAGGAGAACTTGAAATTTGTCACCCAAAAACAAGAAAAACCTTAATAGTAAAAAAAAAGTGCAGCCCCTCCTTGGCGTACATAGTTCGACTTAATAGTAAAACAAGAAACCATTACCTTTTTTTCGAAAGCTATAATTATATAAATACGGTACCTGATTTGTACCAAAATAAATAAATACGGTACCTGATATTAAAAAAAGAGTTTGTAACCATTTTATCATTAAAAGGAAAATCAATGTAATCTTATTAAGCGAGTAACGCCTGTAATTGGCAATGGCGCCAATATGCATTTTTTTTAAAATTTTTTTGTTTTTTCTTTTGTCATATTTTAATCTTCTTAATTTTTAAAATAATATTAGTTTGAGGTTTTGAAAATTTTTGTTTCGGACTGCGCCAAAACCTCGCAAGGCTTGGGCCTGGCCCAACTCCGCATCTGAAACAGCCTGACGCACGCTCCACTGTCAAGCACCCGCATCCAACGGTTAGGATCCACACGTCTGTATCCGACGCCTCGGGTACGGCACTTCCGTCTATAAATAGAGGTAACACCCTCCATTTGCAGGTACACTTTTATTGCGCATTCCCCTTCTATTTCACTTACTGACTTGAGCGTCAGAGTGTTTGCAGGTACCCCCCACCCGACGTCCGCGCGCAAGCAACCTCAAACCATCCGAGGCGAATCTTCATCCATCCGAAGTCTCCCCAATCTTCAGAAGCACATCAACCTGTACCCCGGACTCAGCCATCTTCGAAGTCTAGGTACCGAACAATGGCGACCACAGTGGGAGCATAATCACTTGCTTCCGCACTTTGTCAAATCTCTATCTTCTAAACTCTCTACTACTCCACGGATTCTTTTCAACAGGGACGACCTCGAGCTACTACCCGACCCAATCCTCTTCGCCGAGGTAAGTTACAACTTCCATAATCACTAGTTCATTCATTATCATCTCGTGCTCTTCATCAAGTCCGGTTCGCCTCCGAAATGGCGTGAGATCGCCTTTCTTGCAAGAGCAGGGGCTTTCTTGGATTATCTTCTTATTTCGGACCTTCGTCCAATCTGCTCGGATCTCTTATATCTGAGCTCGAATTTTTATCTTGCCCAACTGGGTTTCTACTCGGATTTCTTATGCTTGAGCTCGGACTTCTATCTTGCTCAATTGGATTTCTACTCAGGTCTCTTTTATCTGAGCTCGGAATTCCTATCTTGATCAACTGGTTCTCATCATATATATCTGAGGTTGTAAATAGCCCACAGCGGTTCCAACAGCTCTCTAATCTCCGAGCTCACGGCTCTATCAGAGAATCCGAGAAGGAATTCCACAGCGACTTCATCCCAATTTTGCCTCCTGCGAGAAAAATTTCTCTCTGATCTCCGAGCTGACGAGCTCCATTAGAGACCGAAGGTATCCCAATTTCGCTCCTTCCGAGCCCGCCTCCCCTCTAATGAGCTTAACGCTCCATTAGAGGCCGAAGAACAGGGTTCACAGTGACCTCCGTTTGAAGACCATGGAGAGGGGGCCCACAGCGGCCTTCCCATCTTGAAGTCCGGGGGCGCACAACAGCCTTCCCGCCCTTGAAGCCTCGAGGAGAGGGTGGCCCGCAGCGGCCTTCCCATCTTTGAAGACCGGGGGGTCCACAGCGGCCTTCCCATCTATGGAGCTCGGGGGCCGCTGCGAACTTCCCATCTATGAGTTCGGCTCTCAGACTCGACAATTAGGAATCCCAGCACTTGTTCTAAATAAAGGATGAATTGCTAATACTATCAATCTCGGCATTCAATCGTGATATCGGCTATCTAACACGCTATCTCGACATTCAATCAAGATAAATAACAGTTAAAGTGTTTTAAGACAACCAGAGCGTGAGTAAACAAAGGTCAATGAAAAATAAATTGTTAACCGGAAAAGGACGGTGCCATCAATTTTACAAACCAAGGCTGGCCCCGGACATTCCCGAGACCAACCACAAATATTGTTCGGAAAATGAAGAAAGCAGGAAAACACTAATCTAGGTTCTCCAGGGTGTTGACCCCTTCGACCCCGGCAACAATCTTATCATTGACCTTGGGAGTAGTGTTGTCTTCGGTAGCGGGGGTGTCATTCTTAGAAGCAGCTTGTTCTCCAGCATTAGCAACATTCGGGAAAGAAGATGGAGTCGGCTCATAGATGACCTGATCTCCCCTCACAATCCGGCCATCAACTGCCTTGTGATTGAGCTTTAGCAGGTCTACTCAAACCTAGGAGTCGAGGAATACCACCATGTCCAAGCAGTGCTGAAACCCAGCCTTGGCTCCGGAAGCAATCTTGTTCATCAAAACAATCTACTCCTCTTTCAGCTTCTCCAGCTCCTCGGTCTTCTTAAGCATCTCGGCATTACCTTCCTCCTTAACCTTCTCCAGCTCTTCCTTCACCTTCTTAAGGTCGGCCTCCAGCTTCGGCATTTTCTCAATCTTTTTGGCCTTCTCTTTGGCTTTGTGATGGGCCTCATCCAGTCTCTTCTGCACCCCGGACAACTTCTCCAACTTGGCCTTCAAGCTCCAGTTTTCTTCAGAAATTTCTACCAAATTACGGTCTAGGTGAATTTTCAATTCGGGGGATGTGCGAATCAACTCGCCATCTAAAAATCCATTGAGAGCTTCGAATTCGGAAATCTTACCTCGGAGGCGGGCACTGGATTTTTCAGCAATTGTCTCTTCTAGCTTTTTGAAGGCGGCTGCACCAAACTTAGCGACCTTGGCACAAGCCTGGAAGTCCTCCAAGGTGATGTCGTCCTTTCTTTAATCTTTCTTTTCATCTATTTCTTGTTGTTTCTTCTCGGCAGGGGTAGTGCTACCTTTGGCAACCTCTGTTCGGCCTCACTTCTGACCATCTTTGGAGGTCGACTCCGGAGCCGACTTTGGGTGTTTATTAGAAGACTGCTTCTCCCTAGAAGAGTGGGACATGGTGGCAGTGATCTCGGGGCAGCACCAGGCGCCGACCCTGTATTCTTCTTCTTCTTTTCTGAAATCTTCGCCTGCATATTGACATGCACGAATGTATCGATGATGGAATCATTCAAGATGGCATCCAAATCATCCATTTTACCTGCAAGTAACAAACATAGTCATGACCGACATCAAAATATTCCCGAAACCGACTCGGATCATAATAAAGCAATATTAAAAAATAAATTCTGGACAAGGTAAGCACAAGTGTTCAAATAATTCTTCAGCTTGCCCTCGGAATCGGCCAAGGCCTCGAGCATGGAGCCACAGTGAAACTTTAGGCCTTTCTTGGCCAACTCCTTTCCCCACCGGTCAATCATCTTGTATGAAGCCGCATCTTCTCCTTTCAGCAACCACGGCTTCCCCGCGTAGGATTTGGTCTCGATAACTTCTCCATCTCGGACAAAATGCTCTCGAGTCCAAGACAGGGGAAATGTTCCTTAGACAACTCTTTGCCCTCGCAGTCTACAATCGACCGCCTCGCTGCATTGTTGGAAGCCAGTACTAAAAAGAATGCCGACTTGAAATACTTATTCGAATCATTGGCCGACGTGAAGTAAGAACGCTCCGAATGGCCACGGAAGGCAATGTGGCCCTGTCTCGTCCTATCTGACCCCGGCTCCGGCAAATGAAACACATTGAAGAGGCAGAAGAAGACTTTGGCAGAAGGTACCCTCCCGAGGTGCTCCATGACAAGCTCAAAACCACGCATAAATCCCCAGCTGTTCGGCAACAATTGAGAGGGGGCCACGTGCATGAAATGTAAAACTTCCTTCTGAAACTCACTGAGAGGGGTCCGGGCTCCCATAGGATCTAACGCAGCCCCATAAAAGAAGAAGCCGATGCCATCGTGCTTAGTACACACCGGGATCTCGTCGACTTCCACCAACTTCGAGCTCTGGTCGGTCGGAGCAACAATATACTGCTCGAAGTAAAAGATGGGCTTATTTGACTTCAGCCTCGGATGAATGTTGCAGATCTTGGTAGACACCCAATCGTAGACCTCCTCGGCTGGTTCCTCGTGTTCCTCTATTGTGACTACGAGTTTACGCCTCTGTCAATTAACCTCGGCGTTATCTTCCAGCATGCCCTCGAATGCCTGTCTAGCAATTATTTCTCTATCTGAAGCTGAAGTTCCCGACATCGCAGACAAGTTAACAAAGGGCGGTGTCTCCTCGCTCTTAGATCGAACCATTTTTATTTGCAAGCAGAGGGCAGCGCCGTCACTATCTAAGTCTAAAACGGTATGGATCTCGGCCTCAGAAAGACCAAGGCCGGTCCATCTCCTCCCCATCAGGGACAAGCAGTGACGGTCACCGAAGCGGCGACGTCAGCCGCGAACAAAGGCATTGTAACTTAAAAGCATCTAAATTGTGCAGAAAATAAAAACTAACCACAATTACAGATGATCTCCAAAGCACGGCTTGAATATTGCACTCTGATGATGAATAACGATCTCGCCTTGTCGGAAGTCCCAGAGCAAGTGGCACTGTGCGGCGGAGATGAACTAGGCACGGTGGTCGGAAGGATGAAAATTTTCAGGTCACTCAGAGCTCTCAGAGGAAGACAATTTCAGAAATAAAGCGAAATGAAGATTGAATCCTCAACTAGCCTTATATAGGGGCGAGATACGAAGTGACATGCCACTTCAATGCGTCCCATCAGTGCAACCAGATAGGACACCCTCGATCCCTCCAAACGTCACGTCTCTGCTCCCCCACTCGTAAGTTGACACATGGCGTAACAATCGTTACCTCAAAGGCGATGGTCTAATCAAGCCGATGCCGAAAACCTCGCAAGGCTTGGGCCTGGAACAACTCCGCATCTGAAACAGCCCGATGCACGCTCCAATGTCAAGCACCCGTATCCAACAGTTAGGATCCACACGCTTGTATCTAATGCCTCAGGTACGACACTTCCATCTATAAATAGAGGTACAACCCTCCATTTCCAGGTACACTTTTATTACGCTTTCATTACATTCGAATTCTGCGAATTCCCCTTCTATTTCACTTACTGACTGGAGCGTCGGAGTGTTTGTAGGTACCCCACACCCGCCGTGCGCGCGCAAGCAACCTCGGACCATCCGAGGCGAATCTTCATCCATCCGAAGTCTCCCCATTCTTCAAAAGCACATCAACCTGTACCCTGGACTCAGCCATCTCCGAAGTCTAGGTATCGAACAAATTTCTTCCTAAAAAATTGGTTTACTGAAAAAGAATAATAATTTTGTGACAAAATACGTAAAGTGCAACGTTAAGCAGAATATTTTAGGGGACTTTAGAGTCCTAAAAAATTCAACGGTTCAAATAGACAAATTTTGTTTCTTAATTACCAGTTTGATGAAAAGAAAAATAACTTAGTAACAACATATAAAGTGCGATGCTAATAAGTGTGTATAGGTAATTTATAGTGCATAAAAAAATTTAGACGTTCACATATCTTATTTATTAAGCGAGTAACGCCAGTAATTGGCAATGGCGCCAATTTACATTTTTTTTAATTTTTTTTTTGTTTTTTCTTTTGTCATATTTTAATCTTCTTAATTTTTAAAATAATATTAGTTTGAGGTTTTGAAAATTTTCTTCCTCAATAATTGGTTTACCGAAAAATAATAATAATTTTGTGACAAAATACGTAAAGTGCGACGTTAAGCAGAATATTTTAAGGGACTTTAGAGTCCAGAAAAAAATTCAATGGATCAAATAGACAAAGTTCGTTTCTTAATTACCAGTTTGATGAAAAGAAAAAATAATTTCGTGACACACATAAGTGCGATGTTAAGCAGTGTGTTTTGGGGTACTTTAGAGTCTATAAAAAAGTTTAGTCGTTCACATACACTAATTCTTTCTCAATAACTGAGTTGATGTGAAAAGTTTACAATTTCGTGACAAAATATGGAAAGTACGATGCTAATGAAAAATTTTAGATGTTCAAATACGTGAATTTCATTCCAATAGCCGACTGGTAACAAAAATAATATATTTTTGTGACAAAATACATAAAGTGTGATGCTAAGTAATGTGTTTTGGGGTACATTAGTGTTCTGAAAACTTTTAATTGTTCCAGGTCAAAATTTGTAGAATGTAGCTCAATATATTAAATAATCAATTTATTTTTAAATTTGAGAGCACTCGCCTCCACCCCTCATTTTGTTTCTTTAATGAGTACTCCTGTCGATCCTCTGTTTTTTATGACCCTTATTTTGGTCATTTCGTACCAACAGATATTAGAAGCGTACTTAAACCACATTAAAAAAATAATTTATTTTCATACTCCTTTTCCTTATATTTGCATTTATTCTTATGTTTATTTTTTGTAAATACTCGCCACGACTCTCCCGTTTTGTTTTTTAATGAGTACTCCTCTCGACCCCCTGTTTTTATGACACTTATTTTGGTCATTTCGCACAAACAGGTATTAGAAGCATACTTAAATTGCGATTTTTATTTTTATTTTAATCTCGTTTTTTAGTATTTGATGAAGAGAAAGTTGTTTTGTTTATAGTCCTCAAGATCTTCTTGTTGGTTTTATTTTGCAATTGGGGTGCTTAATTGAACATACGATTTGAATAAAATTAAGGCTTAAATATGTTTTAGGTCCCTACAAATATAGTGTATGATTTTAGTCCCTGCAAAATTTTTTGTTTTAAAAAGGTCCCTATAAAAACAACTTGCTTTAAAAAAAGTCTCTCTGTTAACTCATCCGTTACAAACGGGAGTCCTATGTGGCTTTTTTATTCATTTCTTTTTTATTTTAAAACTGATTATTGGTTTGACAACAAAAAAGCTCATTATTGGCATCATTTCTTCAACCCATCTTCAAATAATAGCGCACACTCCTTTCATATTCATCACTATGACATTCACCACCCAACAACCCACAAAACCCCAAAGGCAAAAACAACATCATTAATTCATCATTTATTCATCGTTCATCAGAAAAAACAAAACAACATCATAAAGTCATCATTCATTCATCACCGCTGAGTTAGGGTTCCCCCTCTCTTGCTCGCTCTATCTCTCTCTCTCTCATTCACACACACACAAAAACTCCACGCTAAGAAACCAGAAGGTGTGAGTAGTGGGAGGATGAGAATGACGTGCAGATATTAAAGAAGGAGTAGAATGGAAAAAGATTAGGCAATAATGAGCATCTTGGCTTTGAGCATCCATGTTGAGAAGAAGAGAAGAAGAAAAAAGAGATTTGGGAATTTAGGGATTTAGGAACTCTTTTAATAGGTGGCAAGCATAGTCAATCAAAAAAATAATTAAAAGACAAAAAACTATTACAGGTCATCAAAACGTTAGCCACATAAGCAGTTTTTGTAACAGTGGCTTAACAGAGGGACTTTTTTATAACAAGTTGTTTTTGCAGGGACCTTTTTAAAACAAAATTTTTTGCAAGGACTAAAATCAAAACGCGTTATATTTGCAGGGAACTAAAACATATTTAAGCCTAAAATTAATTGGTAATTATACTAATGAAAAGAAAAAGTGACATAATAATGTTGCTCAAGTAAGCTTGTCCTGCGATATATAATATCCCATAGATACTTTGTCTATTATCCATGAAGTGTTTCTAAAAAGAATCATTCACTTCTCATTCTCATTACACGTTTCCTTCCTCTTCCTAAGGCCATCTTTCTTTATTCTTGGTAATTACTTTCTTCTCACTCCCTCTTTAGTCATTTTGTATCAACGATATTAAAAGCATACTTAAATTGGTATTTATATTTTTCCCTTTCTTTTATATTCGTCGTGTTGCAGCATTTACTCCTGCAAAAATTCCAACCACATTCACAATAGAACCCCCCATCATCTTCTTTCAACCTTGTATGAGTGATTCTATTTTATTGGTGGTTTTCATCCAACCATGTATGATACCCACACATTTCTCTTTCTAATTGTGTTGTCTTCTTTGCAATCATGCAACCACATTCATTGGTAACTAAATTGGTAGCCACTCTTCAAGAAGAACCGCTCACTTCCCATTCTTGTGTTACTCCCTCTTCCTAAGGCCATATTTTTCATTATTTGGCATTATTTTCTTCTCACTCCCTCTTTACAACCACCATAAGCCATGAATAGTTTGTAACTCTCTAAACCATACTTTGTTGGTACTTACTACCACCGTGCTTGAGTTCCTCGCTGTGGCAACTCATTTTCTTTATACTAGCAACATTTACTCCCGTGGAAACTGTAGACATATTTACAATAGAACCCCCTCTCAGCATCTACTTTCAACTTTTTATAGCTACTTCTATTTTATTGGTGGTTTTCACTCATCCATGCATGATACCCCTCCTCATCATCTACTTTCTTCATTCTGGGGAATTAGTTTATTCTCACTCCCTCTTTACAACCACCATAAGCCATGAACAGATTCTAAAGCTCTCTTTAAACCCCATCACACTGGTACTCACCACCACTGTACCGGAGTTCTTCGATGCACCGACTTCTTTTGCTTTACACTTGCAACAATTACTCGCGGGTTAACTTCAGCCACATTTACAATAGAACCCCATCATATACTTTCAACTTTGTATAGGTGATTCTGTATATTTTATTGTTGGTTTTCATCCCACCCTGCATGATACTCATGTGTTTCACTTTCTAATTGTGTTGTCTTCTTTTCTTCTTTTTTTTTTCTAATTGTGTTGTCTTCTTTTCTTTCTAATTATGGGTTAAGTTTTTATATTTACATTTGATGAGTATGAATTATGTTATTAAAATTGTTTAGACTTTTTCTTGTTATTATCTATGGATATTCAATTTCAATGTCTTTGTTAATGTTTCTTTTTAATTTTATATCTTAATTTATAGTTATAATTTAGTATTTATTTACAGTTATTACATGATACATATTTTACAAACAAACAATGTTGGCCTGGTGGCATAAGCTACTCTGGACAGGGGGTCGACCCGGTGCTCTCGGGTTTGATTCCCATCGTAGACAAACTCAATATTGGTCCAAACTAAGAAAAAGACTATATTTTTACACAAATCAGATTTAATTGTGCCTGTACATCGCACAAGTGTCAAGGCTAGTAAACTATTACCCAAAAGCTCCCAAAAGAAAGCTATGTGTGTATTCTTTCTCTTTAAAAACATCCATTATTATTTGTTTAGTCTATGGAAAAACACATAATAATAGCACTTGTTATCTATTTTTAGCTTGTAAAAATACCCAAAAAGAAAACGAAATCTCACATTTTATGCCTCAACTAATCAATATAATGATATGCATAAATAAATATAAAAACAACTTAAATATTCATATATTAGTATTGAGAATATCAATTATTTAGTTCATACACACGAAACTAAACACACTATTCTTTTTTCAAAAAGCAACCATGTGTACATCCCTGTACATTATTATTTTCTCCATACCTAACTCTTAAGGAACGTTGTCCAAAAACAGTATCAATCAATATTAATATATAACACAATAACATACATTAAGAGGGAAAAAACTACATTAATATTATATTAAATATTTGATAAAATGGTAACATATATTAATAATAATAGATTTTGGTACAAAAAAAATTAGGAAATTTTAAAGAAAAGATTGTGATGGTTTAAATGAAGGGTCATATGTGTGTCTCTATATTGAAAGAGAGCATAGCCACTGCAATCCATATCCTTGTTAATGGTAAAGTCTATCTCAACTCCACATTGTTTGGGAAGTGATTCAGCCAAATCTTTCCTTAAGTCAGCAAAATGGCTAGCTGCTTCTTTCATGCACTCACATGCAGCACGCCTTTAATTTGTAGTGGATGCTGATGATTTCAAATCTATACAACCACTACAACAAGATGTTGGAGGGTGAAGACCACCACCACCAGTAAGGTATTCTTCACAAGGAAGCATCGATCTCTTTGCTTCCTCACAATCAAAGGCGTTCCTCGGGACCACCCCGAGCGACAAAAATGCCAACAAGGTTAGAAATACAACAATCAAGCTCTTCATCTTATACTTGTATAACTTACTAAGTTTTGATGAAAGAATGGTGGACTGAAGGGAGAGTTATATAGTTAGGAAAATAGGATATTGACAAAATAAGGAAATTAGATGGCGCAATAATGGTTATGAAATTCAGCTTATTATTGTTTACGAAAAGAGAAAAGTCGATGAATTTTGTTCTTGAAATAAGTTCAGTTAGCCGGTTGATTGTGTTTGTGGTGTTTCAAAAAAAAATCTTGAAGAAACTTGTCAAAACATCATCATTACAGTTGCTATTTTGCTTTCCCAAAATGGATGTAAATCGTGGCAATACTATCCTTCAAGTAAAGTTAGCAAAAAAAACATACCAAAAAATTACGCAACCAAAAACTTAGTCTTAAAATTTGAGTTTGGACCTAATTTCCAATGAGGAAATTGAATGGCGCAACAATGGTTACGAAACTTGGCTTCTTACTCTTACGAAAAATAGTAAAGTCGATGGGTTTTGTTCATGAAATCAATTTAGTTAATCAATTCATTATGTTTGTATCAAACATTTGCAAAATTTATTGATGAAGAAAAGAGTACAACACATCATGTTATAGATGCTTTTTTGCTTTCCCAAAAAAGGATGAAAATTGTGGCGATTATTTCCTTTACGTGGTGTCAGCACAGAACATCATTACAAGCAACTATGCGACCAAACACATAGTCTTAAATTTTGAGTGTGGACCTAACTCCAAAAGAAGGAAACTGAATGACCCAACAATGGTAATGAGATTTAGTTTCTTCTTCTTTACGAAAATAGTAAAGTCGGCGGGTTTTGTTCATGAAATCAATTCATTCAACTGGTTGATTGTGTTTGTATCAGACATTTCAAAAAAAATTGTTGAAGATATCGATACAAAACATTATCATTATAGTTGCTTTTTTGCTTTCTCATAAAAAGATGAAAATCATGACAATTATTTGCTTCAAGTAATGCCACCACAGAACACCATACTAGGTAACTTTGCGACTGAAAGCATAGTCTTAAAATATGAGTTTGGATTTAACTCTAAAAGGAGGAAATTGAAAGGTGCAACAACGGTTGCGATATTTGGTTTCTTATTCTTCACAAAAATATAAAGTAGTTTTATTTTGTTCATTAAATTAGTTCGTTCAATCGGTTGATTATGTTTGTATCTGACATCTCAAAAAATTGTTGCTAAAGAAATTGTTACAAGACATAAATTTAGAAAAACATACCAAGAAATGCCACTGAAAACTTAGTTTTAAATAATGAGCTTGACCTAACTCTAAAATGAGGAAATTGAATGGCACAATAGTGGTTTTGAAATACTGCTTTTTACAAAAATAGTAAAGTTGATGGTTTTCGTTCATAAAATAATTCCATTTAAGTGGGTGATAGTATTTGTATCAAGCATTTCTGAAAATTATATTTGAAGAAAAGGATAAAAACATCATATTTATAATTGCATTTGTTCTTTCCTTCAAAAGTATGAAAATCGTTACAATTCTTTCCTTCAAGTAATGTCAGCGCCTACAAAATACTACGCGACTACACCACTAAAAATATAGTCTTAAAACATGAGTTTGTACCTAACTTCAAAAGGAGGAAGTTAATTGAATGGCGTAGAAATGGTTATGGAATTTGGTTTCTTATTATATATGAATATAGTATAGCCGATGAATTTTATCATTTCAATCAATCGGTTGATTGTGTCTGTATTTGGCATCTTAAAAACTTATTGCTAAAGAAATTGGTACAAAACATAATCTTTATAATTTCTTTTTGCTTTCTGTTCGGTACCGGAGTACGGGATATGTTCTTGAGCCGAAGTGTTCCGCGAGGAAGGGAAGTGGATCTCGGATGGTTAAGCTTGGAGCTCGTATGGTTGAGCTTGGACCTTGGATGGTTGAGCTTGGACCTCGGATTGACCGAGGTGGTCTTCTCCCGCACCTCGGGTGGGGTACCTGCAAGCACTCTGATGCCTAAGTCAGCAAGGGCAGAGAAGAGGTATTCGAGGGAGAAATGAGCGCATACCTGGAAACGGTGAGTTGAACATGTATTTATAGAGCGGGGCGCCGTATCCAAATCTTCGGATCAGGTGGGCAAGTCTTGCTTGTTGGATGCGGGTAGTTACCACCGTAGAGTCCAGTTTTGCTTTTAGCAGCATCTGCGGATTGGGCCGGGCCCAAGTGTTTGGATTTTGGCCCAGTCTGGAACAGTGGCCCCCAAAGCCGAGGTCGAAGTGACTAAGGTCGGGCTTGGCTTGAAGAATCTGGATCTGTCCTTCATTTTGCTTCCGGGATGGCAACAGGTGAGTCCCTTCTTTTTGGCGCTTTGAGGCCCCGTGCGCTCCTTCCTGCAAAAAGGCTTGACAGAGCATTTAAGCTCGGAGTCAAGAGGATTCGAAGCCGTTGTGGACTTCTTCCTTGGTCCTGAACTGAACATTGAAGTTCGGAGTTCAGGAGAAGGAATGTGCTCAAAGAGCGGGGTTGAAGTCGCCTGGGACTTCTTCCTCTGGTCTCCATCTCAGCATTTAAGCCAAGCCGAAGAGGAGGCTGCCTCGCGAAGAGCAGATTCAAGGTCGCTTTGGACCGTTGCGCGCTCCGGGACTGAGCATTTAAGCTCAGAGTCGAGGGGGACGGTGCGTCATTCTTTGAAGGACTCGCCTCGTACAGTCGTCCGCCGAGTGGCCAGCTCGGTGTCGTACTCGGGTGAGAGGGGCGTTGTTGCTTACTCGGGAGCTGGTGTCGCCGCGAGCCCTGCAAATGGGGAAAACAGAACGATTGCTTTAAAATGTCTTTATTCAGTTATTCAGGGACGTTACCGGTCCGAATGTTACATTTGACTAGCTATAGTATAGCTTGAGCTTGGCAGCATTCCAGGTTCGGGGTATTGGCTCATTGGAGAGAGTTTCCAGATGGTAAGCTCTTGTCCCGGTCTTTGCTGCGACTCGATAAGGTCCTTCCCAATTGGGTGCCAGTTTTCCTTCGCGAGCATTCTTGTTGCCGACATCAGCTCGCCTGAGGACGAGGTCGCCAACATTGAAGTCTCGAGTAATGACTCTCTAGTTGTAACGTCTGGCAATCCAAGCTTTAACGATGGCCTCGGCAAGTTGTGCTTTATCTCAGACCTCCTGTACAAGGTTGAGTTCTTCTCTTGCGGCTTTGCTATTTGCCTCATTGTTGAGCGGGTACAGAGTTCTCTAGGTGGATTCTCCGACCTCCACTGGGATGACGGCCTCTGTCCCATATGTCAACCTGAAGGGGGACTCGTAGGTGGTGGAATGCGGAGTCGTACAATATGCCAAGAGGACATATGGTAGTTCGTCTGGCCATGCCCTCTTTGCTCCTTTTAGTCTTTTCTTCAATCCTTTGAGGATGACCCTGTTTGCCGAATCCACCTACCCATTGGTTTGGGGGTGTTCGACGGAGGTGAAGTGCTGCTTTCTGTTCAAATCCGTCATCAACTTTCAAAATCCTTTATCCGCGAATTGAGTCCCGTTGTCAGTGATCACCACAGAGGGAACCCCGAAACGAGTTAGGATACTCTTTTTGACAAACTTGATGCAGTTGTTGGCAGTTATCTGGGCTAGTGGTTCCGCTTCGATCCATTTTGTGAGGTAGTCAACGGCGATGATTAGATTCTTGACCCCTCCTCGGCCAAGTGAGAAGGCCACGCTGCTGAGGGCCTTCTTTGCCAAGGCCCGGGCCCCCAGGTGTTGTACGCAGATTCCTTCATGGATCTCGCCCAGAACATACCCGGCCTCCTCCCCTTCAACGCACTTTAGGAGGGGGTAGAGAAACAACACCGGAAGAGTTTCCCGTCTATAATGGAGTAAGAAGTTGCACGTCGTCGGACTGCGGCAGCTTCTTTGGGGTCAACAGGTTCTTTGGCATCTTTGATGAGTCGTATCCAGCCAGTTTTTCTGTTATTGCATTGATCTCGGACATGGTGGTTGGAGACAGGTCCATGCTTGGTCTCGCCAAGTTTTCCTGAATGATGCTTCTCAGATTGCCCGTTGGATTTGTGCTGCCCAGCTTGGCTAAGACGTCGGCTCGGGCGTTCTCAGCCCAAGGTTCGTGATTAAGTTCTGCCAGTTTGAAGCGGAGGAGTAACTCCCGCACCCGTGCTAGGTACCGTTTCAGAACGGGGTCGTTTGTCACGAAATCTTTCTTGACCTGGGATACTACCAGCAAGGAATCTATGTTCAGCTCGACGGTTTTTGCCCCGAAGTCCGAGGCCAGCTTCAACCCAGCAATGCAGGCTTCGTATTCTACCTGGTTGTTTGAAGTGGCGAAGGAGAAGCTGAGGGAAACCTCGACCATTAGCCCTTCGGAGTTCTCGAGGATGAGCCCAGCTCCACTGCCTTTTGAATTTGATGAGCCATCGACGTGAAGCTTCCATTGCAAAGGATTGGTCTCGGAGAGGGACGGCGTCATTTCCCCTAAAAAGTCAGCTAGGACTTGAGCCTTGAGAGCGGACCGCGCCTCGTATTTGATCCCGAACTCTGATAATTCTACGGCCCACTTGATGATCCTTCGTACGAGGTTGGGGTGATGCAAGATTTGGCAAATGGGTTGGTTCGTCCTGACGAGGATCTGATGAGCCACGAAGTACGGTCTTAACCTTTTATCTGCCCCGACCAAGGCCAATGCCACCTTCTCTATTCTTTAGTATTGGGACTCGGCCGCCTGTAACACCTTACTTACGAAGTAAACTGGTCTCTGCCCTTCCTCTGTTTCTCGGATGAGGGCTACACTTACCGTCCCCTCGGCCATAGCGAGGTAGAGGTAGAGGGTTTCCCCTTCAACTAGTTTCAGTAGTATTAGTGGTTCGGACAATATTTGCTTGAGTTTGGCGAGGGCGCTCTCGCATTCGGGTGTCCACTTGAACTCTATGCCCTTCTTCAGGACTTTGAAAAAGGGGAGCGAATGATTGGCTGCTCTGGACACGACCCTGGAGAGGGCGGCAATCATGCCCGTTAATTTCTGCACTTTCTTCTTGGTGGTCGGAGGGCGCACGTCGGTCACGGCCCTGCATTTATCTGGGTTTTGCCTCGATTCCTCTTTCAGTCAAGTAGAAGCCGAGGAACTTTCCGGCTCTAACGCCAAATGTACATTTCTCAGGATTTAACCTGAGGTTGTTTTTTCTTGCCTCGTCAAAGAATTCCTGTAAGTCGGCCAGGTGCCTTTCATCCTCCTTGCTTTTCACAATCATGTCGTCGAGATAGACTTCAACGACCCTGCCAATTTGGCTGCGGAAAACCTTGTTCATCATACGCTGGTAAGTTGCCCAAGCATTCTTGAGTCCAAAGGGCATGACTCTGTAGCAGTAGCTCCCCTGGCTTGTCATGAAAGCCGTTTTTCCTGGTCCGGGGGATTCATAGCAATCTGGTTGTAGCCGGAGTAGGCATCTAGGAAAGACAGAAGTCGGAATCCGGATGCGTTGTCTACGAGTTTGTCAATGCTTGAGATGGGGAAAGCGTCTTTAAGGCAAGCTTTATTAAGGTCAGTGTAGTCTACACACATTCTCCATTTCCCGTTGCTCTTTTTGACCAACACTACGTTGGACAGTCAGGTGGTATACTTCACTTCTTTGATGAAGCCAGCCAATAGGAGGTCGGCCACCGCCTTCGCTGCTGCCTTGGTGTTTTCCTCGCTCTGGGCTCGGCATCGCTGTGCTACGCAATTGGCGTCGAGGTTGACCGCCAGGTGATGACATGCTACTTCCTGAGGGATTCCGGGTATCTCGGAGGCAGACCAGGCAAACAGGTCGGCATTTCTTTGTAGACACGCGATCAAGTTTTCTCTTACGGCCTCACTGAGCTCGGCCCCCACTTTGGCAGTCTTCGCGGGGTCGTCGCCTAGAGGGACTTCAAGGAAATCGCCTTGGGGCTCGGGGCGTTTGATCCTTCTTTTGAGTTCTCTAGCCAACTCGTCGTATTCCTCGTCCTCGAAACTGTCTGGGTCGTAGCGGGCATCGACCTCGGCAAGGTGCATCTGAGAAGCGGTTGGTTGTGGCCTGGGAGGCTCTTGTATCTGGCGCTGGGTGCCTTTAAGGGCAAGATACTGGCATCTTTCAGCAGAGTTGATGTCGACCAAGATGGTCACAATGTGGCCCGCCAGGGCATCGAACTTCATTTTCAAATGTACCGTGGAAGCGACGGTACCAAGCTTGGCTAACGTCGGTCTTCCCACGATGCAGTGATACGGGGTGATGAGTGGTATTACTAAGAAGGTCGTCCTGATAGTCCGAGCGAGCTTCTTCCGACCCTAGTTCACCATGGCGTCAAGGTATCCTAGGGGCCAGGTTCGTTCCTCCCCAAGCCCGGACAAGTAAGTCCCGAGGTAAGGGCTCAAGTCGGCGAGGGATAAGCCGAGCTTGGGAAGGAGATCTTGGAACATGATGTCAGTAGAGCTTCCTTGATCTACCAGGATTCATTTCACCTCGACGTCAAGCATGGAGGCTGAGATGATGAGAGGGATGAATTCGTTTGGTTCGCCCAGCAGGTAGTCTTCATCAGAGAAAAAGAGAGGCTTCCTGGATGAGGTCGGGGCAGTAGACTCAGTAGAGCTTCCAAGCCCTAATCTTTCATCGTCTATTAAATGTACATTATATATTTTGTTCTTAGACTCTCACTGTCATGCCGACAATGTTCACTCCCATTTTTCTTTCGTCGAGTCACCCACTGCCATGGAAGACCTTCCGCAAAACACACCACGAGGGAGCATGACGAAGACCACCCCAAATCATCCATTTTCCAGCACCTTCACAAGTCATACAATGACCAAACCCTAACCCCTTTCTTCATAGGCGTGCAAAGATGTTGGTTTCATGAATCCTCGTTTTCTCCGTCTTTGGTTGTTCCCTTGGCATCGCTTGACCATCGTTAATCTCGATCATTTACTCGTATTTTCTTCTCCTTTATTTTTAATTCGAGTTTTTCTTTTCCTTTTTTAATAATCAATTGAAATTGAAATTGAAATTGAATTCGAATTCGAATTTTTGGTCATTGATTTACCCTTGATTAGTGATTATGACCCATTTGGAAACCTTGTAGTTTAGGGCCCTTTTCAGGGTGTGTTGTATTGTTTGCTATTTCTCGTTTGGTTTTTTCTAATGATTGGGTTATTGATTGGGGAATAATACTTAGATGGGGTAATCGATCTGTTTTGGTTGTACTTGATAGATGAATGCTGAGTCTAATTGGTTTTGGCGAGTGGCCCCAATTCCTAATTTATGTTACTAGTAATTTGGTATGTCCTCTCTGCAATTAACAAATTAACAGATATACCAAGATGTGATCATATAAGAAGAGGGGTTCTGCACTCATTGTCCTGGCCGCCAAAAAGGAACTGTAAGTTAGAGTTCAATAAATTTTCTATTTTTTAAAAGGTATAGACTTTAGAGGAGGTTTGAAAACAAGATGGCTTATTGATATTTTGATTTTTGGTAGTGTTTTTAATAGTGTTCACTGAGGCTGCAACGTCATTATTTATTTAATAAAAAATTAAAATAAAATTTAATTACAAAATAAAACTACTTAAAATAAGACAAGAAAATATAAAAAAATTATTTCTCTCGTCAACTTTGTTTCTCCTTTCACTCTATTTCAGGCACTCATCGATTTGCATTGCTACTAAAAGTGTGAGGAAGAAGAAGACTCAACCTGGATTTAGGATTGTTCATATAGAATTCAGTATTTTTTTTGAACAAACAAAAGTGCTTCAGATATATATTTTTTTAATTAGTGATGTGGCTCTATTATTTGACGTGGCAGCCACATCTGGTGCCTACAACAGGTGCCACATCATAATGAGGGTCACGTCATTTTTCTTTTTTGACAGACCTCCAAATCAACAAAAAATGAAAAATTCCTTTTTTGACCAAATGTCTGAATTTTTTAAAATAAGTGGAATAAGGACCTGTCTGATTGTGTTTTGATTATTTGTTTGTGAAAACTGTTTTTAAATCAATTTTTTATAGGTATGGTATTTTTTATATGGCTGACCCATAAGCTTCCATTTTTTTATTAAATGGGATAGGTATGGTATTTTTTATAAGTGGTATGACTTTTTATTGTGGTCCAATATGGTTAATAGTATGGTTAAAGGTTATTGGTTTTTATGCACACCCCTACCTACATGTCAGTCCACTAAACAAGAACTGGGTCAAACACACCGACCACAACCCGGCCGACAACCAAAACATGACTAAAACGGATCACCCAACCACTTACACCAAAATAGAACGCAAATAGTTGAAGGGAAAGAAAACTTCAACAATCAAACCCTAAACGCAAAAGCCACTCTACCCACTGTGATTCTCACAACTCACAACAATTGGCTGATCTATTCTCAACAAAGCTTTGATCGAAGACGGAGCAGAACACGACCTGTTCTGATGAAGCGAATTCGAAGCAGCAAGCTACACTACCATGTCAACCATCGTATTTCCTTCACGTTTAACCCAGAGGAACCCTATATATACTCATGATATCTTGAATAATATCACCAATTTCACTTTTAATTAGGTTATCTCTGCAAGTTTCCATTAGATTCATGCAATCAGACTCGAATAGGACCCTAGGGCATCCAAGATTGATCGCCAGTGAGACTGAGGGTGAGAGCTTCATCAACTAGAGTAGAATACGTATAAATTCTTGAGGTGATTCCTGTAATTATCTTTTTTGTGTGAGATTCCTGTAATTATCTTACCATACTATTCGTACTTAATAATTAATACCATCATTTTTTTTGGTCAAGACTAGGGTATCCACCGCCGAACACAGTGACTAATCCCCTCATTGGATTGGAGGCACCTCGAAGGGTGGGACAGCTAGCCCAGAAATTTAAAGCTGCTCCATACCCAAGCCGAGGATCGAACCCTCAACACTTGATTAAGGGGGAATGAGCCCCGACCGCTCAACCACACCCCTGGGTTAATTAATACCATCGTTGTTATATTTGTCATGAATTGGAAAACTGGCCAAAAAGAAAAGGAAATCTCACTTTTTTATATGAAGGAAATCTCACATACAAAGCCACAACTATTCAATAATATAATATGCATAAATAAGTAATTAATGAATTTTAATTTTAATTTACCATTATTGACAATGTTAATCATTTAGTACATACACACGAGACGAAATACATTATTTGTTTCCTCGAAGAGAACATGTGTACATCCCTTTACATTATTATTATTATCTCCATATCCAACTCTTAAGGAACGCTGCAAAAAGCCAATATCAAAATTAATGTATAACAATAAAGTTCCTCAATAATAGTAAATAATAACTACACTAACATTGTATTACTTTACCCGATTAACTAATAATAGCACAGACTTGTTCCGAATTCCCTGACCTTGATTACAAACTGGGCTAGCTGTGAGTTTACTTCTTTTGCTTATATTTGCTTGTAGTCATTACTTTACCCGACGAACTATTCTTCTACCTCCTTCAAAAGATTCAGTGATTTGTTGTGGATTGTTGTTTTTAGCTTCAAATTGGTAATGGTTTCTTGTTCGAAAGAATTATACAACTAGCCTTTCTTTATTATTTGTTCATTACTTAAATATAGTATTGATCAAAGTAATACTTGACCACTTAGTAAGCCTATTAAATCTAAACAGTCATGATTGTGTAGAGCTATGAGTAATGATCTGCACTAATGTTATAAACTTATATGTAAAATTAAACTAGTGAATCTTGTGATCTTTAATCTTATGCCACATCTTTTGAAGTTTCTTGCTTCCTAATCAATTTAACTTAGCATTAGATAATGTATTTTGTTAGCCTTTACATTTCTTTGCATGTTATTGGCATTGAGTCTATATATAAGCTATTTAGTTATGGCAGAATACTTTGCTTAAATAATGTATTATCCAAGAACATCCTGCAGAAACTATAATCTAACTGTATGAAAAGTTATAAAGTAGTGTTTTGATATTTTAATATGTCTACTTCAACTCATGGTTCCACTTCATCCAGCATTTTCTTCAAACATGTTTTTGATTTCTTCTTTGTTTTATAGTACATGGTTCAATTCAGGATTCCCATGCTCAGTTAACTAAGCTTTCACTTATTTTAACTACTTGCATCAAAAGTTTATAATTGGTGTGTTTAGCAGCCCTGTTATCAATCTCATAGCCATTCATTTGGGTTTAATGTGATATAATCTTGTGAAATGCCTATTTATTCGTTATGCAATTATTGCATATTTATATTTAAATTGAATTTTGAAAATTGATGTCCATACTCAACTACTTCATCAAAATAGGAGAATAAGTGTTTGGTTGGTCACGTTGAAGGATAAGGTTTAAATTTGAAATTGTAGTTTTTGTTTATCTATGTCTGCATCTCGAAGGATGTCTGGAACAGGACAAGCTCTTGAGGTTACTGATAAGCAACAACCTTTCCTTTGGTTTTGATTTGATCCGATCTGATTTGATTTTGCAAAGAGAAATCTGAAAATAAAAATGGAGTGCAGTAGTTATCTGGATTGTTTACTTACTGATTTATATAGCTTCTTTCATTGTTGCCTTTTGATTTTATTTTGCGTCTTTGACAGTGAAAATCATCAACTTTCAATTGGAGCTAATATGGTAGCTACTTCAGGTGCTGGAGCTGCAACTACTATTATTACAAACCCGCATTGAGTTGTCAACTCCAAGTTTGTATCTTTTTCAGTTCACGTTGAATATTCAATTAGCTTGTGCTATCAACCCCTACTATATATGGTTGGCCTGACTCATGAGTGCATTCAATGCTTTGAATATATTAAATTAGTTGTTTATTGCTGTAACAAGCCCTTCTATTGTATCTTCTATGACTAAAAGTCTTGGAGTTTTTTGGTGTACCAATATCGGAACTACATCATTATCAAATGAGAGAAGGCAAGATTACAAATATTATATCCATATTGTATGTTTTTGGCATGTGTCAATCATGTTATTTCGTAGGAGAAAAGATGTGTGGGGATCAAATAGATGGCTGTTACAAGTATGATATCATTCCTATAAGTAAAACAATGATGTATATGCATTAAAGCATTTTTTTAAAAAAAACAAATAGCTTTTGATAGCGCTTGTTTAGAAAAGTGTTGTTAAAAACATTCTCTTTCATAGCGCTTTCTGAAGCAAGCGTTATTAAAAATACCAAAAAATTACACACCATCCACAATACTATAGCGCATACTGGAGCAAGCGCTGTCAAATGTTGACATATTATAGCGCTTCATAAGCGCTATCGTAGCACTTGTTATCAATAATAGCGGATACATACATAGCGCTTAAAAGCACTATTATAGGTAGTTTTAATAAATTGGGGGGGTCCAGCAAGTAGGGGTGGGTTGTAGGAAGCATGGACCTTGTTTAACACTATTCCTGCAAGTGCTTATCTGTAGAAAAAAAAGGGTCATACTTCGTACAACCCCCTAGCTACTCAGTAGACACTCCCTCACTCTCAAAATCCCCAAAATACTCCTTTTCTATAACTGAATTTTAGTGGTTCGGACTCGGAGCACGGTCCTCCGAACCTCTTCTAATATAACTGAAAGGAAAAAATGGGTGTTTCTGTGCGTTATTAACTGGTTCGGATAATGCTCGTCCGAACTGATTCGAAACATGGTCTTCCGAACCTCTTATAATATAACTGAAAGGAAAAAATAAGGGGTGTTTGTGCGTTATTAACTAGTTCGAACGGTACTCGTCCGAACTGGTTCGAAACACGGCCCTCCGAACCATCGTAGGAGCATAAGATTCATTAATGGCATTTTAGTTTTTTTCGACGTGTAGGGGATGTTCACTGAGTAGCGGGAGGGTTGTACGAAGTATGGGCAAAAAAAAAACTATTCCTGCAAGTGCAATTCTGTAGAAGCAATTTATCCACCTGGCGGTAACAAGAGGAAGTTTAACACGAAATCCGTGCATGAACTAAAGTCATAAAACGACGCTCTTCCCTTATTCAAACTTGACGGCTCTTTGATGCTAGCTAGCAACATTTCACCAATAGCTACATCTAACTTGTAAATCCCACTATCTTAAGAATCAAAATTTTGTCCACCCATGTGAGGTTTTTTGTTGACAAAGCTACAAATACTTTCAAGAATACTCCACAATACTGTAACACAAATGGAATATAATTAAGTAACGCAATATGACTACTACAAATTAAATTACAAAATAATAAATCCTTGAAACTTGAAACATTCACTACAATGAAAAAGTCACAAAACTCACCATGACATGTACAAGGTTTCTTAGCTTCACGTTTCTAGTTCTCCTCTTCCTAATCACCACAGTAAGTGCACAAACACCAATTTACATGTACAGTTATTGCCAAAACACAACAGAAAAATCTCTAACACCATCATACCAATCCAACGTTAACAACCTCCTTTTGTGGATAAACTCTAATGTTGCCACAGGTACAGAATTTAACCACACCATCATAGGTAGCAGCAAAAACAATAATGATGATGTTGTTTATGGTAACTATGATTGCAGAGGTGACATAACAGGATATCTATGTCAATTCTGTATTGACACTGCAGTAAGAGAAATTTCTCAACATTGTCTTAATAGTGTAACAGCTGGTATATGGTATGATATATGCATTATACGTTACTCTAACAAGAATTTCTTTGGAAAAGTTAGTGTAACACCATCATGGAATGTTACTGGAACCAAAAAAGTAAAGGACGAGAAAGAGCTTGGGAGAGCCGAGAATTACATGGGGAATTTGATAAGAAAAGTAACTATAGAGACCAATGAATCATGGGCAGGGAGTGAGTTTAATTGGAGTGATAGTGAGAAAAGGTATGGTTTTGTGCAATGTGCTAGAGACCTTCGTAAAGATGGATGTAGAGAGTGCTTGGAGGCCATGTTGGATAGAGTTCCTCTATGTTGTGGGACAAAGGTAGCATGGGCAGTTGTTGCTCCTAGTTGTGGTATGAAGTTTGATGATCAATTGTTCTTTCAGTTGAGTAACCAAACAGGATCCTCTTCTCCTATGCCAAATCCAGGTAACATGAAGTTTGGCTTATTAGTTTTAATTTTTTCAAGGTTTTAAATTGTACAGAAATCATGGTGTAATAAAGTGGATTCTTATACCTAGTGTGCTGAAGAACAAATTCAGTAATAAATTGCTAATTGTAAGCAAACTAGGAGGGGGTGGAGATTATTTATGAAATATTAAATATGTTGGTTTGGCGAGTCAAATGTTTGGTGAGATTATTGGGTGTAGGCTATGGGAAATGGATTCTCTCCAATGACATGACATTATTGTCATGTGGAATCTCAATCATCGATTAAAATGTAAGAGATAAAAATCTTAACATGTTAAAATAGAGAGAAGGGGTATTGAATAGTTTAGATATCACACTTGAGACTTTCAAAGAAAATTTTCAATAGAGAGAATCCACTCCTGTATGCTATCTGCCAATTGAAGGAAATTATTTTTTTATTGGTCTTTAGGAGAGCAATTTCAATTCTTCATAGCTAAGAATATTGAAAATCATTGATGCACTTGAACATTAGACTCACAAACAATGCCTTGCAAAATGTACTATAATTAGTTTTTGAGTAATTGTTTAATTATACTCCCTCTGTCTCAATTTAAGTGTCTTCTTTGCTACTTTTCCTTGTCTCAAGTTATTTGTCACTTTAGAATCCCAATGCAACATTTATTACTTTTTTCCAACAATACTCTTACTTTTATTTGTATTTCCAACTTTTCTATTCCTCTCTCCTCATAATAACATAGGGGTACTTTAGTCCTTCCATACTTTTTAAACATAAAAAATAGCATCTCCAATCATTTTCTTAATACCCGTGCATAACCTTAAACGACAGTTAAATTGAGACGGAGGGAGTAACACTTAGGTGGTTTGGGCATGTCAGAAGGAGACTTGTAGATTTAATAGTAAGGAGAATAGATCAAATGAGGAAAGTCCAATTGTTGAAACTATTAAGAAAGATTTAGAAGCCAAAGGTATGGTTTGGGTAAAGACATGATCTATGATAGAGCATTAGGAGGCTTGGTTGTTGTTGTTGTTGTTGAATTGTAAGCCTTCACTTTCTCTTTCTAATTTGATGCATTTCACAAGTTAGAACTTTCAAATATAACCTTGAGAAATGTTTTTTTGGGCAAAGAAATATAGGAGCCTTGTTAAAACCTTCTGACGCAAACTCTCTTTAGAGAAAAATCATTTGCAAGGAAAAAGAGCCTCGTTATAAACTTGAAAAGTGTCTACAGCCTATAAATTGACAAAAGAAATGCAACATTTTCATCTATGTTATATTTTTGCAGCCAAACAAGAAGGTGAAAGTAAGAAAAAAACAGTGATCATCACCTTAGTAAGTGTACTGGTGCTAGTGGCACTACTAAGTTGTGTCTACTACTTCTGGCGGAGGAATGGGTTATGTAAAGGTAATTATAACAAGTTACATAAATCTTGTTTATAGTTCTCTAAACTCATTTCTCAAACTTACCTATGAAAATTAGTCTCTATTCTATTCAAACTTACTAGCTTCCTTGGTAGGTGGATCCGCGTTGGAGACCATCCCTATAGCTTTACATGATCAGGTTCAAAGAGAAGATTCATTGAACGGAGACCTTCCTGGAATCCCTTTAACTATAATTCAAAAAATCACTAATTACTTTTCAGAGTCATCAAAATTAGGAGAAGGTGGATTTGGCCCTGTTTACAAGGTATGGATGAATAGGATATTGAAGCTAACTTTTGGTCCCCAATTGTATCTCAGTTTGCACTTTTGGTCCCCAACCGTTATTATATTTGCACTTTTCTTGACAGACTGCCACACTAGTAGTCCAGTACCTACCTAATATAGCACGTGATTTGACACCCTAGTCATTAAAAAGCGCGAATGGCACGCACCGCGTTGCAGCCCAATAGCCACCTAATCACCAACTTAACGTGAAAGGCAGGTGATTTGACATCCTAGTAATAAAAAATGCTACTAGCAAGTACTAGGGTGACAATTCATTAGCCAACATCAACTTAACGTTAGAGACCAAAAGTGTCAACCGAGATAGAAGTGGGGACCAAAAGTTTAAGAAAAATTTATTAAAGACTAAAAATGTAAGTCTTGTATTTTGTAGGAATTAAAAACATATTTAACTATTTTCTTTAAAACTTTGACATGCTCATGTTAAGTTTTCTTTAATTACCATCTTTTTGTCAGGGTACTTTACCGGATGGGACAGAAGTTGCTGTTAAAAGGCTTGCAGAAACATCTGGCCAAGGTTCAGAGGAGTTCAAGAATGAAGTAATCTTCATAGCTAAACTGCAACACAGAAATCTTGTTAAACTCTTAGGTTGTTGCATTGAAGAAGACGAAAGGATACTAGTATATGAGTACATGCCAAATTCAAGCCTTGACTTTCACCTTTTCAGTATGTTTTGACAAAAACCTTATTCAGCCCAATAGCTTGCATTATTATATTTCCTTCTACCAAATTGAAACATGATTAAGTTTAATCATATATGGGAACATTTTTCATATTATAAGATACAAGATAGATTGAAATATCATATCCATTACTTTTTCCTATAAAACATCTATTAAGAAAAAGTGAATTATAGTTTCCAATAGTGCTTAACAACATGAATACAATGTCCATTTGTTTGGCAGATGAGGAAAAACATAAGCAACTTGATTGGAAATTAAGACTAAACATCATCAATGGAATTGCGAAAGGACTGCTATACCTTCATGAGGATTCTCGACTCAGAGTAATACATAGAGATTTGAAAGCCAGCAATGTTCTTTTGGACGAAGAAATGAATCCAAAAATTTCAGATTTTGGATTGGCAAGGAAATTTGAAAAGGGACATAGTCAGACAAAAACAAAAAGAGTTATCGGCACCTAGTAAGTGATCGATGTTGACAATTCTTTTAAAAAAAATTAGAAGATTTCAAATGATTTACAACTAACAGTTTTCTAATGATTTTAAACAGTGGATACATGGCTCCAGAATATGCTATGGCTGGGTTAATTTCAGTGAAATCTGATGTTTTCAGCTTTGGAGTTCTTGTATTAGAAACCATTTATGGTAAAAGGAATAGTGAATTCTTTCATTCAGAACACCAAAGTCTTTTATTATATGTGAGTTTTTTTCATCCTGTCAACATATTGATATTAGATAGAGAAAGAATTGTGTAATTATTCAAATTTGTATGCAGACTTGGAAACTCTGGTGTGAAGGAAAATGTTGGGAATTAATTGATCCATTCCACCAAAAAACATACATTGAAAGTGAAGTTATGAAGTGCATACACATTGGTTTATTGTGTGTACAAGAAGACGCAGCGGATCGACCAACAATGTCAACCGTTGTTCTCATGCTGGGGAGTGACACAATGGTCCTTCCAAAACCCAAGCAGCCTGCATTTTCAGTTGGAAGAATGTCCAATGAAGATGATCCAACTTCAAATAGTTTTAAGGATTCTAGAAATGAATTAACAGTGACTATTGTTGCACCTAGATAGTTGATATTATGGTACAGTTTGAATACTGTGATTGTATATTGTGCTCTCAGAGCTCATATAATAGAGTTTTTTGTGGTGTAGTTCAGACACACGGTTTTCAGCAGCGTCTTTTCTTTTTCTTTTTCTTTCTCTCAACGTGATATTTAGAGTTTAAACTTTTGGGTTAACTATTGTGTCTTCGTGATTACCTCAATCTAGTATAGTTCCTCATTTTGCCAGGTTAACTATTATGTTTTAAACATCACGTGGAGATATTTGTAAAATGTTTTTCAATTCTAAGTTAAGGAAGCTGTGAAATGTGATTAACAATGTTATGCTAATATCTATCATGATATTCTTACAATTTTTTAAAATCTCAAATCTCCCTCCCAACCATACATATATTCCCAAAACACCAAAACAATAGAATAGATATTTGTAGCTCTATTTTGTGATGCATGGATTATCAAAGTTTTCTGAACTATATGATTAAAAATAACCTACTATCTTAGATCATAAACCAGAAAGCTAGATGGAAAAGGCAACCAAATATATTTCCTTCAAGGAACATGTATAACATATCCAAATCCAACTACTTAGTTCACAATCACAGACAAAAAGTTGACTACATATTATATAGTAAACAAACAATAAGATGTGATCCAGAAAAAACAGTACCAGCAATAAACTCTTCATTTTATGAATAAAAAAATAAAATTCATAAAAAATTTATAAGAGATGCAGAATACTTACCTACAAGCATAAACGTATAGTTAGCAATTATTTTCCCAGTATTTCCCAGTTCCCACAATCATATCGTGTCGCCTAGCTAGCCTGAAAAGCATCAGAGCTCCTAATTCCTATGCAATCTAACTCTAAGGCACAATCTAATTGCAGAACAAATCATTAGTTTCAAGGTACCATTATAGGGTGTATGTTTGTTTTACTAGTAGTTGTAGTTGTATAGAATATAGATTGAAATTGTTCTACCTAAGATGTGATCATTTACCTATTATAGGATGTTGAGTTACTACTTACTGTTGTATAAATTGAAACCCTTGTAAACTTGGTACTTAAATGCTTAGTTTTCATCTCATAATATGCCCATTCAAAAGAGATTTCATGAGTGGATATGACAATGATTTCTTTTAAGGAGATTATAGAAGTCTTCAATTCTAAGTTAAGAATAACATGATAGATATTAGCATAACATTGTTATTCTTTCATGATAGAGCATAACATTGTTATTCTTTAAATATTTTAAAATTTCAAATAGTTATTAAAATATAAACCAAATCCTCCTGTCCTAAACCCTCTCAAATCCTCCTCCCAAGCATATATGTTCCCAAAACAATAGAATAGAAATGTCCTACAAAGAACATACTAGTATATACTTCAACGTCATTCAAATAAAGCTAGAAGAATTTCAATCGAGGTAAATTCAAATCAGCAAAAATGATAAGTATCTGAAGGGACAAATTTTGAAATGTTATCAGCAAATTTGATCAATTAATGAGTCAGTCCCATGGGTGTCTACTCTCTATTTCAGATGTATTTTACACTCACACAAGTCCCTAAAAGTATAAAATGGAAATAAAAATGACACACAAGTCATGAATGAAAACTAAAAATAGTGAACAAAACCTCTCTCTCTCTCTCTCCCGTCAGATATTTATTATAGTATCTGGAACACGGAATATAGAAAATAGATTCTGAAGTATTAGAACTATGATTCATACTTAATATTTCTATTTAAACCTCGCAACCGGACTAAAAGAAATTTAAAGAGTTAGAAGAATAAAATGAACGATTTTTATTCTTTTAAACTGCCCCCACTTATATTTATTTTGATCAAAGGGCAAAAGTTTCTTTGAATTTTTTTCATTATATCTATTCACTGTCATTGAATAAGTGATGATCCAGCAGTTCTTACTCAGGGAATTTTTGGACTTCGATTAAAGGTTTTTTTGAAAATCATCGTGGTTCTGGTATGAATCTGAGGTTTTTGAATTGATTCATAGGGTCTTAACAAGAAAATTCCTATCAATAAAAAAAAAACAACAGTCAAATAAAAATCGCATTACATACACAAATAAAAAATAAAAAAAATGAAGTAAATAATAGAATATTCAAGAGGCTTGGAAGAATCAAGAGAAAAGACGAGTGAGCCGACTTGAGATTTTGGCATTATAACTAAAAAGAATTTCGGATTTCTATTTTTTTCTTATCTCTCTCTCTCTCACAGGTGGGTCCTTCTCTCTTTCAAGGGAAGAAAAATGGTTTATGGTTTCACAAACAAGAGTTTTAAGGTTGAAGATGACTCAGGGATAAATTTGTCTTAAAACAGTCAATGAATGATTTGTCACTTTTTTAAATTTGTAACGCCAGGGACTTATTTGGCCTAAAATAAACACTTCTGTGGCATTTGACATGACAACATGGCACTTAACGTGTCACGTAGAAGACGTTAACTGTGCTGACAACGGCTAAATGGATGGAGGGACTAACGTGTCTCGTTTTGAAATTGTCATGGGCCAATGTGTCTCGAAAAATTGTCAGGGACTAACTTGTCCAACGAGAAAATTGTTAGTGACGAATTTGGGACTTTACTTAAATTTAAATCAATGACATGAAATAAAGGAAAAAACTTAGATACAGTAGTACCATAAGTGGTGGTGGTGGTGCTGTACTTCAAAGGAAAAATAGAAAAAATTTCACCAACCACTTGCTCGTTGTTGGGTTTCAAATAAAATTTTATATTTTTTCTATTAAAATAAAGAGTCTTTGTGTCTAGACTAGTACAACTGGTAGCTATGGTACTACACCTAAGTATTGCTCTAAAATTAAATCTCAACCGTTAATGATTTTGGTGCCACGTGTTTGTTATTAATAAAGTGCAATGGAGAGTTTGAATCCTCACAAGTACTTGTGGAACAATTTCGGAGAGAGTAGCACAAACAAAATATTTATGTTATTTATTGCATTTATTATTTTTGTTTGCGTCACTCTCTATTCGAAATTGTCCCACAATCCAAACTGTGCAATGGAGATCTCCATTTCTCTCTGGCACTATGCGCAAAAACTATCGTATACAATCCCGTTGTGTTGCTTGAGGATCCTAACACGTGGCTCTCAAAGATAGGACCTTCACTCAATCTCTCTCACAGTGGTGTACCTAATCCACTTTTCTTTTTCTATCGTTTGTTTGGTTATCGGGAAAGTGCAAACGAAATTTTCCCATCATATTTTCCCGAGAAAAACGAACCCTTGCCATCCATTTGACGCCGCTGGTTACTCTATCTGCGATCTCATCAAGATCTGGTAACTGTTCAGTTTCTTCAATTATTCACTGTTTCTTTCTTTTTCTTTCTATGAATGTTTAATAGTTTGATTCAAGAGTGTTTGGTTGATGAAATTCAAGAGTGTTTGGTTACTCTATCTTCGAAGTAAGATTTGAATGCAAACCCACCATTAAGCTAATTATCATGTGTTTATAGCTCCATTGTAATAGGCCAATTGTTCTTGTAAGTGCTTGAAGGTTAATTTTTAGCTGAATTTGTTCCAGTTTGGGTTTTGGCATTTTTGTTGTTTGCTTTATCTCACTTTCAAGTGTAAGCACCTGTTTTTTTTTGGGGGTTATCATGGCATTGGTGCGCAGTTTCCACCGAGTTTGTCGTGACTAATCTATGCCGGGGAACTGCCACGAGTACCCGACTTTATCGGCCAGTGTGGTTCTCCCTTCCTAACAGTGTAAGCACGTGTTGTTGTTGTATTTTTTAGCAACCTTGTTGTTATTATTACTACTTTATTAAGCTTAATTGCACTTTTGGTCTCCTAATTTAGTGCATTCCCAATTTTAGTCCTCATTTTCCTAATTTTGGAATTGTTGTACATAGTTTTCCAAAATTCTGAAATGTTAGACTAATTTTGAAATTGCGTCAGCCACCATACCAGCAAGGATAAAAATTACATGTAGGTCACGCCATGTAATGAAAACCCTTGCCACATCACAAGGTGGCTGAGCCAATTTCGAAATTGGTCAAACATTTCAGAATTTAGTAAATTTGGGGAACAAAATTCCAAAACTAAATAAAGGGAGACTAAAATTGTTAACGCCTAAAATAGGGGGACCAAAAGTGTAGTTAAGCATATTTAATATTAGCAGTAGTTTGTTAGTTAAGTGATTGTGAAAGGAGTAACATGTTTGACATCATTTTACTAGAATATAGAATATGATTTTGTTTTATGTTATAATCTACACACATGTATATTTCTATCGGGAAAAACTCGAGTCACATATTTTCTAGAAATAGGAGTAATGGATACCTCTCACCTTACAAGCCCCTTTTATAGGGTCGAGTTAAGCTCAAAATCTAAGAGCGTGATGTCATAGTAAACAGTTATTGAGTCTTGATAGAGTTTGAGCCATCTTTCATGGATTTGAGCTATTTAATAAAATGACCTGATATAAAAGCTTGAGCAAGGCTTGAAATGAAATCTAGGCAGTTATTTTAGGCTTGGCTGGGGGTAAATAACTTTGTGTATATTAATTAAATCATATACAAGGGAATTAGGATATATGTTACGATATGTGAATCATTAATATAAAATGAATAACGTGTCGATCTTTTTGTTGATCTTCATGTAGAAATGGAGCATTGTGATCTGCAAGGACAAAGAAGAGATATGAAAATTAAAGGAAGAAATGTTGTGTGGTCAATTGCAATGGATAAGTGTCTAATTGAAGCCCTGGTTGTTCAAGCAAAGAATGGAAACAGAGTTGAAAAATGTTTCAATGAGAATGCATATACTGCTGCTTGTGTAGCTGTAAACACTCGTTTCAACTTAAATTTGAATAATCAGAAAGTTATCAACCGTCTGAAGACACTTAAGAAGCGGTATAAAGTAATAAAAGACATGCTAAGTCAGGATGGTTTCAGTTGGAATCCAAATACGAAGATGATCGAGTGTGATCACGACGAGCTTTGGAGGAGATACGTTGCAGTGAGTATCTTCAATCTTTGTCATTAAACCGTATAAATTAATTTCAAACATCAATGTTAGTGTTCTTTATCTCATTTGATAGGTACACCCCGACGCAAAAGGATTTCGCGGAAAGCAGATAGAGATGTATGATCAACTTAAAATTGTTTGTGGAAATTATCAAGCTCCTAGTCATGTGGCTAAGATGAAGGATGGAAACTGTGTAGTAGGCATGAAGAATTGTGAAGATGAATCGGCCTCGTTCGCATCTCCTAGCTCAGAAAACATGAGCGAGACAGATGGAACTGAGTCATACAATGAGCCTCCAGAGTATAACCAGATGCCAGATGGCTATACTGAGCCACCAGTCCAGCCTTTACGACAACATCCAAAACGGTCGCGTAGCTCAGACGAGCTTCACGAAGCATTGATGACAGTGGCATCAAGTATCCGACGATTGGCTGATTCAATGGAGCTTAGCAAATGTTCAATCGATGCCTCAGAGCTGTTGCAGGCTGTGATGGAGATAGATGGGTTGGATGAGAGTAAACAAATGTATGCATTTGAATATTTAAATGCTGATCCTATAAAAGCCAGAGCCTTTATGACTTACAATACTAGGATGAGAAAGATTTATCTATTTAGACAGTTCTGGTGGTGGAGGTGAGGGTGATTACTGATTAGTGTATAGAATATCTTGGGACTCTATTGAATGAAAATGTTTTAAATTTGTTTCAGAAATTGTTGATTATTAGTTTTAAGAAGAATCTATAGATTCTAAAGATTGATAGAGCATAGTCATCTAACAGGGACCAGGGAATCACAAATCCCCTTTGAGAAGGAAATGGGATTACTGATGTCTTGGGGACTGAATAGTTCATATTTGTCATGTTTATGATGCTGGGATTTTGTTTCATTGAAAGTTGAAAGGAATTGAATTTATAAATAGGATTAAAGCCAAAACGTGGAAGCCTATGTTCATTGTTTAATCAACTATTTAGCAGAAGCAACTGTAATTATTTTATCTTTCTCTATTAAGGTAGATATTTGTGTGAAGTTTGAAGGAGATGTGGCGTGCATGCGTAATTTTTTCTCTCTAAACTAAGATAGTTATAAAATATTAATAACAAAAATAATAGATGATTTGAAAGAAAAGCTACATAATAAGTAAAGGCATGAGTGATTTTCTCGTCATAAAGGCACTCAATTCCTCACCTTTTAAATCATCTAAATCTCGAACTATTTTTGGAATATTTGTTCCCCAATTTGAAAATGTAGCAACCTCATCACCTCCTATTTTAAAAGTATACCATTCATTTCCTATAGACCTTTTAACCAATGCGTAATAATTAAAAAAATAATTTTTTTTGATATAAAGGTTTTTGACCCTGCTCCGGTGTCTATGGGAAAGAGGCCTTGAATAAATCGGATTAAAAAATTAATTTTAATTGTAATAACTTTGTCAACAGTGTATTGCTTTTTTAAATAACCCCTCAATTATTGTGACTCATCAGTTTTCACTTAATTAATTATAATCTTGCTTTCTAAACAACAAGAGGCATTTTTGTAAACAAATAATTAAAACACCTAACAATTTGGAAAAAGTCTAACAAAAAAGACATTTTTTTTATCCAAAAAGGTCTTATATGGATAGAGGTAGTAAAGAAAATTAAATAAGAAAGGTCTCCACCCTTAAATCATGAGTAGCACCTCTATTTAAATCTTCATTCATGTTCATAGTTGTAATCAAAATAACCAGGAAAGATAATTAGAGGAGTGCTAACAATACTTTCTTTAAAACTTTCTACCAACACTTACTTTATGATTAGCTGAAATTTATGTGAGTGGGTCTCATATCAAAGTGGTGAAACTCATACGAATTTCAACCAATTATAGAGCGAGTGTTAGAGAGATAGTAAAAAAAAGTGTTGCTAGCACTTTTCAAGATATGTAAGCTATCGATATCTCTGTTTCAGGACATATCACATTTGTTCTAATCATCGGTAAGAGCTTTAGAAAAGTACTTCAAACAAAACACATGCTAGTAAAGAGAAGAGATGAAAAACAACAAATTATAGTATTCATTTCATTGTAAAACCAGAAACAACCATTAAGGCAGCCATTTCAAAGACAATACAATTACATAGGAGGGAATGTAACAAACTGCCTGGGAACACTGAATATGTCCTTCCCAGCAAAAGGTGTAGTCCAATCTCGCAATCCAGTAGACGACGAAGTTTCCCTAGCCATATTCATGCCAACATTTCGAGATCCAGACATGCATGAACCATTGTCCATCCTATTCCCGGTGCTATTTCTCAACATCGATGAGATTCCTAGCCACAATTCACCTGACTTTGAAGACGACTGACAATCCAAACTCCAATCGATATTTGAGTAGTCGAAATCCGGCACCAATCCGTTGGTATTATTCCAATCTGTAAGTGAATGTGAGTTGAATGTTCTAGCTGAATTCTGATGTCCGGAAAATAGTCCAAGGGAAGGTGGAACTGTGAGCGCAGGTGAAGATCCAGCCGTAGTCCATGAACCCTGATGTTGATACTGAGAAGGCATTGTAGGTGAAGGTGAAGACAGGGCCATCGGTTTATAGTAACCGCGATCCATAATCCCATTTGATGACGAGTCTACTTGCCCATATACATGAGAATATTCTTTATAAGGAGCTTGACTAAGCTGTTGCACGCGATCCGTGCCCGGATTTTGCAGTAAGACCTTCCCATTTGACCTTATATTTTCAACAGCCGGAATACTATTTAAGTACCAACCAGATGTTGTTCCTGAAGGTAAGCCATTCATAGAATTCAGATAATTTTGTTTGGCATTTGCGAATTGCGGATGCTGCATCATAGTCACCGGTTCCCTTCCTACTCCTTGGTGAATCATTCTTCCTTCATTTCTAAGGGCACCTTGCTGGCCTTCCATTTTAACAAATGGAGAAAATGCTTGCATGGATTGTGACATAGCTAACCTTTTCTGTGTCAGTTCATTTGGATGATTCGAGTGTAGCGACTGTAGATTCCTGCTTTCAGGATCATGAAACATCGAATCAAAACCATTAACATTGTAATAGTTGTTGAAGTCAGTTTCATTCCTTCTATGCTGCATTGAAACTGAAGCTTCTTGTAATCCTTGAAATCTCATCAAACTATTATTTTGAGCAGAATCTTCTGACTTCGACAGAGTCGTGGCGGATTCTTGCTTTTGAGATTTTAAAGTAGTTTCCGCCTTTTGAAGATCACCTTCACAGGCAACAACTACTCTTTCAACTTCTTGCTTTGAACAGTTGTACTTAACTTCCATATCAGAAATCTGTGCAAGCTCTTCACTTATATCAATTTTCAAATTACCATCGCTTACAACGTTAGTAGTGTCCTTTGTATGTGATTCTTCACTTCCTTCAAATAGCCACGATATTGATTCTTCTAATTTTCCGTTATTTAACTTCAAGGCCAATGTCGCTCGCTCGGAAGAGAACCCCATCGCGACTAACTTCTGTGCAAGAGTTTCTAACTTCCTCGACATTAGATATCCAACGCACCGGTCGTGCAACTCCTGAGCTCTCCTCTCCCTCTGCCTCTGATGCTTCTTCTCGTTCTTCAAGCGGATTTTATCCCTTCGGTCGTTATCACAACCAGGTATAATATCCAGCCGCGTAGAAGCATTTGCTACTTTCTCTTTATGGTCTTCTGATTCACCAGAACAGCTTCCATTATTTGAAATTGAATCATATTCGGATACCGTTCCTTGAGGACTAATTGAATGTTCATCTGTGTCAGTTGATTTCGAGAAATGGCTGTTGTCGTTAACTAGAGCGGGAGAATCAACCAACGGCGTTTCGAGAGTTTGAAATGTTCCCGAAATCGGATTGTAAGCACTCAAGTGATTAGTAGATCCAGAAGTCTTTGCAGAAGCCTTCTGTTGTTCTTTACTAACCCTTGCAGAGGCCTTCTCCTTTGACTTTGATTTTGATTTCATTGATGGAGACATTCTACTTGTTGCTTTATTTGTCCTGCGTATATGTATTGATTAAAAATAATTTAGAATCAATCTTAATTTTCATGTTCTAAATCAATACAATATACCAAAATATGTATGGAAATTTACATTTAATTTCATACAAGAATATTTCAAGAAAACTAAAGAACCTTTAAGAAACAAAAGCAAGGGAATCCAATACAATGAGAAATATTAAAATATAAAGGATCAATAATCAAAACTGATTTATAGATCTACAGATAGATCATAACTAACAAGAATCCACAGAATTAAGATCGGAAATCCATTTCTATTAATTCTTTACTTCAAAAAAGGAAACCCCACCAACAACAATAAATCAATAAATAAAATAATTTCCTAAGGGGATTAAGATGTGATCTACATTAGAGCATCTATATTCATTTCTAAAATATATGATTCACCAGCTTGGATAAATCATAAAATTCAAATGAAGCCAAGCAATAATCAAATCAGATTAATTAGGAATTGTTTTTGTAAATGAGCTTCTCTAACAATTCAAAACCTCTAACAATTATGCAATTAGGGTAGGCACAATTCAAAACTTTCAACAATTATGCAATTGGAAAACATTTTTAAGAAAAATTATTCAAAACCCATCAAGATATAATCCCAAAAATCAAAATTTTACCTTCAATTCATCACAATAAACCTCCAATACAACAAAGATTTAGATCACAGACTAAAAAAGCAGAACAAAGGAAATCTAAAAAACAAGATCCCATAAAACCAAATTCTCAACAAAAAAAAACAAACATCAATAGATGCTTCAATAGAACAAATAGATCAAAGAAACTAACCTATGAACAACAACAAAACCTGTGAAAATAATTGGCTTTGTTTTTTCGTCAGCTTCTTTCTCCTTATTCTTCTTCTTTTCTTTCTCTACCTTTTTCTTTTGTCTGTGATTGTGCTGTGTATTTTCTAATAATATAAAGTCGTTTTACCTTTTTTAAACAAAAGTCTCCCTTTTTTTATTCTTTTACTGTTTTTGTACACGTGGCATATGTTCTGTGTCTTTAAGTTCCATGAAAAAATTTATATTGTAGTATAATTTAGTACTATGTTTGAGATCCGTTATTTATTTTTATCATCAATAAATTAAAGAAAAAAGAAGAAAAGCTTTCCAACCTTTTGTTACAAGCAATTTTATTTTAATGTTTTGGATGCCAATTGATTGACATGCCATGAAAATGACTTACGTCTAACGTCATTTGATTGGAAAAGTTGTTTTCGTTGTGTTTCCAGCTTTACAATGACGGTGGATGTAACCATGAGACACTCACCATGTGATCGATGATGCTTTGTGTTTATCTCTGTTATTATTATTATTATTATTATTTTGAACGTGTTATTATTATTATTATTAGGCAAAGTTATTTAATTATTACAAAGTGGTCATTTAAGTTTTTTTTGTACTATTTAAGTCTTTTAAGTCACATAACATATGCACCGTTAGTGCTTTTTTTGTCATCTATTATAAAAAAAGCTTACATGGCATTAACAGAGCTGACAATGTCTTCGTTGGTCTCAAATTCATTCATGTTGTATTGATCTGAAAGTCTCCTCATAAAACTCAATTTCTAACATGTCTGAGTTGGTAATCAGTCATGGCGAGTTAGAAGGAAAAGCAAAAATGGATGCTCATCTAACGCTGCTGCCATGGCTAAAGATGGTGTTCCTCCAATTTGGGGATTTTTTATTTTTAATAAAAAGGCTAATTAAAAAAATATAATTATTAATTTAAAATCTATTCGGCTTTGACATGTCAGTACACGTCAGCACCCTTAAGGACACGCCAGCACCGTTAGTGCTATTTAAGTTTTTTTTTGTAACGGAAAAACTAAAAAATGACTAACGGTTTACACGTTATCTAATTTAAAGGACTAAATTGGTATGACAAAAACATAAATGAGCAACTTATTACAATTAAATAATGTAAAAGACCTCTGGTGTAATTTTGTCTTATTATTATTATTGCTACAATCCTAGCTCTTTAATTTTATTTCTTCATTTGATCAAATGTAGAGGGGAGGCATTGACCTCCATAAATATAGAACACGATGCAGATAGTTGGTCTACTATGAGCAGGAAACATTGGATTAAAGGAGAGGGGGCCTTTTTTTACTAAGACCTTAACATTGGCCACTTTTAGGTGACTCTAACGCTAGAGGGAAGTGGTGTCGTGCACTTATACACGAGAACATGCGCCAAATTGCAAATTTAGTTTCAAAAAATGGAAAGAAATTTGGCAAGCAAAAGGATGCTAATTAATGAAGGATGCGAGACTCACAAGATGAAAATCAGTTATTTAGTCAAACAAGTGCTTGAAGGTTGGGAAAATTACTAAGTTATGGTGTGTATCCATGTTTTCAATGAAGGAATGAATGTGTTGAAGTACTTCGATCCTAAATGTCGAGACAAGATCTTGTGTACCGGTCAAAGAGCAACACGAGACATGATAAAGGTTGGAATTGTGTTGCAAATAACAAGTAACACATTCTCGGTTCACGGGCGCCAGACACAAGAAACCTCGCGAACTCTGCAGCGGAACAAAAAACACGCACTCCGGGCGCATGCACCAAGCATGCGAAGAAAATGCACGAGCAACAAAAACAAATCACACAGAATGCAACGCTTGGCCCCTTGAAACTCTGGTGTGAAGAACCACTGCGCCACGAAACTCAGGCACAATGCACAGAACTAAACAAAGATAAAATCAAAGACTATGAACACCAAGGTTGTTCACCCAGCTCAGCATCAATGTGATGCTTACCACTGGGGAACTAAGCAAATGCTTAAGTCCAATGAATTGAATCTGAAATGATGAATTACAATTTGTGATCTTCCCAAATTGAATCCCCCTCACTTCCCTTGACCCAAAGTTCCCTGTGTTTCACTCTTTCTCTCAATCCCTTATTAATTCTATTATTGTTACAGTGTTGCTCTGAAGCTTTTATACATGCGCCCTATGAGACAGGTGCCAAACATTCGTAACTAATATTTGTTATGAATGTAACTAACTATAACCGAAACTTACAAAGTGAATAACCACATGGAAAATAGGCCATTAATGGTGCCACATCATCAACAATCTCCACCTTGGCACCATAGCACATATTCAAACATTGAACTATTGCAAAAGCTTAATCCAACTTGTCCCTTAGCCTTCATCAATCTTCAACAAATTCAAGCAATGGCTAGAGACATAACCTTGGTAATAAAATCTGCAACATTGTCTGCAGTGTGCACCTTCTGTATGTGCACCTTGCCTTCAGAAATGATGTCTTTTATCCAATGAAGTCTAGTGTCTATGTGCTTTGTTCTTTCATGGAAGGAACTATTCTTGCAAAGGTGTATTCTCAAGATAGCATGTGTTGCTAGAGGTAGTGAGAAGACACTAAGAAGCTGACTAATACATCACACAAATTGTATTAGGTGTGAGACTCCTTTTCTTCAACCAAACTATTGTAATCCCACAAACACCTAAACACTTTATTGTAAAACCTACAGTATCTTTTCAAGTTAGCATGTGTTGCTATAGGTAGTGAGAAGACTCTAAGAAACTGCCTAACAGATCACAAGGATTGTATTAGGTGTGAAATAGTAGGTAGAACTGTCTCAAGAAAACTACCACAAGAACTTTAAGCCTAAGCTGGTTGTAAAGTTGTAACCTATTTGAGAAATAGTGGAAATACGCACTAGGCAAGTTTTGGGTGAACCACTATACATCTTTGTGTCATTTACTACATTTCTTAAGTACTATTTTGCACTGCACTTAAAATTCTTTGTTTAGAAAAGGTTTTTGAAAACTAAGACGTCTGCTCTGCAGACCCTTCTCATCTCTGTGCAGTTTTCATTAATCACTATTTTGTAACCTTTCTCTAATATCTAAATGTGGTAAACTCAAAAGTACTCTTCTTAAGTAACAAAACTTAAGATAACATCTTTTAGAAACATCTCACACATACCTTACAAGACATATTTGTGAGAATCTCTCATCTTCTACACTATTAAATGTCTTGAGAAGTAAGACTCAACCGACCATTCTCAACTCAGAACAATAGTTGAGAATACTGTTTCACCTCACCCTTCTCAACACTGTATTTGTTTTAATAATGACTAACAATACTTGTGAAATAACTTACATTGTTTCAGGTTAATTTTAAAAGGGTCGCAATTTCAACCTCCCCTTCCTTGTGACACTTATTTACTTCACACATAGTTTTGAATGTGTGTGAACTGAGTTCACATAGTTTAGAACTTGCGTGAACTGAGTTCACATACATTTAAAACCTATTATTGAGCGTATGTGAACCCATTTCAGACAAACGTGTGTAAAATGAGTTCACGAACGTTTAGATATTTAAACGTGTGTAAACTAAGTTCACATAAGCTCAAAAATAGGATCTGCACATATGTGAACTTAGTTCACATACGTTTGTATAACTAAACACGTGAACTGAGTTTGCATAGATAAAAAATCTATTTTTGAACTTATGCGAACTAAGTACACATAAACTCAGAAATAGGATTCGCACATATGTGAGCTTAGGGATGTCAAAACGGGCCAGTCCGCACCGCCCCGTGTTGTGTGAAAATTTAGTGCAAGTGTACACTGTCCAACAAGTAGTAAAGTATAAATAAGATTCGTTCCCACGGATTTAAAGTTCACTACGTGCTTAATTTGATTGGCAAATTAGTGATGGTAATAAAAGTAAAGACACAAGATTTTGGAATCATTCACAACAGTAAAAAGTAAATGGGAATAAAGATAAGAGATGAGAACAAGTTGAGATGCTATTCTTCAGTAATTCCATTAAAATACATTAATGCTATGTTTATGTTGCAGCATTAGGTGCTGTCGCAATAGATGTATTCTTTCAAATACTTCACACTAGGGTTTTCTTACAAGAGCTTATGTCTAAGCCCTAAATAAGTCCACATTAGGCTGCTTAGGCACCCACAGTATCCACCTTTTGGATTTTGCCCTCCTATGTCTAGGGTTTAAGCAAGGTGTATTAAAATGTCTTTTAATGCACACAAATCATATTATCTTTTGAGGTAAATTTACAAACCGTGTCTGATTTATAAATGCTACTTGAAATTAGTTGGTCATTCCTAATCCAAGATGGAAATATTGTCACACAAAAGATAAAATGCGAACATCAAAAATACTTCATTAACTTCATTAAATGTATTAAAACTTCATTACATCAATATAAGCATCCCAACTATGAGTGATTAGCTCATGATGAGCGAACAACACAAGGAAACTAACTTAAACATAAATGCTAAAATCATACTAAAAATACAAGGTAACAAATTATACAAAGAGGAGTGAACCGAAGATGAGCTCCAAGATGCGAGTCATGGAGGTACAGAATCAACTACCAAAAGTAGAAATCTTCCAAGTATAATTAGCTTCTGTGATTGCTGCAGCAACGAACTCAGCAATAGTGTCTTTGTTTGGTAATTGAAGGTGACTTGGTACAAAAATGGAGGAAAGCTATTTCTAAACTTTCTCCTTCGGTCCAAGTATGATAAATGAAGAGGATAGGCTGCCTTAAATAGCGCAAGGGTACATGATCCTAGAAGAAACCCTAATTTGGAGGCTCCTCTTGTCATGTTGTGTGCCCAAAAGTACATGTGCCCACAATAAAGTGGCATATTCGCATATTCCAGCGCTGGCACTCCACTGCAGGTACTGTCCTTGCTTGCCAGCTCACACGCTCCTATCTTTTAGCGTCTTTCTTATTTCTCTCTCCTCTGACGCAATTGGGTGATGCTGTGACATCTAATGCTGCAGCAATGAAATACACATATCAAAGCACACATGAGGCACCTAAGTGCCAAATAACACTATTCCAGGATTTCATCGTAGACTCTTCTAAAACATAATATTTACAACATAACTCACTACTTTGCTTAAGAAATTGCAATGATTTAAAGCTCGAGAATAATATAATAACTATCATAAATGGGGTTATCACCCCGCTGTGAGTACGTCAAAAAATTAGCGGGGTAGGTCAGCCCGTCAAAGACTAGTGAGTTGAAAAATTGAGTCTGCCTCGCCCCCTAGTGGGTTAGCGGGCTGGCGGGCTAGCCCGACATTAAAGTAAACAAATAAAAATGTAATGAAATCATTTTTTTTAGCTAAAAATAGGCAGGGTTGCCCACCCAAAACCGCCCCCGCCCGTTCTTGGCCTGTTGGATTGACGAGCTACTATGGGTTGGTAGGGTGAAATCACTAACCCAACCCGCCATTTTTGGCAGGCCAGCGGGCAGGCCCATTAGGCCTGACCCGTTTTGTCATCTTTGTGTGAGCTTTTAACCCGTTTTGTCATTTTTGTGTGAGTTTAGTTCACATACGTTCAAAAATAGATTTTGTACATATGTGAATCCAGTTTACGCAACATGTGAACTATTTTTGAACATATCTGAACTCAGTTCACATATGTTTACACTTGAGGTGCTAGCTTAGTGGTACGAGTTTAGCCGTGTATCCTCATGGTGCTGAGTTCAAATCCCCTCGGGGACAGTTGTAAAAAAGGTCATTAGTGTCATTTTGATTAATAAAATTTCCTCCTTCCCAAATTTTAAAAAAAAGATCACATATGTTTGTGTGAACTCAGTTCAAATAAGCCCATAAATTAGTTTCATACATATGTGAACTCAGTTCCCATACGTTTGTAGGAATTGAGTTCACATACGTTCATTAATAAATTTTGTGTATATATGAACTCAATTCACATAAAGATATAATTTATAATAAAATTTTAGTTAGAGTAGTTTCATCATTTCGCAAAATAAGGGGGTGTAGATAGCCATTTTGAGGGTGAAGATAAAATCAACCAATATGATTTGTACAAACTAATCACATAAAGAGTGAACCCTCAAAATGGTCCCTTAACTATCATTCTCTCTCCAATTTAGCCCCTAAATTATAAAAATATAATAAATAGTTTCTAAACTATTCTAAATTCATCAATTTAGTCCATGAACTATCAACCATCTCTCCTATATAGAAAGTAATTGAGGGAATAAATTGATAAATATGGAATAGTTTATGAACTACTTATTATACTTTTATAGTTTAATGACTAAATTGAAGAGAGGGTGATAGAGAAAAGGCCAAATTGAAAATTTACTCTCAAATAAACTTTAAAGTTTAAAACAGCTTGCCAAACAACTTTAATTAATAAAGTATTGCCAAAAAAAAACTTTAATAATAAAGTATACTTTTGCTACGAGAGAGCAGATCCTCTCCATTAGTCCACTAAATGGAGATCTCTGTTACTTTTAATGAGAGCATGACACATGGCTTTAAAATTTTGAATGGTTGAGATTAGATATTTTGTTATTTGTTTATTTTTTTATAAAAAAAATCTCAAAATGCGAGTGGGAGAAAGAGAATACGCAACAAAACCGCCAATCTTACCGTAATTGTGTGTTTTGGCGCCATGTGAAAATAAAACCCTCGATTCACATGGATTTTCGCACCTATTAGCTATAGCCGCTGTCACTGTCCAAGCAAGAAACAAGAAAGCTTGAGTGAAGAATTGTCTGATACACCTAACTCACAAAAGTAATGTTGAGTTTACACTTCTCATGGGTAAGGACACAACTTTTATTGTTTATTTCATTTTACCCTATCTTTCTTTTATCTAATCATTTTCCAAAACTTTCTTTGTTTACATGTTAAATTAATAATTTGATGAAAAAGTAACACACATTAGTGACAGATTTTTCATCCTCAACATTTCTTTTTCTTTTTTTACACCAGTCTCAACCTTTCTTGTTATCCATTACTTCAAGTTTTACTGTTTACTATTATTTATATATGTATATGTATATGATTCACCAAAGCAATTAATAATGAAGTGAAATTGATTTTATGAAAAAAAAAAAGCAAATTTTAGAGCAACTCTGACGATTTTGTTAAAAGATTTTTTTCTTTTCAGTTTGGGTGAATGTTATTAATGTTGTGTAATGTATAATGGAAATATATTATATAATGTAGGCTTAAATATATGTTACCCCCTGCAAATGTTGTCATTATCCATTTACCTCACTGCAAAAAAGAACTCTTAAAAAATACCTTGTAAAATATAACATTATTCAGTTACCTCCCTGCAAAAATACCTCCCTAAAAGAGGGGGGTAACTGGATAATTATATATTTTGCAGGGTGTTTTTTTTTTGCAGGGGGTAAATGGATAATGACAACATTTACAGGGGGTAATAGATATTTAAACCTATAATGTATAATGAACATGTTCACCCTGTTTTTTTTTCTTCCAGAAAACATGATTATGTCATCAACTACAATGGCGGAAGGTGTAGAGAAATGGGTCAATAATATACATGAAAGAAGGGTTGTATATTGTCACAAATTATGATAACAATAAAGAGCGAATGGTAACAGAGAATCTTGCGAATCAAGAGGTTGCTTGTGATTGTCGTAAATTTGAGACACATGGTATCTTATGTGGTCATGCTTTGAAAGTTTTGGATGTGATGAATATTAAGTTAATTCTTGAGCACTATAACTAAAGCGGTGGACAAGAGATGGAAGGTCAAGAATCAATCGAGATTGGAAAGGACAACATATTGAATTGGACGCAAAAACCCACTTCATGAAGCGATACAATGAGTTATGTCATCGAATGGTTAAATTGACAAACAAAGCACCCGTCTCATGAAACAAACACATTTTTGTCCTAAATTTATGAAGAGTCCACCAAAATAATTGAAAGTATGTTAGCTAAAGAATCTACTAATGGAGAATCCAACGGAATGTGTTCCATATCAATAGCAAATGATAAAAACAACATCAATCTGAGCACTACAGATTTCAATGGGGTAAAAAGGGATAAAGAAGAGAGATTGCTCATATAAAGGTAATAAACGACCTAAATATTGGCATTAGAAGTTGGATAGAAAGAGAAAGAGATGCATATCATGAAAAAAGAAAAAGCCTCAAGAAAGCTTGGTAATGTACTCCTTAATTCTTTTTTTGTTATTTATCAATTTCTAAACATTTAGCTAGAGTTTTAGTGCACTCTAATCATATTTACATGACATTTCACTCTAATCATTTTTGTTATTTTGGTATCTAAATTTCTAGCATCTCTTTGCTAGCAATGTTATTGAGTAACTTGTCCATATGCAGGTTTACAAATGATAATTTATAGCATAATCGAAAATGCAAAAAATAGAATTAATCATTAATCACAAATTTGTCAAATAGGAGTAATTTATAGCATAATCGAGTCTGTATCTTGAATTCCGAGTAGCGGAGGGCATCGAGCAAATACTGAGCAGCGAAGGGTCGTGACGGAGCGAGGTCGAAGGTGAAGGCAGAGAAGCGATTGGAAAGTAGAGGAACGAAATCTGTGATGGGACAGTTTGATACGCAAAGAGAAAGAGATAAAGGACATGGTCAGAGCGATTGGAAAAGTTGATGGGGACGTTGGTGGGAGAGATGGGCGAGGCTGAAACGGAGAAGGTGAAGATGCTTTTTGCATTTTCTTTTTATAAATAAACAGATAACAAAACATCTAATCTCAGTCATTCAAAATTTTAAATACATGTGTTATGCTCTCATTAAAGGTAACGGAGATCTCCATTTAGTGGACTAAGGGAGAGGATCCGCTCTCTGCTACGAGAGTAGTTTTTTTTCTTGTGACATAAACAAGTCTGTGTGCTATATATGGCGTAGTATCTACTCTTCCCGTGGTGGTGGTAAATATAGGGTCTCGATGGAAGCTTGGTGATGGGCAAAGTGTTCTGATGTGGGGTGCTTCTTGGTTAAAAGGTAGGAAGGATGCTTTCATTAGGTCTCCAATTGTGGTGGGAAAGGAAAACATGAAAGTTGGAGAGCTTTAGAAGGATACAAAAGGATGGCTGGAATGAGGAAGTGATTGATGCTCTTTTCACAAGCCATGAAGCAAATCTTATTAAAAAAATTCCCCTTTGTAATTTAAATGAAGAAGACCAAATTGTGTGGTGGAGAAGTCGCAATGGAGAGTATTCGGTAAAGTCCTCTTATTACAGGATCATGGAGCTCTTGATTGAATTCTCATCTTCGGATTCTGGGTAATTGGAAGCAAATTTGGAGACTTCAAATTCCACAACGGATAAAGATCTTTCTTTGGCGTGTGGCGCAGGGTTGCTTGCCAACACGTGGAAATCTTAGGAGGAGGTACGTCCCATGTGAAGAGGTATGTCATATGTGTGATAACAGTGTGGAAGATGAGTTTCACTTGTTTTTAAATTGCACGCAGGCAACACAGGTTTGGAATGCAAATAGTTTCACTGCTGCTGTCCAACAACTTCCGCAGCAGGGGCTGTTTTCGGGACTGGTTTTTTTACTGCTCTTGCAGCGTTTTCAGTAGCGGATCAGCAGGTATTTGCGCTAGGTCTGTGGGTTATTTGGAAACGGAGAAATGACAAGGTTTGGGAGGGAGTTTCGAAGGACGTTACAGTTGCTTTGCAGCACGCTTGGGACAATTTTACAGCTTGGGAAACTGCTCGTTCACAGCCGCAACGAAAGCAATGAGATTGTGGCACACATTGAATTGGTTGAAGGACTTAGGCTTGGAGTCAAATAATCATTGAGATGGATTGTCTCTCGGTGGTTAATGCGGTAGCCAAAGCGATGTCCAACATTTCTGATTTTGGCTCTATTATATCTCATTGTATTTCTTTACTTTCATCTTTACCAAGTTATAGGATTAATTTTATTCGGAGGAAAACGAATCTTGTTGCTCATTTCCTTGTAATGACATCAAGAAACTATGCTAGCTCCAAAGTTATTATATTGCTCCATTTTGTATTACAAAAATTATTGATAGTGAAATGATATAAGTTTCTTTTGGTAAAAAAAACAAATAACAAGTCTGTACCTTGTGGTACTTCAATAAGAAAATACAAAAAAAAATGTATCAAAAAATAAAATTCAAAAAATTCATGCAGAAAATAACGAAGAGATACAAGAAGTTCTCACCCAATAAACACACAACACGTCATCATCTTATTCCCCTTTTATCTCTCACTTCGACACCTTCATGCCTCGATGCTCTGTAACTATTGGGCCGTCACACGAATTCCGTGACCGACGCGTGACTTAAACAAAACATCACATATTGCGTTGAACGAATCTGAGAGAGATGATGGAGTAAGTAGTGTGAGTTATGGATCTGATGAAATGGGTTTCGTAGATTTCATCGCGTTGACATTAGGAGCATTTTTTCTCTTCAAAGCTTTCGATTTTACTTTCTTGATTTCCTTCTTCTGCTTCATTTGATCTCCTCCAAATCTGTTACCATGAGGAAAAAGCTCGATACCCGTTTCCCTGCTGTGAGTATTTTCGTCTTTATCTTTTCAAAGTTTTGATCTTTTGATGATTTTATGTTGTTTGAAAGAAATAAATTCTTGCTGATCTTGATTATTGGTTATTGAACTTTGCATAACATTTTTAGGGTTACTTAATATTTTTTTTATTGAATTTGTTTGCTTTGCTTCATGGGGTTTGATTATTGAACTAGATTGGTTTAGAGTGATTTGGGTATTATGGAGCTTTATGGTGTTAATTTTACTTTTAGGTTTTTGGCTTAGTTTGTTCTGTGATTTTGAAATTGTTTGATGGATGCATTAGTTGAAATTTGTTAGGAGTGAGGAAAACTATGATGGGTTTATTTATGTTTTAATATAAGTGTAATTCTTCTAATTTCTGTTGTTGACTTGGCAATGAACAACCCTATGTTGAATTCACCATTTCACTATAATATTGTTAATATATCTGTTCTCTAAAAACCCTTTGGTAATTGTAGACTGATTTTAGTGGAAAGTTACAACTGCCTTCTCTTTTCTGTTAATTCTTTTTGGAGAAATAGTGGATGAATCTAAGGTATTGGAGGGCGGGGTTATGTCCAAAAAGAGAAAGTAAAAGGAATGAAGAACTAAAACGGTAACAAAAACAATATGAAACAAGTCAACGATCATTAGTGGGGAATTTGGACGAATCCGTATAAGCAATCTAATTGCATAGCATAGCTAAGGACACATAGACATCCTCAAGTAAGCAGGCGCACCGGCACACTCAATATTCATGATGCACGCTGACTAGACAAATTATTCAGATGGAAAGTAACTCCCCGGTAACATACAAGTTAACGTGTAGCTGATTGACTAATTTCAAACGAAAACTGCCAATAACACATATCGAAAGAATGATTTATGTGGAATCTGCCTATGTGCAGTATGCTTAGCGTTGCAAACCTATCTATCACAAGAATATAATTAAGCTAATAATATTCCAAAATAAGTTATACCTTAGATTTAGCAAAATATTGGCGGAATTTCCCCTAGAATTTTATCATTCCTAAATAATAAACATCTGCTATAACTTTTTATTGTCTTTTAGATTAGGGTTAGCCACTCTGCTTGCTTAAATTTATTTTTGCCGATTGATCACTATTCACTGCCTTTGACTTATAGTGACTTGTACTGGGAGACACTTTTTCTATAGGAATTACTTGTGACAGTTAATTAGGAAGAATATAGGATGATATGAGTGCATTTGCGACATAATCCATTTATGGCATCTCTGTTATTTTTACTAGAATTGAGAGACAATAATGACTTTTCCTTATTTGGGGGGGGGTAAAAGGAGACATGGAGGGAGACTACTACGAAATTTCATAAAGTTCAAATACAGTATATTACAATGTTCATGGGGGCTTAATTTCTATTTGGAAACTGTTGAAATCTTCCACTTATCTATTATGTATCATAAATAGTGAGCTCTTGTAAAAGATCCCTATTTGATTAACAGAAACATAAATTTGCAGGCTCGGATAAAGAAGATAATGCAAGCAGACGAAGATGTTGGAAAGATAGCACTGGCTGTGCCTGTTTTAGTTTGTGAGTTGCTTTGATTTGCTGTGTTGTTAACTTTAGGCTGCTGCTTGTTTGTTTTGTTGACCTTACTCTCGAATGGATTACAGCTAAAGCTCTAGAGCTATTTCTTCAAGATCTTTGTGATCGCACTTATGAAATAACACTTCAAAGAGGAGCAAAAACCATGAATTCATTGCATTTGTAAGTATATTGTGCTTTGCATTACTTTTCTCCAATCTCCCATTTTAGTGAATCAGAACTGAAGAAATTATAGTTATAATTATAATTATATTTATAATTGACTTCTTTGAATGTTTTTAGCTTTAATTTATGTCTCAACTTCTTTGTTATAAGCATAAAATACACCTAAGGAATCATATTTAATTTATGTCTCCCTTCTTTGTTATAAGCGTAAAATCACTTCTTTGATTATACAATTTTTTCTGCCTCTTGCGAGTTCAACCACACACGGAATCATATTTTGATGTAAGCGGTGGGTTCGACAAGCGAAATCGTATAATCGGTGCAAGCGGCATGTTTTGTCCGCGTCAGTTCTTGGTTTGCGTTTTAAAAGCCATATTGCAAAAAGGCCAATAATGGGTTCAAAAATCTTTTGCATGCTTCCTTATATTCCCTTGTCTTATGCGATCGACCCAGGCCGTTCTACCGTCATTGTTGTAATGTATAAGAAAAGTAACATCCACTGACTATTTTGTAACATTCATCTACAGAAATGGAAGATAATAGTTTGTTCTGTAACATCACCAAAGGAAAAAATTATGTCTTTTATTTATTGAACATTTGAAAATGGAATACAATCAAGATCTTAAGTCATTGAGCACTCTCTTGTGACACTTTTAACATCCAATCATAGTAACCAATAATGGAATTTTTAGTTATATAGTCTACTAGATAGACACATTTCTTCAATATGAAGCACCTAAAACTAACCACATCCTTATGTAATGTTTCAACTTTGATTCTATTTTTCATTCACAATATGGCTTAGGAAATTGTTTGTTTTATTCAATGTTGATCCTAGTTTGCTGGTGTGCCTGCACTTTGTATTGGGTTTCCTGATTATGTAATAGGGTGGCTATTTACTTCATATCTGCCGGGATGCTTGGTAATGGCAGAGTTCTATGGGTTCTCTGCCAGTGCCAACAACGTTTAACAACCATATTCACCAGAAAGACCTATGATAGATTTCTTAAATTTCTAGTTTCAAATAAGTTTTTTGTGGTGGCCGGTGGGAGAAGAAACTTACACAGAAGAGAGATATGAGAAAGCGAACAAGGGTGATACCATGAGCTGTTTTGAGTTCAAAAATTACTGTGCTATAAGGAGTTTTATTTGAAGAAGATGGTTTATTTCACTTCTTGTTTCTTTGTATTCTTTCAGAAGAGAAATATGCTATTATATTGTTTCTCTTGTCTGCCTTCTGAACTTATTTTATGTTCTACAAGCTCTGAAGTCGAGCCTAACGAGTAGTAAATGTAAACTGCAGAAAACATTGTGTACAAAGCTATCATGTCTTCGACTTTCTGAAGGATGTAGTCAGCAGGGTTCCAGATTATGGTCATGGTCATGGACATACTGATGCTGGTGCTGATGATCATGCCATTCCAAAAAGAAGGTTTGAAGTCCTATATCCTTGAATCTCTTTTGCTTTTTTACCTTTCTGATATGCAGGTCGATATTAATCTTAAACCATGTTTCCAGGAAAGCTGTGGGTGATGATGGTAATGACAGCGATGAAGAGGCTAAGAGGAGCAGGATGGTAATTGCATTTCTCCTTATATTTGTTTGTAAACCCTTAATAATAGAACACATTTTCTTTGTCGCCGGCTTCTTTTTACCGTCTTCATACAATTTAGTTTCTTAAATACTGTTTAGCACCATTAGATCAGAGTATCGATCACACAATCATGTGTCTTAAACTAAGTCCTTTTATCCAGAAAGTACCTCATATCAGTAACATAGATTCTGCTTGTGTCCGACCTTTGAGTTGAAAGGAAAATCCTTAATGTGGTTGCACAAAAATGTATTTTCTTCACAAGGTTGTATACTATTTTCTTGACAGATGTTTTCAGTTTTCACCCAAAAAAGCTAGAATACTTTCACTTCCACATGTGCATGTCTACCTCATTCTTTGAAATGTTCATGTTTGACACCCTAAGAGTGTGATAATCAGTAGTAGTAATAGTAATAAATAGAATTTTCAACTCTGTTATTTGCTCTAATTTTTAGCAGCATTGGTTGTTTGTCTTTTGTAAAGAACATTTGCATGTCTTGCAGTCCCTTAATCTAGGAATTCTATATGTCCTTTTGGTCAATGTTATTTTTTTCTAAATTTTCAGCTTGAGTTGAGCCCCACAGGCAGTACTGGTAGGGGAAGAGGCAGAGGCCGAGGTAGAGGAAGAGGAAGAGGCCGGGGCCGAGGGTCACAAACTGCTGCAAGAGAGTCATTTCATCCAGAAGCTGAATCCGAGCCTTGTGCTTCAGCTCAACAAATAGGAAGCCAGCATACTACCAATATAAGTGTGGCAATACATACTGATTCAGATTCAAAGGAGTTACCAAAGGAGAATGTGGCAGTTCCTGTTGAAAGTTCTGAGCCACCCCTTAAAGTTAACATTGATCTGAATGCCAATATGATTGAAAATGATGACAAAAAGGCTGCAAGTACAGATGCGAATCCCCCGTTGTCCGAACCTCCTCCAATAGACGACAACAAGCATGAAGAAATTCCAGGGTGGTCTCTATCTGAGGTGGATAAGATGGCCATTGATTCGATGCAGCTTGCACATCTTGGTACGCGACAAGAAGAGGATGATGAAGATTATGACGAGGAAGGGTAAAAATGTCTTTGGGGAGATATTAGATTAGCTAAAACTTCATTATAAGTGTAGAATAAGTAAATACTAGTGTTCTGATTATAAGTGAGTATTCACTAGCTGTCATAACATGTCTCATGTTGACTGAAAAAAAGGGTTATGAATATCCTTTTTTTAATCTGCTTTGTCTATGTTTTAGCACATGTAGCTGATATATCTTTCTTAACGCTATGTTAGCTTCGTGTACTTTTTAGGCCTGTAATGTATGTATATCGTAATTCTCTATTTAGTGAATTGTATGCATCCGAGCCCTTTATATTTTAACTGCAAACAACTACATTACTTTTTATTAAAGTCTTAGCTAATGTTTCTGCAGGACTGTTAATTTTCTTTTTCAAAGATGAAAAACTACATTAGTTCTTATGTCTTTCAGTATTAAATAAATCTTTTAAATCATTTGAAGAAACTTTACAAGTATGCATGCTGAATTAACCTTGGTCAGTGAAGCGATCATTAATCTTTGAGGGATTCTAATCCTCTATAGTCACTTGTGTCATACTCTCTCCTCTTATATTTTTATATTTTTGAATATCAAAATAATTCAATGGACAAGATTTGTTAAGTGGATTCAATGGTTGTGAAAGTACCGACTGCAGTAAATTCTAACTGCAGTGTATCAGGATCCAATCTTGCGCTGTATATTTTGATATTGTTGGAATCGAGACACCTGAGAAATTTGGACCTTCATTAATCTTGATGATAACATAACTGCTTAATGAACAATTTAGCTTTTATGATTGAATTTAATTCATGTGATCTTAAGATGTGCAATACACACACACACACACACACACACACACACACATATATATATATATATATATATATATATATATATATATATATATATATCGTAAGTTTGCTTCAATTGAGTCTTATGCGTCATACCTTTAGAAAATTTATTCCTTATTTGTTCTAAACTATTGAGTAGGGCTAGGCGTTGGGTGGATTTTGAAGCGTTTAAACACCCAACCCAATCAAATAAGTATTGGTTGGGTTAGGCCAAATTGGACCTAATTTTTCGCGTGACCCAAACCATCCAATCCGATCTCAAATGGGTTGGCTTGGGTACTCGGTTCATTAGTAAAATATATTTTTCAAGAAAAACTAAAAAAATGAAAGTTTGTCATAATTTTCGTTACAACTATTTAAACCAAATACAAAAGAAAAATGTCTTCAGAAACCTTATCAAGATCATGCAAAAGAAAATTTTCTTCATACGAAAATGTCTTAAAGAAACTAAAGAGATCATGTCCCACCTATGAAGACGCTTTCTTCAATCAGTTTCAACAATCAGCAAAACAAAAATATTATAGGTAACACTCAACTACATATTTAAGAGTACTATGCACCTAGACTTTAGTCAATTTTTACATCAGAATTAATTATCAAGATAGACTAAATTAAGTTCTCTTTAACACACTTTCAAGTAAGAATTAAATTAATTTTTGTAAGGTTAGACCCGCTACCTGACCCGCTCTGCACGGGGAAATATTCCATACCAGTTTTCTGAAAAATTATATTATATTATATATATATTATATAAATATTTTCTTTACTAATAAGTGTGTGTATTTACATAACTTTGATTATAGGTGGCAAAACGGGCTACTCGACCCGCATCAGGCTGACCCACATCAGCTCGGGCTTTTTAAAGTCATGCTTTTGACCAAAAAAAAAAAGTCATGCTAAAAAGCCCAGATTTATATTTGGGCTCAAACTTTACAGCCCAAGCCTGACCTTATTCGAGTTGCGAGCTTTTCGAGATGGCCCGCGTTATACGCATGCTAATTAAAAATAATAAAGTTTTATAAAAAACCAAAAGAGTGCTTACTGTTTTGTTTTTTTATGATCAGTTACTCTTATGATTGTTTACTGCACAAAGAGTACCCTATTTAATAACCAAATATTTAAATAGGGTCAACTCATCTATATCACTTTTAATAACTACATTTAATCTACTATCATATATGCGGCTTGTCCTAAAGCGCGCCAGTTTCACTTTTTTTTTTCTTGCTTTTCTTTTTCTGTTTTTTGTTTTGTTTTTTTTCTTCTTTTATATTTCAAGGTTTTGCATTTTTTTAATATTTTAAGGGGTACTTTACCGTCTCGAAAAATTTTACATGTTTAAATATGCAAATTTTGTTCTTCAATAATCGATTTGGTGAAAAAAATTAATTTCATGACAAAATACGTAAAGCGAGATGCTAGACTATGTGTTTTGATGTACTTGATGGTGAAAAAATTATTTTGTAACAAAATGCGTAAAGTGAAATGTTAACAGTATGTTTTGGGGTAATTTAGGATTCTGAAAAAAAATTAACTCTTCAAATATCAGATGTTTCTTCGTAAATAACCGGTCTGAAAAAAAATAATAAGTTTGTGACAAAATAGGTAAAGTGCGATGATGAGAGTGTATTTTGGGATAGTTTACGGTTTGAAAAATTTTTAGATGTTCAAATACATAAACTTCATTCCTCAATAACCTGTTTGATGAAAAGCAAAAGAAATTCGTGACAAAATACTTAAAGTGTGATGCTAGACGGTGTATTTTGGGGTACTTTAGGGTTCAGAAAAAATTTTACATGTCCAAATTGGTGTTTTCTTCTTTATTATGATAATTTCAACACCAGGGAGTATTAGTAGCTCACTTAAATTGGTGTTTTGTTTTAAATCAAACTCTGCATGATACCTATGTACGTGTTTCACTTTCTATTTGTGTTGTCATTATTTTCTCATTAAAAAACTTTATACTTTCTCTTCTTATTATCCGTGGATGTTCAATTCCAACGTCTTTGTGAAATTTTATTTTTAATTTTATAAAACTAGTATGTATGACCCGTGCGCTGCACGGGTATACATCTTCTTTTTGCAATTCAATTTAGAAGTACTCTACTAATAAAATAGTATATATATATATATATATATATATATATATATATATATTAATAAAATAGTATGTATATATATACATGGACGACTTCAAATAAATTGTTTAATAACCCACATCATGTTTGGTAAACCACCAAAAGAAAAATCCTATATATTGGAAAAACAAATAGTATGTATGATAAACAAAGGTCCCTTCGAAAAATTTGGGAAAAAGTATAAACAAAATAATAGCATGATCAACAAAGCAAACTTGACTTAACATTAGGAACACAATAAATTAAATAGTATGACAAATGGGGACTGTTGAAAGTTGATATAGTCTTGAGCTAATCTGTTTCTGGTGGTTTGAAATCATCAAGCACCCTGCAACAAATCAAGAGGAAATTTCTTCATCATTAAGGGGATGAAGCAAGAGAAACATATTAGATGTGTGAGAGAAAGCGTTTCCTTACTTTTACTTTTGCTTGGCGTAGTTATTAAATAATATAGAGCAGTGGCACGATTACAAAATTTTGCACATTATAAACATATCCATAAATGTATGATAGATACACAACAAATCCAACTTTGTTAAAGTGTTGCATGCTCCATTAAAGCTTTGCCTTTATATTTTTGTTATCTTTAAAAGACTCACTTTATGGATATAATTTTCCTTTCAATGTTACACAGCATATCAGTAAACAAAGAGCTACATTTCTTTTCAATCTCCCAGGATTTTGTAGCACAAAAGTTGACTCCTTTGGCCGTTCCTCCATCCTTAATAAACTTTAGTTCAAGGAAACTCATTGGAAATTGTTTTGGGCTTATATCAGAAAAGGTTATGAATAATTAATTTTGTTAAAATCAACTTCCACAGCCAAAAAAAATCCTATTACTTCGCAATGATTGTATTATGACGACATAGAACTTCCCTTTCAATATCTTGCTTTTCCTTTTTCTGCAACATTGATAGATCATGCTAATAATTATGATTCTAATGGTTAAAAATTTATTGTCTTACCTTTGCAAATTTCAAAAGCTGGGACCATGTATCCATGGATCCTACAAACATAATAGCATGCAAATTCATTGGCATTTAATTGAAATTCAATGAGGCCTTAACAAAACACACGTTTATATATATATATATATATATATATATATATATATATATATATATATATGAAACACCTAGATGATTTTAAAATAATAAAATGATGGTATGGATCATGAATCTTAAATACAATGAACTTACTAATCCTTACCTGAAAGAAGGAAGCATATAACTTTTGTATTATAATTTGGTGAAACAAAATTATCGGCAAAAAGAAAATGAAGTATGCAGATTGACAAAAAGAAAATGAATGTACCTGGAATTGAATTACGGACAACGAAAGTGAAAACTAAGCCTCCAAAATCTGCAATTGAAAATAGGCAGAAACCAAAAAATAAAATAGGCAGACTACCAATTATAAAATAGGAAATAAGTGATAATTTTTCCTGCTCTTTTGGGGTATAAGATCCCCTATAACCACCAAAGCTTGAATCTTCAAATATGTGTGACTTCGACACCTGCAAGTCCAATGAAAAGAATTTTTTTTATCAAAACCTAATGTTGAAACGAATTCAGCATGTGAAGATCAAAACATGAGAGGTATAGTAACATCACATTCACCTTTCTTGACACATCAAATGCAGTGATTGTGGCTACTCGACAGATTAAAGTCCTCATTACATGAGTTGTATGCTTCAAGACGCCAGATTTCGGGTTTCATTATCAAACAATGGAGAAGGCTATTTGGGAAATAGGAGGCTATTTTTGGGAGAGGGAAGAAGTCGGAGGTTTTTCAAAGAGATAAAAAAATGAGTCTTCGTTTGTATTGTTATTAGGAGGTTTTGAATTATAAAGTCAAATGCGTTTTCCACATTCAATTCCTATTCCTATTGTTAACAAATCAAATATTATTATTTACCATATACATGAATATTTTGGTTTTTATGAATTCGAATTTGAATACACATTTTTTTTATAAGCAATTTGAATACACAATTTGAAAATACCAGCATGAGCATGTGAAATTCAAATTTTGAACATGTCCAAAATTATTATGATAAAGAAACTATTATGAATAATTTTTTTAAAACATAAATATTTATAACAAAATAAATTCTTTAATCATTTGAAAATGTTTCCAACATTGGGAGCATTTCTTGGCAAACATGAACGTGAGATTTGAATTTTTGCTATATTTGTTTTTTTGCTATATTTAATTATATTACCTTTGTTCCGTCAAAAAAAATTATATTACCATGTGCCTATTACCGAATGTGCCTATTATAATGTTTGACTTAAATGCCATGGAATTTGGTAGGTATTGATTCCCTTTATTTAATTATTACATTCAATTTGCTGAGTCATGGTTATAATTGCCAAGGTTGATATTTTCGGTTGTGATTTCTTCTATTGTATTATAACTAGAATAGTTGACCCGTGCCATGCACGGGTATAGTTATGCGGTTGAAAAATCATTATAGTAATTTACATTTTGCGAGTTAATATTATATTGAATAATAAGTAACTTTTTTTGATTGCCCAAGTAACTTTTTTTTTGTTACCATGTCATTGGTGCGTTGTTTCCACCAATCAAATTTGAATATTAAATTTGTATAATTTAAATAAGTAACTAATGATTAGTAATTTGTATAATTTGAATATTAAATTTTAAACTTTTTTATGCATAAACTACATCATCTTCTGGTGGTTAAGATTTTCCACTGAAAATTTTCTACTGAACGGTGACGACATAATGAGTATATCACAATTGTTTCATGCCATATAGAAGTTATATATTTGATCTAGAAATGGGACAATGTGTGTTTAAAGATTTATATTTTATGTTAAAATATTATGTTATTAATTAAAATACGCATTTATAGAAATTTATTTATTTGTGTTTTTTTCTTGTAAAAAAGTCATTCTCCTTATAACATATTTTTACTCAAAATTTAAATACAAATAGGTTTTTATTTAGATATAATACACTTTCATGCAACCTGTGAAAAAAGTATGTGTTCATACAAAATTATGATTAATTTGTGATAATTTTTCATGTGTTCTATCCTTTGTTGATGCAACTCGTGAATAACATATATATTTAAGAAAGAAATAATATAATTTTTTTTACAAAGGGTTATGAAAATTCTTTTTTCTAATAATAAATTGAATGCCATTGAAATATTAATAAATCCAACACTGATTAATATATTGAATGCCACTGAAATATTAATAAATAGTTGTTTAATAAATTACTTAGGTGAGAATATATTAAACTATAGGAAAATAACAATGATTTGTCTAAAAGTCGTAAGAATTTTAATATTAATTTAGTTGACATTCCCATAGATATAAAAAGGTAATTAAATGTCAATTAAATATTAAAATTCACGACACTCAATAGTGTTAAACTATTCTGTTTAAAAATAATATTAAGCTATATAAATATTGAACTATCAATAATGTGACACTATTTATTTCAAAATGATATCCACGCATAGTAATAGTAATTTAGACACAGATGTTTCTTTATGCCAAATGTTTTAGTCTTGTTATAATATACTTTTACCTAATAATTTAGATTTTAATAGACTTTCTTACAAGTATGTTTATACAAAATGTTCATTCCCCGTCGGCAAAGCCGGAAACATGTGGCCAATTAAATTTCTCGACGTATGCGCACCAATAACATGGTAACAAAAAATGTTCATTCCCGTGTGGTGTCTTATTACTCCTAGAATTTTATCCAAAAATTGAAACATTATCATATTTAACTTGTATGATTATTTCTTTCTCACTCACTTAAGTATGTTCTTTTAACTTCATATCTGAAAATAAGTTCGTTTTTCAACTTATTGACTATATTGTTAACCTTGGCCCTTGAAGGTAAAAGAATATTGATATAGTAATGAGAGATAAATCACCAAGTACAGATATTTTGTAACTTATGCTTAATTACAACTAAATTAGCATATTAGAAGGTAAATCACCAAGTACGTTTATTTTGTAACTTATGCTTAATAAGGTACACGTAAAAGTAAATTGAATTTAAAATATAATAAACCTCTTAATTTGAACCAAACAAACTGCAATTCAATAAATGTGAATACATGCAATGAGCTTCGATTGAACCATACAAAAATGATCTAATTGAAATAACACTCCAAATCGAAAATCGGTACTTCATATAGTGATGATTGAAAAATACAAATTTGCATCAATAAAACATCAAAAGAATAGCATTACATAAGGATAGCTAAATTATTATAAAATATTTTATTTGGACATCTCGAGATGCGTGTATGTCGTCATCCTAATTAGCGTTGACTTCACCAATATATTCATTGGTGTTATTTTCCTCATGAGAAAATTTAATAATATATATATATGTAAATATCATCCTGCTGATAAGCGGTAACCACTCATGAGAAAATTATCTTGTTCATCAGAAATAATTTTGCTAATTTTTGCAGCAACGAAATTTAAAAGCTAATCATATAATATTGCCACTGAGATCCTATACGTGAAGAAGGCATAATGAAAGAAGGTATACACTAACATACTCACACTTGATTTTTAGTAGTAATATGTTTGCCATGTATACACATCTGGTAACATACACACTTGCTTTTTAATAGGCATATGCTAACATACTCACACTTGCTTTTTAGTAGTAGTATGTTAGCAGTGCATACACTTTCTATTTGGACTAAAAAACATGGTTTAGAAAACTGGTTCAACCGTGACCCGGAGAGGGAAGCGGTTCGGTGAAGGCCCAAATAGTTTAGAACAGTTCACGGAAAAAAAAATTAATTTGGTTTTTAAACTGGTTTAAATTTTTTCCGTTGAACATTTAAACCAGATTAAAACCGCTATAACTGGAGAACAAATAGTTTAGAACAGTTCACGGAAAAAATTTAAACGACCTTTTTTAAAAAAATGGTTGGCCAACGGACCCCACGTGTCCTAACGAAACATGGCCACTTGCCAATGCACCGATATTTTAGTTCAGGCACAACCCCTAATGTTCTATTTATAACAATCACTCACGTTTCTAAAGCTATACATATCAGATGTAGAACTAATTTAGGAGGAATAATGCTTCTCAAGCACTCTAACATCTCACATATGCACTCCCTTAGTTTTCATTAAAAGGATTCTTCATCCTTTCTATCTTCCAAGCACTCTCACATATACACTCTCTTTGATGTTGCCATGTCTTCCAATTTTCATTGTCTCGTTCACCCCTTTTCTTTCAGTGTTGTTGCTCTTTATAACATTTCTTCCAATTCTTCACCACTTATTTGCTTTTTATCACTTAATATATTACTTAATCATTGTGTTCATCAGTTCAATGACCGGTTGATAAACTCCAATTTAGTTCATTTTTAGAGATATTTTTGGGTCAATTTTAGAGTAATTATATACTAATGATATAAGTCACTAACTTAATTTGCTCTTTATTTTACAGGAAAGGAAAAAATACATAAAAGTGCAAAAGTCATATTTTTACCCCTATATATATATATATGTATATGGGTTGTCAATGAATTGAAAGAGGGGCCTTGAAAGAAGACAATAGGCCCACGGCCTATTGAGAATTGAGAAAGAAGAGGAACTTAAATAAAGGAGCAAAACTGACGTGGGGAGAAAGAAAGAAATCTTGGCTAATTATTTTAATGGGAATTACACAACCCTAGGAACCATCTAGTATAAAAGGGTTGCTGCACATGAAATAAGGGAGGCGGTACACACGTGAAGAGGGAGCCGCATACATTAGGAGGACCTGACGCAAACAATTGGAGTGAAGACCAAGGACAACAACGCGCATAGAGTGACGGAGAGGGAGAGATTGGTTGAGTTTTGGGTACCTGTTCTTGACATCGTGAGAGAGCTTCGGAGCAGAATACAGAGACTGGTTACAGGATCAGAATTTACTCAATCTCCGGGTTATTTTTATATTCTGTAATTCATGACTTTATATTTTAATCCAATGTTCTTGAACACTATGGATAGCTAAATTCCTTTTCTAGGGTCTTAGGTGGATCTTGCTTGATTAGAGACCTTTTAATGTCTTAATTTGTATTTTGAATTCCCAATGTTTATTCAATTAATATTATCCTATTGCTTTATTACATAATTAGGATTGGCAACCTTTGCATGTTTATAATCAATTAGTTGATTAGCGACCGTACTACAACTAGTTGGTGGACCTATAGGATAATTGAGACTATAATTAGAGAATGACCAAACTTTAATTTAGTCTTCCAATCATTCAACCTTTTTGTACTTCATGCTTTTCTTAAATTTAAATTCTAGCATGACCAAACTAGGATTAATTTAGGGAAAAGAATATTAATCACGAATGACCAAACGGATTAATAGGTTTAGTAAAGGGATTGGTAATTGAATAAAATAAGGGAATTCAGGTAAAATTAGACATAGAGGAATCGAAGCTAGCAAGTGAAGCCGAGACCCTAGGCTTCCCTCCATTGATCGAACTTTTTAATTTTAATTCCTGTTTTTTACTTCGTTTTATTTTAATTTCTAATACAACCAAACACTCGTTCGTCTAAATAATAATTAATCTTAAATAGTTTGGTAATTATTAGTTAATCCCTGTGGAGACGATATTTTTTATACTACTTCTGTAAGAGAGTACACTTGCTCTCAAGTGTGTTTTTAACGCAACAAGTTTTTGGCGCCGTTGCCGGGGATTAACTTAATAATATTAAACGAAAAAGATTTTTTATTGCTTTAGAAATTTATTTTATTTCTTGTTTTAAATTATTAAAAACAAAAAAAATTAATTACATTTAGTTTAATTTTATTTGTTAGTTTTATTTTTATTATTATTACTCGTGCATGCTCACCCGCTCCCAAGAGCCTATTTTGATTTTTGATCCAGAAATTGAAAGAACTGCTCGAAGGATAAGAAAAGAGACAAGAGTGATGGCTGCCAATCCGAGAAGAACTCTTCGGGACTACTTTACTCCAACAGCAAATATCACTACAAGCATAGTCAATCCACCTATGCAAGCTACCAATTTTGAGCTCAAACCAAGCTTAATTCAAATGGTTCAGAATTCTACTATGTTCAGAGGTGCACCAACAGAAGACCCTCACACCCATCTTAGAAACTTCTTGAGGGTGGCAGACTCAGTAATTTGTAATGGTGTCCCTCCTGATGCAATTAGAGTGAGATTGTTTCCATGGTCATTGGCCGACAAGGCATCTGCTTGGCTTGACTCTCAACCTGCTGAGTCCATTACTACATGGGACCAACTGAAGCAGAAATTCTTGACCAAATACTTTCCCCCAGGTAAGACTACTAAGATCCGAGGTGCAATAATCAGCTTTGCTCAACTTGAGCAAGAATCTTTACATGAAGCTTGGGAAAGATTTCAAGACTTACTCCGAAGTTGTCCACATCATGGATTTGAGAAGTGGCAATTGCTTGAATATTTTTGTAACGGATTATCTTCTCAAAATAGGGGAATTATTAATATGGCTTGCGGGGGCTCTCTGATGAATGGAGAACCTGCGACAGTGTATGATTTAATTGCAGAGATAGCGGCCGATAATGCCCAATGGGAAACTAGTGACAGACACATTAAAAAATCAGCTGGGATGTACAAGGTTGACGACGACACTAGTGTTAATATAAAGCTTGAAGCTCTCTCTAAGCAGGTTCAATATTTAATGAAGGTACAAGCTCAATCTACTCCCATAGTCACCTCCACTAGTGACATCACAAATAATATCTGGGGAGGCCTAGCTGAAGAAGTCAACTATCTTGGTCAGAAGAAAAGTGAGTTAAGGCCTGGTATGCAAGATTCTTTAGTTAGATACATGGAAAAAGTTGGACATCCGTGCATGGGTGTTTTAGCCAATTACATGGACAGGACTGATGACAGGTTACAATCTATTGAAGATCTGATAAAAGCACAGGGCCGGCCTGCAACTTCAACTGAAGAGGCCAATTATGTTCAGAATTCCAACCGGAGCCAGAATGGCCCTTATTCAAACACTTACAATCCGGGTTGGAGAAATCACCCAAATCTCTCTTGGGGAGGACAACAAAAAGAGCAAAACTCAAGCTCCTATAAGCCTCCACATGTGCAAAGGCAAGAGGAGAAGAAGTTGGATACCAATGATGTGTTGGCAAGGTTTATGGAGCAGACAAATGGAAAATTTGAAACATTTGAGAAGAAATTTGGAAGCTTGGAGGGAGCCATAGGTAGCCAACTTTCAAACATCGTTGCTATGTTATCTCAAAGGCCTCAAGGCTCACTGCCTACCCAAACTGAGCCTAATCCAAGAAATGAGCATTGCAAGGCTGTCACTCTTAGAAGTGGCAAGGAGCTGGTTCGAGAAAACAATCAAGATGGGTGGGCACCCGAGAAAGAAATACAAGCTTCAACTAAGAGGAGCACTTCTGAGGAAAGCAACAAGGAAAGGGAAAAATATGAGCAAGCAAAGGTAAATGTTCCTTATCCTCAAAGACTTAAAAATGAACAGCATGATAAGCAGTTTGCTAAATTTCTTGAAATATTTAGAAAATTACATATCAACATTCCTTTTGCTGAAGCTATTGCTCAAATGCCTAAATATGCCACATTTTTAAAAGAAATTATTTCTAACAAAAGAAAGTTAGAAGGCTTTGAGACAGTTAGGCTTAATGAGGAATGTTCTGCTATAGTTCTAAAAAAGTTACCGCCTAAGCTTAAAGATCCAGGTAGTTTTACTATCCCTTGTACAATTGGTAACTCTCATTTTGAAAAGGCTTTATGTGATTTAGGAGCAAGTATAAATTTGATGCCTTTTTCTGTTTTTAGAAAACTTGGTTTGCAGGAACCCCATCCTACTAATATCACTTTGCACCTAGCTGATAGATCCATTGCCCACCCCCGTGGAGTGGTGGAAGATGTTTTAGTTAAGGTTGATAAGTTTATTTTTCCCGCTGATTTTGTTGTTTTGGATATGGAAGAAGATGAGGAAGTCCCAATTATTTTGGGGCGTCCTTTCTTAGCTACAGGTAAAAGTTTAATTGATGTACAACAGGGAAAATTGACTTTGAGACTTGGAGATGAGGACGTTGTATTTCAAGTTTTGAACTCATTAAAAAATCCCTCATCATTTGCTTCTTGTAATTTTATTCAAGCTAAGGATATTAATGATGTGGTTACCTCTGAAAGTTTTGATGACTTTAGAATTCAGGACCCTCTAGAAAAAGTACTTACTGTGCAGGGACTTGGCATATTGCAGGGTGGTGAGGAAGAAGAGTTCTTAATGTTTTTGCAGGCTCACCACCCTCAGAAAAATTGGAGTAACCATAGATTTGAGGAACTGGAATGGGGTGATACTCCAAATCCCAAACCTTCAATTGAAGAGGCTCCTGAGCTTGAATTAAAGCCTCTTCCTTCAAATGTAAAATATGCTTTCTTGCAACCCCCTTCCTCTTTGCCTGTGATTATTTATGCAGATTTGACAGACACCATGGAGGATAAGCTTTTGAGGGTACTAAGAGCCAACAAAGAGGCCTTTGGTTGGTCTATTCATGATATAAAAGGCATTAGCCCCTCAATTTGCATTCACAAGATATATATGGAGGATGATTATCAACCTCGGGCACTACCTCAACGCCGCCTCAATCCTAACATGAAAGAGGTGGTCAAAAAGGAAGTGATTAAGCTTCTTGATGTAGGTATCATCTATCCTATCTCTGATAGTAAGTGGGTAAGTCCTGTTCAATGTGTTCCTAAAAAGGGAGGTACTACTGTTATGGAAAATGATAAAAATGAATTAATTGCAGTTAGGAAAACTACCGGGTGGCGTATGTGTATTGATTATAGAAAATTAAATGATGCCACCCGGAAAGATCACTTCCCCCTCCCCTTTATTGATCAAATGCTTGAGAGAGTGGCAGGTCATGATTATTATTGTTGTTTGGATGGATATTCCGGTTATTTGCAAATACCAGTGGCTTCCGAAGATCAAGAAAAAACTACTTTTACTTGCCCATATGGAACATTTGCATATAAAAGGATGCCATTCGGTTTATGTAATGCCCCTGCCACTTTCCAAAGATGCATGATGGCTATTTTCTCTGACTTGGTTGAAAAATGCATTGAGATATTCATGGATGATTTTACTGTTTTTGGATCCTCTTATGAGGATTGTTTACATAACTTGAATTCAGTGTTGCAAAGATGCAGGGATACTAATTTAGTGCTCAATTGGGAGAAATGTCAGTTTATGGTGCAAGATTGCATTATTTTGGGACACAAGGTGTCTACTAAAGGCATTGAAGTTGATCCCGCAAAGGTTGAGGTAATTGCAAAGTTGCCCCCACCCAATTCTATTAAGGGGGTTCGTAGTTTTCTAGGCCATGCTGGCTTCTATAGGCGGTTTATTAAAGACTTCTCAAAAATTGCAAAGCCTATGACTGACCTCTTGGTTAAGGAGGCCACTTTTGATTTTTCTGATGCTTGTTTGAATGCTTTTAATTGTTTAAAGGAAAAATTAATTAGTGCCCCTGTTGTTGTTGCCCCCGATTGGTCGCTTCCCTTTGAAATTATGTGTGATGCTAGTGATACTGCTGTGGGGGCTGTTTTGGGGCAAAGAAAGAATAAGGTATTCTATACCATTTACTATGCTAGTCGCACTCTTGATGATGCTCAAAGAAATTATACTACCACAGAGAAAGAGTTGCTAGCTGTAGTATTTGCATTTGATAAGTTCCGTCATTACCTTGTTCTTTCTAAAGTTATTGTTTATACTGATCATGCTGCTATTAGATATTTGCTTGGAAAACAGGATGCAAAACCCAGGTTAATCAGGTGGATTTTGTTGCTACAAGAGTTTGACTTGGAGATTAGAAACAAGAAAGGCTCAGAGAACTTTGTAGCTGACCACCTCTCAAGGCTCGACCATAGTGTGATGCAGGCCTCAAATGATGGGGAGATCAAAGAGGTTTTCCCTGATGAGAGACTTTTAGCTATTTCTACTATTCCTTGGTTCGCAGACATCGTCAACTACTTGGTGGGTAAGGTTGTTCCCCCTGATTTTTCCTTTCAGCAAAAGAAGAAATTAATTTCTGATGCTAGACACTACTTGTGGGATGACCCTTACCTATTTAAAGTTTGTAGAGATAAGGTAATTAGGCGTTGTGTGCCTATGGATGAGGTAACTTCTATCATTGAGCATTGTCATTCTAAAGAGGTAGGCGGCCACTTTGGCCCAAATAGAACTGCATATAAAGTCTTGCAATGTGGTTTTTATTGGCCTACTATATTTAAAGATGCTCATGATTTTGTGAAAGCTTGTGATAGTTGTCAAAGGAGTGGCAATATTTCTAGCCGTCAAGAGATGCCCTTAAATAATATTTTGGTTTGTGAGATATTTGATGTATGGGGTATTGACTTTATGGGGCCCTTCCCTAAATCTTTTTCAAATCAATATATTCTTGTTGCTGTAGATTATGTGTCTAAGTGGGTGGAAGCTGTAGCCTTACCCACTAATGATGCTCGTGTGGTGGTGAAATTTTTAAAGAAAAATATTTTTTCCAGGTTTGGCACTCCCCGAGCCATTATTAGTGATGGTGGCACTCATTTTTGTAATAATCAATTTGAAAATCTTGTGAGCAAATATGGTGTCACTCATAAGGTAACAACTCCTTACCACCCACAAACTAGTGGGCAAGTTGAAATTTCAAACAGAGAGCTGAAAAGGATTTTAGAAAAGACAGTTAGTGCATCAAGAAAAGATTGGTCTTTGAAACTTGATGATGCACTATGGGCCTATAGAACTGCTTTTAAAACTCCCATTGGGATGTCTCCTTACCGTCTTGTTTTTGGAAAAGCATGTCATTTGCCTGTTGAATTAGAGCATAAAGCACTTTGGGCTTTAAAATTTCTAAACTTTGATGCTCAGCTTACAGGCGAAAATAGGTTGCTGCAGCTAGATGAATTGGATGAGCTCCGTCTAGGAGCCTATGAGAATGCCAAGTTATATAAGGAGCGGACTAAAAAGTGGCATGATAAGCGCATCCAGCAACGTGAATTCCATGTTGGTGAGAAATTTTTAATTTATAACTCATGTTTGCGTCTTTTTCCAGGAAAGTTGCGCTCAAGGTGGTATGGACCCTACACTATTACTCAGGTTTTTCCGTATGGAGTTCTTGAGGTATCTCATGAAGATGGTACCACTTTTAAAGTCAATGGTCAGCGTGTGAAGCATTTTGAGGAAGGGTTACTCCAAGTGAGCTATGTCACTGCCCTCAAGGATTGACCCTATTACCGTCAGGCTCGGGACGTTAAACAAGCGCTTCGCAGGAGGGAACCTTTGTTTTATTTCCTCTTATTTTTATTTTGTTTTGTCTTTTTTAGGAATTAGCTCATTTTGCAAGCTCTTTCAGGGAAATCACTCTTACTCTCTCTCTCTCTCTCATTTATTTTCTTTTGTTTCTATTTGATCATTTTGCATTGAGGACCATGCTTCATGCTAGTGTGGGGGAGGATAGTTTATTTTGTCACTTAATCTCTATTAATGCACATACCCACCATATATGTTGATAGCATTTTTTCTGGCTTGTTTTAAATGACTTATGCTTCAAATTGAAAAAAAATAGAGATTTTGCCTTTAGGGGATCCCATAATTAATTTACTTGACAGACTTGTGCTTAATTGTAACTGTGAGGATGTCCTTAGGAAGCTGATAATTAGCATTTGTCCCTCTTGAGTACTTTTTGTGAACTAACTTCTAAATGTGAGATCTGAGCCTTCATAAGGGGATTGATACTAAATCATAAATTTTTACCCCTTTTCTTTCTATGAGTGTGTTTCCCAACTTGCTTCATTCTAGAACTTGTCTTTTGACCGTTTCAAGGCGAAAATTGATTTGCATCATGTAAAAAGATTTGGGGATTTAGGTATTTTTCTGGCCTCAGAGTTGCTTGATGAATTTATCCCTTAGTTGCCCCCTTTGAGCCTATTTGTTATATTTTTTCTTTGGTACCCAGATATAATTTTTTTTTTGTGTGGTAACCATTTGAAATTGAATGTGGAGCAACTATTGAAAATTACAACCTCGTTCTATATTTTAGCTGTCTATGTTGTCAGGACTGAAATTATGTCCCATACTATTAGTTGTCTATCTTGTTAGGATGAAGGGAAAAGAAGAAGTGAATCATGTCTTACAAAAATTTTCATACAAAGGAAAGAAAATAGGAGTTATCATATACTTACCTTTTCCTCCTATGAAAAAAAAAATGAAAAAAAAGAATTGAATTGTCTACTCAAGAAAGAGCCAAAGGGCACATCAAATGAATGAAAGAGCCAAAGGGCAAACCCCCCCCAAAAAAAAAAAGAGTCGACTCAATAGCGAAAAAAATAATGAAGAAATAGAAGTGAAATTAGTTTGGAGTTTGAACAAAAATTGTAAAATAGATAGGAGCTCCATATTTAGTTTCAAAGGTTACTATTTGCTTCTTGTTTTTAGCCCTTTGATTATCCCTTTCTTCTTGTTTCCTACCTTGCATGATCACCGTTGGCCCCATTACAACCCATGAAACCCCATATTTTGCATGCATGTGAACTATTTAGTGGAGATTTGGTCAAATTACAAGCTTATGGTAATGTGCACTTTGTTGAAACTTGAGTGTATATTTCCCTAGTCCCTAAACATTTAGAGAGATTGTGAGCGAGTGCCCTTGTTCACAGAAATGTATTCTTTAAGGACTTGAGCCTCTAATTGGGCAACCTTTTGACACCTCATATGTGCTATATTGTATATTGTCGGTCATTGTGCTTCTAATTTTGGATCTCTTATTTGGCTTTCTCTATTACTTCTTTGAAAAATTCATTGAGCCAGAAAATTTGCTTGAGGACAAGCAAAAGTTAAGTGTGGGGGAGTTGATAAACTCCAATTTAGTTCATTTTTAGAGATATTTTTGGGTCAATTTTAGAGTAATTATATACTAATGATATAAGTCACTAACTTAATTTGCTCTTTATTTTACAGGAAAGGAAAAAATACATAAAAGTGCAAAAGTCATATTTTTACCCCTATATATATATATATGTATATGGGTTGTCAATGAATTGAAAGAGGGGCCTTGAAAGAAGACAATAGGCCCACGGCCTATTGAGAATTGAGAAAGAAGAGGAACTTAAATAAAGGAGCAAAACTGACGTGGGGAGAAAGAAAGAAATCTTGGCTAATTATTTTAATGGGAATTACACAACCCTAGGAACCATCTAGTATAAAAGGGTTGCTGCACATGAAATAAGGGAGGCGGTACACACGTGAAGAGGGAGCCGCATACATTAGGAGGACCTGACGCAAACAATTGGAGTGAAGACCAAGGACAACAACGCGCATACAGTGACGGAGAGGGAGAGATTGGTTGAGTTTTGGGTACCTGTTCTTGACATCGTGAGAGAGCTTCGGAGCAGAATACAGAGACTGGTTACAGGATCAGAATTTACTCAATCTCCGGGTTATTTTTATATTCTGTAATTCATGACTTTATATTTTACTCCAATGTTCTTGAACACTATGGATAGCTAAATTCCTTTTCTAGGGTCTTAGGTGGATCTTGCTTGATTAGAGACCTTTTAATGTCTTAATTTGTATTTTGAATTCCCAATGTTTATTCAATTAATATTATCCTATTGCTTTATTACATAATTAGGATTGGCAACCTTTGCATGTTTATAATCAATTAGTTGATTAGCGACCGTACTACAACTAGTTGGTGGACCTATAGGATAATTGAGACTATAATTAGAGAATGACCAAACTTTAATTTAGTCTTCCAATCATTCAACCTTTTTGTACTTCATGCTTTTCTTAAATTTAAATTCTAGCATGACCAAACTAGGATTAATTTAGGGAAAAGAATATTAATCACGAATGACCAAACGGATTAATAGGTTTAGTAAAGGGATTGGTAATTGAATAAAATAAGGGAATTCAGGTAAAATTAGACATAGAGGAATCGAAGCTAGCAAGTGAAACCGAGACCCTAGGCTTCTCTCCATTGATCGAACTTTTTAATTTTAATTCCTGTTATTTACTTCGTTTTATTTTAATTTCTAATACAACCAAACACTCGTTCGTCTAAATAATAATTAATCTTAAATAGTTTGGTACTTATTAGTTAATCCCTGTGGAGACGATATTTTTTATACTACTTCTACAAAAGAGTACACTTGCTCTCAAGTGTGTTTTTAACGCAACACCGGTCCAGTTCAAACATGGATAAACCTTTGAACCTTGAAGCAGTACCTTCTCTGGTTCAATGGCCAGTCCGATTTTCTAAACATTGCTAAAAATCCAACACTTCCTTTTAAATTGACTTTTTTAATTTAAAATCTTTTAATTTCTCTCAAGGAAAGCCATTTTCTTGAAAGATAATAAATTTAAATAATTTAGTGGAGAAAATAATATAATTAATAAATAAAATAAGTAAAGAAAATTGCATTTAATTTGGCGATGTTTGATAACAATCCGTCATTTTTATTGATTTATATTTAGCATATGTATAATTAATGGTTATGAAGAATAAATATAGGGTACAATTAGTGCATATTAATAATCTAAGGTATGAGTAAAAAAATAACTTAAGTTATCTATTTGAAAAATAAGTTTGAGTCTAATATATGGATAGACAGTCAAAATAAAAAAATTGAATTTATATTTGGTTTGGAAAATAAAATATTTTTGGTCTACTTATTAAATGACTAATGAACATCACACACACACTACCGATGCTCACACTCAGGTTCGAATTACCAGGGAGTCGACATCCCTATGTCGCTGAAAGTGCTAAGGCAATCAACTGTGAGGGACAAAAAATTAATTTACATTGTCATGAGAAAAATTAAAACATCAATGTAAAGCAGATATATTTTAATTTGCCAAAAACCTAACATAGTTATTGAATAAAGTTTGTCATTATCAAAGATTTTCATTGTTAAAATTGGTTTACCCATTTAAGGTCTAAACTTTAAAGATAGGCCACTATTTTTAGATGCCTTTTGATACGGTCACATTTCATCCATTTCAATAATACTTCAAGCATAGAACATAACCTGTTAAGCCTGATCATTTTTTAAACTTTATGTTTGATTATATTTGATCAAATTCATCATCAATTCTAACCAAAAAAGACTCATCATCAACTGACATTTATAGAATAGTTAAAATAAGACATATTAACAACAAATAAGGCAAATTTATCAAGAAATAGTTTAGAAAGTTCAATTGGTTCTCAAACAGATTAATCACTATAAATGCATTTCTCAACACCACAACAGAGACACAAACTGGTAGTCAAAAAACCATAAAACATTAAAACGTATAAACTAATTTTTAAGTATTGAAGAACCTAAAAACTAAAACATTGTGGTAGAAAAAGAAATTGAACAACTTAATCCAACTTTAGTAAAAAAAGTACGATCCTTCTCGAGCTTCCTTCCTCAATCACTTGGTATAGGAGAATCCCTTTTAAGTGGATCAAAGTCCTTAAAATCCGTTGACAAATCAATTCCTTCTTTTTGACCACATTTTTAACAGCAATACAATTACACCTTGCATAGAAAAAGGTAGGAAACCACTACAATGTTAAAGAAGTTCCTCTTCCTAGCCATGTTCGCTTCTAGCTTTAATTATATGAAAAGTTAAAGAAGTTCCACATATAATTTTCCCATAAACTATGGCTGCATATTTAAAAAAATAGTTTTGCATACCCAATCAGTACCTCCAAATGTGCCCAATTCAACTTATGGCAACGTCCTTTCATAGTTAGTTTCAAGCACGGTGTCTATTAACATATTTCATATAAAAAATTGTAAAAAGATGTTCTATTAGAATTAGTTTAATGACTTAACTTTAATGTTCCTTTACATAAATTGTTATTATCTTTTATACGAACATTTACATAAATTTTTAAAGTAGATGTAAAAACTTGATACACTTCCTGAAATAACTTCTCCAACTCCTGTGCTCCACATCATTAGAGTTTTATCTTTGCACTCTTCTAAACGGCAAGAAATAATATTTCAGTAATAACTTTTCACTATTAAAATGAAAAAACATTTTCAGTCTATGTGGACAATACAAATTAAAACAGAGAAGAGTGCATATCAATCTTTATCTTGTTTACTTTCTTATAACGAATCTAAGCAAATGGAAAACTACCAATGCAAATAATCACACATTGAATATAGAGCAAGCAAAGGTTTTTTTTTTTTTTTTACGGGATAGGGCAAGCAAGGCTTCATTAAGGCAAAGAGACCTTTTCAAATGAATGACGTCGCTCTGTCGTAACCGTTGTGTCGTGTGCTAGTGCGGGTGGGTCTTGAAAAGGGTTGGAGGATGCGATAGAGAAGAGGATGAACCCCAATTCGAGAACCTAGATAATGATAAATGGTTCAACATAAAATCTAGAATAGGAAATCAAATCAAGAAATAAGGGATGGAGAAGAAAGTTGAAACCTTTTATGAGCCTTGCCGTGTCGAAGCTAAAGAAGCTATCGGAGGATGCCCGTCTGGTGAATCGTCACAGAGAGAAGTAGGGTGTTTTTGGGGTGGTGAGAATAAGAAACAAATTGGAAAGAGAGGAGAGGAGAAAAGGAGACCGATAAAAAGGTTGCTTATAAAAAAGAAAAAATGAGATGTGATGGAGAAGAATGTTATTTGATTGAGGGAGAAGATGGATTAGAGATATGAAGGGAGGAAGAGGGTGAGGAAATGGAAAAAATGATTCCATGGAAATGGAGAGCGAGCATGTAAGCTGATAAAAAAAGATAGTTCCCTTTCACTATTTTGTGAAGCTGTGATAGCAAATTAGCAATACCTTTATTTGAATTTACAAATTAAAAAATTGTTGTGCAGAAACTTATGTGACTTGATTACTGAATCAATGTTTTTCAAAACATTGAATATTTTGAGAATACTAATATTTTTACAATCAATTTGTCTACATTAATTGTGATAATTTGAATTGTTGATTTTATGGTAGGATAAAAACGTATAGAAAAAGTTTTTAGAAAGAGGAGAATAAATGCTAAATCTTTGTGTTGATGACACTTCTTAAAATCATAAATGAGATTATTATAAAATGTTAATATTATAGATAGAAAAATGTTAATATTATAGATAGATAGATAGAAGTGGGACCTTATGTTGATAATTAATATCATTTTCATAAGAAGATGACATTTGGCAATGCATTAATGGAGATGCATTGTCAAATGTTTATATTATAGATTATAGATGGCTTGTTTTTAATTACATTTAATGAGAAACGTATACAACAATCCATAAGAGTACATTTAGTGATTTCCTTTTTTTGTAACCGTTGATTCTGAAACTTGTTATTTAATCATCAAATCGTAATCGTCCTTTTCTCAGCCTCAATTTTAAGGAACATGAATCGTTGATTTTGTGCGTCTGTTTTGGCTGAATTATCTTAGCCGTTAGATATATGTTAAACGTTGACGTGTAGGCTGACTCGTGGATTTTAGCTGACGTGGAATTCAAAAAAACTGATGTCATTATTTGGATTTTCTGACGTGGACGTCTCCATGGACTTATCCATGGTTTAGTATAATAAAGATAAAGATTGTTATTTAATTTATATTTATAATTTAACATTTTCGTGGGAACTTCGGCCTAATTTACAATAAAACTCCCATCATCATCTTATTTCAACTTTGTATAGTTGCTTCTATTTTATTGATGATTTTCATCCAACTCTACATGATACCCACATGTTTCACATTTTTATAGTGTTGTATTCTTTTCTTTCTAATTACGGGTTAAGTTTTTATATTTACAATTTATAAATATGAATTATGTTATTAAAATTTTTAGCCATTTAATTTTCTTTCTATTATCTATGGATGTTTAATTTCAACGTCTTTTTTAATTTTTTTTCAATTATTTGACTATATATTTTACAAACCAACACCATTGGACCACTGACATAAGCTACCCTGGGACATGGGGTCGACTCAGTGCTCCCGAGTTCGATTCCCGCAGTGGACAAACTCTGTGCAGTTAAAAAAAACGATCATGAATCTTTATAAGGAGGTTTGAATCGGGTAAGAGACCCCTACCATCTCATCCAAGTGCTCTTGAGTTTTAGTCAACCCCGTGCACCGCACGGGTTATGAGGCTAGTATTTCTAATGGTGAACCATTTAAGAACCCACTTTCGCTCTCACAACTACATTAAAATTTGTTTTAATTATTGTTTACCTCTCTGTCTCTCCTCAAAAGCAAATATAAAAAAAATATTTGTTAATGATAAGAATGAGTTCTTATAGAATAACTCAAATTCACCTCTCTTATCCAACTTGGCCAACACCAATAGTAAATCCAAGAAAAATCGAGTTCTTAGCCTTATGAGCTCAATAAAAAATGACCATTGGAGATGCTCTAAGATGGAAAAGAAAAGTGTTTTTGGAGTTTTTAAAAATAAAGAAACAGTGCTAAAGAATTAATATAAGGAAGTTTGTCTTTTAAGAATATACTAAGTAAATACCTTTCAATGTAGTAAATAAATACATTATTTTCTCATACAAATTTATCTCTTTTAATTTCTTAACTAATAGAGCACGGGTAGGAATACTAGTAATATAATAATCAAGAAAAATCATAAGCTTAATGCTTTTTGGATTTTATTTCAATTACGAGAAACAACACGAGATTACATCAATACAATATTTCTTCTATCAACACCATCGATAACACAAATAAGTTGTATCTTGTTTACAAAACTGACACTCGCTACATTCATCTATTTTCCACCAAATTCTTTTGCAATCTCGATCACGTCTTCCTTCGTAAGCGTCAAAATAATGATAATCTGGTTGGTCTGGCCATTTAACACTGCAAAAGAATGATGTTGTATACCAAGGATTTGGATAGAAACTAAAGGTGAAATCTAATCCGGGAATGAGTGTATGGAATCCTAGATCATTATTCTTAGATTTGCAATGAAGAGTGAGATTTTTCGCAGGTGCATTGTTGCTAACTTTTACAACTGTGTGTCTTGCCTCAGTAGCCTTGAATGAAAGTATGATTAGTAGAAGTGATAATGCTATCACAATCTTGGTAGTTGTATTCAGAATTGCCATTAGATGTAAAATGACTTCAAATACTAACATCCATTTGAATTTATAGAACATTTAACCAATAATACCAACACCTTCGTAATATTCAAAATTTAATGATTTTCAAACCAAATAATCCAAGATTATTTATCATTGAATATTCCCGATGCATGCTATAAGAAACAAATGGAAGTTTAACATTTAGCATTTAACATCATTTATCATCTATTTTTTTTGGTCGAGACCAGGGTATCCACCGACGAACGCAATGATTAATCCTCTCGCTGGATTGGAGGCACCTCGAAGAGTGGGACAGCTGGCCCAGGGATTTAAAGTTGTTTTGTACCCAAGGCGAGGATCAAACTCTCGACACTGGGTGGAGGAGGATGAGCCCCAACCGCTCAACCACACACCCCTGGGTTAATATCATTTATCATCTAATATTTACCATTTAATATTATTTAATTTTTAACATTTAATATCATTTAATTTTTAGTAATATTAATAAAATTGAAATTTTATAATGATTAAGATTTATGTAGTTTGAGTAAAAAAGAAGATTTTTGGAGTCAAATATTTAGACGCCTTACGAATACAATAATAATTATAACCATGCTTAATTAGGAGGGTTTTTTTTAAAAATTAAAGTAAAAATTTGAAATTTAAGGATAAAAGTCAATGAATTTAATTTGTTTTTCAAATATATTATTTATATTTTTTAGTATAATATGGAAGGTTCAAAAAGAATCAATGAGTTACATTTTTTTTAAAATATATTTGTTCTGCACCTAGCAGTGCTGGGCTGACTGCGTCGGTGGTCTCTTGCGGAATGTTCTGCACCTAGCAGTGCTGGGCTGACTGCGTCGGTGGTCTCTTGCGGTATGGCTTGATATCGATGAGCGCCCGGGAGGGGGACCTGCGAAGCCACTCCGACGCCCAAGTTAGTATTGAGAGTAGGTGAGTGATTTAGCAAGGAATGAGAGTGTACCTAATTATGGCAATATGAGTTGGTATTTATAGGGAAGCGTGCCCATTTGCGAGTCGTTGGATCAAGTGAGTTGATCTGAGCCCTTCAAATATCTAGGTTAGATTGGGCCTTGCAGATAGTGGATATGGACCAAGCTGATTGGGCCAATCCATGTCCATTGCTGATTGGGCCTCGTGGCCCAGTCCAGAACAGTTGCCCCCCAAGCCGAGATTATTCCGTAGGATGGTCTTGGCTTGAGGTTTTTGATTCATCCGCTTGCGTCTCGCGATACTCGTGTTGTCCGATCGCGTTGAAGAATTTCCTTAGTCGCAGTCGCGTATCCAGATTTTTATTCTAGGACGGTAGTAAAAAAAATTAATTTTTTAACCCCTCGCTTTTTCACCCACTATAAATAAGGGAAGTGTGCTCCTCACTTTGGACCACATCATAGAGAGAGTAAAAAGAAAACTTTGAGTAACATTTTGAGTGTGGGTGGAGATAAGATTTTGGAAGGGTGGATAAGATTTTGGGACCACACAAGATTTCCTTTGAGGTTCTCTCTTGGTATGTGTATCTTCCTTCATCCTCTTGTCTCTTTTTCAACATTGTATGCTAGCCTTTATTAGCTCATGGCATTTGATTGTTGAAGCCTCATGGCATTTGATTGTTGAAGCCTCATGGCATTTGTTTTCTCATAAATTCTTCCATTGGGACCACACCCTATCCTTGTTTTGGAATGGAACCACATAGGGAATAGGCTTTGGACACCGGCGCACCCCCCACGCGTGGATCGGCAGGGTGCCGGGGTTGGGTACCGTGCGCGCACACCTTTGTGCAAACCGGCAGGGTGCCGGGTTATGGCTGCCTCGCGCTCGCGCGCTCGTGTGCCTTGCGCAAACCGGCAGGGTGGCGGTGTTGGATTTCCGCGAGCACGCACTTATTGGCGCAAACCGGCAGGGTGCCGGGTTATGGAGCCCGTGTGCACCCCCTGCAAACCGGCAGGGTGCCGGGTTATGGAGCCCGTGTGCCCCCCTGCAAACCGGCAGGGTGCCGGGTTATGGAGCCCGTGTGCCCCCCTGCAAACCGGCAGGGTGCCGGGTTATGGAGCCCGTGTGCCCCCCTGCAAACCGGCAGGGTGCCGTGTTGGATTTTCGCGTGCACGCACCTCTTGGTGCAAACCGGCAGGGTGCCGGGTTATGGATCCCGTGTGCACCCCCCGCAAACCGGCAGGGTGCCGTGTTATGGGGCCTTCCTTCGCGCGCTCGTGTGACGCCCCCTTTGTGCTTCGTGCGTGTATTTTTAACACTTAGTTTATTTCTCGTATTGGGGCCTCGTGGCTTTTTGGTAGTTCTAATTCTCATGAATTTCTTTCGCACTTTAATTTTTCAGGTTTCGAGCGGTGCTTCGTTCTCATCGATACTTTTGTATTACCTGCTTGTCAAACTGGTAATTCCTCTTAACTTAGTTATTTTTATCTTCAACCCCTTGTTCTTCGACCTCAGGAAGGGGGGTTTGACAACAAGTTATTTTCTGACCCGCGACCGCTTGTTTCGCCCCTTTCCTGCAGGTTCTGAGAGATGGGGAGAACCAAGTCGACTGCTCGCGTGAACGCGGCCTACCCTGGTCCCACAATCGTAGTTCCTCGGTCGGAAGTAACGCCTTGTGTAGAAGGGGTAGTACCTGGGTATCCCGTTACTTCTTCCGATGATGAGTACGTAGATGACGAGCGTCGGTTCGAGTTGGAAGTGGTGGAGGTTGATGGGATCAACTATGACTGGGTCGCTCGTAGTGTTCGGTCCACCAGGAGTTTTTATACCCCCGGTAAAAGTTTACCTTCAAGTCTTTGTGAGGATGTGCTTGGGGACCACTGGCGGTTAGAGGCGGTTGGTACGGATGACAGAGTTTGTTGCATTCCCTCGAGTCTAAAGTTCATGATGTTTGGCGCTGTTATTTACAAGATGAAGATTTCCCCATTCTTCACTTCATTCCAACTCTCCGTTTTGAAGCACCTAGGGATAGCTCCTTCACAATTGCATCCAAACTCATGGTGCTTTATCAAGTGTTTTGAGTTGGTGTTACGGGTCTTGGGGCGCAGGCGTAGTTTAAAACTCTTCTTCACCCTCTTTGAGGTGCAGCAGCGTCTGGAACTTTCCAATGGAGTCACGCGATCAGATTTCGCTTGCTTGAGGGGTCGTCGCACTTTGCCCTTTTTCGAAATCTATGCGGAAAGTCAGCATGATTGGAAACATAGATATTTTTATGTTGTCCCAGTAAGCCAGGAAGCAGCTGATAGCCTGAATCTTCTGGATGAGCAAGGGTCAATTGCCGGGGATAAGTTTCACCTTGGGTGGAGCAATTCTGATATTGAGTTTGCCTCTCGAAATTATCGAGTTAATCCCTCTGAGTTGAACAGGGAGGATTCAGATACTTTAAATTTAATTCGAGATATTGCCGAGCGTCTTTCTGTGTCGTCAAAGAAGATAGTTTGTAGTGAGCTCACTAAGGCTCAGGACCTTCGTGATGCCGTTTGGCACTTAGGTTGCTTGTTTAGTCATGCTCTTTTAATTTCTACTTTTTTTTTTATTTCGTTTCTTGCTTTGTTGACTTATTTCCTTGTTCTTTTGCAGATAAGATGGCTGCCCCCCTCACCTTTGATGAAGTTGCTGCCTTGGCCGGGAGGAGGAACCCTCCGAGCTCAAATGGGGGAAGTCGCCCTATTCCCCCTTCCTCTACTGCTGGCCGCCCCTCAACGGGGTCTCGTTTGAGTCTTGGTGCCCCCGGTCGGGCTGGGCTTTCTGGAGTTCCCAGAATTCCTGTCGATGCTCGAGACAAGGAGGTTTGTATTGAAGGAGCTTCTAATACTCCCGAGAGTCGTGGCCATTCATCCAAGCGTAAGAAAAGTGTTGCCAGACGTCGTTCCCCTGTCGAGCGCCCTTCTCCTGATGGGTTTGCCCCTCCCCCTGGTCGTCCTCTTGAGCTTGACTCTGAGGTGATTAACTTCTCACATGCAGAGTGTGAGCGTTTTTGCGACAATCCTTGGGAATTCGCCATCCGCATGGTTCAGCTCGGACAAGGAATGCATGCCAAATGGAAGGATGAACGGGGAGGTAGCTCCAGCTCAGGTAGTTTTTATATGCTTCTTTATTTGTGATATTCTATTTGTTGGCCATATCGTTTCTTGATCGTCTCTTCTTGCAGGGGATCGTAGTCATTTGCTTGCTGAGAATCAGAGACTTACCCGAGAGCTACAAGAGGTTATGGAGTCCGGTCATCGAGCACAAGAACTCGTGGGGGCGTTATCAGCGGGAGAGGGATGAGGCCTTTTGTGATAGGGATGCATGCCTGCGGAAGATGGAAGATCTTCACACTCAACTTCAAGGGGTTCATGCTGAATTGGAAGGTGTTGAGCAGTCAAGAGATGAAGCCGTGAAGAAAGTGGAACAGATTGCTGGACAAGTGGTGGACTTTTCTCACCAAGCCTACGCTAAGGCATTGGGTCATGTTCAGTGCCTGTATCCGGAGGCTCAGCTGGACACCCAGTATCTCAGCTTTGATCATGACACCCTGGATGGGCAAATTGTCAAGTACCACACTGGTGGTGGTGGCTTTGACGTTATCTACCCGTGACTTTGTGTTCTTTAGTCTTTCAATTATGTCGTTTCTTTTCGCCTTTTAAGATTTGGTTATGTACCCTAACTATGGGCCCGGCCATCTCCGGTGCTGCTATGTTTATTTCTCGTAATGCAATTTTAATCTTATGTCTTCTTATCCTGACATCTTTCTGAGTGTTTGCATCTTTTGCTTGACTAATGCGTTTTAATTAATGGCGTTGGGCGCGTGCCCTGCCTCGATCATTTTAACGTCCATTGTCTCGTTGTCTTATATTTATGTATCCTCTGAGGACAGTTTATCAAAACCCGGTCTGATTCTAACTCGACCATCAGAGGTTGCGACACGTTTGAAGTCGCTTCGCGCGGCGAGTATGCTTACTCGCGCCTTGGTTTATAAGGAAGCGCAAACGATCGCAGCGTCGATCTCATGCCGGCCCCTTTTTTACCATCAGGCTTTTCGTCGTTCAGCTAGTCTCTTGTTTCTATCGTTGGGACTTAGGCTTTTCAACCCTGCGAATAATGGTAAACATTGGGAAATAACATTCTTCGAGCAAACATAAGATTTCATTCAACTGAATACTTTAACATTTGACGGCTCAAGCCGTTACATGAATTTATACAATAAATTTTTTTAACTTGTCAGTATTCCAAGTCCTAGGGATTGGATCTTTATTCAAAGTCTCTAACTTGAAAGCTTCTTTTTCAGTTTTGGCGACAATTCTGTAGGGCCCCTCCCAGTTGGGGGCTAACTTCCCTTGGGATGCATTCTTTAGACCCACGTCTGCTCTTCGTAGGACTAGATCGCCTACCTCCAATGTCCTTCGAACTACTTTGGAGTTATACCTCGTGGCCATCCTTTGTTTGATCACTGCTTCCTTTAATGCTGCTTGATTTCTCACTTCATCGACGAAGTCTAACTCCTCTCGGAGCTTTTGTTCATTGGCTTGCGGGGGACTTGGGCTTTTGGTTCTCCAACTCAGCTGCCCAATCTCGACGGGTATGACTGCCTCTGTTCCGTACGCCAATCGGAACGGTGATTCTGAAGTAGATGAGTGTGGGGTGGTTCTGTAAGCCCACAGAACATAAGGTAGCTCTTCTGGCTAGCACCCTTTTGCTTCGTCAAGTCTTCTTCGCAATCCTCGCAATATTACCCTGTTAGCAGCCTCTGCCTGCCCATTGGTTTGCGGGTGCTCTACTGAGGTGAAGCGATGCTTGATATTAAGCTCTTTCATGAGTTGTCTGAACCCTTTGTCTGTGAATTGCGTGCCGTTGTCGGTGATGACTACTTCTGGTATGCCGAACCTGGTCATGATGTTCTTTTTGAAAAATTTAATACAATTTTTTGCTGTTATGCTGGCCAATGGTTCGGCTTCAATCCATTTTGTGAAGTAGTCCACTGCGACTATCAAGTATTTCACTTGACCTGGGCCGGGGGGGAAAGGACCTAAGAGGTCGATCCCCCACCAGGCAAATGCCCAAGGAGCACTCAGGTACTTCAAATCGGAAGAGGGTGCAACGTGCACATCAGCGTGTTTTTGACATTTGTCACATTTCTTGACGTAATTTTGTGAATCTTCATTCATGGTAGGCCAGTAGTAACCTGCTCTAAGAGCTTTTGCTGCCAAGGCTCGTCCTCCTAGGTGCTGTCCGCAGATTCCCTCGTGGATTTCTGCCAGGACATAGTCTGCTTCGACTCCTTCGACACACTTTAATAGAGGCATGGAAAAACCTCTACGAAAAAGTGTTCCTTCAATAACTGAATATGATGCTGCCCGCCTTCTAACGGATGCTGCTTCTTTTTCATCGGCGGGCTCATGCCCATCGAGTATGTATCGGAGGATCGGAGTTATCCAGTTTTGACTGGTTTCCACTGTGAGGACCGAGGTTGATGAATCATTATCAAGGAGGATGCTTGGACTGGACAAGGTTTCTTGAAGAACAATCCTATGATTCCCCGGTGCCCTAGTACTTGCCAATTTGGATAGTATGTCTGCTCTGGTATTCTCTCCCCTGGGTACATGTTTTACTTCTGCCTTCTTGAATAGTCCTAAGAGTTCGCGCACTCTAGCTAGATACTTCTGTAGCACCAGGTCATAGGCACCATATGCTGCATTTATCTGGGAGACCACTAAAAGTGAATCTGTGCGAAGTTCAACTTGGGTGGCACCGAAGTCTTTGGCCAATTGTAGGCCAGCTATGCAAGCTTCATATTCTGCTTGATTATTTGACGTGGAGAACGAGAATGAGAGAGATACTTCTACCATTAGTCCTTCAGAGTTTTCAAGTATCAGGCCCGCTCCACCCATATCCTCAAAGGATATGGGTGGTCTAGCTGGACCTTCCCTAATGGTTGAAGTTGATGCCACATTCATAATTTCCTTCCAAGTTCTCTTCATTGACTTGTTTGATCCCCAATCGTCGAGGGGGTTGGTCCGGTGAATGACCATAGCGACAGGTCTTCCTTTTGCTCTTCGAGTGTCCTCCCGCTCCGAGGATTCAGTGTCGTGATTCCCAACGGCTTTGACCACCTCACTAGCTACAGCCTTTCCCTTTCGAGGGGACCTGGATCTTCTCTCAGGTGAACGGGGTCTCTTGCGCGAGTCGGTGGGCTCTCCATCTTTTTTTACATATTGCAAGAGCTTTCCCTTCCGAATTAACTCCTCAATGTCATCTTTCAGGGCTCGACAACCGTTGGTATCGTGACCTCCACTTCGATGGTATCGACACCACTTCCTCGAAGGATTTTGGCCTTCCTTCAGCACTAAGGGTTCTGGCCTCTTAACATTCTTAAACTCAGCATTGGCACATTCAGCCAGGATTTTGGCCCGAGATTGGTTGAGCAGAGTGTGCTCGGCGAACCGTCGTGGTTTTGCCTCACGACGTCCTCCTCCTGAGTCCTTTCGCTGCCGAGTTTCTCTGGTGTCACCCTTATCGTCACCATCCTTGGCTGCCTCGCGGTAAGCCATCTTGTTCTCTTCATAATCCATGTACTTTTGAGACTTCTGGAGAAATTCTGCCAAGTCCCTTGGCTTGTTGATTCCCACATCAATTTCGAAAAGACTTCCTTGCCTGAGGCCGTCTTTCATCCAAAACAGTCTTTGCTTATCCTCCAAATTCCGGACACGTGAAGCTTCTTTGTTGAAACGCTCAATGTATTCTCTAAGTGTTTCACCCTCCCGCTGCCTGACGGCCCTCAGCACTTCCTCGGATTTTGGCTTCAGTCGGGAGGCGGTGAAACGAGCCGTGAATAGTCTCGCCAGCTGCCCCCATGAAGAGATGGAGTTTGGCTTCAGCTCTTGGAACCACTCTAATGCGGTGTCTTCGAGGGTGAGAGGGAAGATCTTACAATGAACAGGCTCTCGAGCGCCTCTATAGCGCATCATGAGTGAAAAGTGAGCCAAGTGCCGGTCCGGATCTCCGGTCCCATCGTACATTTTCAGTGTTGGGAGCTTTTCCAAAGTCCTTGGAATCGGGCATTCCTCCACCCTCCGAGTGAAGGGTCCTTCATCCGCAAACCTTCTTGAATTGCGAGGTGAGACATCTTGGAAGTCAAAGTCTTGGTATCTGTGCTTGTCGGGAGATCTCCTCGATGGCGATCTTCTGCGACGACTCTTGTGAATCTTAGTCTTACTTCTTGATCTGTCACGCGAATCAGAAGAGCCACGTGAAGACACTTTAGAGTGGGTGTCATCAGGCTGATAAGTCGCATCCAAAGAGGAAGGGGTCGCCCTTGGTGATTCAGGCTCCTGATGTCTCCGACGCCGAGGCGGGGAGCGATGCACATGTTTCCTCCTATGTGGTGAACGATGAACATGACGCCTCCGAGGGGGGGAACGACGGGGTCTCGATACCACAGTCGTTTGAGGGGGAGTTCCCCACAAAGGAGGAGGTTGCTCGGGCATAGAGGCCACACGTCTCTCAATTTGCCTAAGGCGTGCTTCTTGTAGCAGCATAGTCTGAGTGCGGTTGGCCAGAAGGTCCAACAGTTGGTTGACATCCGGCGGGTGGACCCCTCCCGACGGGGGGACTTCTTGCGCAGCTTGAACAGGGGTGTCTTCGTGGGTGGCGACATCGCCCTCGGGAGTGCCTTCAAGCTGGGGCGCAGGCACAGCAACACTTTTCATGCGTGGTCTGCCTCTTGGAGCCATGGGAGTGCAAGAGAAAAATTTCTAAGTGTAGGAATGGTGTGAAAGGTAGAGATCTCCCACTGTGGTCGCCAATGTTCTGCACCTAGCAGTGCTGGGCTGACTGCGTCGGTGGTCTCTTGCGGAATGTTCTGCACCTAGCAGTGCTGGGCTGACTGCGTCGGTGGTCTCTTGCGGTATGGCTTGATATCGATGAGCGCCCGGGAGGGGGACCTGCGAAGCCACTCCGACGCCCAAGTTAGTATTAAGAGTAGGTGAGTGATTTAGCAAGGAATGAGAGTGTACCTAATTATGGCAATATGAGTTGGTATTTATAGGGAAGCGTGCCCATTTGCGAGTCGTTGGATCAAGTGAGTTGATCTGAGCCCTTCAAATATCTAGGTTAGATTGGGCCTTGCAGATAGTGGATATGGACCAAGCTGATTGGGCCAATCCATGTCCATTGCTGATTGGGCCTCGTGGCCCAGTCCAGAACAATATTAATTTTTTATTTAATTTAATTGTTTTTAATAAGTAGTTACATTTTTTAAAATAAGAACATTTGCAAATAATATTTTTCCAGTAATTATGCAAAATAATAATTGATAGGTTTTTTAACAAGTTGGCAGTACCACAATGCGTATGGGAAAATACTTGTATTGAAAATAAATAAAAAATGGATAAGATTTTATAATTAATTTTTATGTAAGCAGAAACTTAATCGTATTTTTGTTGTTATATATCTTTTTTGCATACCCTACTTTTAATTGACAATGACACTATGGGGCATATCGCATCGGTTTAATCCCATACATTAATTTGGTTCAACCACCATTCAAAGTGAATCGGTGTTAATTCTTATGTAATATTTAAAATGTTTAATTATAATATAAACAATGTATGGTCGGCAACTTTGATATAGGGGAGTTTAATCGCAGGTGTGATGACATGGTATCTGAATTTGGATTTGAAGAAAATTTGTGGGTGCTAGAAATGTATGAGAAGCGTAAATCGTGGGCTGCAAGCTACATTCGAGGTAATTTTTTTGCTAGTTTTAGAAGTACTTCCCATTGTGAGGGTTTGCACTCAGAAATTGCGAAGTATGTCGATGTTTAAATAAGTTTAGAGGACTTCTTGCAGCGCTTTTTTCCGTTGGCTTGACTGCATGAGGTTTAGAATCTTTAGATAATTGGAAGCTGATTTTGCCTCATCTTACGGGAAACCTGTGTTGCAAACACATTACCACAACCTTGAGAGATCAGCTATAAGCTATTTCAACCTATTTCGGATAGAGCTTGCAACCACCATGTGGTAGGGAGAAAAAGTATTTCCACAAACTTCATCTATATTGTACATTGGCATGGAAAAGATTTTTTGGAATGACATGTCTCCCTTTTCCGAGATAAGTTGGAATTTAAGTGTTCTTGCTTGAGGGGGGAAAAGGTCATAACTGAAAGTCGTGTCATGTTCATCGTAAGCATAAGTTCAATTCTGGGAAAGAAGTTGAACCAAGGAGTGAAGGCGAGGATGACATGAATGTTGAAGACAGTGTATACGAACTTATTGACATGGTAATTTACTCAATTTGTCTTTCATCCATGTAATTTGTTTGCTATTGATACTTGTGTGGAGAAATTAGTTCTTTCCATGTTGGAGCCCCTCCGGCAAATATTCCATTTTTTGGTATTTTAACGAATTCAAACTCTTCAAGGTTCTTTAGTTCTTTCCATTCCATGCTGTAACAACCATCTTCGTCATTGCACGAATCAAGCTCCTTGCAATCTCCAATATTTAGATAAGTGAGTGTTGTGAAATGTTGAAGTGATTCCGATAGAGATTTTAGATTATTTTAGAAAGGTAGGGCTGGCCGCTGGACACAATTTTTAACCCGAAAATCTGAGCCGAAAAGAGCAAGAGCGGTCGGGTCTCTATGAGTGTCGGGCCTGTAATTGACAAAAGTGGTTTAAATTGGGTGCAAATGGGCGGGCGGATCAATAAAACCAAAACTGTTGGATAGCATTGCTGCCTATTTAATTAAGACGTGACAAGTCATAGCACTGTTGCTGCCTAGTACTAATTGATTAAAATTCCAGCACAAGAAGTCTTGAAACTTGAGCCATGCGTAGATGAATGCGTAGATGATCATAACTAAGTTTGATAAGTTGAAATACTTTATTTCCGCTTTGTTCATCAATTTTCACAAGATCTTTATCCTTGAAGTTTGACCAATCTTTTTCACTCTCCATGGAATATATTAAGCTTCCAATGCTTCTGATAGCCAAAGGAACCTCTGCACACTTTTTCACAATTTCCTTCCCAATGAACACCAAATTTTGATTCTCTGGATCTTTTCTATGATCAAAAGCTAATTGACTAAACAATCTCCATGTTTGTTTTTCATCTAGATCCTTTAAAAATACGATAATGTTATTTGGACCAGACTTTGTACCAAAAGTTGGACAAAAATACACTTACGAATGCGGATTGAGGAAATACGCGTATAGCAAGCAAACAGACGTTAAATTTTTTTGACGTTATGTCATGCTAATATTGAAAAAAAACGCTCTATCTATTCCTTCCTCTCAACTTTGAAGAGCGCACCACACCCACATCAGCGATTTAGCATTCAACTTTGAGGTCCTCTTTTTCTTTTACACAACAAAGAATTCTTCCCCATGCTAAAACCCTTGTTTTCTTTTTTTGGATTCACATAAAGAAAGATGGAAAGATGTTGCAGTTATGGAAAATTCAGATTGATAGAAACTAGGGTTTTAGCATCGAATTTATTCAATTGTAGGTTTTTTTACACAAGATAGAGAAGAAATCGTTACATTCACAATCCCTTAATCTTCTTCCCATTCATCTCCAATCCTTCGTTGGCAGTGTAGAGTTGTACAAACGCCACGTACTCTTGTGTTTTTTGAACCCTCGATTTTGGCCACTGTGCATCGAAGCTGTTGAGTTCGATCATTTTCCCATGTTGCTCTATGCTGCTGTCATGTCAAGGAAGAACCATATGAAGAAAGAGGTGCTCTACTCTCCCATCCCATGCTTTGCTTTTTTTTTTCTCTTTTGTTTCCTGTGTTGATTTTGTGCCTTTTTTTTTTAGTTTATGGTGATTCATTGGTTATTAACTTGTAGAATCATAAACTTTTGGGCGATGACGTGCGAGTCATGTTGGGCAGCTCTGACATGTTTAGGACTCGTGGTCCTTTGGAGTTGTACGTGGAGACTCAAAGGAGTGTCTACGAGATTCTTTTACGTCTTACTCCAAAAGGACGGACCATTTAAGTTTGTTGTTGATTTTTACTGTTGTTGTTGTTGTCGTCGTCGTCAAGTTTGTCTTTGTTTTCCTCGCAATGTAACAGTTTCTTCATCTATAATAATGGTTTCTAGCAAAGAGGTAAAAATTTTGCCAACCTTATCAACAATCAAAATTTTTATTAATTATTTATAATAAAGTTTTGTTTTTTAATAGATGGGATGGCGGGGGACTAAACTACACGAGATGCCCATCTGACATTGTTAGAGATAAATCAAGGATCGACCACATAACACAAGATGAGGTAAGCATAACTATTAATCAGCAAATCATAATTCCAAAAATTTGTAAATTTGCTTCCTTAACAACTCTGTCCTTTCCAGTTTGTGTGGTTGCCGTATTAGGGATTTGAACACGGTCTGCCAGAAAGTGCATTCCAGAACAGTGTCATATGGAGTGCAAACGTCGGTCTGTTTCCAATATATGGAATGGCATCAGGCAGATAGGGTGAAAATGCAGTTTGGTCTGGTGCAAGAAATACCATATCAACCTGTCGATTTGGATGCCTATCACACAACAGCGACATGTGAGCAAATGCAGACGAGGAATGGATAATAAAGCATGATCGCTGGATTCAATGTTGGATTGAAAGACATCGTAGACTTATTGTGGGTCAGCATTTCTATGGGGTGGTTTCTAAACAATTCAAGGCCATACATGTCTATAGACCAACATCTAAGGGACCCGCGGGGTAGTGCGGTGGGTGGTGTTGTGGATGATCAAGAAGAAGAACCGACTATGCCAGAAGCACCATAAATGCACACCACTCAAACTGAACGTCGTAACCGCAACTATAGTCGACGTGCGCCACAACCTCAACGCGCAGCCCAAATTCCCCTAAATTTAAAGGAAAGCCAACAGACTGTACCTCACTCCTACTCTATCTCCTTCACGCCAACCCATTAGAATTATCAGTCGTTAGTAGAACATACGCCAGTCCAAGATTATCATTGGCATTCTATGGCTTCGACCAATCCAGATTGGTTCTATAGTCTATTTGGTGTCCACACTAATATGCTGGAATCATATGACTATGTTCATATGTTGGAGGAGGAGGCTGATGCTAGTTCCTCATCACATCAACATTACGAAAAACCACTTGCCCCTTCCCCGACTGAAGAAGAAATACCAGCACCACAACAACGTCCACGTCGTAATCGCCGAGCACCACCATGTGGAACTGGCCATCATCTACAACGTTAATTTTTTGCTTTTAATTTTTTTGTAAAACCCTTGTAATTATCTGATAAACCTTTTAAATAAATTAATGTGTTGTTTTAATTTTTTTCACCATTAATTATATTGCATATTGTAAATTAACAATATTAATTATTTTATTTCAATTACTAAATTATTTAAATTTATTTAAATTAATATAAAGAAATCAAAAAATAAAAAAACACAATTGAGAAGTCTCATTGGTGGAGGCGACTTCTCAACTGAAATGTAAAAAAAAAAAAAGCAAATTTCAGTTTAGAAGTCGCTGGGGTGGGGAAACTTCTCACCTGGTAAACAAATCTGTTTTAGTTTGGTAAATAATTTAAAAACAATTCTATTTTTGTAATTTTTTTCCGTTCTACAATAGTTTTTTTTTCCATCTGAACCATTCCAGGTAGCAAGCATGAACTTCGATGATGATGATTCTTAAAGGTTTTCTTGAGTAGGGGACACTCGGCTTTGAAATGTCCTAGTTTATTACAGTCAAAACACATGGCTTGTGTTTTGTTGCTTTTTCATATTTGAAATTACCTTTATGTTTGGAGAACCTTCGTTTTTTGTAATTCACCATTCTTTGTTTTCCTCTAGAGATGAGAGCAAGTCCATCATCTCCATCTAAGTCATCATTATCAGTCCCACTATAGAACTCACTAGTTTCCTCGGAAGATTTGAGAGCTACTATTTTGGAATTGTGTGATGAGCTTTTTCCAGATTTAAGAGATGTTTTTAATGCAATGTGTTTATTTTTCCTGGGTTGAAGTTCCTCCATGATTTGTTGCGGGTGTACCTTTAGTGATCCTAGGAGCTCATCCATTCCTAATGTGATAAATCTTTTGCTTCGTGGATTGCTATTACTTTTGGTCTCTAAACTTTTGGAAGGCTTCTTAGGAGTTTCTTTACATTCTCTTGATTTGAGAATGTCTTCCTTAATGATTTTAGATCATTGATGATTATGGTAAATCTGCTTATCATTTTATCAAGTGATTCAACTTCTACCATTTTGGATAACTCGTATTAGTGAACTACGATATTTTAGCTTCTTTAACTTGATAATTACTTCATGCGTTGCCTTGAGCGTGTCACATCCCGCAATTTTGTCTTACTCACCCTCGAGAAGAGCACATGTTAAATAAAATTTAGCTTTAGAGTTTGCAAGGACCTTATGTTTCTCATCTATTATCCAAGATTCTTTGTCCAAAGAACATTAAAGTTAGCACATTTTATTAATAGTTTTAATTAGAAACCCAGATAACAACACTAATTATTTAAAATATAATATACATCCATAATAAGAATACTTTTGTTATGTACTCCAGACGGCACACACCCTTCCTTATCCTCAAATTGACTATGGGAGAATTTTCTCCCTTGTCCCTGTCCGCATGAGGCTCAAATGAGAAAGTCGCTACAAGGATTTCCATGCACAGGTAGAAATTGTCACCCCTACACATTAACCATGTATATTTTAGTAGGTTGTGAAAAATTTAATAATCATTAACCACCTGACGAACTAAATAAACCAAGTATTTACAAAGTCATTAACTATGTACTCTAGTAAATTTTGAAAAATAAAGTTAATTCCGTTTTTAAAAAAAGAATCATAACTCATTAACTGCTGAATAAACTTAATTAACAGAGTATTTTCATCTCATTAACCACGTGATGTCATATAAAATGTCTATACGGAGTGTTAAAAAACTATTTCTCATGGTCACGGGCTAAACTTGATCAACATTCCAAACCAGAATGAATTATTCATATTAAATGTAAAATAAAACTAAACAAGAAAAATAATTCAAACCATTAGTAGAGAAAGGGGTAAGCACCGAAAGTATACAATATTTTGTTGAGATACACATAACAAGGACAATGAGAAAATATAAATTATGTAAAGTCATACATGATACATCCCATATAACACAATATATAATAAAAGAGTGCAAATTTAGGGGCCAAGGGGGCCTATATTGCTACCATGACCAAGCTTCTGATGAGGATTAGGAATGATCTTGTTCCATCTGATTAAGATTGAAACTCCCTTCGTTATTTTTGTGTACCTCTACCTTAAACTTTTCTTCCTTGTCTCCACGCTTGACCTTGAGGAGCAGATTAAACTTAGCAACATCATCGATGACCTGCATAACAATTTAGTTGAGATACCCATCAGTGATGATAACCCAACAAACTTGTAACCAGAGCAAATGTAGATTTTCTTATCTATGATGTTAATCACTAAATTACAATATTTGGGAGCAATATCCTACCAACAAGAACACGTGGTAACAGTTCTCTCATACTATACTAATGAGACTTTTTAAGGGAGTGCTTACATTACAATCTGCTCTCTTTTTTCAATAGCATTATTGGGTGAAATGCTTGCTATGTTACTACTTACCAGTTACCCCCATCAATATAGTACATTCAAGTTAAATAGTTTAGTGCAACTACAATAACATGTAATCTCATAATAAAGAGTGTCAAAAAGTATGTTGCTAGTATTCCTTTATTTAAATATGTATTATGTATTTTGTAAACGTGATTGTCTTTCTCTCAGAAGCTCAGACTGGAGAAATAGGTTTTAATGGGAACCAATACAATGGAACCTAATAGCATATTTCCTCCCAAACACCTTAGGGTTATGTGTGTGTGTGGATGAAACAATGCATATATAACTCCTTACTTGTTAATGCGTCTATGTATGTTTGTCTGTCTAGACTCCAAACACCTTTTTTCCTATGACTTTGTAAAATAATCCATATCTAACTCTGTGCATGTGTGCAGTGTAACAAATAAGAAGACAATAAATCAATCAATAAAGATTTAACTACATTGCCACACAAAACAACTTAAATAAATATAAATAGCAGATTAATATATAACCATATACATGCGGGCGAGTCTATTTCTGTTTCCCCTATATTCGCCCTATTGTTATTCAGAAAAAATATGAGCATGATACAACCCCATCCGATGTGCATTATATCTATGGAAATTAAAATGATAATATACAAAATAAAAAGGGCAAATAGCAAAAACAGCTCATAATGTGTGTAAAACACAATATGACAAAATAAATATAGGGTGACACTATTACTTAATAATTTCAATTCAATATATAAAAATTCCAAAGTATAAATCGCATAAATACCATTAAGGTTATGTTTGGCAAAAATAGCAGACAGCGGATAAGCTAGCGGATTGGATTTAAAGTGTTTGATAAAATTAGCGGTTGAAGTAGCTTATAAATATAAAATTACATAAATGGAAATTTGTAATTAATGCTAAAGAATGAGAGAGGAGATTCATTTAATGGAGGATAAATGAGGAACTTAATTAAAATAATAAGGTAAAAATGGGAGAAAAATGAAAAAATGCTGTAAACTACTGAAAAAACCCTATAAGCTAGTCATGCTAAACACCTACAATGAGCTTATCCGCTATAAGCTAGCAGATTGGTTTTGCCAAACAGAGCCTAAGACGCATTCGATTGACTAACTACTAATCAGTGCGCTGCTGGTCTCAGAACTTAACAAGAGACAAGCAACTTCGGAAGTAATATTATAAGAAGCTCATAAAATAATGTCAAATTCATTATACAGAAAGATTTCGGAAAAATAGGCATGCAAGTAACATGAGCAGGTCAAAGAAAATGAGCCAAAAGAACTTGTTCAATACGAACACACCAAAAATCAGATTACAGAAGCAGAAAAATGAAAAGAAAAAAAAATCTATGTTTCACTTTTAGTGACAAAAAAACTACTTATTTTCAACTTAATTCCTATTTCGAACTTTTGTATATTTTTACCATTTCCCGTACAAAAATTTGACAATAGAAAACAAAGTTAAAAGAATTTATAATTCAAAATGAAAGCAACAAATATTTTCACAAATCAAACAGGCCCCATAGCATTTCAAAATAACAAGAAAAAAGATCTAGAAAAAATTGTATTATAAAACATTTTTTATTTTAACTTCAATCAAATGGGCCATTCTATATAAGTTTAGTAGTGCTACAAATTTAAAAATCAAATTACAACCAACAACAACTCAACGCAACTATGTGACCTTTCATAGCCAGTTTTGCAGACAATCTATACCAGTCAATTTCAAATAATACAAAATAAGGAACTGACCTCAGCCTTTGCATCAGCAACCTCATGAAGTACATAGGGAAGTAATGAATTAGACCTCTGCTGGATGGTCTGGATAGCATGATTTGCTGCATCCTGAACTTGAGGATCATGTGCTGGCACAGACTGCCATCCTGGTTTGTGGCCATCTGATAATAAAAACAGAACAGTAAATGGTATTAACAAACACTTGTGGTTCAAATGTTCTGCGAGAATACACAAGTGAAGGAACCATAAGGCAAGGGAAATGACACAGAACTTCATACATCAATTATGAGTTTACGAAAAGTATTATCTATAGCTAGATTGTCCTTTGTACTTCAAATTTAGCTGAAACTGTAATCCAACATACTGAAAACACCACTATCTGGGGTGGTTTATCCAAAAGAAAAAGCAGAACTCCCTCCTAAAAGCCTATTTTTCATTGTGAATGGAAATTGCTCAGGATAAATGGCAGGGCACGCAAATCCACAGTAAAGAAAACCTAATGTGTACACATCCTGCAAATGATTGGTGATGGTTGGAGTGCCAGCCTAGCTGGAATTCCTTCTATCATAGAGATGCTTTTGCATACCATTTCCCATTTGTCTAAAATAAAAACATACACACATCCTGGTGTTGTACTAAATATGAGATTCTACATTCTCATCAGACATGAAACCATCTAATGTTTAATCTTCCCCCACATTTTGACTTCTTCAAATACATTTAGATTCTATTCAATGATAACACTCCAGTTTCCATTGGAGATTGGTCATCAATCCTAATCTCAGTTGCGCATAACCAAAACCAACAATAACTCCAAGTTCACTTAAAACTGGCTTTTATTATAATGGATAACAATTGACCATCTGAGATCCTTCTAATCTCTCAAAAGCACTGAACATTTACTACTTATTACCAATTACCGATACTTACTACATCTTTCAAAATGTAATATATTCATGATATTGATGAATCTTGCTTTATGAATATTGTAGGAATAAAAGACACTTTGTGTGTGTCTACTCATGCATACATCATAACAAAAACCCTGAAGGGAAGCTTTGGTGCAACAGTAAAAGTTGCTGCTGTTTGACTTAAAGGTGACAAGTTCAAGTCGTGAAATCAACTTCTTCGAAATATAAGGTAAGGCTGTTTACGATAGACCCACAATGGTCTGACCCTCCATAGAAAGAGCTTTACAGCATTTCCCCTTTTCAATAAACACCCATGTTAGTCATTTCAAGACCATAAATGACCTATTAAAAAATGCCATACCTTTTTTCACACCAAGATCTGCAGAGGTAATTGATGGTCCATCACCAGCATGCTTGAATTCTTGGAGTTCTTTAAAGTTCAACCAGGGTTTCACCCAGACCTTGGCTTCATAGATCTTCTTCTCACCAGCATCAATAGCCTCAACAGTAAGGTGATGCAGGGTACCAGCAACAACCTGTTCCCGTGCTTTCACCACCCTTCCAAACTCCAGAAGTGAATTCTTCAACACAATTCAACAAAAGTCAACAGTTTTAGCTCACATAAAAAATGAATTTCATCACAATAAAAAAAAACAGAATACAGGAGAAAAAAGATTGAGGTTCACCATAAAAATAAAAATAAAAAGAAACCTCAGCAATCCAATAAATAAGTACTTCACAGCAAGCAAATGACGACCATCACAAATGATCTACCCCGTTTCTTATTCCCCATAATTTGGATCAAACATATATTTTGATATTCAAGCCAACTCATTCACTTATCCAATCAACACATCATAGGTCCATACATTACCATCAAGGTTTTAAATTGTGTTGCGGCTGCAATCCTTAGCCTTGATATTGCAGATAAATGTAGTCAAATGCGATTGATGGTCGTGAAGACATAAAAAACCAAGATGTCATGGTTATTCCGTGTTTTCCAAAATCCTATTCAACATCAAGGTTTTAAATAAAGGTATGCAACCACGATCTGGCTCGACATCAAGGCTTTCTAAGACCGCATCAGCTACATTTGACCACCATATTTGTTGGTGATTCTCCATAATATCAAGAATCGCGATGTAACTGCGATTTGAAACCTAGGGTAACATAATTAAGGGATTTTTTTTTGGGATTCAGCAACTGGATTTGGAGGAAACTAGTTTGGACACCAGCTAAATAACCCAAAATCAAACCTAATACCACTTAAGAGGACATAATCTCCCAAGCAAATACTAGCATAAGCTAAATTCTTTGTATTCACAACGAATAACAGCTCAAAATAGCATTTAAATTGAGTACCAATGTTGAAGTTATCTTAAATATTATTATCTCGAGTTTAATATAAGCACCGCATGCATCTATTTTATTTCTCATTCAAAGACCCACTAAACTCACTGGAGTGACTAGAAATAGAAACAAAAAATTCGAAATTTGCAAAATACAACAAATAGATGAAAATAAATATAATTTGAATAAATGGAAATGGGGAAGAAGAAAAGAGAAGGGTTAAGGGACCTGTTTCTTATTGTGTTCATCAACAGCGAATCGAGCAAGGGATTCAATTTCGAGGGAGTTTTGAGAAGTGTGAGAATCGTGGATACCTCCGAGAGTGGTCATTGGCGCGTGATCGTATTCTGAGCAGACTGCAGAAGATTCTGGAAGAGTGAAGAGAGCGAAGAAGAGGAAGAAGAAGCAGAAGGGAAGCGATGGAATTGAAATGGAAGAAGTTGTTTTCATTCGGTTTTGTTACTTTCCTTACGAATGAATGAAGGCTTTAATTTAACGCGGAGTTTCTGAGTGAGTGTGTCAGCAGTTATACTTATATGATCGCCAGATGTATTGGTTTGCTCGCTGTGTTGCTTTGTTTGGAAGTCACGTAGTGCACACGCTAAGGCCTCGACACTCCACACTCCACACCCCACACCTGACTCCCACTCCTTTTGCTGAGAGCAAAACTTTAACATTTGTCTATTTACTAATAGGGTAATAGGATAAAATAATTGACATCTGGATCGCACGTAAAATGTCTGTTTCGTTAATGTAGGGACTAAATTTAGAAGGACCTGATTTTGTAGGGATCAAAAACATATTTTACCCATACTAATATCATCATCATCATCAATATCAATCAAAAAACTCATTACCAACCAATATCGTATAACACAAGTGATAGATACTTAGGCTCCTTAACCATTTGGTAAGAGTACAATTACTGATCGGTGCGTATGAAAAAATACTTGGTGGGAGAGGTTAACCTCTTAAATCAGTACCTCAGCGAATTAGTCTCTGCACTTACGCACGCAGAGGATACCTTGATTTTTAAAAAAAAAGCAACTCATTACCAAAAATTAATTCTACTTAAACTTAGAAATTTAACAACTCAGCAAAATTAGAGGTAAAATATAAACAAAATGGTAACTCTAGGATTAAAAATAGTGGTACATTGTGCACATAGGCCTGCACAGTCACAAATCTACGATCCGAGGTCACAAGGGTCAAAAATTTTAAAAACACACATCACTAAAAATGTAACGAAAATCAATATTTAAAGTATTTAATTAAATAAATTACACAACTCATAATTGTTCTATGAGAGGGAAAGGAAATGATGTGGGTGATCGTGTGAGTGTGATATAGTTAGGGATGGATATCCTTTCATTTTGCTTCAATGAGGTCTTTAGCCATAATGACCTTCTTTGAGGGCACCAAAAGAAGGGCACCATCAAGGGTGCATTTCTCTCCTTTGTGCTAGCCTCTAAGATGGCAGGGATTGATTGCAAGGGCTTAACAGGAGTAGGCTGAGTTTCTCCCACACTAGCCCCAACTTTCCTCCTCTTCATAGTACTTGCTCCTTCATGCAGAGGTGACAAAGTCAAAAATAATATTGGGAACATTATTCAAGATCTCAAGAAGTCAAAGGAACAATTTACCTCGGTTGGATTTCTTTGGGTGAACCAAAAGGGGAACTCAGTGGTCGATTGCGTGGTCAAGCTTGCTTCAACCAACGAGCTACTGTCGAATTGGGTGACAAATCCTCCGGTGTAGGGGTGGGCATAGTCTGGGCTGAGCTAGGCTTTGCATGGCTTGGACCTATCCTGCGTTGAAAGTGTTAGGCCTGAGCCTTGACCTGTGGCCTATCGTAGGCTCATTTTTTAGGCTTGACCTGATCTTATTGAAATCCTGCTAAGGCCTGAAAGCCTGTTTAAAAGCCTATTTCACCATTTTTTATAAAAAGCCTACATCATTTTACTGATGTATGCTTTTGTAAATAGACTAAGAAGCTAATATGTCAGTCAAATTAAGTTTTATTTTATATGACATCCAATTTAAATTATATTTTATATTATAACTTTAAATGTGCCAAAAAAATTGATTATGTTGATATGTTTAAATTAATAGAAAATATTTGAAAATTTATGATTTAATACAATATACTAAATTTAATATAATAACAATAATATTAGTAAAAGCATTTTTTATATTTATTTAAATAGGCCGGCCTAATAGGTCTAAAAGGCTTTTTTGATGGCCTATGACCTGACCTTTTTAGCTAAATAGGCTTTTTAAAAAGCCTTAACCTGGTCTATTTAAAAAAAAGTCTCGCCTGGCTTGGGCCTGACGTAGGCTAGACCGTAGGCCCCTGTCGGATGGTCTGGCCTATTCCCACCCCTACTCCGACGTTAATAAGATCTTTATTGGAAGAAGATCGTATTGGAATCTCATCATAAATTGGACAGATCGTGAATGCGTTCCTCAACTAAGCAATATTTTAAAGATCCTGCTAGTATTTATCTTGGGAATATTAGTTAATTTTTGTATTTATCTTGGGAATATTAATTTTTTAAAATGGATCATTATTTATCTTGATAATATTAATTAAAATTCAGTTGAGGATGAGGGAGTAAGTCAAATCCCTCACCGGTGGACCATTAAATATGACTGTAAGATGTAGTATAAAAATTCATCATTTGTTGAGATTTAATACTGTTGAATGCCACTCATAATATTTTACACAATATCCTATAGTAAATTTTAGTAATTCGTGAATGATTTGATTTGTTCCCTCATCCTAGGTAACTGAAAGAATTTAATATTTTCAATTACAGTTTATATTTTTTTATTTTGAAGTCGACCTTACACACTCATTAGTATTTTCCATATTTAAAAAACAATATTAAAGGAAAATTGTTCTTTTATTTGACCAAAGATACTATTAGTAATTAATTAATGGATTTAATTAATTAATTAAAAATTAACAAAAATAAATAAATAAATAAATTAACAAAAATAAATAAATTAATTAATTAAAAATTAACAAAAATAAATTGAAATATTGGGAGTTTGGCGCCAAAATCCAATATCGAAGGCGAAGAGTATTCTGTAGTACCTACCCTGTTTTGAAACCAGGATTCTGATCTTTCTGGCAAACAACTCAAATCACGGGATCTTCTTACTTAATACCAATGAATTTCAGTAACGCTCGAAACGCTTGCCGTTTTTGATTTCTCATTCTTCACCCCTTTCTCTCTCTCTGCTAGGGTTTCGTTTCTTGCTCCTCCTTTCGCTAGAGCTGTTGTTCTTCTCTCGAAAATGGCGTCCACACCTCCTTCCTTCTCTCCCTCTCGCACCACCTGCGCTTCTCTCCTCCGCCAGTTGCAGGTTCTTCACCTATTCAATCGATTTCACACTCAATTTTTTATTATAGTCGTTTACGATTCATCACAATGAATTTTTTTTTTGGTGTTATGTTTTTCTTTTCAATTCAGTTGTTTTCACCATTAGTTATAAAAATGTCACATTATGTTATTCTTATGAATGCAACATGTTAAATTGGTGATGAATATCTTGCCAAAAAGAATTGGCGATGAATATGTGATTGGATCCTTTGGTGTATGAATTGATGATATAAAGTTTTGATTTTTAGATCATATGGGACGAGATTGGGGAGAGTGATAGTGATAGAGATGATGTGCTTCTTCAACTAGAGCAAGAGTGTCTTGACATTTATCACAAAAAGGTTGAGGCAACTAGAAAGCACAAAGCTGACTTATATAAGTGGTTGGCTGATGCTGAAGCTGAACTCAACAATATTGCTTTTTCCCTTGGGGAATGCGCCTCAGTCTCACGGGTAAGTTCGGTTTTTTGCATTGTTGTCATTGCTAACTGCTAAGCACTGTTTTGTAGTAGGGCTTGTGTCGAATAATAGCATTGGGAATGAGAACCCGGAATTTCCGGAGTGAGATTCTTTTAATTTTTTTTTTTGTCATCTTTAATGTAAATCAATACAAAATTTTAGCATAGTTACTCTTCTTTTCCTCATTGTTTAGATAGAAGTCTGTGTAGTCTTAACTCTTAACTTAAACTCTTATATACATTTGTATAGTAGTTTATGAAATTGAATTTCACAGATGCTTTCTATTTTATTTTTCTGATATTGTATTTGCTTCTATGAATATGTTTAGTGTAATAATTTTATGGGATTGAAGGGATTCTATATTATAATTGATTATTTCCTTGTATATCCTTGATTTAATTTATAAATATTATGCAATTCCTGTTTCATGATTTTAATATCTCATGTTTGTCCCTCTGCACAATTAGAACTTTGCTAGTGGAATCCGCTAGATACCTATTCAACTAATTCAGTTGTATATTTGAAAGGGGAAGGGAACTCTGAAACAGCAAATAGCTGCCATCAGACCAGTGTTAGAGGACTTGAGGTCAAGGAAAGATGAGAGAGTCAAGGAATTTTTGAAGATAAAGTCACAAATTGCTCAGATATGTGCTGAAATAGCTGGCTGTGGACAGTCCAAAAGTGTCACAGATCCAGAAGCTGACGAAAGTGATCTGACAGTGAAGAAATTGGGGGAACTCAAGTCGCATCTCCAGGAACTTCAAAATGAAAAGGTTCTACCAAATTCAACTTAGTGTCACATATTATATGTAATTCCAGATTTTGTAGTTCTTGTCAGCTTAATATTGCTTCTCTTATCTCTCAAATCAGATCTTGCGCCAGCAGAAAGTGAAGAGTCATATCAGTACCATTAGCGAGCTTTCAGCAGTAATGTCAATTGATTTTTGGAGTCCTTTAAATGACATTCACCCAAGCTTGAGTGATTCATCAAAAGGTATACCACATAGCATTAGCAACGACACTCTTGCTAGACTAACTGGGGTTATTCAGTCATTAAGGCAGGAGAAGCAACAAAGGCTGCAAAAGGTGACTTTTCCTGATCTAGATTAAAAGCTGCAAATGAACTTATTTCCGTGCCTGAATGAACTTATACTCGTGCCTGCATGTATGTATGTGTCTTACTGTTGCAATTGCAAGTAATAGTGTGATATAGGTAGATAATCTCATTTCTTTCAGCGAATGTTCACAGTAAAAGTTGTACCAATAGTTACCTTTTAGTGTTAAATGGTTATTAATGTCCAGGTTAACCAATACATTTTTTGCATTCAACTATTTGTAGTATGAAATATTTTGCCATTTGCAGTCTGAAAATTCAGTTTAGTTGTTTAATCACTTGATGGGTTATTTGCATGTCAAGGTTTTCTTGGGGCTATCCAGTGGATTGAATAGAACTTTGCACACCTCCATTCAAATCACGATGGGTAGTTAACTGTGTTCTGAACTGCAATTGCATTTGTGCTTGCAATTGATGCTCAAATTTTTCTATTGTCCTCAGCTGTATGATGAGTGACACCCAAGCTAACTATGACTTGAGATGCAATGATGGATTTGTATGGACAGATAGTATGTATAAGCTTGGTATAGGTTTACCTCAAGTCAGCTTGGGATAACAAGTAGCTACCTATTATTCAATTTTGGCTATTTAGTTTTGGTTTGAGCATACGGCCTACAAGCTTTTAGCCTGTTTCATAGGTTATCAGATGGTAACGATCTATATCCGCGTGTTAAAGCATGTAAATCTGATGCATAAAACACGCGCTTTATTTGAAATTTCACTTGCTTTTTAATTTAATCCAAACCAAATTGATTCAGCGTCAAGAAATCCATCTAGCTGTCTGTGCCTTTTCTAGGATAAAGATGGATCTAATGCTTAGCGTAAATCTGCTGCCATCAGTGTCGGAGTAATTTTATTTACAATATTAGTGACGACACATCATATGATTTAGCAATTAGCATCCAACATTATTTTATCACATATTGGAATGCTGTTGTCGTTACTCACTTGAACTCCTTATCTAACTGATTGTAAGAACAACCAGAACCAGTTCAACATTTTTAAAATCTGAACGTACTTTAGCCAATGCCCAATAGTGGTGGGTGTTCACATTGCCGTGGCTTTTGATAGTCTCTCATATTTTCTTGCAGTTTGCGTAACTAATTTTATTTTTCTAATATCCTGCTTTAGATGCAATTGGAATTTGGAACCTGGAGCATGAAGTTAGATTAAAGTGTATCATACAGTAAAACTTAATGGTTACAAAAAATGTTTATAATCCTATTTAAAAATCTTTGACAAAATGAATGAAACACAAGTTACTACTTTTTCTTTTCTTTATAATTAATTACAATTAACATGATACTGAATTCTGCATGGGGTTGACTGGGTACTACCGTTTTGATCCATATAACTTATGATACTGAATCCTGCATCTAATTTTATTGTTAATGGAAAACTGTTTCCAATTGTTTTTTTATAATATTTATGAATATAATTTTACTTGCTTATACTTATAGGTACAAGAACTCGCCAAATTCCTAGTCGAGTTATCGGATCTTATGGAGACGCCAATTGATGAGCAAAAGCCCTTTAGCCATGTTACTAGATTAATTTCAGCATCAGCTGCTGAAGTGTCAGCCCAAGGGTGCCTTTCTGCGGATGTCATTGACCAGGTGAAACTTTAACATGCACTTATCTTGCAATTTCACTTGCATAATTTGAATACAAGTTGCTTCAATATTTACATTTTTGCAGGTTGAGGTTGAAGTTCAGCGATTAAATGTTTTGAAAGCCAGTAAGATGAAGGAATTGGTGTTTAAAAGACAGAATGAACTTGAAGAAATTTACAGAGAAGTTCACATGGATGTGGATAGTGAAGCGGCTAGACAGATTCTGACCAACCTCATAGAGTCTGGTACATGAATTATCTTTTTCTTTGTAGGGTTAATGTATCATTGAACTTCTTTTCTTTAGTTTCCCCCATCTCTCCCTCCTATAGGTGCATCAATATTCAATAGTGTGTGTTCTTACTTCTTAGATTTTATTTTCCTTGAAACATATAAGATCTCATGGCTATGCAGGCGATAATGACATGTCTGAATTGCTTCAAAGCATGGATGACCAAATTAGAAAGGCCAAAGAGCAAGCTCAAAGCAGAAGAGACATCTTAGATAGGGTAGAGAAATGGAAATTTGCAGCTGAGGAGGAAAAGTGGTTAGATGAATATGAAAGGGTAGATAACATTTACATCGAAAGTTTTTATTCTTGAATAAACATTTTTTACCATGCAGAACAATATGTGTTTTTTATATATGCAAAGATTTTTATTACTAGAGTTTTTTAATTTTTTAATACATGACTTTAGCTTACCGTTGTCTATAAACTAACAAATGGTTGCCATATGCATGCGGGTTAAAAGAGTTTAATTGCTTTTTTGGTGATTTCATTTCAATTTATTTTGTTTCTCTTTTTTTATATTGAAATATATATGAGCCTTTGCCTAATAACAAAAGCTTGTGAGAGATTTTTTCTTTTGTTGGCTTGGTAGTTGGTATTAAAAGTTTGGTTCTCGTAAGTTGCAGACCCCTCTTCTAAATAAAGGTTTTTTAGATGCAATCAAATATTCACAAAATAAATTTCCTCTTCTAAATAAAGTTAAATTTGGAAAAAGGTAAGGTGGGCCTGTGCATGTTCACATTTCAGACCTCATATGTAACAAATTGGTAGATTTTGGACTTAAGCAGTTGGATTTGCTTCAATATGTTGATATTGTACCGTATAAATGTTGTAATGGTGTCTCACCTTGTGTATGGTGCATGAATCTATAAAAGAATGTTAGGTTCTGAAGAATCCGAACAATCTTTACTTCGATCATTTTGCATTATCACGAAAGTAAAGTCTTAAACGTTTCTGACAGTATCCAGTTTGTCATCTGTGAATTTTCACATCAATAACTGAAGTTATACGATTCAATCTATTAAAGTGGCATCTATCTTTGGATCATATAAGAAACTAAAACATGGTGAAAACATATTGAATTTCTTGTTAGCATGACATATCTTCTTGTAGGATGCAAAGAGTCTTTTTCATCCTTCTTTTCCCCCTGATCTTAAACATGTAGGACATTGAAAGAATTTTTCTAACTTTCAGGTTGATGAATTTATCACTTTAATAAGCAATTACAAATACTTTATGTTCCATTGTTCGATAAAAAATAATCGAAACGTTTTCTATTGTCTTGACTATTCTGTAGATCCATTTAGAGAAATATAGCAAAATATAAGCCATTAGAATCATTTACCATTTTCATCCTCTTTTCAGGATGAAAATCGATATAGTGCAGTAAGAGGAGCACACAAAAATTTGAAGCGAGCAGAGAAAGCACGCATTCTTGTCAGCAAGATACCATGTAAGTCATTATTTTGTATCATTTCTCTTACATTTCTTTTGGTTCATGTTGATCTAGAATCTCGATTCTTATAGATAATTATTCCATCATGTTAATGTGAAACTTGTGAGCTAGTAGCTGCTTATAGTTGAATCAGAAAACCTTTAAGATGTTTGAGGTATTTAGAACACAGTATAAGATAGTAGACCAGTGTAAGCACTAAGCTGTAGACGGGCTTAGTAAGTACTAAATAAGAACTCTTCGTAATTTTGTAAGAGCAATTCCAATTTCCAAGTAGGACCAAATATATTATGTGATTGTGATAACTGTTTGTCTTATTTGAAGGGAAAGAAGCCACACAAATATCCAATTATATTTGATCAATGAACACAAATATCCAATTATATCCAATCATTGAATATTTGAGATGATTTGTTAAAAATGAAAGCTGTTTGAGTCCAAACTATAAGTAAGCTAGCAAAACATAACTAGAGGTTAAAAATGGGGTGGTAGACAATTTATGTCAAAATCAGATGATTGGGCTGCTTTTATCTATCTCAGAAATCTTAACTTGAAATAGTTGTTAAAACTCTTATTAACATAGGAAAAGTTGTGTTTTTTTAAAGAAAGAAACTGAATTCTGTTAGATTGTGTTGAATGAACAGAATTACACAGATGCAGGCATTATATAGCTTGCCTTAACCTACACCATGGGTGACACTAACCTACACTCAGAAAGCTGAATGGTTACACGGTTACGCTGTTAACTAAGAGGCAACTAACTTGACAACAAGTCAGTTAGTTGGTACAGCAACTAGCTTCTATCTATGCTCTCATACCCTGGCCTAGTACTATTTTCCCTGCTATACAAATCACAATACACCAGCAGAGCACTGTTACACTATTGATTTTTAGCAGCAACAATTGTCCGTTTCTTATGAGGGCCATATTGATTTTAGTCCCTACAACAGGGACTAATTTCAATACAAACTGATATTACAAGGATTGGAACCAAAAGAATAAGGACCAAAAACAAATTCCTATGTTTCTAGGATTGAAATCGACCAGAATAAGTATATTATAGAGATTAAAAAATTATTTAAGCCTAGAATATAAATACTTAGCTCTTGGTTGTAACTTGTATTCTTGCTGCTCCTTTCCTTGATGGTTTGACACTAACTATCCTTTAAGTTTTTTTTTACTATACAGCTATTGTTGATAATTTGACTGCAAAAGTAAACGCATGGGAGATGGAAAAAGGAATACCTTTCTTATATGAAAAGGTGATAATGAATATGCTGTATGTTACTGGTTGTGATTTGGGGAAGGATTAGTTGGGTTCTAACTCATAAATTACTTTTCAGGTTCCATTGTTACATAGCCTGGATGAATATAACGTGCAACGGAAATTGAGGGATGAAGAAAAGCGAAAATCTAAGGTATCACTTGCAGTCATACTATTTCCTTTCTCTTTTGTTCTTCTCTTAAATCTTTACCTCTACATCTGTGTCATTGGAATAAAACTTCAAATATTTTTGTGGCTATTTAGAATGGAAATTAATTTGGATATCCCAGTAAGGACTTGTGAATTCCTGCTGATCTTGTTATTGGCTTATTGCTAATTGTATTTGAACTTTTTCGTGTGAAAATTCTCTTTAAACAGATACTCTATATCTTTCAGATATGGGAATCGGTGTCGAATAAATTGATTTTTACTGCCATTTTATGTTATGAACTTGGGGTCTTTCTCTGTATTTTATATGGACGAAAATCTTGGATAAGTATCTCTTTGGTTATGACTATGCATTACTATAAGCAAAATGACATACACAATATGTAGCTTAAATGTTCTTCATATTATTCAAAGGGGACAAGCAATGATTCAGCAGTACCTGTTTCCTAGATCTCAATCTAATGGATCATTATATATACCAGAAGTTTCAAATAATAAGTTTGAAGCTTTTCTCTTTGCCTGAAAATTGGTTGCTATTGGTCACTTTTTTACCAAGTCTATACAGCATTTTGTTACAGAATTCAATTCTTATGGTAATTGTTTGTTTTCGTCAACTTCAAACTTTTAGTCACAACTTATTGTGTTCTTAACAGGAGCAGAAGAGGCTGCAGGAACAACATGCTGTAGAGCAAGAATCAATTTTTGGTTCAAGGTCTGCAACAAAGAAGCCTCTTGGTCACAGCACTAATGCAAACAGCCTACCTGGGACACCAACTGGGCGCCGAATGGCTACTCCTTCAAACCGTTATGGAAACTCAGCCGTAAAGGATCGTAGAGAAAGTAGCAGAGTGAATAGCATAATTCCAGCTAACTATGTTGCTCTTCCAAAAGATGATTCTGTTTCAAGGGGAAATTAAAGCTGCCGTCAAATTAGACTTGTGTAAATCAGTTTCTTTTTCATGTAAATGCGCTTACTCATGTTTCTTTCTGCAACTTTATACTAAAGCTTAGCTTTCTATAGAGACTGATGTTAACTTGGGGTTTGATTTTGATTGTAAAAAATTGTTACATGACAGATGACAAGGCCTATTGTAGGCTTGACAAAAAAAGATTGTACAAGTCGAAGGCTAATAGAAATAATTCAACAAAATTTCATCCTTACTCTTCCTTGTTAATAGTTGAAATAAGGTTAGTAGTTTCAAGTATTTTTAAGATTAGAGCATAGGAAAGAAGCCTGAGGTAGTCTTGTCCTTGTATGTAGTTTATAGCTTTTTCTGTATTATCTGATAGGATTTTTGAGCACCTTGTAAAAAAGTTAAAAGCCAATCACTTGCATCATCTAAAACAGAAAATAGGTTTAGTAATGCAAAGTAGGATTAGCATTATTTGAAAGTTATGATATTTAATGCTATAAAGCACGACTGTGACTACTAATACAAATACTCTGCTATCAAAATTAAGAATGATGCCTCCACTTAACTTTAGAATTGTTAAATACTATCAATAATAGAATGAAGCACAATTGGTGAGAGATTCTCAACATACAAAACAACTTGACACACATCACATGAGAATGCTCAAACCACTCCCAGCAGTGGAGTCTGAATCAGTTATCAGCAATTGTGCCAAAATTATATTAAAGATTTAAAATGCAAAGAAAGAAATTCCACATATTCTATACCAACAAACAAGCATGAAACAAAAACAGATAGAGAAACATTATGATTCCCTTTTCTATATGGATTAGTTGGAATTTCTTACAATATTATATATTAGGGGAAAGGGGTGTGAGCAAAAATTGCTAAAAAGGGACAAAATGGGGGATGATGAAAATTGCATTCCTACTCATTTTCCAATATTATGATTAAGTCCTTGCTTCTTGGTTAACATTTGTAGGGTCTCTAGTAGGAATGCTTATTGCAACTGAAGACAGCATGTTGTTGTTATCTTCTCTCTGATCATATTTTGCTTCAGTAAAATTATCTGTAGCTTCAATCACTGACACTGCATTTCCACCCTTTATAGGCAATGGAATATCATCTTCTACTTTGCTCTCTGCTTGTTCCTTGTGCTTTCCCCACAGAACTGAGTATAAGCCTATAACAATCAAGATGGAACCTACCACACTGTACCCACAAACATCAAATCAAACTCTTCAGTTAGTCATTTCATTTAGCATTAGAACTGTGATAAACTTGAAATAAAAGTTGAAACAATGGAAGATAATATTCTTCTTCTGACATGGTTTATATAACTTATATTAAAATTGCAGTTGAGATATATGTGATGTAATTTTTTCTTGCCAATATGTGCCACTGATGAAGGCAATTAAGTGCCTAATTTAACAAGTGGTAAATAAATTTAAATAATCGAGTTTTGTTTAATAGAAAATTTACCCTCCAAGATAAATCTGTTCTGCAAGGATAAAGGAGCCCATGATGGCTACAATGATCATTATAAGAGGACTAAAAGCTGTTGCAAAAACAGGCCCTTTCTTTCTAATCACCAGTCCTTGAACATAGTATGATATACCTGAGTTCACAATCCCCTAACAAAAAAAAAATAATATTAACGAAAAATTTATTAGTAATTAGTAATGCAAATCCTTAATTTGATGTAAATTGAAAAAGCAAAACTCAACAAAGCCTAATAAAGTACACTTACTAGGTTCATTGAATAACTGGTCTATAAATATGTACCAATCTACCAGATACATCAGTTGTTTAATGAACCTAGACAATATATCTTTCTCTTTCATTGAATAACCGATGGATCTAGTTTATAATATAGACCAAATACAACAGTTATTCAATGAACTTAAACATGCGATTTATTCTTATAAATTGGACCAGAGTAGTATATGAAACCCGATGGTGTAACTTTTAAATTATCCTTACAGCATAGGCAGCAGCAAGTAAACTCATATCCCAACCAATTCTCCAAGCAGAAGGATTGTGCTCCACAACAAAAGTAACAGCAATAGCTTGAAGTGTTCCTATGAAGCATATCAGTGAAGTGAGGCTAAATTGATGATGCTTGTACGTCTCTATAACTTTTGCCTGTCCAATTGTTGGTAACATAAATGTTTAGTTGCGTGACATCAACAAAAAGACAAACTTTTTTCTCACCCAAAAAAGTATTAGAGCATGATATTAACATTACCACTAATAAAAGTTAGTACTTGCATTTTTCTTTGATTGTAACTATTGTGGGTATCATAGTCTTACATCATACAATACTGAAAGTAAAAGAGAAAAAGTAACAAACTAAGACACATTATTCTAGCACCTTAAGGTTTTTAGGTCAAAGTCTCTTGATACACCCACTAAATAATAATATCTCCTTTCAATTTTATTTGACGTTTAAGGTTGTGACACAGGTTATGAAAATAAAAACAATTAACAGTCCAGAATTCATGATAATTATCACATACTTTCCTAATATACCTCTTATTACTTTATCTTTCTCTTACTAATTTAGTATTGAAAATATAAAACTACATTAATGCTTCAAGAGTAAAATAGAAAAAAAAAACTATTAATGTTTCATTGGTATTATAAAACGTCAAGTAATATGAAACACTTTTTTTTTAGCTAAAACGTCGAGTAGTATAGGATGGAGGGAGAAATAAATAACTCAACAACTATTAACACCCCTTTTAGAATTAAAGTGGAGGGTCTTTAGAGAGTGTTTTATAAAAAAAGTTATGTCAAAACTCAAAAGTTAGTCTTTTTTTTCTTATAATCTTTTTATATGATGTCTTACTTGTAAAACAAAGAGGGAAGACCAGGCAAGAGTGGCAATGATAAGGAAGGTGCAACCCCAGAACCAATCTTTGTCGGATGATCCTGTAGTGCTTGTTGCATGTGTTTCACTTTGAGGATGTTTGTGTTTTACCCATATTAACTCCACAATAGGTCCTTTGTATAAGGTCATCAACATTGCCCCAGCAACTGTCACTAGTGTTCCCACTACCTTTGCTTGGCATCTCACCTTCTTCATGTTTATCTTCTCCATCCTTTAATTTTCATATATTCAAATAAATAAATACAAATAATTAGCAATTATCCAATATCAAAGCAGAATTATTTTTTAGAATATTTTGATTTAAAAATTATATACAGTTTTTTGTTTATAATTTTTTGTATATAATTTTTTTATGATATATAAACATAAACATAAACAAGTGACTAAAACATGAAATAATTAATTATTTTATTGATTCCTATCATTCTGTATATTTTTTCAAACTATATAATATTTACTTGAAATAAGTATTTATAATTTCTCCAATTTCTGCCAAAATCCTCTCTTTCAAACAAAACCTTAAAATAAATCAAAATTTTGGTTGACCTACCTGCATATAACTGCCATCACAAAAGTCATGGCTGGAAGCATGTTGCTCATTGCACAAGAGAAGGTTGGGGAAGTGAGCTTCAAACCAGCATAATAGAAATTTTGATCAATCACAGGCCTGTCATATACAACAATCACATTTAGTATAAACAAAAATATAATTTTTCACTTTCATATATTATTTAATTCACTAAAGAAACTAGCTAGGGGACCAACCCGAGTAGAGCTAGGATAAAAATTTGCATGAAAATTCGGAATGTCATCTTTGGTTGGCCTTTCCTGAAAAAAAATTAAACCATCAAAGTTAGCATTAATTTGCAAAATTAACCTTCTGCTAATAAAAGTAATTAACATTCACAAATGACTAGCTAGCTAGCGTTGATTATATGAACCTTTCAAAAATGAATGCAAATGGAGCTATGGCAAGGGTTGCAAAAGCGTGGCGATAAACAACAAGGACGTAATGACTCATCCCCTCGTTAAGTGAAACCTTAGTGATGATGTTCATGCCAGCATATCCAAATTGTAAACATATCATGGCAAAGTGGTGTTTAGAGCTCTCAAAGAAATTTGAAGATCCCATTTTTGTTTTGGTTTTGAGAAGGAGAGATAGGTTGTATATAGCGTTGGAAAGGTGAGAGGGTTATAAGTTAATCTATAGAGAGAAAGAGGAAGAACACTTGAAAGAAAGGTTTGTGTTTCTTCCTAAGGAGTAAGATGAGAAGAGTCCTTCTATTTATACCACAACATGGAATTAATTGCTTGCGTCATTTACATGTTCACGTAAATATTTTGCAATGCAACTTTTCTATAGTGGGGTTGGTTTTAGATGGATCTATTTGGAATATGGGGCAGCTCGACAATGCATATGTGATAACGCTTAGGTAAAAAACAAAGCAAACAAATAAATAAGTTGTATTGACAATTTTAGTGATAAGAAAACATCGGCTCCCGAGTTTGAATTTAGGTATGACCGTTTGATAGTGTGTGCATGTAGTGCCTATTAGTCCTTTTGTCTAAGTTGACAAAAAAATGACAAGATAAAGAACTAAAATGAAAATAGAATGAAAGGTGATTAACATCAAACAATTTGAGTTTTAAGTGTATAAATTTGTACACCATCAACCAATCAAAAACCATGATACAATGATTTTTAAGGTAGTTAGGGTAAATTTGGTAAAAAAAGGTAGTTAGGGTAAATTAAAATATTTTTTTAATGATATGTCATTTCTTATTGGTTGATGCTGTAAAAATTTTCTACACTAACAATATATATAAATCGTGTCGAAATAATTTTTGTATACAATAACAATTTTAAAAGAAAGCACAATATTCTTATTCATTTGTTTGGTGACGTATATTCTTATTCATTTGCAACAATGTATCTAGCTTCTTTTATGAGAACAATTGCATCTTATGATACTCTGCTTCTACAAAATAAATTACCTTTCTCTTATAGTTTGTGTGTACATTATTGGGTACCTTTAATATCTATGCATTGTTTAAACGAGATCCCACATTCCCACTTCATTCGCTAAATCAAACAACTTTAGCGGGGTATCCAACTTGATAAATAAATATTAGTTAATTAATAAAGAATTTTTTGTTTATAAAAAATAAAGATAAACTATAGAGAGATATGCAAATGATGAGATGAGGGACAAAGTGGAAAGAGGGAGAGTGTGGGTGTGGAGAGAAACAAATTGGGGAGGGATGATGGGGATCTGGATCCTCTTTTGCTACGGTGCAGCAAGCAGCAGAGTCGTTAAATCTAGAGAGAGGATTTCTCTCTCTAAATTTAACACCTCTCTCTAGATCTAACGGCTCTGTTACCAGCTGCATCGTGCAGCAGCCGCAACACAGGATCCAAACTCGGGTTGATGGTGTTCTCGGCTGAATAGCACTCAATATGGGGTCATCACCTAGTACTTGTGTTAGCCCCGATTGCCGCAGAGTCTAATTTGTAGTCTTTCACTGCACTGTAATAGCGATTTGTCAGGTTGTGTCACAGATGTTTAGGGGTAATCCAATCAGAGCGCACATGTAGTAAGATTATGATTGCAGACCAATCTCTCTCTCCCCACGCGTGTAGCAATGCAATTATTGATCTAAATCCATGCGCAAATCTAATCGATGAGATTCAAGAACCATGAGTTTTCTAGGCGTGTAACAACAATGCGTCTGGGTTTCACCATAAAGCATTGAAGATATCAATTAATTTTGTGGAAGCACCAGCTGTTGAATCTACAATTAAGGTTGATCCTATTAATACCGGAATTGTAAAATCTTTTACGTAGGTGTTACAAAGTTTGCATCATACCTCGGGTCCTGCGTTCTTTGATACTCACATGGAATATCCAAAACCATGTCTCAAAGGGGATGCCCTAGCCATTAAAATGTTCAAGAATGAATATTCTGCTGATATTACTGACTGCAAAAATATTTTACATGAGAAACTTACTTTATCTAAGGGAGATCAACCTTATAAGATTAAAGATTTGCAGTCAAAAATCTATAATCTTTTGGAAAAGGATTCTCTGAGTTCCACTTCTCCTCTACTGTAGACCTTTTTATATAAGCTTCTCAGTTGTAGACCTTAGACGTGTATGGTATCAGAGATCTTGTAATTTGAATCTTAGTGTGTTACGTCTCTTGGCTTGGATGCCTGATTTTGATCATTTTCGCCCAAAATAAACTACGACTCAATGTTGGGTCCGACTGCATGGTCTTTCTCGTGAATATTGGATACCTAAAATGTTGTTTGAGATTAGTGGTAGTTTAGGTATCCCTATTACTTTCGATGAAGCCGCTTTTAAGAGAACCTTTGGTCATTTTGCCAGAGTTGTGATAGGTGTTGATTTAACAGTGCAACTTCATGATTAATTATTAGTAGAAAGAGAGGAATATGCATTTTTGCATTAGCGTGGAATATGAATGCGTCTTTGTTCTGCAAATATTGTCGTGCCTTGGTCATTCAATCTAGAGTTGCATACATGGTAATATGTCTGATCATGTTGTTTGAAAGGATAAATCACATTCGAAAAAGAATAACGAGAAGAAGGAGGTTCCGAAGAATATGACCCTCCTTAACCTTCCTTTTAGTACGTACATTCCCACGATGGACAAACAGAAGTCAGTTGTCGTGGAACAAAATGTTGAAAAAGCAACTATATTTAAGCGTAGCTCCTTTATAGCCACACCTCAATCCACAAGTTCAATTATATCAGTGGAGAAAGATAATGATCCTAAATGATTTAAAAGTATTAATAACATTGTACTATCCCCTAAGGAGGTGGAAGTAAATTCGAATCCTATTCTTGGTACGACAAAGAATATCGCTATTACAAGTAATACTGAGCAAAAAGGATCCTTCTTCTCGGCCTATTACTCTGTGTGAAACCCCTTCTCATGATGATCTTTCTCAAGTTTACTATATGGTTTTGATCTTTTGATCTTGTCATGAGAAGGTTTCTTCTTTAAGAAAAATGTGAGCAACATTCTTTTAAGTCTTCTCGCATATAATGCTTCTCATAAGCATATATCTTCTTGAGATTAGCTTGCATATTCCTGTTCTTATTTTTTCACTCAAGAAGAAGCATTAGTAGCATATGAAATCAGATAACTTAAGCTTCTCACATTTGAGGTTTGTTAATCATCAAAACTAACTAGGGATTTTGCCTCAACAATCTCCCCCTTTTTGATGTTTGATAACTCTATTAAGATGAATTAAGTTTTCTGATATTTGTTTTAAAATTTTCTAAGGCAAGTTTAATTATTACGCCCCCTGAATATGTGCACACAGATTAAGATATTTATTTCACACATTTCAGTTATCACACATAAGAACATAAGCAAGAACATATATTTTCATTAATTCCATCAAAAGAATCATTATAATGATTACAATTGGTCATGTTCTTTGTGGCATGTATGACTATGAAAATAAAAAACAGATAATGAGAAGATCACTTCTCAACAAAAGTGTCTGCTGCACACAGATGCTAGCTAAAGCAAATCATTAAAACTCCTAAGATCTAAGAACTTAATCTACTCTTCTTCCCCTTTTGGCACACATCAGAAAGGTGGAGGCAGACAGAAAAGATTAAGGAGCTACTTCGATGGGGAAGACCCATCAGAAGAGGAAGAAGTAGCAGGCCTAGGAATGTCAGGAAACTGAGTAGCAGGACCAAATTCTGGTGGAATTAGGTTTGGAGCAATGGTAAATCCTTATTGCAGAATCCAAGACTGGTATTGCTCATCACGAGTAGCTTGAGCCCTTTGGGCTTGTTGTATGATTGCTTGACTCTCAAGTACATCTTTTAGGAGTGCTTTCATCCTTCTCATCATTTTCTCCATTTTGGACATCCTCTTTTCAATAGATTCAGAAGCAGGTGGGATTTTCTCCTTAGATTCTTCATCAACCTTCTCTTGTGCAACACCAAAAGGTTGACCAATATTAAAGAAGGAGGAATCTAGAGACCCAAATTTGGATGGCATGTCAGAAGGGTGAGTTTGGGTGTTGATGGAAGGGAATATTGGTTGGGGAGAGTCATCTTGAGAAGTTTGGTTAAGGTTCAGGAATTGGTTAATGTTTGAGGAGTTTATGGTGTAGGTGGTTTTTAGAGGTGAAATGCCATGTTCTATGTTGATGGCAGCAAGCAGTTGTTCAAGGTTGTGGGAGGTGACACGTGAAATGGTTGGATTTGGTGATGGTTTAGTAGGAGGTGCAGTAGCTATGGGAAAAAGTTGTGGTGAGAAAGGTGGAAGTGTGGGCATTTGGTCATTGAACATGGATGGGAGAGGGGTTTGTATGATAGGTGAGGAGGCGTTATGACTCCCCCTGAGGTGATGCTGGGATTGGTTGGGTTAAAGGTTTAGAGACATTACCCTCCAAAATTTCTTGAGCAGAATCAACTTGCTCAGCTTCATCACCTTCACTCTTCTCAGCATCTACACCCTTCTCATCTTGTGCAAACACTTCCTTCTCAGCTGTTCTGTCATCTTGTCCTTCAATTTCCACCTCATGTTGTGGTTCATCAGTGATCTCAACATTCAAATTGAATGGTGTCATGCCTTCAAGCACCACTGTTCTTTCAGAACCATGCTCACCAGATGAATTGAGGTGCAATTCCTCAGTTCTTTTATCTGATTTTTCACCACCAGAAACTCTTTCGGGTGTGTTCATACCTATTTCAGCAGCAACAACATTGAAACTCTCCACTAGGTTGCTTGTTACCTCCTGATCAGCAGGTTTCCATGTACCTCTTGTCTTTCCTCTTGTATAGACTTTGGTTAGAGGAGCCATAACTTCCTTTGAGGAGGAGTGGTTTGAATCACCTTTCTTGTCTGTGATGGTCCTCGCATCATCAGACATGTCTTGAGGACCATTCTTAAGATCTATTTGAACCTGCTCCTTTTGAGATTCAACCTTCTCAGCACTTTCTTCTTCAGTCTGAACCTTCTCAGACATATTTTCCTCAATTTCTTCATCCTGAAATATCTCAAGGACATTTGTTTCTACTCTTTCACTCTTCTCAAGTCCAGTTTCCTCTTCAGAACTCTTATCAGGTGTCTTCTCTTTCTCCTGAGGTATGGGATCATTCTTCTTCTTACTCTTTGTCTCCCTTCTAACTACTTCAGCAATCGTTTCTTCAATCTCTAGTTGAGTAGACACACTGGCTTGTGATTTTGTCTTCTGTTTCTTTTTCGTTCCATCCTTCTCTTCTTCTTCAACAGTGACATTGATCCCCATGAGTTTTAGATTTTTGGCAGTGAATGATTTACTCTCAATGACGCCTTCATCAGCAGAGATATCAATCAAAAAGTGATTGAATACTCTAGTGAAAGCCTTGCCATATGGTAGAGATGTGGAGGCCTTATCTGCCCTGATGACATTTATCATGTGGTGGATCATAAGGAAAGGGAGACTGATGAGTGTTTTTGTGATGAGATGATAAAGAATCATGCAGTCACCAGTGGTTACTTTTTCATATGATCCAGCCCTAGGTAAGAGAGTGTGTGACCAAATATGGTGGAGAATCCTAACTATGTCTTTAAGATTTGGGGCTGATATGGGAAGAGAAAGGTCTTTGAGAAGAGTGGGCTTAACTTCTTCAAGGGAGATTCCCATCAGCACATACCAAGAGTCATCATATACTTGTGTTCCTTGATTTGGTATGTTGAGTACTCTTCCCAGTGAGAGGGAGGATACAGTAAACTCTCTGTTTTTGACCCATGATGTGATGGATGGAGGATCATATCTAATGGTGGCATAAGCAAAGAATTCCCTAACTCTCTCTTTGTAGACAAGATCATCTAAGGCAATGAACCTTTCCCATTTCTGTTGAGTGAGAAATGGAGTAATGTGCCAGCCACATCTTTCAATTTCTTCAGGAAGATACACTGTTCCCGGGACAATGGGTTTTGAATCCCATTTTGTTTTTTATGGTTCCTTTCTCTTCTTCAGAGGTTGACCCTTCTTACCACTTGGAAGAGGAGGGATTTCAACCTTCTTTCCTTTTTCCAACTTCTTCTTCTCTGGAACCTTCTTAGCAGCAGATTTAGCAACAGGTTGAGAAGACTCAACCTTCTGCTCTGTGACAACAGGTTGCTCTGTTTTCTGCGCAGAGGGATTTTCATCTTTCTCAAGATCAATGGGAGCATTAGGAGAGATTCTAGAAGTATTCTTAGATGCGGAGTGGAACCTAACACGCATTGATCTTCTAGGATTTCCACTTGGAGTGTGCTTCATTTTTGAAGGGAGTGATTTAAGAGGTTTAACGTCAACAGGTTCTTGAGGTGGACCAACAGGAATGAAATTTGGAATGTAGGATTGCGTTTCGTGTGATTTGGAATCAGAGTATGTTGCAGTAGGTTCAGTGTTTTTGGTTCTTACCATTTGAGAGCAAAGGGATTTTGAGATAGAGAAGAAAGATGGTTTCGTGAGATATATGAGAGAGAGAGAGAAGTGAAGTATTTTAATCACTTCAGAGCAGTTATTGACCAACGGTTGGAACGTCATTATCTGATGTGTAACCGTTGATTGAGACGTGTAAGGGAAAGAGAGAGAAAGAGAGAGATAGAAGAGCCGTTATAACGGCTAGAAACCTATTTTTGGGGTTTTTTTAAATAAACTTAAACCTAAGACAAAAGGAATAAAAACATACAAGCACTTAAATGCGCACAATTAATAAAGCAAACAACAAACAACATAAATTCTTTTTGTATTTTTATGGTCATATGTTTCTGATGACCCTTCCCAAGAGTTGAGAAGGTTGAGGGTTATGACCCTTCTCATTACTGAGAAGGTTGCTGGTCATGACCCTTCTCATCTGAGGGGGTTTCAATGATATGAATCATGCTCTTAATGTAACTAAAACTTTCCTCTAGAAGGGGTTTAGTAAAGATATCAGCTAGTTGATGTTTAGTATCCACAAACACAAGTTCATTATCTTTCTTTTGCACATGATCTCTAATGAAATGATGCTTAATATCAATGTGCTTTGACCTAGAATGTTGAGTTGGATTTTTAGACAAATTTATAGCACTAGTATTATCACAAAATATTGGAATACCTGAGTAACTTAAAGAAAAGTCTTCAAGTTGATTCTTGATCCATAGAATTTGAGAGCAGCAACCAGCAGTTGGGACATATTCAGCTTTTGTAGTTGATCGGGCAATTGTGCTTTGTTTTCTACATGACCATGAGATGAGTGATTCCCCAAGTAGTTGGCATGAACCACTTGTGCTTTTTCTTTCAATTTTATCTCCAGCATAGTCAGTATCACAATACCTAATAAGCTCAAAATGTGTTCTCTTTTTGTACCATAACCCAATATTTGGTGTTCCAAGAAGATATCTAAAAATTCTTTTGACAACACATAGATGAGATTCTTTTGGAGCAGTTTGAAGCCTTGCACATAGCCCTACTGAGAAGACTATGTCTGGTCTACTAGCAGTGAGATACAATAGAGAGCCAATCATCCCTCTATACTCCTTTTCAGAAACAGGCTTACCCTTCTCATCTTTCTCAATGCTTGCAGAAGGGTGCATGGGAGTTGCCATAGCTTTTGCATCACTCATTTTGTATTTCTTAAGAAGATCTTTGATGTACTTCTCTTGAGAGATGAATATACTCTTCTTAAGTTGTTTGATTTCTAAGCCAAGAAAGTATCTCAACTCACCCATTAAGCTCATCTCATACTTACTCATCATAAGTTTTCCAATGTCAGTGCATAGCTTTTCATTTGTGGTTCCAAAGATGATATCATCAACATAAATTTGAACAATTAAAAGTTCATCTTTGAGAATTTTTCTAAAAAGAGTAACATCTATTTTTCCTCTTGAAAAACCATTTTTGAGAAGAAAGGTACTAAGTCTTTCATACCAAGCTCTAGGAGCTTGTTTGAGACCATAGAGAGCCTTAGTCAGTTTAAAAAACTGGTTTGGATGTTCTTTATCAATAAATCCAGGAGGTTGGTGTACATAGACTTCATCAGTTAGAAAACCATTTAGAAAAGCACTTTTGACATCCATTTGAAAAAGTTTGAAATCTTTATGAGCAGCATAAGCAAGAAGTACTCTAATGGGTTCTAATCTAGCAACAGATGCAAATGTTTCATCATAATCAATACCTTCTTGTTGATTGTATCCTTGAGCAACTAACCTTGCTTTGTTTCTGATGACTTTACCATTCTCACCCATTTTGTTTCTGAATACCCATTTAGTGCCAATAACTGATTGATGTTTTGGAGATGGGACTAAATTCCATACCTCATTCTTCTCAAATTGAGCACGCTCTTCTTGCATTGCTTCCACCCAAGATTCATCAACAATTGCTTCATTTATATTCTTTGGTTCTATTGCTGAGATCAGGGTACTTTGAGACACTTCTGAATGAACTTCTGGTTCTCACAGGTTCAGAAGTTTCACCTATAATTTGCTCTTGAGGATGGTGAGTTACTAATCTCCAACTCCTAGGTAGCTCAGAGGCTTGAGTTGATTGTCTATTAGGGTTATCTAGAGGTTGAGAAGGGTTAGGTGTTGCTTCAGTTTTAGCTTTCTCACTTGATTCATTACCCTTCTCATCTGTCTTATCTGCATCAGTCTCATCATCTTCATTTCTATCTGATGAACTGTTAGTTTCAATAAACATAACATGCATGCTTTCTTCAACATCTTTAGTCCTAAGATTAAACACTCTATATGCTTTTGATGTGAGAGAATATCCTAAGAATAGTGTAGGGTCAGATTTAGCATCAAACTTTCCTAAATTATCCTTGTTGTTTAAAACATAGCAATCACAACCAAATACATGGAAATAAGAAATGATAGGTTTCTTTCCCTTCTAGAGTTCATACGAGGTTTTGTTTAAGGTTTTTCTAATTGTAGCTCTATTCAAAATGTAGCAAGCAATGTTCACTGCTTCTGCCAAAAAGTATTTTTCAATCTTTGAATCATTGACCAATGTTCTAGCCATTTCTTGCAAAGTTCTGTATTTTTTACTACACCATTTTGCTGAGGAGTTCTTGGACAAGAGAAGTTGTGAGATACACCATTCTCTTCAAGAAAGGTTTTGAATAAAACATTTTCAAATTCCCCTCCATGGTCACTTCTTATTGCAATAATGTTAGAACCCTTCTCATTCTAAACTTTCTTAAAAAAAGTTTTGAAGCTTTCAAAAGCCTCATCCATATGTTTAAGAAAAATCACCCATGTGAACCTAGAATAGTCATCAACTATAACAAAACCATATCTTTTTCCACTTAGGCTAGCATGCTTAGTAGGACCAAAAAGATCCATGTGCAGAAGTTCCAAAGGTCTTTGAGTTGAAATCATGTTGATAGGTTTAAAAGATGATTTAACATGCTTTCCTTGAATGCATGCTTCAAATGATTTATCCTTCTCATATTTGATCTTTGGAAGCCCTCTGACTAATTCAAGTTTGGATAATTTTGAAAGGGTTTTCATGCTAATGTGACCAAATCTCCTATGCCACATCCATTCGTCATCTTCTTTAGAAATTAAGCACATTTGATCTGTTAGATCATCAAGACATATGCTATAGAGGTTATTTGTTTTATGACCAATAAAAATTATTTCTCCAGACTCTAGACTATTTATTCAACATACATCAGATTTAAAGGTCACTTCATGTCCAGAATCACATAACTGACTTACATTAAGTAAGTTATGTTTAAGTCCTTTCACAAATTAAACATTTTAAATCTGAGCGGAGTTTATTTTACCTACTATACCTACTCCTTTGATGAAGCCTTTGTCATTGTTGCCAAACATGACTAGTCATCCATCAAAGCTCTCCATGGAGAGGAACTTATCCTTCTCCCCTGTCATGTGCCTTGAGCATCCACAGTCTAGGAACCACAGTTTTCTTCTTGATGTGCATTAGATTTTGACAAAGGTTTAGGTACCCATTTGTCTTTGGGTCCATGAGGGTTAGTTTTCAAATTCATGGGATCTTCTTGCTTGTTTCTACAAATTGAAACATGATGTCCAGTTTGTTTGCAGTTTAAGCACTTGATTCTGGACTTTCTATTTCTCTTCTTATATATTTAATCCTCTTCAAAGGGAGTTAAACTCACTTGAGAAGCTTCAAGATTTTTGTGCACAAATCATAATCTGCTGAACATTTCTATTTCTCTTCTTATATATTTAATCTGTTGAACATTTCATCAATGGTCTCTTCTTCAGTCATTTTGAACATTTCAAATTCATGGATGAGCATGCCTTTCTTTGCTTCTTTAATCTGATTAGTTCCTTCATGAGCAGTTTGTAATGTATCCCATATTTCCTTAGCAGTTTCTTTTCCCACTATCTTGTCATATTCTGCTCTTCCCAAAGCACAAGTTAAGTAATACTTGGCTTTAGCATTTTGTAGTACACGATGCTTCTCATCAGCAGTCCAATCAGCCTTTGGTTTGGGAATACGGCTGTTTGGTACAGGACCTGCTATAGTTGGAACATATGGATCATTTTCCACAATGTCCCATATGTCTCTGTCCTGAGATTCAAGGAACAACTTCATTTGACTTTTCCAATAGTAGTCATGTTCACCATTGAACCCAGGTGGCCTGTTTGATGAAACACCTTCTGGTAGGAAGGCAACAGAATTTGGTTTGGCCATGATGTCATGCAAGATCTTTTCCTCTCACATTGTTGAGTGTGCTCAACCCAGAAACCTGGCTTTGATACCAATTGAAGTCAATAAATGTCACAAGGAAGGGGGGTTGGAATTGTGACCCTTTTTATGTTCACTTGAAAAAGCAGAACTTTCTCCACGAGTATGATTTAATATTAAGACAGTGAGTGATTTGTGTTAAGAGGGGTGTGTTAAAACAATCTTCTTATATTAGATAGTGAGCAGAGAAGGTTTGGATTTGTCTGTCTTCTCAACTATAAAGTAAAGTTGAGAAGGGTCAGAACGTTCTGCCTTCAATACTTAACTATTCTCATGGTATAACTGTTTGATTGTTGAGAGGCAGCTAGGCCAGTGATATTATTGTAATACAGTTAGATGCAACTCATCAAGAGACTTTCTAAGCTATTATGAGTGTAGTGAAGATGTGATAAGGGTTGAAAACTTTGTTTTACTTTGAAACATTTGTCAGCAGAGAAGTGTCAGAGTACACCCTTCTCAATTTTCATAAATCTTCTCCTGATGGAGAGTTTTCTCATGAAGTGTAAACTAATCGTTTGAAAGCAGTAAATAACACAGTGATTTATAGTGGTTCACCCAAAACCCTGGGATACATCCACTCCTCACTCCCTGTGAGTATCTCCACTATTCTCCAAAATAGTTTACAACTTTTACACCTCCCTAGGTTAAGAGAATTCTTGGTAGTTTTCTTCAGGCAGCTCTACCTGCTGTGAAAACCCCAAATAGACTCATTCTGATCTATTAGACTGCTTCTAACACAGAAGCACTCACATCTCAAGTCCTACAGCAACACATGCCACTTGAGAAGGTTCCCTACAGGTTCACTGTTTAAGTGTGTGGGGTTTTTTGTTGGATTTCTAGAGCTTTGTTGATACAAATGGAGTATTCAATAAATACAACAACACAAGACTTAACACATACTCAGAGATCAAGTGAATCCCTTCAGTTTTGTAGCAGCTGAGTATGGATGAGAGAAAACTTTGACACTTGAGAATGTTGGAAGTTAAGAACTTAATGCACTCTCATGCGGATCAATGGCGACCAGGAGCGTTTATTTATAGATGAAATTATTTGTAATATCCTCTGGTCCGAAGATTAGAGTCGTTGGCAAAGTTATATAGCCGTTGGAAAATGTTGTCTACATAATACAGTTGTGTTTTTGCTTTTCTGCAAAAGACAGTTGTTTCCAGTTGTCATGACTCTTCTCAACTATGACAGATTTTGAAGATGATGCTTCTCAGGTTGATACTTCTGATGAAGATACTAGCAGTGTGACTCTTCTCATCATGACCCTTCTGAGGATCATGACTCTTCTCAACTTGATTTTTCTCATCTAATGCTTCTCATCTCCTTCTTCATAGTTCTGGCATGATGCTTCTTAGGTTGATTCTTCTAGTCTACCCGTCTCATGTTGCCACTTATATAGATGAAGCTTCTCATGATGATTTTTCTTAAGTTTACCATATGGTTTTGATCTTTTGATCTTGTCATGAGAAGGTTTCTTCTTGTGAGCAACATTCTTTTAAATCTTCTCACATATAATGCTTCTCATAAGCATATATCTTCTTGAGATAAGTTTGGATGTTCCTGTTCTTATTTTTTCACTCAAGATGAAGCATTAGTAGCATATGAAATCAGATAACTTAAGCTTCTCACATTTGAGGTTTGTTAATCATCAAAACTAACTACGGATTTTGCCTCAACACTTATGACATTGTGCTACCCATATATCCCTAGGGTCCAAGGCCAGCTGGTAGTAGGCAACGTCAAGAGATATGTGTTGTGCGGAAAAGAGTATGTGCAAGTATACACAATCGTAACAAGTAATAATGAGTAAGTAAAGATCGTTCCCACTAGGATTGTTGAGTTTACTTCTATATTTAACTTAGTAATTAGCTAGTGAGTTCCACAAATAACAATAACAAGTTGTCAACAAGTATTGTGAATAACATAAATGTAAGTAAGTAAGTAAAGATAGATGATAAGTAGAAATTCAGAATGAGAGTAGTTGGAATGCCTTTCACAATGCAAATTCATAAAAATAGTTTAATGTTCTGTTTGACGCTATAACATTGGGTGTTGTAGCGTTTGATGAATACTTTTCAGTCACTATCGCCAAAGTTTCGTTACAAAACTCTTATGTCTAAGTTCTAAATAAGTTCACCCCTGTATATTAAGCTCCCACAATATTCACCCTAAGAACTATGCTTTCCTATGTCTAGGTTTAAGCATGAGTTGTTCTAAGTGTCATTAAAACAACCACTCACCCACATAATCGTTGAGTTCGATTTATAGACCATGTCTGAACCTATAAATGTACTTATATTTAGCTGATCAATTCTAAAATAAGTATTGGAAGAAGTTTCATGCAAGAGTTAAAATACTAACATCAAACATTACATTAAAACTATTAAAATATCATTACATAACTACAAGCATCCAACTACAAGAGATTCAGCTCATGATGAGCAACAAAAACAAGAAGTAAAGCTTAAAGGTGATACCTAAAGCAATAAAACTGAAATCACAAAGAGAAGGAAAATACTCCAAATGATGAGATCCTCTATTATGCTACAACATCGCTCACAGAATCGCCTGGTGCTACAGCATCGCTGACAGCACTGCAGAAGTTCAACTTTTATTATGAAAATGGAGCTTGAACGAAAATGGAGTGCAAAAGAGTTATTTCTAACTCTCCACTTGTCAGACCAACAACTCCATGATGACGAAGAAGAAGGTTGAGGCTTCTATATAAAGAAAATATCTCCTAAAAAGGTTGACAAGCCATCCCACCAACTCTTTTCATCCTCCATTAGAAAATAGACAAGTGTCCCATAAAGTAAAAGGTGGGTGGCTGCTGCAGGAAAAATTCCGCACTTCTCTGCAGTGATTTGACACGCTGCAGAAACTGCTTTTTTGTTTTCTCTCTCATCAGCTGCAGAATGCAACGCTATAGCGTCTGATGCTACATCATACTGAAAAAACACATTAAAACACAAGATGGGGTACCAAAGTGCCAAATAATCACTTAATCAGTTCCTAACCCTCTTTTACATTATACAACATATATTTAGTTAATTAAACAACAATATTACTTAAGAACTTGCATTAATTTATGTAATAAAAGCATAAATAACTCATATAAATATGAGTTATCAATATGCCCAATATTTCAGCAACGCTCCAGGAAAACAGGTCGGCGTGTTCATGGAGGCATTCGACGAGCGGATTTAGAACGTCCTCGGGGAGGTCAGCCTTGATCAGATATCGACCTCTCAGTTTTTTTCCTTAGCTCTTTAGAGAGGTCTGCGTCTTGCATCGAAGTTGTCCATGTTGATTTTAGCTGCCTCTTTACCCTTTGGAGGGAGTTCTGAAGTCGACTTCTCCACATATTTGGTTTTTCCGGGGGGCTTCTACGGTGTTTGTGTTGAGTGTGATGATTTGGTCATCCTCGGAATGAAACCACATCTTTAGATAGGCGATTGAGGCGGCTGTTTTGAGCCTACAAAGGGTTGGTCGACCAATGATGCAGTTGTATGCCAACTTACTAGGGAGGATGGTGAAGCAGGTCTTCACCGTTCTAGTAAGTGGTTCCTCTATGAAGGTAAATATCAACTCCAAATATCCAAGATGCTTAGTCCCGAACCTTGAACTCGGAAAGATTAAACCCTCGATAGGGAGTCAAGTCTTACTCTTCGATTCAGTGGACCTTCAGTAGCTCAACATATATAATGTCCGTCGAGCTGCTCAGAACCACGTGGATCCTACAGACTTCAAAGTTTTCCATCGCGATTCTGATGATCAGAGGGATATGCTTGTTTGGCTTTTCGTCCAACAGTTCGTGATTGTAACGACAAGGGAGGCCGGCTTGACACTATTGCTGAAGCCGAAGAGGAATTGATATTCGTGATGTCTTTAAATTTACTTTTAATGGTCTTGTTGCTTTTGCCACCGTCAACTGGAAACTCGACTGAGATTACCATTGCAACAAATTGAGCTTTCATTTTCTTCTTTTTCTCCTTAGAGGATGAGTCGTTGTTGGCTGGCTTCAACGAGCCGAACCTTATCTCAATTCCCTTCCCCTTGTGGGGTGACCGAGATCTTTTCTTTCTCTGCCACTCTAATCGGAGGTGTATTTCTTCAATCTACCCTGGTGAATGAGCTCTTTAATGCGTCCTTCTGTAATCACTTGTCGATGTCATGTCCATGGCACTTATGGTACCGATAGTATTTGGAGTTCTTCGTCCACGATTTTACTTTGAATGGTCTGCGGTGCTTCACACCGCCCTCCTTAAACTTGGTGCTAGAGCACTCATTATAAATTTGAGTAATAGAAGCGTTGGTGGCGTGTACTTCAAGTACGTTGGTGCCCGACCCCTAGATTCTCTGGTGTTCTCCTTCTCTTTCTTCAATTTCTTTTCTTGGGAGCCCCCTCCTTCTCATAGGGATTCTTTGCTACCGCCTTCGAACTGATCCTGCGTTCTTCGTAATCTATAAAATTCTACAACCGACGCAAGAAGTCCTCGAGTCCAGTTGGCTGGTTGATGTCATCTCTCTGTGAAAGAGGCTATCCTCGAGTACATTTTCTCCTCAAGAAAGTAGATTCACATTTCGTCTGTCGCTTCCATGATGTGGATGGCTTCCTAGTTCCAGTGTTTAATGTACTCCCAGAGTGTCTCATTTGGACCTTGCCGAATTGCTTTGAGAACCTTGGTGGACCTTCGCTTCGTTCTAGAATCTATGAAGCATGTCGAGAACTGTTTAAAGAGCTGCTCCCAAGATGATATCTAATTCGGCTCTAGACCTTGAAGCCAATGCGTCCTTCTTGAGTGTTAGGGGAAATTTTTGTACTTGATCGGTCCTTCCCAAAAATCATTAGACGTACCAAGAAGGAAATGGAAATTCTTACGGGATCTTTGTGCCCCCCAAAGGTGAAAATAAGTCTTTGGTGTATGGCTTGAAACTGCCTCCCTACTAGACGGTGAATGAGTAGTAGAGGAATTCATTGCTCTCAGTTATGTGTTTGCTGCACTGTAGTCATGGAGACTTGTTGGCATCTTCTCTTTGAGTTCCCAACTATTGTCCAAAGTTGGAAGAAGCTGAATCTTTAACTAAGGTTTTTGAGCTTGTCTTTTTAGGTGTTACAGAGGTTGCGTGTGATTTAGCGTCCTCTTTTTGCTTTGAACCTGTGGAGCATCTGGAGTGGCTTGAATCAACAACTTTGGGATAATGTATGACCAACTCCTTCATCTATCAAGCATTGTGGTAAGGAGCTATTGCAACAACAGGAGCTTGCTCGCGGGTCTTGTTCAAAGGCTCCAGCTTAGGATGTGATAGACTACCCGAGGTGGAATGCGCCTCCTATATATTAACGAAATCAAGTGCAACTTAGATGGAACTGTCTTTGGTCCTTTAAGTTATTTAATTGTAATAAGTTGGTCCTTTTTAAGTTTTTTTCGTACCACTTAGGTCCTTGAAGTTACATAATGTGTACACCGTTAGTCCCTTTTTCATTTTTTGTTACAAAAAACTCAAGTTGGCAGTAATATAGCTGACATGGTCGTGATGGAGCCTACGTATCATATGTCTCGTAATAATTTGGTTATTTAAGACTACCGTCATGTTATAATTTGGTCCTTTTAACTTAAATGAAAAAGAAGATGAACCATTTTTTTTAAAAAAAACTTTAAGTTGAAAGTACCAAATTGTTACATGACAGTAGTCTTAAATGACTAAATTGTCACCTGATGGATGACAACTAAACTCCATAATGGCCACGTCAGCTCTATTAGTGCCAACTTGGGGTTTTTTGTAACGAAAAATGAAAAAATACTAACGGTGTACACATTATGTAATTTAAAGGACCTAAGTGGTACGAAAAAATTTAAAGGATCAACTTGTTACAATTAAATAACTTAAAGGACATCTAGTGTAATTTTGCCTTAAAACTATGGTTACAAAGTTGTGTTTACGAAGCGATTAACAAATAGTATTTGCTGCTGTCAAAAAAAAAAACAAATAGTATTTGCTTTATCTATGTTCTCATTTGTATTTAGAAATCTATTTTAAATTACACGTATTTATCTAGTTGATGTAAAAAAAACTATAATTGAAATAAACTATTAGTTTTGGTTTACTTAGCTTGATAACACATTAATAGTAAATAACGATGACATAAAATATTAACAAATGTCAATACGAACTTCTTTTGTATTACCAACTATGGTAATTTACAGTGAAATTATTTTCACTTATTTTAACTTCTCTCGTAGTAGTTCGAATCTCAAAATGACTACTACTATCTACTTTTGTTCATTGCATGTGAAATTGCTAGTAATTCTTCTAATTTCTTATAATAAAGAAACTTTGAGAGGGATTATTCATTAACTGTTCTTCTCAAAACATTACGTATCAAAAGATCTCTCTTCCTTTTTCATTTTGGTCTTATAATGAGATGTTTGATGAGTGAGCTTGTGTGCAAGCAAACACTAACCAATTCATTTAGAAACTGACTTCAAATAATTTTAATTTTAATACTTAGACAAATTATGACAACGTTCCAATTCACGCATGGTATATATTTTTTTATCGTTAAACCATTTATAGGTGTTAACTTTATTATACAATAATTAATAAAATGGTTAATAATCTTTCTCTTTATGCATGTACATTTTTTGTTTCACCGTTTGTGTGGTCACAATCACAAAAACTTTATGATCATAATGATCAATCATTTAGTCTATATATCTTTGGTGGGTTAGTGACTTCTCTAACAAGAATTTTTTTTAATATAATTCACCTAGATTCGTGTCCAGGGAACAAAATTAATATGAAATTGTTTCTTAGTCTAATTATATACATTGAAACAAATGCAATTATTATTATCCATTAGAGAGAGAAGTGGGATACACGTGTAACTGTAGCAATGACTGTTGTGATATCTGAGTCACCCCCAATGTTGGCAAGTGGTATTTGGTCACCTAAGTCTCCCAAACACTCCAACTCAAGCACTATAAAAAGAAGGGTTAAATATGTTTTTAGTTCCTACAAAATTTCACTATTTTGTTTTTAGTCCTTAAGAAATTTTTCATCGACTTTTAGTCTCTATAAAATTTCAAAATTTTGTTTTTAGTCCCTATAAATGCCAACTAGTGTATATCCATTGAATTTTTGAGTGATGTTTTGCATACATATTGAGGACATTATAAACATCTCTTCCAGAAAAACTTTGAATTTTTCAACAACGCATAAATTAAATCTAAATTTTTTAAGTGCAAAAGATTCGATAAACAAATTAAATGAAATACTACCCTAGAAATCAAATTTTGAGTTTATTTTTTGTGAGGGAGATATTTTTAATATCTTTAACGTGTATGCAAAATATCAATCAAAATTCTAAAGGCATACACGAGTTTACATTTTATAGGGACTTAAAACAAAATTGTGAAATTTTATAGGGACTAAAAGTTGATGAAATTTTTTATAGGGACGAAAAACAAAATAGTGATATTTTGTAGGGACTAAAAACATATTTAACCCTAAAAAGAAAGGTAAACTAGGATAGTCTAGCAAGTGGTCATAAAATCATATTGTTCAGCCATGAGTAGTGGATGAAATCGTAGGAGTCTCTTCCAGCTTAACTAAGATTTTGGGTTTGAATCTAGCTCGAGGGAGAGTTTTGCCACCCATTATGATTCTATCCAGCTCGAGGAATTAGTCTCTGCAGTTGTGCGTAGAGGATACCCAATTCATATAAAAAAATTATATTATTCTTTTCCTTAATTTTGAAAACTTATATTCCAATTTTAAGACATCAAAATGTGTTAAGGATTCAACCCAATTACAAACAACACGTTAAAAATAATGTTACTCAATCTTAACTCCTTTAAAAGTCATACCAATTAAACCCATATATCTTAATTATTTTTTAAGTTTTTTTAATTAAGGAAATATTTAAGATTCACATTTTTATTATTTATAATTAAACAAGTATTATCAGTTTTGTCAATATTTTTAGTAAAAAAGGTTTTATCAATATTTATTTTTTAGACTTGAAAGTATTAATTTTCACTCACTATTTTTTATAATTAACTTAATAAAAAATTAGTCAATCGTTTGAATGTATTTAATATTTATATATTTATGTTGTATGGATTGTTTAATATTGTGTTGGACTAAAAAGACCTCTTATTTTTGTTGTTGTTAACTTTACAAAGCCTTCACTTTTTGGTGGGTGATCTGTAAGGAGCTAATTTTGAAAAAAAAATTAGTTTTTGTTGTTGTTGTTGTTATATCTGAGTCAGTTCGGCAAGCGCTCAAGAAGCCATGAGGCCTGTCCTGACCCTGGTGAGCTCCTGAAGCCTAACTCATCTAAACTTTTTGAAAAAAAAAATTTAGAATAAGTGTGGAGGTTTCATATATAAGTATAGGATACCTCACCATTGAAAGTTTTTAATGAGCCCACTTATTGTTCAACTTATAGTTAGTTTTTCTCTCTTTGTGTGGATAGATTAAACAATGTTTTAAAACTCGGACCGGTGACCGATACAGTGAAGGTATCGGGCCATTGAGTCAAGGATCGGATCGAGGGGTCGACAGTTGAACTGCATGACCATGACCCGGCCCCAATTAAAAAATTCGCGAATTTTCATGACATAAGTTTCATACCTGTAAAACTTAATTCGATAAAATTACACATCATGCCTAAAAAAATCTAAAAAATATCCACCAAAATTTTAAAATCCCATAATGCTATCAACATACAATAATTCTTGGAACATACATGTAATCCGATTTTGAACTTTGGGTGGGTGTTTCAGTTTTCTGTCTCTCTTTGACTCTTTAAATTAGGGCTTTGAAATAAAATTGAGAAAGAGACAAGACTCTTCTCAATTGTCTCAGGTTTCTAATTTCGTTTTTACTTTTTTTAATAAATTAACTGCTTAAAACGACGTCGTTTTTGCGTTTTTTTGTTTTTTTTTAAAACATGCAAAACCCGTTCCGGTTTTACAAAACCCACTGAGTCACAGGTTTCACCAAAACTGACTGAGTCATGGCAGTTCCCACCGAGTTTTGGTTTCTATTTTTTTAATTTAACTAGTATTATTAATTTTATCAATGTTTTTAGTAAGAAAATATTTTATCAATATTTATTTTTTTAAACTCGAAAGTATTAATTTCACTCAATATTTGTATTTATGCTATATTGATTGTTTAATATTGTGTTGGACTAAAAAGACCTCTGATTTTTGTTGTTGTTAACTTTAAAAAGACTTCACTATAAATTCCACTTTAGGTCTACATATATGTTAAGCCAACCCTAGTTATAGTTAAGCCTATAAGAATACTTATTTTCTTCCATAAATAAAATATTTCTCTTCTCGCATCACTTTTTCATATTTAGAATAAGCGTGGAGGTTTAGGATACCTCACCACTAAAAGTTATATTTTTTTGACAATACCACTAAAAGTTTTACCAATTATGTAAGTGAGTTTTAATAGTTAGATATACTGGTATACACTTTACCCTTTCATGTGAAATCCACCAAGAAAGGATTCAATTCCCACTTTAATTAAGCCCGTTTAAGGGAAAAAGGAAAGACAAACTAGGTTTTTGGCAAGGCCTAGTCGCTAAGCGACTAGCATTTTCTAAGCGAGTGTGGTTCGAGCTAGCTCACACAGACAGCTAGGACACGTGCGAACAAGAAAGGGGGATTCTTGTCCAAGAGAACACCTAGCACGCACGAAGCAAGGAACTGAGGTGTTGGAGAAGAGGCATCAATCTTTAAGAGACTATAGGCTCCCTAAGCGAGGAGAGACAACTTTGATTTTCTATAAATTGTTGTAGCAAGTACTATCAGAGTTGAATCACTGAAAAATGTCATCCCATTTTCACGGAGCATACAAAGTATTCAATGTGACTGTCCTTCAAGGACGTATTTGAAATAACTCTCTCTCAACAGTCTTAACTATTTCTCACACTATAAATGGAGGAGCTTGACAAGAGAGAAAAAGAAAGAAACTATTGAGGAAAAACAAAAGTATAAAGAAAAGAATACAACTTTTATAGTGTCCATAAAAATCACTTCCAAATACTCAGATTCTGGAGCCCTAAAGAAGGGAACTGAGTATGCAAGAGTATAAGCGAAAGTACGATCTGAAATACTATCATTAATCTCAAAGAGAAGGAAATTTAAATTAATTCCTTCATAATAACTACTACGCGCTACAAACTCAGTTTCAAATTGTAAAAGGCCCATTAGAGGGAACAACATTAATTTTACATAAGGGGTCTAGAGAGACGTTAAATGCTTAGTTCTCACTCGGCTGTTAGCCAGAATGAGCGAGTTTCTCAAAGTTGTTTCGTGGAGAGGCTATAATACTCACGTAGATCTTGATGAGGCATGAAGAAGTAATACATGCGTAGAGCCTGACGAGGCTTGAAGAAATAATACATTATGTAAATCCTAGAGAGACAAGTCTTACGTGTTGAGACCGACTCATATGTAATTTCTGTCGGTTCAGGTGTATTGTTGTAATCTCAACCAAGGTATTATAAGTATTAATTGTAACAATGAAACCCTAACTCATTCTGAAATAAAACAGATCTAGAACTTCTCTATAATTGCAGACGTAGGCATACTTTTGCCGAACTGCGTGACCAATATCGTGTTCTTGTTCTTGCATTTTCGTTTCTTTAATTTCTTCTTTGACTGGTTGTAGTTCTAATATTAAGAATACTCTTCATAGTGTCCTTAAAGGTTTATGACAAAATAGCCCTGTAATGGGTGGACTAGATGTAGCAACAACTGATGTGAACTATGATAAATATAATCGTGTATTTTCCTTAACTCTCTTCTTGTTTTACTTTGTTCGTTTATCGTTTTACTTTTTACAAGCAATGATAGCGAGAACGTCTGGTCAATGACTTTAAGATTAAGGCGCATGTAGCATATGATCTGATCAAACAGGAGCTCATAGTCTGATGCTCACTAACGTCTGTTAAGTGATAGCATCTGTTGCGCGAATAGTTTTGAAGTTATGGCTAACACAATTCAAACCCTCCTTTCTTGTGTATTCTAGTACCTTCAGAATCAAATGCAAAGTGAGTAGGAAACTGAGACGTGTTTGGTTGTGGTCGCTAAAGTAGGTCCGATGGTCCTAGCTTGTCCAAGGTCCAATGCTCGCAAGTCTCCTAATTTGGGTCTTGGTGGTCAATAAAATGTTTGAGAAGGGGGTGGGTCAGTGGCTGCTGTGGTACTTGGTGATTCAAGTTGGTGGCATGTTTGGCCAAGAAATTGTTTGGTGGTTCTTTCTATGTAGGCGTTTTCAGGAAAATTAAAATTAAAATATTAAAAAAAAGATGTGCAAAATTAAAGTATTAGAAAAAAGTTGTGCAAAATTAAAATTTTAATTTGTCTATGGACTCGTTTGGATCGGATTATTTGGGCTTATCTACTGCTATAAACACTTATATGAAACTGTTTGAGAGATCTTATGGAAATAGCTTATGACTTGTTCATAAGCTGTTTTTAGCTAATTTCCATAAGCTCCTCAAGATAGCTTATGAAAACAGCTTATGACTTGTAGAAAAATAGTTTTAACATTATTTTATTATTTATTATATAAACAGCTTATGTATAAGCACTTATATGATAAGCACTTATGCCATAAGCGGTTAATTAAGCTGTTTATCCAAACAGGCCTATATCTATAGATTTAAATCTGTCACTATTATACATACCGACATATTATATGCAGACCCAGAGCTTGACCAATATAATTGTAGGGCTAAAATATTTAACAAATATACTTGTGATATAGTCAATAAATTAAATTTATTATTTTTGATATATACACACACAAACATTACATGTCCTAACAATGTTGTAACTAGGAATCTGATGCGGTGGTAAAGGAGCTTCCATGTTTATCAAAATTTATAGGAGACAAGACATATTTTAAGTGGAGGTAAAATTTAACTTATTTTAAATATTAATACCAAAAATTTAAAAAAATTAGATACCCATGGATCCATCCCCATCCCTATACAATAATCTATTATCAACTCCAAATAAAACATAAATCACCTGTATAAACAGCTAGAAGTCATGATATCTTTTAGATACGTCATAGGATATATTATATATACTTACACTAACATGCAACATTTAAAATCAATGAAGGGACCAATTATGCTCTCATACAACATGCTCATATTTAAAAGAAAGATGTCTTTATCCATTTTCCATTAGTTGTCTTGTGTGCTGTGTGTAGGCTACGTTGGCTCATGAGATAGGAAGGAATGTATTGCCTACAATCTGTGGATGTGTTGGAACCCATGGTGACAGTTCCAAATGGAATAAAACAAAACTGCTCTTACTAAAATATTAAAAATTAAGAATTAAAATAAATTAATAAAGCTGCTTAATGGGTGTATTGGAACCCACGGTGACATTTCCAAATGGAATAAAACAAAGATGCTTTTATGTTAAACAAAAGAGTAAAATTGCTCTTTCGGTATACAATAAGTTTTTTCTTATAACCAAAAATGAGGAGAGTATAAGGGGTAGTCGAACCAGGACAGTACATGAAATAAGAGGCCTCGTTAAAACCTCTTTGGGCCAATATCCTATGGGAAAAAGATCCTAGGAGGAAAAAAAGTATTACCAGTAACCGCAAAAATTACAAAGTCCTCAAACATGGAAGAGTATTACAACCACTCCTACCAAACTTATAATTGAACCAACTCCATGAGAGTAATTTGATTTTGTTGATTGAATTTGTCTTCGAGAAAACCCCACCTCTAAACACGATGTTGTTCCTTTCTACCAAAATGGACCACACTGAAGCTAGCCATATAATATATTTAATCTTCTATGGTTTTCTTCCCAAAACCAACTCACCATAAAGGACAAGGTGATCTACGCCAGAATTTTGAGAACTGTCATGGACACCCAACCAAGCATTCAACCCTTGCCACACCCTTAAAGACCCGCTACAAGAGAAGAAAAGATTCTTTGTAGATTCTTCCTACAAAAAGCACAGAATACAATGCTGTTATTATAGCTCAAAATGATTCCCCTAGCAAACAAAGCATCACGAGTTGGAAGTTTATTCAATAGCAAACGCAAGCAAAAAATGCTTAATTTAGAAGGCACAACTGCCTTCCACAAACCATCCAACGCTTTGCACAATACCTCATCCAACGAATAGCTAGTCAACTCTGTTTAGGAATAAATACATATACATACACTACAACAGATATTGAAAAAAAAGGCGCTAAAATAGGCAGCGTTTATGCTAGAAGCGCTGCTTTTGGCTAAAACACGGAGCAATGGGCAGCGCGTATGAAGCAAGCGCTGCTTTTGGGAAGGACACATTGCGCAATAGGCAGCGCCTATGCAGCAAGCGCTGCCTTTTGGGTTAGACGCGCTGCGCAATAGGCAGCGCCTATGCAGCAAGCGCTGCTTTTTGGGTTAGATGCGTTCTCAATGGCCAGCGCTTATTAGTGAAGCGCTGCCTATTGGTGTGTGTTTTTTTTTTTCATTTTTTCCCTCTCAACACATACATTTTTTCCCTCTCAACACATACATTTTCTCTCTCCTCAACACACTAACACTCTCTCAAGCTCTCTTCCTCCTCCTCCTCCTCCTCCATTGGCCTCAAACGGACACACACTCCTCTCAAGCTCTCATCTTTGTCCTCTCAAGCTCTCATTTTCGTTCTCTCAAGCTCTCATTTTCGTGGCTCTCTCCCATTTTCGTTTTCCCAAAGGACATCTCTTCCACACTTCTCCATTTCTTCTCCATTTTCGTGTAAGGTGATTTCTTCCCCATTTTCGTTTCTCTTTCACAAAGTTTAGTATTACTACATGTTGCTCTAGTTATTTTAATGGCATTGGAACATTAGGTTAGATGATTTAAAGGTTATGGTTGATGATTGGTTCTTTAAAATGGTGTTTCTAAACTTTGGGGGAAATGTAGTCTTAGAGTTTGTTGAAATGCCCAAATGAAATGCTTGTTAATTTAATTTGATGTAGGCTTAGTGTTTGTTGAAATGCCCAAATGAAATGGTTGTAAATTTAATTTGATGTAGGCTTAGTGTTTGTTGAGATGTCCAATGTTTGTTAATTTAATGTTGCTTTCGGTTAAGGGATTTTATAAACTTGAATATTTAGGATTGCATGTTGTTTTATTAATTTTAATGGCATTGGAACTTTATGTTAGATGATCAAAGTTGATGCTTATTGATTGGTTTATTGAAAGGGCGAAGTGTTTGTCTTATTTTGTTAATGTCACAAAAATTGATTGTATTTTTGTCTTCCATATTTGTATGATGGTTCTTTAATTAGTAATTTAATTAATGAATTGTTTATAGAAATTGAAAATACTTCCTTCGAGTTAATGCAGAGGAGTTGGCAGGACATTTAAAGGGTTACGGAATAGATCAAAGTTACACTTGTTGGACAATGCATGGTGAGGAAAGAGGTGAATCTTCAAATATGGGTAAGTTTCTTCATGGAGACCGTGTTTTGTAAGTTTCTTCATGGAGTTAAAGTTCCAGAGGGTTACTCTTCAAATGTTATGAACCTTGTATCGATGAAAGACCTCAAGTTAAAGTCTTTAAAGTCTCATGATTGCCATGTTCTAATGGAGAATTTGCTACCCATTGGTATACGTTCCATTTTGCCTAAGAAAGTGCGCAAGACCCTAACCAAACTTAGTTTCTTCTTTAAGGCGATTTGTAGTAGAGTGATTGACCCTGGAAAGTTGCCATCATTGCAAAGAGAAATTACTGTCACTTTGTGTGAGCTTGAGATGTATTTCCCACCTTCGTTTTTTGACATAATGATTCATCTAATAGTTCATCTGATTAGAGAGACACAATTGTGTGGCCCATGTTACATGAGATGGATGTATCCGTTTGAGCGTTACATGAAGATATTAAAAGGTTATGTGAAAAACCGATCACGACCCGAGGGTTGTATTGTTGAGCGCTACATAGTTGAAGAAGCTATTGAGTTCTGTACCGGCTATCTATCTAGTCTTTAATATTCTGTGGGACTGCCAAGGTCTCGTCACTTAGGAAGCATTAGTAAAGGGATGTCAGGAACAAAAATAGTGATGGTATCAAGGAAAGAACTAGATGAAGCACACTTATATGTTTTGCACAATGATACTGAGGTTGATTCATATGTTTCCAAACACATGGACATACTTAAGAGTGATCACCCATATAAGACTCAAATTTGGTTAACAAAAGAACATAATCGGAGTTTCATAGTGTGGCTAAAAGAGCACATTGATTTCGAATTTGCTATGAATCCTTCCTCGATTTCAGAAAGATTGAGATGGTTAGCAAAAGGTCCAAATATGCAAATTTTCTCTTACACCAGCTATCTAATGAACGGGTACACGTTCTATACAAAAAACCATGATGATCAAAGTAAAATGCAAAATAGTGGGGTGACTCTTGTAGCTCAAGCTTTGCATACATCAAGTGCCAGAGACAGAAATCCCATATATGCGAATATGTCATACTTCGGGGTCATTGAACACATGGGAATTGGATTACAACATGTTTCGGGAGCCTGTGTTCCAATGTAAGTGGGTTGACAATAATAGTGGTTTACAGATTGATGAGTCGGGGTTCATGCGGGTGAATTTCAATAAGTTAGGATATAAAGATGAGCCTTTTATTTTGGCATCCCAAGCTCAACAAGTGTTTTATGTCACTGATCCAATTGATACAAATTGGTCCATTGTTTTATTGACAAATAAAAAATTGGTGAATGACATTGAGGATCAAGCAACCGATGATGATGGTATTGAGGACGACCCTTTCTTTGGGACATCACTACCAATTGTAGGGGAAAGTACTCCTATAGAGGATTTTGTGTATGTTAGAAACGATCATAGTGATGGGATTACGATTCGTCAAAAAAAAATACTAAGACGCGAATTGCAAATACAATTATATCCAAGAAAAGGAAAAGGTAATTTAGACTTACATCATATGCTTTTTATCTATTTCCAAGTAGTTATTTTACATAGTTTTCATCTTCTTGTCTGTTTATTTATTTTGGATAGATAAATATAACAAAAACAATGATTATGTTTTATTGCAGGTTAGATGGCGGATCATAGTGATCATGACAGCGATCATCAGTGTGATGTTGAAAAGTATATGAGAAAGCAGGCTCCTCGTGGAATGACGGTCAAAAAAGATATCATCAATCGAGTAAATAAAGGAAAAGGAAAAGTACCAGTAAGTTACTAATTACTAATTAATTTATTAATTCAACACTTAGTTTTAATTGTTTGTTAACTAATTTACTAATGACATAATGTAGCTGTTGTGGAATATTAAGGGCCAGCCAATTGGGGATAATCGCGCAGATTTGGTTACCTTCCTCGGTAGTAAGGTAAAACAAATGATACCAATTACAATCAGTACTTGGAGTGAGAAAAGTGCTGTTTTGGGGAAACACAAAGAGGAGTTTTGGTTAACAATACAGGTATATAATTTTACATCTCTTTAGTAATCTTATTTAATAAATTTGTAAACATATATATATTTATATCATTTTCATTGAATATGTGTATGCAGAAATATTTTGATGTGGATGAGTCCCGATTATTTTCATTTATATCAATTCTAATTTTATTTAATTATATAATTTCAGTATTTTCCCGATTGTCGGTGGAAGACATACTCTACTGCACAGATTGATGAGCTTAGAGGAGAGTGGTGCCGTTATGTCTCGCAATTCTTTTGATTTTAGATAGATTGTAATCTTGTAAATTGTTAAGAGTTTTATTTGGATACATGCATATGAATTGGTTCATGCATATGTAAGTTGCTAACTTGTTTTAATTTAGATGCATATTGTAAGTAGCTTGCTAGTTTTGGATACATGCATATGAATTAGTTCTTGCATATGTTAGTTGCTAACTTGTTTTAATTTAAATACATATTGTAAGTATCTTGCTAGTTTTGGATACATATTGTAAATATTAATTTGTTAATATTGTAAGTTGCTAAGTTTTTGATACATATAATAACTTGTTAGCTAGTTTGTTTTGGTTTGTGATCATATTGGTGCATTGGGATATATAACTAGTTTATATATATATATATATATATATATATATATGTTGTTAGTATATAATGGATTGGATTGGTATTAATTGGCTGTATATGACCAGGAAATTATCAAATGTAAAAAGGAAAATACAAAAAAAACAAGAAAAAAGGAAAAAAAAAATTAAACAATGGGCAGCGTTTGGTGGGAGAAGCGCTGCTCATTCACCAGCAATGGGCAGCGCTTCCCTTTACCAAGCGCTGCCCATTGCTATACGCGCTAGGTGAATGGGCAGCGCTTCTCCCACCAAGCGCTGCTCATTCACCTTGCGCGTTTAGAAATGGGCAGCGCTTCCCCTTACCAAACGCTGCCCATTTCTAAACGCGCTAGGTGAATGAGCAGCACTTCTCCCTTTAAACGCTGCCTATGGCTATTAATGAGTAGCGCTTCTCAAACGCTGCCCATTTTTGGGGAGGAATCACCAGCGCCAAATTTAGCAGCGCCCAGAAACGCTGCCCATGGCTAAAAAAAAACGCTGCCCATCCCCAAATCTGTTGTAGTGATAGATTGAAAAGAGAACTGCTTGTGATTTTCCGGTCCCTAACCCCACCTATACTTGGTGATTTGTTGCAGCTTAATATCTTGAAGAATACAATCCGACATCAGACCATTAACAAGCTCTGATCATTCCGCTACTAGTCTAAACCAACAACACCACCAGTTCCATGTCGAATTCACCCACTCACCGTGTTCGGCTACAGTGGCATGTTGCAAAAATGTGGTCTCATACAAATCTAGAAAGGTCTCTTTCAGCGGTTCTGAACCAATTCACTTGTGATGCCATAATAAAATATTTGTGCCACTTCCCAGCACGCAACTAGTATGTGCAAAAAACACAATTTGGGACAAGTGAGCATCTGCCTCCAATAAAATCAAATCCCTCCATCATATCGAATCCTTCCGTCCCCAATTCTCTAACTCCTCACAAGTGAATTTTGGAACAATCGGTCCATATTTGTAATCTAACAACTCCCTCCAAATAGCGTTCCTATCTGAGATAAATCTCCACTCCCATTTTGAAAGGAGTGAAAAATTAAACAACTCTAGGTCCTTCACCCCCTTTGGTTTGCAAATGTTTCCGCACGACACCCAACATGTCTTCCCATTCTCTCCATCACCTACTCAAAGAAAATTATGCTGAAGCTCCACCAGTTTAACAATTTTTGCTTTTAGGGCCTTATAAAAGGAGAAAAAGTAAAGTGGTAAATCGTTCCACACTAAATTAATACGGGTTACTCAACCCCTTATTGAAAGATTCCGCCCTTTCCACAAAGACAACTTAGAATGGAAGGAATCAATCACCGACTTCCACGTGCAACACCTATGAGGATTAGCCCCCACTAGGATCCCCAAAAGTTTGAACAGGAGAGAAGCAACACCGCAAGGCAAACAAAAATAGAAGCCTATATAAGAAATCCTCTGAAAGATTGAGAGTGATTAAAGTACTCTTGTGGGAATGAACTCTTAGGCCAGACACAAACTCAAAACACCGAAAAATGGTCTTATTAAGACACCAAATATCATCCCATGTTCCTTTCCCCAGAATAATGGTATCATCGGCAAATTGTAACAAATAGACTTTGAGACTGAAACCGTCAAAGATTCCCACTACAATCACCCGACTGCCCAACGCCGTCAATTCATCTACCACAATAAAAAAGAGGAAGGGAAACAAAGGATTGCCTTGTCTCAAAGTCAAAAAAGATTCAGTTATGGTTTTAGGGAGAACCTAATTAAGTTGAAATTCTCTGGATGAAATTCACCACATCGCACTTCACTTCCTCCCAACATTCCTTAAAGAAAATATTCTTTTGGTACATTAAGTGATTTTTCATATTGAGTTAGTTCTTTATTTTTTTCTCAAATTGGTCTTTTAGGCTGCAAAACCTTAATGCAATTGATTTTTTTCTTTCACTTTCTATCCAAGTCTGTTAAAAAAATTCTTTTTCATAAGAAAATGCTTGTATTAATGGGAGTACAAGGAGTACTTCAACTCGTAGAATTACCTTGAGGCCTCGTTAAAACCTCATTGAGCCAATACCCCGTGGAAAAAAACCCAAGGAGGAAAACGAGTACCCCAAGGAGAACAAGGCAGTAAAGGCAATTGGTGAACAACAACACAAAAACACTAGGAAAAAAATAACAAACAACACATTGTGAGCGACACACAACCAGATAGGAAACAACAACATAAATGTTGCAATACCAGCACCAGCAACTCAGCAAACCTGCCCAAACCACTACAACAGCTTGACAACAATTCTACACACAACCTCACAACAAACCACATTGATGCGCAACAAACAATAGCAACACAACAAACCTGCCCAAACCACATCAACAACTAGACAGAAACATAACGACCGATGTAAGGAATATTGTCGGTATTCCAAGCCATTATAAAAAGGCAAAGTCAAATCGCTTCAAGATACATGGTGGGATTAGACCACCATTCTCCATTCGAGAAATTCGTTAACCTCCCAGTCTTACAAATAAACCATCCCAAGAGGTACTTTTAACCCTATTCAACAAAGAGGAATTGTCAAAGAAAGTTACTTTGAAAAAGACATTATTCAACTCCATCCACAAGCACTAAAGCCCTGCTAAACAAGTAAGATTATTTGTACGACAATATCATTTCCCTTTAATTAAATTACCATATACAAGGAAATGATCTAACTCTTCTAACCCAATAACCTTTTGAACACCGATCCACCCACAAACAAATGAGAAATTGATTCCTACTGGAAAAAGCATATTGGGAAAACTGTATCATGATCACCATTGATACATCCTCTCACTTCAAGTGTATCTCTAGAAGGATGCGTTACAAAGAGAAGGAACCACCCTAAAATACACATCTTTGAGGGAGCAGCTAAATGCCAGATAGCTTTCAAACTTGTCGTACCACTTGTGATAGAAACAAAATGAAAGGATTTCACACTAAAAGGGTGAGGTTTATTAAGTTTCCAATTCCAACAGCTGATCCTCTCTACCGCTGAACAAAATTCAGTCAAAATAGATTATACTACCTCCGGACTCATACATAAGTAATTAACAACTTTTTAGATTCATTGAAAAATGATATATGTGGACTATAGTCCACATACATCACTTTTTCAATGAATCTGAAAAGTTGTTTGTTGCTCATATATGAGTCTAGAGGTAGTAGAATATACAAATTCTTCTTCTTAGCTGGATTGCAATTACGGCTCCAAAAAAAATCCTAATGACCATTGATCAGTGTATTTTAATGCACTATTTATAGCTTTTCACTTTGTGTTTTTGTTTGTGCTTTGTATTTAATATTTAAGTCTTAGCGCGTTTCTAGACTTTGGATCTTATTTGAGCAATATAGTAATTTATTGATTAATTCTTGTTTTTATTGCATGTTGACCCCTGTCTACTCTGAAGGCTATGACTTTGGCTGTAGCTATTAGATTGAGGCGTGCAAGTATGCGTTGGAAAGCTAAGAGACAGAGCTACAATTCTTATGTTGAGCTCGAAACCAATTCTGAAGTCTGGAAGGTCAAAACTGCGAAATAGCGAAGGAGTACTGTGTAAACGGGTTTTGGGCCGAATTTCAGTTTGTTAACGGGCTTTTATCTAGTTACTCATTTAGGGATGGCAATGTTGTGTAAAATGGGGTAGTACAAGTGTACACTGTCCAACAAGTAATATAGTAGAAATAAAGTTCGTTCCCACGAGGATTAATGCTCAAGTAGTGCTTAATTTGATTAACAAATTAGTGATGGTAACAAAAGTAAAGACACAAATATTTGGTAACATTCACAGCAATAAAAGTAAAAGGTAATAAAGATCAGTTGATGAGAATAAATTGAGATGCATTCACTTTCAGTAACTTCATTAAAATGCAACTAATGGTATGTTCAATGCTACAGCATTAGGTGTTGCAGCAATAGATGTATTTTCTCAAATACTTCACACTAGGGTTTCCTCGCAAGAGTTTATCTCTAAACCCTAGAGGAGTACACCCTAGACTGCTTGGGCACCCACAATATTCACCTTATGGATTTTGCCCTCCTATATCTAGGGTTTAAGCAAGGAACATTAAAATCTCTTTTAATGAACACAATCCATATTATCTTGTGAGTTAAATTTACAAACCATATTTGAATTTATAAATGTTACTTAGATTAGACGGCCAATCCTAATCTAAGATGGAAATATTAGCATACACAAGATAAAATGCTTAACATTAAACATACTTTATCAATCACATAATAACTTCATTACATGAGATCCAACATCTCAACTATGAGGATTTAGCTCATGTTGAGCGTACAAAACATAGGAAATAACTTAAACAAAATAGTAAAAGTCATACTACAAAAATCAAGGAGAGAGGTTATACTACTAATGTTGATCCGAGAAGAACTCCAAAGAGAACAATGGAGGAACAATCCAGCTCTTCAAATGTAGCATCCACCAAGATAATGTAGTTCCAGTGGTGTTGCAGCAACAATTCCAGCAATAGATCAATTTTGTAACTTTGAGGTGAGCTTGCACGAAAATGGAGGCTATCTCTATACCTCCCCTTCTCGGCTAGGTCTTCCAAATGAGGAAGAAAGACTGATATTTATAGCTGAGGCACATGATCCAAGGTAACCCTAAAAGTGGGAGGCGCCACTTGTCCTTATGTGTGCTCAAAGGACCTTTGTGCCCAAAATTGGGAAGCATCATGGAATATTCCCATTAAGGCACGCACACACATGCACATTCCCTGATGCCAGCTGTCCTTTGCCTAAAAATCAACGTCTCATCATTTTCTCTTTCATCTTTCGCAATTAGGCAGTGTTGCGACATCAGGTGCTGCAGCAATTAATCAAACACATCAAAACACACAATTGGGCACCAAAGTGCCAAATAAAACAATTCCATGCCTACACCATAGAATACTTCTAACTACCACAATTGCAACAATAATCACAATAATGCTTGAGAATTAACAATAATTAAAGCTTGGAAAAGATATAATAACTTTCATAACTGAGAGTTATCAGGCAACGACTTCGTTCAATCCCCCAGCTACTCACTGGACACCCCCACCCTTAAATATTCTCAAAATATCCTTACGTGAAAAACCCCCTCCCGCAGCATTTTAACTGGTTCAAAGCACGGTCGTCCGAACCGGTTCGGACGTGGTGCCACCGAACCAGTTCGGAATTGGTTCCACCAAACCGGTTGATGGTAGGCCTGGAGGTGAATACGAAGAATCAGAGGTAGAAGAGACTTAAAGAAGCTCTGCATTGCCATTGGAGATTAGAAAACGAAGAAAAAGAAAAGACTTTAAAAATGAAGACACATGGGAGAGAAAAACAATTAATTTATCATTAATTTATTATATTATTAAAAGTACATTAAAAGTAGAGTGTTATCCTGACAATTCAAAAGCAAAGCCATTAAATAGTAGCCTTTGATTACATTTATAATTCCTGCGCAATATATATCTAACGGTAGAAAACCACACAGCACACATTAACAAGTTTTACAAAAACTAAATAAAGAACGGTGTACAAACATCATTGATTAACTCACCTGTGTTTGGTGGTTCCAAGTCCGAACTGGTTCGGTGGCACCGCCTCCGAACCGGTTCGGACGACCGTGCTCTGAACAATCGTAGGATCACAAGATTCATTAATGGTATTTTGGTCTTTTCACGCGTGTTGCGGGGTTTCTACTGAGTAGTTAGGGGGTTGGATGAAGTAGGGGCCTTAGGGGTTTAGGTTTTCGTGTTTAGTCTTATAAGATACACTTTCTAGAGCCCTCTTGAGTCTCTTACTCATTCCTACTTTCAATTTTACGTTTTGTGCCCTTCAATCTATTGGTGAAGGGTGTTGCTGTAAGGATTTTGAGGTTCAGTGCTTAATGTTTATTTCGTTTTTATGATTTTAATTCTTTCTCTATCAATTTCATCTCTGTAATTCTTTGTTGTAGATTCGGTTTGTGTTTTGCTTAATTACTCAAACTCTGTTATTTGCTTATGTGATTCGTTTTATGATTCAGTTTTGCTCAACGACTTAATCATGATTCTGTTTTGCAACTTTCATTATTCAAGCTATTTTATCGCTTGTTTAATTTAGTTTGGATATGAATTTATAGGGTCTATAACGCTTGTTTATAGGATTGATAGAATTTAGTTATGATGTTAATTGTGTTATTGGCGCTTGTTCACTATCACGATTGATTGAACACACTGTTTTGACGCTTGCTTTGAAACATTGTGAATTCGTATAAACTGACTGGCCATTGTTCACTTAGTTTGTGATCAATCAAGAATTATCAAACCTTGCACGAATCTTTATTTTAGAACCGATGATAAATCCAAGAAACACATCCGAAACCAATGGATTGATTGTCTATCTTCAATTTATTTTCATCATTAAACATCGAACTCTTTTCTTCAAAAATTCCCCTTTTTATTGTTTATTTTGGTTCTTGATTTTGGTAATTTCATTATTTAGAGATTCTCGAGAGACGACCAAGGTTAACTTCCTTGTACTATATTTTATATCTTTATAATTATTTTGATCCCGTGTACGACCGCTGATCAAATTGGCGCCGTTGCAGGAAACAGGGTTAGCATGCTTCTAAGTCGAATCGTTATATTCATCATACCAATGGTATGATATTACCCAATCTTTATAACAAACATGACTAACATACAACTCAACAATCTTAGCACGCTTCAACGTCGAAACCTCAAAAGGATGTGGAAAGCTATCTTTAAAAGATAAACTACACAACCACTTTGTTTTCCAAAATCACAAGGATTTGCCATCACCAACAACACAATTAATAGCAAAAAAATTTAATAGCAAAAAACTTTAAACCCCAAATTAAGATCATCCCCCAAAGTAATAATGTCCCTCCACCAAAGAGAATCCTTCCAACCCCACCTCAACCCTTCATTACAAATAAGGAAAATGCTTTTGATTACGATATGAAATGTATGGAGGGAGGGTGTTGGGTGAGTTTGCCTTGTTTTTTCTATGGCTACCTAAACTTCTATTTGATTTTCTTATATTTCTTACAAATGGGTTCGTACCAAATAGCACTAACCTAGAAATAATCTTAGAGGTCAAATCACCGTACTTGTAAATCAATAAATCCCTCCATATAGCACTATGAGCAGTTAGGCATCTCCACTTCTATTTAGTCAGTAAGAAGGTATTAAATGGAATAAGGTTTATTTCCCAGGCCCCCTCATGTTTTGGCTTACAAATACAATCCCAAGAAATTCAACAAATCTTTCTTTCAACTCGAACAACTCCCAACAAGAACTCTCGTTGAATCTTTATCATTTATTTAATAATAACTGTTGAAAGAGGGAAAAGAGAGACATATGTTGAATTAATATTGTGTGTCTAAGCCAAGATCACAGACCTTATGTTGCTATCAAAAAGAGAAACAATGATCCGGGGTCACCTTGGCGCATGCCCTAGTGAACAAGAAATTCCTCCATTGGACTACCATTCACCAACATAGACATAGAACTTGTAAAGATGCAAGATTCCACCCACCCAATTTATTTCCTTTCAAACCCTATACGCCCCATCATATACTCCAGATACCCTAAGAAAGTCAATCATAAGCTTTTTCAAAATCCACTTTGAATAAAAGACACCCATCCTTTCTTCTCTTAGCAAGGTCAACCATTTCATTAAGCAAGAATTCCATTTTGGATATGTCTACCAGGTAAAAAAGCTGACTGACATGACGTAATCAAAAGTGGTAGGACCTTTTTCAACCTAGCAGCAAAAAATTTGGTAGGAATCTTATATAGACACCCAATCAAGCAAATAGGATGATATTCACGAAGACCTAGTGGATTATCCGTTTTTGGAGTCAAAGTCAAAAAAGAAGCCGTGATAGCTTTAGGTAACACACTGGTATCATCAGAACAAAACTAAGTAAATTTTTTACCTTTCAAAGGGGGATCAACCAAATCCATATCAACAATAAACTTATTAAAATCAGACATATCTCTATCCTTCAAATGAGAACTTTTACCATTTCTCTGCCTTACAGATGACACAACGTTAAAATCACCTATTAAGAACCACCCGCCCTTAATATTTTTGTTTTTAAGCAAGCACTACCGTTAGATGAAAAAAAACTTACGTGTCTGTAATTGGTGACGTAGGCATCAAAATGCTTAATCGGGATGTCCAGCATGACATCCCGATTAGAGTCTTAATTTGTCATTATAAAAAAATAAAGTTCTTCCATATTCAAAGAACCTATAATTTAGGGTTCTTCTCTATGCACTTTGCTGATAGCCTTAGCAAATCCAAGAATTGTACCAGGTAGTTCTGGGAACAAACCACTCATTTCATGAGAACCACCAGTGTTATCATGCTCCACAGTGGGATCCACTTCTACAACAAACATAGTGTTATGAATAATGTAAATGGATGTCCACTTTTACTTCTCATAACTCACTTTGTATTGGGTTGTTAGTGGCTCGTTGACACACACTTCTCTTCCTCCCTTGATCGGATCCTCAGTTCTTATACTAGCAGAAGCACAAGAAACAAAAGACAACTCAAAACGTGGTTCGATACTCCATATATACATCCCTAACGTCACAGCAAAATATTTTATTACTCAACTTACAATTTTTACCAATATAAAATTACAAACACTACACACAATTTTTGCACGGAAAATTTGCATACACTCTCAAACAAACACAACTGTCCAATCCCCACAGTTTTTATTATTTTGTTTTTCATGGAGATTATTTTGTTGTTAAAGAATGTAAATATTCTAAGTTTGACAGATGCTTGTATTCAAATTATTAATTTAGCAATTAATATTTTGTTCTCAAAAGAAAGGAAGAAATTCTATGTATAATTAAAAATTATAATTTTTTAAACACATGCATTTCTAATTTTTTTTATAATATCCACGAATATCTGCAAATATCCACGAATAGTGGAATGTCTACTAAATATTCGCAACAGCGGATACCCACACAACTTAAATATGAGGTGGGCACATCATTTGTATCCATCAAGACGGTTAGTCGTATTTTTGAATACCCATTGACATCCCTAACTAGAACTATTATGACGAGTAAAACTCAAACTAACTCTTCATATTTATAAGAACTCTCTGCTTTATTTTTCTTCAAATTAGTCAATGCGGTACTTGGATGAATACCTACTTGCACACAAACAACAATTAAGGTACATATGCTTCAGTGATAATGAAAATAATTAAGAGAATTTTTTACATTTTTTACATCTGAGATACACTTGTCTAAGGAAAACTAAAAGCAATATTGGAAATAATCATTAATGTTGAGGATAAGTAAAGTAAAACAATATGGAAAGATGCATTAGCCAATCTTGTCTCATTCTTTCCCAATATGACCAATATACACTCACTTGAAGAAATCATAGAAGCTTTTCATTAGTATTAATTCATTTCTCAAACTGTCAATTATTCATACATGATCTGTAATTTTGTTGGCTTCCATGGCTCCAAACAAAATAAAGCTCCTTTATAGTCCACATTTCGTTCCACCTAATTCTATCTCTCCTTTAATGCAATTAAATTTTACAAGTTCATATAATATATTGGTGCTCTACACGTCCTATGTGTTATATAAGGTAAGATCATATTGTTTTGAAAAAGCCAATGTTTAATTAAAGTCCTTCCATTGATGAGACTCTATGTACGTCTCAATAAGATATTGAAAAGTTGTGGTCAAAGATTCATTTCTTCACGTATAGGACATAACCTATTGGAGGTATTAAGAGGCCAATATCATTGCATTCTTTACCAAACATCTTTTTGGGGGAGTTTTGCTTTTAACATTGAACAAGTGTGCTAAATTAGAGACACTAGCCGATAGAAAACACATGAAATCAAAAGAAAATGATCAAAATCAACATAACAAAGAAAAAAGGGGGGCAACACTTTACTACAATTGGTTGTCTTGCTTGATTAGATGAAGTACATGGTTAGTTTCATGAATATCCAAACTCAAATTTGCTATGGTGGATTGTGATTTGATTTGGTTAAAAATGATATTTGGCTTTCATTTGGAAAAAAAAATCTTCTCTTTAGAATCAATTTTATTCAGCTGAAGCAACTCCTTGTAGGTGAAATGATTGTAGATGATACAATTTTGGCTGGCTCTACTAACACCCCTCTAGGCTACCAACACCCCCTAACTTTATAAGTAAATTGTCAATGATAAAATTGCCCCTATCCCTTCAATAAACATCCACACCTCGTTTTTCTCCTCTCTACATCTCTCTTGCTATCTCCCAAGGAATGCACATAAGTTAAATCTTCACCTAAAGTTAGAAGAAAATCATCAACACAGGCTCCACTAATTGTCGTTTCATTGTACTAATGAGCAACCATTAATTTGATATTTAGGTGTCCTTGATTTTTTTTCCGCACTTTCAATTTGCTAATGACCTGAGTTTACTAGCATACAAAATCCAACTTTGTACACTAGTGAACCGAGTTCACTAACAACCTATAAAAACTAAAATTCGTGTTACTAGTGAACTGAGTTCACTAGTATAACCTCGAACTAGTTCTCTATCACAAGAGTAAACTAAAATTTATTTGGAGAAATTTAAACAAAAAACAATTGTGAGTTGAGTTTACTGGCGTGACAGCCGGACAGGGAATTCGTTTCACTAGTGTGATAGTGAACTCAACTGAGTTCATTGTCATACTAGTGAACTCATTACTATTTTTGATCACTATTATTAAAACTATTACTAAATAAATTCATTACATGTTTGTAATATTTTAATTATTTTTAAACTTAATGTTATATATTGTTTTGATTAAGATAAACTTTAATTTGATGAATCTTTATTTTCATGTTCGAAACTCTGGTTTTGATTTTTCAAAAATTTCTTAACTCAAAACTGAATCTGGTTTTTGGTTTTTGAAAATTTAAAACTAACAAAAACTAGTTTTGATTTTTGAAAATTTTAAAACAGGAAACAAAAACACCCCAAATAGGGCCTAATCAAACATATCCTATCAATAACTGGTTTCAGAAAAGGATATTGTATATATGTGTAATCAAAGATAATTTATGACCATAATGATTGCACTAGTTTTTTTATATGTTTATTTAAGTGTTCATTGAACATTATTAGACAATTTAAGATATCTTCAATAGCTTAACCAAAAGGTAGAATTATTTAGGAACGTGTTGTATCATTAAACAATTTGGTGAAAGAAAATGGCACAAGTATAGATATATTGTGATCTTAAAACTATAAATTTTGAAGAGTCTTCGCCTCCAGTTTGGCGCCAAGACTCCCCACCTCCCTTCCTCAGTTCCCCTCTCATTTTATTTTCTTTATCATCTTTTTTTATTTTAAAAAAATCCCCCTCCTCACCTTCCCTATTAATATTTTTTGCTACTTTATCTTTTTTTACTTTCATATTTATGAGTGCATTAAAATTTAGGAAAAACATAGGATCTATAAATACGTGAAGTTTATTCTCGATAGTTGGTTTGGTGACAAATAAAAATTAATTTTGTAATAAATTATGTAAATGTGATGTTAGCCAGTGTGTTTTGAGCTACTTTAGAGGCTGAAAAGAAATTTAGTTGTTCATTTACGCAAAGTTTGTTCCTTAGTAACTGGTTTGTTGAAAGGAAACGATAATTTTGTAATAAAGTATGTAAACTGCAATGCAAAACAGTGTGTTCTGGGGTACGTAAGCGGTCGAAAAAATTTACATGTTCAAATAGGCATAGATCGATCGAGTCAATCTAAGTCATCAAGGCTTGATAAAGAGGGCCTTGGATATGGATCCAAGCAATTGGGCTGATCTATGTCCAATTTATTGATTGGGCCTCGTGGCCCAATCTAAAATCAAGGTCTTGGATATGGATCCTAGCTATTGGGCCGATCCAGGTCAAGTTCGCTTAGTGAGTCTCATGATCCAGTCCAGAACATATATACATAGGCCAAATATACTGAATATAATTCATGATTAGTCTACTTATTAAGGTTTTTGGAGTAAAATATTAAGAATTAATTATTACTTATCTACTATCGTATATGCGGCTTGTCCTAAAGCATGCCAATTTCCCTTTTTTTCTTCTTTTCTTGCTTTTTTCGTTTCAATTTTTTTTGTTTTATATTTTAAGGTTTTGCATTTTTTTTATATTTTAAGGGGTACTTTACAGTTTCAAAAATTTTACATATTTAAATAAGCAAATTTTGTTCTTCAATAATCGATTTGGTGAAAAAAATTAATTTAATGACAAAATAAGTAAAGTGAGATGCTAGACTGTGTGCTTTGGTGTACTTGATGGTGAAAAAATTATTTTGTAACAAAATGTGTAAAGTGAAATGTTAAGAGTATGTTTTGGGATAATTTAGGATTCAAAAAAAATTTAACTCTTCAAATATAAGATGTTTCTTCATAAATAACCAGTTTGGAAAAATTAATAATAAGTTTGTGACAAAATAGGTAAAGTGTGATGCTGAGAGTGTATTTTGGGATACTTTACAGTTTGGAAAAATTTTAGATGTTCAAATACACAAACTTCATTCCTCAATAGCCTGTTTGATGAAAAGCTAAAAAAAATTGTGACAAAATACATAAAATGTGATGCTAGACGGTGTGCTTTGGGGTACTTTAGGGTCCAGAAAAAATTTTACATGTCGAAATTAGTGTTTTCTTCTTTATTATGAGAATTTCACCCCCAACGAGTATTAGTAGATTACTTAAATTGGTGTTTAGTTTTAAATCAAACTCTGCATAATATCTATTTAAGTGTTTCACTTTCTATTTGTGTTGTCCTTATTTTCTCATTAAAAATTTATACTTTCTCTTCTTATTATCCGTGGATGTTCAATTCCAATGTCTTTATGAAATTATTTTTAATTTTATAAAATTGTTATTTAATTTATATTTATAATTTAACCTTTTCGTGGGAACGTCGGCCTAATTTACAATAAAACTCTCATCATCTTCTTTCAACTTTGTATAGTTGCTTCTATTTTATTGGTGATTTTCATCCAACTCTACATGATACCCACATGTTTCACATTTTATAGTGTTGTATTCTTTTTTTCTAATTACGGGTTAAGTTTTTATATTTACATTTTATAAATATGAATTATGTTATTAAATTTTTTAGCCATGTTCTTCCTATTATCTATGGATGTTTAATTTCAACGCCTTTCTTAATATTCTTTTTTCAATTTTATAATCTTTTTATTTAATTTATAGTTATAATTTAGTTTTTATTCACAATTATTTGACTATATATTTTACAAACCAAACACCATTGGTCCATTGGCATAAGCTGCCCTGGGACATGGGGTCGACTCAGTGCTCCCGAGTTCGATTCCCTCAATGGACAAACTCTGTACTTTTAAAAAAAGAAACAGATCATGAATGTTTATAAGGAGGTTTGTTAATAAATGCTGCATAATTTTATTACACATTTACACAATGGAATATTTTTTGGTATAAATTGATTATCCTCTGCGCGCAATTGCAAAGACTAATCTCTCGAGCCGGGTAGGACTACAATGGGTGGCAAAACTCCCCCTTAAGAGATATAACACTGCTGCATGTCCAAGACTGGATTCGAACCCAAGACATTGGTTAAGCTGAAATAGACCTCTATCATCTCATCCAAGTGCTCTTATGTTTTAGATGCACGGGGTATGGGGCTAGTTGTTATAACACTTTCAAAGACATATAGTCAAGTTGATAAAAAAGGCGATAGGACATGTATTCCATTTTTGTGATAGTATTATCAAGAGTCCTTTTAAAAAAAGTATTATCAAAAATATCTTAACTAACGAACAATAAATGACATGAGATATTGAACAAAACATAGCTATAATAAAAAAGAATTTTTTTTTTACATATTTTCGTCATTTAGTTTATCTTTATTCGTAGTTTTATTTTTATTATTATTACTCGTGCATGCTCACCCGTTCCCAAGAGCCTATTTTGGTTTTTGATCCGGAAATTGAAAGAACTGCTCGAAGGATAAGAAAAGAGACAAGAGTGATGACTGACAATCTGAGAAGAACTCTTCGGGACTACTTTGCTCCCTCACCAAATGTCGTTACAAGCATACTTAACCCATCTATGTAAGCTACTAATTTTGAGTTTAAACCAAACTTAATTCAAATGGTTCAGAATTCTACCATGTTCAGGAAGAAAAATAAAGAGCGCGCTTATTTGGTTCCACGTTGCATAACATCAAACGTGATTCAAGTAAGTTGGGAGGATCTTTGGCCTGGATTTGCAAAAGTATAGTTTAGGTCACCGTGGAATTGGCCTGTTTTGATTAATGTATATAAGTTGTATAAAAATTGAAGTTAAAATAAAACTTACACAATCAAAACACCCCCATAACAAAAGTTTTTTTTTGTCACCATATTATTTGTGCGCAGTTCCCATCGGTTTTGTTGGTGACTGTTAGAGTGAGAGAGAGATATTGAGAGAGTTCAGTCATTGAATCATGAATTGTGTTGAATGAATTAGTATTACACTTTTAGGTTTCCTTATATAGGTAACCTTGAATAGTAAAGTACAGAGTGTTGACTAATGAGTTTAGAATTGACCATACAATGTATTCTAATGAATTGAAGTACACTATACTCTAATACCCCCCCAAGGAGGATGTGAAGGAGCAACCAGAGCAACTACTTGCAGCTTGGACCTGAGAAGCATAAACCTGGCAGAGGAGAGATGTTTAGTCAGAATATCAGCCCATTGTTCAGTGCCAAGGACATGAAATACACTTAGTTGCTTGGATAGTACTTTGTCACGAACAAAAAATAGGTCCAGTTCCATATGTTTGGTCCTGGCATGAAGAACAGGGTTGTGTGCCAGTGCCACAGCACTCTGGTTGTCACAGAAAATTTGAGGAGTGGTGTGTTTGATTTCTAGTTCAGTTAATAGTGACTGTACCCAAGTAATTTCTGCAGTAGCAAGTGTCAGGCTTCTATACTCAGCCTCTGCTCTTGACCTAGCTACAACAATTTGTTTCTTAGCCCACCATGAGATGAGATTAGGACCAAGATAAATAGCAGCACCAGAGGTTGATTTTTTGTCATCAGTCTGATGCCCAGTCAGCATCACACCAGGCACGAAGTTTAATAGGTTTAGAGATAGAAGCTGGTTGAATCAGTAGGCCCTGTGTGATAGTTCCCTTGAGATACCTGAGAATTCTTTTGACTACTGCCCTGTGAGACTCAAGAGGTGCTGCCATGTATTGGCACACCTTGTTTACAGCATAGCTAATTTCTGGTCTAGTGATAGTGGTGTACTGCAGAGCACCCACTACAGACCTGTAGGTTGCAGGATCTGTCATGTAATCACTACCATGCTTGGATAATTTGCAGCTAGAGACCATAGGAAAGGGGATTGCATTAGCTTCTGCCATGTTTGTTTTAGTGAGAAGGTCCCTGATATATTTGCTTTGAGTGAGTAATACACTGCCATTGTGCAGTGGTTTTACTTCTATCCCTAGAAAATAGTCTAATTGGCCCAGTTGCTTTAGAGAGAACACAACATCAAGTTGATGAATGAGTTACTTGATGATAGAGTTTGAGGTGCCAGTTAGGATGATATCATCAACATACACTAGGAGATACACCACATGTGTTGCCTTCTTGTAGACAAAAAGAGAGGGATCACACCTGCTGCCACAGAAACCCAACTGCAGAAGAGTAGACTTAAGTTTTTCAAATCAGGCTCTTGGTGCTTGCTTGAGGCCATATATGGCCTTATTGAGCTTACAGACCAAATTTTTGTCATGTGATTCAAACCCTTGAGGTTGTGACATATAAACTTCTTCAGTGAGGGAACCATTTAGGAATGCATTATTAACATCAATCTGATGCAGATCCCACTTGTGGCTGATAGCAATAGTGAGAATAGCTCAAATGGTGACTGGTTTAATAACAGGAGAAAAAGTCTCATTGAAGTCTTGGCCTTGTTGTTGGTGGAATCCCTTGGCCACCAGCCTTGCTTTGTATTTATTAAGTGAACCATCAGCATTTTCCTTCACCCCGAACACCCATTTGCAACCAATGACATTCTTGCCATGAGGTAGAGGAACAAGAGACCAAGTGTTATTTTTCATTAGAGCAGCATACTCATCTGCCATGGCAGATTGCCAGACAGGTTGTTGGAGAGCAGACTTGACACTTTTAGGTTCAATGTCAGTGAGCAAAAGTGTGGGATGTAATTTTGGTTTGACAATGCCAGATTTGGATCTTGTCTGCACAGGATGAGTGTTAGTGGGAGGTGGAGGAGGTGAAGGAGCTGGTTCAATTGTGGTGCTAGCAGTAGCAATGGAGTGAGGGTGTGACTGAGTTGAAGATGGTGAGGGATTAGTGAATCTTTCTGGTTGGTGAACAAATATTGGAGAAGGATGTGAGGTAGAGGAAATAGTGGCTGGTGAGGTGTTTATGGGAGGAGCTGTGTTTGGATTAGGTGGTGAAACAGGTTGTGTAGGGGTGGGAATTGAGGCAGAGGGTAAATCTGGTGAGGGTGGTGTAATAGGAAAGGGATTTGATGATGATTCAAATAGCTTCCTGTAGGGAAAATTTGCTTCATTAAACAGAACATCTTTAGAAATGAAAATACGACCACTGGCTGATAGACACTTGTATCCCTTATGAGAGTTGGAGTAACCTAGGAAGACACATTCTTGTGACCTAAAAGCAAGTTTATTAGTGTTGTATGGCCTTAAACAAGGGAAATCGCTACACCCAAAAACTCTAAGAGAAGCAAAATCAGGAGACTGACCATATAGTACTTGGTAGGGAATTGAACCATTTAGAGAAGCAGTAGGCAACCTGTTGATGAGATGAACAACTATTGCAAATGCATGATCCCAGAAATGTAGAGGCAAATTGGCTTGGAATAGGAGAGTTGGACCTAGTTCAACAATGTGTCTATGTTTCCTTTCCACTACACCATTTTGGTGGTGAGTGTGAGGACATATGACACGATGAACAATACCTAGCTCAGCTAGATACTTAGAAAAAATGCCTATACTCTCCTCCCCAGTCAGTTTGCAGAGACTTTAGCTTAGAGTTAAATTGCAATTCAACCATAGACTTAAATTCTTTGAAAATTTGTAGAGTTTCCGACTTGTTTTTCAGTAAAAAGAGCCAAGTAAACTTAGAATAAGCATCCACAAATGTGAGATAGTAGTAAAAGCCAGTGGAGGATGCCATCGGAGAGGGTCGCCAAAGATCACTAAATACAAGTTGTAAAGGTGCAGTGTATTCAATGAGGGAAGGGGAGGATGGCAGTCTATGAGACTTGGCAACAGCACAAGCAGTACAAAAGGAAGCAGGATCTTTATTAGGCAAAGAAAGATTACACAATTGAGCAACTTTTCTTAAAGCATTGTGATTGGGATGCCCCAATCTTTAGTGCCAAACATGTAAATTGTGCTGGGATGGGGGAACAGTGGTAGACACACTGTTTACACTGGGAATTGAAAGGGAAACAGATGGATGTACAATGGAAACAGAGTTAGAAGAAGACTTATTAGCTTGAGTAGAGTGAGGCAGCAGGTCCTTGAACTCATAAAGTCCATCAGGGCCAGCACGACCATGTAGCAAGACCTCACGTGTAGCCTGTGATTTCACAAAGCAATCATTTAGATGAAACTCTACAAAAACAGGATTATCATGAAGAAACTTGTGAATACTGATAAGATTTTTTGTGATTTCAGGAACATAAAGCAGATTATGTAAATGTAACTTGACATTAGGATTAAAATGTGAGGAAAAAAGGAAGTAGAGCCCGAAGAGTGGACTTTCAAACCTTGGCCATTGCCTACAAACACTTGACTTGGAGTTTCAAGCGAGGTTTGAGGCACTTGGATGTTCTGTTGCTGATTTGTGACATGTAAGGAAGCTGCGGTGTCTCCAAAAAAGTTTGGTTGAGTGTCTTGAGGAGCAGTCATCATCAAAGCAGAAGCTGGTGCAAGGTTCTGTTGAGGTACAGGGACAACAAGAGCCTGTTGTGGCCATTGTTGAGGCTGTTGTTGAGGTCTGATATACGTGGAGGGGTTATAGTGTTGAGGTGGGGCTTGTGGAGGTGCATTAGGGTTGTAGTATTGATTGAACCTGTGACAACATTGATAGGAAGAGTGTCCAGTCTTGTTGCAGACTTGGCATTGAATAGAGGAACATCCTCCACGGCCACGACCTTTGCCACGGCCACGACCACAAAATCCATAGCCTTTAGTGTTCTGAGCCTGAAGATCTTGAGCATGTGGTGCTTGAGAAACGACATTGGCTTGAGGTTGTACATAAGAACCAGAAGCTTATTGTAAGGCTAGAACTTGTGTGAGGAGAACTGATGCAGCATCAGTTTTGGTTTGCTTACGATAGCGTTGTAGGAGCAGTTCCTGAGCAAGCAAGAGAGACTCAACCTCTTCCACAGTAACATCATCATCAAAACAACTCTCAACAATGGAGATAATTTGGTCATATTCTTGAGGAAGACCATCAATGATAGCATCAAGATGATCTTTAGCAGTTACAGGATTTCCAACAGCAGCAAGCGCATCAACGATGGATTTGATCTTTGCAAGATACTCTTTGACAGTGGAGTTTTCCAATTGCCTCGTGCGCAACTCTGTTCGCAATTGTTGAATCTTTTGTTCGATCTAATTTCTGAAAGTAAGCATAAATTTTATCCCAAAGTTTGAAAGAATGCTTGCATCCAACTATGCGAGCCTGGATCGAAGTTGATAGAGATGTTTGAAGCCAAGAAAGCAACATTTGGTCTTGTGCTTCCCAAAACTGAAACGCAGTTCTCAGTATTGCTCGCAATGTCCTCGGTGGTGAGAAAACGAGGAGGAATCTTCGGTGCGACAACGAAATTGTGAAGACAATGCGCCTTGATGACAGGTTCTACCTCTTGACGCTATAGCACGAAATTCTCGTCGTGCAGTTTCTCTGTTATCTTGTGGCGAAACTCCTTGATCTCTGAAAAGGCGGAGTCGCCGGCGCTCACAGTGACTTGCGGCGACGATCTTGAACCAGTAGCGCCGTCGTCATGAGGAGGCGGATGATCAACGTTGTTAAATGACGCCATCAACGGCGAGAGAAGACGCGAAGCGAAAAAAAAAGAGGATGAAAGAAGGTAGGCAATTCAGTTACGGTGGTCTGAGTTAGTTATGGTGGTGGTTAGGATCTGGTTGCTCTTGATACCATGTTAGAGTGAGAGAGAGAGAGAGAGAGATTGAGAGAGTTCAGTCATTGAATCATGAATTGTGTTGAATGAATTAGTATTACACTGTTAGGTTTCCTTATATAGGTAACCTTGAATAGTAAAGTACAGAGTGTTGACTAATGAGTGTAGAATTGACAGACCCAAAAATTTAAGGCTTTTTTTTACCCCCCCTCTCCCTTCCCCCTATACCCCCTAATTTGGCCAAACTGGCCAAAATACCCTTAAAAACAATTAAAAACCTAAATCGTTCCTCATTTATCACTGTTTTCGGAAGGCATTTTTTATAAAATTTCTGAAATCACTGGGTCAAGGGTCAGACCGAGGGGTCGACAGTTGAACCGCATGACCAAAACCGGGACCGCATGACTCGGACTCGAACTCTATTTCACAAATTTTCAAGACCTATATAATATAAATTTCGTACTTGTAAAACTTAATTTCCTAAAATTATACATCCTACCTAGAAAAGTCTAACAAAAATTCACCACAAATTAAATAATCCCACAATACTATCAAATTACATATAGTTCTAATTGAATTACCGTTTTTGAGATTATGAATTGCACATATAACGATGATAGCCCCTGTAACCAATATGCTAGTGCGTCGTTTTTGTGAAAAGAGTTATAAGGGTATTAAATATATATATTCAAAGCGCATAGATATCAAAACAAGCTCAGTGATCTGATGGTAGTGCCCAACCTCTTCCTTCCTCAGGTTAGATGTTTGAGTCCCATTGTTGGATTTTTGATGAATGTTTTCAACACGCACACAATCAACTTTTTAAAACATGCACAACCCGGTCCGGGTTAAACAAATCAACAGGGTCACCGATTTTCGTAAAACTCGGTCGAGTTATGCCGGTTTTCACCGGATGGCTTCATTTCCGATTCATAGGACCGACTGACTCAGTTACCCCCCTCCCCCAGGTTCCCGGTCCGACCGATCGGGCCGAGCCGATTTTTAAAACACTACATACACATTTAGCATCCAAAAGTAACATTTTACGATGTCAAACGCGTTAAAGAACACTACATACACATTTAGCATCCAAAAGTAACATTTTACGATGTCAAACGCGTTAAAGATATCCTATTTTATCTTCTACACTCATCCACCTATCTCTCCCTCGCATTCTCTCTCATCCTATTTTTATTCTTGAAAATGAGGAAGAGAAGGTCTCCCTCCCATAAAAAACTCCAACCAGCTAGCATACATCTAATATCGGATAACCACTATCTCCACCTTTTTTTCTCCAAATAGCTATATATAAATTTGAACAACATATGCCTGTTAATTATGAATGCATATTCACTATGCAGCTTATGTAACCCAACAGCATTTGTGGTTTCATTTGTTGTGTCACTCCTCGGATGTTGCAGTGGTATCACACCTCATTATCACGCAGTATCCAACGAGTGACACGAGCGAGCAACAACAACATATAACAATGCAATATTATGATGTATATGAAACCAAAGTAACTCCGATAACACAACTTTTTTTTATTATAATGTTATTGGTGCAGAGTATCTATTGCCTTTGTCGGTGAATAATTTACATGGGAGAATTTGACTGGTCACATGTATAAGGTACCTTGCGGTCGTTCGATTGGATCTGCGACTGCAGCTGGTAGATCTACTGTCGTCCAAGTTGGGTCTCAGAGTGATCCTAAGTGGGGTACCTGCGATACCACTTCGCGCTAAAGTTAGTATTGATAATTATAGAGTGCAACTGAGAATGAGAGTGCACCTTTTTCCAGGTTTGAGGCATGTGTCAGCCCTGAACCGTTGGATGGATCAAATGAATCCGAGTCATTGAGGCATGATCGGCATAAATATGGATCCTAACTATTAGGCTAATCTAGGTCCAATTGCTGGAGTGGGCCTCATGGCCCAGTCCAAAACATTGTTTATCTGGTTTCGCTGGTCCGTATGGTTCTCCCCTCTCAATAAATTTTTTGTCACACCTAAAACTCGAACTTGAGACGTTGGGGTAGAATCTGAACTCGGGCCAACTTTGTTGGTAGTAACACAACTTCTTTCTATAACCTCTATTTACCACTACAACAAAAATGCCTGTCATATACATATGCATATCTGTTAACAGCGAACCATTCAACTTCTTTTTAGATTAACCAATTTTTTTACAATACTTTATAATTTTTTTTGTGAATTATAGTCCACATAATGCTAACAATGTTATGTTTTGGTCCTTTACGTAGCTACTGATCTATTTTGTTTGGCAAACGCGGTTTATGCTTCTCTGGCATACAGTTCTTAGGATTATCTGAGAGCTGACGTACTATTGTATTTTTTCTGGAGGTTTTTCGAATTTTGAGAGAACTTTTGATAGGATTTTATCTCTGGCCTGCCGTTGGTACCAGGCTAGGAAAACTTCTCCTCCTTGTCTTTTTTATTAATGTATATCCTATTGATTATTTATCTAGGAGGAGGTAGCATATTTTTCCTTATTTTCCCTATTGTGGAGGTTTATACATTGTATTTGTATTTGGATGAGTACCCCTTTTACTCGATCTTTATATATGTTTACGTTTTCCTTTAAAAAAACACATATTTATTATATAGAGAACCGAGAGCCATGGCTCAATTCATATATTCATCTTTGTATTTATATTTCTCTACTTTTCCCTTTCCATTTATGTTCTTTTCTTCTTTACACTCAGTCTATTATTTCGAGAAAGAACATTAAAAGTATGTTAGCAGTGTGTCATTATTTGATTGATTTAAATTATCACGTGGATTTATTGTGTTTTTATGAAGGATCTTCTTAACTTTTTCACTTGAAGGTGAATTTATTTCTATAACATTTTATGTGATCTACGTAATCGTCTTGTACATTGATTGTGATTCATTTTTTTTAAATGGTAGATATTGCAAAAGATTTTTGTAAGAAAGAGAATAATGATATGTGGGAGCATGTAATACTCACAAATTATAACTACCCATATCCCATGTATTGTTAGCCAATTAATTGATTGATCAAATACCCTACTTTTATGCATTCTTCTCTTCTTGTAAAAATCTTCGGTAACAAATAGCAATGCTCTTTTTTTTTATTCACCGATGACATTGTTAGAGTTGGAAAATTGCCCCTCCATTTTTAATGATTTAAGTAAAAAAATGACTAATTAATTATGACTAATTAATTATGTTTATCAGTTTGAGTGATTTTTTTTTATATTCTTAAGACTTCAAGTTCAAATTGACAAAAAGAAACATGGGAAAATGGTTAGTAGAAACCCATCAAAGGTTTTCACTAGTGCAGAAAAGGGATTTAAAGTTATGCAAATTAGACATTTAAAGTCGAGTACCAGTCCAACTTCTATTAAGGCGACTTTGTATGTCAAAAGATTTAAAATCGAGGGACAACCCGACTTCATAAGTTTGTTTTTAAGTCGGTCTTTTAGCCGCATCATTTTAATTACTAGTGTTCGTTCTAGACCAGTCTCAGTGAACAACTTTCAAAGTCGAGCGCCAACCTGACTTTAAAGATGTTTTTAAGTCGGACTTTTAGCCGCCTTACTTTCAAAGTTTGTTTTAAAGTCAACTTTGAATCCATCCGACTTTAAAAGTCTTTATTTTTTATAAATTTGTTTAGCTTTTGAGCGATTCTCCCTGCATATACTAATTTAGTTCTATCAGTGGCGTCGAATCCACTAAACCTAGCAGCACACATTCTTTAATCTATATATATAAAAGTACAAAAGTACTAAATTTTGCTACAAAAGTATCATTAGCAAGCTAAAAGTTTCTTTAGCAATTCAACACTGATTTAGCTAATATCTTGTCAAACAAAGGTATATGATATGATACACATGCAAAGTTACAAATCTCCAAGACATCATATTATGAGCAACAACAAAAATAATAGGATAAGAAGGGCTTTGAATTTTGAGCAGTTTTGTCAAAGATTAGTGTTCCAGTAAACAAATAAAAATAGGGTTGATCAAGTGAAAAACAATAAAAGTAGAGAGATAAAGGCAACGAGACAAACCCACCAATAAAAACATCAAGGATGTGAAAGTTGAAGCACAAAGTTTAAAATCTTGAGAAGAATCCTGTGATTTGAATATTTTGCAAAGGGCCGGAAAGGAAGCAAAATGAAATCTCAAAAATAAAGAACCAAACTGAAATTTTCGTCAAAGATAAATGACCAAATGTCCAAAAGTGCAATTTAACCTATATTTAATCTTTTTCATTAAATTACCTATTTTTTTTGTTCTTTTTCCACCAATGATCCAAAGCCCCAAACAAAGTGAATTTCAGAGTGCCACTAGAAGAATGACGAATTAACAACCAGTGATCTATCAATATCAACCTCACCAAACTGCATTTACAACAAAATGCCAATTTGGTGACTAACTATAAACCCATCTATCAGGACAAATCCTAAAAACTACTGTATGTTTTCTACACAACCGAATCCACAAAGAGCTCTGTTTGCACCTTCCTCTCATTCACAAAGACAACAAAGAGCTATTTATATTAGTGCATGTTTGGATTCGTTTGTTGAAAGACAAAAATGATAGTAGAAACATGAAGTTGCACTAAACAAACAAAAACTAGTTTAGGCAATGACAAAAAACTGTGGCCAGAAGTGAAAAAACTGTGGCCAGAATTGAAAAAACTATGGCCTGAACTTTAGGCCATGGTTTGGCCACGGTTTTTGAGGCGTTGTCTAGGTGGTTGTCGCCTATTCATTTAATCCGCGGTTTTGTTACATTAGGCCATGAAATATTAAAACTGTCGCCAGAGTTATTAAAATAGGTCACGGTTTACTAGTCTATTTCCGGCCACAGTTTTCAATTGGCCACACATAAATAACCGTAGCCTATAAGTTTAAGCCATTATTATTTAAGTCCGATTTTTTTTCTTTATCATACATTTGTTTTCCAAACATTTACAAAATTTTGCAAAAACAACCTTAAAAGATTTTCTTATGAGTATTCTTTACAGATAGATTATAGAAATAATTGTTCTCTCTCTCTATTTTCAAAATTAATTATTTATTGTAAAGAGAAATATGTGCAATCAAATAGTGAAAATTAAAGGATTACAAAGAAAAATAGACTAATATGGCTTTTTCAACAACAACAAAATTTAGTGATTTTCGTAGTTATTGTCAAACAACCTTAGTTTTTGGTTGGCCCGGAATAGGCTTATTTTCAAGAATGAGGAAGTGAACATTGACTCTATTTTCAGGCGTATCAAAAACTTATCTTGGAGTTGACTTGTTTATAGAGCGGGTTGTAGTTCTAATTTAGTTTTCCTTTTGGTGGAGTAGTCCACTTCATTTTCTAAACAATTTGTAACTTTGTTGTTTGGGATTGAGCACCTCTAGTGCTTCGTTAAATGAAGTATTGCTTATTGGAAAAAAGGGAGTAACAGTTTCAACCAAGACGAGAGAAAACATAACAATTAAAAATTTAAAGGAGAAAGGTAGTAAAGAAAAAAGGAAAATGCATTGTTTTACATTACAAACAATTGAAACAAGGTTACTTCCATTTTATTTTGGGAGGGGAGGGTTGAAACCCTGCTAACTAAAATTTAGATTAGAGATTTTTGGAGCGTCGGATTGATAAAATCACTTAAATCTCTTCATTTAAAATTTAAAATATAATAAAAAAAGAAAATGCGGACATAAAATGAAATTACTTTCTAACCTCTATTAAAATCATCCCCTCTCCTCCTAAACCAAACAAGCAAATGCTCCTCTCCCTTCCCCTCAACCAATACAAAATCAAATAAAATCCCCCATCCCCCCTCCCCCCATCTCCTTTTTTGAGCGAAACAAACAAAAATATAAAAGAACAAAGGAGAAAAATAGAATAACTCAAGTCGAAGAAGGATCATCCAAAGCTTGGGGAGAAGTGGGGAATAGAGGCAGCAAGCGGGGTTCAGTATCCTTGGGGGTGGAAGTGTTTGCAGGCGAAGGGTGCAAGAAAATCCCTTTCTCTTTGATAGCATTTTCTTTAGCTTCAATATTGAAATTAGGGTTGGGGATCACATTCCCATACTGGTCGGGTATGTGGGGAGTGGCAGGGCCAAGGGAAGTTGCAGTGAAGTTGAAGTCGCTTGACGGAGATAGATTAAGGTCAATATTCCTAGGACTAGGAACGAAACTCGATGGATCAGAAGGGAAGAGAGGGAGCAAAGGGTTGAGGTTGCTATGGGAGTTTCTTCGCTCATGGAGGATGACTTTCGATTGTGGTTTTTCGGGCATGGTTTGGATTGGTGGGATGTTTTTGCTAGAGCTGGAGGGTGTGGCTTTGAAGGAGCCATAGTTTGTGGTCTCAGTAGATCCAGTTAGGTTTTGGACGATTTGTTTGAATGATGAGGTGTCCGCTTTCACATAGATTGTCGAGTATTGGTTTTTCGAATCAGATCTTTCCACGATGGGTTTTGGATTCTGATGAGGGAATCCATTATTGTTGTTGTTGTTGTTGTTGTTGTTGTTGTTGGAGGAGGAGGAGGAGGAGGAGGAGGAGGAGGAGAAGAAGGATGAAGAAATATTGGAGTCCATGGGGTCACCCTTTGTAAGTTTTATTTTGAAACAAATGTATGAAGTTATGAGACTTGAGACCAATCTTGGGGTGCTTTATAGGCATTGAGTTTGTGTAATGTGAAGACTATCGTGGTATACTATCACGTAATATTGGCGTTGGTAGGGGATGCACATTCAAGCTATTTGCTCACACAATCAATGCAATATTTCTTTATGTTTCACTTTTTAATATTTTTATTTTTAATTGCAACTGACAAATCATGTTTTTTTATGAATTAAATGCTTTTAATATATAGAAATCATTTTTTTGACCAAAGATAATAATCATTTAGTCTCTTATATTCATTGACTGTATTTATTTTAATTTATTTTTTAAAATCTTCATAAACAATGTTTTTTTATAAATGATTTTTCTAATAAGTCAACATATACCAATGATTATAATATTGTATTTTAACTCCAAAATAATAAATATAATCATATTTGTGACTATCTTAAATGTTGTATAACAAATTCATTTCATTCTTGTTAATAAATTTAAACATCTTTCTAGAAGGATATTTTTCCATATAATTTATTTTTTCCATTTTTAAATTGTTAAATATAGTTATTAAAAAAACCTATTTGGAATCAAGGTTGGTAGGATTTGTTTTAGCAATACTGAAAATATTGTTAATCAATGGCAAGATTATATTATATATGTTTATTTAAAGAAAGTGTACATTGAATAGAACAGTTTACCGACTCAACACAAAATTAGAAGGAAAACTATAGAATTGTGTAATAATTGAAGGCAGAAAGGGGAAATACCTCTAGGAATTTCCACCACTCAGCAGCCCACAAATTCCTCTAACCAATTTCCTCTCTTTCCCATTCAGTTACTCCCCTTTCGTATACTTACCATTTCCCTCTCATTTTAATAATGGGACTATCATTAAAAGTGGGCCGTATAATACTGCCCTCACAAGTTTCACCTTGTTCTTAAGATGAAAAAATCATGATAGTGATGATAGTGAAGAACCTACTCGTGGGTCAAAGGCTGATTTTGGAGGTACTTTTGACTAAAATAGAGTATAATGGTTGTTATGATACCAAAACAGCACCTCTTATCTCTGGCCACATGATCCGAATTGCTTCTTTGATCAACCCAATTTCAGTTTACTGAAACTCCCACATTTCTATTTTATGATATTTTTCTGTCCCCATAAAAAACTGAATTACATACTGCATGAGAACGTACCAATCCTCGTCCTTGTTCCACTTTTTATTATGTTGGGTTTGACCTAATAGGTATAGAAAAGAGGGTTGTGGTCGAACACAAATTCTAGGTTTTTTTTTACCCCCACCATTTGAGAATTTATCCTCACACAATTTGATAAACCGAAAATACTCCCAGCTTAAAAATTCGCTCGGGTTTATCTAATAGCTAGAGGATAAATCCATTTTTGTTTTTTTTTCAAAACGGATTTATCTCTCAATTAGGTAAATCTGTTTTCAACTGAATTTTTTTACGTAAATCTGTTTTTTATAATTGCAAAGCGGATTTATCTCATAATAGGTAAATTCGTTTTTCAATAATAACAAAAGGGATTTACCTTAGGTGGGGTTAAATCCGTTTTTGTCATTTTTAAAAGCAGATTTACCTATTTGTAAGATAAATCCGCTTTGAATTTTTTCAAAACGAATTTATCAAATAAATAGATAAATCCGCTTTGTAAAATAATTAATAAATAAAAGTGATAAATCAGTTTAAAAAATTAAAATTAAAATTAAATTTTTTTAGAAAAATAAAATAGATATATAAATATCGACCGTCTTTTTGTTCTGTTTAGTGTGTAATGCGCTAACACGTGACGATGTTGTACGTCGGGTGAATAATTTAGGCTAAAAAATTGGTTTTCGAGCAACCTGCTCGGATTGTAATGAAATCACAAACATTAAATCCGAAAAAAATCATGGATCAAGACTCCCCAGAAAGGACTTATTTTGGGACTAAGGGGCTCAAAATCTCAAATTCTATCGTTTATTATTTTTTATTAATTTTTAAATTTTTTCATAATCTCCAAAAAATCTACAAAAAATTGCATAACCTTATTTTCATTTTATTAGATTTTTAGTGGTGTTTTTATAATTTTTAGATAAGTTTTGACTCTAACAGATTTTTAGTAGTGCTTTTATAACCTTTTTTTAAAAATTAAATAAAAAAATTATTTTTAATATAAAAAGCGGATTTACCTATTTATTAAATAAATCCGCTTTGAAAAAATTCAAAGCGGATTTATCTATTAAATAGGTAAATTCGCTTTGAAAAATAACAAAAACGGATTTAACCCCCACCAAAGGTAAATCCGCTTTTAAAAATAACAAAAACGGATTTACCTAATAAAAGATAAATCTGTTTTTGGTGTTTTTCCAAAAATGGATTTATCTTTTAATTAGATAATTAGATAAATCCGTTTTGGGAAAAAAACCAAAAACAGATTTATCTTTTAAAAGATAAATCCAAGGGAATTTTTGTGCTGGGAATATTTTCAGTTTATCAAAATATGTGGGGGTAGATTGGTATGGGGTGGGGGTAGAAAAGAAACCCCAAATTCTATTCCTCCATGAACCGAATTACTCAGCAGAGATATGGGTTAGGCCCATTAGGTCAAATAAGTGATCCAAAGTTTGTTATTCCACTTTTACCCTTCCTTTCTTATTTTTATGAAAAGTAATGTAAGTGTGTGATTTATTTTATTTTAGAGAGCTTTATATTCACTTACACAAATATCCTAAGACATACAATATAGATAATGATATTAAAATCAAACAATTATTGTCTTGAAAGCTTGATCTCTTTTTCCGCTTTTTACAACTTTGACATTTTAAAACTTCTTTTGGCAATCATCAAAACGAAATTATTCTTGTCAAGGCATATATTCACAACAACTTCCAATTATGTTTCCCTTTCTTTAAGTAGTTACATTCTGAGAGGAACTCTGTCTCATATATGGGTTCCCCAACTACTCTAAAGAGAGTTGAGTAAGACAATGAGTGGTTTTATTTTACCAAACACATAAATTTTAAGAAAAATTGTAAAGGTTAGTAAATTTGCTTGAAAATAACTTGTTTATTTATTGATATGTGTTCTAAAAATTTTACAAGCTTCCTATTTATTGGTACAAGTACGACAATAGTCTAGTGTCTATTGGCTACTAACATATGGCTCACAACTAACTACGCCAATTCCTAGTAGTTATTTGGCTAAAAATGCCCACTAACCAGTCACGATTTAGGTTTCTCGCCACTAACTGCTTCCAACCTCTCTTAAGCGTCTTTATCCACTTCGTCTGATATGTAGGAGCAGTTCCCCTATTCTTCACACACAACTCCAACATGCATATCTCCTTCATGAGTCTTTGTTTCATCTTCGTTTTAATTCTTCCATGTGTTCAACATTTTCTCTCTATCCCAGCCTTTGAATCGTCTAACCTCTTCTAGGTTAGAATGATGCTCGGATCCTTTACTCATTTGGCTAGCCTTTTACCTCAATTGACTTTTCACTCGGATATGACTTAATGTTTTTTAGGGTGTAAACAGGAGTATAATCATTATATACCCATCTGTTCTCTTCTGCTTGGGTTTATGTTATGATTCTAGAAGGATATATTAGTTGTTACAATTGTTGTTTTACTAATTAGTAATTTTGCTAGGAGATATTATTAAGTATGTTGTGTTGCATTGATATTGTAGGTAAGCACTAGTCTTATATAAGTATAGTAAGACCTTTGTAGGAAGCTATCAATGAAGAATATTGTGGTCTATTTCTCTTCTATATCTGTTGCACCCCGAAAGATCCGGATTGGACCTTTCATCGTACAACGTGAAAATTTGTGAAGCCGCCATCAACATTTTTTATTTAGGGACCAAAATATTGAAAAAGGGTCCTTTTTAAGGCGGGTGGTCCTTTGAGAACTAGAGATGTAGGTTCGGGGGTCGGTTAGGTGTGGGGAAGGTATTAGCATCCCACACCTCCTTTCTACCGAAAGGGAACCTTTAACTTGATGTGCGGTTTTGACAGAGTTGATTTGAAACAATTCGTTCTACTTCTTTTTTTATTTGAGAAAAGTGTTTTTGAAAACGGGGGAAAAGAAGAATCTTTTTATTATTTTTTAAAAGTGTGCTTGACGGGATGTGACCCGCTCCTACGTATCACCCGGTGCGATGGAGAATACAAAGCTTACGTAGTTCTCCTTAGTCGAGAAACTTTGTGTTGGTGTTTTTTATTGTAGGGGTTTTCGGTCCTAGACTGTACAGTCCACTAGACCTAGAACAAAGACAACCCCGCCTGTACAGACGACGTGCCCCCTACTTATTGAAAATGTTTTTTGATTAAGGAAGAAAAAGATTTGTTGTGAGGTTGGTTGCTTTTATTTGGCAAGTATCTTAGGCTCACCCGAACTGTACAGCTCGCTAACCCTAAGACGCTAACCAATACCGGATGTACATCCGACTCGATTCCTTACTCATTTTTTGAAATAGGGTTCAAGTTGTTAATTACTTGTTTTAATTCTCATAAGTATCCCAAGATGTTTGAGCTGTACAGCTCCGATCTTAGGACGCTAGACAACACCGGCGGTAGGTCCGACTTGCCTCCTTATGAGTTTTCAAAAAGGTTTATTGTTGATCTTAGAAAGAATTTGATTGTCTTATGAAAACAATTTGAGAAAAGATTGAGTTCGGAAAAAAAGCTTTAGAAAATGATTGATTTGAAGAAAGGAGAAGGGAGTTTGAGGGTGACATTGGTCACAAAAGGTTTGTTGGGATGGCGTGGCATCCAAAAGGAAAAGAAAGTAGAACATTCAATCAATTTCCAAGTCAAGAACCAAAGTGCAACATTTAACAAATTGCAAGCAAAGCAATCAACAATGTAAGCATAAGCATAAACATTACCAATTACAACATTTGAGCACAAGAATGACACTTAGTCATCAACATCTAATGGCATGCATATGTAAGATCAACAATAGGCACACAAAGAGATCATACAAAAGTTCAATTCAATTAGGTGTCAACACAAGATAAAGCACAAGGTTGAATCCCTTTTAGTAATCCTTGACGCTTGAGACAATGCACAAGTGCATAAGTGTCTAGTCCTTTTACCAAATCATCAACATTAAAGCATAACATTGACCTAGAAAGAACATCACATTTGCAAGACCAAAAGTGACCAAAAGAGGGCATTAACAAGTCATTTTTGTAACCAAAATTGATTAATCAAGTTAGAAAACTAGCATTTGCATTTTCAAGCAAGAATTGCACAAAGAAAATTGAATCATCTTAGGCAATCCTCATCACTTAAAGTGAAGTGCACTAGGCACAAGTGAGAGTCCTCTTGCCAATCCTCAACATAGAATAACTTTGCAAACAAGTTACTAACAAGCAAACCAAAGTTTACAATCAAAGCACAAGGTTGTGTTGAATCATCTTAGGCAATCCTCAACACTTAAAGTGAAGTGCACAAAGACACAAGTGTGAGTCCTCTTGCCAATCATCAACATATAACAATTTGCAAGCAAGATACAATCAATTAGCAACAATATTTTGCAATCAAAACATCAAATCAATTGCGTTGAATCATTTTAGTCAATCCTCAACACTTAAAGTTAAGTGCGCAAAGGCACAAGTGTGATTCCTCTTGCCAATCATCAACATAACAATGACTTGCAAGCAAGATACCATCTATTAACATCAAAATAACTTGAGAAAACGTTTTTGATCACAATTGCAAACCCATTTCACAAGAAAATTAACAAACCCTAATTCTAATCATGATTTGCGAAGCATCACATCATTTTATTCAACAAAAATGCAAGATCATAGTGAAAACAACATAAATCACAATCTATTCAAGGGTGAGAAGCATCTCAAGCACCCAAACCTCCCACAGTGTTTGTCAAAATGCTTGAGACACCTCTCACCAACAACAATCAACAAATCAACAATATAACAACACTAAAATGCATGAATATGGTAGGATGCAAAATTAGAAACATGATATCTACATTTTGATGCAAAAAAGTTGAAGATGATGCTAGGTTTTAAGAAGTTTACCTCAAATCCAAGCTAAGGAATGACTAATATGAAGAACAAGACCACAAATCAACTTGAATCTTCACCAAAATTCAATGAAACCCACGAAATGCTTGCTTAAAAATGCCCTTTGATGATGCAAGCTTGAATTAAATTAGGAGAGAAGGGAGATATATGAAGTAGGAATGGAAATGAGGTGAGAAAATGGTGATTTGGTGAAGGAGAAGTGAAGAATTGATGGAGGAAGAAAGTGGTATGATTTCGGCCAAGAGAGGGAATTAGGAGAGGGAGTTGTGTGCTAGGGTTGTGTGAGTGAAAATGAGGCCAAAAGTTGTGAGAGGTGAGGTTAATAGGGTATTTATAGAATGCATCTAGGTTTGAGGGTATTTAGGTCAATATGCACTAGTTGTGCTCTAGGATTTGATTTTAATTTTGAATCAAAGGCTAGGATTGAGGCTCACATGGATTGAGGGCATTGAGAAAACGCAAAATGAGAGAATAGAGAGGGTGAAATTCGGCCAAGAGGTAGTGGGAGTGGTCACCAAGTTTTGCTAGTTGTCATCTTGTACTATTGTACTATTATATGACCATTCCATTATCCCTTCATTTTTTATTATTCTTCTTAGGATAATTGTACAAAAATACACCCAATTTAGGCCACATACTAGGAACCTTAGGAATATGCCATTTTATGAGATCACCATGACCAAAAATATCATAAAAACCTCATCTTGAAATTTTTGTAGAATATTCCTTTTTGATGTCTTTTTTGAATTTGAATTTTTATGCAATTGCGTGCATGTATGCGCAAAAAATATATGACCAAGGGTGTCTTGCTTCAAATAATTTCCTCTAAAATTGCACAATGATTTTTGATGAAAAATTATCCTCTCTTTTTTTTTGAAAAATGACCAAAATACCCTTTGCCCTAAAAACATTTTTTTGTCCAAAAATGCATTTCCAACCTAAAAAAACCCTAGAATGCATGCACAATGCTCTTCACACTTTTCAAAATAATGCCACACTTCTCAATTTATTTATTTTTGTTGAGAATTAGGGTTTTGACCTAGGCGGACAAAATTAGGGTATGACAATATCTTCTTAGGAGGCTTCTCTAACCTCGAATCAGAGTAATATTCTCTTCTCCATCATTCACATATCCTCTTCAAAATCCCCATCGATCCCTTACAGTTTACATAGGATTTTGTTTTTCAAGGTTTATCGGTTTTCCTTTTAACGACCTCTTATTTTTTTAAACTAATTGTTTTTCTTATTGATTAATTTTGTTCATACTTAGATCGATCACAAAATTGGAATCATTTTTCTGTGTTGGAGAAATTATATTCGCAACTTCTGTTGTTCAACCATGGCCTAATGTTGTTGCCCAAGACTCTAAACTGGACTTTACCCGCTTCACTTTAGTGAAAAAGTCAAAAAACTGAGGTGAGTAATAGAGAGGGACGGAGATACTATAATTTTCACCTTTTCATGCTTGATAGAGGAGAGGTATAATGAGATGTGTCATGTGCTTAGGATTCTACAAAACAAAAATAGGTAATGGTACCAATTTAGTTTAAACTAGAGTGAAAATAGCTAGCTAATGCTTGACAGAGAAGGGGTATAATGGATGCGTTCTTTATTTTAAAGTAGAGAGTGGATATCCAAATTAGTCTCTAAGAAAAAAAATAATACGAGAAATTTAGTTCCTAGATAAAAAAGGAAGGGGTAATGGATGAATTCTTTAGGGGCATTAATTTTAGTCCCTGTATTTATATATATATATATATATATATATATATATATATATATATATATATATATATATATATATATAACCCATATTATATGTTGGGATTTTGATTCCCTGAAGTCTCCACTTTTTATCTCTCTTTTTTATTTTTTTAAATAAAAAAGAATCAAAGGCTAAGATTTCTTTAAAAGTATATCTAATGGTTTTTATGGGGAGTAAGTGCAGTGAGTGTATTCTATTTCAACTGCAGTGAATCGCGGTCTTTATATTAGGGCTTTTCATTTTTGTGTAAAGGTGCGTGATAAACTTCAAATAAGTGTATTTTTAGAGATTTTTTGAGTCACTTTTAGAGCAATTATTAGCAGATAGATTAATCATTGACTTAATTTTCTCTATTTTTGCAGAAAGGAACAAAAGATAAAAAGAATGGAAGTCCAATTTAAAACCACTAAAAAGTCAAAATTATATTATATATATATATTATCATATGTGGGCTGAGAATTGTTAAGTCCAATTGCTAATTAATTTGGACAAGTGCACAATTTAAAGAAGCCCAATCCAATAAAAAGAAAGAAGGCCCACGGCCTAATTAGGAATTGAAGGAAGAAACACGAGATAAGGAGAAGTGGAAAACAAGGAGTGTGCATGATTCATGACTTGGAAAGAAAGTAAAGGCACACAACCCTAGGCAACATTAAAGCAATTATAAAAGGCTTTGGAGAATGAATTAAAAGGGGGAGCCGTAATTATCAAATAGAAATAGTAACAACACGCACACGGACGCAGAGGAGAGGAAAAATGAGATTTTGGTACCCGTTCTTGACACTGTGAGAGAGCTCTGGAGCAACCAGGAATTTCTCTAATTACTGGGTTATTCTTATCTTTGTATGTCATGAACTTTATTTCTATTTTATTGTTCTTGATACCTATGGATACCTAAATCCTCTTCTAGAGTCTTAGGTGAATCTTGTTTGTTTAGAGACCTTTTTATATTCTAATTTATAGTTTGAATTCCTACTTTTTATTTTAATTAATATTGTTCTATTGCTTTAATCACACAATTAGTATTGACAACCTTTTGTATGTTAATAATCAATTAGTTGATCAGCGGCCGTACTGGAATTAGTTGGTGGACCTATAGGATAATTGGAGCTATAATTAATGCATGACCAAACTTTAATTTAGTCTTCCAATCATTCAACCTTTTTGTACTTTATGCTTTTCTTAAATTTAAATTCTAGTATGACCAAACTACGGTTAATTTAGGAAAAAGAATATTAATCACGAATGACCAAACGGATTAATAGCTTTAGTGAAGGGATTGGTAATTAAATAAAATAAGGGAATTCGGGTAGAATTAGACATAGGGGAATCGAAGCTTGCAAGTGAAACAGCGACCCTAGACCTCTCTCCATCGATTAAATTTAGTATTTTAATTCTTGCTATTTAATTCTGTTTATTTTGTTTCTATAACATCTCAATTATTCGATCCTCTAAACAATAATAAATCTTAAGTAATTTGGTACTTGTTAATTAATCTCTGTGGATACGATAATCTTTTATACTACTTCTGCGAAATAGTACACTTGCTCTAAGTGTGTTTTTAACGCAACAGTGCACATTTTTTTCTCTCTCTATAATAACCAATTTGGGTATTTATTTAAATAATTAAAATCTTTAAACATCAAGGTGACACTTTCGCAAGAAGAGTTAGCAGACACGGCCAAGTCGTATTTTGAGGATTTATTTCAACATTAAGTGATAGTTTCGGATTGATGCAATCCCACAGGTTATCACAGATGAGGACAACCTGGGCCTGACCCATAGCTTTACAAGGGAGGAGTTCTCTCTAGCTCTAGCTGAATTGCATAAAGATAAGGCACCTGGTCTGGACGGCTTGAATCCTGCGTTTTAAAAAGCAAGGGTACTTTCTTTCTCACTTAAATGATACTAATACTGTTCTTATTCCTAAAAAGCAAAATCCATTTTCTATGAGAGATTTGCGTACCATATCCCTTTGTAATGTTGTGTACAAAATTTTGTCAAAAGTCTTGGCAAACCGATTGAAACCATTACTTTCCATGTGTATTTCCATTGAGCAATTTACTTTTGTTTATGGCCGGTGTATTCTCGATAATGCTATGGTAGCCTTTGAAACTATCCACCACATGAATTGTATTTAAGTAGGGGGAAGGAGGGTGAGTTGGCTCTCGAGATAGATATTAGTAAGCCTATGATAGAGTCAATTGGCAACATTTGAAGGTTGTTCTTTCTAAGATGGGTTTTCTTGATATTTGGGTGAACTGGATAATGATGTGTTTGGAATCTGCTGATTATCAGATTCTAGTGAATGATGATAGTGTTGATCCGGTGAAGCCGGGTAGGGTCTTAGACAAGGAGATCCACTATCCACCTACTTATTTATCCTGGGTGCTGCAGGCCTTATAAGGCTTATTAAAAATGCTAAGGGGAGAGGTGACTTGCATGGTATTAAAGTGTGTAGCGGCGCCCCTGTCCTTACACACCTTTTATTTGCTGACGACTGTATCTTATTTTTAAGGGCCACTGAGTGTGAAATTCAAATGATGAAGAACATTCTCCCCACTTATGAATTGGCATCCGCCAAGCTATTAATTACCAGAAATTCGGTATCTACTTCAGCAAAAACACCTAAGATGATATGAGGACGATGGTCTCTAGTACTTTGGGGGTCTCGGAATGGTTAGGCTCAGGGAATAACTAGGTCTTCCTTCTATGCTGGGGCATTAGAAGAAACCCATTTTTAACTATCATAGAGACCGAGTCTAGAGCAAAATCCAAGGGTGGCAAGGGAAACATCTGTCTAAAGCTGGTAGAGAGGTTCTTGTAAAATCTGTGGCCCAACCCATACCAATATATTGCATGTGCTCTTTCCTCATCCCTACATCACTTGGGAAGAGATGGAGCGTACGATTAACTCTTGTTGGTGGGGCACGAACAGAGGACATGGCAGAGGTATAAATTGGCTGAATTGGGATAAGCTATCTATGCATAAAGAACACGGAGGTATGGGTTTCCGACACTTTCATATCTTTAATTTGTCAATGCTAGGGAAGCAAAGTTGGAAAATTCTTACAAACCCAAATGCTATTATATCACGAGTTTTCAAAGCTAAATACTTCCTAAGAGGGGACTTTTTTGGAGGCCTCCACAGGCCACAACCCAAGTTTCGTTTGGCGTAGCATTGCGCTTCACAGGTAGTTGTCAAAGGTGGATTGAAATTGAGAGTCGGTGATGGCTCCACTATTCGCGTTTGGGAGGATCCATGGCTTCATAATCCTACTAATGTGTGTGTTACCACACCACAGCCAATGAATTCTAATGTCTATTTTGTCTCTGATTTATTGGATAGTACTTCAAATGATTGGAACCATAATCTTATAAATGCTATTTCTCCCACAATGATGCCAAGGAAATTGTTAGCATGCCCAGGTACGCAGCTCGATCAATTGTTATGGGATAAGAGTAGTGATGGGGTGTACTCCGTGAAGTCAGCTTATCATTTTGCAATGGAACGTCTTGTTGATACTTCTCATCTTCGGGTGGATGGTAATTGGAAGGAAATTTGGTCGCTTAAAGTACCAAATTAACAAATTAAAAATTCTAATTTGGCGTTTTGCAAGAGGGTGTCTCCCTACGCGTTCTAGGCTTCAAAGAAAGGGAGTTCAATGTGATGATCAATGTCCTATGTGTAATGGAGCTCCGGAAATGAATGACACTTATTTGTGGCTTGCCCAAATGCTCAAGAAGTGTGGCAAGCAGCAGGTACATGGTCGAAGATCCAAGACGAATATGAAGTGGCCGAGGGAGCGACCGAATTAATTTTCAGGTTGCTAGATGTTCTTGATCTGAATACTAGAATTGACTCTGCAGCCATCATTTGGTGTCTTTGGTGTTGCCGTAATGAGCTCTTTTGGAACTCAAAAGATCTACCTATCAACCTATCCATTTTTTAAGCAAGAACTGTGGTCTTGGAGTGGCACCAGGTGCGCGAGACTCGCCATTCTCAACCAACAACGCAGTAGGTGGTGCGCTGGGAGAAACCAGCTGCTGGCCGAATCAAATGTAATATTGATGCAGCATGTTTCAGCAGGACGGGCGATGTGGTTTTGGCATATGTTCCTACGAGCTAAGACTGCTTGGTTTGATGGTAATCTTCCACCTAGAGAGGTTGAGGCATTGGTTTTGCTTGATGCTCTCCGCTGGCTTCAGCAGTTACATTTGCAAGATGTGGATATAGAGCTTGATTGTAAGCAGGTGGTGGATGCTATCACGGGGAGAATACAGCTACATGCCGAATTTGGAGTTATCATTTCCATTTCTCAGCATAATTTTTATGATTTATTCAACTGTAATGTCAGTTTATTAGGTGACAAGCCAATTGTGTTGCTCATACTCTAGCTCGGGCGGCTCAATTCTTTGCTAGTCACCACGTTCTTGATTTAATACCGCTTTATATTTCGAACCTTTTAATTAATAAAATGGCATAAGTTTTGCGTCAAAAAAAATTAAAATCTTTAAAGTTAAAGTTTGAAACTAAAATAAAATAAAACGTTTAGTGTCCGCCTAAAATTAACTTGCTTTGACAGACAAATATCTACTTTTACTTTGCTTTGACTGTTTGACTGCCTTCTCTCACATTCTAAAATTTTGAGTCTCCTCTAATCTGATCTGATGCACTTTGAAGTGACTGCCTTCTCTCAAGATACAACCTATAGGTGAGAATTTTGCATATAGGGCCCGTTTGGATAGGGCTTTTATGTATTATTCATATACTCTTATGTATTATTCATAAGCTTGTTAAGGTAGTTTAAGGAAAAACAACTTATGGATATAATTTTTGTTAGTGAGAACTTGTGAATGAACATAAAAATTAATTTATCTTCATAAGTTGTTTCTCATAAACTAAAAAAATAAGCTAATCCAAACGGCCCATATTCTTTAGTTTTCCCTACATGTGATGTGTTGATGAAATCCACAGGTCAAACATGTTCATTTTCAGTTGTTTTGAATATTTGGTAAAAAAAAACCTTTGTTTAATAGTTTCCTTTACAATTTTTTTTTAGTATTTATCCCTTATTTAATAGTATCTTTTGTCTACCAAATAGGCCCATCTTGGAAAGAAAATGAGTTAATTGCTTCAGTTGTGTGCTCTTTGTAATAAAGAATTAGAGAATAACTAGCATATATTTTATATGCTTTTTTTTTTGGTGAAAATTTTATATGCTTGCCTTGTTAGCATTAAATTCTGGGAATTAAGTAGTTATTCGGATCGAGTAAATACTCTAATGCTAGGAAATGATTCATTCAAGAAACTAAATTATGAACTAATGATGAACTTGATTGAATGACACAAATTCTGAATTTGTATAGTTGTGTATGAAGTGAAATGTTTATGTTTGAACCTTGATAACCAAATAAATGAGATAGCAAATGCTTATACTACTTTGAATGATGGTTAAACATAAATGTGTTGCTGAACTTGTTGATTATTCATAGAAGCTTTTACCTTTAACTTTGTGTTGACATGACATGTTTGAGTGATGTATTATTTATATGATTTTAGAATGTCTAGGATACTTAATGAAAGCATGACTTTATTTCTGTTATATCATGATTGGTAAAAACAAAAGCAACACTCTTATGTCTGATTAGTCTCTCTCACCTCACCCTTTGAAAACTTTGTTGACAGTTTGCTAAATATTATGCACAAATTCATCATTGTATAAGGACCTTATAATAAATAACAAAAATATGTCTTATCTTAAGTCAAACAAGTTGCCCATAACACATCACAACCATTGAATATAAATATATTAAATCTATGGCTATGAAGACATTTTTCTTTAATAGGAAAATGAAATCATCTTCCCGCCCTAAAACAAACCTACTTTTTAAACTATTGGCCTCTTTTTATCAACAGAAAAGAGATTTCTTTGTTAAGCTTCTTTGGGTTGCCGAGTTGGATCTCTAATGTGATTTTTAAGACAGATTGCAAGCTTATGGTTGATATGCAATCTAGATAATACAAGTTTGGAATTCTAATTAGATATTGTATTAATATGTGCTTAAAACATTATTTTCAATTAAATTGATTGTTTAGTTAAAGAGACTTTGTCTTCAGTTTTACAAATCAAAAAGAAGGTTTTGTTAGGTTTGCCTAACTACAGGTTTTGTTAATTCATTCCTTCCTTAGATGGATTGGGTTCCCGTTTTGCCTCCTATTTTTGGTGTGCTGCAAATAATTGGTAATGACTTTGGTGCCGACTTGGTTGGGATGAGAGTCGTTATAGTGATGCTTTTGCACACCTCAATAGGACTGCTTTTATTTCTTTTCCGTTATAATAATGTTTCTGCTCATGGGTATTGGTCTAGTCCCCCATGTTTTTTGTACATTTTCTCTTTTTTATTAATAAAATTTAAGAGGAGTACTCTTTCGTTCTTGTTGCTTTTTCCCTAAGGAGGGTTTTCCATTAGAAGATTTTAACGAGGCTCCATATCCCTTTCTTTTCTCTTAAAAAATATTAAATTGATTGTTTGCTATTTGGGCTCTAACCCAAATTTCTATTAGAGCTAGAGTGATTTTGTACATTGCTAGAAGGGGAAAGCTATCTTTTGTACAAAACATAAACCAAGCTAAGTTAGGAAGGTGATAAAAAATGATGCACCTAGATGTGTTTCGTATTTTTTGCCATATTTGAAATACAATATCATAATTTGGGGAAGAGAAATGAAGACTCATTATGATAGTTTTAGACGTGTTACGTATATTTTGCCATATTCAAAACAATATCATAACTTCGGGTTAGAGAGAGACACAAATAGCAAACAATCAAAACAATATCTAAGATGTTAGGATGTGTTATTACTAATTATAGACTCAAAACTATAGTAATGGAACTCTGATGATTTATTCTCAACTCGCGACTGCTTGCAGCAAAGTTTGGTCGATCGAGAGTATGTTTGGAATTTTGAAAATTGAGACTCGAGTGTAATGCATTCATTCGGTAAATTTGAGAGAGAGAGAGAGAGAGAGAGAGAGAGAGAGATTATTTTGAAAAAACATGGTTGTATTATAGGTCTTGATCCTTCTCTATAATATGCACATAAATGTGGGATCCTCTACATTTGAAAAATACCACTCTTGGTATCTTGATACCAATTTTTTCTGGTACCAAGTGTTAAAGAGTTGCAGACGAAAGGGTCGCGCAAAAAATAGAGGTATTTTTAAAATTTTGGATGGGGGTGGACTGGCGAAAAAGTAGGAGGGAGTGGAAAAGAAAAACCCAATTGCTTTTCATGTCATCAACATCATCACTCCTGCTATATTGTATGCCTACCTCCACGATCCCTTCCAAACATTTCAATATTTTTTGGCAGTTCATGTAAGTATTTTTTTTTACTTTGTTGTTGAATTAAATGTGCATTTGTATGTGTTAGAATCAAATAGATAGTAATAAAAAGGGTGTAAATAGAAATAGAACCTTTATTACAATCAGTCCATAAAGCCCAAACCCACAAGTTCCATCGGTTAACCCTTTTTAAATGAAAGAAAGTGGAGGGAGAAGGTTACTTCTAGTATATTTCTCAGCTGGAAAAAAAAGAAAGAGTTGAGGGCTGAGGAGGGAGAGAGAGAGAGAGAGAGAGTTCGATGGAAGGGAAGAAAGAGTTGAGGGTAAACTATTCTTCTAGTTCTCCTTCAATCTTCAACAAGCTACATTACCATCTTTCTCATACATCACTTTCTCCTCAAAAATCAGAATATGCAACACAACCTAACCCCTTTTGTAACTCAAAAACAGAGTTCTAGAGCTACATTCTCAATCTCTTTATATTTCAAGCTTGCATATAGTTGGGAAGTTGAAATCGATACACTATTTAAAGTACGTTTTTTTACCCCCGTTATACCCCATACCCCCCAATTTGACCAAACGAACGATATTGCCCTTGAAATAAAAAAAATTCCGGAATTACGTCAAAATGAGATAAATGCAGAACATAGTTTGTTGGGATTTCCGGATTTACCTCATTTTAGTGTAATTCCGGAAGGTTGACTGTGTTCCGGAATTACATTAAAATGAGGTAAATCCGGAAATCCCAAAAAACTGTGTTCCGTATTTATCTCATTTTGACGTTATTCCAGAACACACATTAAATTGTGTTCCGAATTTATCCCATTATCAGGTGTTTCCGGAATTCAAAAATTAAAACTAAAACATTTATTTTATTAATTAAAAATGCCGTCTACATTGATTAAAAATAACAGATTACAACAACAAACAAAACCTAAACAAGGTCTAAAACATGACAGAAACTACTGAGATGGTGGAATTAAACGGCGAAGGATCTCAGCGACGCTCCGTGTGTATTCGACGTACAAATGCAAATAACCCTTAAATTTAAACAGACCATGAATGGTCATCATGGCTCGGATGTCATCGTTGTTCTTCACATCCATTGTGGACCAGTGCACACGTCCATGAGGTCCCCAATCGGGTTTTTGATAAATGATACGAGTTATCTCTCGCTCGTTGCCCTCCACTTGCACCTTACTCTGTAATTTATCTTTTAGGGCAGCGAATGTTATGTTGTGTTTAAGCCTACACTGCATAGTGTCTTCCCCCTCGAAACAGACACCATCATCTATCTTTGTTGGTGATGATGCCCTGATGATGAAGGATAGTGAGTGCATGAAGAATTCTCGGAGTATTGTGTTAGGGGCATTTTTGTGTGTGTGTGTGTGTGTGAGAAAGATTTGAAACCTAAATGGGTCTATTTATAGGGAAAAATTAGTAACCCTAAAGTGGATTTCCACCGTTGATGAAAAGTGGCCAGCAAAATTTAGATCGTTGAAAGTGTCGGCAACATCAAGACCGTTAAAAAATGTCGGTAAAATCTAGACCGTCAAATAATAAACTCGTGAAAAAAATATAATATAATATAAACTCGTGGAATAAAATATATCAAAATACAATCAGGTAACGTCTATGTAATCAACTGAGACGATCGGTGCAACATGGTCTAGAACAAAAGAAGACCATAACTGTAGATGTCCAAAATATGGATGTAACCACGATCTAGCTTCAGATGAAGCATATGCACTCCAAGATCCATGAATAGGAGGTAATGGACTAGTACTGTTTAACATAACCCGGACCCAGTGATTCTCATGGACAAACCCAACACAGAACAAGCAGCTCTGACTAGAAACATATGAGCCTCTCAAAGGAAAGAATGTGCTCATGGACAAACCCAACACAGAACAAGTGGCTCTGACTAGAAACATAAGAGCCTCTCAAAGGGAAGAATGTGAAAGACCCACAGTAGCTTGCATAACACTTGCATAACACTTGCCACAGTAGCTTGAATCATTTGGTCTTCCTTTGCGGTGACACCTTTAGTGTCCAATTGTTATTCTTCAGGTACTCCAGTCATCTTCTTCTTCTTAGCCACATGCTTGCTCCTTAACCTTTTTGAGGGTGAGAAAACATGAATTGCAGCATTAGAACCAGCAACATCAGTTGCCGCAGCAGCAGAAACAGTAGCAGATTCAAGCAGTTCTTCATTTTCTTTTTCTTGAGGTGGATTGGTGGTTGTGGTTGGATTTTATGGTTGAGTTTCTTGTTGGGGAGTGGATTGGTTTGGTGTTTCAGCGGTGGTTTGGTTGACAGGGGTTAGGATGGGTTGAGATGTGGAGGTGAAATGTATGTTGGTGGTTTTGGTGATATTGTGGGTTCGTGGTGGGTCCATCTCTATATCAGTGGCATCATCTGATTCTGGTTCTCCCTCCTGGTCATTTCCTTCATCATCCAAATCATTCTCTCTGTTTAGTTGAGCCATAATCTCCTTGTTCTCTTCCTTCTCACCTTCACTGAGTGAGTCTCCATCATCTGTCACAAACAAGTCTTCTTCTTCTTCTCCCACCTTTTTCTTCACATCCCTTCTCTTTCTTTTCTTTTCAACTACCACCTCTTCTTCTAAGTCATCCACAACAGCTTCATCAAACAAATCTGTATCTAATGCCTCTTCATCAAGCACCAAGTCTGGAAAATTTGGTCTTTCAACTCCAGAGAATTCCTTCAAATTTGCTTCAAATACAGCTTTTTGCCAAGCATGCTGCTTCCTCAAAAATTCCCAGATAGTTCGCTGCTGCAGCATGAATTGCGGCAGCATGGTGGAATCACCAGATGCTGCAGCAGCTCTAGGCTTTGCTTTTAGCACAGTGGGGAAAGCAGCAACAGGATATCCCTTCTTTTGTCCTTTAATTTCAACTCCTGCTTTAATACACAGATCAGTTATAAGACACGAGAAGAACAAATACCCAGCAGTTTTCCCATGGCAGATCAGAATTTCTCTGCATATCAGTCTTCCTACATCAACATCCTTTCCTCCCAGTATTGCATCTAGCAGCAGCATCCTTTCTTTTTCAACATCGGTTGTATGCGAGGTGGGCAACAATGAATGCTTCACAAAGTTGAACCAGACCATAGCATCATGGTTGAGACTACTCCTCTTGACTTTGAACTCATTGGCACTGTAGGGCTCCCATGGTGTGCCAGGAATGGTGATGTTCTTCTTTACAATCTCCATTTCTCTCTTGCCCCATTTGTTAAAGTTCTTTGCGAAGGTTAAGCCATGATAACTTAACACCAAGCACTCATTGATCACCATTGAGTCAAACTTGAATGCACACCCCTGACTTCAGCAAAATATTGGGGTTTTCCATCTTTTTTGGGGGCTATTCCAGTGTAGATCTCACGAACAATAGAGGGGAAGAAGAATGATGGATGCTGCACCAACTACTCCCACCCCAATGCCTTCACAACATATGTGAACACACTAGGTGCGTTTTGCAGCATAAAACCCCTTTCTACCCAGAAATTCATGGATTGAAACTTCTCAGCATCACTAACATCTTGATTCTTGACATTCTTGCGCCTTGCTTGACTGGATTCTCCTCGCCCAGTGGTTGTTTGACGCTTACCAGAAAATTTGGTTGCACTCATCTTAGTTCTCACCATTGCGATCACAATTTTGGATTGAGTAAAAGGGATGGATGGGATTTGGGTGTTTCTTCAATAGAAGGGTTACTGTTTAAGGGTTTTCAGAGTTCGATTGCACGCAAGAGTGAATTGGTGAGAGGATTGGAGAGAGTGGGTGGTTATAAGGATTGGGATGTGACGGTTTTGGTAAATGGCGCATTCTTTAATTGAGATAGCCGTTGAAATGGGTGTGAGGTGTATGGTGGAGGATTGATGATGGGACAGTTAAGTGACTGATTGGACTAAGCACTGACGACGCATCAGACCTTGGGTGAATAACTGCCATTATTTTATTCTCTTTTTTTCTCTCAACTGCCCTTCATTGCTGCAACAACATTGTTGGAAGCAATGCTGCAGCAACAACTGCTGTCACACCCTCAAACTTCAAATTGCCTAGAATCAATTCCTACAAAACAAACACTAAACAAAGAAAAACAACTAATTTATTAGATTAAAAACCCTGGGCTGCCTTCTAGAAGCACTTGGTTTAAGAGTCCTCAGCCTGACTTCCTTCTAAGATCAAAGGTTTTTCAATTCAGTGGTGATTTTGTTCCTCACCACTGGTTCTCCATAGTATTGCTTCACCTGTTGACCATTAACCTTGAAGGTTTGCTTTCTCACATCATCATACAGTTCCACAACTCCATGAGGGTATACTCTCTTCAATTTGAATGGCCCAGACCATCTAGACTTGAGCTTCCCAGGGAACAGCTTGAGTCTTGAATTGAACAATAGAACTTGATCACCTTCAACTAATTCCCTCTTCTGAATCTTCTTATCATGCCAAGCCTTGGTCTTTGTCTTATACAATTCAGAACTCTCATATGCAAAGTGCCTCATTTCTTCCAATTCATTCAGTTGTAATAGCCTAGCTTCCCCTGCCTTAGCATGATCAAAATTGAGCTTTTTAATTGCCCAATGAGATTTGTATTGAAGTTCCAAGGGCAGGTGGCAAGCTTTGCCATAGACAAGTCTGTATGGAGACATTCCCAAAGGAGTTTTGTAAGCAGTTCTATAAGCCCATAGTGCATCATCAAGATGATTTGACCACTCCTTTCTGGTAGGCCCTACCATTTTCTCCAACATTCTCTTGATCTCTCTATTGGACAATTCTGCTTGACCACTGGTTTGAGGATGATATGTAGTGGCAATCTTGTGTTTTATCCCATATTTGGCCAAGAGAGTTTTAATCAATTTGTTGCAGAAGTGAGATCCTTCATCACTGATTATTGGTCAAGGAGTCCCAAACCTTGTAAAGATGTTTTTATGCAAGAACTTGCTGACAGATTTTGCATCATTGTTGGGCAAAGCAACTGCTTCCACCCACTTTGATACATAATCTACAGCAACAAGGATGTAAGAGTTGCCAAAAGAAGGAGGAAAAGGTCCCATGAAGTTCATACCCCAAACATCAAAGAGTTCAACCTCTAAGATGTTTGACAATGGCATTTCATTCCTATTTGAAATGTTCCCACTCCTTTGTCAACTATCACATTTTCTTACCAACTCTTGAGCATTCTTGAAAACTGCAGGCCAGAAATAACCAGATTGAAGCACCTTTGCTGCTGTCCTCATACCCCCAAAGTGTCTTCCATATGCTGCAGCACCTCTTGTTGTTCTTTATCAGCCACACATCTCCTTAGCAACTGATCAGGGCACTTCTTGTATAAGAAGGGTTCATCCCAAAAATATTGCTTAACAGTATGAAAGAACCTCTTCTTTTGTTGATAGTTCAGATCACATGGTACCACTTTGCTGACAAGAAAGTTGACAATGTCTGCATACCAAGGTGCTGCAGCATCTGTTGCTGCAGCATCAATAGCTAACAGTTGTTCATCAGGAAAGCATTCCTTGATTTCTCCACTATGAGTACCTCAACTATCACCTTCCAATCTAGACAAATGGTCAGCAACTTGGTTCTCCACCCCCTTTTTATCTTTAATTTCAAGATCAAATTCTTGGAGGAGGAGAACTCATCTTATTAGCCTAGGTTTTGCATCTTTCTTAGCAATCAAGTACTTAATGGCAGAGTGATCAGTGAAAACAATTACTTCAGTGCCAACTAAGTATGATCTAAATTTATCAAATGCAAAAACCACAACTAATAATTCTTTTTCAGTGGTAGTATAATTCAATTAAGCATCAATTAGTGTTTTGCTAGCATAATAAATAGAATGAAAGACTTTTCCATACCTTTGGCCAAGGACAGCACCTATGGCATAATCACTAGCATCACACATTAGCTCAAAAGGCTTGCTCCAATCAGGAGTTACTATCACTGGAGCAGTAACTAGAGCATTCTGCAGTTTCTGGAATGCTGCAGCACAGGCTTCATCAAAGACAAATGGAGTGTCATGCTGCAGCAATTGACACAATGACTTTAAAATTTTAGAGAAGTCTTTAATGAATCTCCTATAGAAACCAGCATGTCCCAAGAAACTTCTAACACCTTTAACATTTTTTGGAGGATGCATCTTCTCAATTACCTCAACTTTGGCCTTGTCAACCTCAATTCCCCTTTTAGAAATCTTGTGTCCCAACACAATACCCTCTTGGACCATGAAGTGACATTTCTCCCAATTCAAGACCAAGTTGGTTTCTTCACATCTGTCCAGAATTTCTTCTAAGTTGTCAAGGCATAATTGGAATGTTTCCCCAAAGACAGAGAAATCGTCCATAAACACCTCCATAGATTTCTCAATAAATTCAGAAAAGATTGACATCATACACCTTTGAAATGTTGCTGGTGCATTGCACAACCCAAATGGCATTCTCCTAAAAGCAAAAGTACCATAAGGACAAGTGAAAGTAGTCTTTTTATGATCTTCAAGTACTATGGCTATTTGGTTATAACTAGAGTATCCATCCAAAAAGCAATAGAACTCTTTGCCAGCAAGTCTATCAAGCATTTGGTCTACGAATGGTCAGGGAAAATGATATTTTCTTGTGGCCTTGTTGAGCTTTCTATAATCCATGTAAATCCTCCACCCAGTTACTGTTCTTGTAGGAATGAGCTCATTTTTCTCATTAGCTTCCCTTGGAACACATTGCACAGGGCTCACCCATGCACTATCAGATATAGGATACACAATGTCAGCATCAAGCCACTTAATAATTTCCTTTTTCACAACTTCCTTCATGATGGGATTAAGTCTCCTCTGCCCTTCAATACTAGTTTTAGCATTTTCATCAAGAATGACTCTATGCATGCAGATGGTAGGACTAATCCCCTTTATGTCAGCCATTTGCCACCCAATTGCCTTCTTATGTCTCTTTAGGGTAGTAATGAGGTCATGTTCTTGACCTTTGGATAGGTCAGAAGCAATGATCACAGGCAATGTATCATTTTCCCCTAAATAGGCATACTTAAGGTGCTTGGGTAGCTCTTTAAGCTCAAGCACATGAGGTTTCTCAGTGGAAGGCAAATTTCTTCTAAGATTTGAATCCTCAAGCTCAAGAGATTCTTATTGTCTACTCCAAATTTCCTTCACAGTAGCCTCCTCATGCAACATACCTTCTTCCACAAGTTCACTTTTGTCAATTTCAGCAAGAGCCTTCACTAAATGGTCACTTTGCTTGTGGAAGTGTTTTTGAACCACAGAGTCAGGAGACACTACAAAGGAACACTCCTCAGTTCCTTGGTCAGGAAACTTGAGAGCATTCATCACATTGAACTTTATCTCTTGATCATTGACTCTCATAGTCAATTCTCCATTTTGCACATCAGTTAGAGTCTTGCTAGTAGCCAAGAAAGGTCTTCCAAGAATTATGGGCACTTCCTTATCTGCATCAAAATGTAAAATCACAAAGTCAGCAGGAAATACAAATTTATCTACCATTATTAAGACATCTTCAATGATTCCTTCTAGGTATGCAATAGATCTATCTGCAAGTTGTAGAGTAACAGTTGTAGGTCTGGCAACCCCTATACCCAACTGAGTGAAAACAGACTTAGGCATCAAATTGATGCTTGCACCTAAGTCACAAAGAGCTCTGCTAGTATAGGTTTCACCAATTGAACATGGAATAGTGAAACTGCCTGGATCCTTCAACTTGCTTGGAAGCTTGCTTTGCATGATCATACTACATTCCTCTGTCATAGCTACTGTTTCAAATTCTCCAAGTCTCTTCCTCTTAGAGAGCACATCCTTCATAAACTTTGCATAGTTGGGCATTTGTTGAAGTGCTTCTACTAGAGGAACATTGATGTGAAGTTGTTTTAGCACCTCTAAAAATTTGCCAAATTGCTTGTCTTGTTGTGTCGTTTTCAACCTTTGAGATAAAGGTGGAGATGGAACAGGTTGATCAGCAACTGGTGATGGAACTGGTGCAGCATCAACTGTGATAGCATCTATTGCCTTCTTTTTTTCATTTTTCTGATTTTTTTTTGTTTTTGTTGGTGCCATCACTAAGATCAGTAGATGGTCCATTCAAGTCCATCCCACTCCTTAAAGATATAGCCTTGCACTGTTCTTTCCCTTTTGATGATGATGGTTCAGTAGTGGATGGTAATTATCCACTAGGTCTTTGGGTAAGAGCAGTAGCTATTTGACCAATTTGATTCTCCAAGTTCTTGATTGAAGCCCCTTGAGTTTGATACTGAGTTTTTGTTTCATTCATGAAGGACTTGAGCATGGTCTCCATAGAGTTTTCAACTGCTGGTGCTATTGCCTTAGGTTGAGCAGGGAATCCTGGTGGTGTTGCAGGAGCTGTAGCAGGTGTTGCATTGTTGCTCCATTTGAAATTAGGATGGTTCTTCCACCCAGGATTATAGGTACGAGAATATGGATTATTGTTCTTGTCATATCCCACATAGTTGACTGAAATAGGGTTTGCAGGACATTTTTCAATCTAGTCTGAGGTTTCAAACCATTGTAAAAAGTTTCTATTTGAACAACCACAGGCAACCCATTATGTGGACATTTTCTTAGCAACTCCTTGAATCTTTCCCATGCTTCAAACAAAGTTTCAAATTCAGTTTGTCTAAAAGATGTAATTTCAGTTCTCATCCTGGCATTCTTGATAGGTGGAAAGTATTTTGTCATAAATTTCTCACCCATCTCATTCCAAGTAGTGATAGAGTTAGGTTCCAAGGAATTTAACCAAACCTTAGCTCTATCCTTCAAGGAATAAGGGAAAAGTTTAAGTTTAAAAGCATCATCACTTACACCAGGGAGAATGAAATTACTACAAACTTCTACAAATTGTTTTAAATGCAAATGTGGGTCCTCAGTAGGTCCTCCACCAAATTGCCCAATTGTTTGAAGCATTTGAAACATCATAGACTTAAATTCAAAATGAGTTGTGACAAGTTCAGGCCTTACTATGCTAGTTTGCATAGTATGAGGGTCAAAATTTGCATAATCCCTCATAGGTCTGTCCCTGTCATTAGTCATGCCTATGACTGTTTCATTCAAAACTTGTCTCACATGTTCAGGTTGTTCACGGTGTTCAGTGGCAATTATGGTATGTCTATCAGAACCGTGGTTGCTAGGAGGTGGTGTTCCCCCATGATTAGAAGGTGGTAGTGTAGCCATATTGACAGCTCTGCCCAATGAAATAAGTCCTGAGTGATCTTGATCCCTTCCCAAAGCCCTAAACAATCTTTCTATTTCAGGATGAAGTTGAAATTCTGGTGAACTGCGCCTGTGCATATGCTGCAGCAACAGTTGCTGTAGCAATCTAATACTGAAACAACTAGAAACAGAGCACCAAAATTAGCAACAAAAATCACTAGTTTGCCAATTAATTAAACAGTGTTTTAAGCTATTTAATCCTCGACAACGGCGCAAAAAGTTGTTGCGTAAAAACAATGATAGTGCAAGTGTACACTGTCAACAAGTAATATAGAATAAGTAAAGTTCGTTCCCACGAGGATTAGCACTTAAACAATGTTTAATTTAATCAATAAATTAGTGATGGTAAAAATAAAGTAAAAGACACAAATATTTGGTAACATGCACAATAATAAAGAGGTATCAGGGTAATAAAGATCAGATGATTGGAACAAGTTGAGATGCATTCACTTTCAGTAACTTCATTAAAATGCAATTAATGGTATGTTAAGTGCTGCAGCATTAGGTGCTGCAGCAATGGATATATTTTCTCAAATACTTCTCACTAGGGTTTCGTCCCAAAAGTTTATCTCTAGACCTTAAAGGATTACGCCCTAGGCTGCTTAGGCACCCACAATATTCACCTTATGGCTTATGCCCTCCTATCTCTAGGGTTTAAGCAAGAAACACTAAAATCTCTTTTAATGTAACAAACCATATTATCTTGTGAGGTAAATTTACAAACCATCACTGAATTCATAGATGCTACTTAGATTAGACGGCCAATCCTAACCTAAGATTGAAATATTAAAGCACACAAGATAAAATACTCAACACTTAAACATACTTCATTAATCACACAATAAATTCATTACATTAAGTTCAGCATCCCAACTATAAGAAGTTAGCTCATGTTGAGCTTTAACAACAAGGAAAACAACTTAAACATAGAAGAAGTCATACTACAATCTTCAGCTCTTCCACGTAGATTCCTCCAAGAAATGAAGTTCCAGTGTTGCTGCAGCAATAACAATTCCAGCAATTGATCTTTAAGTGAGCTTGAGAATGCACGAAATGGTGGCTATCTCTATACCAACCTTTTCGGCTTACCCTAAATGAGGAAGAAGGGTCCTATTTATAGATCAGGCTCATGATCCTAGGTAACCCTAATTTGGGAGGCGCCAATTGTCCTTTGATAAGCCCAAAAAAGTTCTTTTTACCCAAACTTTTAGGTCATCAGCGAATATTCCCTTGTTAGCACGCACACCCACGCCTGGTGATGACTGACACCTGTCCTTTCCTCGTTTTCCGTGTTTCCTTCAGCATTCTCTCTCATGTTGCGCAATTTTGCATTGCTGCCACATTAGGTGCTGCAGCAATTAGGGAAACACATCAAACCCACAGTTGGGCACCAAAGTGCCTAATATAACAAATTAAAGCATGCACCTTAGACTAACTCTAAACTACCATATTTACAACAATAATCACAATATTGCTTGAGAATTATCAATGATTTAAGCTTGAAATAAGAGGTAATAACCATCATAAATGATTGTTATCTCACCCCCAAACTTGAACCATTGCTTGTCCTCATGCAATGACACTTGACAGAGACAAGCATTTACTAACAAGCAAACCAGATAGTTGAATTATCCAAAAAGGAACACAAACAGAATATTAAGCTGAGCATAAAACTTTCAGATTGGTCACTCAATTAAAAGCCCTCTGAATAGCAAGTTCCCTAAATTACTCCTGCTCAAAATTGTGTGTGTGACACTTAACTCAATTCAGATCATACAAGGTTCAAAATTTCACTTAACTAAAACTAGAGAAGCTTTCTTTTGAGATTGCCAAAGATGTTTCAAAACTAAGGGTAGACTAACAATTCAAGCACAGAAAGGCGGGATAAGCATGACAAAGGTCTTTGATGCAGCAATTCAGAACTCTAGGCCAGTGCACTTATTACCACTCAACTTAAGTGTTGCAGCAACAGTTGCTGCAGCAATACTGACTAGAACAGAATTAAAAAACAACAATACTTAACACTTGTGTTGCATTGCCCTTATTCTTCGAATTTCTTTTTCATAGCTTTTTGCTTTTTTTATTTTTTTTATTTTTTATATGCTTGGGCAATGACAACAATTACAAATATTTACAAACATTAGTGCTTTATAACATAGCACATTACACAACATACTGACTTTAATTACTTCCTAAACTATGTGCACTTGGCCTAATTCTATTCCTTCATGCTTTGCCTTAATATAGCTCAAAGAACCCCCAAACTTAGTGTCTTATGCTACCTTAAGTTTTTAGTAAAAATTTGGCAATTCCCTAGGTCTAAGTTTTGGTACCGGTTAGACTGAAATTTTTTTCTTTTGTTTTGTTACTTTTTGGATTCTCTTGTTCTTTGAATGCGAAGAGTCTGAAATCTCGAAGAAATTGTTCAACCAATTCCTGAGATTGAAATATTCTTACATAGAAGAAGAAGAGAATTTCACAATAACCGAGAAATGGATGTAAATCAAAATCGTACTCTCAAGGAGTATGCTACGCCTTCTACGGCAGAGCCCCATGGTGTTAATGTGCATCCAAATGTTGATGCTAATAATTTTGAACTCAAACCGTCTTTACTTTCTATGTTCCAACTGGATCAATTTTCTGGATCACTACTGATGATCCAAATCTTCATCTTTCAATTTTTCATGAGTACCGTGGCACTTTAAAATTGAATGGAGTGACTCCTGAAGCCATAAGGCTGAAACTTTTTCCTTTTTCATTAAGGGATAGAGCCAGAGCTTGGTTTCGTTCCTTACCTAATGAATCTGTCACAACTTGGGATCAACTAAGGCAAGCATTCCTTGCTAGATTCTTTCCCCCGAGCAAAATTGCACAATTGAGGAATCAAATTACACGATTCACTCAAAATGAAGGGGAATCTCTTTATGATGCTTGGGAGCGTTTCAAGGAAATGCTAAGGCTATGCCCCCATCATGGACTAGAGAAGTGGTTAATCATACACACTTTCTATATTGGTTTGCTGTACACCACAAAGATGACTGTAGATGCCGCAGCTGGTGGTGCTCTAATGAACAAGAACATTGAAGAAGCTTACGCACTGATTGAGGACATGGAGCAGAATCACTAACAAGCAAGACAGCTATAACTTCTCCATCTCCACAAAAGAAAGAGCCAGGTAAGTACAAAGTCTCTACCCTTGATCATTTAGCTTCTAAGGTAGATGCATTGTTTGCTAAATTTGATAAGTTGAGTGTAAATGCTGTTTCACCTTCTTCTACTACTGCTGCTCCACCTTGTGAAATCTGTGGCATAGTTGGCCACACTGGTGCTGAATGCCAATTAGGGGTATCTACTGCTGGCCCTGAGCAAGCAAATTACGCTCAGAGGGGCGGTCCATTTTCTAATACTTATAATGCTGGATGGAGGAATCATCCAAATTTTTCTTATAAAAATTCTCCATCCAACCCCTCTTTTCAACCAGCAGCTAGAACACCCCCAGGATTTCAAAATCAAAATAATCAAAGAGTTCCTCAAAAATCCAATTTGGAAACATTGTTGGAAAATTTTGTTTTACCTCAAACAAAGCAAAATGAAGAATTTAAAAACCAAGCTGGATTTTTGAATGATACTCTCATCAAATTAACATCAAAAGTGGATTCAATTTCAACCCATAACAAGATGTTGGAAACTCAAATCTCACAAGTGGCTCAACAAGTCACTTCGTCCTCAAGAACCACGGGGATGTTTCCTGGACAACCTAAACCAAACCCCAAAGGCCAACTTAATCCCGTCACTTTAAGGAGTGGTAGACAATTAGAAGAACCTAAGGGAACTAGTGAGGATAGTGTGAGTGAGAATGAGAAAGAAAAAGAGATTCAAAGTGAGAGTGAGGTAGTTGAGGTTGAAAAAGAGAAAGAACCACCCTATGTCCCACCACCCCCTTACAAGCCCAAGATACCATTCCCTCAAAGGTTTTGCCAAGTCTAAGCTAGAAGAACAATTTAAAAAGTTTGTTGATATGCTGAAAAAACTTTACATTAACATTCCTTTTACGGATGCCTTGTCTCGGATGCCATCATATGCAAAGTTTTTAAAAGAGAGTTTATCCAAGAAAAGAAAAATTGATGACAATGAGACAGTGGCCCTGACGGAGGAATGTAGTGCTATAATTCAAAACAAACTTCCACCAAAGCTTAAGGACCCAGGCAGATTTTCCATACCTTGTGTGATAGGGAGTGAGACCATTGAGAGGGCTATGTGTGACTTAGGAGCTAGTGTGAGCTTGATGCCGTTGTCCCTTTGCCAAAGATGAGGCATATGAGAGTTAGAACCTACTACCTTGACCTTACAGTTAGCTGATCGTTCCATTAAGCACCCTGCTGGCATTCTTGACGACATTCCTATCAAAGTAGGAGATATTTTTATACCAACTGACTTCGTTGTTATGGAAATAGAGGAAGACTCCTAAGTTCCAATACTTTTGGGGAGGCCTTTCCTCGCCATTGCTGGTGCTATAATTGATGTAAGGGAAGGTAAGAATGCATTTAATGTAGAAGAAGAAAAGATTTTGTTTGAATTTGAAAATCTCAAAAATAGTCCTTCCACATCAGACTCTTGTTGTATGATTGATGTTGTTGACCATTGCGTGAAAGAGTGCTCTTTAGCACCATCTTCAAGCGATGGTTTGGAAGCATGTCTGATTAACAATGCAAGTAAAGAATTAACTGAAGATGCCCAAGTCTATGCACAATTGTTGGATGATAATCCTCCTATAAAAGACTTGGGTATTGAAGAACTCGTTGAGGAAAAATCTGATTCTCTTCCAAAAGAAGCACCAAAGGTTGAATTGAAACCTCTTCCGTCATCTCCAAGGTACGAATTCATGAGTTTGAACTCTACTCTTTTCATTACTAACAATACAAACTTGAGTAAGGTGGAGATTCTTGAACTAAAACCCAAACCTAATGAATTGAAAGAGAACAAATCCCCACAAAAGATCAAGAGTAAATTGGAAAAACGTGCTCGCCGAAAAGTTGTTTTCACAAAGCCCACATGGGTAGATGATGTTGAAAGAAAAATGTCACATATAGGGGAAAAGATGAAGAAGTCAAAATTTCTCAAAGTTTGGAAAGTTAAAGGGACAAGCACCCCTAATGCGGATCCAGGATAAATACCATAAATCATTTTAACCGTCAAGCTAGTGACGTTAAAAGAGCGCTGCGTGGGAGGCAACCCACGAGTTAACGTTGTTTGTGTTTTTATAGGAAAAATAATCATCACAATGTCTCAAGAGATTATGGGCAGCCATAGTACATGTGAGCTTTTCCTACCCCTTTCATGTTGTTTTTAATTGCAAATCATTGAGAACAATGCTTAGTCTAAGCATGGGGGGTATTTACCTTGTTTTATTTCTTTCCCTTTAAATTTTTTCGCTTTTTCTGCAATATTTTGTTGCTTTGCTATTTTAAGTTAGTAAGTCTTGAATTCTCCCATGTCTTGAGTTGTTGTTGTTGTTTTCTTGCAAGCTGAATGAAAAAACTTTTTAGCACTTGTTAATAATTGCATTTGAAAAAGAAAAAAATAGAGCTTAGTCTTTTCTGGGACCACAAAACTGATTTGTATGATAGACTTGTGCTAAATGTAAATGTGAGGTTGTCATGATTGGAAGCTGAGAATTAGCATGTCTGAACATTACTCTGTGTGAACCAGCTACTAAAATGTGAGACATAGAGCCTTCACAAGGGGATATTACTGAAATCGTATATTTTATACCCCTTTTCTTTGCAGAGTGTATGTTTCTCAAATTGTATCATTCTAGAATTTGTTTGTTGACCGTTTTGAAGCGAAAAATGATTTGCAGCATGCGAAAGAATCCAGGGATTTAGAAATTTTTCTTCTGGCCTCAGAGTTAGTGTTTGAAAATATTTCCCTCTAGTTGCCCCTTTGAGCCTATATTTTTATTCCTTTGGCACCCAGAAATGAATTTTTTTGTTTTTGGTAAACTTTGGAATTGGATTGGAGCAACTATTGAATTTGCAGGTTTTTGTCCTACATCTCAAATCATATATCTGTTGGACATAAGCTGATTGTATTGCCCTTTTTCCTCCAAGGAAAGAAAAGAAAGATCAATCAAAGAAAAAAAAAGAAGTGAAAAAGAAAAAGAAAAAAGAAAGCAAAAAGGGGGAAAATGGCAAAATCAAGGGAAATCAAAAGGAAAGAGTCCACTCAAATCTCAAAGACAAAAATCAAGTCAAAAAGAGTGGGCTCAAGTGAAAGAAATGAAGAAGAATGGAAGTGGAAGCAATTTTAGAGTCTTGGACAAAATGTGCAAAATTGGTAGAAGCTCTATTTTTTATTTCAAAGGTTGCTATCATTGATTTTTATTTTTAGCCCTTTGTTTTTCCCTTCTTTCTTATTCCCTACCTAACACTAATACCCCAAGGCCCCGTTACAACCAAATGGAACCCTATCTTTTGAGTGCTTGTGAACTTTTTAGTAGAGATGTTGGTCAACTTACAAACCTATGGCAATGAGCATTTGTTGAAACTTGAGCATAATACTTCCCAAGTCCCTAAGACACTCAGAGATTGTGAGCGAGTGCCAATGTTCGCACAGTTGTATTTTTCAGGTCATAAGCCTTTAATTGGGCAACCATCTGGCACCTCACTTGTGATATTGTACTTTGTTTGTCATATGCTTCTGTTTTTGGTCCCTCATTTGGCTAACTTTATTGATTGAATTCTTTGAAAATGCAGTTATTAACTTGTGCTTGCTAGTTTTGATTGTTCTTGCTTGAGGACAAGCAAAGGCTCAAGTATGGGGGAGTTTGATAAGTCTAAAATTAGAGTGTTTTTAGTGTTTAATTTGAATAAAGAATTGTGAAAATTTAGTTCTTTTATTGAGCTATTTTACTACAAGTCGTTAGTTTTTATTTTCAAGGATTACATTGAAGAAAGGAAGGAATTTTGCATGAAAAAAGGCCAAAAATCAAAAGAGAATAAAGAAGGGTGCAAACCAAGGAAAAAAAGTGCCAAGGAATTTCAACCAGCAGAGCTGCGAAGTTTAGCACGCCCCATGCAACCCTTGAATGTTTCAGGAATTCAAGTTTTCTCACGTAGCACGCCCTGTGCCAACTTAGCACGCCCCGTGCAACTCTTCAGAATTCAGAAAACAGTTTCAAAACTCTTCCAATTCCTCTCTTAATGGTTTTAATGGCTACTTATGCGAATTGAACTCATTCTCCACTGATTGTAGGCTATATAAAGCCCTCATTTATGATGTAAAGGGGTTCCCATCTTCACTTGTATACCTACACTTTGCTATTCTAAGTTTTGTTTAAGCTTTTGCTCTCTAGAATTCTGTCTTTGTTTATTGCTTCCTTTTATTTTCAGTCTTTACAATTCAGTTCTTGACAATTTCTTGCACTTTACAATTCCGCTCTTTATCGCTTTCTTTACACTCTCGTTATTTACATTTCGCTGTTTATATTTTATGCTTTCTATTTCTTCTCCCTCATCTACTATGATCATGTGTGAGTAGATCTTCTAGTCTTGGAATTGTGGGACACAATCCAATAATGGATCCCTAAATCAATTCCAAGGCTAGACTTTATCTTATTAGAAATTAATCCTAATCTAACCTTGTTGTAATAATTCATATAACAAATGTCAAGCGAAGTACCGAGAGGTGAAGCTTGACATTGGATCCACAAGGTTAGACAAGGCAATCAAACATGAAAATGCTTTTGATCGTCTTGGGACAATAAGGTTGTACTTAATGGGTCTCTGCGGTGATCAACCATGAGAATAGGCTTGATCACTGTTTCGAGACACATTCTGGTATTCCGAAAGGAAACTAGAATTACACCAAAAGAATACCTTGTCCTTAGAATAATTTCAAAATAAGATAAAGCAATGATACTTGACAGTTGGTCATTCATGGCTCCAATTCGGTCCTCCATGCGGTCAAACCTTTCCTCCATGCGGTCAAACCTTTCATTTGTTTCCTCCATAAATTTGACCAAGACCTCATCGATATCATATTCTTCCTCTTTCCGGTGCACTTGTAGTTGCTCATAATTAACCAAGTTGGAGGAATAAGGAGGTGGCTCATAGTCATCCCAATAGTTTGAATAAGCTTCATAAGGAGGAGGAGACATTTGGTTCTGACATTGAGACATATACCAATAACACTTCTCTAAATTTCTTTTTGCCTCTGCCTCTCTAATGTAGTCTCCAAAAGTTTTAACCATGATTTATACTTTTCTCTGCAAATAAAAGTGAACTGCAACTGTCTCTTGGGAAAGTATTAGCAATTTTTTTTTGTATTTTTTAAATAAGATAAAAAAAATTAAAACTAAAGCATAAAAAAAATGTCTAAAGCAATAAAAATCTTTTTCGTTTAATATTGCGAATTAATCTCCGGTAACGGCGCCAAAAACTTGTTGCGTTAAAAACACACTTAGAGCATATGTACTCTTTCGCAGAAGTAGTATAAAAGAACATCGTATCCATAGAGATTAATTAACAAGTACTAAACTACTTAAAATTATTTATTGTTTAAACGAGTGAATAATTGAGTTGTAATTGAAACAATGAAATAAAAAGTAAACAATTAACAAATAATAAAATGCAAGATTTAATAGATGGAGCTGAGGTCTAGGGTCGCGGTTTCACTTACAAGCTTCGATTCGCCAATGTCTAATTCTACCTGAATTCCCTTATTTTATTCAATTACCAATCCCTTTACTAAAGCTACTAATCCGTTTGGTCATTCGCGATTAATATTCTTTTTCCTAAATTAACCCTAGTTTGGTCATGCTAGAATTTAAATTTAAGAAAAGCATAAAGCACAAAAAGGTTGAAAAACTGGAAGACTAAATTAAAGTTTGGTCATGCATTAATCATAGCCCCAATTATCCTATAGGTCTACCAACTAATTGCAGTACGGTCGCTGATCAACTAATTGATTATGAACATGAAAAGGGTAGCTAATCCTAATTATGTGAAAAAAAAAATAGGATAATATTAATTGAAATAAAAGCTAGGAATTCAAAGTATAAATTAAAACATAAAAAGGTCTCTAAGAATACAAGATCCACCTAAGACCCTAGAAGAAGATTTAGCAATCCATAGTTATCAAGAACAATTAAATAAAATTAGGAGTCATAAATTACAGAGATAAAAATAACCCGGAGTAGAGAAATTTCTGATAAAAATAACTTGGAGTAGAGAAATTTCTTATCTTGATAATTTAGTCTCTTTTTTCTGCTCCAAAGCTCTCTCACGGTGACAAAAACAGGTACCTAAATTCTTCCTCTCCTTCCGTCAACGTCCTCGTGTCAGGATGTGTGAATAGTTGATAATGTTGTGCGGCTCCCCCTAATTGTTAAAAACACGGCATTTTATATTGTCACCTAATAATAGGGTTGTCACCATTACTTGTTTCCAACGCGAACTTCAATTCACCCACGGCACTTTCTTGCTTATCACGTATTGCTTGAATTGCCATGGTGGGCTTAGCTCCATTATTTAATTGAGTTGGGCTCTTCCTCCGACTGGCCGTGGGCCAATGTATTTGTGCTGCAACTTCAATTAGGCCTTGTGCCCTTTATCTTCCATTCAAGCAAATTATATATATATATATATATATATATATATATATATATATATATATATATATATATTATTTTGACTTTGGAGTGATTTCAAATTAGACTTTCATTCTTCTACCTATTTTCTTCTTTTCTGTAACAAAAACAGCAAAATAAGTCAATGATTTATATAGCTAGCTAGTAATAATTGTTCTGAAAAATGACTCAAAAATATCCCTAAAAATACACTAAATTAGAGTTTATCATGCGCTTGCGGCCTATCAGATTGCTGCTCCAAGGCAAGTCGTATGAGGCTCATGATTGTGACTTCCACACATAACTTTATCCTTCCAATCATAATTAGGAGGATTGAGTTGTTTAGCTTTCAATCTAAAAGGACAACCACACTTTTTTGAGGTCTTGTGTCTAATAGAACACCCAACATCTACTGCAATATATCTCCCATGTCTCTCGCAACCCAAAACGATCTTATTCTTCTTCCCTTTACCATTATCTGTGGACTCGGATCGAATAATAATAAAAATGACTCTGTTGGCTCTCCCGATATCTCTAGCCCAACGTACAAGATTATCCCGAGTAGGAAAAATCTACAAAATAATCGTAAACTAAATTAATAACTTATAACAAATAATAAACAAGAAGCGCTTTAAAAAGATATGTACCTCTAAGGCGGTAAACTCGTCCGATAAATCCATAGTAAAGGGAAGTCTCCCATCAGCTGTAGCCATATCTGTAAAATAAATAAAATGTTAATTACAAAAAATTTAAAAAAAAATTAAAAACGCTTCCGGAATTACCGAAAATACAGGTAGTTCCGGAAGGCACATTTTACAAATTCCAGAAACAGGTAAAAAAACAGTATTTCCGGAAGGTTAAAAAAATAATTTTTCCGGAAATACAGTGTTTCCGGAAGCTGAAAAAATAAAATTTTCGGAATTACCTAAAATTGGATGTTTCCGGAAGCAAACTCACTTTTCGGAAATACTGTAATCGAAAATAACGCGAATAAAATTTCCGGAATTACCTATAATTCCGGGAAGTTTAAAAATTTGTGGAGTCTGACCAGATTTTGGTAAAAATGAGAGGAGTATTTTTGGGTTAAACTGAATAATGGGGGTATGGGGTATAAGGAGGGGATAAAAAAAAACCCTTAAAATACAAGCAAATATATATATATATATGCTATTAAGTTACATACATATTAATGTCTAACTTATTCTAAATTTTGTATATACGATTATTAAAATAATATAATAAATTTTATATGATTATTGAGATAATATAATAATTTTACACAGACAGCATTTATTATTCTACTTTTGTATATATGTTTACTGAAATAGTATAATAATTTTACTATGAACTTAAACACATAATTGTAATAATATATGTGTTAAAAAATAATGAATTTTCTAACAATAGTTATATTCTTGATTTTTTTTTGGCTAAATGTCAGTTTTGGTCCTTTATCTTGGTTTTAGGTTTCATTTTGACGTTTTATCGTTTTTTGGGTCCGTTTTGGCTCCTCATCTTTCATTTAGGTTTCTTTTTGGTCCCTACCGTTAGTTTTTGTTAACAGACTCCACACTGGCAGTTAATTGCTGACGTGGCGTCTAAGGTGTCACTGCTGACTTGAAATTCTTTAAATGATGTGGCATATAAGGGTCCAAAATGAAACTTAAAAAACATGGGGGACCAAATTGACAAAATTAACAAATTTGGCCCTAATCTTTATCTTCATCTTCTCAGGCGAGCCACCACCACAAACAGTGACATCGCCTTTCTCTCCCCTCCCCCCTCCTCTCTCTCTCCCCTCAAGAACACCAAGAACTACAATAATTTCTAGAATTCTCAATTATTCACCAAATCAAGCAAATGAATAGTGCATTTCAGGCAAAATTTCACAAGGAATTAGAATCCATCACCAATTGGTATAAAAAAGTGGAGGAACTTAATCGAAAACGTGATTTTCAAAGGCAAACACGTTTTGGGTTTTGCAAATTGGGGAAACTTTCAAAACTCAACCAAAATTCACAAAACCACTTGCAATAGACTCGAAATTGGTGCAGTAACTGATTTTAGCAAAATATTTCAACAAGAATGATAAAGAATTGAGAACAAAATAGAAATGTAGATTCGCGTTTTACGGTTTTGTTGGCATTTTCAATGACGGGGGAGAGAGGGGGGAGGGGGGAGAGAGAGGCGATGTCACTGTTTGTAGTGCTGGTGGTGGCTCACCGGAGAAGATGAAGATTGGGGTGTTTTTCCAAATTTGTTAATTTTGTCAATTTGGTCCCTCGTGTTTTTTTTTGAAGTTTCATTTTGGTCTCTTATATGCCACATCATTTAAATAATTCCAAGTCAGTAGTGACACTTAAGACGCCATGTCAGCAGTTAACTGCCAGCGTGGCGTCTGTAAACAAAAACTAACTGCAGGTACAAAAATGAAACCTAAATGAAAGACGAGGGGCCAAAACATACCAAAAAAAGATAAAGAACCAAAATGAAATCTAAACCAAAGATAAAGGACCAAAAGTGACATTTAGCCTATTTTTTTTACTGCTAGCTAGTATAAGATATTATGTTTATTGTATTCATAGTTGAAGAGTTGTATATACATCGAAGAGTGTTAAAAAATTTAATTGAAAGATATTTTAATTTTACAAAATTTTAATATATTATAAAATGTTTAAAGAGATAAGTCTTGTGATTCGATTAAAAAAGATATTAATTCATTCAAATTGATAGAATACATCTACAACAATACAAATCCAATTTACACATGAAAAGTATGCAATTATATTCAATGTATACTTTCTTTTAATAAATATATAATCTAGCCATTGACTAATATTTTCAGTATTGCTAAAACAAATCCTACCAACCTTGATTCCAAATAGGTTTTTGATCATAATCATATTCAGCAATTTAATTATGGTAAAAATAAATTATATGGAAAAATATCCTTCTAAAAAGATGTTTAAATTTGGTCAAAAAATGTTTAAATCTATCCGGTAATTAATATGAATGAAATGAATTTATTATACATGATCATGTTCACATTAATATTACATTTATTATTTTGGAGTTCAAAATACAATATTATATTCACTAATATATATACACACTGACACACACACACATATGTTGTCTTATTGGAAAATTCTTTTTAAAAAACTTATTTTATGAAAACTACAAAAAATGAAATTAAATACATTCAATGATTATAAGAGATATGATTTTTATCTTTGGTCAAAACATTACTTTTATATATAAGAAACATTTAATTCATAAAAAAACATGATTTAGAAGTTGCAATTAAAAAAAATATATTAAAAAGTAAAAAGTAAGGAAATATTGGATTGTGTGAGCAAATACCTTAAATGTTTATCCCCTACCAAACCCCATTAGGTGATAGTATGCCACTGCACTCTTCACATTTTACAAACTCAATGGCTATAAAGCACGTAGAGATTGGTCCCAAGTCTCATAACTTCATACATTTGTTTCAAAATAAAACTTACAAAGGGTGATCCTATGGACTCCAATTCCAGCAACAACAACAACAACAGACTCCCTCATCAGGATCCAAAACCCATCATGGAAGGATTCAAGGACCGATACCCGACAGTGTATGTGAAAGCAGACACCTCGACATTCAAAGAAATCGTTCAAAGGCTAACCGGACCTATCGAGTCCACAAAGGATGGCTCCTTCGAAGCCACACCCTCTAACTCTAAGAACAACATCCCACCAATCCAAACCATGCCCGAAAAACAGCAATCGAAACTCAACCTCCATGAACGAAGAAATTCCCATAGAAACCTCAACTCTTTGCTCCCTCGCTTCCCTTTTGATCCATCGAGTTTTGCTCCTAGTCCTAGGAATCCTAACATTAATCTATCTCCAACGAGTTTTGCTCCTAGTCCTAGGAATCCTAACATTAATCTATCTCCATCGAGCAACTTCAGCTTCACTGCACTTTCCCTTGGCTCTGCCACTCCCCACATACCTGACCAGTATCAGAAAAGGATCCCCAACCCTAATTTGAATATTGAAGCTGGAAAAAATGCTATCAAAGAGAAAGGGGTTTTCTTGCGCCGTTCACCTGCAAACACTTCCACCCCCAAGGATGCTGAACCCCGCTTGCTGCCTCTATTCCCTACTTCTCCCCAAGCTTCTGACAATCCTTCTTCGACTTGAGTTATTCCATTATTCTCCTTTGTCCATTTATATTTTTTGTTTTGGGGGGGGGGGGGGGGGGGGGGGGGGGGCGAGCGAAGGGAATGGAAGGATTTTATTTGATAGGAAGGGAGGGGAACATTTTCTTGTTTCGTTCAGGAGGGAAGGGGGTTTTATAGGGTGAAAGAGTAATAATTTGTGTCCTTAATATACTTTATATTATGTTATAAATGAGGATTTTATGTGATTTTAGTTTAAAATATTCTGCCCCCTCCAAAAAAACTCTAATATTTAAGGGAATTTAATTTAACAATGCATTTTCGTTTTTCCTTCCCCTTTAAATTTTTGTTCTGTTTTCTCTCATCTACGTTAAAACATTATTCCCTTTGTCCTGTTACATCTCTTTTGAAGTTGTTTTACAAGAACAACGAAAATCACGAGATTTTGTTGTTTTCTTATAAGCAAATGTTAATGGTTAGTAATTAGTTAGGGGAAGGATGAAATGTTAGTTTCCGGGATTTGGACTTTAGAGCTCCTTCTTCAAACTCATTCATCTCCCTTAGTCTTTTTTATATCTTTTAATTGTCATTATTTCATTGTATATATTTCTCTTTACATTAGAAACTTAACGATATAACTTAAAAAAAAGTAGTTAGTGCGTTCTAAAACTTTGAAAGTGACAATTAAATAATAGCAAAATTTTGCAAAAAAATGGACAGCTAAAAACCGAGAGAGAGAGAGAGAGAGAGAGAGAGAGAGAGAGAGAGAGAGAGAGAGAGAGAGTACTACGTTTCTTTCAAGGTTGTTTTGTAAAATTTTGTAACTATTTAGTCGTCGTTTCAAAGTTAAATTTCATATTAGCTACTTTTTTGTAAATTACACCATTAACGCACTATATATTTTAAAGAGAAACATGTGTAATGGCGTAATGAAAAGTAAATGATATCACTCGAAAAAGACCGATATAATTTCCTTAAAAAGTAAAAAAAATCTAATAATTTCTTTGGTTATGGTAAACCAACCTTAAACAACTCCTATAAAGGAACACGAGACTAATAATTAATAAATAATAATTAATAACTAATAACTAACATTAATACAAATACGAGTAATTGATGCTCTATAAATTCAAGTGAAATCATCTCCTTATATAAATTAAATGTTTTTAAAACCGGACCAGAGATCGGACCGGCGAGACCCCCGGGTAAAGGTTCAATCGGTTATTAATAAAATAAATAAAACTAAATTGTCAAAATAAATAAATAAATAAATAAAATATTAGTTTTTGGGTAAAAAGTAAATAAAAAATCAAAAACTACATTTCGGACGGTTCAACCTGAGTAAATTGACAGTTCAACCGCGTCCAATTTGTTGAGTTTCTAATACAGAAACTTCAAGACATCCTAGGTTGTGTGCAATGGCTATTAACCAAAAAAATTAGCCGTTACACTGTTATTAGTTTCAACAGAATTCAGTTACAAAAACTGTTAAGTTGTTAGAAGTTGTTACAGCTAAGTAACTAACTTCTAACCAACCCTCTAGGGGTTATTTTGTACATATAAATACCTATGTAATCTAGTTTCATTCACACAGAAATTCATAATAAAAAATTACAAGTTTAGTTTTACATTTTGTATTGCAAATTTTCTTCAAAGCTTTGTTCTTCAAGTTCCTCTCCGTTCCTTCAACTTTAAGTGTGTTGCAGTTCCTCAAGGTGTGAAACCTCGCATACAAAGAAAGAAAGTGAGTTAGGGTTGATTTCTGTGACTGAAATCAAAGAGAAAAGGAAGATCAAAGAGGTTAAGGAATTTACCTTTCTGTGAGCATATTCGCAAGCTCTCAGGAAGTCTCTAGTTGCAGAAATTGTTCATCACGAACAATTACTCAGTTCATACATCAAACAGGTAAAGAGAAGATCAGGGTTTGAACAATAGAAAGAAAATTCAAGTAAAATCACATAAGAGTTGTGATTTTACCTGACTATCAGTAATTGAAACCCTAGAGTACTTGAAATACCTGCAAAACATCAAAAGATTCAGAGTGAGGGTTCCTGAATCAACATCAAGAGAAATAACAGAAAAGAAAAGTGAAATAGAGTTAGTATTTTACCTTCCAGTACGAATCAAGCTAGATCTCCAGAAACCCAGGGTTTGTAAGTATTCAAGCCTCAGATTCGCAGATTCAGTGCAATTTCCAAAGGGTTTTTGCATCATCATCATCAGGAATTATCATAGGAGAGAGAGAGAAGAGTTCGTACGCTTCAATCACTAAGAATAGTGAGAACATAGAAACCCTAACAGAGTGTCACTGAGAGAGAAAGAAGAAGAAGAAAGAACCAGCAAGAAGAAGAGAGAGAAACAGAAGACAGAAGTGAGCAGCAAAACCCTAATTCTGGGTTTTTATACTTAGTAGTTCAACCGGGTCACGTGTATCCACTGAGGATCCGAAGAGCTCTGCAAAAACCCAGCTAAGAATAACTGGGTTAGGTAAGTGGGTAAGTAAATCATTGGGCCTTAATCTTGCTAATTGCAACATCTGTATTACTGGAATACACCACCTGCAATTAAGGAAAATTAAATGGTTAAAATTCAGGCAAAATCAACACAATTCAGATCAACTCGGTTTTGGGCGGTTCAACCAACTACTGGGTAGGTCGGTTTCCGGTTTGGTCCGGTTCTGACAACACTGCATAGATTGGATAGTATATATGGGGATTGGAGTACCTTTTGCACTTTTATGAACAGAACTTCCTAATCTCAAAAAAAGGTGATGTAGGACATCCAGGGAAGGTCGTTCCTGTCTTCTTGAGACATTTGGGTGTCCTATCCGAAGTCTCAATTTGGCATGTAGGCAGACATTGTATGTGCTTGTGTAGAAAGAATACAATAGTTTTAATATGTTAACTAGTTATACTGAAAACATATAATATTTTTCCGTCGAAACTGCTTAAAGGCAATAAAACTATACTTATTGCAGATAATGATTCGTCCACGAGACAGAAAAACTAAGTACTTATTTATAAAAAAAAACCTCACAAATGCAAAATAGAAAAAGTATTTATTTCAACAATGTATAGTATTTCGCTATCGGAAATCAAAAGTAATGCAAATATACTAACAACAACATGCAATGTTTCTCCGTAGGAACTCAAAATAGAAACATACATTTATAAGGAGAAAATATAAAAAAACAACAACTATTGTGTTAGCATGTAATCTTGTCTCGTCGGAAATTTAAAAAAACCAGGGATTTATAAAGAAAAGTCATTTATAAATAGTAGAGATACTTATAAAGAAAAAATACAAAAAATTATTCCAATAACGTGTAAATCTTTTACGTCGAGACACAAAAGCAAAACAATCATTTAAAAGACAAAATATAAATGGTAAAAACATTTATAAAGATAAAATATAAAAATAATTAAACTTACCACATTTAACAATTTCACATTATGACTCAAAACATCTAGGAACATATCTATATAAATGAAATAAATTCTATTTGTAGGAATCATTGTCTCTTAATATACATGGAAAAAGTATGTCTACATTGACAATAGTAACATTTCTTCGTAGAGACGGAAAACCAAAATAATCATTTTTAAAAGACATTTATAAAGACAAAATATAAAAAATTATTACAACAACATACAATTATAAAGACATTTGTAAAGAAAAAATGTAAAAAACAGTTTTACCGATAATATCTAATATTTTCTCGTCAGTATGACTTAAAGACAGAATATCACTCTAAATTTAAATATTCCTTCTTAAAATACATAGCCATCACAAATAAAAAGTATAAAAACTAATTATTCAGACAATCGATAGTTGTTCAAAATCAAAAGTAATTCAATTACACTAACAACATGCAAAACTTCGCCGTTGAAACATGAAAATAGAGGGATAAATTGTAAAAAACACATAGTTTCTAAATTAAAAAAGTTAAAAGTTGAAAAAAAAAATGAAATGATATATTTGACCCTAAACTTAAGAAATGTGAAAAGTAGTAGTTTTCACGTTCTATTGTTTGTTTAGATAGAAGATAAACTAAATAGCATTTTTGTTCCTTTATGTTTGCTTTAGGTTTCATTTTGGTCCTTTATCTTTTTTTGGTCTATTTTGGTCCCTCATCTTTCATTTTCGTTTCATTTTAGTCCCTGTCGTTAGTTTTTGTTAACGGATCCCACGCTGGCATTTAACCGCTGACGTTGTTTCTTAAGTGTCACTGCTGACTTGGAGTTCTTCAAATGATGTGGCATATAAGAGACGAAAAAGAAACTTAAAAAAAAACATGAGGGACCAAATTGACAAACTTAACAAATTTGGAAAAACATCTCAATATTCTTCTTCATCTTCTTCGGCGAGCAGCCACCACCGCCACCACCACAAACAGTGACATCTTCTCTCTCTCTCTCTCTCTCACTCTCTCTCTCTTCCTTCGTCGTCGAAAGGGCCAAAAAATTGTAAAACGCAAATCTACATTTCCATTTCGTTCTCAATTCTTCATCATTTTTGTTGAAGTATTTTGCTAACAATCAGTTACTGCACCAATTTCGAGTCTATTGCAAGTGGTTTGGTGAATTTTGGTGAGTTTTGAACGTTTCCCCAATTTGCAAAACCCAAAACGCGTTTGCCTCTGAAAATCATGTTTTAGATTAAGTTCGTCCCCTTTTTGTGCCAATTGGTGTTGGATTCTAATTCCTTGTGAAATTTCGCATGAAATGCACTAATCGTTTATTTGATTTGGTGAAGTATTGAGAATTCTAGAAATTATCGTTGTTCTTGGTGTTCTTGATGAGAGAGAGAGAGAGAGAGAGAGAGAGAGAGGGAGGTGGACAGAGAAAGGGAGGGAGGGGACAGACAGAGGCGATGTCACTATTTGGGGTGGTGGTGGTGGTGGCTCGTCGGAGAAGATGAAGATGAAGATTGGGGTGTTTTTCCAAATTTGTTAATTTTGTCAATTTGGTCCCTCATATTTTTTTAAGTTTCTTTTTGGTCCCTTATATGCCACATCATTTAAAGAATTCCAATTCAGCAGTGACGCTTAAGAGGTCACATCAGCAGTTAACTGCTAGAGTGGCGTCTGTAAATAAAAACTAAAGTCTGGGACCAAAATGAAACGAAAATGAAAGATGAGGGACCAAAACGGACAAAAAAAAGATAAATGACCAAAATGAAACCTAGAAGATAATGTAAAAATAGTTTTACCGACAATATGTAATACTTTCCCGTCAAGACTGCATAAAGACAACAAAATTACTCAAAAGTTTAATATTGATTTATTAAAAAGAAACTCATCACAAATACAAAAGTATATAAACTAATTATTTCAACAATGAGTAATATTTCCCCAGTGGAATCAAAAGTAATGCAATTATATTGACAACATGCAATATTTAGCCGTTGGAACTCAAATAGAGGGATAAATTGTAAAATAAAGTAGAGTCTAAGTTATAAAAGTTAAAAAAGTGTTACGAAAAATGAAATGAAATAACATATTTGACCATTAACTTAACTTCAACTCTACATGATTACCCAAAGGATATGCCTCACCTCTCCAATGAGGATGTCTTCATTCTTCTCAATACTCTAGATACATCTACCCACCTTGTGAAATGTATCTCTTAAATTTTCACTCTTTTCAAATTACTTCGAAAATTTCAATTGACTATTTCCCAATAAGATGTGGGGGTATATATAAAACTTAAGAACCCCAATTTTATTGGCTAACCCACATTGTCTACAACTATTGATATTCAACTTAATCCAATTCAACTAGTTTTTTGGGCTAACTTGTATGATCAATTTTTTATCGTATCCAGCCAACACGTAATTATTTTTAGTGTTAACACCTTTATAAATACACTGATCATTCAATCTGATAAAAAAATATATTGATCATTCAATCAACCTGTTCTAATCCCTGAAAAATTAAATGCTTTCTCTTTTTGATCTGTTTCTTAGGGCCATACTTCTTCCAACGCCTAAACTACTCATTGGACACCTGTAATCCTTAAATATTCTCAAAATATCCTCACATAAAAACACCTATCACACTGTATTTTAACTGGTTCTGAGCACGATCGTCCAAACCAGTTCAGAGCACCCCCTTAAAAATATTTTTATTAGGTTCAGCGCACAGCCGACCGAACCGGTTCGGAGCACGTCCGGGGAACCATTGAAAAGTATAGAAACTGTATATTTGAGATAGTCCACTTTGTGGGTCTATTGAGATATTTGTTTAATTATTAATATTAGTATTAGTTATTTATAAAAAATAGAGAGAAAAGGGGCTGCTCTTGCAATAGGAAGAGGGGTACCCAGACGAGACAATTGTCCAATAAAGAAAGAGCCTTGTTGGCAAGTGGGCATGGTGATTGACTGATTGTGTCGTGTTTTTGTGAAATGTTGCCCCAAAAGCAAAAAACCCAGTTTTATGTAAAGTTGACTGTATATTTGCAGCGTTATTTATGTAAACCAAAAACACGACACAATTAGTCAATCACCATGCCCACTACAAGGCTCTTTCTTTATTGGACAATTGTCTCGTCTGGGTCCCCCTCTTCCTATTGCAAGAGCAGCCCCTTTCCTCTCTATTTTTTATAAATAACTAATACTAATATTAATAATGAAACAAATATCTCAATAGACCCACAAAGTGGACTATCTCAAATAGACAGTTTCTATACTTATCAAAAAAAAAAAGCACGGTGGATAAACTACGGAACTGATTCGGTTGGACCTCCTCAGAACCGGTTCGGACGACCGTGCTCCGAACTATCGTAGGATCACAGAATTCATTAATGGTATTTTGGTCTTTTCACGCGTGTTAGGGTGTCTACTGAGTAGCTCAAGGGTTGGAAGAAGTATGAGCCGTTTCTTATTAGTCCTCCATGTTTCAAATTTATCCTCCATGTTTCCGTTAGTGTTTCAAATTGATCCTTTATTTTATGTTTATACTTTAAATTAGTCCTTATAAATGGAATACATGGAGGCCGTGTTTTAAAAACCGGCTCGGCCCGACCGGTTGGACCGGGCAAACTGGGAACTGGGTGGGTAATCGAGTCGGTTAACCCTACGGATCGGAAATGCACCAATCCGGTGGAAACCGGCCAAACCCGGCCGGGTTTTGGCAAACTCGGTGACCCGGTGGGTTTGTGTAACCCAGACCGGGTTGTGCATGTGTGATGAAAACAGAAACAGAATTTTTATAAAAATTCGCAGAAAAGGCTTCGGAGAGGTTCGAACCTCTTCCCTTTTGAGTCAATATATAAGGAAGTTAACCACTGCACCACCTGTTGATGTTGTCTATGTTGCGCACGTGAAACATATAACATATAACATATATTACATGGACTTGCCACAATTCAAGCATTAATTACTAATTAGTTTTTTTTTTACATTACTAATTAGTTTTTCTTTTCTTTTTTTGATAAGTTACTAATTAGTTTTTCACCATACACATTTCATGGTTGATTGTATTTCCACCTGTTGTTGCGATTGTTTTGGATTTTTTTGGCATTATGTATAATTGTTTAATTTTAGTAAATTAAATTTTATAGGTATGAAATTTATAAGTCTTGAAAATTTGGAAATTTTTTATATAGGTCTTGAAAATTCACGAACTACAGACCGGGTCCGAGTCATGCGGTCCCGGTTTTGATCATGCGGTTCAACTGTCGACCCCTCGGTCCGACCCTTGACCCAGTGACCCGGTACCATCACCGAGTCGGCCACCGGTCCGAGTTTTAAAACATTGCATGGAGGACGACTTTTTTTTTATAAGCAACGTTAGTGAGGGAGGGGAGAATGTTAGTTTCCTGAGTTTGAACCCGGGACCTTCTTCTTATACTCATTTGGTGTACTCCTTCAGTATCTCTTAGCCCACCAACTGAACTATCTACTTGGGATATGAAGGACCAACTTGATACAAAATCGAAAACATTGACAACCATTTGACATGGATTCCCAATTAAAAACAGAAAGTGAAACATAAATGATTTAAATGAGAAAAGAGAAACTTAATGGAGGATAAGTTTACAACAACGAGTTTGGTAAAAAAAATGATGCACTACTTGAATGCAAATTCTGTGGAAAGTCGAGGTATCATGTTCGTAAAGGGGATAAACGTAATTATAAAACTATCCCTATAAAGTCGATGTTCTATTTGTCTATAGTTTCAAGGTTGCAGAGAATGTTTACATCAAACAAAATTGCGTAGAAAATGACTTGGAATTATGAGAACAGACGTACCTCAGACGTTTTATCCCACCCATCTAACGGTGAAGCGTGGAAGCACTTTGATCAAGTACCTTCGAATTTTGCCTCAAACCCACGAAATGTTCGGCTTGGCGTGTGCTCTGATGGATTTACTCCATATATCCAAGCATCAGTGACACCCAGCATGGAACACACAACAAAGTTTACGCTGAAAAACGGTAAAGTGGCATGTCCCCACTGCATGGAACACACAAAGGTGTTTACACTGAAAATGGGGTCAAGAGTTCTTTGTTTTACTCACATCGTAGATTCTTACAACCAGATCATGTATTTAGAAAGAATAAGAAGGCCTTCAAGGATAGGGTAATTGAAACAGATGTCCCATTGCCTTTGTTTATATCAAGTGAAATCTGCAGCAGAGTTATGGATTTGCCACAAGTCACAGAGGTAGGTGTGCTCACCCAATTGGATGGTTATGGACGGGTGCATAACTGGGCAAAAAAACATATTTTGGAATCTCTCATATTGAAAAGATAATCTGTTGAGACCCAATCTTGATGTAATGCATATCGAGAAGAATTTCTTTGACAACATATTTGTCACTATGATGAATGTGAAAGATAGAACCAAAGACAATAATAAGGCTGGACTGGATTCTGCTCTCTACTGTGCAAACATCGATCCAATTTGAATTTGGTGCAAATGGCTAATGGAAGATGTTAAAACCCAAAGCAAAATACTGTCCAACACCCGATGATGTTCTAACGTTTCAGAGTAAGTTATGTTGATTCGGATTTTATTTTATTCAAATATTTTTTTAGCTGTTTTATATTTTATTATTTATCAATAAAATAAGCAGGTTTATCAAAAGAAAATTAAAATCAGTGGGAGTTAGTGAGGGAATCCCATAGCTAAATGTAACACGTGACAGTCAGAATTTTGACGAGTGGCAACCAGAGTTGGCGAGGGAAATTTGAACCCCTCGCTAATTATTGAGAGAATTAGCGAGGGAATATTCCCACGCAAATTTAGAGACGGATTCAAATTTCCCTCGCTAACCTTGTAGGGAGGAGTTTTTAGCGATAAAATTAATCCCTCGCAAAAGTCAATTAGCGACGAAATTAGTGACGTTAGCGATAGAATTGTCCCTCGCTAATCAGCATTTTTTTTTGTAGTGCTATCGTTATCTTTTTTTATAAGCAATTGATTTTATTTATGGGAGCACAAGGGGTACCTTTAGGCCTCGTTAAAATCTCCCTATAATATTTTTAATTACACTTCATTTATGTTTAAAGACATTTTAGAGCTTCATAAATTTAGAATTGAAAAAGATGTCATCCCATCCCTTCTCCTCCTAAAACCTCCTCCAATCATACCCAAAGGATATCAAACATTGTAATTATTCATTAAAAATTCAATTTTATATATTATTTGATTTGTCACAAGTTCCCTCCATCAAAGTTAATTCTATTAGAAACACTATCAAAAGACTAACTCTTTTTGCTAGACTCAACCTGCATTACTTATACCTCTTTTTAGTATATATTAATTAATTGCACAACTTTTCATAAGAATTTACTTTGTCTATACTTAAAACAGTATTTTTCGATATAATAAAAAAGCAATATGCTTTGAGAACTCATTATCATTTGGCTAAATAAAATTAAGAAATTAACATACATGGTACCTAGCAATCTTATGCCCCAACTACTCCACTTGTGAATGACAATCATATTTTTCTTTTTTTATGAAAGAATGACAATCATATTTTGATAAAATATCAATCTAATGCATCGCATTAACATCATCCATCATAAGACTTGCGTGTTTCTGAGTAATTTCTATCCCCTTTGTTATTATTTTAGTATATACATCAATTTAATAATTTGCTTGGAATCAATATTTTCAAAATTGGATCGGACATTGAATCTTCGAGACCTCTAAAATGCATAGTTCAGTTGCTTCACTCGGTTCAATCATGGTTGAACAAGATTACTAATATATAAATAAAATTTTAAAATATTAAATTTTGAAAAAAAAAGTAAATAAAAAAGTCAAAAAAACATTTCGAACCATTCAACCCAAGTTAATTAGTTGTTCAATTCGATCCAAGCCGATTCTGCACAATTCAACTAAACTGTAATTCAATTCAAATTGAACCAACGAATGGACTGGTCGGTGCCCAATGGAACCGACCAATCCATCTTAGAACAGTGTTTGGAACCGACGAATTAGTCGGTTCCAATTCTACTTGAAAGCGCCTAAGCGTGATCAAAGAGCACTACTATGTACAATCATTACTATTTTAATTTTTTTTGGTCGAGACCAGAGTATCCATCGTCGAACGCAGTGGCTAATCCCCTTGCTGGATTGAAGGTACCTCGAGGTGTGGGACAGCTGGCCCAGGGATTTAAAGTTGCTCCATACCCAAGGCGAAGATCGAACCCTCGACACTTGGTTAATGGAGGATGAGCTCTAACCGCTCAACCACACCCTTGGGTTATCATTATTATTATTTTATTGTTTTGAAGGAAAGCTCCCTTATTTTATAAATCTACAAATTGTCATATTAAGTGAAGGCAATTTTTTCTAAGCCTGAACAACAGAAGAACAACATTACCTGAAACTTACTTATACAAAAAACACAACCTGAAACTTACTATGAGTGCCGTACGAATTCTATCCAGTGAAGCAATCCGAATTCTATCCAGTGAAGCACGTGATGATGATCATAAAATCGATTTAACACCATGGGATCTCCAGTTACTCTCATATGGACCGATCCAAAAGGGTCTTCTTTATCACAATCCAGTAGATCTAGAAACAAGAGCAACCCAAATCCAAAGCCTCAAACACTCTCTTTCTTCCACCCTTGCATTTTTTCCACCCCTTGCTGGCCGTTTTCAAATCACCCAACACCAAGACAACAACACCGTCTCATGTTCCATCCTATGCAACAACGCAGGTGCACTCTTTGTCCATGCAACTGCAGAGAATACGCGTGTCTCAGACATCTTTGGACTTTCTTCTCCAATCCTTTACTCCTTTTTCCCGCTTAACGGAGTTAGAAACTACCAAGGCACGTCACACTCATTGCTCGCAGTCCAAGTCACGGAGTTACTTGATGGCATTTTTATTGGCTTCACGCTCAACCATGCTGTCGTTGATGGTACGTCTACTTGGCATTTCATCAATTCATGGGCTCACATCTCTAAGAGTAGTACTCTTCAAATACCAAAACATCCTTCATTTCAACGTTGGTTTCCACAAGCCACTCAACGCCCCATATGCTTTCCTTTCAACTTTGACACATCTAATGATGAAAATTTAAAACTTCTCAACTACCCTTACCTACCTGAGCAGTTATTTCATTTCACAAAAGAGAAGATTGTTGAACTCAAAGCGAAAGCTAACTTAGAAGCAGGTCAAAACAATATATCTTCTCTTCAAGCGCTTTTCACTCACCTTTGGCGCTGTGTCACTCGTTCAAAAAGTCTTGACCTACAAGAAAATGTTAGTTTTTCAGTGACCATAGGAGCTAGGTCAAGAATGGTCCCGTCTTTGCCAGGGGATTATTTTGGAAACGCTATTGTGATGTGTGTGGTTACCATGAAAGCTGAGGAGTTATTAAAGGAAGGTGGGCTTGGTAAGGGTGCTTTGGAGATGCACAAGATGATTGCTTTGAACTCTGATCATGATAAGTTGAAGAATCACTATGAGTCTTGGTTGAGAACACCAAGTTTTATTGATCTTGGAAGTGTGACTAATAGTAATTGTTTGGTCATTAGTAGTTCTCCTTTGTTTGATGTTTATGGTAATGATTTTGGTTGGGGTAAACCTGTGGAAGCTAGAAGCGGGGGTGCAAATAAAAAATATGGGAAGATCACCGTGTATGCTGGGGCAGATGAAGGTAGTATAGAACTTGAAGTTTGTCTTCCTTATGATATTTTGAAGGCCATTGGAAAAGATCCTGAATTCATGGGTACTAAACTTCCAAAATCTTGAATGATCGTTATACGTGGCCAGTGGTGATTCTGTGTATGGGCAGAAGGGGCTAGTGCCAAAAGCTCCTTACCAATAGGGGCACTAAAGTTATTTTGAGGGTTTAGGGCACTCATTTTTCTTATCATATGCATAAATATTTTGAGGTGTACCGAATTTTGTTTTAGTATTATATAAATAAAATTAAATAAACGCATGTAATTAAAGAAATTGTTTCAACTAATAAGTGACACTTCTATTTCCTTTATAAGCAAAAACTTTAAAATATTTGTTACCTTTGAATTTTGTGTTGGATCAATAATCCAAAAAATCTAATTACAGAAGCCTATGCCAATTGACTAAAGTGTTTTTCTCATTACTTTGTCTCACTTTGTGGAGAGAAAATTTTCTGCGTCAAAATTGTTAAATACTCGACTTGGGTATGGAGCAGCTTTAAATCCCTAGGCCAGCTGTCCCACCCTTCGAGGTGCCTCCAATCCAGCGAAGGGATTAGTCACTGCGTTCGGCGGTGGATACCTTGGTTTCGATCTTAGCTGTGATCTGCTATGTAATAATTGTTAGCCTGTAATTTCGACAGGCCTCATTGAAAATGGTCAACAAGGCTTGACTTATATTTCGACAAAGGCCAAAGTATTTCGACAGAGGAAATGGCCATGCGTAGGGTAAATTCGACAAGCTTCCGGAGAAGCAAAAAAGCAAGAAAGAGGAAAACGGACACAAGCTTTCGACAGACAGAAAACAAAGCAGTTATGCGCTGAAAAACTAGCAGTTGGTCGAAGCGTGACGAATCGGTTCTTGTCGAAAGTAGGAGTAGCAGTTATTAATTTTCGAATTTCTAGGCAGTTACTTAGTTTAGTTTTCCCCTCTCTTTTCCTTTGTATAAATAGTAGTTTCTGAGAAGAAACAGGGGTCACAAATCACAATACACAATCCGATTCCTGAAACTCTAACTTCCAAGCCAGAGCGAAAAACGAGTGGAAGAATCATTGTACGTGATCGTGTACCACTTTTACAATTCAATGCAATTTATTTGTCTTTTCTTTACAATTCACGCACCATTTACTGCTTCTTTTCTTTTCAATTCTGTTAATCATTGCAAATCGTCCCCTTTTCTACATTTTCTGAAACAAAAACTACGCGCAATTCAAAGGCAATTGCTTTGAGATTTTTCTAGTTTGATCTCACAAACCTTCTAATAAAACTAGTGATTGTTTGCTAAAAACACCAGCAAACAATAATATAGATTAAAAATTCTTACTTTGATTTCTATTGAATTTTTTTTTTACAAACCGTGATTATGAACCGATTATTAATGACTTTTACAACAAAAATGGGAGTAAACAATTCTAATTATTATGAAGGGACCTCCACCTTGAACGTGGGTGTAATGGATTTTATCATTTGAATGAGTATATTGAGTCGACCTTGTCTTGGAATCTTATCAACACAATTGGACGGTGTAAATGGGTGTTGTAATCTTGGAATCTTATCAACATTATCAGGGTCTTGGATTTTATACATTCATTGGACGGTGTAAAACTAGAGATCTTATATTCTTGATATGTCAAAATAGTAAAATTGTCTTACTTTTTTCCGCCTTTCTCTCCCTTCTCCATACTTTTTCTCCCAAGACACTTTAAACTCTCTTCTCTCATATTTATCCCTCTTCTCCCGTTTTTTTTTTTTTAATATTTCCTTTCTCTCCCTCTCTGCATTTCATTTCCTTCTTAAGTTTTGTCTTCTATCTTCTACTATTTCTTTTACACCTAAAAGAAACGATTCTGCGTTATAGACTTGTATGGTATAATATATAATTCTTCTATCTTTACATCGTCATTTATTCTCTCGATTTTGCAGCTAATGTCAATTGATTTTTTAATTATAATAATTATTTGCCAAAACTTTAACATAATTATCAATAGCATACATCTATTCACCACATAATTGAGTTAACATCTTATAGGGACTAAAATTGAATAGATGGTGAATAGCATACCTCTAGTTACCATCTATTCACCATGAGTTAACATCTATTCGCCAACAATTTCTCCAAAACTTCGTTCAAAAATTCGAAGGCTATAAATGAGTTAACATCTTATAGGGACTAAAATTGTTGGTGAAAAATATTATGGGGATCAAACGTCGATGAAAAATTTTATAAAAACTAAAAGCATAATTGTGAAGTTTTATAGGGACTAAGAACATATTTAACTCTAACTTAAATTGTAAAAATAAGACAAGTGAAAAAGAAAGAAAAAAAAGAAATTATAAAAACATACCCCTTCTTGAAATGAGTGCCACACAAGTTAGCCACTTGGTGGAGAGCTTTTCTCCATTTCTGCAAAGTATCAATGTTATACCAATAGCTAGCCTCATGTTCAGCCACTGTTTTTTGGTAGGTGCCTTCTAACCATCTCACATCATAAGGTTCCACATCATAAAAAATGGGCCAAACTAACTGATCATTTTCCTTTGGCGCAGATCCTCGCCATTTCTTAAAGAAATGGACATCGCCAGTTCTCACCATATCCATCTAACACATGGCCAATGAACATTTCAACGGTTAAGATTGATTTGAATTGAAGTCTATCAAAATTATAAATAAATAAAAGCTAAAACCCATCGTTGCCACATATCATTCCTTGAACAACCACCGCCACCAAAAGCCTCTACCTGTGAGCCTGCGACCGCATGCTCCACCACAACCTCTGTCATTGATCTAGGTCTGGAATTTTATGTTTCAATCGTCTGTTTTGGTTCTCTGACAAGTAATAAAGGGAACTGAGCTCTCACTCTGGCAAAGGAGTAGTATAGCCACATGTAGGAATCACTTGAAATTAAAAATTTGATACTGTTCTGCACTGTACTTCCAACTTTGAAGGGTGGTCCGAGGTAGTTAGTGGTTGATGTCCTTAGTCAATGACCGTATCCGATCTTGCTGGTGTTGTACCTGCAAAGTCACTCTAATGCCAAAGTCAGTGGAGTAGTCTTAGCAAAGTAATAAATGAGAGAATGCTTACTATTAATGAGGCAATGAATGTTGTATTTATAGAGTGAGGTGGGGTTTGTCTTAATGAATTAGGACCGTCCGATCTTTCGATTCGATCTGAGCCCTTAATGTTTGGATTGGGCCCCCTGATATTGGGCCTTTGTGTGGTGCGAATAGATGTGAAAGAAGGGGTGTATATGGTCAAAAGACTCACCATAACAGATACCAAATTAAACCTTCTGCAAATATGTTCAAGGGAGAGAAAGCTACTGTCGCTTAACACATAGCGGGCTGTGTGCCGGATTCAAAATCTCTGGGGACGACCTTGGCATTGTATCGGGTCGCAACACTTTGTTTGATGATGGCTTCTCGAAGTGTGGCTTGTCCTCGAACTTCGTCGATGAGATCAAGGTTTTCTTTCAAAACTTGGTAGTTTTTCGTAGGAGTTTTGGGATTCGCTACTCTCCAACTTAACTCGCCGACTTCCACTGGGATGACCGTCTCGCTGCCATAGGAGAGCCGGAACGGCGTTTCTCCCGTAGAGCTTTGAGGGGTGGTCCTGTAAGCCCAGAGAACATATGGGAGTTCTTCTACCCAATTTCCTTTAGCGTCATCCAGTCGTTTTCTCAAACCATTAAGGAGTATCTTGTTGGCTGCTTCTACTTGACCGTTGGTTTGCGGGTGTTCTACTGACGTGAAATGATGCTTGATTTTAAAGTCGGACATCATTTTCCTGAAACCTTTGTCGGCGAACTGAGTTCCATTATCAGTAATAACTATTTCGAGGATCCCGAATCTACTCATGATGTTCTTTTTAAAAAATCTCAGGCAGTTCCTTGCAGTACCAAATTAAACCTTCTGCAAATATGGCTAAGGGCTCTACTTCAATCCATTTGGTAAAATAATCAATTGCCACTATGAGAAATTTGTTTTGGCTTGGAGCAGTTGAGAATGGACCTAGGAGATCTATTCCCCATTGTGCAAAGGGCCATGTTGAGGATAGACTTCGGAGTTCGATTGGTGGGACGACGTAAACATTGGCGTGGACTTGGCATTTTTTGCACTTTTTTACGTAGTTCTTAGCATCGCCTTCCATGGTCAGCCAATAATATCATGTGCGTAGGGCCTTTCGAGCTAGGGAACGGGCGCCAAGATGTTGTCCACATATTCCTTCATGAATTTCAGCTAGGACGGAATGCACTTGCTCCCCTTCAATGCATTTTAATAATGGTGAGGAGAGGCTCCTTCTGTATAACGTATTATCTATGACTGAGAAGGCCGAGGCTTTTCTTCTAATGATTTTCTCTTCAACCGAGCCTAGAGGCTCGATTCCTGTTTTGATGTACTCCAATATTGGAGTGATCCAACTTTGGCTCTCCTCAATGGAACAAATTGTAGAAATACAAGTCGGATTAAGAGAGATACTAGGTCTTCTGAGTAATTCCTGGATGATCGTTTGGTGATTACCGGGGACCTTGGTGCTGGCGAGTTTTGATAGGATATCCGCCCTCTGAGTCTCGGATCTGGGGACGTGCTTTACCACGGCTATTCTGAATTGTGCGAGTAACTCTTGTTTATTTCTGCAAAGACTTTATCAGCTCTTTAATCCGACCCTCCATCTTTCGTATTGCTCCTCATCCTTTTTTTTGAGTTCTTTGGCCAACTCATCGTCATCTTCCTCTTCCGAGCTGTCTGGGTCGTATCTTGCATCCAAATTAGTTAAGTTGACTTCGGGGGATCTTCCTGTAACTTCTTTTTTGGTTATCTCAGGTGGAACCCCTTCCTTAATTATCTTGAGCCTTTTTTCTGCTTTTGTCCATAGGAAGAAACATCTTGAGGCGGATTCAAGATCCGAGTTTAAGGTGATCACCTTGTTGCAGAGGGAGTGGAATTTCATTTTTAAGTGAGTGGTGGAGGTTACTGCTCTGAGCCTTCCCAAAGTCGGTCTTCCAATGATACAGTTGTAGATTGATTCACACGGTAGGATGAGGAACTTTGTTTTGATGATCCTTACCAAGGGTTCTTCACCGTAGGAAACCATCAGTTCCAGGTGTCCAAGAGGTTTAGTCCGAGATCCATTGAATCCTGATAGTGCGGATCCTCGGTAAGGAGCGATGTCTTCTTTATCGATTCCCATTCTTTCAACGAGGTTGAGGAAGATGATGTCTGAAGAACTTTCCTGATCGACCAACATCCTTCTAATCTCCTTATTGGCGATCACCGCCGTGACAACGAGTGGTACGTGTTTGTTGGGCTTCCCATCTAGAAGGTCTTCATCTCTAAAAGACAAAGGAGGTCGGTTTGAAGGTGTTTGTGCGACCGACGTGGAGGCTATATTGAGTAACTCTTTCCACTTTCGTTTCATTGTTTTCCCGGATGCTCCGTGGGCAAAACCTCTTGCGATCATCATCATTACGGACCGTCCTTTTGATTTCCTCGAGTCAAGTTCGTCGTCGTCGGATTCGGCTTTGTTTTTCCCCATTGCTCTGGGTTCCTGTTCCCGTTCATCTTTAATCTCGCCAACTTGACGCCTTGGTTTGTTTACATAGCTGGCTAGTTTCCCCCTTTTAATCATATCCTCAATGTCATCTTTCAAGGCGTTGCAATGGTTGGTGTCGTGACTGTTACTCCGATGATATCGGCAGTATTTATTAGAACGTTGGCCCGGTCTGTGGGTGAGTGGTTTTGGGAATTTTTCATCTCTAAACTCCGTGTTCCAACATTCACCTAAAATTTGAGCTTGAGTGACATTGAGCTCGGTATAGAATTGATGACGGTTCCGAGGTCGGGGGTCCCTGTTGCCTCGGCCTTCGTTTTTTCGATCTCTTTCATATTGGGGTTTGGACGGTTCGGTCATTGGTGGTTTTTTACCGATCATGGCGCTTTCTTCTTCATTGATAAAGCATTGGGATAGCTGGAGGAAATCTTGGAGGTTCTCTGGCTCCCATGTGTTTATGTGTTTTTTGAACGGGCTTCCAGGGCGCAGCCCCATCCCCATGAAGTAAACTCGGAAGGCATCATCGAGGTTCCGAACTTGAACTGCTTCCTTGTTAAATCTTTCTATATATTGTCTTAAAGATTCGGAGTTCTCTTGGATGATGGACGCTAAGACATTTTTGTTTTTTGGTTTGCTTTTGGAATGGGAAAAATTAACTGAGAATAATTTGGCCAGCTGGTCCCAGGAGGAGATTGTGTTTGATTTGAGGGTCTCAAACCATTCTGAGGCTATTATTTCCAATGTTAGGGGGAAAATTCGGCATTTCATTTCTACGGGAACGTTCCGATACTGCATTACTGTGTCAAAATAACTTAAATGTCTGTCCGGGTCGTGTAACACCCCCCTTTTACTATTACAATTAAATAGACAATTATCAGAGTCACCTCGAAGGGCGCTACATTTTTTCACCATTTTTAAAAAAGGAAAATCTCCAAAATAATTTATATAAAAGAAATCACCAAGCAGCGGAAATATTAACCAGTTTAAACATCTCCAGAATTAACAATTAAAGACATCTCCAAAATAAATTAAAACAATTTCCAATAACTAAAATAATAGTTCAAAACGATAACTAACGACTCCCCGGTGCTACATATCAGAGCTGACACAGACCCAAACGAGAGAGGAAGCAAAACCTAGCAATTCCTCCACGAGCACTAGCGATCACCTGCAGCGTTGCCGCATGAGAGCAACATTCCAAGCAGAAGGGGTGAGTCTAACAGAGATAATAAGCAGATGATAAAAATATGCTAGCATCAGGTAACTACAGCAACACAATACAATTACACCATATCACAGCACCAGATACCAAAGGAAAAATCCATTTGACAGTGAACCACCAAAATTATAACATTCATAGACAATGGGATGATATGCAACCCCTCCAGTGGGCATATGCATGCGGTACCGATCACCAAAATGAGCCACGACGGGCATATCACCAATAAACACCAGAGGCAGAGCCTATATCACCAAAACATGCATATGACAATGCGACACCATGATTATGCACCAACTCACCATAACAAGTATTTAAAATAAATACTATATCACCAGAATCAAAACAAATGATTTCACCAAAAATAGCACCAAGTTGTAGCATCACAGCTACCACTAAACTCTCCTGAGCATACCAGCACCGCACCTGAAATATTAACACCAGACGGCTCCACAACGCGGACATAACGCACGCACACCACGCACAAGACTGGCGCACAGCGCCTAGGCACATCGCACCTACTTCAGCGAATTAATTAAAATAGCAAACGACATCGGATTTCAACAAATAAATACTTGTTGGAAAGCCCTATGGGTCTGTTATCATCCCTAAGTTCAGTTTTTGAAGGAGAGTGTCCAATAGGTACAGTTTTCGAAAAGCACACAGGCTAGTTGCAAAAGAGGACAGTTTCTGTCCTTCAAATTCAAGCAATTCCAAAGTGACCAAGACTCAATCAAACTGCATGAAACTTGTGCATAAACTGGGGCAAATTTTGTCTAGTTTTCAAAGAAATTGGATTCGTTTGAAAAGGAGTTCTTTTGAAAACGTGGTAACCAAAACACTGACCCTGTGTCCAGATTGTTTCCAGAATCTTACTCTAACTTGTGGAATTCATATCTCGAGCTACACAACTCTAAACGCAACCAAACCAGTGCCAAATTAACAAGCATTAAGTCTATTTTCCAGAAAAATAAACCACATAATTTTTCGGTCAATACAACGTTCCCAGTCACCGAAATACCGAATCTATACCCAAATCGTTTCCAGAATTTTAACCTAACTTGTATCACCTATAACTCGAGCTATACAACTCCGAATTTGACGAAACCAGTGCCAAAACGACCGGCGTTAAGTCTATTTTCAAAAACAATCAACTTCATAATTTTTGGATCTACCAAACAGCGCCAGTTTTAGAAAAACCGAACCTGTGTCCAGAATCGCTAAATTGCCAAACACCAAACCCTAACGGCAACGACACCGCAACCACCACAACAAAAACGACAATTCGACAACGCGACAACAAAAATCAACCACGCACAGCAACAACAAAAACACGAACAATAACAACACCATCATCGTGATACAACAATCACGCAACAACAAATAACGAAACAAATCACAATAACGTGCAATAATCATCAAAGCACCAATCTCAACGAAAACACGATATGCAACGACACGAACAATTCAACAAAACCCTAGACTACCCACACATAATTATCATCAACCCATTATCAAGGTTAAGCCCACCCTTACCTCAACTATGGTGGCGCAAACTCCCTCCTAGCCTCGTTCCTCGATCTCCGAATACGGCGACTCCCCCAAACTGCAACTTCAGTGCGAAGCCAATATCTCTCTCCTCAAAACTCCCTTCGAAGATCCGAACGGTGAAAGTGTAGAACTATATCTTACGAACCTGCTGCCCAAAAACGAAGACGATCCAATGGTTAACGAAACCGGAATCGCAATTTTACGGTGACAGGTTTGAGAAAAACGGGAATTGTTTTCTCTCTTCTTTTCTCTCTCTTTGGTGGCTGCTCTAATCCGAAATTCCTCTCTCTCTCAACCCTAAATTAATCCTCTCCACTTATAATAAGTGAGAAACATAATGGGCTAAATTATTTGGGACTTTATCCACATAGGAAGGGAGCCCAATGCTATTTTTAACTAGCCCACAACACGTGATTATCATCTAACTCGTTTTCAACATAGCTACTACGCCCATAATTTCAATTCTTACAATCATCCTACAGCAATCCAACTTCGAAATAATTTGATTAAATTTTAGGGCGTTACAACTCTCCCCCACTTAGAATATTTTCGTCCTCGAAAACATACCTGATTCAAACAGCTCCAGATAGGACTCTCGCATCTTGCTCTCCAACTCCCATGTCATGCTTTCACCAGCAGCTCCTAACCAGACCACTTTTACCAGGTTTATCTCTTTGCCACGTAAAGTCTTCACTTCACGATCTTCAATTCGCACAGGCATTGTCTCCACAGTGAGATTATCCCGCACATGCACATCATCCATCGGAATCACATGGGACGGATCCGAAATATACTTCCGAAGTTGCGACACATGAAATACATCGTGCAAATTCGAAAGATTAGGCGGCAAGGCCACCCTATAAGCAACATTACCAATTCTCTCAGTGATCTGATACGGTCCAATGAAACGAGGAGTCAACTTCTTTGTCTTCAATGCACGCCCAACACCAGCCATAGGCGTGACTCTCAAAAACACATGATCACCAGCTTGGAATTCTAAATCCTTCCTTCTCTTATCATGATAGCTCTTCTGTCTACTCTGCGACGCTTTCATTTTCTCACGGATCAATTTCACCTTTTCAGTAGTCTCTCGTACAACCTGGGGTCCAAGAACAATACTCTCCCCAGATTCATGCCAACACAACGGAGTCCTACATCTCCGACCATACAATGCCTCGAACGGTGCCATCCCGATGCTAGAATGGTAACTATTGTTGTAAGTAAACTCGATCAACGGAAGGTGAGTATCCCACGCACCTCCCTGCTCAAGAACACAAGATCTCAACAAGTCTTCCAACGACTGAATGGTCCTCTCTGTCTGTCCATCAGTTTGAGGATGATAAGCTGAACTCAACCTCAACTTAGAACCCAACGCTTCTTGCAAACTCTTCCAGAAATCAGAAGTGAACCTAGGATCTCTGTCAGACACAATGCACAAAGGAACACCATGCAACTTCACAATCACCTGAATATAAATCTCTGCCAATCTCGACACCGGATACGTGATATTGATAGGAATAAAATGAGCAGACTTCGTCAATCTATCCACAATCACCCAAATCGAATCGTGCCCCCTCACAGTATTAGTTAACCCTATCACGAAATCCATAGAAATACTATCCCACTTCCATTCCGGAATCTCCAACGGTTGCATCAACCCAGCAGGCTTCTGATGCTCAACCTTCGATTTCTGACAAGTCAAGCAGGAATACACAAACTGCGCCACATCACGCTTCATACCAGGCCACCAAAACATCTTCTTCAGATCCTGATACATCTTTGTAGCTCCCGGATAGATACTCAACTTACTCCTATGACCTTCTTCTAAAATTGCTCTTTTCATCTCCTCATCATCAGGAATGCAGATTCTCCCACGGAACTTCAATACATTCTGCGCATCCAACTTAAAGTCTTTATTCTCGGATTGATCAATCCCAACCATCAGGTCAACTAATTTAACATCTAACTTCTGAGCTTCTCGAATGCTAGCCATGAATTCATTATCAATCTTCAACATCCCCAATCTGACACTCTGAGGCGTCACTTCACAAACCAAACTCATATCCCTGAACTGCTCAATTAATTCGAGTTCTCTAACCATCATTGCTGACATATGCAACGTCTTTCGACTTAAAGCGTCAGCTACCACATTAGCCTTTCCCGGATGATAGTTCAAGCTAAAGTCATAGTCTTTCAGCAACTCCAACCATCTGCGCTGTCTCATATTCAACTCTTTCTGATCAAACAGATACTGCAAACCCTTATGATCACTGAACACCTCAAACCTCGAACCATACAGATAATGTCTCCAAATTTTCAACGCGAACACAACTGCAGCAAGTTCTAAATCATGGGTAGGGTAGTTCTTCTCATGAGTCCTCAACTGTCTCGACGCATAAGCAACTACCTTACCATTCTGCATAAGCACACCTCCCAACCCCATCTTGGAAGCATCACAATACACCACAAACGACTCTTCCGGATTAGGCAACATCAGAACAGGAGACGTCGTCAACCTCTTCTTCAATTCTTTGAAGCTCTCTTCACAACAGTCATCCCAGATGAAAGCTTTACCCTTGCAAGTCAACTGAGTCAACGGAAGTGCCAACTTCGAAAATCCTTCTATAAACCTCCTATAGTAACCTGCCAGACCCAGAAAACTTCTAATCTCGGTAACTGACTTCGGAGACTCCCATTGTAACACGGCATCAACCTTAGACGGATCCACGGCAATTCCATTCCCCGAAATAACATGACCCAGAAAGCTAACCTCCTTCAACCAAAACTCACACTTAGACAGCTTCGCATATAATTTCCTGTCCCTCAGAATTTCCAATACCAATCTCAGATGTTCTGCATGCTCCTCTTCTGACTTAGAATAAATTAGGATGTCATCAATGAATACCACCCCAAACCGATCCGTATACTCACGAAAGATACGATTCATGTACTCCATGAACACTCCCGGCGCATTAGTCACACCGAAAGGCATCACGGAATACTCATAATGCCCATAACGGGTTCTGAAAGCTGTCTTCTGAATGTCTTCGTCTTTCACCTTGATCTGATGATAACCCGATCTCAAATCTATTTTACTGAACACCTGAGCACCCACCAACTGATCCATTAAGTCATCAATCCTCGGAAGCGGATACTTGTTCTTAATAGTCACCTTATTCAGCTGCCGATAGTCTACGCACAACCTCATACTACCATCTTTCTTTTTCACCAACAACACTGGAGCTCCCCACGACGACACACTTGGCCTCACAAATTTCTTTTCAAGCAGATCCTCGAGTTGCTTCTTCAGTTCTGACAATTCAGATGCAGACATTCTATACGGCCCGCAACCCATTTTCAAACTTGATGCATTTGGAGAATTCAGCACCAGCCTCACCATAATGTGGATAGAACTTCGCCAATTCAATGAACTTGGCAGCATACTCAGTCACCGACATATTACCCTGCTTCAGCTCCAGAAACTCAATCTCTTTCTTCCCACGGACATCTTCAGGATAATACTTTCTCAGAAATTCTCTGCCGAACGCAGCCCAAGTGACCTCTTCATTCACAGTCGCCAACCTCTGCCTCACCTCCAACCACCAGTCATCAGCCTCCTCTGCCAGCATATGAGTACCATACCTGACTTTCTGCGCCTCAGAGCAATCCATAACACGAAAGATTCTCTCCATCTCTTTCAGCCACGCCAAAGCACCATCAGGGTTATACTTGCCCTTAAAGGTAGGAGGATTCTCCCTCTGAAACGTAGCCAAACTGCGCGACCCAGCATTACCAGCAGCACATGGGTTATTCTCCACAGCTTGAGCCACAGCCTGCAAAGCAGCAGCGAGTGCAGCATCGTTCCGTCCTGCCATCTCAACCTAACACTGCAACAGAAACTATAACCAGAAACGAGTAACAATTACTCAAGTGTTACTCGACTCGACGATTCGACAACTTGGCCGGACAGACCGAACTGCTCTGATACCACTAATGTAACACCCCCCTTTTACTATTACAATTAAATAGACAATTATCAGAGTCACCTCGAAGGGCGCTACATTTTTTCACCATTTTTAAAAAAGGAAAATCTCCAAAATAATTTATATAAAAGAAATCACCAAGCAGCGGAAATATTAACCAGTTTAAACATCTCCAGAATTAACAATTAAAGACATCTCCAAAATAAATTAAAACAATTTCCAATAACTAAAATAATAGTTCAAAACGATAACTAACGACTCCCCGGTGCTACATATCAGAGCTGACACAGACCCAAACGAGAGAGGAAGCAAAACCTAGCAATTCCTCCACGAGCACTAGCGATCACCTGCAGCGTTGCCGCATGAGAGCAACATTCCAAGCAGAAGGGGTGAGTCTAACAGAGATAATAAGCAGATGATAAAAATATGCTAGCATCAGGTAACTACAGCAACACAATACAATTACACCATATCACAGCACCAGATACCAAAGGAAAAATCCATTTGACAGTGAACCACCAAAATTATAACATTCATAGACAATGGGATGATATGCAACCCCTCCAGTGGGCATATGCATGCGGTACCGATCACCAAAATGAGCCACGACGGGCATATCACCAATAAACACCAGAGGCAGAGCCTATATCACCAAAACATGCATATGACAATGCGACACCATGATTATGCACCAACTCACCATAACAAGTATTTAAAATAAATACTATATCACCAGAATCAAAACAAATGATTTCACCAAAAATAGCACCAAGTTGTAGCATCACAGCTACCACTAAACTCTCCTGAGCATACCAGCACCGCACCTGAAATATTAACACCAGACGGCTCCACAACGCGGACATAACGCACGCACACCACGCACAAGACTGGCGCACAGCGCCTAGGCACATCGCACCTACTTCAGCGAATTAATTAAAATAGCAAACGACATCGGATTTCAACAAATAAATACTTGTTGGAAAGCCCTATGGGTCTGTTATCATCCCTAAGTTCAGTTTTTGAAGGAGAGTGTCCAATAGGTACAGTTTTCGAAAAGCACACAGGCTAGTTGCAAAAGAGGACAGTTTCTGTCCTTCAAATTCAAGCAATTCCAAAGTGACCAAGACTCAATCAAACTGCATGAAACTTGTGCATAAACTGGGGCAAATTTTGTCTAGTTTTCAAAGAAATTGGATTCGTTTGAAAAGGAGTTCTTTTGAAAACGTGGTAACCAAAACACTGACCCTGTGTCCAGATTGTTTCCAGAATCTTACTCTAACTTGTGGAATTCATATCTCGAGCTACACAACTCTAAACGCAACCAAACCAGTGCCAAATTAACAAGCATTAAGTCTATTTTCCAGAAAAATAAACCACATAATTTTTCGGTCAATACAACGTTCCCAGTCACCGAAATACCGAATCTATACCCAAATCGTTTCCAGAATTTTAACCTAACTTGTATCACCTATAACTCGAGCTATACAACTCCGAATTTGACGAAACCAGTGCCAAAACGACCGGCGTTAAGTCTATTTTCAAAAACAATCAACTTCATAATTTTTGGATCTACCAAACAGCGCCAGTTTTAGAAAAACCGAACCTGTGTCCAGAATCGCTAAATTGCCAAACACCAAACCCTAACGGCAACGACACCGCAACCACCACAACAAAAACGACAATTCGACAACGCGACAACAAAAATCAACCACGCACAGCAACAACAAAAACACGAACAATAACAACACCATCATCGTGATACAACAATCACGCAACAACAAATAACGAAACAAATCACAATAACGTGCAATAATCATCAAAGCACCAATCTCAACGAAAACACGATATGCAACGACACGAACAATTCAACAAAACCCTAGACTACCCACACATAATTATCATCAACCCATTATCAAGGTTAAGCCCACCCTTACCTCAACTATGGTGGCGCAAACTCCCTCCTAGCCTCGTTCCTCGATCTCCGAATACGGCGACTCCCCCAAACTGCAACTTCAGTGCGAAGCCAATATCTCTCTCCTCAAAACTCCCTTCGAAGATCCGAACGGTGAAAGTGTAGAACTATATCTTACGAACCTGCTGCCCAAAAACGAAGACGATCCAATGGTTAACGAAACCGGAATCGCAATTTTACGGTGACAGGTTTGAGAAAAACGGGAATTGTTTTCTCTCTTCTTTTCTCTCTCTTTGGTGGCTGCTCTAATCCGAAATTCCTCTCTCTCTCAACCCTAAATTAATCCTCTCCACTTATAATAAGTGAGAAACATAATGGGCTAAATTATTTGGGACTTTATCCACATAGGAAGGGAGCCCAATGCTATTTTTAACTAGCCCACAACACGTGATTATCATCTAACTCGTTTTCAACATAGCTACTACGCCCATAATTTCAATTCTTACAATCATCCTACGGCAATCCAACTTCGAAATAATTTGATTAAATTTTAGGGCGTTACAGGTCGCCTGTCCCGTCATAGGTCTTCAAGCCTTCTGGTGGTTTTTCGAGATATCTGGGCACCGGGTAACGGTCGATTTTTTCCGTAAAAGGGCCTTTGCGCTTGGTTGTTTGAGCCCGTGGCGGAGATCGGTGCCGATGGTGCGGGTGCCTGCGGTCATGAGGGCGATATCCTCGAGGTGAATATTCTCTACTCCTCGATCGTTGCATAGGAGAAGAGGATGCCAGAGAAGAATGAACTTGGGGTGAATAATCAGCGTCTTCCCTTCCGACGTACACTCCGGTTGGAGGCGAAGGGGAAACATTCCTTCCGAGCCTATGAGGAGGAGAGGGATGGTAATGTCGTCTTCTAGGTGGAGATCGATGGCGCTTTCGAGCCGGATTTCTTCTTTCGGGGCAATCCGGGTCGGGCGAGACCTGATCCGGAATAAGGTAACTCCTCTCCTTCGAGATCCGTAAATCGGTAACTCTGCCACCTGTCCTTCGAGATCCGTAAATCGGTAACTCCTCTCTTGGTTTGCCGCTTCATGTCGGTTCAGTAGTAGGACGAGCTGTTGGACAGCATCGGCCGGGACAGAAAGCGGAGTTTGAGGAGGTACATGGTTCCTCGCGGAGCTTCCGATGACCAAAACGAAGTTCGGAATTTGATTTTGAACTTGCGCTTGAGTGGAGTCTGGAAGGTCTTGTACGAATCCTTCTGGGGTTGGCTGAGGTTCGGCCAAATGAGGGATGACCGGTCTCAGGATCGGCTCGGGGGGGATACCTGCCGCGAGGCTGTTTTCCTTCGAACGAAGATTTCGAGTCGTCATTGATCAAGGTGAGGGGAGAAGATCTTGGTTTGAGACCTCCCACTGTGGTCGCCAATGTTCTGCACTGTACTTCCGACCTTGAAGGGTGGTCCGAGGTAGTTAGTGGTTGATGTCCTTAGTCAATGACCGTATCCGATCCTGCTGGTGTTGTACCTGCAAAGTCACTCCAATGCCAAAGTCAGGGGAGTAGTCTTAGCAAAGTAATAAATGAGAGAATGTTTACCATTAATGAGGCAATGAATGTTGTATTTATAGAGTGGGGTGGGGTTTGTCTTAACGAATTAAGACCATCCGATCTTGCGATTCGATCTGAGCCCTTAATGTTTGGATTGGGCCCCCTGATATTGGGCCTTTGTGTGGTGCGAATAGATGTGAAAGAAGGGGGTGTATATGGTCAAAAGACTCACCATAACAGATACCAAATTAAACCTTCTGCAAATATGTTCAAGGGAGAGAAAGCTACTGTCGCTTAACACATAGCGGGCTGTGTTCCTTCAATGCCTTTTAATTCTAGAGCCTTTTAAAAAAATCCATGAGACCACTAATAAGGACAACGATAAGGCGAAATTCGTGGAAACTATGGAGGGGTGGAATAACGCAATGAGAGGCATCATTGAAGTAGCACAATGGCGGTCGGAAACATGGAGGAGCCGAAGGGGCACGGTAGGGCTGTCTTGAACTTGGAGTACGCCTTCAGCAACTTTTTCTTTAATTTATTTTTATAAAAATTATATTTTATTCACAAATCATCTCAACGGTTGATATTTTTCAATTCTACGCGTCAGACAAATGAGAAAGGAACTGGCGATGTCCATTTCTTTAAGAAATGGCGAGGATCTGCGCCCATTTTCCTTTATGCAACTAATGATATGAGAAAGCTCATTTAAGCAAAAGGCTGAAGAAGCATAATTCTTAGAGAGCACAACGAGTGCCATCTTAGACTATTCAATTGATTGAAGTAGTGATGGTGTGATTTCGTCTCCTTTATGAATGTCCTCTTCATCAAAGAAGGTGCGAATTCCCTTATCGTCGAGAGTTTTCTAGAGACTTCCAGTGAAATCATAGTGAGTATCCTCGCCTCTGATCGTAGGTGAATCCATCAATAATGGCGGAAGAGGAAGATGATGAAGCTTGGTGCACCATGAGTGAGAAGAGAGGAGAGCGATGAATGTGAAAAATCAAATATGAATTTCTTAAAGCATGAAACGAGTTGTGGAAGAAGGAAGGACCTGAAGTTCAATTATGATAATACACTATACTGGTATGACACTATACTTAGTGATATTAGTTCTCAGAAGCAACAATGAACATATTCTTGGTTGGTTATACTTGGTGATATTAGTTTTATGGCTGTTAATTATCTGTTGTAGTAGCAAGGAATTGTTGAATAATGTTGGAAAAAAAGTAAAAATGTTCACAGCTTTCACTTTTCGTTTAAAATAAACTTGATTTTACATTTTTTTTTGTATGCAGACACACTTAATTTGCATGTCTTTTATAGAAATGAAACCAAGCAAATGCAATGAGATAATTATAAAAGTAAATTGTGTTACAAGGTGATCTCATAAAAAGAAATATGTTTAGACTAAAAAATTTCATGGTTGTGCAAGTCATTGAGGAGATAACCTTTGACATCAATGGTATGGCCAATGTAGACACATTTGCTGGCCCTTGGCTGAAATTTGGTCCGATGACCACCATGGGTAATAGCATAACATAAGGAACCAAACACCCGAAGGTAGGAGAGGTCGGGAGAGATGTTATGTAGTAAGTAGGAAGGGGATTGGTTATTTAGGGAGTGGGAGGGAAGGAAGTTTATTATGTGGACAACTTGAGAAACGACAAATTCTCAAAAGGAAAAAGGTAATTTTGATTGAAACATGAGGGATTTGGCTACATTTAGGATATGATGGTGTTTTCGTTCAACCACTCCATTTTGTTGTGGAGTTTTGGTACAAGAACGTTGGTGTATGATGCCTTTGGACTGGTAGTAGTCGGGTATGTGGAATTCAGGACCATTGTCAGAGCTGATAGTTTTAACACTAATGCCAAATTGAGTGTGGATCATGGTGATGAAGTTTAAGAGATGTGAACGGGTTTCGGCCTTGGTTTTCATTAGTCTAATCCATGTAAAACGAGACTTGTCATCAACAATGGTAAGAAAGTACCTATTGATGAGAATCTAATTGATTACATGATAGATTAAGGATCTAACCAAGTGATTTCTTAAATAAAAGATAACAAATAGGATAAAAATAGAAAGGAAAAGAAACATACAAACGAGTTAGGCAAGAAGGTGAAGAAATCGCCCCATCCAAGAGGATGATAAGATCAAGGTAGAATCACCACAAGAGTAAGAGGCTCTTGATAAGAAATTTGGTTCTAAGAAGAACCCTAGAGAAACACTCTCTATTCTCACAATTCTATTTCGTCAAAAGTTCCTTTAAACTTACATAACCACACCTATTTATAGGGAATAGATTGTGGACTCACTAAAGTGACAAACATAAACCCAAAAGCCCAAATTCGAGCCCAAACTAGGCCTTACACAATTAGGCATTTAAGAATGAGAAAATAATGCGCCTAAAAATGTTTGGCTTATTACAGTTATGAAATTTAAACGAAATCTTAATTATAAAGCTATTTAAAAGACAAGGAACAATTTTTGATTATTTGCTATCATTAAGCAAATTAATCATTTGAGCTTCCAATTGTTCTTGTTCTTTAATCTTCTTTGTTCTTCCTCTTCTAATTGGTCCAAGTGCCAAGTCTTGAATCTTCATGCTCTTTGTGTCCATAACATTTCCTAATGCTCTTGCGGTCGCCATCATTCCCTCCTTCTTGAAGAAATTAGACCTCGAATTTGATCTCCATTGTATCCCTCTTCTTATGACAGCATCTCCATTGTATCTTACATAAAGAAATAACTCAAATCAATACCAGCATACCTCTCGGGTCAAATGGAAATTGGGAAGAATCAATATATTTGACAAATATAACCAACACCCAACACCATAAAAAAGTAAATTTCGAAACAGGAACATGACAATTTTTTCCCGAATTACCGGATATAGATTCATTCACTATAAATGTTATAAAATCAATATCACAATGGTTATAGAGAGCGCACAAGGAACGACTTGAAGACATCATATTTTGAAAATTTTCTTCTCCCATTTGAAACATAGGCAAAAAATACAAGTTAAACCTTTTCATCATCAAGTTTGTAAAATTTTCAGTCACATGAGAAAACTTAAGCAATGCAATAAACAAGTCATCCAACGTGAATTTAGAAAACTTAATTGATTTGACACTTTTGCGAGGAATCAGATCAAAAGAAACTTCCCTTGCATCAACTTCTTCAAGAAAATGGACTTCCTTGGAAACTTGCAAGTTGGGAGTAGCACCATAAGGCACCAAACCACGAGGAATCTCTCTTGAATAGGCATCCCTATGCATGCTCAAAAATAGATCAACAACACTAGGGAAATTGTTAGCATAAAAAAACAAATAATGAAATGGAGCTTCAAGTTTAAGCATAGGTCTTACCAACAATGCTCTATTGACTTCAATATCCTTTTTAAGATATTTTTATTATTCCCCATTTCTTTCTTTTCATTGCTTTTGTCTCTCTTTGTGTCTCTTTTGCCACACTCATTTTCATTTTCTTTCAACTCTTCTTTCTCTTTTTTTATTTTAAGTTTCAAAGCCAACATGTCTTCTTTAGTCTTCTTTGGACTAAGAGGGTGAAGAGTAAATTTAATTTTATTGTGAACATAAGTGTATTTATTGGATTCACCATCATGAAAAACTTTCCTATCAAATTTCCAAGGTCTCCCTAGCAATATGTGGCTAGCCTCCATGGGTGCTACGTTACATATAACCTCATGACAATATTTATCAATGGAAAATGATATCTTGACTTGTCTATTTATCTCTAGTTCTCCATGATCACTTAACCATTGCACTTTATATGGACTAGGGTGTGGAGTAGTTTCAATATTAAGCTTTGACACTAACCTAGTGCTAGCAACATTTGCACAACTACCTCCATCAACTATCAAAGAACATATATTTCCTAGAATAAGACACCTAGTTTGGAAAATATTAGTTTTTTGTGAATCATTCTCATTTTGCTCATAGGCTTCAACAAACTTACTAACCATGAGCAAATCTCCCTTTTGAGACTTTTCCTTACATTCACTCTCATGTGAACTAACACAACCATTTTTCCTTAAGACCAAAAGTTTCTTAGTTGGACAATTTAATGCAATGTGCCCATACTCCAAACATTTAAAACATTTCATGTTCTTTAACTTAGGGTTTAAATAAGAAGAGTTAGAATTTGTACATTTACCCTTGGAGGCTGTGACATCATGTCTTTTGGATTGAGATCCCTCCTTCTTGGAATTGTCCTTCCAACTTAAAGAATAATATTTTGAAGGCGGCTTCTTGTAGGCATCCTTTCTTTGCAATTGTTTTTCCACCTTAATGGCTTGGTGGACAAGATCTTCAACCTTTGCAAAATGGTGATGCTCCACTTCCTCAATTATTTCTTCATTTAGACCATCAAGAAACCTATTCATGGTATCCTCCAAATTCTCCTCCACATTAGCTTTAGTCATAGCCATCTCTAACTTCTCAAAGTACTCATTAACACTTTTACTTCCTTGAGTAAGCCTATGCTTTGTCACGCAACTCCTTTTGGGTATGAGAAGTAACATGTCTCCTCCTCATCATGGCCTTCAAATCTTTCCATTTTTCAATCAGCTCAAGTTCACAATCCCTCCTAAGCTTTTTTTCTTGATCCCACCAAGTAAGTGCATAATTTCTAAACTCCAACACAACAAGCTTCAACATTTATTCTTCACTAACATCACAACATGAGAAAACTTGTTCTACCTTAAGCTCCCAATCAAGATACGCTTCGAGGTCACTCTTCCCATGAAAGTTTGGAACACTCACTTTTTCTTTCAACTCATTTTCTCTCAATTAATCTCCATATTTTCTCTCTTTTTCTCTATCTCTCTTCTCATAGCTCCTTTCTTTTTTATACTTTCTATCCTTTTCTCTCACATTCTCTTCATACCTCTCATACATCTTCTGGAGCAAATCTCCAACCTTATACTTTTTAAGAGTTTTTGCAACACATTCTCTTTTATAGTCCCAACCTCTATTCATGATTCCAACAAGCTAACAAGTACCAATTGATCAAACAAGTAACAAGAATAAAAGTCCTCACCACTCGCTAAGTGTTTACGCTCAAGAAATGTATCACTCGTGTATATCACTCAATTATGGCCTTTTCTATAATGTTCACTCTAGCCTTTTTCCACTCCCTAATGCAACTCTTCAAGTTCTTAAAACAAATCAAACAAGTCTCAATCAAATTTGTGAAAAACCTCTACACAATTGTGGCAAAACACGCATGAAAGTTATCATTCAAGAGGCCAACAAAGACATTAGAAACTTCTAAGTCAAAACCAAGGAATTTAAAAGACACAAAAGAAAGAAAGAAAAACAAATGAAGACACACTCAAATCGATAAACAAGAAGACGACTTAAAAAAAAAAAGAACAAAACTAATGGACTAAGTGGTTCAAATATGTGGAAGGTAAGATACTAAAATCAACTTGGAATGTTTAATAGAAGCAACAAATATGCAAAAATGATTAATGTATCAAAATGAACAATTCTGGAACTTTTTTTTTAATGTCTTTTTTTAAAGTGCTTTTGTATAGAATTATTTTTTACAGCATTTATCTTTTTCATTTTTTTTTTGTATTTATGAATTCCTCTTTTTTTAATCAATTTAAGCTTTTAAATTTCCAGAATCAGACATTTAGTGACAAAATAACATCAAAATCAAGCTTGCAAAATAACTTTTAGATCAAAGACTTACATGTGAAAGGGGAAAATTAGTCCTGCCTAAGAGCTTCCCTAGAATGACCCAACCGAAAAGACAACCTTACTCGATTGCTCCACCAAAATCAATTTGTTTATAATGAAATTTCTCCACCAATTGTGAATGACGAGGCCAACAAAAAAAAAATAGATCACATATGAGTACCTAAATCGGTTGTGTGCAGCTTCAAAATCAATTCCAGCATGAGTAATGGGAAAAGCCGCGATACCAGTAATTGATGAATTAACAAGAAGACAAACCAAAACTCATAGATCCAAAGTTTTTTTTTTTGTTGACAGCTCTAAACGGGATAAATTGACGTGAATATACTCAAAGGGATTTTAGCCGTGGGATAAAATTCAACTGACAATGAAGACTCAAAATTAGAGAAAAGAAAAGACAAACCCAGCAAGCATCCATGAATCAAAAGAGAAACTAAGAAAACCAAACAAAAGAACAACAAAAAAACGAAACCGTTCAAGAACAACTTCAGTTTTTTTTTTTGATTTTTTTCTTGATTCAAGAGCACAATAACACTTGGTATTAGCTCTGATACCACTTGATGAGAATCTAATTAATTCCATGATAAATTAAGGATCTAACCAAGTGATTTCTTGAATCAAAGAAAACAAATAGGATAAAAAGAGAAAGGAAAAGAAACATACAAACAGATTAGGCAAGAAGGTGAAGAAATCGCCACATCCAAGAGGATGATAAGATCAAGGTAGAATCACCACAAGAGTAAGAGACTTTTGATAAGACTCAAAGTTGGTTCTAAGAAGAATCCTAGAGAAACACTCTCTATTCTCACAATTCTATTTCGTCAAAAGTTCCTTTAAACTTACATAACGACATCTATTTATAGGGAATAGATTGTGGACTCATTAAAGTGACAAACATAAACCCAAAAGCCCAAATTCAAGCCCAAAAAATAGGCCTTACACAATTAGGCATCTAAGAATGAGAAATAACTCGCCTAAAAATGTTTGGCTTATTACAATTATAAAATTCATATGAAATCTTAATTATAAAGCTATTTAAAAGACAAGGAACAATTTTAGATTATTTGCTATCATTAAGCAAATTAATCATTTGAGCTTCCAATTGTTTTTGTTCTTTAATCTTCTTTGCTCTTCCTCTTCTAATTGGTCAAAGTGCCAAGTCTTGAATCTTCATGCTCTTTGTGTCCATAACATATCTTAATGCTCTTGCGATCGCCATCACCTATGGCCAAGAATAGATGGGGCACTATAAGGGCCCCATATGTCAACGTGTATTAAGTCAATTATGTTGTTAGAGATAGAGGAACTCGAGGGAAAGGGAGATTTCTTTTGCATAGCAATGTGATAAGCCTCACAAGCAGTGTGAGCACAATTTGATATGTTGAAGTTCTATTTGTGTACAAGGGAGAAGGAATCAGCTGAGGGATGTCCTAGTCTATAGTGCTAAAGGTCAATATTGGCTGCAGGGTTGGCCGGGCCAGTACAATGAAATGCTGAAACAAAGCTAGAAGGGGTTTGAAATCAATTACCATCGAGAATAACATGTCATCTAACCTAGTGTTTCCAATCGTCTTCAGAGAGGGTATTTCCTCTATCAAACATTCGTTATCAACAAACAGTACTTGGCAATATTTAGAAGCTTGAAGTCTGCAACAGATATAATGCTTTTGGAAAAATCAGGAAGGTAAAGAACATCATACAATTTAAGGTCAAGTAAGAAAGATAGTACCATTGTAGGAAGCAATTGTCTTAGTACCGTTAGGAAGGGACACAGATACAGGCCTGATGGCATTATAAGTGGCAAAAAAATGTAGAGAGGATGCTATATGGTCAATGGCGCCAGAGTTTATAAGCCATAGGGAAAGAGAGTTACCGGAACCCATGAAGTTGGGTGCAACATGTTGTGCATTGGATAAGGATATAGTGGCATTAGTAGTAGGCGCAGAGGAATGGAGTAAGGTCTTCAAACTCCAAATCTGACCTCTTGTGAAGCCTAAAGAGGAAGAGGTTGAAGTTTCCTAGACTTGAAACCTGGAGGATAACCGTGGTTGATGAAAAAATAATTAGGTCACAAAACGATTTGCAGAGATATCGCAAAATAAAAGGAGAGGCGCTTCATTGAGAGCAATCGCAATGACGACAACAAGTGCCAAATTAAGGAAGGAAAATCCAATATCAGTAACAGGCAACAATCCAGTAACAATTAATAATCAGCAATTGCAAAAAATCCAGAAATCAAGCAACCACTTGCTATACGATATTGATGAATATGAATTTAATTAGTTCCAATATAATCTTTGGAACTGGACCGCGAAAGGAAGCTGAGGGAACGACGAGAGCGAGAGAGAACGACACCGCACAAAGAAGAGTGGCGAACGACTACTGAAGGTTGAAGTTTCTGTAGAAATCAATTCGGTCATGGAATCAATGGATCCAGGTGGAAGCGGAAAACAATTTGGGATCTGAATCTAACAAAAAATCAACAAAGTCAGAAGCCGCGAAATCGCGAAATTGGGATACGATTGTTTTTCAGTTTGATATATCTCTGCGAAATTGCGAACAGATACATGTTTGATGTAATTCAACAAAAAATCTGTTCGCAAACGGCGAAATCGCGAATCCAGAAACTTGAGGTTGAGAAATAAGGATCGATCCAGAAATGCAAAATCAGAAGCTGCGATTCAATCAGAAGTTGTCAATCAAGAAGGAATAGCGCAGAGAGTGGCTGCGACATGAGGGAAAAGCTTTGTAGAAGAAGAAGATGGCTTCTTTTTTTTGTGTTGTGAGAAGAGAGAAAGAGGATCGGTTATGAGGAAAAAAAATTCAGAGAAGTAGGAGAGAGGAAAAATCATCTGATACCATGTTAATTTGGTAAAAATGAACTCTCATTTTATAAATTTCCTAAGTTTATATACAAATCAAAAGAAGCAAGAGGAAAAATCTAAACTACCCTAAACTAGAAAAATTAAAATACAATAAGGCTAACTAACCGAGAGTATATACAATAAATCTAACAACTAATTAAGTGTAAATACAACAAGTCTAACACTCTTCCTGAATATATGGTTGCTCTTGTTGTGGTACTCCAAAGTTATCTAGTATATATAATCTTTCAACAGCTCTCACGTGAGTGAGAGCATTGGCGCCAATTCTACAACTATAGTATTCTCTATTTTGTTCACACGCTCACAATATAGCTTTCTTTCAATACCCTTATTGATTACTCATCCAATTATTACACATGTCATGTGCTTAGTTTTACAATTTTGATTGCTCATCGAATAGTACACATGTCCTTTCATATATTCAACACATACATGGATTTGTTGGCTACATCTTTCTTTGCCACATGCTTAACTATTTATACTTAGTTACTATATAAATATGTTCAGCTTTGGGGAGAGAGGGCCAAGGAAAAAAAATAGTAACACAAGGATGATGAGAAGTGTGGCTGTGATGCTGTGGCCTTTTCCGGTGCAAGTCTCAACGCTCAATCCCCAAAATGTAACTCTCCCTTGCAATACCCTCTCCTTCCATGATCTTCAAATTTTGGTCTTTATACTTTGAGTTTTTGTCTCCATCTTCTCTCCTCTTTGGTACTTTGATTGCTTCTCCTCCAACTTATGCTAGATCTTTCTATCTGTTATTGGAGAAAAAAATTGTAAATCAAATCTCCTTTCTATGCATTTCATGAAAATCCAGCAAGCCACAAATTCTGCAATTTTCATAGAGCTTGTCCTCTACAATTACTTTATGTTCAAAAGATTAAAGAAACACAACTTCTTGGTGCAAAGGAAACATAAATTGAAATATGTTGTGTCATGTTTATTCTCAATTTTGCTACATAATGTCTACAAATATATAAAGTTCATTGTATATGTATATTTTACACTAATACACCAAAACTTTTTCACTTATCAATCTAAAAGTAGGTTCATGGTAGTTCTTTAGTAGTTCTTCAAATTAAGCTCAGTTGTCGTGACATGATAAATCATGAAATAATTTTGTTCCGATTATATTTTTTTTCACCATGACTATCAAATGTATAATTAATTGCAGCAACTGAAACAAAATGCGTTTCTATACAAGGATTTTCATGAAGCTCAATGGAGACAGTTTTAGGACTACCACAATACCAATGCCCAGAATACTAATATCATTTCAAATGTAATTCGCAACAACTTAAGTATATAAACTATTGAAAGTAAAGAACAAGTTTATTCAAGAAAATAAAAAGATGGAAAAAGTGTCCTTTACCTTAATTTCTTTGTTGCCCTCATTGAAATCCAGTAAGCAGTTGGTAAATGGTTACCCTTGAATTTGAAAAGATTTATCTAATTTCCTTCATCATTGAGAAAGAGATATAATGTAAGGGACATTTTTATAATGTAAGAAGACACGGAAGTGGGGAAAAACCCCGGAAATTAAAAATTTGAACAAATCAGTATTGCAAGTTAAAAGAATATTATAGCTCATGTTTAGAAGGAAGGCAAATCAGATTAAGAAGAGATTTAGTTTGGAAAAATTAACAAAATGCGGAAGGAAAAAAAGGCGTAAAAAATCAAAAAGAGGTATATCAAGAAACCTGTTAATTAGCTCAATCTTAGTTCAACAATGATTTAATTAACCTCTTGGAGAAGTATTTACACACTTGAATGAATATCAACTACTTAAACAAGCATAGTAAAACTCAATAGTGCAATCTAGATAAATCAATAATCAAACCACATCAAAGCTTTTCATATCATGGAGCATAAAAGTCCAATGTTTATTCTCACTTTGCCATACAATGTCTACAAAACAATTTTTTTATTAGTTTGTGGAAATTTTCAGCAGAGGAAAAAATACAAAAGAAAGTCCAGTATGGCTGGTATGTAACTTTTTTTGAAAGTTGCTTGAGTTTTTTTTTTCGATAAGCAAAGTTGCTTGAGTTAAAAGTTCAAATAATGGAACCATTAACTTAATTTTCTTTTTTCTGGTAGCAATCAAGACAAGGGGGAACCAAAGTTTAGAAGCTTGAAGGAGAGAAGATCTTAAAATTTCTTATTGATCAAAGATAATTAATGACTATTATTTATACTCATGAAGATACCTAACAAATTGTTAATTGTCTAAGTGAAAGTAAGAAAAACATGATGCAAAAGAAATTGTATTGGAGTAAAAGAGAGTAAACGATTTTTTTAATATCATTATTAACTTCTTTTTTAAGGTCAATAGATTACTTCTTTATTTGGGTACTGGTTGTTTACAAAATCACTTAAAATAGCAATGAGGTCAAAAAACCTTAAAATCTTTCCAAATCAGATTTCTGGCTAAAGCTTCGGGTAGAGTTTTTAATTTCTTTTTAAGAGTAATAAAGATTGAGAAGAAGACATGTATGATACAATACAAAATAGATAATAGTTTTTTTAAAGAGATAAATGGATATTAGTTTTTTTAAAGAGATAGATGCATATGAACCATGTATTCAAACTGAAATCTTATAATGTCACTTTTACAGGCAGAAACGAGTAAAGAAGTGTCCACAATAAACACATTTGCAGGTCTAAATGCTATATGAGAATTCATCATCCTAGGGAGAAAGCTACTAAATGAAGACAAAAACTAGCGGCAAAAGCAAGGGAAAGAAGAACTATTTTTGCAAAAATTAAAAGCATATTTACTGATTAATCCTCACAGCCATCTATTGGAGCTTTTACATTTCACATTTTTATTTTGGCTTTGCGATAGCTGACTGAATTGAAGTAGAATTTTTCAGAAAGAAAAAGGAAGAGGAGAACAACATTGGAAGAGAAAGAACCCTCTACTTCTTTAGATGTAAACATGTGTAGTCTTATTCATCACATCCTTATCAAATTCAACACAATTTAGGAGAACGACATGTAATGAATGTAAAATTCTTATTAAATTGTAGATTCAACAATCATATGGTTGCAACTCACTTTCAATTAGGTTTTCAAGCTCAGACAATGTAAAAATGTTAAATCTATATCTTGGCAAAGATTGTATCATCATTCATCACAGATCATGGATCATTACCCTATACTATGAATTTGTGCAATCAAAAGACAGACAAATATGATTAAAAAACAACAATTTTTACCTTCTTGCCTCCAATAACAGCTCCAGGTTCACCTTGGATCACCATATATTTAGTGCTACCAAGGTATAATCCAGTTGAAGCAAGTGTTACAGGCTCATTATGTAATTCACGATACCAGTTACTTCCTCAAGCTTGAACTGAATAAGATAAACACCAATACATCACAAATAAGAAAGGATCAACTAAAATGAAAACAGATTTGTAACCATTATACATCTCAATATCATCTGACACATCTTATAAATCAATCACACATGAAAATAGATATCCTCGGAAGCAAAAGACAAGAGGTTCATTTCGTAAGCATATCAAACCAAAGACACTTAAAGTATAACCATTTTTAAGTAACTTGGTGAAATGGTTAATCTAATAATGATTGCCATTGTTTTTGCCTACTCTTAGTTGTCTGCAATGAGAACCGACTCCATTTTCATATTGATCAATGTGTATCAAAATGTCAACTTCTATTCTGCCAAATAAATCTGTATACCAGTATATCAGTACATCAGTATGTAAATAGCATATAAGTACCATATCTCTAAATAACAAAAAAAGCTAAGAAACAAGTAGACTAAAACATAGTGTTATTGTGAAATTGTGGTCCCAGAGTGCAAAACCAAGCCACTCAAAATCAATCTGCAAAATCAAACTCACACCTTGTGTCATTAACATCAAGATATGCATTAATTTTTTTAAATTAAATGGTGATAGATATTCAGGATAACAATTTGTTGTGTTGAAGACTTAAATACAAAAACAAATATATTGGCAAAGAAAAGTGTATCTTCAAAGACACCGATTAAAAATAATTGATTTCAGTTAGAGAATCTTCTTTATGAGTTATTCGACTAAACTCAATGAAAGAAATAATATCATTATCATTGATTTCAGTTTGAAACTATACTTGCACTGAGAAATGATATTCTACATCATTATCAACCTATATAATGAAACACTATCATGGATATTATACCTTCTCAAAACCTTGAGGTCCCCTATGGTAAGGATCTGAGACTTCAGTTTCTGCATGCTTCTTACAACACGAGCCCTCCATGATCTGACCGTTGCGCCGGCGATACGCCACCTCCATGATCTGACCCTTTCATGGGTAGACACTGTTTTTCTGTCAAACCACTTTGTTGCTCTGTTTATATGATTTTAGTGACAAAGGAGGACATGCATGAAGGGTGTAAGGTAGGAAGCTACGATAAAGGGCGAGGGAAAACCCTAAGAGAGAGAGAGAGAGAGAGAGAGAGAGAGAGAGAGAGAGAGAGCAAATCGAAGAGCGACTTGGCCAAACAACGCCGAAAAGTATCGGTTCAGCTCTTCCCAGAGGTTTCCGTGGCGGCCATGGATGGATGAGAGAGAAGCTCTCTAACTTTTTAGCATGTATGACAAATGAGGGAAACGAAATTGGATTCGTGGCTCATGAGGAGGAAGCCTATAGAGAAACAGGTAATCTGATTGAAGGAAGTGTAGTGGAGGAGGTGGTGTCTATAGTAAGCGCAAGAGGGACTACACTAAAATAAATTTTTGACTCAAACTAAATATTCCCATTTCAATATTTTGAATTTCTAAATTTTTAAATTTTCCAAAAATTTATTTATTTATTTTTACCAAATTATTATTTTACTCAATATGGAAATAAAACAATATTTTTTGTTGAAAATATTTTGACAATATGGAGCATCGTAATTTGATTAGAATAAACAAGGCTTTAGAGGGCCAAAAACATATTTAACCCAATTTATAATACCAATATATTCTAAATTCTATAATACGTTTTACAAATTTTGTTTTGTCAAAAAAAATTTAACCTAATTTGTACCGAGATCATTTCAAACAAAATTTTCAATACTCGTGGATACCATAACCCGGTCACTCGATACTGTGTTCGGTCAGCTTCAACTCTCCTAATATCAAAATCCCCTTTCCTATATTCCTCATCAACAACTTCAAATAAAACCACGTCTGGACTTAAGATCAATTCACATAAACCTGCAGGTAGGTACTGAAGTAAAAAAATATTAATGTCATAATTTAATGATTAAAAATAGAGATATACAAACTTATATAAATACCGTAGTGTCGCTAATAACATCCAGTGAAGATTGTGTTTTGCCAAATTTATACATCAATTCAACTTCTGACCAATAATTTAGTATTTCTCCTTGTGTGGAACACTCATATATCGGACCAGTAGACGGATCTGTAAAGTCTTCATCTCAATCCATCTAAAAAAAGAGTTTTTGTTACACACGTTGTCAAGATATATAATATGAGCAAAAAAATTGGACCATCATCTAATACTTTTATTCTTTGTATTCGAAACTTGTGTCTCCAAACGCATGTTATGCATGTATTTATAGTTGACTAGATATCAAACTTTAAGTTTTTATTCGACCACAATTTGGTCCAACCAACGTGATTCTGTGTATATGTTGGTGGTATATTAATAATTTACCGTATGTTGGTCTAATAATCATAATGTCAGATAAATAATGCTCACCATCTAATATTCTCTTCAAGCATATAAAACAAGCACATAACTTTCATCTGTACCAAGTTGCTGCTATTTTGTCGGTATTATAAAGATAAAAAAATTAGTACTATTCCCCCCCCCCCCCCCCCCAAACAAAATTTAGCTCTATCAATATATCCAATATATTCCCTTTTTTATTCATAATATACATCTGTTTGGTTTAATTAACATGTTAGCATGTGTTATTTTGAGCTTTAGTAATTTAAATATTATCGTATCACGAGTTTCATGGGATATTGTAGAATATGTAACGATAACTAATATACTATTTAACAAACTACTAAACTATTTAACATAAAATCTGAATTCAATGTCTTTAAATGAGCATATGGAAAAAAGAAATCTAATAGAATCTAATAGTCTATAATAAATGAACTACCCACATCTATGTAAAATAGCAAAAAAACAAAATTAATTTGTTTAGTCATTATATATTGGAATATATTTAAATGTGATTAAATTTATCATTTGAGAATAAGATTATTTCATAAAACTATACAGTTATTTTAACCCATTCTCCGGTACCCGTGGGTACCACGGGCACAGTACCTAGTTGATGTAAATGCCTAATGAAACCTAATTATGTACACAAAATTATTGAGTTGCACTTCATAACAAACAGTCTGCAAAATGCCAAAATATTTAAAACAAGAAACTCCATATAAACATATGATGATGACTCTTGTAAAGTACTCAGCAATTCCTTTAGCAAAATACATCCAATATATTGTTCAGTGGACTTCAATTAATGTCAAACAGTCTATATTTCTGAAAAGTATTTGTTATTCTCTAAATTTCTGCACCTCAAAACGCTGCAAAATTCCACGATCTCTTGTTCAGCACTCTTGCACTTCAAATGTAGTCTGTGGCAAAAAGGTAAGTAACATTTAATATGGATTTGAAAACACACACACATATATATGCGTGTAATAAAAATGACCTAATTAAACAGAATAAAAGCAACAAAGAGAAAAATAAAAAAAAACTTGGACAAACCTCTTATTCAAAAGAGGTCCTTCGCTTCCCAATTGCATTCATTTGGTGCTTCCATTTTATTTTCAAATGCCTTTAAAAACTGACAAAACTGAAAAATCCAAAGATGGCATTATGGCACAGCTGCATGTTACATAGATATCAATAAACTTAAAAAGGGTTTTTATTTTCCTTATAAATAAGGCCAGAGGAAGTATAGTGTAAATCACATTAACCTCATCCAACAATATTGAAGATAATTTTATGCTTTGCATTTAAACCAAGAATACTTACGTTGGTTTTATCAAAAGAGTGACCAAGGCTATATCATCTTCTACATGCATTGACAAATATCATTACAAGAAGGAAACTTAATGATAGTTTGTGTGATTAAAAGGATTGATATACTTACTTTGACTAACTTGATTCTATATATGGATTGGTGAATCTAACATCCTCCTCCTCCTTTCTCAATACATGGATTCCACTTGCCATAACTTCGAACCCAAAGTCAATCTCTGCATGGTTCCACTTATTTTCTGAAATTGCTGTGTTCGGATTTAAAGTGAATTGGTCCATTTCCAAATGAAAAAGATGGAATGATACTCATTGGACAAAATATCACGAGTCTTTTCACCCCGGTAGGAAAAGTAATTATCGTCATTGATGATCACTTCTAATTCAGATGAACTATCATACCATGTCCCTAAAACAACAACACAGAGAACAAAAATTGAGATTGACTCTCTTCTCGTGAATTGCTGGTCGAACCAGTCTGGAATCTCTGCTTGTGGCAGAAAAAAATTGGTGTCTCTAGCCTCATGTTGTGCCTATGTCAACAAGTTAAGAAGAATGTCAATTTTCAGATCAAATATATTTAAAAAGAAAAAGAGAACAAAAATTGAGACCTGCTTCAGAAACTCTCTTTTACACGAAATAGTCAAAGATTCGCATTCCAATGCACTTAAAGTTTTTAAGCTTTGCGGAATAGTGCCATTAATTTCTTGAAGTTTCTTGCACTTGCATACAGATAGAGTTTTTAAGCTTTGCGGAATCCTTTCAATTTCTCGAAGTTCCTCGTAACCATCCAAGTACATCTTCTGTAAATTGTAACAATCTTTGATGCATTCCGGAAGAGTTGTAAATTTACTCCAACTTAGGTCTATTTTTCTCACATTAGCAAACCATTTGAGACCTATTGCCAAAGATTCATAAGAAAGGTTGCAGTGCCAGAGATAAAGACACTCAACTTTTGAAGACTGCATTTGGCTCACCCTTACTTCACCCTCTTCCTCTTTTGGGAACATCCATCCCCCATACTGAATGCTAAGAGTAGTCAATTTAGACATGACATTGATGCTATTGGGTAGCTTAACTTTTCCGCACTTATACAGCTCTAAAATTTCAAGCCCAGTAAAGTTTTGAAATGAAGATGGTAGTTCTTTTATGAGAGTTTCCGAAATATCTAAACTTGTTATATTTTTTATAAATACTGGTATTTTAGGAAAGCTCTTAAGATGATAACAACATGAAATGTAGAGGTCTTGTAGCGAAGGAAAGTTAAGAGGTGGAATACTAGTCAGCTTCTTACAATATTTAACGTTAAAGTATACGAGTTTATCCATCGACCCATCCAAGGGTGCAATACTTTAAGGCCTTCCACATCTCGAAAGATTTAAGTTTCGCAATGAAGGTAGCTTTAGGGATGAAATACTCTCAAGACTTTTGCAACCTGAAAGATCCAAATAATGTAGCGAAGGAAACTTTAGAGGTGGAATACTCTTGAGCTTTGAGCACTCAAACATATTCAAAATTTCGAGCTTATATCCATCAACCCATCAATGGGTTCAATACTCTCAAGACTTCTACAATGAGAAAGATCCAGATCTTCTAATAAAGGCAAATCTAGAAGTCCAATACTCTCAAGGGCATGACATTCTGAAAGGTTGAGTTTCACCAATGAAGGCAACTCAAGAGGTGGAATACTCTTGAGTTCTTTGCAACCAGTAATTTCCATGATTTTGAGTGTACCACACTCATTTATGGATGAAATACTCTCAAGAGTGTCACAAGATGAAATACAGAGTTCCACTAAGGAAGGTAACTTGAGAGGTGACCCATCCCCCAAAAGTGAAATACTCTCAAGTGAAGATTTTTTGAGAGGTGGAATACACGTGGGCTCAGTAAATCCTGTAAACCTCAAGATTTTGAGTTTATCTAACTGAATACTCACAAGCCTACAACACCCTGAAATTATGAGTTCCTGTAGTGAAGGTAGCTTGAGAGGTGGAATACTCTTGATTTCGTAGCAGCCCTCTACTCTCAATCTCTTAAGTTTACCCAAAAACCCATACATGGGCGGAAGACTACCACAACTTGAAAGAACAAATGTTTCTAGTAATGGTAACTTGAGAGATGGAATACTCTTGAGTTTATAGCAATTCTTAACTTTCAAAATTTTAAGTTTGGCCAGCGACCCGTTACTAGATGGAATATTCTCAAGTTCTTCACAATAATAAAGAATGAACTCCTCTAAGGAAGGCAACATGAAGTGTGGAAAACTCGTAAGTTTCTCGCATTTACCAACATGCAAGATTTTAAGTTTATCCAACATTCCCATCGACTCATCAATTCTAGTCAAATTCTCAAAATCTTGAAATGAAATTTTTTCTAAATTTGAGAGGCCTGATATATTTCCAATGCGTCTTATAGAGCACCCGTTTATATCTAAAACTCTCATGTTCTCGAATTCCTGCAAAAATAAAAAGAGAAGAAAAAAGAACAAACAAATAAGAACAAAATGAATAATCTTAAAGTGAATTTATAAGTATAAGATAGGGATATAAATTTATTAAACTTGCCTTTGTTGAATAAATTTTTGGACACAATTGATGTGAAGTGTCGACCATCTATCTCACACATGACAAGTTTTTTCGGACAAGAATCAAATAGTAGAACCTCTGAAGAGTATGATGGATATAAACTGCTTGAAAAACAACCCCATTGTAGTACTCTTAAACTATTTGGAAGATGTTTGGGATATTCAGAAATTTGATCACATCTAACAATAAGGGTTTTAAGGTTTTCCATCTTCTTGAAAGCTTGTCCATTGCATTGTACATCAATCCAAGAATCCAAGTATATGATCTCATTTTTGTTTGTTCCCTTTTGACAAAAACAAAGCACAAATCAACCAAAATACATGTATTTATGTAAGGACATCAACACGCATATTTCAAGAACTGTTCTTATTATAAAGGTGCAAAATAAGTTTAAGGTGGGCATTATTGTAGCATTACTAATAAAGAGAGATAGATAAGTTAGGGCTAAAAATGAAAAACAGCACAATTCAAAAGAGTCTTACTCACCGTATTATTTTTCAAAACTTGAACTATATCTTCAGGGGACCATAACCTACTGCGTCCTCCAGGCTCTTCTAGTGATTCCTGTTTAACGATTTTTTTCCCATGTCTTCAATCAAATCATGTAATGTCACATGATCAGATTCACTTATCTTTATGAGAGATTTTTGAACTAACACGCTGATATGATGTTTTTTGCTTTCACCATGATGAGCATGTAGTATTCTTTCAACATCTGGCAATTTATGCCCTTTGAAGACACATGCAATGTCAAGAAAAACAGACTTTTCTTCTCTAGTCAAAGCTTTAAAGCTCACTTCTAGTATTGCTTGGCAATTTAAAGCTCACTTCTAGTATTGCACGGTTTAAAATATCTCTGTAACTTTCACTAACTTCGCTAGTTATACAAGCTTTCTGTCTAAGCAGTTCAAAAGCATCTTCCAGGTTCAACTCAGTCACCTCATATGTAATTTTAACCCCGTGACACGTTAGCATTCCTGTGTCTCGCATTGTGATGATGACTCTACTTCCACGATGAAACCATTCAGGTCTTCTAGCAATAGCATGTAATTGGTCCACTTTGTCAACATCATCCAGAAGAAAAAGAACCTTCTTATTTTGTAGCCTTTGTTTTATTGTTTCAATTCCTTCTCTAAGACTTGTCACCTCAATTTCCTTATCTCCAACAATTTTAGAAAGAATGATGTTTTGGAGATATGTCAACCCGTGTTTCTCTGATTCTTCTCTAACATTTTGAAGATAACAAGAAACTTGAAACTGATTGACTATTGAATTATAAACTGCTGCAGCAAGTGTGGTTTTACCTATGCCACCAATTCCATGGATCCCTACAATGCAGATTTCGTCATCAGACCCAGAATTCAAACACGATATTACCTCTTCCTTTTGGGGATCCAATCCAACTTGGTAACTTGGTAATCAGCAACATGTAAAGTCAAAGGTTTAACAAGTTTGGAGACTTCTTTAACAATAGCTTCAGTAAATGCGTATTGATATTGGTTCCTGGCCAATAAGATAAATGAAGCTTGTGTTAAGTCACTCTAGTGTGCAGTGCATCCATCTTCTTTATGTTTCAAACACTAATTTATGATAACTAAAATTGTAAAAGTTAAAGAAATGAAAAAGAAAGAAAGAAAAGAGAAAACGAAGATATAAGAATATACCCCTTCTTAAAATGAGTGCCAGACAAATCAGCTACTTCGCGTAGCGCTTTTTTCCAATTGTCCAACCTATCCATGTTATACACGGAGCTTGCCTTTTCTATCGCTTTTCCATAAGTTCCTTTTATCTTTCGCACATTAGAAGGGTTGACGTCATTAAAAATGGGCCAAACTAATCGACCACTTCCCGTTATGTAATGAAGGATATCTGAAAGTTCATCTAAGCAAAAGCATGAGGTTGCATAATTTGGAGAGAGCACAACGAGTGCCATTCTCGACTATTTAATTGACTCGATTAGTTTTTGTGTGATTTGGTCCCCTTTATGAAGGGCTTTTTCATCAAAGAAGGTGCGAATTCCCTTTTCCTCGAGAGCTTTCGTGAGGCTTCGAGTAAACTCATCACGAGTACCCTCACCTCTAAAGCTAATGAAAACATCGTAGATAAAACCATCGATGGTGACGGAAGATGAGGAAGAGGATGATGACGAAACAACAGCCATGAGTGAAAAGAGAGGAAAGGATACTCTGAATCTGATGAGTAAGAAATATTATGAATTGGATGATGGAGTTGAGTCAGGAAATTAAAAGAATTTCATAGAGCAAGAACAAGAAAGTCATCAGCGTACCAACCATTATGTTTGTCTTTTCTTTCACAAAATAGGAATTTTATATCACGCAACAACCATAAAAAAAAATAGAAGAATACAAATCTACTCCCATCGGTTAGAGCTGTACTAATTTGTTTGTTGTAGTGTTCATTTATTCAATCAATAAAATATATACTAATAGAATAATACAAAAACATTAAACCATTTTACTCACTATAGGGATCCAATGGTTTAACGTAATTTTATAGCTCTTTTCTTTTTAATTTTAGAAAATACAATGCACCTTTCTGAGTATTTAGTTTATTAATATTGGATGAGAGAGACTATTTAATGACAATTTAGGAAAAAGTTGCTGACCCAAAAAAAAAGTGACTAAACAAATTTGGGAAAAAGCATCATAAATACCAAAGTAATTAACTTATGAATGAGCTTATAAGTGAAACTCTCGTAATTTTTTAAACAAGTAAAACTCAAACTTTTAGTTATGTTCACTTAAATAATTTTTTAGCAAGCAAAACAATATATATTATAAATTAGAAAAATGCGTACTCAACACCCAAAACAAACAAACACCAGCATAATACCATTAAAATAAATAAGTGACGGGAATCTACAAATGAGACTAGCAAAGTCAACAAATCACCAAGAAGGGACGAAAACCACTCCTAATATGGTTAGAAAAGATTAACTTTCCACAATTTGTTTTTTACAAATCAAACTCAAGCTTTTAGTCCTTGCCTCACCTTGTTTACACTCCTTTATAACTCCTATTTTTTTAATCATTTAAATCAACTAGCAAGATAAAGGTGCGCTCCCACAGATGGATTAGGATGTTTTAACATATTTTCAAAAGTCAATTTGGAAATAAAAGTTTTATATTATGAAAAATCATAGTTTTTTTCTATGATAAATTAAAAATAAAAAAAATTGTATTCCAGCAATATGTATTGTCACTCTCGTTACTTCTATCTTGTCACTCTCGTTGGCGCTCTCGTTACTTCTATCTTGTCACTCTCGTTGGTGCTCTTGTTGCCGCTCTAGTTGCAGATCTCATCACTACAAAAAATTTGGTTATTTGCGAGGAACATTAGCGAGGGAACAATAGTCCCTCCCAAAAAGAGGAATTAGCGACGGAAATATGAGCAATAGCGATGGACAGTCCGTCGCTAAATCCTGGGCGCCAATTTTGAAACTGCGCAGCACGAAAACCTACAAACATTAAGGACGAATTCCTTATTCCCTCACTAATTTCTTACTGTTGCAGGTACACTTGGGAAACGTTGTCGCTCCCGTTGCCTCTCCCGTTTCTATATGATATTAAATATTAATTAAATCATATTCGTTTAATTAATTTCGTTGCCGCTCCCGTTGCCACGTATTATGACTTATTTTTTCTATATAATTTAATCATATTCATTTAATTATAAAAAGTTATTCTGTAATTTTTGGTAGGGGTTAAAGTTTTTTTACAATTCTCAGTGGTTAAATTCAATGATTTTAATAGAGAGATTATAGTAACTAATAAATTTTAGATTATTTAATTATTGAGTATAATATTAATTTTTTGAAAAAAAAATTAATTTTTAAACTTTTGTTAAAGGTGCGTCTTTTTTGACAATTGATAGTGGTTAACATGATTAGTTTTACTTTTGTCAAAAGAAATGATTAATTTTAGTAGTTTGATTAGATTATAAAAATAGTGACTAATTTTTTTAAGTAAAAAACAGAACATTTTTTTTAATGTATTTGACAAAAAAACTCAAAAAAATTCAGAAAAAAAAAAACTATGATTTTTTTTATTTATAAAAAGCAGTTTTTAAAAAAACATTTTATTCTTGTCAAAAAAAACATTTTATTAAAGAGAAAAGTTTTTTGAAAAAAAAAACAAAAGTCGTCAGCGCGCCAACTACTGACTTCTTTTTTTAAAAAAACTGACAAAAAGCATGCGAATTTTTGTCTTTTAGAGGGGGAATTGACAATTTTATCCCCAATTTTTGACAAATGTCAAAATTTTAAGATGTCTAAAAATGTAAAAATGCTAGCATGTGATTTTATTATATTAGACTATTATATTTGATTAGATAGATAGATTCCCAATACAAGTAATATTTCCCGTCATAAATAACCATTTATAAATAATTACCTTGTTTACAAAATTGTTATAAGATGCGCAAATTCAATGAAATTATACCAACATTAATTAACGTTTCTAACCCAAATCAACTAATTATTATATTGTTACTAAATTATATCAAAGTACTAAAAAGTAATTATTTTGTTACTAAATTATATTTGATATATCAATAAAGTACGCCATTCCAAACTCAAGGGGTGTGGTTTGAGCAGTTGAGATTCATCATCCCTTAACCAAGTGTCGAGGGTTCGATCCTTGCCTTCTCGACAAAAAAAAAAGTACGCCATTCCATTTGATCTTAAGTTTTAAAATCAAAGTAGTAAGTTTTTTTTATCATATTAATTAATCAATTAATGTAATGAACTTTTTATTATATCAATATAAACTAGTGTTTTTTAGCGGGAAAAAACTAAAAATAAAGTGTCTTTTAGCTGGAGACCTCATATTACCCACACTTTTCTGCTATCTTTTAGCGGTGTCATCGATGTTAGAGCATCTTCAATGGAGAAACTCAAATTAAGTACCTAGATGGGTCACACATATACACATCACTCATTTATAATTTTTTAATAATACTACTTATTTAAAAAGTTCATCTCTCCAACCCAAAATCCCAACAAAATTTACAAAATTGGTCCCACTAACTATAATTATTTTACATTTTAACAATAATTTACATTATGACATGTGAAAAGTAAATGTGTGGATCCTTGCGTCAGAGGAGGGAGAGTTTCTTATGCAAAAGTTTCATCTTAATAGATACCCACTTTTCAATCTCCACAATGAGGGTACCTATAAGAATGCAACTCTTAAAGAGATAAGAACCCACCATCAAACTCTTACTTGGGGCTTTTAGTAAATTTTTGATGTTGTTATACCATCAAACTTTAATATTTGATTAATTATTATTATGTCGACAACCTTTAAACTTTCGACGCATTTGCGTATGATAGATTCTCTAATTTTTTTAATCATGAAAAAATAATACTCATAATGAGTGCTTCTAGGGTGAGGTCAAGCTATTCTCTCTGTGTTCATATATAAGAAAGTTGCGGTACACGTGTTTTGAGAAAAGGTAGAAAAAGAAATATTGTTCCTAAATTGCCCCTATTTACTTTTACAATGAGTGGAAGACTAGCCTTGATATGGGCTTATGTGTCTTTCTACACTAGACCATTGCCAGTGCGTTGCACGGGGAAATATTGCATATCACATGCATGACTAATATGGATACCAATAGTATATTATCAATTATTCTCATGACTCATAAATGAGTCAGTAAAGTGTTCAATTCAACACTAACACATTTGACATTTGTAGTTTCAAAATACATAAAAATAAATAAAACTCGCATTAAAGTAAGTAATGCAATGCAAACACATAGTTAATGGATGAGAAAGTAAGAAATGCAATGCAAACACTTACCAATAGAGAAAAGAAGACACTAACCAAACAACTGAAATTTACCAAGAGCAGCAAGTAGCTAAGGAAAATCAACAAAAACTGAATGCATTATTTGGAATTGGGCTACACCTTGTGCTATGTATAAAGTTAAGCTTGTATTTTCCAATAGTGTCCCTAAGTTTGGTATTATTCTGAGCAACAAATAAATTTTGAATTAGGTGGCACGACCCATTCGTGATTACAGTTTCAAAAGCAGGTATCTTTAAATTTTGGAGCTCTATAAATTAAATATCACAACTGTAGAAAGTTAGAGTACGACTTAACATAACATACTATTTGAAAGACAAAGGTATTGGAATTACCTTCTCATCAAGCAATACCATGCCAATACTAAATATCATACTTGGATTGTTGTATTCAAGAACCATTCAAATTTCATGTTCAATGTTCAATGTCGAATTCAATGCCTCTTTATATTCCCCATGCGCTTGCATCAACTGGACAATTCGATTTCCATGCGTTATGTGTTCTCGAAAGTTCACTGATTAACGTCTTTAATTAATGAATCCTAATTATGAACACCCATTAAGTTTCTCCATGTAATAATTAGTCCATAAAATTGAATGCTAATGCCTCTTCAATATTCCGCATGTGCCTACACCATTCAAATTTAACACCACTTGAATTCCATGTTCAAGGCTAATGCGTCTTTGTATTCTCCATGCGCCTACACCATAATTAATGTGTTCATTGGGAATTTGATAGGCTATTGTTGCAATTATTTACAATCGAAAGACAATTAATATTGAAAAATTAAACTACAAAAATACCCTCCATTTTGGCGGACTTTTTCCTGCCCAAATGACCTCTTCTTAGCGGACTCCTATCTTACTTTTATATATAAAAGAAAATATGCTAAAATTTGACTTGCCTTTTTAATAGACCCTTTTGTTACTATTCCTTCCTTTCACCCTCCCTCTCTACATTTGATCTCCTTCCATAATTTCTTCTTTTATCTTCTACTCTCCATCTATTATATCTAAAAGAAATGATTTTTGTTTTCTGGTTATAGACTTTTGGGGTATTATTTAAATTTCTTCTATCTTTTACTTTCATTTCTTCTCTCAATTTTGTGGCTAACGTCAATTGATTTTTTAATGAATTTTTAATTCATTATATGCCAAAATTTAAGATAAGTATTAATAGCTCATTTAATTTCCAGTTTAAGTATAAATTAATTTTCACCATAAATTATTTTATCTATTCTAAACTAAATTTAATCTTTATATATAACCAAAATTTAGCATATATCAGGTTTATCATGTATTAGTTATCAACATTAGGGGGAAAGACGGGCCCTTTGGGCCCGTCTTACATGTGTTGGTGGGTTGATGGGTGGTTATAGAAGTAATAGATAAATAATATATAAATAGTAAATAATAATATAGTGAAATAGTGTTAGTGGGTAGTTATAAGGGTATTTTAGTCAGAAAAATCTGACACCAAAAAAAATCAGTTACAAAATGAATCTCCTTTATATATAGGTATAGATACATCACTAGAATTTGAGGGATTTCCTATATATTTTGTAGACAAGTCCGCAACGAATCAATTTCTTGCAGAATTTTGGTCCATGGTAAAAGCTTCATTGATGATAGTTTCTTGCGATTGAGATCGAGATTAACGAGGTGGTAATAAACGTATTTAGGGATTTCGAAGTTAGCTTCCATCGACCGAGGATTGAGGGTGAGAGACTATTTTTAGTAGATTTTAAGAAAGGTGGGTGTTCCAGGATTGAGGGTGAAACTTGGGAGAGATGAAGTTCGAGTGTGAGATATTGAGAGATGAAGTTTACTTTTCTAATTATAGAATGAAGCCCTTTTTCTCTATGCGCAAAGTCAAATTTAAAAAAAAAATGTTTCTTGTGAATTTTAATACATAGGCAAATTCGTAGCAAACTTACAACTTTCTTCCGTACTTACCTACGAATTTATAATTCCCAGGAATATTTCTACATATCTATAAAGCTGTAGGAAAATTCTCAAGAAAGTCATGCGGAAAATTTTTGCAGGAAATTCCATAAGAAATATACCCAAAATTCTAATAGTGTTTGGGCAACGAGGGTTGTCCAAGGGACTGGACTTGGAACCCACTCCGAGGTCTCAGGTTCGAATTTTGGGTGTGACAAAAACTCTGTTGGGAGGGAAAAGAGAACCACACGAGCCGACAAAGTTGGGTACTCCTGGCCAACTAAGTTCCCCGGCATAGATTAGTCATCAACCAATCCGATGGAAATTGCACATTAATAAATGGTAACAAAAAACAAATACTTCCACTAATTAATTAATTAGTTGTTTTTAGGAGATCACAACACTCACATTGATGATGGATTCGACATAAAACAAAAACAAACACAAAATGCAATAGAAAAAACAAAGATAAACCTAAACCCAACTCAAAAATCAAAGATCACAATCAAATGAATCACACATTTATTAAAGGGCTTTTTTTTTACCCCCACCTTCTCTCTCATACCCCAATTTTTCGCTTTTGGACCAAAATACCCTTATTTTTTTTAAAAAAATGTTTTTTTGAACTTTCCGAATTTACACATTAATTTGGATAGGGGGTATAAAAATTTCCGAATTTATGTGTAAATTCGGAATATATGCAATTTATTCGGAAATGTAAATTGTTTTTTTTTAAAAAAAAAAATTAGTTTAAATTAGTTTAAAAATCAGCTTAAAATCATATTAAGTTGATAAATGGAACTCGATAAATGACAGTAATTTAATAAAGTACGATAACGATAACAAACGGAAAAAAAACCGTAATATAATAAAGTCGATAAAATATGAGTACATATACAAAAAGAAAACCAAAATAAATACATCTATGGATGAAAGTGCAAGTGTCCTAAAGCCTGAAGGAGATTGTCATATACATCGGCTGGAATGCCTCCCTCATAACTCATAGCATCAAGTATGTGTCCAGCGGCAGCATCCATCACATCCTGATAGGTCCGTGGACCAACATCCTCAGCTACGGCATGCTGATCTGGTACATGCTGCTCTGGTACATCCTCAGCTGCAGTCAGTCGTGGAATGGACACCCACTGATACCATGGTAGATAGTTATCGATGCACTCACCCAGCACGGCTGCGACTCTGCTACTACGAAAAAAATGTCGCGATGGGGACGGATACACCTACAATCTCTCTAAAATGGAGATCACTGATGGACGTGGTCCTGATATGGGTGCGGGAGGGATCTGCTGAATTCGCCCAAACTGCTAGCGGACCCGGTCAGCCATATATGTCACAGCAATGTCGCCCCAGAGCAGCCAACCTCTGAAATATGCCATGTTGTGGAATGGAATGTGCAGACTGTGGTCATCCCAAGGCGTCAGAATGATGGTCATCTCCCCCCAAGGCATGTGAAAGGAGCTAGTCTCAGAATGCCACCTCTCAACAAAAGCAAATACAAGCTCATGGTTGATGTTGTTGAGAGGTGTGGCGTCCAACTGAAATAGCTTCGCCTGCTCCAACCATGCTGCAATATGAGGGTCGTGCGCCTCAGGTCGAATAGTGGATATCTTCCCCCCGTGAGATGCAACCTTCAGCGTACCTCGGTCCTGTAAAAAAATAAAAGTAATTAATAAATAATTTAAACTAATTAAATAATTCTTGGTAAAAAATAAATTAATTTCTTATTATTACCTCCCCGGCCAGTAGCCGACTGACGCGGTGATCCACTAAGCGGTGCAACAAAGGCCGCTCAGCAGCAGCCTTAGCCTGAAGCTCAGCAAGCTCCTGTATCTCTGGCTGCTCAGCCTGCTGTATCTCTGGCTGCAGTATCTCTGGCAGTGGTATCTCTGGCATCGGTATCTCTGGCTGCTCAGCCTGTTGTATCTCTGGCAGCTAGGCAGGCTGCTCCTGATCCTGTTGCTGTTGGACACACCTCCGACGCTTAAAAGTGTGACCGACCTGTCTAACCAATCTGACCCTCGTACTAGGAGCAGGATCATCTCGCGGTGTAGGTCCAGATGCCTCGCCTGGTGCAAAGTTTCCTCTTCGACAGGTATCCACTGAAAAACCAAAAAAAAAATGAGTTAAAACGAAATTTAAAAAAAAAACAAAAACCTTCAGAATTTACAGTGTAAAATGTAAATTCGGAAATTTTTTCATTGAAATTTCCGAATTTACATGTAAATTCGGAAGGTTTTTTTTAAAAAAATTTCAGGAAATACGCGTAAATTCGTAATGTAATTTCCGGATTTACATTCTGAATATATATATGTATTTCCGAAAATATTTAAAAAAAAATTGAATTTTTATTCCGAATTTATGCATATTTCCGGAAAATTTACAATTTTTTTTCCAGAATTACGTATAAATCCGGAAAATTTAGGGAGAGAAACTCACTAATTTTCGGATATATGTGTAAATGAGGAGAATTGTACTTTTTTTAAGTTTTTTTAGGGGTATTTTGGTCCATTTGCGTAAAATGGGAGTATGGGTGAGAATGTGGTGGGTAAAAAAAACCGTCACACCCTACACGACATTTTTTTTTAATAAATATTAAAGCGCTATCCTACAATCACAAAAAACAATATGACTTGTAGTGATTCCTTGCTCTATGACTACCAAAACTTTTTCCCACAATAGGGATACGAATTAGGTATACGACTTTCTACCGGACAAATTATTCTACAGATATTCTTATTAAATACCCAAGAGCACTTCGATGAGATGACAGGGGTTTCTTCCTGTTTAATCAAGATCAAGTGTTCGAATTCAGTCTTGAACATGCAGTAGTGGTAAATATTTTGATTGAGGGAGAACTTTTCCGCCTATTGAGGTCCTATCCTACTCGAAAGATTAGTCTCTACAATTGCGTGCAGAGGATATCCGGTTTATAAAAAAAGGGTATACACATTAAATATGCTCTCATTGGGATTAAGTGGCATCTGGTTCATAACTTGTTCTTGGCTTGAAAATTCCACCGACTATAAATCATTCAAATTTTACCCTCAAATGTGGTGATTTGGCAAAAACCATAGTAAGGGATAAAATAGAGTTTTTGGTAGTGGGTTATTAGATTTAAGAGATAGTAGATTCACCATCATGAATCAAAATTAATGAGATTTAACAACAACAGGTAACGTTTAGAGAATTTGGTAAAATAGATATTTTGATAATGAGTTGTTGTATTAAAGAGATAGTACACCATCAGGAATCAAAAGTAATAATATTTAACAGCAACATCTAATTTTTAGAGATTTAAGTAAAATAGATATTTTGGTAGCGGGTTGTTTGATTATATAGTAGATAAATTCAAAAAAATGAAATGAGAATAGAGGGAATCAAAATTCAAAGGGAAGAGAAAACAATTTTTCGGATATGTAGAAGGAGTATTCAACCTTGCCCTTAGTAGATTTCAAGGCTCGGCAAGTGTAAGTTTTTCCTTTGACTATTTCTGGGGACATTATATCAACAGTGGGATCGACTGACTCAACCATCAGAGTAGTCCTCCATGTCGACAATGGACACTAAATGTGGGTCTCTGCTTTAGCTACCCGACTCCTCTCTCTCTCTCTCTCTCTCTCTCATATGAACTGTTCAATTTGCACAACCGTGAAGGTTAAGCCACTCAAATCGGTACAGGCTTGGCCCACTAACATCTCCTTCAATTGCGGGTGCATACAAGTGATATCTATAGTGTTAAGTTTCACTTATTAAATGCTGTCTTTAGGTTGCATTTTGGATTCTAAGCATAATATTTTTTAATTTTAAAATCTTATATGAAGGTACAAACAAATTGAAGTGGGTTTGACTCAATGTAATGTTGATGTGACTGAAGTTTCTCCGAATGGCGTTGCAAGTAGAGTGTAGGGGCTGAACACTCTGGGAGAGTGCAGAGTGTGGAGCATGGGTATGGGAACAACTCCTAGTACATTTAGAAATACTAGACTTCGACTCTTTTTAGTCTTTCGTCATCCACTGATGCCACATCATCTTCCAACATATGGCAAGAGAAGTAAACAAACTTAGAACGTGCACTTGAAGCTTACGCAGTACGGAAAGAACGAGTGATCCCTAAAGAATTTATTGGTGTCTTTGGTTTATCAAATGTTGGGTATCAAAATGAATGGAATGGATGATTTGGGATTTGGATTACAATGGAAGTATTAGAGACAATCCATTTATATCCATTAAACAAAAAAACCATCCAATCCATCCATTAGCAATTTTTATAGATAGATATCCAATCCCTGCAGTAATACATTTAAGTCATAAAAAATCTCTTAATGAAATATTTATAATCAAAATTTAAATTTTTTTACAGTAGATTTTAACTTTTTTTTGAAGCAATTTAAGTTTTTCATATTTATATATAAATAAAAATAAAAATGTATATAATTATATATGGTGGTGGTTTGGTGGTGGCAAGCAACGGCGACCGCGAAGGAGCTCTGGTGACTGGTGGAGATGACACGACAGAGCTCCGGCAACCAGTAGTGGTTGGAGGTGGAGCTCCAACAATCGATAATGATTGGTGGCGGCGTCCGACGCATGTTTTTTATCTATATTTTTATATCTCTATCTCTCTCTCTCTCTCTCTCTGTATATATATATATATGTGTGTGTGTTCAGTCAAAAAATATATATATTATTTGTAAATGACAAACTAATTTCCTCTTCTTAATATTTTAATCTTATTCGATTTTAATTTTTTATATTATAAAAATTGAAAAAATTACTCTTGTCATTAAATATACAATTTTTTAGTTAAGTATTAAAATTTCTGATATTTAATTTAATATTTAAATTTATTTAATTTTTTAAAATATATCTATATTTAGATTTTTGTTCTTTATATTTGAACTTACATTTTATAAGCAAAAATTTGGATTTTTTGTTTTTTATCCTAACCTGCTAGTTTCTAACAGAACTCATACCCTGAATACGATTTTAACTAAAGAAACAAGATAGAATAAGGCGGCATGATTAGTTTATCATGTCTTGCTTATTCAGCAAACTCTGAATAAACATACGATAAGGTAGAATAAGATGACATGATTAGATTTCTGTATATAATATTTTTATGACTCATTTGATGCCCAAGATAAGAAAGTTTCTTATCTTGGCATCAAATGAGTCATAAAAATATTATTTAAAGATACTTCAAACTCGGTATATTATTCTTTTTTTTTAGAAAACTTTGTAATTATTCTTTAAAAATTTAATTATTTTTCTTTTTAATATATTAATTACACAACTTTTCATAAGAATTTACTTGTCAAAAAATTAGTGAAAAACAATATTGTTATAAATTGAGAAACATTCAAAAGACCTAATTCAACTGACATATGTGGAAATTTGTTTGACCAGAGACCATCTCCCGAGTTTAAATTCAGAATATCGCAGTTGTGTGTATGAATTTCAAGTGGTATTGGTCATTCTGTCTAAAAAAATCAAATTGAGAAACAAAAATCTACGTGGAACCTAACATCACATGTCCCAACTATTCCACTCGTGAAATAACAATATTTTTTGTTTTTTTATGAAAGGATGACAATGCATATTTTGATAATATATCAATGGGTTAAATATGTTTTTAGTCCCTACAAATATAGCGAATTTTGTTTTTAGTCTGTGTAAAATTTTTTGGGCACTTTTTGTCCTTACATTATTGTTAAGATATGTTGTAAATAGTAGTTTTATATGTATTCGGCCCAGGCCGTTAGGTTTTCTCTATTTAAACTCATTAGTGTTTGTACTCATTACACAGAAATATACAATCAATAATACAGAACTACAACTGTTTTGTAGTCGCAGACGTAGGCAAAGATTGGCTGAACTGCGTAACCAATGTCCTGTCTCTTATTTCAACATGGTATCTAGAGCCTACAGTCAATAGGTCTTAGCAAAGTTCTCAAAAAACCCTAGCCGTCTCGTTGGTTCCAAAAAAAAAACTAGACGCCATCGTTGCACGGTTACTGTTCACCGGCACTATTCATAGTACTGTTGACGCGACACTGTTCATCGTACTATTCACACGGTGCTGTTCATCGACACTGTTCATCGGTAGTGTTCATCATCCCTGTTCACTCCATAAGTTGGTATTTTCGTTTTTGTCAAAGATGAGTTCAGATTCAGAACAATTGGATAGGGACAAAAGGAAGTCTAAGGACAACAATAAGTCTGGATCTTCAAGTAAGAGCATTGTGTCTTATGTTTTCTCCGGTAATCCCTCAATTACAATAGAGAAACTCAATGGTGATAATTATTTGAATTGGTCTACATCAGTAAAAATGTGGTTTATGGGCAAAGGCTTTTAGATCACCTCACTAAGAATTCTACAGATATTGGTAAAGATTTGCGTGAAGATTGGGAACAAGCAGATTGTCAGTTGGTCTCTCTTTTGTGGCAATCTATTGAACCCTCCTTGCTGATCCATTATTGCTCATACACCACTTGTTATGACATTTGGCAGAAGGCTAAAAATGTTTATTCTAATGATATCCAACGTCTTTACGGTGATATTCATAATTTAGCCACCCTTCAGATGACAGAAGACAACATCATGACATATGCTAATAAAGCTCAGTCAGCAGTAAATGAGTTCAAGCTCCTTGTGACCGACAATGACCCGAAGAAGATGCTTGAGAAACTAGATAATGTGTGTATGATCTATGTTCTTCATGATCTCCATCAAAAGTATGAGTCAGTACGGAGCAACATTCCTTCTGCATCAGACATTCCCTCAACAGAGGATCTTATCAGGCGTCTCATACGTCTTCCTAGATTGGAAGGAACTGGAGGGAATGGATCTCAGACTAATATAGAATGTTCTCCTCTTGTTTCTAATTTTGCAGGTCGTGGGGGACGCTGTCGTGGTCGTGGAGGTCCTGTTGGAGGACGTCCTCAGTGCACTTATTGTAAGAGACTTGGTCATACTGAAGACAAGTGTTATTCCCTTCATGGCTTTCCAGAGAAACCAGTAAATGTGACTCAGGTTAATGATTCTGAACAGAGAAACACTAAACAAAATGTTCTTTCTGATGAGGAGTATAAGGCATTCCTGCAGTATAAAGCTTCCCAGGCTTCATCATCATCGGCAACGATTGCTCATTCTGGTAATTCTACAGTCTATTTCTCTCAATCATCACCTGTTGACTCCTGGATTATGGACACTGGAGCTTCCGATTGCGTGGCTGGTAATCCATCTCTTTTATCCAAAATATCCCAACCTAACACCCCACATTATATTACTGTTGCCAACGGATCAAAAGTTAAAGCTAGTGGCATTGGTGAAGCCACTCCTCTTCCATCCTTACCCCTTGACAATGTTCTTCTTGTTCCCAATTGCCAATTTAATTTAATTTCAGTTATTCGTCTGACTCGAAGTCTAAAATGTTCTAAATTTTTTGATGATGATTATTTTGTTATACAGGACCGGAGTACAAAGAGGACGATTGGTAAAGGATATGAGTCACATGGACTTTACTACCTCCAGCCCATCCAGCCTTCATCTACACTTGCCTCCACTTCTACTACAGAGTCTCCAAGTCTTCTTCACCGTCGGTTAGGTCATCCAAGTGTCAAGAAGTTCAAAGTCATGGTTCCTCATTTGTCCCACCTACAGTCATTAGATTGTGAGTCTTGTCAGCTTGGGAAACACGTTCGTTCTTCCTTCCCTAGCAGTACTCAGTCACAAGCTCGTTCTCCTTTTGATGTTGTTCACTCAGATGTCTGGGGACCAAGTTGAGTCACTTCAGTTGTAGGACATAGATATTTTGTCACTTTTATTGATGAGTTTTCTAGATGTACGTGGATCTACTTACTTAAGGATAGATCTGAACTTCTCAGTATTTTTCAAAATTTCTTCAAGGAAATCAAAAATCAATTTGGTTGTTTTATTCGTACTTTACGTAGTGATAATGCGAAAGAGTATTTTTCTGCATCATTTAATTCTTTTATTGTTGAAAATGGTGCCATACATCAATCATCTTGTCCCCATACCCCACAACAAAATGGGATTGTTGAACGTAAGAACCGTCATATAATTGAAACAGCACGCACTTTGCTTATTCATGCTAATGTTCCTTTGAAGTTTTGGGGGGATGCTGTCCTCACTGCAGGGCACTTGATTAATAGAATGCCATCCGTTAGTTTTCCGTCTGCACTTTTAGTCCCTGCCGTTAGTTTTCACTAACGGAGCTAACGTGGCACCGCTCATGTGTCAGTTTTTAATGTGTTGGCAGCCATTACTTATTTTCATGTCATGTTCTTAATTCCACATAAGCTGCTCCACAAATTTAAA